>OX596035.1:17500-2517500 GCA_951394065.1 Venusia cambrica
CGTCGTCCCGACAGAGATGGAAGTTCCACCAACCACAATGGTGGAACCTGCAGGTGGTGCCCGCCGAGGACCATGAAAACATATGGCCTCAGATTTGTGAAGCGCCACCTCCAGACCCAGCATTCTAATTCTGGCAACGACCGTCGCGACACCGGCGGTCGCCAGAATCGCAGCATCTCTGTAGTTTTCTCCCCGGGCGGCAACCAGCGTGTCGTCAGCGTAACAAACGACGCCGACGCCACGAAGGTTTGCACCCCGGAGAGCCCAATCGTACCCGACGTTCCACAGGAGTGGACCTAAGACCGATCCCTGTGGAACGCCGCGCGTCATGGGGCTACTTCCTTCACCTAGAGTCGTCGGGAAGACTACCTCTCTATCGGAGAGATAGTCCCCGACGAGTCTGCGCAGGTACTGGGGCACCTTGTGGTACTCCAGACCGGCATGTATCGTGCTCCAAGGCAGTGTGTTGAATGCGTTGGCGATGTCCAGCGAAACGGCCAACAACACACCGCCGCTGGAGCACGCCTCCTCGGAGAGGTCGCGGACGCGGGATATGGCATCGATCGTCGAGCGACCTCTCCGGAAACCGAACTGGTTGGGCGCCAGATCCGGTCCCGTAGTCTCGAGGTGCCTAACAAGGCGGGCAGCGACCACTCTCTCCAACAGTTTGCCCGCCTCATCAAGCAACACGATCGGACGATAGCCCGCAGGCTCATCCACTGGACGACCCTCTTTCCTTAGGAGGACGAGTCTGCCCCTTCTCCATCTTTTGGGGAATCTGCCTTCCCTGAGGCACCAGTCAAACAGGTCCTTCAGGGAAGCCCCTAGATGTTTATAGGAGAGGGCCCATGCGCGACCCGGTATGCCGTCAGGCCCAGGCGCTCTGTTTTTGGCCCTCATCCTGAGCACTGCTACACCCAGCTCAACCTCGGAGACAGGGGCAGGCTCATCCACCTCTTCGGCGAGATCAGCCGATGTCGAGGGGGGCGCAAAGTCGGACCCCGGAGCACCGGGGAATAAGCCGTCAACCACTCTCTGCAGCACTGCCGGTTGGAGCGAGGCCGTGATGGGGGGAGCCCAGGGGCGAAGCTTCTGCCTTGCCCACTGGTACGGGCGGCCCCATGGGTCGCGCTCTAGCCCCTCCAGCAGTTGTTGCCAAGCCTGTCTCTTGCCCTCAACTATCGCAACGCGAAGAGCCCCGGAAGCCTCTCTGTAGGCGGCATAGAGCGACTCGCTCACCTCGTTCTCCTGCCGCCTACGTCTCCGATACCGCTGGTATTGGCGGCGCCTCATCACACACGTTTTACGGAGTTCGGCAATCTCCTCCGACCACCAGTAGACTTGGCGTTTCGGCTGTGGGGCTCGCGCGCGCGGCATCGCAGCATCGCAGACGCGCGACATTGCCTCGCACAACTTGTTCGCCATTGCATCCACGTCTACTGGGTCCGGTTCCTGAGGAGTGCCGTTCCACGTTTCGACGAGGGCAGCCTCCTGCAGCACTTCGGCGTTGAGGCGCTTCAGGGCCCATCGCGGACCGATCTCATCTCCCGTCCTTCTCACCTCGTTCGTCTGGGACGAGAAGACGCTGAACCGTATATACCGGTGATCGGACAGCGTCTCCACGTCCACCAACACCTGCCAGTCGCGAATGCGGCAGGCGAGGTCTGGCGTGACGAGCGTCACATCAACGATCGACCCACCAGACTGACGGACGCAGGTGTTTTCGGTCCCACGGTTCACGACGCAGAGGCCCACCTCGGTCGACCACTCGAGCACGACGCCGCCCCGAGGGTTCGTCGTCGGGGATCCCCACGCCGTGGATTTGGCATTGAGATCCCCAAGGACGAGAACGGGGCGTGGGCGGGTCTGACCAATCAAGGTTCCTACCACACCGAGAAGAGCCTCCAGTTCGTAAACCGGCCGGTTTCGGGAGTGGTACACCCCCACGACGACGACTTGGCCCAAACAAGCCGCCACAAAACCCCTTCCTCTCACCACTCCTTCGAGAGAAGGGGAGTGAGCCGGCGACTGCGTGGTGATCGCAACCAAGCCATCGAGGTCCCCCGCCCAGTCAGATCTGGATGGGACCGCATAAGGCTCGGCAGCCACCGCCACTTGTATCGACCGCTCCGCCATTGACTGCAGGAACAGGTCCTGAGCACCGGCGGAGTGGTTGAGATTCGCCTGGAGGAAAGTTAGGGCCATACTAACTAACTTTCCTCCATGCTTTCCACCGGCCCTTTTTCAGGACTAGGCGGTCGCAGCTGGGCCTTAGCCTCAGTCGCAACGGTCTTCCGTCTGGCCCCTGACTTTGACGGGGGCTTGGCGCAAGCCTTGCCCCCGGAGAGGTGGTCCGCCGGCTTGCCCGCGGCAGCACAGCGGGTGCAGCGTGGAGCGGCGGTGCACTCTTTGGCCTTGTGGGCCTTTTTACCGCAGCGGTAGCACTCGTCGCTGCGGTCAACCTCGGCCTTGCACTGGGCCACAACATGGCCCAATTCGAGGCAGCGATAGCAGCGGCGCGGTCTAACAGCCAAAATGCTGACCCGCGCCGCCACCCAGCCCACTAATACCCGGCCACCGCCAGCCATCACCTTCTTGGCAGTTGTTGTTGGGCATCGCACAAACACCGTGCCCATCCCCGCTTGGCCCCGGCGTATTGTGCCAACGGATATCGTTGACACAGGGCACTCGCCTACCCTGGCTAGGGCTTCCGCCAGCTCCTCCGGAAGGACGGAATCGTCCAGGCCGCTGACCCGAAGGTCGGTGGTTGCAGTCGGCCTTGAGACTCGCACGCTCTCATCGTCTCCAAGCACCGCCCTTATTTTGCCAGCAAGGAGATCCGCTTTGGCGGCATTGTCCTCGCCGGAGATCTCCAGTACTCGAGCCCCGGTGGCCGCTGTCCTGATCTTCAGCGGTGGCACTCCCAGCTCGCCAAGCTTGATGTTAGCCTTGGCCGCCTCCAGCACCTTGGCATATGTGACACCTTTCTCCGCCGCCCCCGGTTGCAGAGTGATCACCACCGCTGCGGTCTTCGGGGGGCGGAGTTTAGCCACACCTGGTTTAGGGGGCTGTGTCTTCGGCTTCGCCTTCGGGGGTGGAGGGGCTCGGGCCGGAGGGGCAGACCTCTTCTCCGCGAGTCTTGAATCTGCCGACACCGGCACAGTCTCTCGCCTCCCAGCTTTTCTTCGCCTCGTCACCACGTTCCAGGCTTCAGCCGGAGGAGCCATGGCGCCAGCGGGGACAGGGGCGGCCGTAGCTGTTGGAGCGCCTTTTGTCCTGGGCACCTGCACTGAAGTAGCGCTTGGAGGACCCTTTCGTTTGGGATCTGCTGTGGCTGGTACCTCGGCCTCCCTTCGCCGATCTGCGGCCAGTGGGGGCCTCAGGATCTGCGCGGGTAGCAGCCTCTCCTCAATCCCGGCAAAGCGGGCGTTAACCATGGTGCCGACTTGCACCATGATCTGTTGCACAACGTCTTCCGTGCAGGGTGTTTGAGCCGGGGCCCGAGCAGATGCAGATGTCGGAGGTGGGCGAGCTTGGGACGCCCTCAGCTGCTCTATCTCTCGTCGGAGTTCCTTCAGCTCCGACGAGAGCCGCTCATTGGCCTTAACGAGGAGGGCCATTTCCTCTGGCATAGATCGAGCCCGCGATGTCTGGAAGGATGCCTTAATGGTGGCCGCAGCGTCTTTCAGAGCCTTAACACTCGTGCCCTTTAAGTTTTTGGACTTGGTGGCCACTGCAAGGATGGTGTCCACCGAGCCCAGCAACATTTCCTCCAGCTGCGCGGCGTCACAGTCGCCGATCTGAGAATCACACACCGCGGGCACCGATGCTGGCGCCTTGCGGAAATGAGCCCTCCTCTCTTGAAGCTCGTTTTGGAGCTCCTTTTCGGCTGTGAGCCGCATCTCCTCTTCTCGCGCCCGGTTGAGTTCGGCCTTGGCTTTCGCCAGGCCAACGTATTCGCCTGTTGTAGGCGGGCGCCCTCTTCCTCGCCGAGGGGTTGACACCTTGGGTGACGGTGATGAGTCACCCGTGTCCTCCTCCTTTTCACCGTTTCTGCGCCGCTTGCGCATTCTCCTCTCGGAGCCACCTCCCGGAGACGAAACCGTCTCCCAGCTCATGGTGTCAGATTCCGATTCCGACAAGTTCGGAGTGGGGATCCGAAGCTCTAGGGCTAGCAGAGTTCCACTCGGGGGAACACCAAAAGCCTCCACCTCCACATTGTCCTTTTTCATGCCAAGGTCATCATTCAGAGTCAAATCAAGGTCCGGGTCATTGCATAAGTCGTTGTTACGTGGGCCGGAGCCCACGAGGCGGTTCTTGCCCCCCTCAGATACGATGGGGCTGGGCGCCGTAGCACCGTGGGATTCGTCAGCTTGGCTGACACCCACCTGAGGATTCGTTCCAGAAGTCGCCATTATCATGTTTGTTTTTTTTTGCTTTTTTGAGGGGTGAGCTCCCCTTTGGTGCCCTTGCTACCGGGTTCCCCCCGGTCATGCATCCCATGTGCAGGCACCGAACAACGGGATTCGGAGACGCATTATGCCCGACAGGGTGGCCGGGTTGACCCTCCCTGCCGCGCCGCCAGCCTTGCAGGCCGGCCATCCCACGACCTGAAGGTCCGCTGCGACTCAATGCCGCCTTTCCATTTCGTGCCCGACAGGGTGGCCGAGTTGACCCTCCCTGCCGCGCCGCCAGCCTTGAAGGCCGGCCATCCTACGACCCGAAGGTCCGCTGAGTCCTCATTGGACTCCTAGCCCCGCGGAAGCTCTTCGCGAGCCCGCCTGTCCATCCGCTGTGCCCTATGGTACTATCACAGGGACACGCGGAGGACACCCTCGTGTCGGATTATTCGCTGCCGTCGATCACTTCCCACAAGTGGGAAGTGATCGACGGCACCCAGGGTACACCACGAGGAGGTTATCCGACCCAGTACCCCAGGAGAGGTCAACCTAACCTAACCTAACCTTTTTTTTTTTTTTTTTTTTTTTTTTTTTTTTTTTTTTTTAAGTGGGAAAATGCCCTCGCATTTCCCTTCCACCATGGGGGTGGTGGAAGGGGGTATGTGGGACTCGAACCCACTAAAAACCCACTATGAGCAGTCGCCCGCCTTCGTGGGGCCGAGATGGGGTCGCGTTAGCATTCACCATCTGGCCCCGGCGGTTGGCCTGGAACCCGTGTCCAGGCCCCGGCCAAGGAGGGGTGGTCACTGCTCACCAGGACCACCCCTCAGACGAGTGGAGCCGTGCAAGCCGGCGGAGAGTCCCCCGACTCTCCACCAGGTGGCTCCACTACAGGGGAAGTCGAAGAAGGCGGGCAAACCGCCCCCTCCTACCCCCCCTTCGCCTCCGGCGGATCGGGTCAGAGCGGGCATCGTCCTCTCTGACCCTCTCCGCGGCCTCCTTCTGCGACATCACCTGTTCGCAGAAGGAGACCATCGCCTGCCACTCCCTGTCGCCGTCGAGCATGGCGTTGACCACGCTCGGCAGCGAGAGGTCCCCTCCCAGGGTGGCTGAAAGTGTGTGTCGCATGGGACCCCACGCGGCACACACCTCCAGCGTGTGGTGCGCCGTATCCTCCGGCGCACCACATTCGTGGCAGGCCGGGGTCGCCTCCCGTCTCGCGATCTGGTACAGGTACTTTCCGAAACATCCATGTCCGGAAAGCACCTGCACCAGTCGGAACGTCAGCGACCCGAATCGCCGCCGCACCCAGTCACGGAGGACCGGGCGAATGGCCTCCACCGTCCACTGACCAGGGACCGGTGGAGCCAGGTCCTCCGCCCACCGCCTCAACATGGCGGCCCGCGCCTGTCGCCGTAGGCCCTCCACCCGATCCCATTCCAGGTGCTCCCCGTCGGATCTCCTCGCCGCCACGAAGTGGTAAACTTCGGCGAGGATCTCCGCTTGGAGAGCCCAGGGGGGATCGCCGGCCAGCACGCATGCTGCCGTCCAGGACACCGTCCGGTATCCGCGGATCACCCTCGTCGCAATGACCCGCTGCGGTTGTCGCAGCAGGGTCATGTTCGCGCGACCGAGGGCGTCCACCCAGACCGGTGCCCCGTACAGGGCCATACTCCGGATCACTCCGGAGTATAGACGGCGACACGTGGCGCTCGGGCCGCCCACGTTGGGCAGCAGCCTCCCCAGTGCGGCGGCGGCTCCCAGGACTCTCGGGGCCAGCTGGGTAAAGTGGGCCCCGAAAGTCCACCGTCCGTCCAGGATGAGGCCCAGATATTTCATCTGGGTCCCAACCCGGACCGGGACTCCGTCCAGGACCACTCTGGTCCCTGGCGGGGGTCCCCCCCGAGGCCCGTGGAACAACAGGGCCTCGGTCTTGGAGAGGGCCACTCCCAGCCCGAGGGAGCGGATGCGGTCGATCACGTGGGCCGTGCCCACCTCGGCCAACCGCACCGTCTCCCTCAGGTCCCTCCCCCTGACTACGACCAGGGTGTCGTCCGCGTAGCACGCAACCCGCATGTTGGCGGGCAGCGTGCCACGGAGGACCCAGTCGTAGCCGATGTTCCACAGGAGCGGTCCCAGCACCGACCCCTGTGGAACCCCGCGGACGACGCGACGGCGTCTCAGACCGTCGCGTCCCTCCACCAGGACTTCGCGGTCCTGGAGGTAGTCCGCCAACAGCCTCCGCAGATACAGGGGCACCCCGTGGTAACGGAGCGCCTCCTGTATCGTTCCGTGCGGCAGACTGTTGAAGGCGTTGGCAATGTCCAGCGAGACAGCCAACGCCTTATCCCCCTCCCGGACCGCCTCCTGCGTCCACCCCTTGAGCCAGAGCAAGGCGTCAATCGTTGACCGCCTCGCTCTGAACCCAAACTGGGCCTCCGACAACTGAGGCCCAGTGCCGCCTAGGTGCCGGACGACGCGGGAAGCCACCACTCTTTCCAGCAGCTTCCCCGCGTCGTCGAGCAGCACTATTGGCCTGTATGCGGAAGGCGAGTCTACGGCACGACCCTCCTTCCGCAACAGGCACAGCCGGCCGTCCTTCCACAGCTTCGGGAACCGTCCGGACGTGATGCACACGTCGAACAGCTCCCGAAGCCGATCGCCCATCTCCCTGAGGGCGATCCTCAGGACCCTCTTCGGGATCCCGTCCGGACCCGGCGCCGTCCGTTTGCCGCTCAGGCGGCCGACGGCCAACTCCATCTCCACCTCTGAGACAGGTGGGATGGAGTCCGGGTCCACCTCCTCGACCGGCGAGGAGGGCGCCGCCATCGCGGGCGGGGTGTGGTGGGGGTCGATGGCGGGGAAAAGCCCCTCCAACACCCCGCCCAGGGTCTCCGGCTCCAGGGACTCCGCAACCGGGGGCGCCTGGCCCCGGAATTTCTTCCGGGCCGCTCTGTACGGGCGCCCCCACGGATCCCTATCAAGGCCCTCCAGGGCCTCGCGCCAGGACCGCTCCTTGGCCCGACCGATGGCCAGCTGCAGCTCCCGCTTCGCCTCGCGGTAGGAGCTGTACAGCTGCTCCTCGGCTGTCAGCTCCTCGGCTGACAGCTCGCCGTCGGTCCGCCCGTGACGTCGCCTCCTACGGTGTGCGTAGGAGCGGCGCGCCGCCGAGCAGGCGGCTCGGAGATCCGCTATCTCCGAGCTCCACCAATAGACCTCCCGGCGGCCCGGGAGGCGTCTGCACCTCGGCATGGCGGCGTCGCACACCGCGGTCACCGCCTCCCGGAAGCGGCTCGCTGCGACTTCCGCCTCCGGGTGTGTGGGCGCGGCGAACCACGACTGGACGATCGCCGCCTCGGACGCCACCTCGGCGTCGAGGCGAGAGATCGCCCAGCGCGGGAAGTCCGCTCGCGCCACTTGCCCCCCTTGGATGTCGGTGGTGGAGGAGATCTCGAACCATATGTATTTATGGTCCGAGAGAGTCTCCACCTCCGACATCACCCTCCACGACTGGACACGTGCTGCGACAGCGGGGGTGGCGAACGATACGTCCACCACGGACCCCCCTCGCTGTCGCACGCACGTGTGGGCCGACCCTCTATTCAAGAGGGTCAGTCCCGTGGCAACCCCCCACTCCCTGACAATCTCCCCACGAGTGTCGGTAGAGGGGTTGCCCCAGTCCCGGGCCTTGGCGTTCAGGTCCCCCATAAAGAGGACCTGACGTGGCACCTGCCTTCTAACCGCTGCGGCTAGGAGGTCCATAAAGACCTCCAGCTCCGCAGCGGTTCTATTGGGGGAGAAGTATGCGCCAACTGCCACATACTCCCCCCACTTGGCCACCACGTACCCCGCACCTCTCTCTACTACCGAGAGGGGGGGACCGCCATGCGCCCTTCCCACGATGGCCACGGAGTCGTCCAGGTCCCCAGCCCAGCAAGCATGCTGAGAGGGGACAAAGTACGGCTCCGCAGCGACCGCCAAGTCGACGTTCCACTGCGCCAGGGACTGCATAAGCAGATCTTGAGCCCTGGCGCAGTGGTTGAGGTTCGTCTGTAGGAGGTTGAGTTGGCCGACTTGATCCATATTAGTCAGCCATCTCAACCTCCTCGCAAGTCGCTTGGCTCGCTCCCGTCACGGGAGCGACCAGTGGAGTCACTGGGGTGGCCCGGACCCCAGCGGTTCTCCCCTTCGTCTTGGGGGGAACGCAACTTCGCGTCCCCATTGTGTGCCCGGCCGGCCTCCCCGACTCTGCGCATATAGCGCAGTGGGGGTCGGCCCGCCCGCAGGTGGCCGCCTTGTGACCTGTGTTTCCACACCGGAAGCACAGGTCACCCCTGTCGGACGTCGAAGGGCACTGGGGGCGTGTATGCCCCAGCCCCATGCACTTGAAACAGCGCATGGGGCGATCCCCCAACGACACCAGCCGTGCCACGCTCCACCCGACCAAAAGCCTGCCCTCCTTCAGCAGCACCTTGGCTGCCGAGACAGGGCAGGAGACAATGGTGGAGCCAGTGCCTCCGGGGCCGGTGCGCACCTCTCCAGCCCTCACGAGCCCGACGTCGCAGCGGCCCGCCTCGGCCACTGCAGCGGCCACCTTCTCCTTGGTGGCCGTGTCGTCCAGGCCGATGACGCGCAGGTCCGTCGTTTTGACGGGCCTGGTCACCACGACCACCTCCGACAGGACCTCGCGGAGCTTCTCCGCGAGCCTGTCGGCTTTCTCCTCTGTTTGGGAGCCAGGAATCTCCAGCATCCTGGCTCCCGTGGCCGTCTGCCTGAATCGGACAAGATCAATTCCGATCTCGCGGAGTTTGATCTTGTCCTGGGCCAGCTGCAGGACGGCGCCGTAAGTGACCCCGGCCTCCTGGGCCGCGGGACGCAATGTCACCACGACCGCCGCGGAGTTAGGGGCCCTCGGTAGCGCCGCCATCGGCCTCGGCGCCGCCTTGACAGCGGCAGCAGCCGCAGGCGCAGAGCGGGCCGCAGCGGCGGCGGCAAAAGTCACCGGTGCTGTAGGGGGGGAGGATTTCTTCCCCCTTTTCCCGCGCTTCCTCGGCCCTGGGGCAGCCACTGGGGCAGCCACTGGAGCAGGCGCTGGGGCAGCCGCTGGGGCAGCCGCTGGAGCAGGCACTGGGGCCGCTGAGGGGACGGAGGATTTCCCCCTCCCCTTCCCTTTCCTCGTCACCGTCGCCCAGCTGTCACCAGCAGGGACAACTGCCGGCATGGGCCTGGGCGGCGATGGTACGGCATCCGCTGCAGCCCTCTTTGCGTCCGCCCTCAGCGGCGGACGGACCACAGGCGCTGGCAAGAGGCGCTCCTCTATTCCCGCCATTCGGGCACTCAACATGTCCCCGAATGTCAGGGAGAAGGAGCGCTTCAGCTCCTCCAGCATCTCCCCCATCCCTGGGGGAGCCTGCATCGCCACGGAGGCAGAGGCAGCAGCAGCGGCGGCAGCTGAGGTGGCGACGGCGGCCTCCGTCTTGGCCTCCGAAAACCCACGACGGAGCGCCTTCACCTCTGCCTTGCAGGCCTCCACCTCCAGACGTAGACGGCCATTGTCAGCCCTCAACAGCTGCGTCTCCCTGGCCTCACTCCGCTCGGCGAGGGCGTCGACGACCTCTCGCAGGCACCTCGCCGAAGTTTTTAAGAGGCCAGCGAGCTCCCCCTTGAGGTTCGACGACCTCTTCACGACCCCCAAGATGTTGGAGAGGCTCTCTCCTGCCCGCGCCCTCAGCGATTGCGCGTCCAGCGCACTGGCGTCGCTTTCCACCAAGGAAGCGACTTCGTTGCCACTGTCCGCCCTGGCCGCCTTTTCCGAGGCCCCCCTGTAGCACCGTTTGCTGAGGGTTTCCGCCATCGCAGGGCGGAGAAACTCCTCCCTCGACGGACCCCCAACTTTGGCAACTCTCCCCTTGCCCCCTCCTCTCTTCGACGTTGCGACCTTTGCAGCCGCCGCACCCTCGGTCTCCGTGTCGGAGTCTAAATACCCCGGCGCGAAGAACGAGGAATACGGCCGCTTCCTGGCCGCCTCTTCAACAGACATGTCCGAGAAGTCGGACTCCATCCCTTCCTCCGTGCCGGAGGGGCCCTGAAGAGGGCGTTTTTTGGGCGCAGCCGATGACTCGGACTCCGACCCCGATTTAACCCCCGTGGACTGGCCCTTAGAAGGGCCTTTTACAAAGCGCCCGTTCGCCTTGCGTAGTGGCTTCGCAGCCTGCGACGCATAATGCGGAGTCTGCGATGTCTCCACGCAAGACGGACCGGCTTCAGCAGCTTCCCGAATACAGGGGGGGGGTGACCCTCCCCCGCTTACGACAGGCCGCTCGTCCATCCTGATATGGGAAGGCGGAACAACGCACAGGAGCCTAGCTCGACCGTGCTAATTATTCACGCCAACCCACAACAGTTGGCAACTACTAACAACCCACAACAGTTGGCAACAACGCGAGGGAGCCTAGCTCGACCCTGCTAATTGTCACCAAAAGTTCCGAGCGTCAAGGCAAAGTTAACGAGATTGGTCCGTGTCCGTGTGAAGGAAAGTTCATTGGGTCTCGTTCGGATTTTTGTTTGGTCCTTGCCACAATTTTCCAAACCTAACCTAACCTTTTTTTTTTTTTTTTTTTTTTTTTTTTTTTTTTTTTTTTTTTTTTTTTTTTTTTTTTTTTTTTTTTTTTTTTTTTTTTTTTTTTTTTTTTTTTTTTTTTGACGCTGGGAAAAATGCATTACGCATACCCTCCCATCGGGGGTGGGAGGGTTATGTGGGACTCCCCGGTGGCCCGGTATACCCACTAAACAACCCAGCGGCACTCCCGCATCGTCTGTGTGGAGGGAGGACTGGGAAACCGGCAGAGCCTTTACATCCAGTCCCCCCTGACGACCGCCCGCCTTTACAGCGGGGCCTTCACGCCACTCCCCCCGGAGGAGGGGGGCCCGAGAATGACTGCGAGTGCTCAGCCATTCTCGCCCGACGTGGGTGGTGAATTGTGCAATACGGGCGAAGACGCCCCCGCGCCTTTCGCCCGCTATTCACCACCAGGTGGGAGAAAACGACGATTGTTCAATCGCCTTCTCCCACCCCTTCTACGCCTACGGAGCGGTGCCGCGAGGGGATCTTCCTCCCGCGCACGCTCCGCCACCTCCTTCTGGGACATGACGTCCTCGCAGAAGGAGGCGACTGCTGCCCAGGCCCCCTCACTTCCCAGCATAGAATTGACCACGCCGGGAAGCGAAAGGTCCTGCCCAACCACCGCGATCAAACTGCGGCGCGGCTGGGACCATGACGGACACACCTCGAGGGTGTGCTGCGCCGTGTCTTCTGCCGCGCCACAGTGATGGCACCTCGGGGTCTCCTCTCTTCCGATCCGGTGCAGGCAAGATCCAAAGCACCCATGCCCGGATAATACCTGCACCAGACGGAACGAGAGGAAACCATGGGACCGCTCGAGCCAGTCTCGCAGGACCGGCCCGAGCGCGTCCAACGTTCGGCGGCCGAACGGAGCGATGGCGAGGTCCTCCACCCAATGGTGGATGACTGCGTCCCTCGACTCTCGTCTAACCTAACCTAACCTAACCTAACCTAACCTAACCTTTTTTTTTTTTTTTTTTTTTTTTTTTTTTTTTTTTTTTTTTTTTTTTTTTTTTTTTTTTTTTTTTTTTTTTTTTTTTTTTTTTTTTTTTTTTTTTTTAATGCGGAGAATGCGTTTAGGCACCATAGCCTCGTTGGGGACGAGGCCGTGTGTGGGACTCAACCCGTCCTAGCGACAGGCAATACCCACTAAACTCCGCAGTGACCCGCTATCGCCGAGTGGTGGTGTCGTGGGAATCTGGCTAAAGCCTTTACCGCCACAACACCACCAGCGATTGCCCCTTTACAGGGGCCCCACAGGCCCCCCCAGTGTGACTGGGGGGGGATGGCGGGAACAGCTGGGTCGCCAGGCTGTTCCCACCGTTCGGCGGGGATGAGGGTCTGTGCAATGGAGGCCGGTTGAACGCCCCTACGTTCCCAGCCCCCAGACCCTCATCTGATCCCACTGCCCGACAGGGTGGCCGAGTTGACCCTCCCTGCCGCGCCGCCAGCCTTGAAGGCCGGCCATCCCACGACCCGGAGGTCCGCTGAGTCCCTCACTGGGACTCCGCCACGCGGACGACCGCCTGTCCATCCACTGTGCCCTATGCATATATCATAGGGACACGCGGAGGACACCCTCGTGTCGGATTATTCGCTGCCGTCGATCACTTCCCACAAGTGGGAAGTGATCGACGGCACCCAGGGTACACCACGAGGAGGTTATCCGACCCAGTACCCCAACCTTTTTTTTTTTTTTTTTTTTTTTTTTTAGTGGGAAAATGCCCTCGCATTTCCCTTCCACCATGGGGGTGGTGGAAGGGGGTATGTGGGACTCGAACCCACTAAAAACCCACTATGAGCAGTCGCCCGCCTTCGTGGGGCCGAGATGGGGTCGCGTTAGCATTCACCATCTGGCCCCGGCGGTTGGCCTGGAACCCGTGTCCAGGCCCCGGCCAAGGAGGGGTGGTCACTGCTCACCAGGACCACCCCTCAGACGAGTGGAGCCGTGCAAGCCGGCGGAGAGTCCCCCGACTCTCCACCAGGTGGCTCCACTACAGGGGAAGTCGAAGAAGGCGGGCAAACCGCCCCCTCCTACCCCCCCTTCGCCTCCGGCGGATCGGGTCAGAGCGGGCATCGTCCTCTCTGACCCTCTCCGCGGCCTCCTTCTGCGACATCACCTGTTCGCAGAAGGAGACCATCGCCTGCCACTCCCTGTCGCCGTCGAGCATGGCGTTGACCACGCTCGGCAGCGAGAGGTCCCCTCCCAGGGTGGCTGAAAGTGTGTGTCGCATGGGACCCCACGCGGCACACACCTCCAGCGTGTGGTGCGCCGTATCCTCCGGCGCACCACATTCGTGGCAGGCCGGGGTCGCCTCCCGTCTCGCGATCTGGTGCAGGTACTTTCCGAAACATCCATGTCCGGAAAGCACCTGCACCAGTCGGAACGTCAGCGACCCGAATCGCCGCCGCACCCAGTCACGGAGGACCGGGCGAATGGCCTCCACCGTCCACACCCAGTACCCCAACCTAACCTAACCTAACCTAACCTAACCTAACCTAACCTAACCTAACCTTTTTTTTTTTTTTTTTTTTTTTTTTTTTTTTATCCTGGGAAAATCCATTACGGATACCACCGAACCGGGGGGTTGGGTGGTTATGTGGGGCTCTCCACACCTTATTTGGTGCGTAATACCCACTAAAAACCCAGGGTGTTCCTCCGTCATTGACTAGAGAGACGGGGGGCGCGGGACCGCTTGCGCATTCGCCGTAGCACCCGTCGACAACAGCCCGCATTGCAGCAGGCCCACCTCATGGGAGGGTGTAAAAGGCCCTCCTTCACCTCGTGTGATGCCCCGGAACACTGTGGGGCATCTACACCTCACATTGGCCTTTCATTGGGGGGTGCCAGGTGCCCCCGCACCCAACACCCCAGGCCTTTGGAGCGGAGACGGAGTGCGGGCTCGATTAGCCCGCCTCCGTGTCCGCGCCCTCCGAAGCGGAAGAGAAAGAGGATTTCTTTCTCTCTCCCGCTCCTCCTCCTCCCTCTGCGAGACAATAATCTCACAGAAGGAGGTCACCGCCTCCCACGACCTCTGGTCATCGACCATCTTTGGGATGATGGCCGACAAGGAGAGGTCCGTTCCCACAACCGCGACCAACGATTGCCGCGGTTCGTCTCCTCCCGGGCATACCTCTAGCGCATGCTGGGCAGTGTCCTCCGCGCATCCACACTGGTGACAGGCCGAGGTGTCCTCTCTTCGGGCAACGCGACTCAGGTACCTCCCGAAACAACCATGTCCCGAGAGAACCTGCGTCAGACGGAAGGACAAACTCCCATGCCCCCTCCGGACCCACTCCTCGAGAACAGGCTGGATAGCCTCGAGAAGTCTCCGAGCGCTTTCTCCTCTCTGCACGGGTCCAGCGAGGAGCCGTTCCCCCCACGTGGCGAGAGCCGATGTTTTGGCGTCATCTCGCCAGTGCGCTACCTCCTGCGGCGCCGGTCGCTCTTCTCGCTCCCTTGCCTGCGCTCTGCGCCAATAGACCGAGGCGAGAACTTCGGCCTCAAGGTCCCACGGGAGCGTGCCAGCAAGCACGCATGCCACCTCGTGAGAGAGTGTGCGGTACCCCCTGCACACTCTCACCGCCATCACCCGCTGGGCTCCGATCAACAGGGCGGTGGTCTGCCGATCGAGCCGACCAGCCCATATCGGGGCGCCATACAGGGCCATCGAGCTTACCACCGCTGTATAGAGGCGGCGGCAGCTTCCCCTACCGCCCCCGATATTCGGGAGTAGACGGCTCAGTGCTCCGGCTGTCCCCAGGATTTTGGGGGACAGCCGTCGTATGTGCGCCTTGAACTGCCATCTACCATCGAGGACGACACCGAGATATTTCAGCGTCGTCCCGACGGGGATGGAAGTACCTCCCACCACAATGTTGGAATCTGTAGGTGGCGCCCGCCGGGGACCATAGAAACATATGGCCTCGGATTTGTGGAGCGCCACCTCCAGACCCAGCATACGGATCCTGGCGACGACCGTAGCAACACCGGCTGTGGCCAGGATCGCAGCCTCTCTGAAGTCCTTTCCCCGGGCGGCAACCAGCGTGTCGTCAGCGTAACAAACGACGCCGACGCCATGAAGGTTGGCACCCCGGAGGACCCAATCGTACCCGACGTTCCACAGGAGTGGACCTAAGACCGATCCCTGTGGAACGCCGCGCGTCATAGCGCTACTTCGCTCGCCGTGAGTCGTTGGGTAGACTACCTCTCTATCTGAGAGATAGTCACCAACAAGTCTGCGCAAATACTGGGGCACCTTGTGGTACTCCAGACCGGCGTGTATCGTGCTCCAGGGTAGCGTGTTGAATGCGTTGGCGATGTCCAACGATACGGCCAACAACACGCCACCACTGGAGCACGCCTCCTCGGAGAGGTTGCGGACGCGGGATATGGCATCCATCGTCGAGCGTCCTCTCCGGAAGCCGAACTGGTTAGGCGCCAGATCCGGTCCCGTCGTCTCAAGGTGCCTGACCAAGCGGGCAGCGACGACTCTCTCCAACAGCTTGCCCGCTTCATCAAGCAGTACGATCGGTCGATAGCCCGAAGGCTCATCCGCCGGACGTCCATCCTTTCTCAGGAGGACGAGCCTGCCTCTTCTCCATCGCCGGGGGAATCTGCCTTCGTTGAGGCAACAGTCGAACAGGGCCATCAAAGCGGGCCCTAGGTGCTTCAAGGAGAGGGCCCACGCACGACCCGGTATGCCGTCAGGCCCAGGCGCCGTGTTCTTGGCTCTCATCCTGAGCACTGCTGCACCTAGCTCACCCTCGGAAACAGGGGATGCAGGCTCGTCCACTTCTGCGGCGAGATCGCCCGATGTCGAGGGCGGTGTAAAGTCGGTCCCCGGAGCACCGGGGAACAAGCCTTCTACCACTCTCTGTAAAACCGCCGGTTGGAGCGAGGTCGTGATCGGGGGAGCCCAGGGGCGAAGCTTTTGTCTAGCCCACTGGTACGGGCGGCCCCATGGGTCGCGCTCCAGCCCCTCCAGCAGTTGCTCCCAAGCTCGCCTCTTGCTCTCAACGATCGCAACGCGAAGGGCCCCGGAAGCCTCTTTGTAGGCGGCATAAAGAGACTCGCTCACTTCGGTCTCACGCCGCCTTCGCCTCCGATACCGCTGGTATCGGCGGCGCCTCGTCACACAGCTTCTCCGGAGTTCAGCAATCTCCTCCGACCACCAGTAGACCTGACGTTTTAGCTGCGGGGCTCGCGCGCGCGGCATCGAAGCGTCGCAGACACGCGCCATTGCCTCGCACAGCCTGTCCGCCATCGAGTCCAAGTCTACCGGGGCCGGCTCCTGAGGAGTGCCATTCCACACTTCGACGAGGGCCGCCTCCTGCAGCACTTCGGCGTTGAGGCGCTTCAGGGCCCATCGCGGACCGATCTCGCCACCTACTTCTCTCACCTCGTCCGTCTGGGACGAGGAAACACTGAACCGGATATGCCGGTGATCGGACAGCGTCTCCACGTCGACCAAAACCTGACCGCCTCGCTCTGAACCCAAACTGGGCCTCCGACAACTGAGGCCCAGTGCCGCCTAGGTGCCGGACGACGCGGGAAGCCACCACTCTTTCCAGCAGCTTCCCCGCGTCGTCGAGCAGCACTATTGGCCTGTATGCGGAAGGCGAGTCTACGGCACGACCCTCCTTCCGCAACAGGCACAGCCGGCCGTCCTTCCACAGCTTCGGGAACCGTCCGGACGTGATGCACACGTCGAACAGCTCCCGAAGCCGATCGCCCATCTCCCTGAGGGCGATCCTCAGGACCCTCTTCGGGATCCCGTCTGGACCCGGCGCCGTCCGTTTGCCGCTCAAGCGGCCGACTGCCAACTCCATCTCCACCTCTGAGACAGGTGGGATGGAGTCCGGGTCCACCTCCTCGACCGGCGAGGAGGGCGCCGCCATCGCGGGCGGGGTGTGGTGGGGGTCAATGGCGGGAAAAAGCCCCTCCAACACCCCGCCCAGGATCTCCGGCTCCAGGGACTCCGCAACCGGGGGTGCCTGGCCCCGGAATTTCTTCCGGGCCGCTCTATACGGGCGCCCCCACGGATCCCTATCGAGGCCCTCCAGGGCCTCGCGCCAGGACCGCTCCTTGGCCCGACCGATGGCCAGCTGCAGCTCCCGCTTCGCCTCGCGGTAGGAGCTGTACAGCTGCTCCTCGGCTGTCAGCTCCTCGGCTGACAGCTCGCCGTCGGTCCGCCCGTGACGTCGCCTCCTACGGTGTGCGTAGGAGCGGCGCGCCGCCGAGCAGGCGGCTCGGAGATCCGCTATCTCCGAGCTCCACCAATAGACCTCCCGGCGGCCCGGGAGGCGTCTGCACCTCGGCATGGCGGCGTCGCACACCGCGGTCACCGCCTCCCGGAAGCGGCTCGCTGCGACTTCCGCCTCCGGGTGTGTGGGCGCGGCGAACCACGACTGGACGATCGCCGCCTCGGACGCCACCTCGGCGTCGAGGCGAGAGATCGCCCAGCGCGGGAAGTCCGCTCGCGCCACTTGCCCCCCTTGGATGTCGGTGGTGGAGGAGATCTCGAACCATATGTATTTATGGTCCGAGAGAGTCTCCACCTCCGACATCACCCTCCACGACTGGACACGTGCTGCGACAGCGGGGGTGGCGAACGATACGTCCACCACGGACCCCCCTCGCTGTCGCACGCACGTGTGGGCCGACCCTCTATTCAAGAGGGTCAGTCCCGTGGCAACCCCCCACTCCCTGACAATCTCCCCACGAGTGTCGGTAGAGGGGTTGCCCCAGTCCCGGGCCTTGGCGTTCAGGTCCCCCATAAAGAGGACCTGACGTGGCACCTGCCTTCTAACCGCCGCGGCTAGGAGGTCCATAAAGACCTCCAGCTCTGCAGCGGTTCTGTTGGGGGAGAAGTATGCGCATACTCCCCCCACTTGGCCACCACGTACCCCGCACCTCTCTCTACTACCGAGAGGGGGGGACCGCCATGCGCCCTTCCCACGATGGCCACGGAGTCGTCCAGGTCCCCAGCCCAGCAAGCATGCTGAGAGGGGACAAAGTACGGCTCCGCAGCGACCGCCAAGTCGACGTTCCACTGCGCCAGGGACTGCATAAGCAGATCTTGAGCCCTGGCGCAGTGGTTGAGGTTCGTCTGTAGGAGGTTGAGTTGGCCGACTTGATCCATATTAGTCAGCCATCTCAACCTCCTCGCAAGTCGCTTGGCTCGCTCCCGTCACGGGAGCGACCAGTGGAGTCACTGGGGTGGTCCGGACCCCAGCGGTTCTCCCCTTCGTCTTGGGGGGAACGCAACTTCGCGTCCCCATTGTGTGCCCGGCCGGCCTCCCCGACTCTGCGCATATAGCGCAGTGGGGGTCGGCCCGCCCGCAGGTGGCCGCCTTGTGACCTGTGTTTCCACACCGGAAGCACAGGTCACCCCTGTCGGACGTCGAAGGGCACTGGGGGCGTGTATGCCCCAGCCCCATGCACTTGAAACAGCGCATGGGGCGATCCCCCAACGACACCAGCCGTGCCACGCTCCACCCGACCAAAAGCCTGCCCTCCTTCAGCAGCACCTTGGCTGCCGAGACAGGGCAGGACACAATGGTGGAGCCAGTGCCTCCGGGGCCGGTGCGCACCTCTCCAGCCCTCACGAGCCCGACGTCGCAGCGGCCCGCCTCGGCCACTGCAGCGGCCACCTTCTCCTTGGTGGCCGTGTCGTCCAGGCCGATGACGCGCAGGTCCGTCGTTTTGACGGGCCTGGTCACCACGGCCACCTCCGACAGGACCTCGCGGAGCTTCTCCGCGAGCCTGTCGGCTTTCTCCTCTGTTTGGGAGCCGGGAATCTCCAGCATCCTGGCTCCCGTGGCCGTCTGCCTGAATCGGACAAGATCAATTCCGATCTCGCGGAGTTTGATCTTGTCCTGGGCCAGCTGCAGGACGGCGCTGTATGTGACCCCGGCCTCCTGGGCCGCGGGACGCAATGTCACCACGACCGCCGCGGAGTTAGGGGCCCTCGGTAGCGCCGCCATCGGCCTCGGCGCCGCCGTGACAGCGGCAGCAGCCGCAGGCGCAGAGCGGGCCGCAGCTGCGGCGGCAAAAGTCACCGGCGCTGAAGGGGGGGAGGATTTCTTCCCCCTTTTCCCGCGCTTCCTCGGCCCTGGGGCAGCCACTGGGGCAGCCACTGGAGCAGGCGCTGGGGCAGCCGCTGGGGCAGCCGCTGGGGCAGCCGCTGGAGCAGGCACTGGGGTAGCCGCTGAGGGGACGGAAGATTTCCCCCTCCCCTTCCCTTTCCTCGTCACCGTCGCCCAGCTGTCACCAGCAGGGACAACTGCCGGCATGGGCCTGGGCGGCGGTGATACGGCATCCGCTGCAGCCCTCTTTGCGTCCGCCCTCAGCGGCGGACGGACCACAGGCGCTGGCAAGAGGCGCTCCTCTATACCCGCCATTCGGGCACTCAGCATGTCCCCGAATGTCAGGGAGAAGGAGCGCTTCAACTCCTCCAGCATCTCCCCCATCCCTGAGGGAGCCTGCATCGCCACGGAGGCAGATGCAGCAGCAGCGGCGGCAGCTGAAGTGGCGACGGCGGCCTCCGTCTTGGCCTCAGAAAACCCACGACGGAGCGCCTTCACCTCTGCCTTGCAGGCCTCCACCTCCAGGCGTAGACGGCCATTGTCGGCCCTCAGCATCTGCGTCTCCCTGGCCTCGCTCCGCTCGGCGAGGGCGTCGACGACCTCTCGCAGGCACCTCGCCGAAGTTTTTAAGAGGCCAGCGAGCTCCCCCTTCAGGTTCGACGACCTCTTGACGACCCCCAAGATGTTGGAGAGGCTCTCTCCTGCCCGCGCCCTCAGCGATTGCGCGTCCAGCGCACTGGCGTCGCTTTCCGCCAGGGAAGCGACTTCATTGCCGCTGTCCGCCCTGGCTGCCTTTTCAGAGGCCCCCCTGTAGCAGCGTTTGCTGAGGGTATCCGCCATCGCAGGGCGGAGAAACTCCTCCCTCGACGGACCCCCAACTTTGGCAACTCTGCCCTTGCCCCCTCCTCTCTTCGACGTCGCGACCTTTGCAGCCGCCGCACCCTCGGTCTCCGTGTCGGAGTCTAAATACCCCGGCGCGAAGAACGAGGAATACGGCCGCTTCCTGGCCGCCTCTTCTACAGACATGTCCGAGAAGTCGGACTCCGCCCCTTCCTCCGTGCCGGAGGGGCCCTGAAGAGGGCCTTTTTTGGGCGCAGCCGACGACTCGGACTCCGACCCCGATTTAACCCCCGGGGACTGGCCCTTAGAAGGGCCTTTCACGAAGCGCCCGTTCGCCCTGCGTAGGGGCTTCGCAGCCTGCAACGCATATTGCGGAGTCTGCAATGCTTCCTCGCAAGACGGACCGGCTTCAGCAGCCTCCCGACGACAGGGGGGGGGTGACCCTCCCCCGCTTACAACAGACTTCTCGTCCATCCTGAGATGGGAAGGCGGAACAACGCACAGGAGCCTAGCTCGACCGTGCTAATTATTCACGCCAACCCACAACAGTTGGCAACAGCTAACAACCCACAACAGTTGGCAACAACGCGAGGGAGCCTAGCTCGACCCTGCTAATTGTCACCAAAAGTTCTGAGCGTCAAGGCAAAGTTAACGAGATTGGTACCTCAGAGCGAAAATTGTGGCAGGACCAAACAAAAATCCGAACGAGACCCAATGAACTTTTTCCTTAATTTCGCTAGCAAACCAACCTAACCTTTTTTTTTTTTTTTTAAGTGGGAAAATGCCCTCGCATTTCCCTTCCACCATGGGGGTGGTGGAAGGGGGTATGTGGGACTCGAACCCACTAAAAACCCACTATGAGCAGTCGCCCGCCTTCGTGGGGCCGAGATGGGGTCGCGTTAGCATTCACCATCTGGCCCCGGCGGTTGGCCTGGAACCCGTGTCCAGGCCCCGGCCAAGGAGGGGTGGTCACTGCTCACCAGGACCACCCCTCAGACGAGTGGAGCCGTGCAAGCCGGCGGAGAGTCCCCCGACTCTCCACCAGGTGGCTCCACTACAGGGGAAGTCGAAGAAGGCGGGCAAACCGCCCCCTCCTACCCCCCCTTCGCCTCCGGCGGATCGGGTCAGAGCGGGCATCGTCCTCTCTGACCCTCTCCGCGGCCTCCTTCTGCGACATCACCTGTTCGCAGAAGGAGACCATCGCCTGCCACTCCCTGTCGCCGTCGAGCATGGCGTTGACCACGCTCGGCAGCGAGAGGTCCCCTCCCAGGGTGGCTGAAAGTGTGTGTCGCATGGGACCCCACGCGGCACACACCTCCAGCGTGTGGTGCGCCGTATCCTCCGGCGCACCACATTCGTGGCAGGCCGGGGTCGCCTCCCGTCTCGCGATCTGGTGCAGGTACTTTCCGAAACATCCATGTCCGGAAAGCACCTGCACCAGTCGGAACGTCAGCGACCCGAATCGCCGCCGCACCCAGTCACGGAGGACCGGGCGAATGGCCTCCACCGTCCACTGACCAGGGACCGGTGGAGCCAGGTCCTCCGCCCACCGCCTCAACATGGCGGCCCGCGCCTGTCGCCGTAGGCCCTCCACCCGATCCCACTCCAGGTGCTCCCCGTCGGATCTCCTCGCCGCCACGAAGTGGTAAACTTCGGCGAGGATCTCCGCTTGGAGAGCCCAGGGGGGATCGCCGGCCAGCACGCATGCTGCCGTCCAGGACACCGTCCGGTATCCGCGGATCACCCTCGTCGCAATGACCCGCTGCGGTTGTCGCAGCAGGGTCATGTTCGCGCGACCGAGGGCGTCCACCCAGACCGGTGCCCCGTAGGTGGCCATACTCCGGATCACTCCGGAGTATAGACGGCGACACGTGGCGCTCGGGCCGCCCACGTTGGGCAGCAGCCTCCCCAGTGCGGCGGCGGCTCCCAGGACTCTCGGGGCCAGCTGGGTAAAGTGGGCCCCGAAAGTCCACCGTCCGTCCAGGATGAGACCCAGATATTTCATCTGGGTCCCAACCCGGACCGGGACTCCGTCCAGGACCACTCTGGTCCCTGGCGGGGGTCCCCCCCGAGGCCCGTGGAACAACAGGGCCTCGGTCTTGGAGAGGGCCACTCCCAGCCCGAGGGAACGGATGCGGTCGATCACGTGGGCCGTGCCCACCTCGGCCAACCGCACCGTCTCCCTCAGGTTCCTCCCCCTGACTACGACCAGGGTGTCGTCCGCGTAGCACGCAACCCGCATGTTGGCGGGCAGCGTGCCACGGAGGACCCAGTCGTAGCCGATGTTCCACAGGAGCGGTCCCAGCACCGACCCCTGCGGAACCCCGCGGACGACGCGACGGCGTCTCAGACCGTCGCGTCCCTCCACCAGGACTTCGCGGTCCTGGAGGTAGTCCGCCAACAGCCTCCGCAGATACAGGGGCACCCCGTGGTAACGGAGCGCCTCCTGTATCGTTCCGTGCGGCAGACTGTTGAAGGCGTTGGCAATGTCCAGCGAGACAGCCAACGCCTTATCCCCCTCCCGGACCGCCTCCTGCGTCCACCCCTTGAGCCAGAGCAAGGCGTCGATCGTTGACCGCCTCGCTCTGAACCCAAACTGGGCCTCCGACAACTGAGGCCCAGTGCCGCCTAGGTGCCGGACGACGCGGGAAGCCACCACTCTTTCCAGCAGCTTCCCCGCGTCGTCGAGCAGCACTATTGGCCTGTATGCGGAAGGCGAGTCTACGGCACGACCCTCCTTCCGCAACAGGCACAGCCGGCCGTCCTTCCACAGCTTCGGGAACCGTCCGGACGTGATGCACACGTCGAACAGCTCCCGAAGCCGATCGCCCATCTCCCTGAGGGCGATCCTCAGGACCCTCTTCGGGATCCCGTCCGGACCCGGCGCCGTCCGTTTGCCGCTCAGGCGGCCGACGGCCAACTCCATCTCCACCTCTGAGACAGGTGGGATGGAGTCCGGGTCCACCTCCTCGACCGGCGAGGAGGGCGCCGCCATCGCGGGCGGGGTGTGGTGGGGGTCGATGGCGGGGAAAAGCCCCTCCAACACCCCGCCCAGGATCTCCGGCTCCAGGGACTCCGCAACCGGGGGTGCCTGGCCCCGGAATTTCTTCCGGGCCGCTCTATACGGGCGCCCCCACGGATCCCTATCGAGGCCCTCCAGGGCCTCGCGCCAGGACCGCTCCTTGGCCCGACCGATGGCCAGCTGCAGCTCCCGCTTCGCCTCGCGGTAGGAGCTGTACAGCTGCGCCTCGGCTGTCAGCTCCTCGGCTGACAGCTCGCCGTCGGTCCGGCCGTGGCGCCGCCTCCTACGATGAGCGTAGGAGCGGCGCGCCGCCGAGCAGGCGGCTCGGAGATCCGCTATCTCCGAGCTCCACCAATAGACCTCCCGGCGGCCCGGGAGGCGTCTGCACCTCGGCATGGCGGCGTCGCACACCGCGGTCACCGCCTCCCGGAAGCGGCTCGCTGCGACTTCCGCCTCCGGGTGTGTGGGCGCGGCGAACCACGACTGGACGATCGCCGCCTCGGACGCCACCTCGGCGTCGAGGCGAGAGATCGTCCAGCGCGGGAAGTCCGCTCGCGCCACTTGCCCCCCTTGGATGTCGGAGGTGGAGGAGATCTCGAACCATATGTATTTATGGTCCGAGAGAGTCTCCACCTCCGACATCACCCTCCACGACTGGACACGTGCCGCGACAGCGGGGGTGGCGAACGATACGTCCACCACGGACCCCCCTCGCTGTCGCACGCACGTGTGGGCCGACCCTCTATTCAAGAGGGTCAGTCCCGTGGCAACCCCCCACTCCCTGACAATCTCCCCACGAGTGTCGGTAGAGGGGTTGCCCCAGTCCCGGGCCTTGGCGTTCAGGTCCCCCATAAAGAGGACCTGACGTGGCACCTGCCTTCTAACCGCCGCGGCTAGGAGGTCCATAAAGACCTCCAGCTCTGCAGCGGTTCTATTGGGGGAGAAGTATGCGCCAACTGCCGCATACTCCCCCCACTTGGCCACCACGTACCCCGCACCTCTCTCTACTACCGAGAGGGGGGGACCGCCATGCGCCCTTCCCACGATGGCCACGGAGTCGTCCAGGTCCCCAGCCCAGCACGCATGCTGAGAGGGGACAAAGTACGGCTCCGCAGCGACCGCCAAGTCGACGTTCCACTGCGCCAGGGACTGCATAAGCAGATCTTGAGCCCTGGCGCAGTGGTTGAGGTTCGTCTGGAGGAGGTTGAGTTGGCCGACTTGATCCATGTTAGTCAGCCATCTCAACCTCCTCGCAAGTCGCTTGGCTCGCTCCCGTCACGGGAGCGACCAGTGGAGTCACTGGGGTGGTCCGGACCCCAGCGGTTCTCCCCTTCGTCTTGGGGGGAACGCAACTTCGCGTCCCCATTGTGTGCCCGGCCGGCCTCCCCGACTCTGCGCATATAGCGCAGTGGGGGTCGGCCCGCCCGCAGGTGGCCGCCTTGTGACCTGTGTTTCCACACCGGAAGCACAGGTCACCCCTGTCGGACGTCGAAGGGCACTGGGGGCGTGTATGCCCCAGCCCCATGCACTTGAAACAGCGCATGGGGCGATCCCCCAACGACACCAGCCGTGCCACGCTCCACCCGACCAAAAGCCTGCCCTCTTTCAGCAGCACCTTGGCTGCCGAGATAGGGCAGGACACAATGGTGGAGCCAGTGCCTCCGGGGCCGGTGCGCACCTCTCCAGCCCTCACGAGCCCGACGTCACAGCGGCCCGCCTCGGCCACTGCAGCGGCCACCTTCTCCTTGGTGGCCGTGTCGTCCAGGCCGATGACGCGCAGGTCCGTCGTTTTGACGGGCCTGGTCACCACGGCCACCTCCGACAGGACCTCGCGGAGCTTCTCCGCGAGCCTGTCGGCTTTCTCCTCTGTTTGGGAGCCGGGAATCTCCAGCATCCTGGCTCCCGTGGCCGTCTGCCTGAATCGGACAAGATCAATTCCGATCTCGCGGAGTTTGATCTTGTCCTGGGCCAGCTGCAGGACGGCGCTGTAGGTGACCCCGGCCTCTTGGGCCGCGGGACGCAATGTCACCACGACCGCCGCGGAGTTAGGGGCCCTCGGCAGCGCCGCTATCGGCCTCGGCGCCGCCTTGACAGCGGCAGCAGCCGCAGGCGCAGAGCGGGCCGCAGCGGCGGTGGCAAAAGTCACCGGCGCTGAAGGGGGGGAGGATTTCTTCCCCCTTTTCCCGCGCTTCCTCGGCCCTGGGGCAGCCACTGGGGCAGCCACTGGAGCAGGCGCTGGGGCAGCCGCTGGGGCAGCCGCTGGAGCAGGCACTGGGGCCGCTGAGGGGACGGAGGATTTCCCCCTCCCCTTCCCTTTCCTCGTCACCGTCGCCCAGCTGTCACCAGCAGGGACAACTGCCGGCATGGGCCTGGGCGGCGTTGGTACGGCATCCGCTGCAGCCCTCTTTGCATCCGCCCTCAGCGGCGGACGGACCACAGGCGCTGGCAAGAGGCGCTCCTCTATTCCCGCCATTCGGGCACTCAACATGTCCCCGAATGTCAGGGAGAAGGAGCGCTTCAGCTCCTCCAGCATTTCCCCCATCCCTGGGGGAGCCTGCATCGCCACGGAGGCAGAGGCAGCAGCAGCGGCGGCAGCTGAAGTGGCGACGGCGGCCTCCGTCTTTGCCTCCGAGAACCCACGACGGAGCGCCTTCACCTCTGCCTTGCAGGCCTCCACCTCCAGGCGTAGACGGCCATTGTCGGCCCTCAGCATCTGCGTCTCCCTGGCCTCGCTCCGCTCGGCGAGGGCGTCGACGACCTCTCGCAGGCACCTCGCCGAAGTTTTCAAGAGGCCAGCGAGCTCCCCCTTGAGGTTCGACGACCTCTTCACGACCCCCAAGATGTTGGAGAGGCTCTCTCCTGCCCGCGCCCTCAGCGATTGCGCGTCCAGCGCACTGGCGTCGCTTTCCGCCAGGGAAGCGACTTCATTGCCGCTGTCCGCCCTGGCTGCCTTTTCAGAGGCCCCCCTGTAGCAGCGTTTGCTGAGGGTATCCGCCATCGCAGGGCGGAGAAACTCCTCCCTCGACGGACCCCCAACTTTGGCAACTCTAAAATAACCAACCTTTTTTTTTTTTTTTTAAGTGGGAAAATGCCCTCGCATTTCCCTTCCACCATGGGGGTGGTGGAAGGGGGTATGTGGGACTCGAACCCACTAAAAACCCACTATGAGCAGTCGCCCGCCTTCGTGGGGCCGAGATGGGGTCGCGTTAGCATTCACCATCTGGCCCCGGCGGTTGGCCTGGAACCCGTGTCCAGGCCCCGGCCAAGGAGGGGTGGTCACTGCTCACCAGGACCACCCCTCAGACGAGTGGAGCCGTGCAAGCCGGCGGAGAGTCCCCCGACTCTCCACCAGGTGGCTCCACTACAGGGGAAGTCGAAGAAGGCGGGCAAACCGCCCCCTCCTACCCCCCCTTCGCCTCCGGCGGATCGGGTCAGAGCGGGCATCGTCCTCTCTGACCCTCTCCGCGGCCTCCTTCTGCGACATCACCTGTTCGCAGAACATACCAGAACACATACTGGACACATCTGTCGCGCAGGTAGGCTCCAACAATGCGCTGCAGGTAGGGGGGGACCCCGTGAAAAACGAGAGCCTCCCTAATCGTCCTCCAAGGCAAGGAGTTGAACGCGTTGACGATGTCCAAAGACACCGCCAACATCCTCCCGCCTCGGGACACTACCTGGTCCGACAGTAGACGGACTCTAAGAATCGCGTCCACCGTCGAACGGGCCCGCCGGAAACCAAACTGGTCATCCGACAGGTCGGGGCCTACCTGCCCGAGATGCGCGCACAGACGACCGGCAATTATTCTTTCGAACAATTTGCCGGCCTCGTCCAGCAAGCAAATGGGACGATACGCAGAGGGAGATTCCGCGGACCTTCCATCCTTCTTCAAGAGGACCAATTTCGCCTCCTTCCACTCCATGGGGAACACGCCATTACGGAGACAGCCGTCAAACAGCCGCCTCAGACGGTCCCCCAACCCGGCGGATAAAGCCAGCACCCAAGCCCGACCCGGAATCCCATCCGGGCCTGGCGCCGTGTTACGAGCCCTAAGGCGCTTCACGGCTCGGTCTAACTCCTGTACGGTCACCCCCAGTTCATCGTCCCAGGTAATCGGGCTCGATGGTAACACGGGGGGTGAAGAGGAACTGTCCTGGACCCTAGGGAAGAGCGTGTCGACCACGCCTCCCACAAGCGTAGGATCCAGGGTTTCCGTCAACGGAGGGGCCCACGGTTTGAGCTTGCCCAGTACCATCTTTTACGGGCGCCCCCATGGGTCCCTGTTCATTCCCTCCAGGAGTTCACTCCAGGACCGAGCCTTAGCGTCGGCAATGGCGTGTTGAAGCGCCATTGTAGCGCCTCGGTATACCTCGTAGGCTCTATCCACCTCAGCGGCAGGGGCTCGCCGTCTTCTCCGGGTATTGGTGTACAGGCGTCGGGACCGCAGGCACGTCTCACGTAACCGCGCTATTTCCTCCGACCACCAGTACACTGACCTGCGCTTGGTTGGCCTGGCTCTGGGCATCGATAAGTCGCAAATCGACGTCATCGTTGTGCGGAACCAGGCCGCCTCTCTAACAGGATCGGGCAGATCCTCTCCGGCTAGGCCTTCCGACCAGGCCGCGACGATGGCGGCGGCCTCGAGCAGATCTCTGTCGAGCCGCTTGAGGGCCCATCGTCGCGGCGGGCTGCCATCGCGGCGGGACGCACGTCCGGAGGTGCGAAGGGCTACATCGAAAACGATGTAGCGATGGTCAGATAGTGTGACCATTTCCTCCGCAACTCTCCATCCCGACACCAAGTGTGTGGCAGAAGGAGTCGCCCATGAAAGATCCACGATCGACTCCCCCTGCCACCGAACACATGTGCTTACAGACCCCTGATTAAGTAATCGGAGGTCCATACCCGCCGCCCAATCTACGATCGTCTCTCCCCTGCGGTCGTCTTGGGGACTCCCCCACTCACGTGAGTGTGCGTTGAAGTCACCCAAGACGAGCACGGGACGCGGGAGGCACCTGCGAATGCAGTTTCCCACCGCGTCCAGGTACGCCTCGTATTCAACGAGGGTACAGTTAGGAGAGATGTAGCAACCCACAACGGCTAGATGACCCCACTCTGTGGCCACGAAACCCTGGCCCTTTTCAATAAGGGCACAGTGGGGATCACCATGACCGCGACCCCAGTAGATAGCGACGGAGTCCAGGTCGTCCCCGAACCAAGCCATATGGTCCGGGACACGGTAGGGCTCCGCGACTACGGCAAGTGCAATCGACCACTGCGCGAGGTTTTGCAGGAACAGATCCTGCGCACCGCTGCTAACCTTTTTTTTTTTTTTTTTTAAGTGGGAAAATGCCCTCGCATTTCCCTTCCACCATGGGGGTGGTGGAAGGGGGTATGTGGGACTCGAACCCACTAAAAACCCACTATGAGCAGTCGCCCGCCTTCGTGGGGCCGAGATGGGGTCGCGTTAGCATTCACCATCTGGCCCCGGCGGTTGGCCTGGAACCCGTGTCCAGGCCCCGGCCAAGGAGGGGTGGTCACTGCTCACCAGGACCACCCCTCAGACGAGTGGAGCCGTGCAAGCCGGCGGAGAGTCCCCCGACTCTCCACCAGGTGGCTCCACTACAGGGGAAGTCGAAGAAGGCGGGCAAACCGCCCCCTCCTACCCCCCCTTCGCCTCCGGCGGATCGGGTCAGAGCGGGCATCGTCCTCTCTGACCCTCTCCGCGGCCTCCTTCTGCGACATCACCTGTTCGCAGAAGGAGACCATCGCCTGCCACTCCCTGTCGCCGTCGAGCATGGCGTTGACCACGCTCGGCAGCGAGAGGTCCCCTCCCAGGGTGGCTGAAAGTGTGTGTCGCATGGGACCCCACGCGGCACACACCTCCAGCGTGTGGTGCGCCGTATCCTCCGGCGCACCACATTCGTGGCAGGCCGGGGTCGCCTCCCGTCTCGCGATCTGGTACAGGTACTTTCCGAAACATCCATGTCCGGAAAGCACCTGCACCAGTCGGAACGTCAGCGACCCGAATCGCCGCCGCACCCAGTCACGGAGGACCGGGCGAATGGCCTCCACCGTCCACTGACCAGGGACCGGTGGAGCCAGGTCCTCCGCCCACCGCCTCAACATGGCGGCCCGCGCCTGTCGCCGTAGGCCCTCCACCCGATCCCATTCCAGGTGCTCCCCGTCGGATCTCCTCGCCGCCACGAAGTGGTAAACTTCGGCGAGGATCTCAACAGATCCTGCGCACCGCTGCTAACCTTTTTTTTTTTTTTTTTTTTTTAAGTGGGAAAATGCCCTCGCATTTCCCTTCCACCATGGGGGTGGTGGAAGGGGGTATGTGGGACTCGAACCCACTAAAAACCCACTATGAGCAGTCGCCCGCCTTCGTGGGGCCGAGATGGGGTCGCGTTAGCATTCACCATCTGGCCCCGGCGGTTGGCCTGGAACCCGTGTCCAGGCCCCGGCCAAGGAGGGGTGGTCACTGCTCACCAGGACCACCCCTCAGACGAGTGGAGCCGTGCAAGCCGGCGGAGAGTCCCCCGACTCTCCACCAGGTGGCTCCACTACAGGGGAAGTCGAAGAAGGCGGGCAAACCGCCCCCTCCTACCCCCCCTTCGCCTCCGGCGGATCGGGTCAGAGCGGGCATCGTCCTCTCTGACCCTCTCCGCGGCCTCCTTCTGCGACATCACCTGTTCGCAGAAGGAGACCATCGCCTGCCACTCCCTGTCGCCGTCGAGCATGGCGTTGACCACGCTCGGCAGCGAGAGGTCCCCTCCCAGGGTGGCTGAAAGTGTGTGTCGCATGGGACCCCACGCGGCACACACCTCCAGCGTGTGGTGCGCCGTATCCTCCGGCGCACCACATTCGTGGCAGGCCGGGGTCGCCTCCCGTCTCGCGATCTGGTACAGGTACTTTCCGAAACATCCATGTCCGGAAAGCACCTGCACCAGTCGGAACGTCAGCGACCCGAATCGCCGCCGCACCCAGTCACGGAGGACCGGGCGAATGGCCTCCACCGTCCACTGACCAGGGACCGGTGGAGCCAGGTCCTCCGCCCACCGCCTCAACATGGCGGCCCGCGCCTGTCGCCGTAGGCCCTCCACCCGATCCCATTCCAGGTGCTCCCCGTCGGATCTCCTCGCCGCCACGAAGTGGTAAACTTCGGCGAGGATCTCCGCTTGGAGAGCCCAGGGGGGATCGCCGGCCAGCACGCATGCTGCCGTCCAGGACACCGTTCGGTATCCGCGGATCACCCTCGTCGCAATGACCCGCTGCGGTTGTCGCAGCAGGGTCATGTTCGCGCGACCGAGGGCGTCCACCCAGACCGGTGCCCCGTAGGTGGCCATACTCCGGATCACTCCGGAGTATAGACGGCGACACGTGGCGCTCGGGCCGCCCACGTTGGGCAGCAGCCTCCCCAGTGCGGCGGCGGCTCCCAGGACTCTCGGGGCCAGCTGGGTAAAGTGGGCCCCGAAAGTCCACCGTCCGTCCAGGATGAGACCCAGATATTTCATCTGGGTCCCAACCCGGACCGGGACTCCGTCCAGGACCACTCTGGTCCCTGGCGGGGGTCCCCCCCGAGGCCCGTGGAACAACAGGGCCTCGGTCTTGGAGAGGGCCACTCCCAGCCCGAGGGAGCGGATGCGGTCGATCACGTGGGCCGTGCCCACCTCGGCCAACCGCACCGTCTCCCTCAGGTCCCTCCCCCTGACTACGACCAGGGTGTCGTCCGCGTAGCACGCAACCCGCATGTTGGCGGGCAGCGTGCCACGGAGGACCCAGTCGTAGCCGATGTTCCACAGGAGCGGTCCCAACACCGACCCCTGCGGAACCCCGCGGACGACGCGACGGCGTCTCAGACCGTCGCGTCCCTCCACCAGGACTTCGCGGTCCTGGAGGTAGTCCGCCAACAGCCTCCGCAGATACAGGGGCACCCCGTGGTAACGGAGCGCCTCCTGTATCGTTCCGTGCGGCAGACTGTTGAAGGCGTTGGCAATGTCCAGCGAGACAGCCAACGCCTTATCCCCCTCCCGGACCGCCTCCTGCGTCCACCCCTTGAGCCAGAGCAAGGCGTCGATCGTTGACCGCCTCGCTCTGAACCCAAACTGGGCCTCCGACAACTGAGGCCCAGTGAACCTTTTTTTTTTTTTTTTTTTTTTCGTGGGGAAATCCTCATGGATACCCATGCCTCGGGGGAGGCAATGGGTTATGCCGGACTCTTACCGGCTAAAACCACCACGGGGAGCAGACCGCCGCCGAGATAGGGCGAGATGGGGTCGCGTTAGCATTCACCATCTCGCCCTGGCGGTAGGCCCGAGTAGATATCTCGGGCCACTCAGCGCCTTTGGAGGGGCAACCTTATCCCAAAGGCCACCCCCCAGACGTGTGGGGCCGTGCAGGCCGGCAAGGAGTCCCCCGACCCCCTACCAGCGGCCCCACTACGGGGGATCGAGAAGGCGGCCATACCGCCTCCTTCGTCCCCTTGCACGTCTACGCCGGAGCGGGTCAGAGTGGGCGTCGTCCTCCCTGATCCGCTCCGCAGCCTCCTTTTGCGTCATCACCGCTTCGCAAAAGGAGACCATCGCCTGCCACTCACTCTCACCGTAGAGCATGGCGCTTACCACGCTCGGCAGCGAGAGGTCTCGGCCTAGTATCGCTGAAAGTGTGTGTCGCATGGGACCCCACGCGGCACACACCTCCAGCGTGTGGAGCGCCGTATCCTCTGGCGCCCCACATTCGTGGCAGGCCGGGGTCGCCTCCCGTCTCGCAATCTGGTGCAGATACTTTCCGAAGCAGCCATGCCCGGAAAGTACCTGCACCAGGCGGAAGGTCAGCGACCCGAACCGCCGCCGCAACCACTCCCGGAGGACCGGGCGGATGGCCTCCACCGTCCACTGACCAGGGACCGGCGGAGCCAGGTCCTCCGTCCACCGCGCCAACAGGGCGACCCGCGCCTGCCGCCGTATGCGTCCGACCTCCTCCCACACTAGGGGCTCCCCGCGGGATCTCCTCGCCGCCACGAAGTGGTACACTTCGGCGAGGATCTCCGCTTGTAGCCCCCAAGGGGGATCACCGGCCAGGACGCATGCGGCCGTCCAGGACACCGTCCGGTATCCGCGTATCGCCCTCGTCGCTATGACCCGCTGCGGACGTCGCAGCAGGGTCATGTTCGCGCGACCGAGGGCGTCCACCCAGACCGGTGCCCCGTACAGGGCCATACTCCGGATCACTCCAGAGTATAGCCGGCGGCAGTTGGCGCTCGGGCCACCCACGTTGGGCAGCAGCCTCCCTAATGCGGCGGCGGCTCCTAGGACTTTTGGGGCCAGTTGGGTGAAGTGCGCCCCAAAAGTCCACCTTCCGTCCAGGATGAGACCCAGATATTTCATCTGGGTCCCAACCCGGATCGAGACCCCGTCCAGAACTACACGCGTTCCTGGAGGGGGTCCCCCCCGAGGCCCATGAAACAACAGGGCCTCGGTCTTGGAGAGGGCGACCTCCAGTCCCAGGGAGCGGATGCGGTCGACCACGAGGGTTGTCCCCAACGCAGCCAGCCGCACCGCCTCCCCAAGGTCCCTCCCCTTGGCCACGACCAGGGTATCATCCGCATAGCACGCCACCCGCATATTGGCGGGAAGCGTGCCACGCAGCACCCAGTCGTAGCCAATGTTCCACAAGAGCGGTCCCAGTACCGACCCCTGTGGAACACCGCGGACGACGCGACGGTGCCTCAGCCCGTCGCGCCCTTCCACCAGGACCTCGCGGTCCTGGAGGTAGTCCGCCAACAGCCTCCGCAGATACAGAGGCACCCCGTGATAGCGGAGCGCCTCCTGTATCGTCGAGTGCGGCAGGCTGTTGAAGGCGTTGGCTATGTCAAGAGAGACGGCCAACGCCTTTCCTCCCTCCCGGACCGCCTCCTGGGTCCACTCTTTTAACCAGAGCAGGGCGTCTATCGTAGACCGCCCCGCTCTGAACCCATACTGGGCCTGCGAGAGGTCAGGCCCAGTTCCCTCCAGGTGCTGTATGACACGGGAAGCTAGCACCCTTTCCAGCATCTTTCCCGTGTCATCCAGCAGCACGATTGGCCTGTATGCAGAGGGCGAGTCAACGTCTCGACCCTCCTTCCGCAACAGGCACAACCGCCCGTCCTTCCACAGCTTCGGGAACCGTCCAGACGTAAGGCACGCGTCGAACAGCTCCCGAAGCTGTTCCCCCAACTCCTTCAGGGCAATCCTGAGGATGCGCGCCGGGATCCCGTCTGGACCCGGCGCCGTCCTCTTGCCCTTTAGCCGGTCGACGGCCACCTCCATCTCCGCCTCCGACACGGCTGGGATCGAGGCGGGGTCGACCACCTCCCCGTAGAGGGACGGCGGTGCCATCGTCGGCGGGGCGTGGAGGGGGTCGTTGAGGGGAAAGAGCCCCCCCATCACCCGGCATAGGAGCTCCGGTTGCAGGGTCTCCGCTACCGGGGCCGTCTGACCCCGGAACTTTTTCCGGGCAGTCCTGTACGGACGGCCCCATGGGTCCCTGTCGAGGCCCTCCAGGACCTCGGCCCAGGCCTGGGCCTTCGCCCTTCCGACGGCCAGCTGTAGCGTGCGTTTCGCCTCCCGATACGCGCTATACAGCCGGCGCTCAGCTGTCAGTTCCTCATCTGACAGCTGATCGTCGGTCCGGCCGTTGCGCCGCCTCCTACTGCGGGTGTACGGGCGCCTTGCCTCTGTGCAGGCCGCTCGGAGATCCGCTATCTCCGAGCTCCACCAGTACACCTCGCGACGGCCTGGGCGGCGACGCGACCGCGGCATGGCGGCGTCGCACACCGCCGTCACCGCCTCCCGGAAGCGACCCGCTGCGGTGTCGACTTCCGGGGGCGTGGGAGCGGCAAGCCACGACTGGACGATAGCCGCCTCGGCAGCTAGTTCGGTGTCGAGGCGGCTGATCGTCCAGCGCGGGAAATCCGCTCGCACCACGCTTTCCCCTCCCTGGTTGTCGGAGGTGGAGATCTCGAACCGCACATACTTGTGATCCGAGAGAGTCTCAACCTCCGACAACACCCTCCAGGCCCGGGCACGTGCCGCGGTGGATGGGGTGGCGAACGTAAGATCCACCACGGACCCCCCGTTCCACCGCACGCACGTGTGGGCTGACCCTCTGTTTAGTAGGGTTAGCCCCGTGGCAACTGCCCACTCCCTGACAATCTCCCCTCGAGAGTCAGTGGAGGGGTTGCCCCATTCCCGGGCCTTGGCGTTCAAGTCCCCCATAAGGAGGACCTGTCGTGGGGCCTGCCTTCTCACCGCTGCGGCTAGGAGGTCGACAAAGACCTCCAGCTCCGCAGCGGTTCTGTTAGGGGAGAAGTATGCGCCGACTAGCGAATACTCCTCCCACTTTGCCACCACGAAACCTGCACCCCTCTCTTCGATTGAGAGGGGGAGGCCGCCACTCACAATGGCCACGGAGCCGTCCACGTCCCCAACCCAGGAAGGATGTTGGGGTGGGACGTAGTACGGCTCCGTGGCGACCGCCGCGTCAATCTTCCACTGCGCCAGGGACTGAACGAACAGGTCCTGGGCCCCAGCGCAGTGGTTGAGGTTCGTCTGGAGGAAGTGATGTCTGGCTTGATGCATTATTCAGACATCACCTCCTCCACCTCCGGGGCTGCGACTTCCTCTGGGGCGGCCTGAGAGGTAGCCGGGGTGGCCCTGGTCCCGGGGGCCTTTCCCTTAGTCTTTGGGGGTTCGCAACTGCGTCCCCCCATTACGTGCCCGGAAGGGCGCCCCGAGTCTGCGCAGATTGCGCAGCGGGGTTCGCTCCTTCCGCACGTGGCCGCCCGGTGACCTGTGCCTCCGCACCGGAAGCACAGGTTCGTCCTGTCGGCTGACGAGGGGCACTGAGGACGAGTGTGCCCCAGCCCCATGCACTTGAAGCAGCGCATGGGGCGTTCCCCAAGGGCCACCACTCGCGCCGAGCTCCACCCGACCAACAGCCTACCCTTTGTCAGCAGCGCTTTGGCCGCTGAAATCGGGCAGGACACCAGGGTGGAGCCCGCACCGCCGAGGCCGGGTTGCAATTCCCCGACCTTAACGAGCCGCGCTTCACAGCCCCCCACCCTAGCCACCGCTGCGGCCACTATCTCCTTGGTGGCCGAGTCATCCAGGCCCGTAATCCGGACGTCGGTGGATTTGACGGGCCTGGTGATTGTCGCCACCTCGGACAGGACGTCGCGGAGCTTCTCCGCGAGCCTGTCCGCCTTCTCGCCGTTTTGGGAACCAGGAATCTCCAACATCCTGGCTCCCGTGGCCGTCTGGCGGAAGCGGAGCTCATCGATCCCCAACTCTTTGAGATCGATGTGCTCCTGCGCCCTCTGAAGTATGGCGCTGTAGGTCGCCCCCTTATCCGCGGCCTCAGGCTGCAACAGCAGCACCACAGCGGCGGACTTCGGGGTCCTCAGCGCCACCTTGGGCTTCGGGGGGGCCACCGGCTTCGGCCTCGCACCAGTCAATGGTGCAGAGGCAGGAGGAGCAGTGGACTTCTTCCCCCTGGCCCCTCTCCTTCCTTTCCTTGCCACCGTTGCCCAGGTCTCTTCCTGGGCAGGAGCGGCGGCGGGGGCAGTCACCCTGGAGGGGCCAGCCACCGGTGCCACTTTGGGAGGGGCAGCAGTCTTCGGGGGAGTGGTGGAGGAGGTTCCACCCCTGCCCCTTACCCCACCCACCGCCGCTGCCCAGGTCTTCCCCTGGGAAGCGGCGGCTGAGGGTCCAGCCACCGGCGCCGCATTTCTCCCCGCTTTGGGGGCAGGGTTGCGAGCCGGCTGTGGCGCGGAAGCCACTGCCGCCCTAACGGCATCCGCCCTCAGTGGTGGCCGAGCCACCGAGGCCGGCAGGAGACGCTCCTCAATCCCCGCGAGTCGGGCGTTCAGCATCTGCCCGAACGTTAGGGTCAAGGAGCGCTTTAGCTCCTCAACTAACTCCCCTGCCCCCTGCATGACTGTGGGGGCGGCCACCTGCGGCCCAGCTGCGGCAGCAGTGGCAGCAGCAGTGGCAGCTGCAGCAGCCTCCGACTTGGCCTCGGAGAAGCCGCGACGCAGCGCCTTCACTTCCGCCCGGAGGGATTCAACCTCCAGGCGTAGGCGGCCATTGTCCGCTCTCAAGTGGCGCGTCTCCTCCACCTCAGTCCTGCCCGCGAGGGCTGTCACGACCTCACGCAAGTCGGAGGCGGACTGTTTTAGGCGGGCGACGAACTCGCCCTTTAGGTTGCCCGACTTCCGAGCAACCTCCATAATGCAGGCGATCCTCTCGCCCGCAAACGCCCTCATCTCCTGGGCGTTGAACTCACTGGGGTCCCCGGACCTTGCGGTGACATCGGTATCACTGCCGGTGTCAGTCACAAGGCCGGAGACGACAGCGGGACGCCCCTTCCCATATCTCCTGCCCTGCAGTACCTCCTCGAGTTCCTCATCCACTGGCCGTGGCTTGAGGAAAGCCTCCCTTGAGGCCCAGTGAACCTAACCTAACCTAACCTAACCTAACCTAACCTAATCAATGAACTCCAGATGGAGGAGCACAACAATCTCCTCCGAGAGAATACTCGAAGGATGGAGATCCTCCAGGACACGCTGGAGAAGCACAAGGAGAGCTTGGAGAAAACCACATACGCGAGTGTGGTGGCAAGGCAGACTGCAAGACCCAGCGAGCCAACCACAATGCACTCCGTTGTGGTTTCCTCCAAGGAGGAGGGAGACACTGGGGAAGAAGTCCTGAACCGAATTAGGAAAGCAATAGACGCGAAGGAGGGGGGAATAAGGGTGGATAGAGTTCGGAAAGCGAAGGATAGAAAGGTTATAGTGGGATGTCGCACTGAGGAAGATAGAGACAGGATAAGGGACAGACTCCAAAAGGCCGAGCAATTCCTCAACGTGGAGGAGGTGAAAATCAAGGACCCCCTTCTGATCCTCAAGGATGTACTTGAGTACAACACAAACGAGGACATCCTCAAAGCCTTGAGGAATCAGAATGGGAGGATTTTCAGAGACCTCCACGAAAGGGAGGACAGGCTGGAAGTCAAATACAGGCGGAAAACCAGGAACCAGCATCTCAATCATGTTGTGGTGAAGGTCTCCCCGCAGATTTGGAGCCGTATGCTAGGCACAGGGGAGGTGCACATCAATCTCCAACGGGTAAAACTGGCGGATCAATCGCCACTAGTACAGTGTTCCCGGTGCCTGGCATACGGCCATGGCAGATGCTTCTGTAAGGAGACCGTCGAGAAGTGTAGCCACTGCGGGGGACCGCACATGAGAGTGAACTGCGCGGACTGGTTGGCCGAAATACCTGCCTCCTGCTGTAATTGCTCGCAAGCCAAGCTGGAAAGCAGAGAGCATAACGCTTTCAGTCAGGAGTGCCCGGTCAGGAGAAAATGGGACGCACTGGCACGAGCTACAACGGCGTATTGCTAAAGTGGTCCCATTGGCACAAATGACTCCTAATCCTCCCAAAGCCTACCGGGTGTTGCAAGCAAACCTCCAACGAAGACAGCTGACCACACAGGAGATGATGCTGGAAGCTGCAAAAAAGAAGGTAGAAATGGCGCTGATCCAGGAACCTTACGTAGGGGCGGGGAGCAGAATGAGGCAGAACCAAGGCACTAGAGTCTTCCAGTACGCGGGACAAGATGACAAAAGAGTCAAGGCGGCCATTGTCGTTTTCGACAATGACCTTGATGTCATCCTGCTCCCGCAATGGACTACGCCCAACATAGTCGCAGTAAAATTAAGAACTAGTGCCTGGGAGTTACTAGCAGTCTCTTTCTACTTCGAGCCCGAAGGTTCCGGCGCGTTGTACCAGCCATACCTAGATCACCTAGAAAAGTTAAAACGCACCATAAACACTACAAAGGTCATCGTTGGGGGAGACAGCAACGCATACAACACCTGGTGGGGCTCCGAGGATATTGATCAGAGAGGAACAGACCTGGCCGGTACCCTGGAAGACCTAGAAATGCAGATCCTGAACACAGGCGACATACCAACTTTCGACACCGTCAGGGGGGGGAAAAAGGTACTCCAGCTTCGTCTCGACTTCGACTCTACAATACTAAAAAGGCGAATTGGGCCCAGTTTCATGAGAAACTGACCCAATTACACCAAGACAATGACATTGACAGCGACAAAATAGACAAAATTACGGAAAAAAGACGACTTGAAGAGACGACAGAACGATACATCGACTCGATTTGCAAAGCATGCAACCAAGCTATCCCAAAGAAAAAAGAAAACGTTAAACTTACCTTGCCATGGTGGTCGGAGGAGCTCGCTCGCCTGAAGAAGGAGGTCCTCACGAAGAAGAGAAGAATCCGCTGCGCAGCGCCAGTCCGAAGGGAGAAAGTCATCCGGGAGTACCTGAAAACAAAAGAAGAATACGAATTAAGGGTAAAACAGGCGCAAATAGATAGTTGGAGGGATTTCTGTGGGAAACAAGATAGGGAGGGGATGTGGGACGGGATTTACAGAGTCATAAAAAGAACAATAAACAGACAAGAAGACCTGCCGCTGGAAAAAGAGGGTAAACAGCTAAGTCCCAAGCAATCCGCGAAATTGCTCGCGGATACCTTCTATCCTGAGGATAGAGCCGAGCAAGATGACGCGAACCACAAAAGCACTAGGGAATTAGCTGACAAAGTAAACGGCCCGGGACATGGTGAGAAGCATGACCCACCGTTTACTCTAGATGAAGTTTTAACAGCGGCAGAAAGCTTCAACCCAAAAAAGGCCCCTGGATCGGACGGTCTAGCGCCAGACATTTGCTTCCAAGCTATAAGAAATAGACCGGAAACCTTTAGATCCATCGCGAATAAATGCCTTGAACTAGGACTTTTCCCAGGACCGTGGAAGGAAGCCACAGTTGTAGCACTCAGAAAACCGGGTAAAAAGAACTACCAATGTCCCAAGTCATACCGACCGATTGGCCTACTTCCGGTCCTGGGAAAGGTCCTAGAAAAGCTGGTGGTTAATAGGATAAAATGGCACATTATTCCTAGGCTCAGTACTCGCCAGTACGGATTCATGCCCCAAAAAAGCACTGAAGACGCCCTGTATGACCTGGTGGGACGCATTCGTGACAAACTTCATCAGAAGAAGGTCACGACTGTGGTCTCCCTGGACATAGAGGGCGCTTTTGACAGCGCTTGGTGGCCCGCTATAAGAATCCGACTGGCTGAGGAAGGATGCCCGATAAACATCAGAAGGCTGATGGATAGTTATCTGGAGGAGAGGAGGGTCCGAGTTAGGTATGCAGGTGAGGAGTTCCTAAAAACCACTGAAAAAGGATGCGTGCAGGGATCGATCGGTGGTCCACTACTATGGAACTTGCTCATAGACCCTCTCCTCAAGGAACTACAGGAAAACGGGTATTACTGTCAGGCGTTTGCGGATGACGTCGTTCTAGTTTTTGATGGAGACACCGGCTCTGAGGTCCAGGGACATGCCAATGCCGCGCTCGCCCGTGTCCAGGAGTGGGGCGTCAAAAACAAGCTGAAGTTCGCACCACACAAAACAAACGCGATGGTGGTGACGAGGAAGCTGAAATTTGACACCCCACGCCTGACGATGGGCGGGATTGACATTGTCATGTCAAAGGAAATCATGGTCTTGGGGCTTTTGATAGATGAAAAGTTTACATTTAATCAACATGCAATCAAAGTATGTAAGAAAGCTCAAAACATATACAAGCAACTATCAAGAGCCGCCAGGATCAGCTGGGGTCTCCATCCTCAAGTCGTGCGAACAATCTACATAGCAGTGGTAGAGCCGATAGTGATGTACGCATCTAGCGTGTGGGCTCCGGCAACAAAAAAAAGCTCGGCATACAAAAAGTGCTCAACAATACACAGCGTGGCTTCGTCCAGAAGTTGTGCCGCGCATACAAAACAGTTTCACTAAACTCTGCGCTGGTGTTGAGCGGCGTACTACCCCTCGACCTCAGAATACAGGAGGCAGCCGCTCTGTATGAGGCACGGAGGGGTGTCACGCAGCCGACACTAGCAGACAGGGAAGTTGAAAAAAAAGTCGGCATACTCTGCACAACCCCACCCAGCGAAACATATGGCCATGGAATTCATATGCCTGGAGAACCAAGAGCAAGTGGACATCCACAGCGATTACGCAGTCCGGTTGTTCACAGACGGTAGTAAGCTTGAGGGTCAAGTCGGAGCCGCATTGTCCATATGGACAAACGGGGCCGAGACAAAAACCATCAAGCTGAAGCTCTCGTCATATTGCTCGGTTTACCAGGCGGAATTGCTGGCCATATGTAAGGCGACGGAGGAGGTCCTTAAAAGGCCAGAAACCCGCTTCGGGATATACAGTGACTCTCGTTAATCACTTCAGGCTATAGCAAACAAGACCTCAACCCATCCTCTGGCCGTTAAAATTCGCGTGAATTTGACAGCCAGTCTGGAACAAAACAAAAGGATTGATCTGTTTTGGATCAGAGCGCATGCAGGTCTGGAGGGAAACGAGAGGGCTGACGTACTAGCGAAAACAGCAGCACTATGTCTAAAAACCAAGCCACATTATGACGCCTGTTCTGTCTCATTCGTCAAGCGGGAAATCCGACGGGAGACGCTTGACGAATGGAACAGGAGATACAAAACGGCCAGCACAGCGGAAGGCACGAAACTTTTCTTCCCTGACGCCATCAAGGCATTTAATATTATCAAATGCATAACCCCAACTGCCGTAACCACTCAGGTAATGACCGGTCACGGCGGGTTCTCCGAGTACTTATCCCGGTTTAAGTGCAAGGAGAGCCCGGCGTGCATCTGCGAACCGACTAAAATAGAATCTATTGCACATATACTTTTTGAATGCCCAGTCTTTGGAAGAGAGAGGTATGAGGCCGAACAAAGATTAGAAATAGCACTTAAGTTGAAAAATGTTAGTAGTTATATAAGCGATAAATATGTAAGAGATAAATTTATAGAGTTTTGTGTTAAATTAGCTAATAAAGTAATTCTAAGAAATAAGGATAAGTAATAATAGTTGAACATGTATATTGTAATAATATACTTATAACAGCTATCAAATAAGAATAAACATAAGATAATATAAGATAAAAAACTTAAAGTCAAAACTGTAAACATAGACATATAAGATAAACTGTTAGAATAAGATAAAATACTCATACTGTAAAATATGTAAAACTAAGATGTTGTAAGCCAAGGTAAAAATTACAATCCGAAAAAACCGAAGAGTTTTCGGGCTGTAACCCTACCTTGCCAGAAAAGTATGAGGATGGCTCAGAGACAATTATGCTAAGTTGTCTCAAGCAATAGATTAAGTTATTGGGAATAAAAACCTCCCCTAGGTAGATATTGTAATAAAAAAGTAAAAAAGGCCCTGACATCGAAAGTCAGAGGGTCGCCGACGCCCGGATATGTGATGCCGGGAAAAAAAAAAAAAAAAACCTAACCCAACCTAACCTAACCTAACCATACCGTCTACTTTCTGTCGATCGTTCACAAAGTGGTTACCTTCTGTTCACATTTCGTCAACATTGTGTTCACCGTCAACATTCCGGCTAAAATTCGGTTCCAAGCGACTTGCGAGGAGGTTGAGATGGCTGACTAACATGGATCAAGTCGGCCAACTCAACCTCCTCCAGACGAACCTCAACCACTGCGCCAGGGCTCAAGATCTGCTTATGCAGTCCCTGGCGCAGTGGAACATCGACTTGGCGGTCGCTGCGGAGCCGTACTTTGTCCCCTCTCAGCATGCGTGCTGGGCTGGGGACCTGGACGACTCCGTGGCCATCGTGGGAAGGGCGCATGGCGGTCCCCCCCTCTCGGTAGTAGAGAGAGGTGCGGGGTACGTGGTGGCCAAGTGGGGGGAGTATGCGGTAGTTGGCGCATACTTCTCCCCCAATAGAACCGCTGCAGAGCTGGAGGTCTTTATGGACCTCCTAGCCGCGGCGGTTAGAAGGCAGGTGCCACGTCAGGTCCTCTTTATGGTGGACCTGAACGCCAAGGCCCGGGACTGGGGCAACCCCTCTACCGACACTCGTGGGGAGATTGTCAGGGAGTGGGGGGTTGCCACGGGACTGACCCTCTTGAATAGAGGGTCGGCCCACACGTGCGTGCGACAGCGAGGGGGGTCCGTGGTGGACGTATCGTTCGCCACCCCCGCTGTCGCAGCACGTGTCCAGTCGTGGAGGGTGATGTCGGAGGTGGAGACTCTCTCGGACCATAAATACATATGGTTCGAGATCTCCTCCACCACCGACATCCAAGGGGGGCAAGTGGCGCGAGCGGACTTCCCGCGCTGGGCGATCTCTCGCCTCGACGCCGAGGTGGCGTACGAGGCGGCGATCGTCCAGTCGTGGTTCGCCGCGCCCACACACCCGGAGGCGGAAGTGGCAGCGAGCCGCTTCCGGGAGGCGGTGACCGCGGTGTGCGACGCCGCCATGCCTAGGTGCAGACGCCTCCCGGGCCGCCGGGAGGTCTATTGGTGGAGCTCGGAGATAGCGGATCTCCGAGCCGCCTGCTCGGCGGCGCGCCGCTCCTACGCTCACCGTAGGAGGCGGCGTCACGGGCGGACCGACGGCGAGCTGTCAGCCGAGGAGCAGCTGTACAGCTCCTACCGCGAGGCGAAGCGGGAGCTGCAGCTGGCCATCGGTCGGGCCAAGGAGCGGTCCTGGCGCGAGGCCTTGGAGGGCCTCGATAGGGATCCGTGGGGGCGCCCGTACAGAGCGGCCCGGAAGAAATTCCGGGGCCAGGCGCCCCCGGTTGCGGAGTCCCTGGAGCCGGAGATCCTGGGCGGGGTGTTGGAGGGGCTTTTCCCCGCCATCGACCCCCACCACACCCCGCCCGCGATGGCGGCGCCCTCCTCGCCGGTCGAGGAGGTGGACCCGGACTCCATCCCACCTGTCTCAGAGGTGGAGATGGAGTTGGCCGTCGGCCGCCTGAGCGGCAAACGGACGGCGCCGGGTCCGGACGGGATCCCGAAGAGGGTCCTGAGGATCGCCCTCAGGGAGATGGGCGATCGGCTTCGGGAGCTGTTCGACGTGTGCATCACGTCCGGACGGTTCCCGAAGCTGTGGAAGGACGGCCGGCTGTGCCTGTTGCGGAAGGAGGGTCGTGCCGTAGACTCGCCTTCCGCATACAGGCCAATAGTGCTGCTCGACGACGCGGGGAAGCTACTGGAAAGAGTGGTGGCTTCCCGCGTCGTCCGGCACCTAGGCGGCACTGGGCCTCAGTTGTCGGAGGCCCAGTTTGGGTTCAGAGCGAGGCGGTCAACGATCGACGCCTTGCTCTGGCTCAAGGGGTGGACGCAGGAGGCGGTCCGGGAGGGGGATAAGGCGTTGGCTGTCTCGCTGGACATTGCCAACGCCTTCAACAGTCTGCCGCACGGAACGATACAGGAGGCGCTCCGTTACCACGGGGTGCCCCTGTATCTGCGGAGGCTGTTGGCGGACTACCTCCAGGACCGCGAAGTCCTGGTGGAGGGACGCGACGGTCTGAGACGCCGTCGCGTCGTCCGCGGGGTTCCGCAGGGGTCGGTGCTGGGACCGCTCCTGTGGAACATCGGCTACGACTGGGTCCTCCGTGGCACGCTGCCCGCCAACATGCGGGTTGCGTGCTACGCGGACGACACCCTGGTCGTAGTCAGGGGGAGGGACCTGAGGGAGACGGTGCGGTTGGCCGAGGTGGGCACGGCCCACGTGATCGACCGCATCCGTTCCCTCGGGCTGGGAGTGGCCCTCTCCAAGACCGAGGCCCTGTTGTTCCACGGGCCTCGGGGGGGACCCCCGCCAGGGACCAGAGTGGCCCTGGACGGAGTCCCGGTCCGGGTTGGGACCCAGATGAAATATCTGGGTCTCATCCTGGACGGACGGTGGACTTTCAGGGCCCACTTTACCCAGCTGGCCCCGAGAGTCCTGGGAGCCGCCGCCGCACTGGGGAGGCTGCTGCCCAACGTGGGCGGCCCGAGCGCCACGTGTCGCCGTCTATACTCCGGAGTGATCCGGAGTATGGCCACCTACGGGGCACCGGTCTGGGTGGACGCCCTCGGTCGCGCGAACATGACCCTGCTGCGACAACCGCAGCGGGTCATTGCGACGAGGGTGATCCGCGGATACCGGACGGTGTCCTGGACGGCAGCATGCGTGCTGGCCGGCGATCCCCCCTGGGCTCTCCAAGCGGAGATCCTCGCCGAAGTGTACCACTTCGTGGCGGCGAGGAGATCCGACGGGGAGCACCTGGAGTGGGATCGGGTGGAGGGCCTACGGCGACAGGCGCGGGCCGCCATGTTGAGGCGGTGGGCGGAGGACCTGGCTCCACCGGTCCCTGGTCAGTGGACGGTGGAGGCCATTCGCCCGGTCCTCCGTGACTGGGTGCGGCGGCGATTCGGGTCGCTGACGTTCCGACTGGTGCAGGTGCTTTCCGGACATGGATGTTTCGGAAAGTACCTGTACCAGATCGCGAGACGGGAGGCGACCCCGGCCTGCCACGAATGTGGTGCGCCGGAGGATACGGCGCACCACACGCTGGAGGTGTGTGCCGCGTGGGGTCCCATGCGACACACACTTTCAGCCACCCTGGGAGGGGACCTCTCGCTGCCGAGCGTGGTCAACGCCATGCTCGACGGCGACAGGGAGTGGCAGGCGATGGTCTCCTTCTGCGAACAGGTGATGTCGCAGAAGGAGGCCGCGGAGAGGGTCAGAGAGGACGATGCCCGCTCTGACCCGATCCGCCGGAGGCGAAGGGGGGGTAGGAGGGGGCGGTTTGCCCGCCTTCTTCGACTTCCCCTGTAGTGGAGCCACCTGGTGGAGAGTCGGGGGACTCTCCGCCGGCTTGCACGGCTCCACTCGTCTGAGGGGTGGTCATGGTGAGCAGTGACCACCCCTCCTTGGCCGGGGCCTGGACATGGGTTCCAGGCCAACCGCCGGGGCCAGATGGTGAATGCTAACGCGACCCCATCTCGGCCCCACGAAGGCGGGCGACTGCTCATAGTGGGTTTTTAGTGGGTTCGAGTCCCACATACCCCCTTCCACCACCCCCATGGTGGAAGGGAAATGCGAGTGCATTTTCCCACTTAAAAAAAAAAAAAAAAAATTTTTTTTTTTTCCCGGCATCAATAATCCGGGCGTCGGCGACCCTCTGACTTGGCATGTCAGAGACTTTTTCTTTTTTATTCTTTACTTAATTCTACTTGCTTATTTCGAAAAGGCTATGCTTAAGTGGAAGAGTTTTACATATTTTAACACAATACTAATTTTCATACCTGTGACAAAGCAGTATTTCCGCCCGAAAACTCTTCGGTTTTTTCGGACGTCAAGCCACTCTGTCTTACAAAGTTATAATACGTCTAGTACATTACGTTATTTTTACAGTTTTATTTAATTTACAATTTTACATTATAATTATATTAGAATTATATTTATCTTAATTTAATTTTACTACAATTTTGTTTATCTATATGAATGAAATATATATATTTAAATATACACTCTTCATATTTTTAATAATCTACATGTTTTCATTCAATGTTGCTATTTTATCACACTACAATACAAATCAAATTAATATACCTACTTTTATTTAATAACAATGTTATAACTACTTATTTAATTTTATTACTAGTTTAACTATATCTATACAATAATTTACAAATGCATCTCTTTTTGAATTGTCTTTTATCAATAAATGAGCATTTTCCTCTGTAAGATCGCAGTCAAGAAAATGTCCTGCTTCATATCTCCTAACGCTATACACCGGGCACTCAAAGAGGACATGGGGGAGGGTCTGGTTTTTTCCTGGTTCACATATGCATGATGGGTCCTCTTTACACTTAAAACGGTTCAGAGAACCCACCATGCCCCGTTAGGACTTGCGCCAGAATGTTGGTCATTTTTAGTTTTTTGACAATTTTATAGCCCGCCACTGCATCCGGAAAGAAAATTTTTGTAACCTGGGCGGTCGATCCCGACCTGTATCTTAGGTTCCACTTGTCGAGTGTGTTCAGACGGGTCTGCCTCTTGACAAATGATACCGGGCACAGGTCATAATCCGGCTTCTTTTTAGACTTCAGGGCCGCCTCCTTTGCCAATTCGTCTGCTCTCTCATTCCCCTGCAGTCCAGCGTGAGGATATTATTTTATTTTTCAGATTCAAAAATTTAATTTAAAAAAAAAAGCGTTTTTTTTTTCCAGATAAAGGCATCCTACCTATTGAATGCAAAGATACAGCAGATTTACTTTTGCTCATGGACAAACTGTTTGACTCTGTGAATGGGAGCTACACATTTGAACATTGCATTTGTGTCCCATGCTGTTTCTTTCCTTATTGAATCGTGGTTAGCTTCACAGCTCCCATCCGCAAGAAGGGTCAGCAAGGTCACCGGGAGCATGGACACTGTTATGGCTATTTACCAACAATGTGGCTGATTTAAAGCGCTTTTTATATTTTTTCTTGCTTCATTCCATTTACTATGGTGGCAAGACTTTGGCGTAACAGGCCCTAGTAATAGTATAACAAAACGTTTTGTTTTCATGTAATATAAAACGAAAAACTTTAAGAAAAGAAAATGTGTCAAATTTATGTAGGATTCTGAAATAAAACGTAAAACTTTAAACATTGTTTTAATTTTTATCATATGCCTCTATTCCCATATATAAATCAATATCTTTCTTACTATGGACCTAGGTACTTTCTACATAAAGTTAGAGAGTATGTAGGTTTTTATTTGATGGTTTGAATATAAAAATGGTTTACATACCATTCAATAAGTACTTATCTGTCGAAATGAAAAAAAGAATACTGTAGATTCATAGTTTTATCTTTTATTAAATACCCGAATACGTCACAGTCACATCTTTTACACGAATTATTATGTTTACAAATCATAATTATTGTTCGATCCAAAAATCACAAGAATAACGCACGGTGACGACGCGACGCGGTTTGCGTGCGACCTGAGGCGAGAGCCGAGTGGCAACCTACTGCCGTCATTCTCCCTGGGAGGAGCTCCTGCCAAACATACCTAAACTTCGGAGTGACACCTCCCTGACTGAGGTGAGGATCAGAAGATCTAATAGATAAAGTTAGCAGGTATTGTTTTTGTTCCTTACTTGGAGTTTTGGGGCGTTAGGGAGGAGGAAGTTGCCAGTCTTTCTCGAGTATTACTACTTGCTATTACTCTTTGCATAGCATAGCGTTGCATCGCAGGTTGCAGTAGTAACTAGGTAGGTACCTACCTACATAATATTTGAGTCTATGGCCAGTGGCCATTAGTTAGTTAGATTCAGTCCCGTTCAAGTCTGACCTAACTTAACCTTTATACGTTTTTAACGGGGATAAACGCAGACAACGTTCAAATTGCTTAAAAACTATTTGGTCTTAAACATTTTATAAAAAAAATATGATAGTAACCTGTTTTCATGCAACTTTATTGTTTGTCGATATGCCAAACGTCAAAATGATTGATAAAAAGCCAATAAAATGAAAAATATTCATTGTTATGATGCATTAATTTTATCGTAATTACAAGTAAAAAATGAAACATGTTTTTTTTTTTTAGCAAATGTTGTCGTTTGTCAAGTTCTTTGACTGACATTACCAGTACAACTGTGCAGCAACTTCTGACCACCCGAGTTGCTACTGCTTCTGGATCATATACAAGCTCTCTTTAAAATTGCTGAACCTCTCGCAACGTGAGCTGTTGACCCGGAGGAATGTTTCTGGTTAAATGATAGACGAACATACTACCATGTACATTGTATAAAATATATGTGTTAGTTTGCTATTTATTCTAAAGAAGTAATAATATGTCGGTAAGTACAAAAAGTACCAGTAGACCAAACTAAGTAATAAATATTTGATGTACAATCATACAGATCTTTGTAATTGAGCATCTAACCTACCTTTAGATCTAAATGCATTCATGTTTTTATGCGAAAAAATGCGACAAAAATAAACTCTGGCGGGATAAGTAGGCAGGTAGTTTCAGGGCTAGATGCCTACTTTATGCAGGTAACCAATTATAACCGAATGTTATTTTAAGGTTCTCTGAAAATGTCTAAAATAGTTTCCTACATTACCTACTCAAAAATAATAATTTCTATGCATGCTAGCTAGCATGATGAAGATTGCGATGATGATGATAATAATGATAATGGGATATATTTTAGCGCCGTCTATCATTAACCCAAGCAGGCGCATAGCCGCCGTCAGGTTTAATTGTTCCGAGTCTCCATTCTTTGACTTTAGACAGTAACATTTTTCTATGGTTAGGATATTAGTGCGCTGTGGGCCAGCGGTCCAATCCAACCCTAGTACATAATATTAGTCTGTGAATCCAACCACCCACCAACAACCAATCCAATCCAAATCCAACCATTAGTAAAATTAAAGAAAAAAGGGCAATCTCCAAAGAACTAAATCACTGGTTATTGGGAAATTCGAGTTCATAGTTCTACATACATTTGTAATAGAGTAGAAGACGGTCTAAAATATCATGTAGTCATAGTCTAGGAATATCACTATACCTACCTACCAACTGATTGATTTGTGCCAAGTCCAGGGTCCTGATTGAAATCCTTGGATTCAAAAGATTCTTGGAGATCAAAATACTAAAGGTGGGGTGTTTGAAAGTGCAGTAGATGTCTAGGTATAGCAGGTACCTACCTATCTGCTTAATTTTACATAAAACCATTACAAGGGTTTGTCTGTAAAATCTGAAAATTACCCACGACCTCTTAATTTCAGGTTTCTACAATGATTCGAGGAAATGTAAAGCATTTGATGCACTGCGCACTATTTTTATGTTTTATCTACCTCTTCCTGTTATTTGCTGGTGCAATAAACTTAAGAGATAGTGACAAGATTCTCATGGACCCATGGGAGGCCTACGGAGCTTACGGCACTGTTACCCTGTACCTACTGAGATTATTTACGTTGCTGACACTTCCACAAGTACTAAGCAATTTTGCGGGACTCACGCTGTTCAACGCGTTCCCAGGAACAGTAAAAGTAAAAGGTTCTCCTCTACTGTCACCGTTTATTTGCATACGCGTGGTTACTAGGGGCGATTACCCCAAACTAGTGCGTGATAATGTGACGAAAAACATGAATATGTGTATCAACGCCGGGATGGAGAACTTTATGATAGAAGTGGTCACGGATAAGTGCGTAAGCCTGCCCTCTCATAGAAGAGTTAGGGAGGTAGTGGTTCCACCTGCATACAAGACAAAGACCGGGGCCCTGTTCAAGTCCAGAGCTCTGCAGTACTGTCTGGAGGATGATGTGAACATTCTGGCAGATACAGACTGGATTGTGCATTTGGATGAGGAGACTTTGCTGACAGACAACTCGGTCAAAGGGGTATTAAACTTTGTAATGGATGGCAAGCATCATTTTGGGCAGGGTCTCATCACATATGCCAATGAGCAAGTGGTGAACTGGGTCACAACATTGGCAGATAGCTTCAGAGTTGCAGACGACATGGGCAAACTGAGGCTTCAGTTCTACCTGTTCCATAAGCCACTTTTCAGCTGGAAGGGGTCTTATGTGGTGACTCAGGTATGATTTTATTTACTTCTATAAACTCAAGTGGCACTGAAATCCAAGGAAGTCTAGTGATAATCCTGAACAAGTTGCCTTTGTTTCACTGTTCAAACAAATGTTGAAGCAAAGGTACCTTGCATACACCTAAATATTGTATCAATAACCTAATTCAATGATATAAAACTGCTGCATTAATCTTCAAACATAGATTTTGTTATCCATCCAAAGCTGACCAGCAAAATAAATAAAACATATTTGTATTTGGTATCTTATCTTAAACGCGCAATCCAAAACATATAACAACTTGTTGGTGATTATTCTAGTTGATAATATTATCTTATTGATTTACAGGTAGAAGCCGAAAAAAAGGTGTCATTTGATAATGGTCTTGATGGTTCTGTAGCTGAGGACTGTTTTTTTGCTATGAGAGCTTTCAAAGAAGGATATTCGTTCAACTTTATTGAGGGAGAAATGTGGGAAAAGTCACCATTTACCCTTTGGGACTTCATTCAGCAGAGAAAGAGGTGGATCCAAGGTATTTTACTTGTGGTTCACTCAAAGGAAATACCCCCAGCTCATAAGATATTTCTAGCGTTATCTTGTTATTCCTGGGTAACTTTGCCGTTATCTACAAGCAATGTATTCCTAGCAGCCGTGTGCCCTATCCCGTGTCCTGTGGTGCTGGACGTAGTCTGTGGGTTCATCGGTGCTGTCAACATTTACATGTACATATTTGGAGTAATCAAATCATTCCCTGTATATAGATTTGGGCCAATAAAGTTCTTGCTATTTGTTTGTGGGGCTTTGGCCACTATTCCATTTAATATCGTTATAGAGAACATTGCCGTGATATGGGGAGTGCTAGGAAAAAAGCACAAGTTTTATATAGTTAATAAGGAAATTAAGATCCCAGTTACTGTATGAATCATATTGGAATTGTGATGGATAAATGTAGAATGCACAAAACACTTACTTATCTGTTTATATCGTAGGCACTTATGTTAAGTGGACACAGATTGTTGGTAATAGCTGATAGCTCAGATAACATTGTTTCAATGTGATTCTGGTCATAATACCATCACCTAGATTATTATTTTGTTACCAAAGTTATTATTTAATTAGCATTAGATTTGGAAAAATAGAAATTAAATATTTTTGCTTACCTGTACCTACTTATTGCAATAAAATTATGAAAGACTAAGATAAAACGGGCTCTGAAATAATAGGTAGGAAAGAACCTATTCTGTGTGATCCTGAAACCCTTTTTAGAGTTATTTTTCACTAGCTGTACCTGTGCAGTTTCACTTGCAAATAACATAGGACACGGTAAATACGTGTTTTCCATATAAACTTGGATCTCCACAGAACCTGCCACAGAAAAACTAAGTGAAATTTTGCATTATTGACATCTAAGAAGTTACCTGACACCAATACTGTGATCACCAACTCACCTGTCAAGCGTGGTGGTTATGGCAAATCCCTCTCAAAACTCTCCAAGTCTCTCTTATGAGTTGAGGGATAAGTGGCATTCACTCAAGTAGGTAGGTTCACTCCAGCGTGGATCTTATCCTTGGCTGTGCAAATCTGGAGGTCAAATCTCCTAAAACGATGCTAGAGTATCAGTTGTCATTTATATGTACTTACCTATAGACTTCTTTTAAAGATTGTACCTACGTATACACGCAATGGCGACGCCCTATACGTTCACATGCAAGGAATCAAATATACCCATAGGATTCTAAATTAAAAAAAAACATACAACTGAATCGAGAACCTCCTTCTTTAAGTCGGTTAAAACTGGCCAAGTGCGAGTCGGACTCGCGCACCGAGTGCTCCGTACAAACCTGTAGGTATATACTTAAGTAAAAGTTATGTTTTTTTTATTGCTTAATGAAATCCATAACATTGCAATGTGGAAAGCTTGAGGAGCATAAAATTAACGGGCTATTCTAGTTTCGAACTAAGATATAGTAATAATAAAGGTGATATTGCTGAGCGCTCAACCACGGCGCTTATGACCATGACAGAAATATGCGCGTATTTCTACGTTTTGTTTTTTTACGGTAATAACAAATATGAATTTTGAAAATCGAAAACACAGACCGTCTGCTGTATACTCTGTTTATTTACTGTACAAAGTGTCAAGCCCTAATTGGGCGTATTTATTGAATGGCGAACATTTTTGGTAAAAATTTGAGTAAACTTTGTTTTTTTTTTCTATCGAGCGTTCTAGCATCTATTCTGAACTATAACATATATTAATTTCAAAGTAAATGCTACAGTATTGTGGAAGATATGACCGCTGAAGCTAAGCCATTTCACATATCATAGACTCTTAAATAAAACGCCAAGAAATACCTAAGTTTTCATCTATCCTTAGGCCAACAAGTCACGGGACGACATAGACATAGGACGGCAGAATTTCAGCGATTCAAGGCCGATCAGTAGGTATCAAAATGTATTCCTTCATCGTGGTTCCGAGTCGTGGGGACTCCGCTTTGCTGGTGGTTTTCTTCGAGAGCCACGATTTAAGAAGAACTGTCCAGAGGTTTTCCAGCTAGTTTCAGTGGGCAGGGGACAACGGAGGGCGACCGACGGGTGTTGGCATCCAGAGGGCGTGTCCTATGTACGTATATGCGTCACTCTCCAGGGGAGTGAGCCACGTGTGCGGCATCCGACGCGGGGCGCACTCCCGCTGCCCAACGTCATACAATTGATCCAGACGACGAAGGCGTCCTCTCCGCGAGCTCCAAGGTGTGGTCTCCATTAGAGGGGTATTCGATCCCCACGTGTCCCGGAATCCTAGTTGTGTGTTCGTATTAGGCTAACTTCGTATTGGGCAGATTTCGTATTAGCGTCGTAGCTTAGAGTAGGTAAATTGCCTGTTCAAATCAGGCAAAATTTATACAGGGCAAGTTAAATTTGGGAGCCAATACATTATTCGTATAGGTTGTTTCCGTATTGGTACGTATCCGCATAGGGTGATTTTGTACTGTGGCATGGATTTGTTACATACATGTTCGGTTTGGGACAATAGCTTGAAGTAGGTACGATTGTAATGGGGATAAATATGTGTGTTCATCGTTTGGGGAAAACGATTGCCCAAATTGTTGTCAACGGAGGAGGAACCAAAGTCATAAGGTTTCCTATTTTTATATAAAGATTCTGTATATTGTACGTAATAGCTTAAGAAGAAAAATATAGATATAAGCTGAGTGTTTAGATTTAAGTTAATTACTAAATGTGTCGATTATAAGGTATCAGATTTATGAATTGTATTACAGAAGGCGAAATACACTCGAGAGCATAGAAATCGCACACCCCCTACATTTCCATGTCGACCCTTATTATTTTTTTATTAAAGTTTGCTTGCAAACATAACTTGAATTAAATTAAAGTACACACTGTTAGCTTTCTAAAAACCCATAATGTCTAGCCTTGACCTTCGAAATTATAACAATGGCAAATTAACCATAGAATGGCCTAAATTAGCTCGTTTCAAGTAGCTCGGTTTGTTGGACTTTGAGCAGGTATAAAAGGTTAAGGGATGATTGAAATGACATTTAAAAAGGAGGCCAGGAACCAAAGGGCTGGCACGACTGCGAGCACCACAACCGAAAGCCCCAACAAGCCGGAACACCCCGCCCCGAGGAAACTCCAAGCGGGACCACCCTCGAAGCAGGCCACAACCTCATGGCCCCCGCACAGGGAAGCTCCGCAAGAAAAATAAGAGGAAGGTAAGGATTGCGAGAACCACAGATGCAGAGACTGACAGTGACTACCCCACGAACGCTCCGTCAGCCCCTCGGAGCGACACGCCAGCAGCCCCCTCATCGAGGACCCCTGCACCCCCACCGCAACCCCAGGACAAACGCGGCCCCGCCACCACCAACCCAACGAGACCGATGAGGAGCTCGCTTCGCCCCGTGGAAATGGAACACAGGTCCGTCTGGGCACTGGGAGTAGAAATCTGCCTAGACGGTCACCCACTTCAGGTCTACAGCGTATACCGCCCCCCAGGCGGCAAACTGGAAAAGGAAGACCTCGCCAAACTCCTCCCCGAAGGACCGAGCCCAGCACTGATAGCCGCCGGGGACTGGAACGCCAAACCAGCCTGGAACTCCCATAGCTCCAACAGACACAAGTGTACACCGACCCGACGTCATCGACATCGCAGTTCACCGCGGCTTGCCCAATCCCCCCCGGATCGAAGTCCTACTGGATGAGATGCAGTCGGACCACCTCCCAGTCCTACTGACCGTAGAGTCCAGACCAGCATCTCTCCAGCCACGAGAGCAAGAGCTTGGAAGCTCTTTTTTTTTCTGTTATATTAGGCTGTTGTTAATATTATTGTAGGTATATTTATTCGTGGTAAATAAATGTTCTTCATTCATACTACATTTTTTCTTTTTAGAAGCGAATTTGAATCGAAAAAAAAAAGAAAAAACGTAGTATGAATGAAGAACATTTATTTACCAAGAATAAATATACACGGACGTAAACAAAGTCCTACCACCAAGAAAACCAAGCACAATTTTGCACTCCCCTGGGGATCGAACCCGGTGCCTCTGGATCTGATACCGGAAGGCAAATCACTACACCACAAAGGCGGTTTTTGAAACGTATCGATTGAAAGGAATTAAATTAATGTCTATTTAGCAATAATCATATGTTTCTCCCAGGCAGTCTGGTTCTGTCTTTATTGGGATACCTCCATTGAAACGGCTATCACTTTCACGGTGCGTAGACTAAGTAGGTACCTACTAAGCCAGTTAGATAAGATTTCACAAAGTTTATCTTCCTCGAACTATTGGCTATTTATTTATGGTTAAAATAACTTACCTAAGTGTATTTCTACCAAAATTACACGAGATGTTACATCCTCTAGATTTAATTTTACCATGTGGATGTTCAGCGTCTGTTGCAGAATTAAAACAAATTATGTTTATTTTTGTTATATGTTTCTTTACATCATATAACTAAGTATATTTCATAAAATACATAATTAAAATCAAGTAAGAATTAAACTGTAACCTTAAAGTAATTAAAGATTTGATAATATTGCCTCAGCGAAGGACGTGTCTTCAGTAAGTAAAGGTTGATTATAAAACAGAGAGAATATCCTGTCCATCCGGCTGTTCTTTTGATGATGTCGATGGATACCTACTCCGGACCAGCTGGCGGCGGAGGTGGACGCGTGGCGCGTACCTACCTACTGTGCGCCGTGAACACACACGTGTTCACTCCACTTTCATGCGAAGTTTGTTTGAGAACTCGCGTTGTGGACAGGTTTTCTCGCTGTGAGGATCAATTTGTTACTTTTTGGAAGAGTTCGAAATTGACTAGTTCTTTCAACATATGAAGTTAGGGTCTTAGCTGGGCAAATTGATTCATTTTGAACAAAAAAGGGGATAGTCAATTTTGGGTTGCGTCGGTTAGGGGTAGATGTTTTAATAATACAATCGATTGTTATTGTAATGCATGAGGTTTGGATAAAGATACAATCGAGGTCAATAACAGATAACGTCTGCACGCGTTGTCCCGTGGAAAACGCGAGCAGAGTTACCTACCAATTTTTTCGACAAGGAGTCCAGAGGGGATGATTCATTTGGGATCTTTGATAAGAATTCCAAGGCCATGTTTGGGTCCCAAATCGAATTATATTTCGGAAAGTTTGGTTTCATTTTAAAAACCCCTTTAAAAAATCTACTGATAGAATCGTTGTTGCAAGTATCTTTACCGATTATTAACGACAACGCTGACCGATATGAATTTAATGTTCCAAAACTATCTCCTTTTTTGAACTGTTCTGTCAAAAATCTTAGTATTTCTCTATGAGATGAACTATACCAATCTAAATTATTCAATTGACAAAAAATATACTTACCACTGTCTTAGTGCTACATTGTACTGATTGAGTGTGTTTTTTGATAACGAATTTAACATTATTTCAACGGTATCACTTCGGTATCACTTGGTAGGTATGTCTTGTCTTAGGTACGCTTGCAGGATGATATGTCTGTGGCCAGGGTAAGGCTGCGCCATAGTGGATGGTGTTACCTGGAAGGTGACATGATAACATTTTTATGAGGTTTAAAGTATACAATTTCTGAGCTAACTAAGGACATAAATAGGGGGTACCATAGTTGAGTAGGCCAGTAAGGAACAATAAATATACCACGAGCTTCATTTTCTATCACCTTTCTGAGACATTTTAGTATCAATGTGAAGGGAGGAAATGCGTAGAAAAAAAAACACTTATCCCAAGTTATGGTAAATGCATCTATATCATATGCACCGCGGTCCATTTTCCAAGAAACATATCGGGTACATTTATAGTTTAGTCTAGACGCAAACAAATCGATATTTGGTTGACCAAACTTATGAGCAATGTTATCATAATTACTCTGATGTACCTAGGCTCCATTCCGTATCGATGTTAGTATAGTATGATAGAAGCCCTGTCTGCCTCAGTGTTATCACGTGATCTTATGTATGAAGCGAAAATAAATATGTTCCTAGCTTCACACCACTGCCATATTTCTCTGGAAATTTGATTGAGATGTGGAAATTGTATTCCACCCATCCTATTTATGTATGAGATGGCAGTGGTGTTGTCGATTCTAAGTAGGATGTTAACGCTGTGGTGATTCTGACAAAATGATTTTAAACCTAAAAATGTGGCTAGAAGCTCAATAGGTATAGTTAATATGTTGAGTCATTTCAGTTGCAGACCAGTGGCCCCTGGTTATATCGTCACCACCCACCGCCCCCCAACCAGTCATGGATGAATCGCTATAGGTATATTTGCAACTTGAAGTTATATTTTTGTAATCTATTTTGGGCTTTATTAGCAATAGTTGACCACCAATTAAAATCTTCTTGCAGATATTTTTTAAAACGCATTCGGTAGTTATATTTGTCGTTTGATTGTTGGAGCGCTAGGTACTTTTCGCGCTCAAAATGCTTAGTGTAAAGTAAACCCAGGCGTACGCTACCTACTGCCGGACAGGCAGCAGTTAGTATACCAATGAACTTAGCAAATTCACGAATGGTAATACTTTCTTTGTCTTTTATCTTATTTGTTAATGTCCAAATTTTATGAACTTTATCTTTAGGTAGTTGGAATGACATATTGGATGTATTAATCTCAAAACCTAGAAATTTACATATATATGTCGGTTTCAGGAAGCTTTTTTCGTACTTAATTTATCACAAATCCTAAAAGTTCTAAGTTTTTCAATAGAAATGGTATTTACTGTATTGTCGCATGATTTGTAGGATGAGCCGATACATAAAATATCATCTAGATAAGCAACTAGCACGTAACCTTGGGCTCTTAGGAATGCTAGAAGAGGCTTAAATACTTAGTTTTGTAAAAACATAAGGAGCTGAACAAAGGCCGTAGAGTTAACAATTAAATTCAAAGAGTTGGTCTAATCTAAATCTTAGATATTTTTTATGTGAAGGATGTATAGGCACTAAAAAATATGCCTCTTTGAGGTCAATATTAGCCATGTATATCCCATTATTTACTAATTTACAAGCTGTGCGAATATCTTCAATTTTAAAATGGGGAGCACTTACATGTTTATTTAATGTTTTGACATTAAGTATAAATCGAAAACCCCCGTTACTTTTAGGTGTCAAGAAAACAGGGGAAACAAACTGGTCCGGCTGCTCAGTGCATGCTGATATCGCACCTAAATTTATAAGGCTTAACATGGCGATTCTCATTGCATCTTTAGGGAAAGGTGGATTGTAAGGTTCAATATTCTGTGGCATAAAATTTATCAAAGGAATTTTATAGCCCCGTACATAAGACAATACAACTGGATCATCAGTAATTGATAACCAATTATTGTAGAAATATTGAATTGTACCGGCATGAGGTACCTCTAGTGTCGTCGACGGTCCCGGTACTTGTTCGGTGGCGGCTTGTGGTGTCGCGGCGGCGGCGGCGGCGGGCGCGACTGCGTCGAGCTGGAGCCCCTCCCCGTGGACGTCGAAGGCTGCGACTTGTAGTACCGGTGCGGGGCGGCTGCTGTCTTCGCGTTGTTTTGACGAGGAGGGAATCGCAAGTTTCCCGACCCAGGAGGCTTACGTTGGAACCTGTTCTGTGCTAGGTTTCTTGATTTGCTGGCTCGATCTCTCGATGTCCTTTGAGTTTTTTATGGTCTCACCTAGTTTGTCCCCAAACAGGAAAGTATCTCTTTTTACCCCATGTGTTGTATTCCAAAAACCTTTATCCAGCAATGGGAGTAATAGCTTTCGTCTATTGATCGTTTCCTCGTAGTGTAAGTCTAACAAAACCTGTGACACCTCCGATACTTTTTTGATGACTTCAATTTTGGGCACGTCAGCTTGTATCATGTCTTTAGTGAGGTTGACTAGACCCGCTATTCCAGATCCCAGCTGGTTTTGAGAGTATTCTAATCTCTTATCGCGGTTTTTTGTGGGTTCAGTTAAAACGGCGCTTACCTCAGGATTAAGTTTGGGGGCGCGTACAAGCAGAAAAATTTCTGGAATCAGCATCTTTTTTCTCAGGGCCTCCTTTTGCTCCTTGGCGAGTCCGTCCAATAATATCTTCCCCCAACGTTCGGAGATTTCTGATGGGATTTTCTCGCCCAGTTTTTCCTCCAACTTCTTGGCCTGTCCTAATATTTCCAAGATTTCATCTGGAACTATAATCTGAGTAGATTCAGGTATGAGTGTTGAGGCCACAGTATGGGTTTGTACCTGGACCGACGTCGATAATGTACCTGGTACTATATGTGGGTCCAAGATTGGCATAGAAGCTGGAGCGCTCTTGGGGGCTGAGGCTGGTGGGATCATACTCACGACGGATACCACGCTTGGTTCTCGGTAGTCTTCTTCCAGAAAGTCAATACCCTCTCGGTCGGTCGGTATGTCGGGAGAACTACCTGTTGCTTACATAGTGGACGGACGCCGGACTCGACGATTTAGTATCTGATCGATGGATGCCATCTGCATGATGGGAAAACAAATTCTAGTAATGAATTGTACACTACTTTCTGGATGGCATCGCGTACCATCACGTTAAGAAAGTAAAATAATATTATTCCTGGGTAACATCTCGTATCACCACGTTAAGGAATAAAGTTTATGTAACCATCTGGATAATATCAGGAATTATCACATTGAGATGGTACGTAGGTTTGGTTATTTGTCATATATTATAACAATTTAATAAGGAAACATTGCACTTGTAGATCTACAAATTGTGGGTAGTTATACATTATCTTACCTTTGTTTCGGTCCAATTTTCTTTCTAATCGTCGAATTTTCCGACGAATATCGTTATCACTGTGATCTTTATGTTTTCTTTTCCCCATAGCAATAAATCACTTCGATTTTGCGATAAATTAGCAATTTTCGATGTAAAAATCGTTCACTCGATGCGTAACACGAAAAACGAATGACGCGAGCGCCACCGAGTGGCGGTACGACGGAACGGTGAATAAAAAAAATAGTGCTATAAACAGTGGGACGATGTATTACAATGGAAAGCGGACTACATGGTAAAATTAAATCTAGAGGATGCAACATCGAAGTGTAATTAACTAATTATATTATTAATTACACATACAATGTTCAATTTTCAATGTTCCAGCCGTTCTTGAACCGAATGGTCTGTTACGTGATGATGGTAAGCGGCCCGACGACGGTATGACTCTTGTCCCTTGGGAAATGGGTAGGCATTTGGTGTGGGACGCTACCTGCGTCGACACCCTAGCGCCATCTGATCTGCTTGGGACATCAGTTAGGGCTGGTGCGGCGGCATATTCGGCCGAGGATCACAAAAGGCGCAAATATAGTGGTCTCGACAGAGCTTACCTATTTGAGCCTTTTGGGGTGGAGACCTTGTGGGTCCGTGGGGAGCCGGTGCCCTCCGGGTTTTCAAAAATTTTGCGGCGCGTTTGATTGAGGCGACGCGTGACCCAAGGGCTGGCTCTTATTTAGGCCAGCGAATTAGCATAGCTATTCAGCGTGGCAATGCAGCCAGTGTCTTGGGCACGCTACCGTCTGGTACTGGTCTGGAACAGTTGAGTTACCTACCTATTGGCCGTTTGTAACGGTCCTTAGGTAAACTGACTGATTCCTTTGAACATAAGTAGTTAGTTTAATTGTACTTTTTATTTAATAAATTTATGTAAGATCATACAAATAGTAGGTATTTAGTATGAGTCTCCGGAATCGCTATATTTATTTTCATTAATTTATTGGCTAATAAGGTACCTGCGGGTAGTAAGGGCCGGCGGTTAACAAGAGCCACTACTACTAAAACACACTTTCAACATTTTTATTAGACTCTAGTCACGCACACATTTAAGGAACCAATAGTAAGGCTACCATCCGCAATCGCGTCGCGCTCCGATCCACCATCTTGTCAGTAGCCACGAATCCGTCCACGCAGTTGGTATGCATCACTCCACAGTAAAAAAATCTCCTCGAAAACGGATAAATTGTGTGTAAACTAGCCTGTTATTCAGAGAATTTGCTGTTGTAAAGTTAACATTAGTGAATTGTGTTGACTAATCAAGGTAAGTTTAATCATTATACCAATATATTCATTAGTTTTACATTGAAATTTATCGAACTTGTCTCATGGTCTAATAAGGGCCACTTACAAGGCGTGTAAATAGAGCCGGCCCTTACTAGGCTCTCAAATCATATAGTATTAGGGAAAAAATACATTAACTGTAAGATTTTACTGCCTGATCTTTTGTATATTGTTATCATATTGATATAAGTGGTATAAAACTTCGAAAATTTGAATAATTTTGTTTAATTTACTTCATTTGCTTAGCGTTATTAGAAGCTTTTATTTAGCTTCGCCTGTCCCGGTGTTTCTAAGTAAATAAGCCGATTGAGTTGAAATTCGGCATATCCATCAAGCTCTGACTACACTGTTTTTATTATATTTATATCTATTGTTTTGTTTTCTAAAGTAAATTTTCGGACTGTTGCGTTACTTTAGAAATAGAAAAAAATATATATTAATAGAAGCTTATTGAAATTGGATCTCATAAGTAACATACAATTTCATTAGTGTAATAAGGGCCACAAAATTTATAAAAACTAGATTTTTCTTTTATGCTTACAAAGATTTATTTAGTGTCACTAATAACTTGTTTAAATATATTATAATTTTATAGGTATTAAGTCATTTCATACTTTTTCATATAAGTTTTTGTTTCTTCAGTTTTATAAGGCTCATATTTGTTTTTCTCCTTAAAAAAGATTTATCGAAAGATTAATTTAATTGAAAACCATAATAAAAGTCTGAAGTTAATAGAAAACATTGTTTTTTTTAATAATAAAACGCTAAAATTAATAATTTTGGTGTGGTCCTTATTAAGCCACCTAGGTTTAATAGGGGCCAAAGAACGGGTTTCAAAAAACCTAATATTTACGAAGAATTGTGACAGACACCCAAAAAAAATATAAATTTTTAGATTCTTAATAAAGATAACATACTTAAAACGCCCTGTTTTTTATTAGTATTCGTTAGATATTCAAAATATTTAGTTTAGAATTAAGGTGGCCCTTGTTTACCGCAAGTACCTTACCATAAACCATACCGGGTGTCATTTGTCTCATGAGTTTAAAGTGGAGCGGATCAATGAATGAACACTTCGAGCCTGTTAGTTATCTAACAGGCTCGAAGTGTTAATTCATTGATTATTTCATTAATTCTAAGAAGTAAATCTAAAATTCGAATGAGGTTGGATATCGAGTACATCTAGATCCCAGCACTTCTGGGCTAGCTCCAGGATGGCTAGGCCCTTATCGAGCTTAGTATTGTCTTGTTTGATAAGAAAATTAAATATTATAATTAATTTCGAGAGCATTCTAAACTTAAATCCAAGCGTGAGGGACTCAAACAAAATTATAATGACATTTCATGGTCAATGAATCAAGTGAAGATTTTGCTATATACGCTTTACACTCACGGAGAGGACGATTTACTGTTGAAACTAGTAATAATAAATAATAATTACTACCTAATAATATACCTATTGTCACACAGGTTCCATTTCCCAACTGTTGGGTTCCCATCTTCTGGAGAGTTTAATTTAAATTTGGAAAGCTCCTAAAGGTGGCGAGTTCCCACAAACACTGCACATATTAAATAAGGTTTAGAAGAAAGAGTACATCGTTTCTTGATAATTACTTATGTTGCTACAAAAGCTTCATTGGTTGCGAATGGTGGGGTTATTGTCTGCTTGCAATGAATGAGGTTCGTTTTATTCGAATTTATATTCTCAAGAAATATTTAAGTATAGGGATTTATGCTCTTACTTATACATAGTAGGTATTTGTCGTCTAACTTTGCGGGTAGGTGACGAATGATTAGGATACCCCAGTAGTTAGTGCGCTATCTAGAGTGTGGAGAGCAGGTTTTTAATAACATGATCAATTATTATGAAATTTTGAGTTTTATAAACTTCTTGAGTTGATTTAAAGTTGAGAAGGGATTTCGAATCATTCATTATCAGTTGTTTTTATTTGCTTAGGTACCGTATACTGATAAGATGCTTAGCTTAGTCATACTTTTAATCAGAATCTTCTAGGATTATTAAGATTCGCTGCATGTAGGTAATAATTGTTCCAAATAGAAACTCAGATAATGAAATATGAGAGTATTTACAGTTTGTTACTGCCATGAATGAAGGATACACATCTTTAATTTTAACTACTTTAAATACACCATCAAAGGAGTTCATTCAAAAATGTATGGGGTCCAGGCTAGATCGTGTACCGGCAACTGGACATGGTGAAAATTATTGCAAACGTTTTCCAACCATCCATTTACTTGAGATATGCATAGTTTTTGTGTACAAAAGTAATTAAGTGACCAGCGCGGGCATCACGTCACATCATATGTTCCCTTAAATAACTCCAAGCTTGTTTTATTTGATATACACCTAGAGTGAAAAGAATAAGTTCAGACACAGTCATAAAAATATCTATGGAAGTTGCGCATCAAGTCAAGTGAATCAGGCTCTGTACCAGTTCATACGTTACTACTAATTATATGTTGTTATAGTTTTTATTTTTTGTTTTTTACATGCTTTTTCTAAAATGGAAACGGTTCTTACGGAAGATCGGCGCAGGTTGTCTTTGTCCAACCTGCTTTATGCTGAGTAGAGTCTCTTTTGCAGCTTATCTTACTATTTTTTTTAGTTTTTATTGCTACAATTTGGTATGATAATTGATTGTTGTTGCAAATAAACTCTATTCTATATGTCAAATCAAATCAAATTATTTATTTGCACGAAACAAGTGTTACAAGTTCTTAAATCTACTAAATTAGTCTCAACTTATTTCTACCATGGCGGCATGCAAATTTTATTTAAACTTATGTTTATTTTACATTTATTATTATTTATTACAAAAACACATAACAACATCATGGATTCGACAGGTAGTCATTCATACTATGGTAAAGTTTTTCATGCAAAAAATCTAGAAATTTTCTTTTAAAAATATGAATGTTATCTTCATGTCTCTTCAGGAACCTTATTATATAAACGTGGGGCCACACCTAATACACTTTTCGATAACAGGGCACTTTTATGAGTTATTGCTCTTATTTTATTATTGTCCTGCTAACATATTTGGCATGTTTAACCTTATCATTGCATGATTCAAACTAGCTTCTGCATCTGGTTTGTCTACAATTCATGGATGGAATGCATTGATTATAGCTGCACAAAATTGGTAGACACCCATCTGATGAGTGGCAGCTTTATTGCATTAAACTTGTCTCAGCAGCTGTCTTTTTTAAACAGCCATTCACTATCTCTACCACCCATCTGTAATGTTACACATCTTGATTCATAAGCACGGTTGGTTGGCATTGAGAGCACATTACTCCATCATCGACGACCTGTTATAATACCAAGATTTAAAGAGAGCCAGGGAAAGATTTAGCTTTCCTATTATTTATTATATCCATAGATAATATTGCCTGATGTCCGAGATGTCTGTTAAATGACAGAAATTATTTCGGGTCCCAAATCGTTGACAAGACATATATGCAATATCTTGTCAATGATTTTCTATTTAAGAAGCAAACAACGCGCCATTATCAAACTGAAATAAGGACGAAAACATATCTTTCTTACGATTACACACAATAGTCACCGTAGATTAGACTAGGTAGATCTATTAACTAACTACATAGTACCTGACCATGAACTTGGAACTGTTGCTTGAAGTTGGATCAGATAGATCGTCAACACCGAAATCACGTAAAGGAATTAGTATCCATAACATAGAGCCTGGTCAAAATATAAGCAATCAATCGGAATCTGGGAGTCCGGAGTATTAGGGTCATAGATTACTACTTTAGGGTCACGAATTAAATCAAAACTATCAAGAAAACTATAAAACATAACCAACTCAACGCGCGTAGCAGACCGAACAAAAACAGATTTTTACACGTACGTAGGATATGCAACTTCAACTTCAACTTCTTTGATATGGCGTGCAACCGTTTTATCGTTTCTGCCAGTGTCGAGTATTGTGAGTATCGTAAACAGAAAAAGTGGGAGTATATTGAAGATTCGGCACTTTGATTAATTCCCAATTTTTTTAGTTTTTTTTTTTAATGGAGGGTTAATCTACAATCTATAAAATAAAAACACACATACAAACACAAGTTGTTAGTAAAAAATATATAAAAGCGATGAGGTTAGAGATGCAAAGACAACGAAAGTGGCACGTGAATGACGTCAAATCTATCAAAGTCAATGAAATCACAATGGCGGCGGCGGCGGTGTTGCTTCATTTTCAAGCGAAAACGTTTCAAAAAGTATTTTTGTACACCGGAATTCGTTAATAAATCAGTCACATTATATTTTTAAATAGATTCCCTTAGTTTTTTTCAATTTTTCTACGTACTGTACATGTCTCAGGCCATTATGAACTATCTCCTTTCAGACAAAATTTAGTATCTACAGGAAATCAACAAAGACCCGGGTACGAGTATGTCAAAAAGCCTTTCTGCAAATTCTGGGCGTAACAAAACATAGAATTCAGTACGTTATGAGGAAGTTTTTAGAAACAGGAGAACCAGTTGAAGAAAAAAGAGGAGGAGATCATAAATTGCACTTAGTTATGCGTAAAAAAGAAGCAGTTATGACCTTTATCAACTTATTTCATGTAGATGAAGCATACTATTGTCGCGGAAAATCTCAAAGACCTTACTTGGCAGCTGAATTAAGCATAAACAAAATGTTCAAACAATACAATGCCCAATAGACAGAACAATGTTTTAAAGTTAAACGTGGATTTTTCAGAAGAGTTTTCAACAGAAACTATTCACTGGGATTTGGAAGTCCTAGAACAGACGTCTGTTCGACATTCCTTCAACTTCTCGAAAAAATAAAATTAGAGACAGATCCAACAAAACGGCAGTCACTTATAATCGAAAAACGAGTACAAAGTGTTAGAAAACTATTTAGTTATGCATCAATACTTTTTCTTTAGTATATTGAGAAAAATAATAAAGTATTTAAATATGTAATTAAACAACATTTATTCAATAAAAAGTACAATTAAACTAACTATGTACAAAGGAATCAGTCAGATTACCTAAGGACCGTTACAAACGGCCTATAGGTAACTCAACTGTTCCAGACCAGTACCAGACGGAAGCGTGCCCAAGACACTGGCTGCATTGCCACGCTGAATAGCTATGCTAATTCGCTGGCCTAAATAAGAGCCAGCCCTTGGGTCACGTGTCGCCTCAATCAAAAGCCCCGCAATATTTTTGAAAACCCGGAGGGCACCGGCTCCCCACGGACCCAAGGTCTCCACCCCAAAAGGCTCAAATAGGTAAGCTCTGTCGAGTGATCCTCGGCCGAATCAGCCGCCGCACCAGCCCTAACTGATGTCCCAGGCAGATGAGATGGCGCTAGGGTGTCGACGCAGGTAGCGTCCCACACCAAAGGCCTACCCATTTCCCAAGGGACAAGAGTCATACCGTCGGGCCGCTTACCATCATCACGTAACAGACCATTCGGTTCAAGAACGGCTGGCACATTGACACTGGTAAACGCTCGACGGATAATGTCATTAAGACTAAATTATTTATTATAATTTAAATATGTTATTTTATCTGTCACAAAGATAGAGGATTCTGATTGTGTATGATGTACTGAGAGTTTTTACTAATATAATATTTATTCACTTTGCAATGTTGTGATTATTTAATGTAACTTGTATTATCCAGTTATAGCTGCAGATTTATAATTAAGATTTATTATAATACACAGCCTCAAAGCAAAAACATTTTTTGCATTGGTGAAAGAGGAAAGTCCAGATATAAAAACTCTATCATTTGATTGTGAGAAAAATATGCCGTTACCCAAGATACCCGACCAAAGCACTTATTACTCCCGCCAGATATATCTTTATAACTGTCCTGTAGTAGTTGAAGGGAGTTCTAAGTCCCAGCTTACACCGAATAACGTTTTTGCATACTGCTGGACGGAAAACGAGTTTAATAAAGATGCAAACGAGATTTCATCAATTGTGTATCATAGACTTATGAACACTGACTTATCTCAAGTTCAAATAGTAAGATTAATAGCAGACGGATGCGGAGGGCTGAATAAGAATTCAATTTTGCTTAGCAATGCGCTCCAAGTGGATGGTTGAATCTGCACCTAGCAATGTACAAATTCTGGAGCTTGTGTTCCCTGTTGTAGGACATTCTTTCATCCCTCTAGATCGAGTCTTTGCCCAAATTGAAAAAGAAGTTCGAAAACGTGAAGCGAAGAGTACTTAGACATTATAAGCCAGTGGAGTACAGTTGTCAGATTGGGTAGTACGGAATGTCAAGTATATGACTTTAAAAGTGCGATGTCTTCTACTCGTATTATGAAAGTCGTTGGAACTTGGCACTTTCAATTTAAGGAATGTAAACGATTTTATATCGCGCGGTCAAAAACTGACGGAAACGTTATCATTAAATTAATTAAAGGGGACGTAAATTACAGGGTCAGTGATGGAGTGTATAAGAAGGTTACACGAAAAAATAAGCTGGCCAAAAACATCAAACCAAATGTTATGGCTAAATACCTCATAAAAACGAACATTAACAAAATCAACGACGTCAAAATACTTTTGATAACTCATTATGGTGACGCATGGGAACAAGTGGCAAGGCTGCTATTTTACAAAACAGTGCTTGATCAAATTTTTGATGGGGTTGTAGGCGATAACAGGCGTTCATCGGAAAACATCATTTGTGAACCCCAAGAAGAAGATCATAGTCTTAGAATATAAGAATTATAAAACTTTTTCGAAAGTTTATTTAGTTAGCTGACTTTGTTAGTTATAATAGTCTTAGTTTCTTACAGTTTTTTAAGTTGGTTAAAAATAAATAATTTTAGACTTAAATTTGCATTTTTTTTTTCTACTTTAAAATATCAACACTTGTCGGTTGGCAATGTTGTAGGAAAGTGCAGACAGGCAACCATATCAAAGGCTTTCTCCAGAGGCAATCAGATCAAAAACGGTAAAGTCCTTGTAAGCAAAACAAACACGGCAATCGCCAAACATTTTTTTGCATTTACGAAAGGTTTTTCAAGTAGGTCAATGTCTACAAATAGTAATCAATAATAGTTTACTATAGAGCATGGAAATAATTTGGAATTACATTAAAATTACCTTCATAGAATTGAAACTTGTGTGGCTATGCAACATAATTAAATAAATGAAACGGTTATTACCACAATTTTTTTTAAAGAATACAGTGAAGAAGTTATACAGTTATACAGTTTTCGTGAAGAAGGGGTCTCAAAATGATCTCGAAACGTCAGCAAATCGACGTAAAAATTTTGTGGTAATAACCGTTTCATTTATTTAATTACCTTCATGTTATTTTTTATTATATTTTTCTCTTTCCCCGACAATTCGACGCAATGGATATTGCCAGGTTTGATTTTATATGCCTCAATTAGAAGTTATTGTTAATGTTTAATAGATGAATAATGCATTATATTAAAGTCATGATATATAATGTAATTCACACTTGTATAATCCATTATTTTGTAACCATAATACTCAGATAATATGTTTCTATATGTGGGTCGGCTGTCAACAGTATATAAGCGGGTGGATCGTTTCGTAGCTTCTTACTTTTATATTCATCTTTGTGAAGTAAACGCTGTATCTCTGTACAAATATGTTTTTTATTTATGAAGTCTGCTTTTCCTGAGAGTACCTATATCGCCTTCTGTGATATAATGTTCTGCTAAGTCATGATATATAATGTAATTCACACTTGTATAATCCATTATTTTGTAACGATAATACTCTAGACATTATGTTTCTATATGTGGGTCGGCTGACAACAGTATATAAGCGGGTGGATCGTTTCGTAGCTTCTTACTTTTATATTCATCTTTGTGAAGTAAACGCTGTATCTCTGTACAAATATGTTTTTGATTTATGAAGTCTGCTTTTCCTGAGAGTACCTATATCGCCTTCTGTGATATAATGTTCTGCTTCCGGTGCTCAGGAATAAGCTTATTCAGCTGAGTGCCCCTGAGATGCTAGTACGATTTATTTGTAATCTATTAATGGAGCGTTCCGTTGTAGTTAAGACTCAACAAGGATTTTTCTCCCCCAAGAAAGTCTTGAAAGGCCTACCTCAGGGATCTGTATTAATCTCACTACTATATAATCTGTACACCTCTGACCTCAATGAATCGGTAGATACATTCTGCAACATCCTTCAATATGCGGACGGCTTAGCTCTATACATTCAAAGTAGCTTCCTGGAAGAAGCTTCATCCCGCCTAAACTCTGCCTTGTCCTATTTAAGCGACTGGTTACGTAACCATGGCTAATCACTTTCTGCTTTTAAAAGTGCTGTTGTTTTATTTACCAACAAAGAATCATCCCTGATATTAACTTGTATATTGATCATGAAATTATTCCCCAGTTTCCCCAGTTCCTCAGTAAAGTTGTTGGTATCACTTTAGACTCTAAGGTGACAGGCATCCCTCATCTTGATTCCGCGTCCCGCAAGTGTGAAAAAAATGATAACGTTATTCGATCACTTGCGGGTGTTTGGTGGGTGTCACACCCTTTCACCCAAAAGTTTCTATACAATGCCATAATTAGAAGTCATTACGATTATGGCTTGTTCTTTCTCAATCTTTGCAACAAATATCGCTTCTACAAGATCGACAAAATTCAGTCCAAAAGCCTACTCATTGTTATTGGGGGCATGAAGTCTATTAATGCTTTGCAAATTGAGTGTAATGATCCGCCCCTTTACTTGCGTAGACAGTTCCTGTCAGATCGGTTTATCTTTAAAATAATTCAGAACTCAAATAATCCTCTCCTTCCCAAATTGGTCCGATTGCGCGATTTGTTTAGCTCACTTGATCCAGATAAAACCCCTTGCATTCTGCGTAGCTTCTTAAACTACACGAATCTCCTTAACCCCATTTTTAAATTTCCTATCCTCCCTCTATACATGGTCCTCTATGAAGCTTTAATATTCCAGCCCAATATACTGCTATACTTTGGTATTGATAAAGACTACTATTGCTCGAGAAAAAAAATCTATGAAATTACTCACTCGGAATACGATGGCTCATTGGACAGTAATGTGGGAGCTGCGGTCTGGATACCTTTTAACCAATATTAGTTTGATTTTTAAGTGCCCCCCCCCCAGTGCATCGGTATTTACCGGCGAAGCTACCTTATAAGAAGCTATATCTTTTTGAAAGCCCATAATCTGAACCAATATTTAATATTTTCAGACTCAAAAATCTCTCTCCAGTCAATACTCTCTATCCCCTCCCGATCTAATATCTCTCGAATTCCTTTAATTCCTAAAATTTTACTTTGTCTATTTGAGTGTAAAAATCTTGGAATCAATGTTGGAATCATGTCATTCTGGCATGGATTCCAGGACACTCGGGGATTCCCGGTAATGCAAGAGCCGACTCTTTCGCCAAATCAGCCACAGAGAAGGTTTCCCTTGAGTATTTTAAACGTATTGTCACGACTTATGTCAGCTTCCCAAATCATACCTTCATGAATCCTGAACAAATGCATGGAATAATTGTAAATTAATCAAGGGTAAACATTATTCGGACATCCAACCTGATATTCCAGCCAAACCATGGTTTTATAAAATACATAAATTTAGCAAAGTAGTGACTTCAACAATTTGTCACCTTAGACTAGGTCATTGTTGCTCACTATTGGCCAGACTTAGCATCAGGAATAGCTCGCTATGTGAATGTGACCTAGATTCGGGAAACGTGAACCACCTATTCTTTAAATGCCCTTTAAACCAATCTCTCCACGATATCCTCCTGATATTCCTCATCCTACTTCCCTCAAATCCCTCCTTAGCCTAACCTTTTCCCACTTTATTTGTATATTATGTAAATTTATAAATAAAAATAGCTCATCGCTTTTATATATTTTTTACTAACAACTTGTGTTAAAATTTATATTTATTCAATAAAAAGTACAATTAAACTAACTATGTACAAGGGAATCAGTCAGATTACCTAAGGACCCTTACAAACGGCCTATAGGTAACTCAACTGTTTCAGACCAGTACCAGACGGAAGCGTGCCCAAGACACTGGCTGCATTGCCACGCTGAATAGCTATGCTAATTCGCTGGCCTAAATAAGAGCCAGCCCTTGGGTCACGTGTCGCCTCAATCAAAAGCCCCGCAATATTTTTGAAAACCCGGAGGGCACCGGCTCCCCACGGACTTGTTTGTATGAGTGTTTTTATTTTATAGATTGTAGATTTACCCTCCATAAAAAAGGGAATTAATCAAATTGCCGAATCTTCAATATTTTTTCCAACTTTTTCTGTTTACGACACTCACAATACTCGACACTGGCAGAATCGATAAAACGGTTGCACGCCATATCAAAGAAGTTCTAGTTGAAGTTAAATGTAGTAATACACATGCAAGCATAAGCAAGCAAAGCAAAGCTTAGCAAGGATATTAGTGTTCTGTGGCAGGTGGCTAAGCAAGTTGATTGACTTGAGTTGAGGGCGTAAGCATGGCGTAAGTAAATAGAGTAACTACTGTTGAGGACACAGAACACTAATAAATATCCTAACGTTGAGTAGACGAGAATAACAGCGAGTTAGCTATTGTTGATTTGATATTTAATTTTGTCCGTCCAATATTCTCTATAAATGCTAGCTAATTAATTTCTCTGTATGTTGATTTGATGGTGGCAATTGTTTAAAAAATGCTGAAGTGTATTAGTGACGACGACTGGAAGAGAAAGTGTCTCTAAAAGTATATAACGGGTCGATAAAAACTATGTCTGGCCCTGATTTATCGGTTGGATGCCGTTTCGCAGATTATTTTGCCATAAGTGGTCTTGACTTCGACTCAGGCTTGGAGCCAGACAGGCTTTATGGTGAGATTTCAAAATAAATTGCAATCTACTTAACTCCATCATGAACAACTTTTTGTGTTTATGTGTGTAAACTTCATACCTACTTATTGATCTCTGCTTCAGGTGATAATTTGCACATCTCTCCTCTGGACCGAGCATACAAAGGGAAAATTTTAGCTCATTATCCTGACAATGTCACCAGCAATCCATTTGATGAACATGCTATTCAAATGGTAAATTTTGTATGACCTTGGTTTAATCATGGGTATGATAGATAAAACAGGGTTCATTCAATTCTTATTAATTTCAGCTTTGTTTACCAGCTGGCTTGCAGTTTAGAACACAGAAACATTCCTTAGAGCCTAAATTCCATAGTTTTGTAGTGACAAGAGAAAATGCCTCAAGATACTATGGCTTTAGTCTTATCTTCTATGAAGAAGTTCGGAACAGGAATATATGCAGTGCTATGCATACATTGCAGGTAATCCACATTTCTTCATCTACAGTAGACAGCTTTGTATTTGCAATCATAATAAATTGCTGATAAGTAATAGGTACCTATTAGAACTATTTGAGATTGTTTATTTTATTTGAAATCTGGGCACTCAGCTCTGCCTATCTGCCTCACTTTTCTAGTCTTTTCTTAGTTCTAGTCTACTCTTTTTCTTTCTATATCACTTTTGCAGCATGCAAATTTTTTCAACACTATTTGTTTGATGTCCAAAATAATTTCATAAAATCATCACATAATTGTCAATCTTTCTAAAATATGACTAAGTTCTGCTCTGTTTAATATTTAATATAATAATATTTAAGTAATTTTTCGCAATCAACATTTTTGCAGGCCATGTATATCACAGAACTATCCAGTGGGCAGACTCCTCCCGACCACAGAAAGAACTCTGTCAAAGAGAGTTCCAGATCCCTACCTCGCTCATTCAAGCTTACTCCTCATGCTGGGGCCGCGCTGACCTACTATGACATTACCAAAGATAAACTCTATGTCGCCAAAAGTATAGCACTTGTGTGCCAGTACCCATATGTAAGAGTAGCAGAGCTGTTTCTACAGAATTTGTTCAGGTAAGACAGTTTGGTTTAATGTGGGTTGTAGACGAAAACTAATCTATGCTAAAGCTTTACGAAGCCACATGCACACCAAGAAGGAAGTGAAAGCTAAGTCATTGTTGTGAAGTTCAATTTGAGTTTTGCCATGAACATAATTGAAGAAAAAAGTTCATATGATGAATATGCTTAGCATAAATGTATAGCATATTATGCTATTCATATGAAAACAAGAAACTTAATACTCACTTATTTTTATAATATATAGAAAATAAATTCCAGACAGATCTTGGATGTAAGTGGGTATATTATATTAGTACACTATGAGGGTGTGCACAACACAAGACACCGGACTGTTCTGGTAAAGGAAGAGTGAAGGGCTATGCAAGCTAAGATAAACTAAGATAGCTTATTTTTCAATCTGCCATAAATATACCATAAAGTAATAAATTATGGCTTTCTTGTCCGTTAATTTGCTTGATAAATAATTACAGTATTTTTAAATTTCCTGTGTTCTCCTAGTAAGGACTAGTATATCTAGATGGAGGGGAAAATAATTGGTCTCACACATTGTCTTTCACTAAATCTTAAGTATGATCACTACAACACAATTTTTTTTTCAAATTTATTGTGTAGATGACCATATTGCATAGATTAACCAGATTTAATTCTCAAACAAGTCAATCTGTTACCATGCCTACTACAGTAGGAATTAATAACATTATTATTAAGTTGTAGCAGTGTTACCAGATGAAAAAAAAAACACAGTGTCTATAGTTTAAAATACCCTATATGCATATAATAATTAACATGGAATTATTGTGTTGAAGCTTGTGGTAGGACTTTGTTTAAGTCCGCCTGGCTAGCTACCACCATCTTACCTAATTCTGTCGCCATAATAACAATTCTAAAATTGTTGTGTTCTGGCATTTAGAGGTAAGATTCCGGATGAAGTGCGCCTCCACCTTCGGCCTTATCTTAACTTGTAAGGTGGGATGAACGCCAAGTGCTTACCTGTTGTACAAAAAAAAAAAGTACAATATTGTACCCCCCACAAGGGATAGAGCCTGGGACCTCTGGATCTGAATTCGTTGAGTTGAACCACTTAACCACAGATGCGGCTTAGCACAGAGGCTGTAGTAATTTTTGACAACATATTAGCAGTAGGTACAAAATCAATACAGCTGTTTCCGTGTCAGTGAATAGACTGTTGCACTATTTGCAACGTAAGGTAACTTTTCAACAGAGCTATTAATTATTAATTAATTAAATTACTTAATTAATTTATCTAAGTAATCTAGCTTATTGCATTTCCAAAAAACATGTATATTTTCTGATGAAGAACACCGACTTTTGCGAGATGCCAGCCTTTAGCAGGTAGCATCATTTTTTTTTAAATAATATATGTACAGACACAGTTTTTCTATGGTTTTATTATAAGTATGGAATAGATAGATAGATATAGATAGATTATATATAGGGGATTATATATAGGGGTAAGACTATTTTTTTTTCACATTTTTAAATTTGTGAGATCATGAACTTACTTAAATCTCTGTCATATGACGAAACCGAAAACCTTTTAACCCCCATAACTTAATTTAATTTAAATTAAAACGAACTCAATCTTAATCTACGAAATGAGAATTTATATATCCATATCTATAATTTTATAATCTATAGTATCTATATATGCATAGTTATGCATACCGGACCTACCAGCTCACAATCCGCTACATTGCACCTACACATTTACACACAAAACTCATTTCATTTATGGATTCTTCTGTTTGCTGTTTTAGAAGGATTCACACTTACATTAATTCCCCTTTTTTAATTATTTTCTACACATCTACACGAAATTATAGTGATGAATTTAGAACCTTCGCGAAGTGTAACTGCGCGGGATCAGCTAGAAATACTAGATTTAGAGAAATATATAATACTTTTGTACCTAGACATCATTACACAAATAAAGAATTCAATGATCGTAGTTTATGCAACTGTCATATAAGAAGGGGTATTAAAACACGAGAGTCTGTTCGTGTGCGATAATAGGTTGACTCGAGTGTTTTAATACCTAAGTTATATGCAGTTTCATACACTACTTTATCTTCACTCATAGGAAAAATTGAAATTAAACAAAGTAGGTAGGTTACAAGGAAGTAATTTTCAATCTATAAATTCTTGGTACATTTTGTCGTACAATTTTTTAGATTTTTCTGGCAGGAGACTTTCAGTTAACGCCAATGCCGCGTCTAGAATATCTGGCGGAGTGAAAATCTCGCCGTTACTACTCTTTTCTCCAAATTTTAGTAAACTTTTTTGGAATACCGAATACAAAAACACGATCGGCAAAAAAATGTATGGGAATCGCGGGAAATTAAGTTCAAACTACGCATGCGTGCGCCATTTTTTCACAGTTCGAACTGCGCAAGCGTGCCCTTTTTTTTTCTTATTCAGCCTAAAACCATAGACTACTTTAATGAAATAATAAAAAAAAAGATAGCGTTGCATAAACTACTATTATGATACAGTTGGCGGTTACACTCACTGGTTAAACTCCACTGGTTACAAGTTCTTAGCATTTTACATTTTGGATGGGAAAGATACGAGTACATCTGAAAATGGACTGTTACTAATGGTCTCCTAACCGATCTTATTTCATAGGATATATCTGGCCAAATAATAACGTTATGTGCCAACAACCTTTCTTTCTGATTTGAGTCCCCATACTACACAATGTCTGTACTTCGTATTCAGATGATTCCACGTACATGTGTCGCCTGTATTATGTTACACAATGACTTTTACTTTATTTCGCTATAGCCACAAAAAAATGGGTAGGTACAATACAATATTTTGGTTTATACAAATCAGCAACAACCCGCTTTCTTTATTGAATGAGTGAGCGAAGCGAACGAGATCTTTGAGTTAAGTTGAGAAATCCGGCACTGTATGTATGTATGTGGCAATGTTTGTGACAATGTTTGTGACGGCATAACTCGAACAGATTATCCGATTTTCATAAAATTTAAACTGAATAGAGATAAAGTAAATATAATTTGATTGTCGCGGGAGATTAGTGATAAGTGGGGTAGTTTTTGAGATATTGGGGTGAAAAGAAATACAATTTTTCGCCCATATCGAATGAATGACTGATCCGATCAATTCTAAATTTTGAACATGCGGGGATTATATTAATACTCATCAATCGGTACGAGGATTTTTTTGACACTAGGGTAGTTTTTGATAAACAGGGGTGTTAAGGCGCTTCCCTGAGCCAATTTCAGTCATAAGCTGATTTTCCACATCTATACCCTCGGTAAATAAAGCATGTAGAAAGTAACTGAAAAGTCCACACATATCTTTAACATTTTAGCTTCAAATTCTCCGATCAAAAAAGTTTACTAGAGTTGTATTTATGTCATAATAAATCAACGAAAATACCTCTAAAATAGAAATAAATGTCTATCTCCTCTTAAAGTTTGTTATTTATTTTTTTGGTTTACACCAATGATTGATTAAATAATTCCCCAATTCATTTGAGACTATTTATGAACTTAGAATTATTTATAAATAATAATATCATTAATCCGTGCGTAGGCCGGCCAGTGTGCCGCTGACTCTCGTACGGGGACCCGTGTCGATATTATTGTTATTTTTATGTAGGTACTTCTATTGAGTTGTGAGAGGACACCATTATTCTTATTTGTTTAGTATTATTGAGTAAATATATATGTGTACCTATGGTGACTAGGTATTTTGCGATGAAGTCGCTTTTTTACCTACTTCTATTGTGAGAGGAAGATATTTTTTAGAAGATAGAAGAAGTGTGTTCGCCAAAGACTTCTCAACGCTCAGAGAATGCATAACTATAATGTAAGTTTATCTACCTATTTATTATTGTAGTGATATCTACCATGTACCTACGTACCTATTTATTCATCTCCTAAATTACTACCCACTTATTATTATTACTAACCTACATTACATTTTATTTTAGGAAGGCACGAAAAGGATCAGAATGTGCAAAGTTTGAATCGGGAGAAGAATCATCAGTCTCAGAACAAAATTTTGAAGATAGTTCGGGGTAAGTTAGAACCTACTTAGGTAACCTACATCATTATACAATACATCATCTTGAACTTGGGCCGAAATAATAATTATCGTACTTATTATTATCTCAATTTCGGCGCGGTAAACAAACGCGGTCTAATGAGTGTAGGTAGAGCTATGAATCGGCAGAACTATCGCGTCTGACTTGTCGTAATTCACCACGTTTCGCTGCATAGAAAAATCATCTAGGTACCTACCTAGTGTATCGTGTCACACCTAATAATAATTGTCTGGCTGAGTAACTATGGGTCAATGTTGCCGGAATAAATATTTAGGTAGGAAGGTACCTTCCACCTATATTATACCTACCTACTATATATAGTAGGTAGGTATAATATCATCATACCTACTTATTTTGCCCACAACATGCAATAAAATCGTTTTCGTAAAATTACATCAATCATAGAATTATTGGCATATTTGACTTATGTACTGATCTATTATGTTTTCGTTATTGTTGCAGTAACCATATTCAATTGAAACGGAAAGGACTGGATACCTCACAAAAAAAAAACGTTGGAAGAAGAATAATCAATAAAAAAATATTACTGGAAAATAACTAAAAATACTATAGTAAAAACCACCAGATTCAAGGACAGACAGATTGTTATTATATTTCTTTTTACGGCTTTTACCAAGCTTTGTCGGGTGTTACTAATTGATGCAAAAATGTAGGTAGGAAATACATTTGAAGAGCATTCGGCGAGATTCCTGTCAAAGGACACGCTCGGTGCACTATCGTAATTGCTATGTTTGCCATATTTTGGGCAATAATCAGTTAATTCTGTAATTTTGTGTTGTGTTTGGCTGTATACCGTAGGGGTAAGATTTATAGCTGTGACGATAGCGTTGCCAATTATAAAGAAATCAGTGTTCTATCTTCATTTATTTGTTGTAGCGTTTGGAAACGCCCTGTCAGTATACCGACTGAAAATAACAAACAATACCTAACTTCGGCTAGCAGCTGATGCATTTATCAGGACTGGAAGGGATCCTAGCTTCTGGCGAAACTATCCTGGCGCCCTACTTAATTTATAAATATATATTCATTGTGTGCATCCATATATTTTATTTATCAACCTGACCCGTAGCAAGATCTATAACGAAAATTTTATTACCTGCCTACTGTATTTTTGTTGAAATAAAATAAATTTTGCATCAAATTATTTTACAATGCTGTGTCAGTTCCTTCTTAGAGCTATATTCACAGTCACATTCAATCTGAAGGTCAAACTCGTCGCTTCACATAATTTGCTTGACATGTCGCGCCCAGTAACGGGAAGCAACGACGTTGCACTTTGAAAAACAGCAATCTTAAGCAAATGAGACAACTATTGTTTAGGTTGCGTACGATACAGCTACTATTAGTTATTCTGTAACGATACCTAGGTATCGTACTCGATGCAGCGTAGCAGGTAATCTATACGTCTCGCTCGTTCGCTCGTAGATTCTCTAGTTGTGAGGCTGAGATGCCTATAACAGGCGAAACATAATGAATGAATGTCTTGCACCGCAGCCCCCGCCCTCGGCTAGACGGCACGGCATCACAACGGTTTACCTAAAGACTGCATAGATGTCACTAAAACATTCATTTCTCATTGCACTTTGCGAAGTATTGTGTAACCGGCGGTGGGGTGCAGAGGCACGAAACTTCAAGGTCGTTCGCTCTGGGAAGCGCCTTAAGTGAAACGAGAAGATTTTTGGCTTGTGGGGTGTCATTTAAAAAGTATCGACTGCACATTGATAAAATATATAAATAAATATAAATATTATAGGACATGAATTTTTACACAGCGCCATCTAGCCCCAAACTAAGCATAGCTTGTAATATGGGAACTAGATTACGGATAGAATACTTAAATACTTTTTTTAAATATATACTTACTATATGATACAACACCCAAACACAGAACAAACATCTATATTCACCACACAAATGTTTGTCCTGGGTGGGAATCGAACCCACAGCCTACAGCGCAGAAGGCAGAGTTACTACCAACTGAGCTATGAGGCTTGTTAAATATATTTTACTTCTTAGTATTTGTATGGTACCTACAATGTTATTTGGTTTTCAGCAGCCCGAATCGCGTCTTACAATTGATTACGAGCGGTTGCGTTAATTTGTGTATCAGAAATGGGGGGTTAGCCAGTTATAAGTATTATCTCCAGCACAGCCAGAACAGGTCCACCGCAGGCCATGTGCACTTTTTGAGGGAAGTATTACTAGTAGGTAGGTATGGCGGTGTTGTGATGGATTGTAATTGCAGTATGTTATGTACGGTATGGATACCAACAGGGGGATAGGGAAGGGTTAATAAAATAAATATATATTTTTATTAAATACTTTCAGATCTCTTCCAAGACAACCAGGTCCGGGGCTAAGCCCGGAGTCGTACGTGTACAACTTGTTGTATGAAGTGCCCGTGCCGCTGCCCGGGCAAGCCTTGCGCCTGTACGTGCCGCCGCCCGAGCCTGGCCTCGAGCCTGTGCCCGTTGTGAGTACTTTCTCCTCCGCTTGCTGAATTCAAATCGTCGTCAAAAAAAAAAGACGTCCTGCTCTGGGGAGTATTGTTAATTACGCCTGTACCCCGCGGCTGAGTCGATCCGACCCCAGCCAGCCTACATTACTTTGAAACTACTTTCACTACTTTGAAACTAAATACATCTTTTTCTAGCTTACATCAGGAGATGACTAATTTATGAAACCAATATTAATTAGTAAATTCACATAAACACGAACAACATCCTGCCCACTGCTGGGTATGACCTCTGCTCTATTGAAAGTTTGCGTCCTCTATAAGACTTTACGGGATTCCCATGCCTCACGAATACTATAGTAGTCCGGGGCGTGACCTGGGGCTGACCTGCAAACCCTTCGTTTTGTATTTCAGGTGTTAAGAATGCCAAGTCCACCAGAAGAGTTACCGTTACTGGACTACTCGTTACAAACAATGTTCTCCAATTTAGGAGTTGAATTTGTAGTACAACTATTTACATGTGTGTTGTTGGAGCATCAAGTTCTGTTGCGGTCTAGCGGTGAGTGGAATTTAATAAAACAATATTTAAATATTTACTATGAATACATCTAAAACAAAAGCTATGACAAACAGTTACGAAGACCCAATTATCATCTCAAATAAACAAATAGATATCACCTAAAGAATTAACAACAAAAGAAATAGAAACAAGAATTGGTAATGCTTGGAAGAGATTCTGGTCCTTCAAGGAAATCATGAAAAACAAAGAAATGTCCATCCGCGTTAAAAGGAAGCTTTTCAACTCCTGCGTGCTCCCAGTTCTAACATACGGTTACCAAACGTGGGCCCTGACTAAAGCCCAAAATAAGAGCCTAGAAGTATGCCAGAGATCAATGGAGCGAAGTATGCTATCCATAAGAAAACTAGACAAAATAAAAAACTCAACGATAGGAAAGAAAACTAAACTAGAAGACGTAACATACACAATCAGGAAAAATGAAAATGGAGATGGACAGGCCACACCATGAGAGGATCTGAGAAATGGAGCAAAACCATAACATTCCCGGATCCCAGAGACAGGACAAGAACGCGCTTTCTTGTCCTGTATCTGGGATCAAAAGAAGGCAATATAAAAGATGGTCAGACGAAATAAAAAAATATTACGGGTCTAACATGAACCAGGGTGACATCCCTTAGGGAAATTTGGAAAGGGTTGGAAGAGGCTTTTGTCAAATCTGATAAACAGGTAGCTGTCGACAAGAAAAAATGAGAATAGATAACTAGTGTAAAATAATGTAACAAAGTATGTAGGTACCTGAAATATAGGCTCTTATTATTAAAGCCCCAGGAATGGATGGTATTAGTAACTCCTTGCTTATGAAGCTTACAGCAGCATTCGTTGAACCACTCTTTGACTCTGTCTCCATTCTGGAGAGCATGGGTTTTGGAGGAAATGCATTGAATTGGTTTAAAAGCTACCTATATTTGTTAATGTGGTTTATGTGTTTATCGTGAGTTGGTCTACGAACCGTGGGACATGGGTACCACAGGGTAAACCCACCGATTTAGATCCAAAGGTCCCGGGTTCGATCCCAGGGGGAGTACAATATGTTGTGCTTGGTTTGGTTGGTGGTTGGACTTTGTTCTCATCTCAACATGCGTCATACAATAATACAAAGTAGAGTAAGTAAGACGAGTGGGCGCCGCTCCCCAGACTACAACAAGCTGATGCTGGTGGCGGAGTGCGTGGGCGCGTTGCTGCTCCCGTTCGCGTGGCCCCACGTCTACGTCCCCATCCTGCCCGCGCCGCTCTACCACTTCCTGGACGCCCCCGTGCCATTCGTCATGGGTATGAATATGAACAGAACTCCTCTCTTTCTATTGCCCTTTCGTTTGTCCGAGCACAGTTGGTAGCAGCTCCGCTTTCTGCGTTGTCGGCCGTGGGTTCTATTCCCACCCGGGACAACGTACATTTTTGTTCTGTTTGATTGCTAGACATAATATGTCACAAGTACCTATGTATTTACAAAAGAGTTCTAACCGCCTCTGTGGTCTAGGGGTTCAACCCACCGATTTCAGATCCAGAGGTCCCGGGTTCGATCCCCATGGGAAGAGAAATATATTGTGCTTGGTTTGGTTGGTGGAAGGACTTTGTTTGTGTCCGCCTGGCTGGTAGCTACCACCATCTTACGTAATTCTGTCGCCATAACAAAAATTCTATAATCGTTTGTTCCGGTATTTAGAGGTAAGATAGACAGTTCCTCAGTTTGTTGAGGATTCCGGGTGAAGTGCGCCTCCACCTTCGGCCTTATCTCAACTTGTTACAAGGTCAGATGGAGGCCAAGCGCTTCCTCGTCATACAAAAAACAAATATCGTAATGTTGGGGCAGCCGCGTTCCTGCAGCGCATCAGGTACGTTCGCGAGGCTGATCTTCTGCACCGTCCGTCTCTCATGTCTCGTGGACATCGACAAACCAGACATACAGATATCCTGAGTTGTATATTGAAACGTTCCTCCAGGTGTATACTCCGACAGTAACTCGGGCATGGGCGCGGGTCCGCGGGGCATAGCGCTCGCCTCGGAGGCGGCGCTCTGTCTCGTGGACATCGACAAACCAGACATACAGATATCCTGAGTTGTATATTGAAACGTTCCTCCAGGTGTATACTCCGACAGTAACTCGGGCATGGGCGCGGGTCCGCGGGGCATAGCGCTCGCCTCGGAGGCGGCGCTCTGTCTCGTGGACATCGACAAACCAGACATACAGATATCCTGAGTTGTATATTGAAACGTTCCTCCAGGTGTATACTCCGACAGTAACTCGGGCATGGGCGCGGGTCCGCGGGGCATAGCGCTCGCCTCGGAGGCGGCGCTCTGTCTCGTGGACATCGACAAACCAGACATACAGATATCCTGAGTTGTATATTGAAACGTTCCTCCAGGTGTATACTCCGACAGTAACTCGGGCATGGGCGCGGGTCCGCGGGGCATAGCGCTCGCCTCGGAGGCGGCGCTCTGTCTCGTGGACATCGACAAACCAGACATACAGATATCCTGAGTTGTATATTGAAACGTTCCTCCAGGTGTATACTCCGACAGTAACTCGGGCATGGGCGCGGGTCCGCGGGGCATAGCGCTCGCCTCGGAGGCGGCGCTCTGTCTCGTGGACATCGACAAACCAGACATACAGATATCCTGAGTTGTATATTGAAACGTTCCTCCAGGTGTATACTCCGACAGTAACTCGGGCATGGGCGCGGGTCCGCGGGGCATAGCGCTCGCCTCGGAGGCGGCGCTCTGTCTCGTGGACATCGACAAACCAGACATACAGTTGCCCGAGGAGTTGCCCCTCTTCCCTCATCGGACGCCATTCATCGAGGAGCTCAACCATGTGCTGGACAAATATCAGGTATTGTGCTAAGCTCGTCGTGGATCCAAACAACACAGCCGTATGCTATACCAACCTCTTTATTCGATGCTTGTGCAACCCATGTGTTGGTTATCAAATAGTTTTTTCTATTCGCTGATGATTCAACGTTCCAAGTTTACCGATACAGATCCAGCGACCGGACTCTGAGCCCACGAACCGAGGCGCTCCCGTCAACGGGACCTCGTACACACACGTGGGGGACATGAGTAGCAGCTGCACGTTACCATCAGGTATCTATCTATCTCTGCTCTTCAAGTAACTTTAGCCTTTATTTTATTTGATGACTGCTCTATTTTTCTTTTTATTTGCAAAAATTTCGCAGCATGACATACTTTTTTAAAGATTTTTGAGTAGTTTTTGACGAAAGAAACAAACGATAAATCTTGTAGCCTTGACTCTCTTTCTGCATATGGTTCATACAATCTACTCCTACATTTATAGATACCGGCTGTTGCCCAATCTGCAAACATGGATCCTGATTTAGCTTTGCTCGTTTTTAGGGGGAACGTATACTAGTGTTCTTTATGTATTAGATGAGACAAAATATGATAAATATCCGATTTCTATGATATTTCAACTGTACTCTTTACAGTTGAAATATCATAGAAATCGGATATTAAAATATATAATAAAAAACCGGCCAAGTGCGAGTCGGCCTCGCACACCGAGGGTTCCGTACAAACCTGTGGGTATATAAGTAAAAGTTATGGTATTTTTATTGGTATCAGAACACTTGCGTGAAAGACATTTGCGCGAAAGACACTAGCGCGAAGGACACTTGCGCGAAGAGACATTTGAGCGAAAGACACTTACGCAAAAAAAATCATTAAATTCCTAATCTCGCTGGAAATAGAGGTCGTAGAGAGATGCGGATTTCACCATTGTGTAGATGAGTTCTCCTTTATTTTAATATGTTTCACTTATCCCCACCCCTCCTCCTTTCCCCCCCATATAAATAAATATATTTTGTCGTAGAGCTTCTTAGAGCGTGCTACGGTGCTACGCCGGATCCGCGTAGTATACAAAAGACTTCAAAGCGCACACACTTATTTACAACGAATTGAATAATTTATATCTCTAGGTATAAAGGTCGTAGCGATATGTAGATTTCATTATAGTGTAGATGAGTTATCGTTCTTTCTTTTAGTATGTCTCACTTATCCCCACCTCTCCTCCTTTCCCCCCCCCCATATAAATAAATATATTTTGTCGTAGAGCTTCGTAGAGCGTGCTACGGTGCAACGCCGGATCCGCTGGGGTTGTGAAATGTGGAGGGTGTAGATTTTTCTACATCACAGACTTTGCGACCATTGAATTTCGTCTATAGCCTTAGTAGGTACCTATGACGCAAGAAACTCTTTCGACTCTTCGAGCGGGCGTGAGATAACTATCCCGTACAAGTGATGATGACTGTCTGTTTCCTGCTTCCTCTTTTTAATGAAGCAGTTAATTATACGGTGGATTTCAGGAGGGGTAATACCAGGCTAAGGGTTACAGCATTCTAAATGGAGATGTACATGCCGCATCGTTATGCGGAATACATGCCCACGGTTTGCAAGTAGTATTAAATACGCGACAGGTTGCAAGCTCATCGCAGTTTAGCGAAATACTATCTAGTGACACATGCTACTCGGATTTAGGATTTAGATCCTAGGAACATGGGGACTACTACTACTTTAGTACTAGGAAACATGACGGTTTCCTCATCATGTGACCTTCACTATCAGAGAATGTGTATGTATCAAACGTACCTAAACTAAAACGATCTCGTTTGTTTGATTGCAACCGTTCTCCTGAGACCGATTCGCCATCGGACTATTCGTCGACAGTTTAGCTCACTTGATCAATGAAAAATTAATTCAAATTGGATAACCCTCGAGAGTTATGCCATCACAAACAATGCCTTAAACATACATACTGCAGATACTATAGGGCCGAAAATCCCAACTTGTCGTCATAATAACAAATCTTAAAAAAAATGTGTTCCGGCATTCAGATGTAAGATAGCCAGTTCCTCAGTTTGTTGAGTATTCCGGGTGAAGTGCGCCTCCATATTCGGCCTAATCTCAACTTGTTACCAGGTGAGATAAAGCGCTTCCCCGTCGTACAATAAAAAAAAAAACGTATCTGACATCACCCTCGCTACGCTCGCTCTATGAATAATATGTTCACACCAAGTTAAGTCGACTCCAGAACATTACCGGCAGTCACTGAATTTACACTAACTTAGGACTTCCAGCAAGATAACAAAAAGGCTCCAGGTCACAAAAAAATATTAATATTTTTTTAATTTTATAGCTGTTAGTTTTTCTAAAATTCTAAAATAAAGTAAACAATTGCAAAAACTTTCGCAGAAAGGGTACTACAACATTTTTTAATAGTATACTCGGAGGGCAAACATGCCGTGGAAAGTTAGCATAATCATAAATTGGTGTATTGTCTCACATGTCTGTTCGCGCAAGTGTCTTTCGCGCAAGTGTACCAGACCCATTTTTATTGCTAAATGAAATCCATAACATTACAATTTGGAAAGCTGGAGGAGCATAAATTTAAGACAAAGGTCTCTTAATAGTTATCGAATGATAAAAAAAACAAACGGGCGAGCGAAGCGTGCGATGATGGTGGCCCTATGTGGAGACTGTGGATCGAACCTGGAACCTCTGGATCTTACACCGTTGGGCTATGTGGAGACGGTGGATCGAACCTGGGACCTCTGGATCTTACACCGTTGGGCTATGTGGAGACGGTGGATCGAACCTGGGACCTCTGGATCTTACACCGTTGGGCTATGTGGAGACGGTGGATCGAACCTGGGACCTCTGGATCTTACACCGTTGGACTATGTGGAGACGGTGGATCGAACCTGGGACCTCTGGATCTTACACCGTTGGGCTATGTGGAGACGGTGGATCGAACCTGGGACCTCTGGATCTTACACCGTTGGGCTATGTGGAGACGGTGGATCGAACCTGGGACCTCTGGATCTTACACCGTTGGGCTATGTGGAGACGGTGGATCGAACCTGGGACCTCTGGATCTTACACCGTTGGGCTATGTGGAGACGGTGGATCGAACCTGGGACCTCTGGATCTTACACCGTTGGGCTATGTGGAGACGGTGGATCGAACCTGGGACCTCTGGATCTTACACCGTTGGGCTATGTGGAGACGGTGGATCGAACCTGGGACCTCTGGATCTTACACCGTTGGGCTATGTGGAGACGGTGGATCGAACCTGGGACCTCTGGATCTTACACCGTTGGGCTATGTGGAGACGGTGGATCGAACCTGGGACCTCTGGATCTTACACCGTTGGGCTATGTGGAGACGGTGGATCGAACCTGGGACCTCTGGATCTTACACCGTTGGGCTATGTGGAGACGGTGGATCGAACCTGAGACCTCTTGATCTTACACCGTTGGGCTATGTGGAGACGGTGGATCGAACCTGGGACCTCTGGATCTTACACCGTTGGGCTATGTGGAGACGGTGGATCGAACCTGGGACCTCTGGATCTTACACCGTTGGGCTATGTGGAGACGGTGGATCGAACCTGGGACCTCTGGATCTTACACCGTTGGACTGTGTGGAGACGGTGGATCGAACCTGGGACCTCTGGATCTTACACCGTTGGGCTATGTGGAGACGGTGGATCGAACCTGAGACCTCTTGATCTTACACCGTTGGGCTATGTGGAGACGGTGGATCGAACCTGGGACCTCTGGATCTTACACCGTTGGGCTATGTGGAGACGGTGGATCGAACCTGGGACCTCTGGATCTTACACCGTTGGGCTATGTGGAGACGGTGGATCGAACCTGGGACCTCTGGATCTTACACCGTTGGGCTATGTGGAGACGGTGGATCGAACCTGAGACCTCTGGATCTTACACCGTTGGGCTATGTGGAGACGGTGGATCGAACCTGGGACCTCTGGATCTTACACCGTTGGGCTATGTGGAGACGGTGGATCGAACCTGAGACCTCTTGATCTTACACCGTTGGGCTATGTGGAGACGGTGGATCGAACCTGGGACCTCTGGATCTTACACCGTTGGGCTATGTGGAGATGGTGGATCGAACCTGGGACCTCTGGATCTTACACCGTTGGGCTATGTGGAGACGGTGGATCGAACCTGGGACCTCTGGATCTTACACCGTTGGGCTATGTGGAGACGGTGGATCGAACCTGGGACCTCTGGATCTTACACCGTTGGGCTATGTGGAGACGGTGGATCGAACCTGGGACCTCTGGATCTTACACCGTTGGGCTATGTGGAGACGGTGGATCGAACCTGGGACCTCTGGATCTTACACCGTTGGACTATGTGGAGACGGTGGATCGAACCTGGGACCTCTGGATCTTACACCGTTGGGCTATGTGGAGACGGTGGATCGAACCTGAGACCTCTGGATCTTACACCGTTGGGCTGTGTGGAGACGGTGGATCGAACCTGGGACCTCTGGATCTTACACCGTTGGGCTATGTGGAGACGGTGGATCGAACCTGGGACCTCTGGATCTTACACCGTTGGGCTATGTGGAGACGGTGGATCGAACCTGGGACCTCTGGATCTTACACCGTTGGGCTAACCATTTCGAAAGGCGGTGCTTACAGTCACGTAAAGACATCGATCATACGGCACCAACATATACAGCATACAAATAAATTAACTTATCATAGAACTTACCCTTTGTTGATGGTGCAGTCGGTTCCAATTAAAAATGTTTTCGATAACTAATTTGCAAATCGCGACTAGGACACGAGATATTTGACCGAAAATGAAATACGATACACAAAAGTTAGTTGTACGTTTGTAGCCGGACTTCGTCGCAAGCACTCGTACAACGACGTGTTGGACTGGGACGAGTCTCGTCCGCTGAACGCATCGCCGCCTGCGTCACCCACACGCCGCGCGACGCGCCGCATGGACGCACTGCAGCGGATAGCGGACATCGCCAAACGCAGCGGTACGTACCGAGGTCACACCGGGACGAGTCTCGTCCCGGTGTGATATCGCCTAACGTACACCCATCGTAAAGCATACACCGTCACGTTGCAGACACCCCCCCGCCCCCGCCCCCTGCGGACGCGGACGCGCTACTCACCGTGGCGTTGCGGGAGACGGTACTGAACCGGTTCGTGCACATGTTCCTCTCGTACGAAAACTTCCTCATCATGCCGGACCAGGTATCTGCACTTCTCTTTTGTTCATTATAATTATTGTAAGTTTGACATTGAAACGACACCCAGGCGATCCAATCCATTTACCTAGGGACCTGTAGTACTACCCTACAAAACGATTTTTATATTTTTAGTTAGCCATTAAAGGGAAGGCTAAGTTATACAACCATTCCGCCTACATTTGACTTTGATATTTAACTGTACCGTTATATTATCTATGTTCAACCGGCCTCCGCACGGATACATTATCTTGGATTGCCAGTTTTCATTTCAGTTACCGTAAGTAAGTAGGTGTAAAATAGGTCTCTTGCGGAAAAACAGACGAGGGCAAAGAATTCCATTCCTTACCAGTCATGATAAAGGTAGAGGCGAAATATAGAATATAGTTGCTGATAGATCCTTGAGGTACTCCGGCATTGATAGACAATAGATCAGACGAACAGCCACTAATTACTACTCGAATCGTCCGTTCCCTCAGAAAGTCTGCGATTCACAGTAAAAGGTTGGATGGTAAACCTTAGGAGGAAAGCTTGCTAATGAGACCCTTGTGCCAAACCCTATCAAAAGCCTTCGAAATTTCTAGGGAAATTGCCATAACTTCTCCGTATCTTTCTTTTTTGATCGTTTCCGATCGATTATCATTTTATCACATCAATATCATCGATAATGTAGGTCTATCACTCTACATTATTTTGGTCATTCGAACGCTTTCGGTGCAAGGACACGTAATTTTTGGCCACAGTGCGTGTGGCCAAAAATATGCATAGTACGGAAAACATTCCGAAGTTACGTGGAGCGCGTCGTTAGTTACGGGTTGAAGTGCGGAGCTATCATCATCAGCATATCATCACAGATCAGGGCGAGGTGCCTTGCTCTGAATATCATCATCAACGCGGTCTAACAAAGCCGGGTATCAACATCAACGGCCCTGCCTGAGCAAAGCCGGGTCACTTATCCTTACCATCGTGCGCCGGGCGACAGCATCGGTTCACCACTTACCATCGAGCATCATCGGTTGCTCCAGCCAGCATTCTCGAGTAAGACTGTTCTTTTATCTGAGATATGGAGGAACTAATAGCTCGCCAATCAAACACCATAACACTATTTCAAGTAATCAAACGCAATTTTATTAAAGATTCTGCGGTCAGAAAAACCACAGAATATATCAAAAAACGTCTTGATATTTTAGACAACCTCTGGGGAGAGTTCGAACAAAATCATGGGCTACTTTCTCAGGGTACAAATTCAGCTATTGATGAATATCTATCGGCAGAAATATTCGACTTATTTAACGAAATAAAAAAAAGCATTGTCATCATACGGAAAGGCTGTCGAAAAGTCACCATCACCAGGAACATCGCAACATTCACCAACTGCAGTCGAAGCAGCCACTGTGCTGACGGGAAGGTGGACGAACTGTTGTCACTGCAGCTTCTCAATTGAGGGCATTTAATCGCCAAATCAACAGCATTGATTTACTCACAATATCTGAAAGGTGGGAAATTGAGGATGAATTAAAAAATCTGTTGAAAAAATGGCGGGCAATCGACGTTCTTCACATTCAAACAGATAACATATAATAAGGGGGTGATAGCGCGTATGAAGATGAATTTTTGCATTACGAAAATTTCTACAAACGTACAAAGCGGACCCTCAATCAAAAACTTGAGTCAAATATCCATCTGAAACAATGTACGCCGATATATAGACATACCAACCTTCAGCGGCAAGTACATAAATTGGCCAAACTTTTTCGATCTTTTCACGGAAACGATCCATTACAACAAATATCTAACAAAAGCTCAAAAACTCCAACATCTCAAAAGCAAGATAAAAGGGGAAGCAGAGCGTCTTATTCAGCATCTTCATATCACACCCGAAAACTACGATACAGCTTGGGAAATATTAGTTCATCGCTACAGTAACATGCAAGTACTTTTTTCAAAAAACATCGAAATCAACACTCTATAAACAAACAGTCAGTATTCGAACTGCGAAGAATGTATGACATAACCAACGAAAGTATCAATGCAATCCATAACCAAGGCGTGGACACAAGTTCGTGGGACCCGATGATCGTCCATCTTATGTGCAAAAAGTTGGATACTGAAACTTTAATAGGTTTTAAGGAATCGCGAAAGGCACCCCGAGAACTTCCAACTTTCGAAGAGTTCATATTTTTTTGGAAAACAAGTTTATGGCTCTAGAACCAATCAGCAAGAAAAAGAAGGAAATATCATCAACAGCAGCATCATATTATCAAGCCAAATGAACAAATAGCTATCAAACAAAACCGTCGTTGTATAAACAGCCTTATACTCAACCCGATAAGAATTACCAAGTCCTTAGTACATATACCCCACGGTGCCCGTTATGTAAAAACGAACATAAGTTATTCTCGTGTCAGCAGTTTCTTGATATGACACCTGAAGCACGAATTAAAACCGTTCACACGCTTCAAGTATGTGAAAACTGCTTATACAAACATTACGATAAGCCATGCATTTCTACGAAGCGTTGCAAATTATGTGCTACTGGATCTCATAATACATTATTACATTACGTACGTGACAAAACCGTGGTTCCCAGTCCGGCTACTTCGGAAAATAAAAATAATGTTTATCATGTGGGAACGGATGAAACCAAAGAAACGCTTTTACCTACAGCATGAATAAACTTGAAAGCATCGGAAAGCATCCGACATCAGTAAAGGCCCGTGCACTTCTAGATCAAGCTGCACAAATATCTATCATTTCGGAAAATCTTGTGCAGGTTTTAGGGCTCAAGCGTTACGATCCAAAATCATCAGCTCCGATCACTGGAGTTGATTTGTGCAATAAGAAATGCAACGGTGCAGTATCAATTGAAATCTTATCAAGGAATCAAAGTTATCATTATCAAACCGAGGCGCTCATAGTCTCGAAGGTCGAATATGACCTACCGAATATATGATTCGATCATGAACCGATGCCACACCTCGAAAGTCTGCCATTGGAGACCCAAGGTTCAACGTATCACAGCAAGTCGACGTACTACTCGGCGCCGACGTCTACTGTGACGTAATCGTGAAAGGCCTGGTCGAAGGTCCATCAGCGGCACCTATCGCACAAGAAACGACACTTGGCTGGATAGTTCCGGAAATATCACTACACTCTCATGCTACTCGGTAGCACACAATATTTTCATCAATCCAGAGGAAGTATCAACCATCTCCGATTTCTCAAAAATTTGAGAGATCGAAGATATCAGTTCAACATCGCCGTCTTTATCTGAGGCGGACACATACTGTGAACAACTTTATCAAGAAACAGCACATCGCCAAGATGACGGAAGATACGTTGTAGCAATACCGATGAAACCAGATTTCGAACAACAGCTTGGCGCATCAACATCAAAGGCCATCGCTCAGTTCGAGCAGCTGGAAGGTGTGACAAAAACGTCGAGTGGGAGAAGCCTGAATGACGTCATGTGCGCCGCGCCGCCGCCGCCGGTCCGAACCTCCAACACGATTTACTATCTCTCATACTATCCTGGAGAACACACAAGCAAGTTTGTCATAACAGATGACATTGACAAAATGTTTCGCCAATTCCTTATCAGAGATAGCGATCAAAATTTGCTGCGAATCATATGACGAGAATACCAGCTATGTACAATATCATATGGTCAAAGGCAGCGCCTTGGCTCGCCATGCGTACGCTAAGACAACTCGCCAAAGACGAAGCAGAAAAATACCCTTTGGCAGCCAAAATAATTGAAACTTCATGTTATACAGATGACATTCTTACAGGAAGTAATTCAATCAAACAAACAGAAAAAATACAGCAAGAGTTGATTAAAATTCTCCATTCAGCAAAAATGAACCTACGAAAATTTTAGGATATCAATATCAAACTTCATACCTGGTCAGACTCAATGATTGTCTTGGGCTGGATTCACGGAGACATCTAAGAGAAAGATGGAACCCATTTGTTTGATTGAACCCACTCTTTGACTCTGTCTCCATTCTGGAGAGCATGGCTTTTGGAGGAAATGCATTAAATTGGTTTAAAAGCTTCCTATATTTGTTAATGTGGTTTATGTGTTTATCGTGAGTTGGTCTACGAACTGTGGGATTTGGGTACCACAGGGTAAACCCACCGATTTCGGAAACCGAGTAAAGAAAATTACAGAAGTTATACCACCCTCGTGCTGGCACCACGTGAGATCAGAAGAGAATCCAGCTGACTGCGCTACACGTGGCCTAACGGCAAATCAACTATCAGAACACAAGCTGTGGTGGGGAGGGCCCGAATGGCTACCTACCTACAAGGCCGATGAATCTAATATTAAGTATCAAAACCCTGACATTGAAATAAAAAAGAAGGTATGTGTGTATGCCACTTTATAGCCTACAAACATAGCGCTGATAAATGAGCTTTTATTAAACTATAGCTCGCTTACCCGAGGGACCAAGGTACTTAGGTGGGTATTACGTTTCATTGAGTGTGTACGTGATAAGAAAGGTACATCGATCTCATACAACAAAGTGTATGAGATCGAGGCACGTACAGTGATTATCCAACAAGTTCAAGAGCAAGATTTTGTCGAAGACTTGGACTATATAAAGAAGCACGGGCATGTGAGCCCAAAAAGTTAAATACTACCCTTGGATCCGGTTATTGACGATCAAGGAGTGCTAAAGGTGTACGGAAGACTTCGCAATGCAGATATCAGCAGTTCGGCGAAGCACCCAATCATCTTATCATCTCACGGCCGTTTTACAGATCTCGTCATTCACCCAGCGCATACGACTACCCTTCATGGGGACTCGACTGACTTTATCATTTATCAGAAATCAATATTGGATTGTCAGCATCATCCGAACCGTACAACGTCAGGTGAGGCAATGCGTACGATGTCGAACATTTAGCAATGAGAACAATCAACACATAATGGCAGACCTCCCCCAGCCCAGGGTCACTCCATCGCGCCCATTTACGGGGTAGACACTGGGGTAGACCTCACTGGGTTCGTGGAGCTGATAATAAACAAAAGTCGCGGAGTGAACACTAGCGAGGGATACGTTGCGGTTCTCGTACTCGTCTGTCAACGAAGGCCGTACCTTGAACTAGCATCAGATCTGACCACACCAACGTTCCTAGCAGCTCGGCGAGGGACCCCTAGTCACATGTATACTGACAATGGAACCAACTTCGTTGGAGCAGATCGTCTCCTAAAACAAGAATATCAGGAAATTCTACTAACTCTTATCAGTACCATCACGGATATAAGTCAGGGCCAGGTTGACCCACACTTGTTATTGCCCGAGGAAATGGAGAATCAAATGAATATCATATCAGGACAACTCAAGGGAGATCTCATGTTACCGGTAGAACGACACAACATCAGAGACCTTTACAAGTTTATGAAGGTTGCAGCTCTCATCATCAGCGGGTACCTACTTGTTGAGATTAAAATTCCGCTATTAAATAGTGATACATTTGAATTGGATAAAATAATTCCCATCCCACATAACAAGACACATCGATCAACTTATTTATCCCCAATCAAGCCGTACATTGCTTACAGTATCAAGAAAGACATTGCTTCATTTTTATCAGAACATGACCTTCAGCATAACCTAACCGCCTCTGTGTCCAGTGGTTCAAGCCACCGATTTCAGATCCAGAGGTCCCGGGTTCGATCCCCATGGGGAGTACAATATATTGTGCTCCTCACAATATATTGTACTCCCCAGTACCAACGGTTCCTCAGTTTGTTGAGAATTTCGGGTGATGTGCGCCTCCACCTTCGGCCTTATCTCAACTTGTTACCAGGTAGATGAAGGCCAAGCGCTTCCCCGTCGTACAATAAAAAAAAAATGTTTTCAAGCTACTGAAGAGTACATAATTATATATTTGCTATATATAATGATGTACTCTTCAAGTTCCCATATACGAGCTACAATTAAAACGAGCACTATGCAGTATACAATTAGTATCAACAAACACAGCCGACACTTGTCAAACAATCGTAGCAACATGTCAACACGTTGGATCGAGTTACGTAGAGATAGCGATTGGTTGTTGGCGTGCTGCTCTGAACTGAATGCCGCGTGCGTATCCATCCAGTGCCCTTGCGGAATCATTATCAAAGCTTTAAGGGGAATAGTGCGAGCTCAGAGGAGCCGGGTACACCATTTTATCACAACACAACTTTCTAAGCAATGTAAACATAGCATCTAAATTTGAAGCCCCAGAGGTATCGGTCTTGAACAAAATTTTAGATACCGACTCGATAATATCAAGCGTAGATCTGATGTTACGTCGGAAATGGATTGGGATGAGCTACCAAGTCAAATCAAATTACTTAAAGAACAGTCTTCATTCCAACTTAGTATTCATGACGTACACCACTACGTCGTGACGTACATAATCATATCCACTAGCATCTGGCTGCGAAGGAATCGTAGCCTTGCCTCGGCGCGCCGTGAGCGTGAGTCTACGGTCGCGTTCAGGTCGGCCACAGCGACGGCAACGATAGTGTCGGGTGTCGGGGGCTAGCGAGCCCGAGTGCAGTGCGGGAGGAGTGTGCACGGGCACATCTCCAGTAGTGTTCAAGTCTAAACTATACCGAAGTTTAGCGGACTTAGCATAAGTGTCATTATAGGTGCTAACAAACAACATTCGTTAGTATTTAAGTTTCATCTAACACTTCAGTTTATATCACTTATTATCATAGTTAAGATCATTACACCTTAGGTGTGCCAAGAGTTTACTGTTTTGAACACACTCCATTGACTTGCAGAGAATGGGAGTGATAGAGATCGGTCGGTACCTTTTTTTTGGACTGTTTGAATATAAGCAAGCTTCCAAGATGATGGTACCTTACCGGTATTCAAAGACATAAATAAATATAACTGGACATTGTAACAGTGCCACCTAGCCCCATAGTAATCATAACTTTGTTATATGGCAATTGATTACGTAACTACCGATTGGCTCAAAATCTGTAAATTCAATATATTTTGAAACAATTCTTCCAAAACACTATTGTTGATACATTAGCCAAAACAATCGTATTTTTTTGGCCTTATCTTGAACTCACATGACGCTGAAACTAACGAAAGGAATTGAATAAAACGTTGCATTATTATTTCATTGGCTAGGACCAATTAACTCAGTGTTAATACTAGAAATAAAAATAAACTTGACATACCTAGGTATCGCTCAGGAAAAGTAAATAATTCATTCATAGGAAACTGTGTACAATTCTATAATAAGCTTCCTCAAAGCGCCACCAAACTCTCTGCTCGTAAATTCAAATTGTATATAAAGAATAATTTAATTAAAAGAGCCTACTACAAAATAAGTGACTATATCGACGATAAGAACGCGTGGCCCGATGTTGCTATACCAGTTGACAGTTAAATGGTGATTTCTCAATGTTAAGAAACTGCCCGTTAGATAGTTATGTAATAATCAATGTTATAAGATAATATTAAGTTTTTAGTTTTATGATGTAGGTAACACTTGTAATTGGGTGCCAAACAAACCAATGTGTGATCTTTGAGCTGCTTGACCGTTAATCCGCGGCTTGCGCAATCAGCTGGATTATCTGTGGTTTTGACATATCGCCACCTGTCCGCAGGTATTGTTTTGGTGATGAACTTTACCCGATTAGCAACAAATGGCTTCCAGCGAGCAGGATCTCCGTTTAACCATCCTAACACCGCGGTCGAATCGGTCCAGCAGTGCCATCTACTTATCTCGATATCGCTAATCAATGGTAACTCTTGCTTGAGACTGGTCCATTCGGAATTGATGTCTTCTGGTAGTTTTGCATCCCAATCTAACTTTGACATCCAAACTTTTTGGAACATTGTCTTCATCGTAGTGCTAAGGGGGGTAAGCCACCCTAACGGATCGAATAATTTTGAAATGTCGGATAGGAGGGATCTTTTTGTGGCTATGATTGGCGACTGCGGATCAATAGTAGACTTGAATGTGAACTTGTCCTTTTGCGGGTTCCAGCCGAGTCCCAACGTTTTGGTAGAATGGTTGCATTGTTCCTTTTCCAAATCTGTCATGAGCTCTGGTTTATTTGAGGCCCATTTTCTTAGATTGAATCCACCTAGCCTTAGCAGTTTAATGAGGTCGGCCTTCAGTTGGTTCGCCTTTTCTATGGAATGGTACCCTCCACAGTAGTCGTCCATATAGAAGCACTCCTCTAACTCCTTTGCCGCGTCGGGGAAACTTTGTCTTTCATCAGCCGCTAACTGTCTTAAGCACATCATAGCTAGAAATCCCGCGGGTTTGGTTCCGTAGGTAAGCGTGACGAGTTGATAAGTTCGGATATGCTGGTTTGAATCTCTCCATATAATTTTTTGATAGTCCTGATCATCTTCGTGGACTCTTATCATGCGGTACATTTTTTCGATGTCAGCAGTGTACACGTATTTAAATTGCCTCCATCTTAGGATAGTTCCTGAAGATCCTTTTGTATATTTGGACCCCTGTACATTACATCATTAAGACTGTAGCCCGAAGAGGATTTAGCGGATGCGTTGAACACAACCCTCAGTTTGGTGGTGGTGGACTCTGTTCGTGTGACTGCATGATGAGGCAAGTAGTACCCAGCCACCTGGTTATTGGTTAATGGTTTCATGTGGTTCAGGTTGATGTACTCATCCATGAATTTTTGGTAATCCACTTTTAACTCAGCGCACTTCTCTAGCTTTCTCTCCATACTACGGAATTGAGCCAAAGCTTGCGGCTTAGTAACACCTAGCTTTTCTTTCATGGAGGGCTTAAATGGTAGTCGGACTTCATATTTTCCTCCTTCAACCCTCTTAGTGGTTTCTAAAAAATACTGTAGGCACTCTTGGTCGTCGTTTGACATCTCCTGTTGATTTATATCATTTTCCCAATATTTCAATAAATCTTCAGTGTGATTGAGAACGACATTACAATGGTATTGTGGTTTTGTGGACCCACAGAGCAGCCATCCTAATAGTGTCTGTTGGGCCAATGGTTGATCATCTTTATCTCCTCGTAGAATGCCGCCTAACATAATCTTGCTGTATATATCGGCCCCGAAGAGTAAATCTACTGGTCTGCTTACATTGAACTTTGGATCGGCCAATTTTATACCCTGGATATGATGCCATGATTCCGGCATGATAAACGAATTATTTGGTAGCTGTTTCATCAAATTATTTACGATGATAGCGTTGATGTTCAGGGAATAATCACTGTGGCAGGATTGGATCGATAATTCTAGTGTGCCCTTTGCGTTATTTTGCTTCTGTCCTAGACCGAATATTTGACCTTTAAAACTGTTTCTCTTCAACCCTAGGACTTGCGCCGCTTTTTCGCTGATCAAGGATACTTGGTCGACTAGAGCTCTCATCTCATGCTGACTGCCATCAACCCCTATGACTTTAACTATGGCAGTGGCGAGAAGTATTTCAGAAGATTCATCCCAAGACACGTTGGTTGTTCTTGACACCATTTCCTTGCCACTCGTGTTCGTCTTCGATCTTGCTGAAAGAGATGGACCTTGATTAACTAGGGCATCGTGTAAAAAACTGTTGTGTGGACCTAAACGAACCCGGCACCGTTTGGACGATTGACACGGTTTTTGTGATGACACATGCAATTTTTACAATAATCTAAATGCTTGATTGTATTTAATTTTTGCTCATTAGTCATCTTGTGAAAATCAGGGCACTGCCATAATCCATGCTCAGCATTGCACACTCCGCAGGTTGGAGACCTAGATACGTGAAATGCGTTTGAACTAGGCCTTGAGCTTTCTTTGCTCACTAAATGGTTTTGTTGAAAACTTTTCTTATGGTAATGGTAATTTGATTTTGACGATTGAGGCGTAGCTTTTTGGTTAGCGACCGGCTCTTGCTTGCGACGGGATACCTCCAAAGCTGTAAATTTCATCTCTAGGAATGCCAGGAACTCCTGTAAAGAGGGCAGCTCTCTGGGCATTTTCACAGACTCTACATACTCTTTGAAGGTCTCGTTATCCAATTTTTGTGCTAAAAGATGAACTAAAAGTGGATCCCACGAATCGACGTCGACGCCCAAGTTCTTAACTGCATGAAGGGTTTCTTTCGTCACATCATGCAACTTTTTTATCGTCGGCATCGACTGTTGTGTCATGCTTGGGACCCCAAGAAGTATGTTGACATGAGACGTAAAAATAAGCTTCTTGTTCTCATAGCGGTGGTTTAAAATTTCCCAACATACATGATAATTATCGGAGCTAATCTGCAGATGATGTATCAGACGCTCCGCCTCTCCGGTCACCTTACTCTTTAAGAACTGCATCTTTTGCGCGTTGGACATTGCCGGGTTCTTATCGATTGCCTCACTAAACAAATCTTTAAAAGAGACCCAATGGTTGTAGGTCCCGTTAAAAACAGGAATATTTATCTGAGGAGCTGACTTCTCGCGGTGCTTTACTGCCCACATCTTGGTATTGATGCTGTCCGTCAACTCACAGTACGTTTTTTCGTGTTTGCAGAAATCTTCTTGGTATGCGCTGTCGCAGCCTCCGTCCTCACTTTCGATCTCCCAATGGAGCTTATCGATATCACTCCAACGGCTGTCCAGTGATTTCAGAGCGCTTTCGAACTGCCACTTGTTTTCGAACTTGCCTATGTCTATCCGAACTACAGTTCTTACAAACGCTTTGAAGTTAATAATCTGCTTTCTTATTAAGTGATCTAGTTTACTTCTTCCCCTTGATGGAGACGAAGATTCTCGCAAAGGGAAAATTTCCTCATAACGAGAAGCAGTGTCTTGGTGCAGCCGCGAAGCCTCCGTATCTGGTTGACGTTGACTCACGCTGAGCTGCCTGGTGCAGACACTTGCTGATGGTTGCTGTGGCACCTCTACCTCTGGTTGGCAAAGATTCACCCCTGGTTGATCCTGCCTGATGCGATGGTTCCTCGCATACAGACTAGGCGATGGTAATGGCTGTGCCCCCGTCCCTGGTTGACGGGGGGTCACCTCCTGTTGACCTAGGATAATGCTGCGCTGCTCCGCGTAAATGCTTGGTAATTGTTGCGGCGGCGGTGCCTCCACTTCTGGTTTATGGGGGCTAACACCTAACAGCTTCATTTTACCTAGTTGGTCAAAGGTTTTATCTATGATCTCTCTAATACGCAAGTAAACCTCTCGGGCAATGTCATAGCACCCTTTCTCGAAGTACGCGTTATTAGGAGACGCAAACTCACACAATCTACTATGGTTGTCTTGGTAATCTTTCCAATAAGCTTCCAACATGTCAGCCTTCCGCTTATAAATATCGATGGTCTTCCGCTCAGAACCATCTTTTTTTATATTAGTTAACAACTTTATCAGAGCTTCGTAGATCTCCGTCTGGTTTATGAAGAGATTTTCTACGTCCATCGTGTTGCTGGTATGCTATACAATACACAAACAATGTAGATATAATAAATGGATCGCTCTGACCTTGTCTGCTCCAAACGATAGTCACCGCAGCCCTCTTCTTGGTGATGCAGGTACTGCAGCCCCCAGCTTTGTAGCACTGTACACTCGATAGACACTGGTAATTTTTATTTTCGAAGGACCATGAAAAGGATTTTAGCTTCTCGATGTTATGGTCGGCGTGACCCCTACAAATCCCTTGAGTTTAATAAATAGGTAAGTGTCTACGCTTCAAGCTCAACACTAATGCCTCAGAGGGGAAGCACGCGGGGAGCGGGCGGCGGAAGAACGCGGGCGCACAGACCAGATCGAGACACCGCGACGCGTGCACTAATTTTACCTGTAAATCCTACTTCTATCTAAAAATCAAACCCATTCAAATTATAACGTTGTAATAAACATGTAAAAAACAACAGTTTGTTAATTTCTTAACAAAAGTGGCGACCGTGACAGGACTATTGTGTGCTACAGCGATTAATTTCGATCGTAATCGCCAAGTGTCGTGGACATTTTTCGTGGCGTCACCTCGAATAAATAACAAAGAAAAGGATTGCTGTTGGAGCGAGGGAACCGGATTTTGGTTGCTATCGGAGCCTGTGGGGACATCAACGTGATCCAGAGGTCTAGTCCGAAGAAAGTAAGCCCTAATCCTAATTTTCGTCCATATTTCCTATTCCTAAATACTACTTATTTCTTCCGATTCAATCGCTTTTATTGTGTAACAGCCAACTACACGCAATATTATAAAAGTTCATTTGTTAATCTAATTTGCCTACTTTCATAGCTTCCCGTCTTCCTCATTTATAAACCTAAACTAATAGGTCTCTAATTATGTTCTGCTACAATACCTATTCTTAGTCTTAGCTTATCTTTACACTGCTTAGCCTAGCGTTTGTAATCATAATTACCTACCTACTTCTTATTATATGCCGTGGCGGGCGCGGCTAAACAATCGAACCCTCCAACTCAACCCGCGGAAGTAGTAAAAGCCGACTGAGGGACTTTACCAGAAAAGGACCAGCAGCTTCTTTCCGTGAACATCTTCATTGTTATTAGTTTCATTTCTTCCCTTGCCTTTAGTTCAAAGCTATTACATTATATTTTTCCGATAGTAAATGGTATTTTGCCGATCAATTTCAGTTCACTGCGGGCGTTTCAATCGCCTCGTACCGCTGTGCTCGCGCAAAGCTCAAAAGAACACGCCAAGCTGTGCTTGGCAGTACCAAGTACTCCTCAGTAGATAGCCTGCTGTCCTGAGCATCAACGACACCTGCGGCGGCGGCTGGATCTGGAGCTACTCATCTCCTTAATAAGGTTTGAGTGCACATTCTATTTATTTTATTGTTAGCGCCATAGCTTGGAATCAATCGGATAAAATGAGTGAATCTAAATCAGCTGATCCCAAATCAATAATACCTATTGAGTCAGCTGAGTTGTCTAATTTAATAAAACAAAGAGGCATAATAAAGGGACGTTTAACTAGACTTTTTGATTATGTAACTAATCTTCAAGGGTTACGAGAGATTTCGTCTATAAAATATAAGGAATTAGAATTAAAATTAAATAGGTGTCAATTACTATTAGTTGAGTACGAGGCTATGCAAGATAAGATCGATATTTTACACGCTAATTCCGATGAACAGATTAGAGAGAGAGATGCATTAGAAAATCAGTTTATAAGTTTAATTTCCATCTGCCAAGAGCTTTTAGATCGCCAGCCCGACAAGGTCCCTAAGCATAAAGATGGTGAGGATTTTGGTAGTTGCAACTCCCATTCCTGTGGGTCAACCGCCATAAAGCTGCCAACCATAAAGTTGCCTACATTTGATGGTAACTATTTACAGTGGCTAGAATTCAAAGATACATTCCATTCTGTGATAGACAGTAATGAAGGGATTCCTCTAATAAATAAATATCACTATCTACGCTCCTCGCTAGATGGAAGCGCAGCGGTTGTAATTAAATCAATTGAATTCTGTGCCAAAAATTATAAGGTTGCTTGGGATCTTTTGTGTCAACGATATGACAACAAAAATATTTTGATAAACAATCATTTCAAGGCTTTGTTTGGGATCGAACCGCTCCGCACAGAATCATTCAAATCATTGCGCTTCTTGGTAGACCATGTCTCAAAACATTTACGTGCCCTGGATTCCCTGGGTCAGCCTACCGATAAATGGGATGCCATAATAATATTTATGATATCGGCAAAATTAGATATTAACACGAGTAGAAAGTGGGAAGAATACAAAAGCAATTTATGCGACTTACCTTCACTGAGTGAATTTTATTCATTCTTGCGTAGCCGTGCTGACGTTATTGAGACTACGTACAGTAGTTCTAATCGGTTCGACAAAACAGCCGATAACAAAATAAAGGTTTACACACAGGCCAAGAGCTTTGTGTTGTCTTCCGAAAGGCCAGGTCATAAAAACAGCTGTGTTTTATGCAATGGAGCGCATCCATTATATAATTGTACGAAATTTAAAATAATGAATGTAGAAGATAGGATAACTGAAGTAAATAAATTTAAACTGTGCAAAAATTGTTTACGCCCAGGCCATACCTCGTATCAGTGCCGGCTCAGGGGTTTGTGTTTAATTTGTAAAAAGAAGCATAGTACGCAAATCCATAAAGGTGATATACCTACTACACAGCAGCCAGATTCTTCTTCGCTGCCAGTAGCGTTGACTGCATCATCTGGTCAAACAGCACATCAAACAGGCCAAGCCGTGCTTCTATGTACGGCCATCGTTAATATAATAGTGAAAGGTAAAACATATCCCGCTCGTGTCATGTGTGATACTGGTTCACAAAGTTCATTTGTGACCGAACCTTTTAAACAAAAACTAGGGTTGTCTATTGATAACTCCGGTTCCGTTAACGTTAGCGGAATTAATAATGTTGGGTTTAAAATTAACCAAAGCTGTATCATTCAAATAATGTCAAGAGTTATGCAGTATGAATTTAAAGTTAAATGTTTAGTTGTGCCACGCATAACAGGTATTCTACCAAGCACAGTGGTAGACACTGAATACCTACAATTACCAAGTAATATAGAGCTAGCTGATCCTAAATACTTTTACCCAGCGGAGGTAGATATCCTCCTGGGAGCAGACGTCTACTATGATCTAATAGGTCCAAATTTAATAAGACTAGGTTTAAATAAACCGGTCCTTCAGGAGTCTAAGCTCGGATGGCTTGTAGGTGGTCCCTTGTTAATAAGTCAGTCAATCCCCGGAGTTCACTGTAACTTCTCTCAAGAAATAAAAGATTCCTTAGAAAAGTTTTGGAATATTGATGACTTACCACTACAAACAAAAACATATTCCATCGAAGAGCAACTCTGTGAAAATCAATTTGCAGAAAACACCACACGGCTTCCAAACGGTAGGTTCTCAGTTAAAATGCCTTTAAAGGGAATACCGGAAGAGGTTCTCGGTGATTCCTATTTTATAGCAAAAAAATGTTTGGAAAGCCTAGAAAGGAAATTCATTAAATTTCCTAAGTTAAAATTAACCTATACCGAGTTTATAGATGAGTATGCAACTTTAGGTCATTTATCTAAAGTGAATAAACCTAACTTCGGGTACTACCTGCCACATCATGCAGTGATCCGTGAGAAGAGTGAAAACACGAAGCTCCGCGTGGTTTTCAATGCATCTTCTAAGACATACTCCGGAAAATCACTGAATGATATTCAAATGGTAGGGCCAGTAGTACAGAGCGATTTAATATCGATTTTATATCGTTTCCGCACGCATAAATTTGTGCTGACCGGTGACATTGAGAAGATGTTCAGACAAATCGAAGTGGATCGATCGCAGCGCCACCTACAACTTATATTGTGGCGCAAGGAAGCACATCTTCCCATCGACGTCCTACAACTGAATACAGTCACATACGGAACGGCATCGGCGCCGTTTTTGAGTTCTCGGTGTCTTCGGCAGCTAGCCAACGAATGTGAGGATAAGTGCATTGCTAGTATCATCCGGGACGATTTTTACGCCGATGATTTAAATACAGGTTCCGACACTGCAGAAGGGCTCAAGTACATCTATCAACAGGTGGTAGGTGTCTTGAAATCTGCTTGTTTTCCACTCCGAAAGTTCAGAACCAATTGTCCTCAACTGTTTGAAGGCGAGATCGATACATCAAAATTGATGGATTTCAACAAGGAATCCAATGTTCTAGGGCTCAGTTGGTCACCGAAGACCGACTTACTTCAGTACACTACAGACTTAGAACCATCCCCGGAAGTAACTAAAAGGTCAGTAATTTCAGCCACCTCCAAGGTCTTCGACCCACTAGGACTATTATGTCCATGTATAATTGTAGCAAAAATGTTGTTACAGGAGTTGTGGTCTTCCAAGCTTGACTGGGATGACCCAGTCCCCGCAGACTTTTGTAAAAATTGGTCAAGTCTGGTAAAGGAGTTCTCGAGCTTGTCATTAATACAAATCCCTCGAAGGGCTTTGTGTGAATCCCCGAGCAATATTCAGCTACATTGCCTAGTTGATGCTTCCCAGCGAGCTTATGCAGCTTGCGTATACCTACGTTCTGTGAATCAACAGGACCAAACTGTCACAGTGAGGTTACTGTGTGCTAAAGCCCGAGTTGCTCCACTAAAACCGACCACTATTCCAAGGTTAGAGTTATGTGGTGCTTTGTTAGGTGCTCGTTTATGCTCGAAGGTTTTACAATCGTTACGTTGTGACATCGATGGCAAGTACCTATGGACCGACTCAACGGTCGTGCTAGGATGGTTGAAAACTCCGCCAAGGGATCTCAAGATGTTCGTGTGTAATCGTGTAAATGAGATCAGTGAACTAACCAGCGGGTTTACGTATTGTCATGTTCCTAGCGATCAAAATCCAGCGGACATGGCGACTAGAGGAATGAGTCCTAAGCAGCTTCATGGTTCTTTCCTCTGGTGGGAAGGGCCTTCGTTCCTCGCGAATACTCAATCTGACTGGCCAACTCAGAAACACACACATATTACTACTGACCTACCGGAAGTTAAAAATACAAATAGATGTCATGTAGCTAGTATAAATAACATAGTTCAATTTGAAAAATATTCGAATTTAAATAAAATTAAAAGAATTTATGGTTATGTCCAGCGTTTCATATTTAACTGCAAAAACAAGAGCTCTAAAATGATCGGACCTTTAAATGCTGATGAATTAGATAAATCACTATTATTATTAGTAAAATGTAGTCAATCAGAAAGTTACAAAAGTGAAATCGAATTATTAAAAGTAAATAAGAATTTAAATCATAAGTCAAAACTAGTGTCTCTGAATTGTTTTATAGACTCAAATGACTTATTGAGAACAGGGGGTCGAATCCAGAATTCAGAGTTCGATTATAACAAGAAACACCCTCTGATTTTAGATGCTAAGCATCATCTCACAAAACTATTGTTTCAAAATGAACATGAGAGATTGTTTCATGCTGGTCCACAGCACTTACTAGCCTCTGTAAGAGAAAGGTTCTGGGCTATAGGAGGTAGATGCTTGGCACGCGGCACAACTAGACGGTGTATCATTTGTGTTCGCTTACGCGGACAAACGTTGCAACCCTTGATGGGCCACCTACCTGCAGAAAGGACCTATTCGTCTTACCCGTTCTACTCGTGTGGCGTCGATTTCGCTGGACCTTTTATGATCTCTAGCCGCAAAGGGAAAGGTAATCGCATCTCAAAGTGTTATTTGTGTCTCTTTGTCTGCCTCTCGTCCAAAGCAGTACATTTAGAATTAGTCAGCGATCTAAGCACTGAATCATTCATTTTATCCTTGCGAAGATTTGTCTCAAGAAGAGGCAAGCCTAATACAATATTTTGTGATAATGGGAGCAACTTTAGAGGCGCTAACAGTGAAATGAGTAGGATTCTCAAATCCAGCCGTGAGCCTATCGGTAGCTTCGCCTCAAATGAAGGCTTTAAATTTATATTTAGTCCCGCTTATTCACCGCATTTTGGAGGTATATTTGAGAGTGGGGTGAAATCCGCCAAGCACCATTTGCGCCGTGTAGCTGGTAATGCTTCCTTAACGTTTGAGGAACTAGCTACATTGTTTGCACAAATAGAAGCGATTTTGAATTCTCGTCCGCTAACCCCTCTTTCTTCTGACCCGAACGATCCTTCTCCTTTGACTCCGGGGCACTTTCTGATCGGACGACCGCTCAGCAGCGTCCCTTCACTTCCAATCACGTCGAAGCACCCCAACCGATTCCAGCTCATCGAGCAACTAAGGCAACACTTCTGGGAGAGGTGGCGCCGGGAGTATATCGCGGAGCTTCAGCAACGAACTAAATGGAGAACCAAACAACAAGAGCTTCGGATCGGAGACCTAGTCATTCTAAAAGAAGAAAATCTTCCCCCAATGCAATGGCGACTAGCACGTGTCAGCAAGCTATACCCTGGCAGCGACGGGATCAGCAGAGTAGCGGATGTGGTAACAACAAGGGGCATCAGAAGGAGGGCCATCAACAAGATGTGTTTACTACCAACCAGTGATGATTCCAAGATGGCTGGCGTTAATAAGGAGCCGTCTGATGACTATCCAATCAGGAAGACAGATCTAGATCCTGCCCACGAGACTACGGTTGCAGCAGAAAATTAGGACACAGCTTTACCATTGAAAGCAATGCTTTCAAGGCCCGGAGTATGTCTACGCTTCAAGCTCAACACTAATGCCTCAGAGGGGAAGCACGCGGGGAGCGGGCGGCGGAAGAACGCGGGCGCACAGACCAGATCGAGACACCGCGACGCGTGCACTAATTTTACCTGTAAATCCTACTTCTATCTAAAAATCAAACCCATTCAAATTATAACGTTGTAATAAACATGTAAAAAACAACAGTTTGTTAATTTCTTAACAGTAAGTATATAAAAGTCTGGTTATTTTGACAAATTATATTGGTTTGATTCACTTAGCACTAACACTCTAAATAATTATTACTGCTAAATGAATTATGGTTATGAGCCGCTCTGGTTGATGGTAAGACGCGAACTGATTTAGATTTACTTGATTCGCAGCAAACTGCCATTGTGAACGCTTACAATGCACTATGCGTTTTGCTGCGTGTTCAAATATCTTGAACATACTCCCGAGACCGAAATGAGATGTGGGATGGAGTTAACATCTGGTGAATGATGAATACCTTACTTACAAAACATGGTAATTTTCTTAAAACTTTTTTTAAGAACAAAGAAAGTCAACCAATAAAATTAAAAGAAAAATCCATAACTCACTAGTGAGTTATAGCAATGAAAAAGTCCCAGTTTGATTATGGATGTTATTCTGTGCTTAATTGCGGTGACCATAGAGCCACTTTATGAGCCAGTGTGTTGAAAAATAATGAAACATTTGTTTGTTCGTTCGTCGAGACGCATTATTTAGAGAGGATCATTGATTACAATCGTAGGACCGCGAGTCGTGGGTGTCGTCGCGCGAGTCGATGGTCAACTTCGACAAGGCGTCGTTCCTCTCCGACCAGTCGCCGCGGCATCGGGCGTTCCTCGCGCGGTTCTTGGAGACGCAGATGTTCGCATCGCTCATAGACAACAAGATAATGGCCAACTGGGGGGAGTGCGACACCAACTTGCAAGTGTTCGAACATCGCATCGGCACTGTCAGGTGAGTGCGACACCAACTTGCAGGTGTTTGAACATCGCATCGGCACTGTCAGGTGAGTGCGACACCAACTTGCAAGTGTTCGAACATCGCATCGGCACTGTCAGGTGAGTGCGACACCAACTTGCAAGTGTTTGAACATCGCATCGGCACTGTCAGGTGAGTGCGACACCAACTTGCAAGTGTTCGAACGTCGCATCGGCACTGTCAGGTGAGTGCGACACCAACTTGCAAGTGTTCGAACATCGTGATGTCGTGTGCGGACATCGTATCGGGACTGTCAGGTGTCTGCACTAGTACTCCTCCGCCTCCCACGAGCCCCACTCTCCTGCCGGAGTGCTGCACTAGTACTCCTCCGCCTCCCACGAGCCCCACTCTCCTGCCGGAGTGCTGCACTAGTACTCCTCCGACTCCCACGAGCCCCACTCTCCTGCCGGAGTGCTGCACTAGTACTCCTGCGCCTCCCACGAGCCCCACTCCCCTGCCGGAGTGCTGCACTAGGGTTATCTTCAAAAATCATTCAAATTAATATAATACAATGGAGAAGAGCTTTGCCACACGAACACTATTCAATATGATTTGATATCTGTTGCACCATACGCAACATTTTATTAGAATTTGACTTACTATTTCGAAATGGTAATATTTATTATATTTAGTTATCTCAAAGATTTAGTGGTTCGTCCACCGGAATCCCGGGGTCGATCGGTGGGGAGTACTATATAGTGCTTGGTCTGGTTGGTGGTATACAACTCCTACAGTTGTCTCGAGGTCGACTGGCTAGCTACCACCTGAGTCTGTCACAACAATACATTTGGAATGTTACGGTGACAACAATCCTAAATTGTCGTGTAACGGCAGCTCGTTCCTTAGACTGTTGAGGATTTCGGGTGAAAGGCGCTTACACCCTCGGCCTTATCGTAACTTCAAAATGAGGTGATAGCCAAGGTGAAGGCCAAGCGCTTTCCCATCCAGCAGTAAACAAAATGCGATTGTAAATCGACAGCATCACCAGATACCACCAGATACCACCAGATACAGCCAAACGATAATAGGTACTGTATATTTTATTATGTTACATTTATGATATCGTGTAACAACCTGCGTTATCGATGGTGCCTTGAGAACGGGGAGATGTAAAGGCGAGTGGGGTTTTCAGAGCGCGCCTGGGCGAGGGCGGCGTGCCGCGCGGATACAGCGTGTGGTGTGGGGGGGCGGGGGCGGGGGCGGGGGCGGGGGCGGGGGCGGGGGCGGCAGGGGGCGTCGAGCTGGAGGTGGGCGCGGCGAGCGAGCGTCTGCCGCATCGCGCCGCGTACTACCGCGCGTTCCCCGCGAGACTCGATGCGGTCGCCCTCGCGCGCCCCGCCGCCGGCAACAGGTCTGTGGACCGCGACCGCGACTTCGACCTCGACTTCGACCTCGACCTCGACCTCGACCTCGACCTCGACCTCGACCTCGAGTTCGACCTCGCGTGACGCACGCCCCGCACCGGCCGTGCTGCATGGTGTCACGTGACACGGTGATCGCCTCGCTTCGTGTAGCTACCGACCGTTTTATATAACTCTGTACCGACGGAACGGAACCCTTACAAGATCACTCACACGTCTGCCTGCCTGCCTGCCTGCCTGCCTGCCTGCCTGCTACATACCATTTTCTCAGAAAGTACCGCTCGGAAAAAGTATAGATCTGGTGTACCTGTATACTTAGTGACGTTATCTATCACTAGATAACTATCTTGATTTTGGGGGTTAAATAATATAAAATCAACTTATCCAACAGCATCGTGTCGCATGCACCAAATGAAAGGTCTCTTCGTGAGAGAATCAAATATATTTTTTAATCGTAACATGCATAGTTTGAAATCTATTGAAAAAAAAATGACGAAATTGACAAGTTATCTCTCTCTAAAGTCTAAAGCTACCGAGCCAATCAAAAAATGTACATCGAACCATTGCCTGAGCTTGTTGTCTGTGTTTGTTTGTTTGTTTGTTTGATTGTTCATTATGTGAGTTTGGGTTTGCAAAGTGTACGAGCCAGTTTGACTCGGACAGTAATATGTAAGTATGTATGTAAGTTGAGTGCTAGATACGACGATGGGGAGAAACACTTACGACGATCAGTAATATGTTTTATTGTCACGTAATATTTAAATTCATAATTTCGACCGTCTCGTAGCTCGTTTTGCTTAGCGCGGCTCTGCATCTAAAGTACACAGCTAACTAACGTAACATGCTGACGGCCAATGTTTGTACTCGTATGTCGTCGTACACAAACACTACCTGCAGAGATCAGTACAGAGCTGAGAATTTACATCATTTCGAATCGAATTGGTATTTCCATTTATCCATAAATCGGGGAACATTATGTTAATATTATATTATGTTGCGATAATGAAATGGACAGTTTGTTAACATTGACAAATCACGATGAGTCCATTTAGCTGTCAACTGGTATAGTATTCCAATCGTCGATATAGTTACCTACTTATTTTGTAGCGGGCACTTTTTATTAAATTATTCTTTATACCTCAATACAATTAGAATGAACGAGCAGAGGACTCGGTGGCGCCTTTTGTTTACGTGACGTTACGTTACGTGACGTGAACTTACGTGACGTGACGTTACTGTAAATACTGTAGCCGTCACGTAACTCGTTACGATCGAATAACTTGCAACTGAACACAAGCACGAGATAGCTAACTCATTTAAAATTATTTTATGTTTCATTCAATTATAAAAGGTATACATATTAATGAGTTAACTTTAACATCTTAATTCATCACACAAATGTTTGTCCCGAGTGAATCGAAATTAATAATGATGTTTTATTATAGCAAACGATACGATTTTCCTTTATGTATACATATTATAAATAAAGGCAAATTTAAAACGTGTGTTACATTCCACGACTACTATTTTATCTAATTATAAAAACGGAATTTTACGTGTTATATGTTTATAAACAAAATAATAATTAATAAAAGTAAGAGATTATCATTCTATTTAAAATCGGTCAACTGTAGTGAATAGTTTTGTAATATTTATTTGAAACAAGTACGGATTCAATTTATAATAAGTGAATAGTAAGAGTACCGTAATACGTACCGTACCTACATACCGTACCTACCTACCTCTAGCAATGATTGTTTCAATAGATACAGTTTATCTAATTGTTCTGACATTGTTTTACTGACATTTTAAGTACCAGTCAAGTGTTTGTTTGTTGCGATATCTGGGATGTATCGATGTAAACAAGCCTCTATATATATATATATATATGTATGTCGGTGAGTTTGTTGTGATTGTGTTGATTTGTACTGAAAGTGCATGATTTGTGTATCTCCATACATGAAGTATTAAATACATCGTGCACTACTTGTAGTAACGCAGCACGGCTCGGCAGAGTACGCACCGTCCATACATACATACATATCAAAAGCTATCTTTTCCCTAATTCGTGCCCCATCGGGCTGGTGGTTGGACTTTGTTTAAGTCCGCCTGGATTACTACCACTATCTCACCTCAATGCCGCCGTAACAACGATTTGTTATCGTTGTGTTCCGCCATTCAGACTGACAGACTGACAGACTGACAGACTGACAGACTGACAGACTGACGTGGATACCGGGTGTGTTTCGTTAGAAATGTTGTTATGAGATGGTGGTGACTAGCCAAGGTAAGTTAGTTTAGCAGCCATGTTTAAAAAATACCAGTAATAAATATAAAATATGTACATATGTTTGTATGGACGGTGCGTCTCCCGGCGGCGGCGGCGGCGGCGCCTCGAGGTCACCGCACACCACTCCACTCCGCTTCTATGATGAAACTGTGGAAATGGGACATTTATTATCGTAACTACTCATTTTTTTAATTTTTAAAACGGAATATTAATGTCACATACACAGAACTACTATCATACGAAGAAGGATTTTTTTTACGTCTTTAGACAAGAGTTCGTTTATCAAGAATATTCGTTTATTTGAAAAAAGCAACAAGTATCGACCCAAATAGAGTTGACTTGGTTGGGGTCATCACACATTGGTGTGTGTTGACCTTCACGGTGCGAATCCAATACTGAGTAGTATTTATATATTAGTGTTTTGTTTGTTATGTATTTTAAAATGTAGCTATATAAGAGCATAATTTAAATGTAATCAGAAGTAAGTAGCTAATTCTTTGCAATAGTTGCATAACTATTTATGTACTACATGAATTAGTATTTAATAATAGATACAATTGAATAAATATGTTAATTTGTATGTTTTGTATTTTAATTATTATGTTTGTTCCTTGTCTCGTGCTGGCTTGCCTTGTCTGTGTTGCAACTAACTCGACATGAAGTATTTATGGTCATGTAACATTACACACACACACTACACGAGGGCAACACCGAGAGCTCCTACAGCTAAACTTTACTACCGTCACTAGCGACAGACGTCGTCACTACACACCATACTGCAGTTTTTATTTGTTTTCGTCGCGATTTGGAACAGGCAACTCGTTTTTATTATTCATAATTCAAGAGGTATTATTTGATGAATATAAATGATCAGTATTTGTTATAAATGAGGACCGGACAGACGTCGCACACCACACACCGCACACCTCACCCCGCACACCACACCCCACACACCGCACACCTCACCCCGCACACCGCACACACCGCACACCTCACCCCGCACACCGCACACAGCACCCCGTATACCGCACTCCACACACCGCACACAGCACCCCGTATACCGCACTCCACACACCGCACACCGCATCCCGCACCCCACACACCGCACACCGCACCCCGCACACCGCACCCCACACACCGCACACCGCACCCCGCACACCGCACCCCGAACCCCGCACCCCACACACCGCACACCGCACCCCGCACACCGCACCCCACACCCCACACACCGCACCCCACACACCGCACCCCACACCCCGCACATCGCACCCCACACACCGCACACCGCACCCCACACACCGCACCCCACACCCCACACACCGCACCCCACACACCGCACCCCACACCCCGCACATCGCACCCCACACACCGCACACCGCACGCTGCGCCCTGCACACCGCACACCGCTTCTGTGGTGTCTACGAGGTCTACGTGCCACACGCAGCCCGACTGACGGCGGCTTCGTACTCGTCGTGTACGTGTAATTGAAGTGCACGTTTTCAGGACAAACAGTTTGAAGCGTATAAAGAACGCGAAGTGGCAGGTAAAGGATTGTCCGGCCGAGCTCTCCCTGGGAGACGTCGCCAGGAGACTGTCCACCGAGGTGACGCCGGCCGCCATCGCTCACAACAATAACACGTTCGTGGACAAGTTACTGAAGGTGATTCTCTAAAGCATGCCTCGTTCCAACGTACCACGTTCCAACGTACCGGTCGCGCGCGTCCCTCGCCGCGACCGGTTACGTCCCACCGATCCACCGCACACACGATCCATTAAAATGTTCGCACACTGAAAAAAAATTTAATGGTGTATCATCTTCGTAACGCATTACCCAGCTGTACGTGTATCATCTTCATCTAGACCCTGAAAACTAAAATCAGATGATGACACTGTTCATGCAATCAGGGTTTTCTCATTTTTCCAGGGAGTCCCAGCATTTTCAGTTTATTTCAAGGTATTTTTTCAAAAATACCTACACATAAAAAAATAACCAGGATAACTAATCGTAATGATTAAATTAATGAATAATTTATCATGTTTGAAAAGATAATGATACTTGTTCTAAGAAAACAATAATCTATGAAGTTAAAATAGTTGCAGTAAGTAAGTGGCATTAGTCGATGCAAATCATTATTTGGTTGCTTCAAACATTAATTCGTCAACCGAGAATCATGTTCAGTCGTATGAGCACCATTTTTTTCAGTGCATCAACAAATCATCAGGGCGACATAACGTTTTCATTTCAGGAATGCAAAAGTAAAACGAAAAGGATGCTCCTCGAGAAGATGGGCACGGAGGAACCGGAGACGTCGACACTGGAGGGGGCGGAGGAGAGCGCCATGATCGGGGCGCTGTGCGATCTGTTGGAGAGACTGTGGTCTCACCACGCGCAGACGAGGCGGGGCCGGTCGGCGCTGTGGTCGCATCTCCTCAACTACCAACAGTTGGAGCGATGCGCCGCCGCGCGCCCCGTCGACCCCGACAGCCTCACCCCCGGTATCTATTACTATGTTACCTTGTGTTCACTTTGTTACTTTATGTGAATAACACGATTACATTTTAATAATTCACATGCAGCTCTGGCTTGGTGTGTGTTGCGCAAGCGGCTCGACTGTAAGTATCCATTCGACCTTCCCTCGTGAAGTGCGTTAGCTCCTAGCTAATATACGTATATACTAGGTGGATTTCGATACTAGTAATCTGCGTAGACAAAGTTGTACTCTGCGTTGGTGCGCGTACCTTACCTTACAACGTGTCCACGTACTCTCCGGGAAGTACGAGAGGAACTGGGAGTTACACTATGTACTTACAACGTGTCCACGTACTCTCCGGAAGGTACGAGAGGAGCTGGGAGTTACACTATGTACTTACAACGTGTCCACGTACTCTCCGGAAGGTACGAGAGGACCTGGGAGTTACACTATGTACTTACAACGTGTCCACGTACTCTCCGGAAGGTACGAGAGGACCTGGGAGTTACACTATGTACTTACAACGTGTCCACGTACTCTCCGGGAGGTACGAGAGGAGCTGGGAGCTGCCGTTTGGTAGTAGGTAGTTAGCGTGAAACATTGAATCAGGCAATAAACCTCATGCATAGTTACCTATCAAATCGCATTCAAAGAGTGGATATTAGCGGTATCAGATCTTCGGGAACCTCCACTAACATAGGTGTACCACAAGGATCGATCTTAGGGCCTTTTCTGTTTCTAGTCTACGTCAATGATCTACCATCCATTGTCCCACAAGTGTTAGTGGAGGTTCCCGAAGATCTGATACCGCTAATATCCACTTTTTGAATGCGATTTGATAGGTAACTATGCATGAGGTTTATTGCCTGATTCAATGTTTCACGCTAACTACCTACTACCAAACGGCAGCTCCCAGCTCCTATGTGACATTGTATTGTTTGCTGACGATACTTCATTAATATTTAGAGTCGATAGGGCTAAAGATAATTATGATTGTGTAAATGCTTCGCTAGCTAAAGTTCTTATTGGTTTACAGTAAATAACCTCCTACTAAATGAGAAAAAAACAAAATGCATCCGATTCACCTTGCCTAATGTCCAAGTCAGCAATGCTAACATTATGTTAAATGGGGAAACACTTAACTTTATTGAAGCAACTACTTTCTTAGGTTTAAATATTGATGCAAAGTTGCAATGGGGTATTCATATAGAGTCATTAGCTAGCAGATTAAGCTCGGCTGCATACGCTGTACGTACAATAAGGCATCTTACTGATGAAGCTACGGCGAGGTTAGTTTATTTTAGTTATTTTCACAGTATTATGTCTTATGGCATATTTTTATGGGGAAGTGCAGCTGATATTGAAAGCATTTTTATTCTACAGAAGAGAGCTGTATGGGCAATTTATAAAATGAAAACTCGTGACTCTCTTAGGAAACGTTTTAAAGAGATTGGTATTCTTACAGTCAGCTCCCAATACATTTTTGAAAATCTAATGCACGCTCACAGAAACATTGATGAGTTTAGTAAAAGAAGTGATGTACACCGTGTTAATACTAGAAATAAAAATAAACTTGAGATACCTAAGTATCGATTAGGAAAAGTAAATAATTCATTCTTAGGAAACTGTGTGAGATTCTATAATAAGCTTCCTTAAAGCGCCACTAAACTCTCTGCTCGTAAATTCAAATAGTATATAAATAATAATTTAATTAAAAGGGCCTAATACAAAATAAGTGACTATATCGACGATAAGAACGCGTGGCCCGATGTTGCTATACCAGTTGACAGCAAAACGGTGATTTCTCAATGTTAACAAATTGACCATTAGGTAGATAGGTAATAATAAATGTTTTAAGGTTAAGTATTTAGGTTTTTGATGTATCTACTTAGAATATAATTACAAATTGTGTATCTAAATGTTAAATGGATCATCAAAAAATTAACCAGCCCGAGGTTCTTTCCTTTCTCCTTGTGTGCTGGTCGCGATTCCGAACAGGCGGTAGATTTGACGTTTCAAAATGATCCTAAAAAATCTTGATGAATAAATAAATTTTGACTTTGACTTTGACTTTGTAAATATATTCCAGACCTGTCGTCGGTGGGTGCCCAAGTAGAGGCGCAGCAGAGCCCGGGCTCGGTGGGCTCGGGAGGATCCCGGGACAGTTCCCGGGGAGGGTCGCGGGACAGTTCCCGGGACCGACTCAGCGACTCAGGCACGTTGGAGCGGCGACAGAGTCCGCTGCGACCGCTGCCCCAGAGTCTCACTTTCGATATGAGGTGCGCGTCTCTCGACCCCGAGGTCTCCTTACCTCTGTACTATACAACTAGGTGACCTCGCGCGAAGTGTATCACTATCGTTTCACTATATCACTATCGATATCGATATAGTCTGGTCACGGTACTCGGGTACGTTCCAGGAACGTGCAGGCGATGACGGACATCACCACGGAGATGGGACGCGCGCGCGCCTGGGTGCGACTCGCACTGGAGAAGAAGTTGTTGTCCGCACATCTGCGACAGTTGTTGGCGGACGACACGCTGCTGCGGTCGCAGTACCGCCGCGCTGCCTTCCTGCGGCACGAGGACGAGCGGGAGCAGTTCCTCTACCATCTGCTGACGCTCAACGCGGTCGACTACAAGTGCTTCACCAACACCTATCCCACCACCAGTCAGTCGCTTCTCTGTCTACTCTACCGTATACCGTATACCGTCTGAACATATGTTACACTACGTGCATATTGTAATAACTGCCCCCGCTCGGTGGATGTGTGAGAGAAATAATTAATGTGACTCGTTTTGTTATCGATATAAACCTCGGCTGCGAAACTCCTTGCAACAATTCAGTCCTCTTTCAACGTGACTCAATTATGAGATGTGTGTACCGTGTGTGGGAAATGTGTGGGCAATGTGTCCGCAACAGGAGCGCACGAAGACACTTTAAATGACTTACTCATTACAATCATCGTTAAACAAGAACACGACACGAATCACGAGAGCTGCTTCGTGTCGTGCGATTCATTCAGTTCAATAATCCGGTTTCGTTAAGGTAACAGAACAGAACTCACTCTCTCTTAAACCCGTACCAATCAGGCTTTCGGTTGGCTCACAGTACCAGCACAGCACTCGTCAAGATTACAGAAGACATACGATATGCTATGGACAACCGACAACTGACACTCCTTACCCTTCTCGACTTCAGCAACGCTTTTAACTGTGTTGATCACTCCATCCTTTTAGCTGCCGTGCGTTTCCTAAACATCTCCATGTCTGTCTGTGAGTGGTTTCAATCATACCTATGCGGGTGCACAGCGCGTCCAAATCAATGATGTACACTCTGTCTGGTGTGATGTCACAGTAGGTGTCCCACAGGGCGGTGTTCTTTTTCCACTTCTTTTTTCCATTTTTATTAACACCCTTGTTTCTGGACTTCGTTTTTCCACATTTCACCTCTATGCTGACGATGTGCAACTTTATCTCTCTTTCGATCCCTGTGATATCCATAATGCCATAAATCTTCTGACGGAGGACTTGCGAGCTGTTTCATCATGGTCTCAAAAGTTTGGCCTTCAAATAAATACCACTAAAACCCAAGTGATGATCACAGGTAGCGAGACTTTCCTATCGAGGCTTGATCAGAATACCCTACCAACTGTCAAATATAATGACATACCCCTGGTATACTGCTCGGAAGTGAAGAACCTGGGCCTCTTCATCTCAGAAAGCTTATCCTGGGAAAAACATATCACCGAGGTTAGCAGGAAAATCTTTGGTTCGATGCATGCTCTCAAACGCATGAAACATTTTCTTCCCTCGTCCGCTAAAATAATGCTCGTTAACTCTCTCCCCATTATTGATTATGCCGATGTGTGTTATTGTGACACCACTGAAGACCAGCTTCGTAAGCTGGAACGTGTACTCAATGTCTGCATCAGGTACGTGTTCGGCCTTCGTAAAGACGATCATATATCTGATTTTCGATCTTAGCTGAAGTAGCTAAAAATTAGATTTCGTCGCGATTTTCATACCCTGATTCTCCTTTACAACTAAACTTACAATAATCCTCTGTCTCCACATTATTTAAAATAACGTTTTCCTCTTCTTGCTCGCACAAATCGACCCTCTCGCTCTTCTCAACATCTTCACGAAGTCCCTCTCCACAAAACATCCTTCTACACTGTTAGTGCCATCCGCTTCTGGAACTCCCTGTCTGTGGATATTCGCACTGCTCCTTCTTTAGGCATCTTCATCTATCTTCAAATCTAAAGTTTTCCATCTTTTTTTAGAAAAACAAAATATACAAAATTGAGCGAATTATTTATGTTATATATTATGTCTAAGTATTGTAAGTAGGTATATTTAATCATTTTATTTTAATTATTAATATTTTTTTTGATTGTAGGTATAAGTATATAGTATTTATGTTATAAAATAATTAAAACTCCCGTTAAGTAGCACTACCACCCACTCCATACTACACAAGGGTTATCTGGAAGAAAATTCTTCGTAACATTAAGTTCGCCCATGTATTTTTATTTATATGTGCAATAAAGTGTTTTCTATCTATCTATCTATCTATCTAACAGAATCGCGAGTTTCACTTGCCAAGTGTCAGGGCAAATGCTTTCAACAAAAGAGGAGAGTCATTGAATTTAGAGATGTAGAGTGACGTCACACGCCTCTCTCACTGGGTAACGATAAGTTAATATTCATGTATCAGTTATTACAAAATAAAGGTTAAATCACGTGTTGGAGCAGAGTATATCTAGCGCAAGTGAGCCGCTGCCTTCTGGGAAGGTTATGTTAAAACATTGTACGTGAACGTGTTGTGGCGCGTCCACAGAGCTGCCGTACCGCGTGCTCATCGCGCCGTCCCGCAAGGCAAGTCAGACCTCGGCCAACTGCTGGCTCTCCATGTCCAGTGCGCTCGGGGACTCCACGCCCAAGATACCGGTCCCCCGGAACACCAACGAGTTCGTCTTCCACGTGAGTTACACCGGGAGTGAAGTGATGCGAGTCATACAGTCAGTCCATGTAACGAACACGTAAATGTATTGCAGCACAGAAACCTGGGCATCGTGTCGACGCTGCGCATCGGACACGACGACTCCGGCTTGTCGCCGCGCTGGTTGCTGGACGAGGTCTTCGTGAGGAACGAGGTCACGGGACACTTCTACACGTGAGTACACGTCCCACCAACACGTGGACTCATACCAAACATTTATTTATATATTTTATTATCACATTTATCGATGTACTTTAGTTTGATTTTTATTTCTTGCCAGAGAAAAGTCACTTCATGGTTTCGTCTAAAATGATTAAAATAAACAATCAAAAAATATATGTACGAAAATAAATAATAATAAATAAATATGACAGGATTATATGCAGACTTCACGCTACATACATATTATATCATTAAATACTCATTTGATATTTGCACTAAACATCACTGTTTATTTACTTTCTTTTTCCTTAAGATAGGTTTTTTTATAATTGTACGACGGGTCAGCCGACCCGGTTACAGGTTAACGTAAAGCCGAACGTGGAGGCGCATTTCATTCGGAATCCTCAACTAACTGAGGAACTGGCTATCTTACCTTTAAATGCTGGAACGCAGCAATTTTATAATCGTAACTATGGCGACAGAATGATGTAAGATGGTAGTAATCAAGTAGAGTCCTCCCACCATCCATACCGAGCACAATATTGTACTCCCCTGGGAATAGAACCCGGGACCTCTGGATCTTTAGTCGTTGGGTTGAACCACTAGACCATAGAGGCAGCTAATATCGTAAAACTCCATCAATAACACTAAAGCTCGAAGTTCTCGCAAGAAGCGTTGGCGTCCTCGTTGTACGAGCCGCCCGCGCCGGCGTCTCTCTTCCTCCTAAACCGAACGGATCCATTCTGATGACTTATTTATCGTGAAAATAACATTGACATGCAGTTTGTGTAAAGAGCACGTAAATAGTGAACGCAGACGAACGGTCACGTGACGTGAGTGTTGCCAGGTTCCCGTGCCATCGGTGGCTCGGCACCGGAGTGGACGACGGGTCCACGGAGCGGTTACTGGTGGCCACGAGACGGAGGAACGGGGGGCACACGCCGCGTTCTCCCGCGCCCCCCACCCCCGCCCCCACCGGGACACACCTCTCCACCGCCACCATACAGCACATGATAGGTGAGTGTACTCACTGCGACACGGACACGCGCCGCGCCCCCCACCCCCCCCGTTGACCCCCCCCCGTCGTGTCGGCAGGTGACTGTGTGAACGCCATCGTGAAGTGGCACTACCAGGCGCGACGCGAGCCGGCCGCGGACTCGCTGAGCGGACTGCTCTGCGGAGAGAACGGACTCGTCAAATGTCTGGAGCAGGCGTTCCTGTGCGGGTTCAAGTCTGCGAGGCTTTTCGGGAAGAATCTCTTCATTTGGGACTATTTTGGTGAGTTCACTGCTAGAAGTTCAGTTTCTGCTAAAACAACTGATACGAAATTATACATTGCCTAACAGATACTACGTTTACTTTGCTCAAGAAATTATTTACATACATTTAAAATGTCTTAACTATCGTGCGTATAGCTTCAGAGTGCTTGATTAAGACTAGTCTAAAACCTAGAAACAAATAATCGGTTGGTGCGGTAAAAAGCCGGCTGTTTTTCGTGTTTATTGACCAAAGATAGGCAAAGAGCCAACCCCTCGTTTCCCTCGGCTACTTAGATATAAGAACGTTTACATTCCGATCGTCCCGCCTGTGTACAGAACGCGTTAAAGAGGAGTTCAAGTCGAGTCTGTCCGAGTGTCCGCACGTCGCGGCGTGCGACTCGCCGCTCGGCGTCACGTACAGCTGTCGACAGGAACAGGAGCATCGCGCCATCTGGCGATGCTACTGCCACCTGGCGGACGAGGTCGGCGCCGTGGGCCGCGCGCTCGGCAAGGACGGCAGGTTCCAGCTCTTCATATGTCTCAGTTTGCGGTGAGTACCCACTCTCTGTACTGTACTGTACTGTACTACACAAAACTACCGCCTGTTCGGAATCGCGACCAGCACGCAAGGAGAAACGCAAGAACCTCAGATTAGTTAATTTTTCGATGATCAATTCAACGTTCAGGTCTTTCAATATTGAATTTGATTCTACGCCAAAGCAGTGACTTTAATAGTAACGGAACTATTAAAGTACTGTATAACGCTAGTAAGAAGCAGACTAGAGTGTGGAGCCGTGATACGGAGTCCTCACGAGGAAAAATACTGTAACATGGTAGAAAAAATGCAGAACAAATTCATACGAGTCATGTACTTAAAGTTAGATGGTTTACCCTAATTCCCTCTGTGTACCCGACATTACTACACATTATTATTTTTTCAGTTCTAGTGCCAATTAACCCATCGGCTCCAGACGTAGATTATATAATTTCGTAGACTCGCTTTGTTCGGGTTCCCCGGCACAGACAAAGTGTATATCAGTAGCGCAATACATAGACAAAGCATAGATAAATAATGAAATAAACAAGCGAAACTGACAATTATAATCAAAAACAGAATACACAATCATTCGTTCTGTTCAAGATATTTGAACACGCAGCAAAACGCATAGTGCATTGTAAGCGTTCACAATGGCAGTTTGCTGCGAATCAAGTAAATCTAAATCAGTTCGCGTCTTACCATCAACCAGAGCGGCTCATAACCATAATTCATTTAGCAGTAATAATTATTTAGAGTGTTAGTGCTAAGTGAATCAAACCAATATAATTTGTCAAAATAACCAGACTTTTATATACTTACCTATTTATTAAACTCAAGGGATTTGTAGGGGTCTCGCCGACCATAACATCGAGAAGCTAAAATCCTTTTCATGGTCCTTCGAGCCGGATTTTCCTGCGACTAGCCTTACGGTGGTTTTCCCGTTCTTTACTGTCTTACAATAGATAACGCAAGAGTAGCTTTTGAGGCTCGCATCGGAATAGCCACATAATGTTATATTTTGGGTTTCTTCAATTCCCAGCCATCTACATATCTCGATATCGCTAATCAATGGTAACTCTTGCTTGAGACTGGTCCATTCGGAATTGATGTCTTCTGGTAGTTTTGCATCCCAATCTAACTTTGACATCCAAACTTTTTGGAACATTGTCTTCATCGTAGTGCTAAGGGGGGTAAGCCACCCTAACGGATCGAATAATTTTGAAATGTCGGATAGGAGGGAGTCCCACGTCATATTTACAGCGACAACGGAACCAATTTCGTTGGAGCAAACAGAATAATAAAGGAAGAGCACGACCAGCTGATGCAAGTGTTCAGCGAAAGTTGCCTGGTTGAAATAGCAGAAATGGGAATCCAGTGGCATTTCAATGTGCCTAGCTGGCCAAGTGCAGCCGGTCTGTGGGAACGAGCTGTTAGATCACTTAAGGGGCATCTTAGGAGGGTTGTAGGGCAGCAGAAACTAACCTTCGAGGAGTATACCACATTGTTGGCTAGGATAGAAGCATGCCTCAACTCTCGCCCTCTATGTGCCTTGACAGAAGAACCGGACGACCTAGATTTTCTTACGCCAGCACACTTTCTATCAGGAAAACCAGGGACAGTGCTCATAGAAACAGAAAACGATGCCCGAACCAGATGGCATCTGATAAAGAAGTTGTTTCAAGATCTTTGGAAGAGATGGAAGGCTGAGTACTTAGTGCAGCTATCATCCAGAAATAAGTGGCGCAAACCACAGAAAAACATTAGCATCGGTGACTTGGTTGTGATCCATGACGACAATCTACCTCCAGGAAAGTGGGCTCTTGGTCGGGTTATAGACACGCACCCGGGGGATGAAGGTTTAGTCAGGGCTGTTTCGCTAAAAACAAAAAACGGGGTCATGAAACGGCCGATTGTGAAACTTTCTGTGTTGCCTCTTAACAACAAACATACAAGCAAATGATGAATTATACAGAAAAACTATGCCAAGTGATTGAAAAAACATCGCAGTGTAATAATATCCTCCAGCAGGCGAACTATGATTTCCAAGAAATGACTTACTACAACGAACTTTTGCTGACACAGCGTTTCAGCGTCCACGCTAGACGGCGGCGGCGTCGCGACACGGCCCAGACAGCGAGGCGCCTCCCGCGGGGAATTATTAATGCTGTTGGCTATCTAGCGAATGATTTGTTTGGAGTTTTAGACTCACGCTTTGCGGAGCAGTATATCAAGGATATTGATATCTTAAAAACTAATGAAAAGCATCTGTCAAACCTGTGGAAAAATCAGACCTCCATAATTGAAGCGGAGTTTAATTTAATGAAGAAGATGGAGACAACTGTAGCGCAACAAAATCAAGAAGCAAACAGAAAACTTCTGGTCTTCCAAAACAATGCCAATGTCGTTCAACGTGAAATTCAAAACATATCGTACATTCAAGACTTCACGTTGTCAGCAATGGCCGCAAATAATCTTCTTCTCGCGCTCAAACGACTACAAGATACTCTGCTGGACACCATCGCTGATATCTATCACGGGCAAATAAGCTTGCATCTGCTAACACCAGCACAACTCAAACGCGAGTTACAAACAATATACGGCAAGATGCCAAGCGAACTCACACTACCAATAAGCGATATAGATACAGATTTTCCCTATATCTACAAAACATTGAAGGTCAAGGCTAGGGCTACCAAAAGGTACGTACTTATCGAAGTCACCTTCCCGCTTATAGGTAGAGAAAGCTTTCAATTATACAAGCTGCTACCTATACCCCAACAAACAAATACCAACATGATCAGAATAATACCAGCATCTGAATACGTAGCGGTAAATCTGCAAAAAGATTCATATTTTTACGTCGCTCCAAACGAGATACTAGGGTGCTTACAGCATGAATCCGCATATCTTTGTCAGCTGGCAAAACCTATCTTTACCATTAAAAATGACGAAAGTTTTTGTGTAATGGACAAATCGAGCAATAAGTGCACAGTAGAGGAACTGACCTGCACCAACATATGGGCAGAGTTACACTTGCACCAGCACTTATTCTTTTGTTGCGATAAATGCACAATCAAAATAATATGTGGGGATCAAATTACACTACAGCAGCTAGAACGAAGTGGGGTCATTGCCACAAGTGAAGATTGCTTAATCAAGGGCAATGATTTCTTGTTATACTCGATCCGCCACCACTCATACCAGAAAACCCTTACACCATCCATCTTCATGCCCGAACTGGATCAGATAAATCATATTATCAACGTGAAAATCCCCAATGACACATCAACCAAAGTAAGCGAGGGATTAAACATATCAATGGCCAGTTTAGGAAGCGCCATAGAAAAGCTGAAACAGAGCAACGCAGATATAGAAGACATATCCGCTCATGACATCCACCACTACGCACTCGGCTATCTAACGCTAGCGGGGGTAGTGTGCATGGGTGCAGCCTGGATATGGAGGAGCGGTCGGTGCCGTCGGCAACGGGTTCCTGCCTACGAGCATCGCGGCGAGGGTCACCGCCGACAGGAGTCTGCGGCGACCCCGCCGTCTCCAAGACCCCGGCGTCGAAGCGAATGTCCCCAACGACAGGAGGCTGTCGGGACAACCGCGCCGCCGGGGCCCACCAGTGCCCACAGTGAAGTGTTAAGTGCAAGTGAACTTAACCATAAAAGTGAGTGTTCGCTTCACAATTATGCCAATCGTTGGCCTAGTGTAGGTTATAGTGCAAGAAAACAAGGCAAAATGGACACGGACATGGACCACAATAATGACGGTTTTACTTTAGAGGAGATAAGTCATAATTAATTAGTAACATAGGCATATAAAGACTTTAATTTTATTTCATAACCATATTGTTTATTCATAATGTCTGTGTTTTATAAGTTATGTTAAGGTTGAACTGTTATACCATAAATTTAAGAAAATTACCATGTTTTGTGAGTAAGGTATTCATCATTCACCAGATGTTAACTCCATCCCACATCTCATTTCGGTCTCGGGAGTATGTTCAAGATATTTGAACACGCAGCAAAACGCATAGTGCATTGTAAGCGTTCACAATGGCAGTTTGCTGCGAATCAAGTAAATCTAAATCAGTTCGCGTCTTACCATCAACCAGAGCGGCTCATAACCATAATTCATTTAGCAGTAATAATTATTTAGAGTGTTAGTGCTAAGTGAATCAAACCAATATAATTTGTCAAAATAACCAGACTTTTATATACTTACCTATTTATTAAACTCAAGGGATTTGTAGGGGTCTCGCCGACCATAACATCGAGAAGCTAAAATCCTTTTCACGTTCTTCTATTAAATATTTCTGAATTACTTCAACACTACCAATTCATTTTATCAATGTCAAAATCAAGTTAGACTTATCATTTGGGCTTTCTAAATTTAGTTCAACGTATTAACCGAATAGGTTTTAGGAATTCTAAACCTAAGATTTTGAATTTTTAGTTAGGAATTTTCAGTTAGAAAGTGCCAACCGAATTGCCACCAATGTATGGTAACGTAGGCCACTAGCAACTGACCGGAACATCACATGCTGGCAGCGAGGCATTACACCAAAAGTAAATAGTGTACAGCAAACCCCGATCACCAAACCAACACTACACATCATGCGCCGTATATACTCCGTCCCTTCTTGATCAGATTCTGGTCTCTTCCATACTGACCATGTTATGCGTGTATTGACACGGCAGATGAGTTTCCTTACATTGATCTTCTACTCGTATATCTCTCCTATAAAGTCCGTCCTCCAAAACCAAAAATCAAGATTCTTCTGCAGCGTCATTTAGGTGTCATGAATTTGGAGAAGTTGACATTCGATGCTACACGTAAAAATAAAATAAAATAAAAATAAAAACTGTTTTTATCGGACAGCAAGATCCATATGTGTAGTACACACAAAAAATAAAATAAAAATAATTAAAAATAAATAATTATTAAAGTTAATAAATACCTAAGTAAAATTAAATAATGTAATGAAACCTACCATGTGCCGAAGATGATCACAAAGGAGGGTAGAAAGTTCCTGTGATCAGTCTCCGCACAAGGTCCTTCCACAACGGCGTGTTGCGACTGGCCCGCATTCTGCGGATCAGGGACGCGAGCCAGTCTCAACATCACCCTACATATATTATTATATTGGAGGCCTTACGCCTGTCCAGTGAGTTATCGGTGTGTTCGACCCACAGATTCCCCGTGTATAGACTCTGGCAGTATATTTTAAAAAGCATCACCTTAGCTGAGTCAGTGCAACGGGGAAATCTGCGAGCCAACGTGTTACCTCTAGCTGCTCGCGCCCCACGCCCTACGCTCCCTTTCAATATCTGCATCGTCAATAATATGTCCCAGATATTTAAACATTGTGACACGATGTATGCTCACGCCGTAAAGGGTTATCTGGACATTTCCCGGAAGCCTTAAACACTATACATTCAGTATCGTATAGATCGGTCTCGACGGTATTAGGAGCCAACACTATGGATGATAAGGTTTCCTTATTTAATAATACACTGATGCAACTTTTTGACGTTCATGCTCCATTGCAATCAATAAAGATCAAACATCTGCCAGCTCCGTGGTTGACAGATGATATTAAAATGCTTATGCGCAAAAAGGCTACCAGGAAAACCAAATAAAAATTACACCCGAGTGAAGCTAATAAGGAGAAATATCACCAGGCTCGGAATCGCTGCAATAGAGTGTGTAGAGATGCAGAACGACGCCACATTCACGCTTCTGTTTCAAATAACGATCCAGCCAAGGTCTGGAAGTTTCTAAAAACTTTTGGAGTTGGTACATCTCGTCATGATCCATTCGCTAACGATATTGATATTGATTCTCTCAACCGTCATTTCTCTTCATCGTTCAGCATGGATCTGAATGATACTAATAATACTTTGTCATATCTTTCATCTTTACCGACTCCAAATCATCCATCCTTCTTTTTAATAAATTTACTGCATGTGATGTTAAAAAAAAACCCTGTCTATATCCTCTAATGCAATGGGCGGCGACTGTATTGGCCGTAGCATGCTTATTCCAATCCTTAGTCATTTACTTAACTTCTCCATTGACTCCGGTGTCGTTCCTTCTGTCTAGAAAGATGCTGACGTCATTCCTCTTCCCATAAAACCTAAGCCTTCTTCCTTTTCAGAATTTCGTCCTATCTCTATACTCCCCTTGTTATCCAAAGTCCTTGAGCGTCTCGCCACAACCAGCTCAGCCGCCGAATTCGTTCAGACACTCTCGACCGATGGAACCGGAGGTACCAAGGAGGAGAGACAGCCTCTGTCACCAAAATGTTATTTCCGGACTCGAGTAAAGCCTACACAATAGTGAGACAAATCGAGCACACCTGGTGGTTTCTCAGCACCTCGCTAGGTGTAAGTGCGAGGAAAACGCATCGCATTATGTGAGCCTGGAGTGGATGAAACATTACCCATATTATGTTTGACTGTCCTGTGCACGTTATGACGCTTGAATCCGCACACGAGCGAAGAGAGAACTCTCACATTCTTTCTCTTTTATTCAATATCCTCGGAAATCCTTTGACCCCCAATTACTTAAAGGAACGTTTTGAATTCCTGCACCTCTCACATTCCCGCTCTCTAAGATCGTCTTGTTCTGAAATTCCCTGCTCACAAAACTAGTTTTTACAATGATTATGTTACTGTGGAGGCTGTACGCCTATGGAACGCGTTGCCGCTTTCAGTAAGGCAACCACCTTCTCTGGCTGTGTTCAAAGTAAGAGTTAAATGTTTTTACTTAAATGAACCTGTTTAAATAGTCTCATCCTCCGTCACCATAAGTATTTGCTATTTTCTGTACCGTTTTATATGTTTCATCATTTTTGGCACTTTTACAATATTTATTATATTATTATCCTAATACATATATTGATATATACAGGGTAATTGGTTATTTGAAGTTTTGCCGTTAGGACGTGACTGTTTGCGTTAATTTTAACCCCAATATTTTTTATGCAAAAGTGAACCATTTTTGAGCTATAATGTTTTTTATCTTTTTTCAAAATAAGTTAAAAATACAACATCCAAAATTTATTTAAAACAAAGTATCTATATTTTAATATATTTTAATAAGTATCTAATTTCTTCTGATTTATAAAAACGATAAAACGATGCTATTTCAATATGTTTTTGTGATTTTTTTCCACTAAAATGCCTTGAAAAAAAACGTAATTAAAATTGGCTTGCAGATTATTTTAAAAACATAACCGTTTTCTTAGCTCTCCAAAAATGCATAACTACTAGGAAGTGAAAAATGATCACAAAGGAAGCAGGCGGATTCGTATTCGAACTAAACTTGAAATCGCTGTTTGAATATCTTGTTCTTGAAATAGGTTTAATGTACCTAAGCTAATGCAGGAAGCAAACTGCCAGGTTAATTTAATTTTGAAACATAACTATACTATACATATATATAGTACATATGCATACTATACACATGTATAGTACATTAATACGTGCACCACCAACCACCTCTTTAGAAATGAAATCCTCTCCATCCAAAGGTTGTCTGGAAGAAATCGTTTCTTAGCCCATTGAATTTTTTTTTTTTTTAGTTATCTAGTTCTATTTTTAAGATGTGCAGTAAAGTATTTTCATTCATTCATTCATTCATTCAGTACATGTATAGTATAGTTATGTTTCAAAATGACACAAATAAAGAATACGCGGATATTGTTTTTTTGTTACGGCTGTTGTAACGGTAACAGTGAAGCAGCTCATCAAGATTATTCGCGTCGGTGTCCTGATCGCCGGTTACCCCATGTATCAGTTTTTAATGGAGTGCGTCGGTGAATCCGAGAAACTGGTATTGTTCAGAGTCGACAAATTAATGCCGGAAGACCTCCAGTCCATATTGTTAATTACGAAGCGCCAAGTTTCATAACGTTTTTTTTTTGTTTTAATGCATTTTAGTGGAAAAAAATCTCAAAAACATATTGAAATAATATCGATTTTAATCTCTCATTTTTAAATTTGAACTAAGACAGATATTGTTATGTTCATTAAAATCTTATCCGAACCCAATTCTGACGAGGCAATTTTGCTGGGGCGCACGTTTTGTTCATCAGTGATTTAGTTATTTATAAAGTAGGTATATGTTATTTCATATCCAAAGTTTATAGGTTTTGTTTTAAGATTCAATTGTATTAGGGTACCACGAATAAAAATAGAAAAAAAACAAAATTTGATCCGATATTTTTTATTTTAATATTGATAATCAACCAGTGTTTAATCGTTATTATAAATCAGAAGAATTAAATAGATACTTTTTTTAAAATTCATTTTTGATGTTGCATTTTGACTAATTTTGAAAAAAGTTAAAAAATAAAAAGTTAATTACTCAAAAATGGTTCACTTTTGCTTGAAAAATATAGCGGTTAAAATTATAGCAAATAGTCACCCCAATCACCTCTTAACGGGCATATGTCTTGCCTTAAATTCTGCCTTGGACTACAAGACGCTGAATTGATTCTTTACTGCGGATTATGTCCCCAAAGAATCAGTATTCGTATTTGAACAGTCGACGACAATCTCTCTTTGATGTGGAGTTCCTTTAGCATCGATACATTAGTGCGATGGGCTACATCCACTGGGCACATCCGATGGGCTACATCCACTGGGCACATCCGATGGGCTACATCCACTGGGCACATCTGATGGGCTACATCCACTGGGCACATCCGATGGGCTACATCCACTGGGCACATCCGATGGGCTACATCCACTGGGCACATCCGATGGGCTGTCCACGAGTCCTCAGCATACGTCTCCAGCACCACATCTCCAGTACATCGATTTTTTTCCTTTCCTTCAGCTTCAAGGTCCACGTCTCAGCTCCATAAAGAAAAATTGTAAAGACGAGACTTTGCATCAATCGTATCTTTGTTTTTTTGGTTATTCTGCAGTCTTTCCAAATTTTTGTGAGCTTTTCGACGGCAGATCGCGTCACAGCACAACGCCTTCGTATCACTGCCTCCGGTGTTGATAATGTTGGAGCCCAAGTAGATATAGCTCTGGAAAACATCACAGTTGGCTATAATTTTGACGATAGGTTGATTATTTTGATCTCTATACACTATCATCATTTTTGTCTGATCACGATTGATAGCGAGACCATGTCTAATGCTTTTTGTTTCCAGGCAGTTAAAGAGTTGTTCCAAATCTTCTTTAGATGTTGGCAGAAAGGTAGTGACATCGGCATACCGTAGATTGGAGATATTTCGACCTCCTACAGAAACACCCTTGTCCTAGCCTTCCAGGACGATTTGCATGATATACTTCGTGTAGATATTAAATAGCAATGTAGTAGAATGCATCCCTGTCTAACACCAGCCTCTTTTTTGAAAAAGTTTGAGTCAATTCCGTCCACGCGAACTGCTGCTGTACCATATTCGTAAAGCTTTCTAATGAGGTACGTTAGGTGATCTGGTACACCCATAACTGAAAGAGTTTCCCACAGTTTCGGCCATCGCAGTGTCAAATGCTTTTCGGAAATCTACGAAGCATATATAGAGCGGGTTATTGAATTTCTGAGCCTTCTCTATAACTTGACATAGTATGAGAATTTGTTCTCTCGTTCCTCTTCCTTCGACAAAGCCGGCCTGTTCGGGTGCTATTCCGCGAGACAAAAACGACTGCAGCCGCTTGTTTATCACATGTAGAAGCACTTTGCTTGCATGGGAGATGAGGGAGATCAATCTGTAATTGTTGCACTTTAAGTAGAGCCCTTTTTGTGCAGAGGAACGAAAAGGAAGCCAGACCAGTCTTACGGCCACTCGCCAGTCTTCCATATTCTACAACAAATGGTGTGTATTATGTCAACTCCTGCATCTCCCATGGCCTTTATTATCTCAATCGGTATCTTATCCACGTCTTCAGCTTTATTAGGCTTCAAGTGATTTATAGCTGCTCTCATTTCGTTCTTCAACGAAACAGGTCCCAATTCCAAGGGATGAGAACAAACTGAAGGTGAACTCCTGGTGAACTGTGATGAGTGAGCGTTTACAAACAACGATTCGCAGTAACCTTTCCACGTGTCAACAATTTCCTTGATCTCCGTAACTGTTACACCTTCTTCACCCATGTTTTTGGTTTGAATCGGCGAGTGATATATCGTATCTTCATGTGAAGATGTTTGCAAACGTTTGTGTCGCTCTAGTTCTGTGCAGATGTCATTCAGGGCTGCGTTCCGTCTCGTCGGCAAGCGGCCTGTATTTCGGAGTTGAGAGAGTTCGGTTCTTGCACACTTGCGCCACTGGCTTCTAGTTTCCTACGGTGTTCTACCATATGCCAGGTGTTCATGGACTTCCAGTGTTGACGCTTTATTGGGAGAGGTTTGGACTGTGATTTTAGTATCAACTCGTTTATGTAGTTTTTGTCATTCTGCCAGAGTGTGTTTGGATGGTCATCGTCTTGATCATCTCTCCAAATATGTAGGGTGTCCCGTAAAGTTTTGTGAGACGGCGGAGCTTGATTCTTAGATAACACACCAGTAGTTGATGATCAGAGTGGCAGTCAGCTCCCGGCAGTATGTGCATTGGTGATCGAGCGTTTCCACCTGGTCCTGATCACTGGGTGCTCTCCACTGGGTGACGTCCCAAGTGTAAAGTCTTCTCGGGTGTCGTTTGAAGACTGTGTTCGTTGTAGTCAGGTTATTGTCGGCTGGGGATCGGATGAGGCGTTCACCTCTGTCGTTTGAAGACTGTGTTCGTTGTAGTCGGGTTATTGTCGGCTGGGGATCGGATGAGGCGTTCACCTCTGTCGTTTGAAGACTGTGTTCGTTGTAGTCAGGTTATTGTCGGCTGGGGATCGGATGAGGCGTTCACCTCTGTCGTTTGAAGACTGTGTTCGTTGTAGTCGGGTTATTGTCGGCTGGGGATCGGATGAGGCGTTCACCTCTGTCGTTTGAAGACTGTGTTCGTTGTAGTCAGGTTATTGTCGGCTTGGGATCGGATGAGGCGTTCACCTCTGTCGTTTGAAGACTGTGTTCGTTGTAGTCAGGTTATTGTCGGCTGGGGATCGGATGAGGCGTTCACCTCTGTCGTTTGAAGACTGTGTTCGTTGTAGTCAGGTTATTGTCGGCTGGGGATCGGATGAGGCGTTCACCTCTGTCGTTTGAAGACTGTGTTCGTTGTAGTCAGGTTATTGTCGGCTGGGGATCGGATGAGGCGTTCACCTCTGTCGTTTGAAGACTGTGTTCGTTGTAGTCAGGTTATTGTCGGCTGGGGATCGGATGAGGCGTTCACCTCTGTCGTTTGAAGACTGTGTTCGTTGTAGTCAGGTTATTGTCGGCTGGGGATCGGATGAGGCGTTCACCTCTGTCGTTTGAAGACTGTGTTCGTTGTAGTCAGGTTATTGTCGGCTGGGGATCGGATGAGGCGTTCACCTCTGTCGTTTGAAGACTGTGTTCGTTGTAGTCAGGTAATTGTCGGCTGGGGATCGGATGAGGCGTTCACCTCTGTCGTTTGAAGACTGTGTTCGTTGTAGTCAGGTTATTGTCGGCTGGGGATCGGATGAGGCGTTCACCTCTGTCGTTTGAAGACTGTGTTCGTTGTAGTCAGGTTATTGTCGGCTGGGGATTGGATGAGGCGTTCACCTCTGTCGTTTGAAGACTGTGTTCGTTGTAGTCAGGTTATTGTCGGCTGGGGATCGGATGAGGCGTTCACCTCTGTCGTTTGAAGACTGTGTTCGTTGTAGTCAGGTTATTGTCGGCTGCGGATTGGATGAGGCGTTCACCTCTGTCGTTTGAAGACTGTGTTCGTTGTAGTCAGGTTATTGTCGGCTGCGGATCGGATGAGGCGTTCACCTCTGTCGTTTGAAGACTGTGTTCGTTGTAGTCAGGTTATTGTCGGCTGGGGATCGGATGAGGCGTTCACCTCTGTCGTTTGAAGACTGTGTTCGTTGTAGTCAGGTTATTGTCGGCTGCGGATCGGATGAGGCGTTCACCCCTGTCGTTTGAAGACTGTGTTCGTTGTAGTCAGGTTATTGTCGGCTGCGGATCGGATGAGGCGTTCACCCCTGTCGTTTGAAGACTGTGTTCGTTGTAGTCAGGTTATTGTCGGCTGCGGATCGTGATATTGTCAGTTGACATTTTATATTATACAGGATAAAGATATAGATTACGTAGTTAACGAGTGTTGGTCTCTGACTTTGACCAAGAATAATGTAACAAACTCAGGAAACTTACACCCAGCAGTGGATGAATTGAGGTTGTGGATGATGAACACAGTATGTTTGTATGTTATATCCCAAGAGATGTGCTGGCTATGTTGATGATGAAGTAATGTGATATGTTTGTTTGTTTGTGCGCAGCGAGCACTGGCTGCACCGCATGCTGGCTCCCATGGCGGCGACGCGCGCCACCGCGGACATGTTCGAGGAGACTGCCTTCCTGCGGCGCCGAGCGCTGCTGGCCTTCCTCCGACAGACGCTGGAGCCGCTGGACGAGTTCGATATAGTGCTGGAGCACTCCGTCTCGCACGGGATCTGAACCGCGGTACCTGGTACCGCTTGTTGTATACAATCACGTGTTTGTATACATTGAGTGAGTCGGGAAGATCTGATTAGCATAAAGTAGTTAGTGGAATATTGAAACCGATTTGAAGAGACCGAACGTTAAAATCGGAGACACCCGACTTGCTGTAGTAGGTACTGTGCTACCTACTGTACGGTAGTGATACACTTCCCTTAGACCACAAGTAACACATTCAAAGCATAACGCGAGAGGGAGCCGTTAACTGGAATTTAAATAAATGTGACGTTTGATACAGTTAATGTTATTTAATAATAGTGATTAAGTTCTTATGAAATAATATGCATCTCTGATCTGAGCTTTGTGATTCGTATATTATATTTATTCATATATTTTGAAATGGCTAATACTCAATATTTGGTTTACCTTTGATATTAACTCCAGGGTTTATTTTGTAGATTGTTAAGTTTTTTTTATATGTTTTTTTACTTACTACTAGACCACTGAACCTCTAGGATCAGAAAGTTGAATTCTCAAAATGTATAATTCTCAGAATTATTAACGATTAGTTTTTGATTCGAAAAATGTTGAATTCTACCTCGAAAGCCCTAACGTACTAAAATTATGACAATCTCGTCTTTGTAGCCCAGACCTGTTTTTTTTTAAACTTTAAAAACGATGTATGCAAGCCGAATGTGCTAAACTTAGGACAAACTGTTCATTTCCCGTTTATCGGCTTCGAGTTTGAGATATGGCAACACTAATTAATACAAGGATTGGTTTTTGTAGTGTACGGTCAGCCCCTACAGCGACTTTCATTTTTGACAGCTGACAAACAATATGTTTTTATTTCGAAAATAACCGATCAGCCGCTTCGTATTCCAGCTCCAGGTAACAAAAAATTGTGTTTTATTTCTTTAATCATGTTTGTTTTTAACATTGATTATATAACTTTTATTTAAATATAAATATAGGATGAAGTAAATTCATCGATAGTTTTTTGATTTAGTACCTTTTATAGAACGTCCGGTATTTGCTACATCGACATTTGTGCAATTTATAGGACGTTTAAATAAATAAAAAAATATTACAGGACATTAATTTCACACAGCGCCATCTAGCCCCAAACTAAGCATAGCTTGTAATATGGGAACTAGATTACGGATAGAATACTTAAATATATATTTTTTTTTAATTTGTAAATACATACTTATCATACAATACACACCCAAACACAGAACAAACATCTATATTCATCACACAAATGTTTGTCCTGGGTGGGAATCGAACCCACAACCTACAGCGCAGAAGGCAGAGTTACTACCAACTGAGCTATGAGGCTTGTTAATTGTTTATTTATTTATTTAATTAATTTATTGGAAAATCAACAGCAATTTTATATTAGATATATTACAGTAATAATAACAGAAAGCTAAAAACATATTTTCACGTATAGTTACAATATAACTAACAACAATGTGAACACAGATACACAACATCTCACTTGACAACGCCATGGAATTATATATAATTATATACCTACATGTATATACTAAGTACGTAAAGTTTATATAGGTAAACCTGAGTACCTACTACGTCACTATTAAAGTAACTTCTGGTCGGTCGCTGTCTGGCTGAATGTCCGCTCGCACAGAACAGGTGTAAGTGTAAACGAGGTGCCGGCAACACTTGCCAAATGTCCGCTCGCACAGAACAGGTGTAAGTGTAAACGAGGTGCCGGCAACACTTGCCAAATGTCCGCTCGCACAGAACAGGTGTAAGTGTAAACGAGGTGCCGGCAACACTTGCCAAATGTCCGCTCGCACAGAACAGGTGTAAGTGTAAACGAGGTGCCGGCAACACTTGTCAAATGTCCGCTCGCACAGAACAGGTGTAAGTGTAAACGAGGTGCCGGCAACACTTGCCAAATGTCCGCTCGCACAGAACAGGTGTAAGTGTAAACGAGGTGCCGGCAACACTTGCCAAATGTCCGCTCGCACAGAACAGGTGTAAGTGTAAACGAGGTGCCGGCAACACTTGTCAAATACATCGCAAGTTCGCCATACAAATGCGTTTTGTCTGTAGATTGTGCCAACAATACGTATACTAATTGTGAGGTTAAATCCCGTGATTTTGGACGGCGCATGAATAACAATTTTTCTCAGTAGCTCAGGACAATCTATTATATTTGAAGTTATTTTTAGAATTAAAGATAAATCAGCAATATCACGCCTTTTTGCTAGAGGAAAAAAGTGATTTTTTTTTGCAGAGATAACCGAGGGAGTTACAGCGAATTTGTAACCGAAAGCAGAGATATTTAATAAATTTAATTTGAATTCTTTCAACTCTATTTTAACATATATATATTTAATCAATTTAATTTGAGTTCTTTCAACTCTATTAACATATTTTTTTTTTTTTTTTTTTTTTATATATTTAGTGCATATTAATTTAGTATATGCTCTAAAACTATATTACAATCTAGCCTATGTAGGCTAATGAGTAATTTTATGCTAACTTAGTTTTATAAAGTTCATTATTTTAAAGAATGTGTCCAATGTCACGTTTCTTACAGTTTCTATTTAAGGGGAGACACTGCGTTATTGTGTTCTTTGAAGTAGCACTTTCACTTACACTGACACTACTTTATACTATTTAACACTACACTAACTCAAAAGGTTTAGTTCTTTTCAGTCTTCTCACTGTTTTTGTGTTGTCTAGCAGCTGGATTGCCTCAAGGTTCACATGTTTATGAAGTCTTTGTTCATGAGCTTCTGCATGTTTTTTTATAACTTTATCAACGAACTCTATGTTAAGGTCCCTGTGGAGGTCGTCGTTCCTGATGTACCAAGGTGCATTCACTATATCCCTGAGTACCTTATTTTGAAAGCGTTGGATTATTTTGATGTTACTTTTTTTGGTACAGCCCCACAGCTGAATACCATAAGTCCATACTGGCTTCAGGACTGCTTTATACAACAGAATTTTGTTGTGTGTTGACAATGTTGACTGCCTTCCTAGGAGCCAGTACATTCTATTGTATCTAATATCTAACTCTTCCTTTTTCTTCTTGACGTGAGCTTTCCAGCGTAGCTTTGCGTCAAGAGTCATGCCTAGGTACTTCGCAGTGTTTTCATACGGTATAGGCTCATTGTTGATATATATAGGGAAATACTGATCTTTTTTATTTGTGAAGTTAATGTGCACCGATTTTGAATCATTGAGTTTGATTCGCCATTTTTTCGTCCAGTCCCAAATTTTGTTGACTGCATCTTGAGCCTTTTCTGCAGCGTCTGCATGTGTTTTTCCAACAGCCATTATAGCTGTATCGTCAGCAAACGTCGCAAGGGTATTATTTTCTAGATGAGGGATGTCGCTGGTGTATAATAGGTACAGGACCGGACCCAAAACACTTCCTTGCGGCACTCCGGCTTTAATTTTCTTGATTTCTGAGTAGGCATCTTCTTGCCTTACTCTAAAGACTCTATCCGTCAAATATGATTGCAGAATATCGGCGAATGGTTTGGGTAGAAGTTTTCTTAGTTTTTGTAGAATACCTTCGTGCCATACCTTATCAAATGCTTGGGCTACGTCTAAGAAAATTGTAGAACAAACATTTTTGTTTTCAATGGCGTTCTCAATTACATTAGTAATTCTATGGACTTGGTCTATAGTCGAGTGCTTTTCCCTGAAGCCAAATTGGTGGTCTGGAATAATCGCTCTTGTTTCTATGATCGGTTTAAGTCTTTTAAGCAGTAGCTTTTCGAAAAGTTTGGATACGATAGGTAAGAGTGAGATTGGCCTATATGATTTGACATCATTTGATGGTTTCCCTGGTTTCGCTATCATAATCACTTCAGCTACTTTCCATAAGTCGGGCACATATTTTAGCCTTAAAGCCGCGTTAATAAGGTTAGTCAGTTTGACCAGGGCTTTTCTAGGGAGGTTATGTAATATTTCACCCGGAATTAGATCAAATCCAGGAGACTTTCTTGGATTGATGTTTCTCTTGATTTCTTGAAAAACTTCTCTTGGCGAAACGTGTTTGATACATATTTCACCTAGTTCTTCTTCTATTTTACTGATGTCTTCTGTTTGGGTTTGACCTTCATTTGGTTGAAATATCGTTTCCAAGTGATCTGCAAACACTTTTGCCTTTTCTTCATTACTTACGGCCCATTTCATGTTTCCATTGATCATTGATCCCAATGGTGGGATCTGTGCCATTGGTCGTTTCATATTTTTGGTAGCTTTCCAAAGTGAGTAATTTGTACTTTTTTCAGCAGTCAACTTTCCAATGTAGGTATTGGTTAAGGTATCATTAAAGTGTTGTATTATCTTTTTTAGTTTTTTTGTCAAATTATTCAGCTTAGTTTTGTCTTGTGGGCATCTGGATTGATGCCATTGCTGCCTCTGTTTCCTTTTCTCATGTAAGAGTTCCAAAATCTCTTTTGGATAATGGTTTCTGGCAATCCGGCTTCTCAAATAAGGTGTATTTTTCCAGGCAGTCTGCTGTATTAGAGTTACAAAATGCTCAACTTCGGCATTCAACTGTTCCGGAGTCTTAAGTGGTACTCTTAGATTTAAGTTATCGTCTAGTTCTAATTTAAAACTCTCCCAATCAGTGTGTTTATTTACTAGGGTCAGAGTGTTTTCCTTAAATAATACTTTGTTTCTTATTTCTAGGTAGATTGCAGAGTGGTCCGAGCTCATATCATAACTCTGCTTTGTACTAAGATAATTGGCTGATAGATTTCTATGTATAAAAAAGTCAATCAGGTCCGGTTTTTTTTGTGGGTCGGTGGGCCAGTACGTTGGTGACCTTGTCGATGATACCTCGCATTTGAGTTCTTTTATGGCATTCATCAGTTCTTTTCCCTTGGTATTCGTTAAGCGGGAGCCCCAATGCGTGTTTTTAGCATTAAAGTCACCTCCTAATATGAACCTTTCCCCAAGTGATTGTAACAAGCTTAGGTAGGATTCTTTTTTTATATTGTACCTCGGTGGGCAGTATATACCAGCCACAGTCACAGGATACCTCTCTGTATAGATGCAGACAGCTACAGATTGTATATCTGGCTGTTCATGTTTCTTTACTTCATGATGCTTTATGTGTTCTCTAACAATTACAGCACTTCCGCCTTTGGCTTTGTTATCTGGATGAATTGCGTAGTATACTTTGTAGCCTTTGAACTTTGCATAGGATTGTTTTGTAAAGTGTGTTTCTGATATGAGGCACACATCTACATTTTCCGTATCAAGAACTACTTGTAGCTCATTTTGATGATTTTGAAGCCCGTTACAGTTCCAGGCCATGATTTTTATTGAGTTAATCATTTTTTAGTCCTTGCAATAGCTAATTTGGCGCTATTTTCTATTTTCTTAAGACGCTCATCAAATAATGTCATAAACTTGAGTATTTCATCTAACTTATTGTTGTCAGAGCTTTTGGCAGGTTTACTGTACTGAACAGTTGGGCTAGTTCCGGATGCAGCTATTTGAGCATAAGAAACGTTTTTTGTCTTACTTTGTGGGTTAGGCGTAGCTCTCGGCCCACGAGTCTGTTGTTGAGTAGATGTCGTCTTAACCGTTGTTGCCTGCTGCTGGCGCACGATTGTTGGTTTTTTGTTGGTGTTATTACGCATCTTTTGCATTTCTTTAGCTATCATGCATCCCCTGTAATTAGCCGGATGTGGCTCTCCGCAGTGTACGCATTTTGGTTTCTGTTCTGCGGGTTTGGTGCAGTCTTTGGTAAGGTGTTTGCCTGTGCATTTTACACATCTAGGTTCTTTGGCGCAATACTTATGTGTATGTCCGTAGACTTGACACCTCTTGCACTGCGGGATAAGTTTTGTGGATCGCAGGGGTTGAATGTCAACAACGCATCCCAGTATGTGCTTAATTGCATAAACTTTGCTGATTTCTTCAGCGTTGCTGAAGGTTAGGATAAACAAGTTGAGAGGCTCCTTTGTCTTCCAACTCAGCTTGTTCACTGCTTCTTTAACCTGGAATCCTTGTTTTATAAGGTCTTCAACTATTCTCTCTGGTTGGCAGGAAGATGGCAACTTCTTAGCTACAACTCTAATCGGTCTATCTTGCTTGTTTTCATATGAATGCCAAAGGCAGTTGTTTTCCGACAGCGACTTGGTAATAGATCTATACGCTTCATCGTTGTAGGCGTTTATTTTAATGCTATCACCGTTAAGGGTTTTAGTGGCGAAGGAGCCTGCAGGCTGGCTCATCGTCAAGGAGTCATAAAAATGTTGATAATTGTTCACGCCATCCACGATGATGGGGGGTGGCCGAGGAACCTTTTTTGTTTTTTCGGTGGTAGAAGCTGCTTTCTCTTCTTGGGGCGAGAGTGTAGGTGACGTGTTCAATTTTCTTTTTTTCCTTGACTTCGTTCTGATCCACTCTGTTTCTCTGGCTAATTCTTCTTCATCTGTAGCGTATTCAGTACGTTCCGTTGGAGTTTCCGTGTAAGATGTTGATGGAATTGGTTGGGGTTCTACTGCGCATTTTAATTGCTGCTGCAGGATATTAATTTGACTCTTCAAGTCCGCTACAAGGCTCTGAAGTTTTATTCTTTCTTGCTTTTCTTCTAGCCATTGCTGGTATTCTGATTCGTAGCGCTCAGATATTTTTTTATGTTCTTGGAACAGAAAATGTTCGGTTTCTGTTACAAGTTTGACTTGAGTTTTTTTTGTAGACATTGTTGCGGCAAGTATGTTATCGCCTTAACAAGTTAGTCTGATATCGACATAGATGCCTACACGCGATGAGTAATGTAGGTCATCACCGCGGTCAGCCATTTGTCGACGGCAGGTTTGTTGTGATGCCGTCAGCACTTTGCAAAACTGTCGGAGCGCGATTACGCGGCCGCGAGTAGTCTCAGCGAAAATCGAATGATCACTGACACACTATTAACATATATATATATATATTTAATCAATTTAATTTGAATTCTTTCAACTCTTAACATTATATCCATATCGCGGATTCCAAACCTAAGACCTCCCACATTCAAGAATGCTTCGGACAAACGAACAGTACAGTATTTTGAATGTTTTAACTCGGTTGAAGCTAGCGGAACTCCTTATCACAAATCCTAATGATCTTGATGCCTTAGAGATGATGGCGTCGATATGTTTATCAAATAATAATATTGGATCGTGTAGGACTGATAGATCCCTAACAGTGTTGCCCCTTTGCAACGATTCTTGCTGACGTTAGGTTTTAGTTACATAATTCAAGAACGTTATGCAATAACTCACGTAATATTATTTAATTTTTCAGAGAATAATATTGATGATTCGAATTTTCAATAATACAAGCGGGCCACCGCTTGAAATTATTGAAAATTCGCATTTACCCGCAACAAGACATTGTTCAAGTTGTTCCATTTACAGGCGTAGGAGTTGAAGTTGATCAATAAATGTTTTTAGTTTGGAGTAATCTTAAAGCTGAAGATATGACGTGACTTAAAATAGAAACAATATGTTAATTAGAAATAACTTCATTCTTCAATGCATAATAATTAAGAGAATCAAAAATTAACATTTCTAAGAGCATTTAACCAAAATAATATACTTATATCAGATAAAAGCCCAATATTCGAAAAAAAACACAAATAATAAGCTCTTTTTTTACATATAATAGTTAGTACAATTTTCTAAGTCCAAGGAAATTCAATTAAAAAGTAAAAACCTGTCTGGGACAGAAGCACTCATTTGAATTTTGCACCCTTCAGGAACCGAAAGTTCCGTGCCCACCCTCTGCGGTAACCTTACTCGCCTTCAGAAATATCCCCTATAGGTTTCGTCGATATAATTGATTCCATCAAATTAAAACATGGCTTTTAATACCAAACAAGGAAAAAAAAATAAGCTATATTTTATGGTTAGCTGGTCCTAATGTGAGGGTGTATCTATGGCCATGTCTCTGAATGTACTCATCCTAGACTCTCCGTTATTAGTTCGAATGAAAGCTATGACCAAGATCTATATTTTCAATGACAGCTGTCAAACTGTAAACGAATTCCATTTCGATATAATGCTGTATTATTTATTATTATTGTCAACCGCCTAGTACCTATGCGATTGTGGCATATGTCCGGCATATTACGCATACGTGTCGAATATTGTAGGTGTCACGATCTACAACAACATTCAACATTTTAGGATTCAAGCTTTTAGGAATTCAACTTTTTGCAAACTCACATTTTAGAAATTCAACATTCTGATCCTAAAGGCTGGTGAACACCCAAAGATGATATATTTAAGTTTCTTTATATATAAATTTGAACATTTCAGATTTGATTTTGATGATGAATTTAGTAATTGTAAATGTTCGCGCAAATGTTTGTGCCCTTAAAATATATTTCAACATAAATCAATGTTTATGATAGTTATCAATCTTGATAACTATCTTAGACTATGTAATATTTTATGATAAATAGTTGTCAAATGTCATCATGTGAAAAAGAAATCCCCGCATACATTAGTTACTAAAGATAATCTGTTTTGTCATAATTTTTATAGATTTTAGATTCTGAACTATTGTGAGTTTTCATTTTAGTTCATAATTAGCTTATATATTTTTATTACTTTTTTTATTACGTGTGTGGTAGCTGGCGATCGCCACATTACGTGTGTGGTAGCTGGCGATCGCCAAGTTACGTATGTGGTAGCTGGCGATCGCCACATTACGTGTGTGGTAGCTGGCGATCGCCACATTACGTGTGTGGTAGCTGGCGATCGCCACATTATGTAGATGTCCTTTATTGCGATATGTGTGAGGATGAAACACGTTAAAGAGGCGACCGCGATTTCACGAGAGATGTTTATTTTGTAAAGTAGATACTTCAATATTGGAGGGAATCCAAAACGGATATACTATATATTTTCACGGACCTCACCTCCACACCTACACACCTACATACCTCCACACCTCCACCACTGCACACCTCCACACCTCCATACCTCCACCACTGCACACCTCCACACCTCCACCACTGCACACCTCCACACCTCCGCACCTGCACACCTCCGCATCTCCTCACCTCCGCACCTGCACACCTCCGCATCTCCTCACCTCCGCACTTTGCCTTACATTTAGTCCATTTGTTCTGTAAATGGTAGATTTTTTCCGTCCTTTATGATTGTTAACTGAATAATTTTGCGCACAAATTGATGTTTTGTACGACTGATTTACGAAAAATGTGCCAAAAAGAGCCGAAAATCACTAGAATTATAATAAAATACGACGGCTTTCTTACGTGTATGGCTATTTTTAATTTGTAAAAAAATATTTTGTCTTATTTAAAGATTCATCAAGTCGTCGACGCTGATGCTATCTATAAAGAGATAAGATAATGAACGCTCAGTGTCGCAGTACTGTACTGTACTGTAATGTACTGTACTGTACTGTACTGTCCAGTCCAGTCCTGTCCTGTCCTGTACTGTACTGTACTGTACTGTCATGTACTGTACTGTGCTGTGCTGGGGACTGCGATTCAAATCCGACATTTTATTTTAGCATCAGAAGTTACCAGCTCTCCCAGCTCTACATCAGCTCTCCAATGATTTCTAGTTAGACGACATTATGATAAACTTATTAATGCGAAACCGATCTCAATCGCTTACCTTTTAATGTTATTTAAGACCCGTTTCAAATTCATTATATGATAATCACAAGATAAAAAATAATATTTATATGTACCTAGTAAAAATGTGTAGTAGTTGTTGCTATGTAGTTGTAGCTAAAATAAAAAATACATGATAAAATACTGGCTGATGATAGAACACTTAGTGTCCCGGGAAAGCCATTCCTCCCTCCCTCGCTCACCGACGACCGACGACCAACGACCGACGACTGGCGACCGACGACCGGTGACCGACGACCGGTGACCGACGACCGACGACCGGCGTTCAGCATTGTCTTCTGTCTCCAACGTACCGAGTGTGATCTCGGCCGATGTCATTACATCATTTACATGCATTTTCAATATATTTCGGATACGTTGGTGACATGGCCACCAACGGTATCTACAAAATCGTTTACGTGAGTTAAATCCGTGTGTAAACGGTCTGCTCGACTCGCGCAAGCTTAGATTTAAATATGACACGTTCCTGGTAAATATGACGGGCGCAGTTTTACCGTTTTATTCACAATTGTAAAATTAATATAAATCCATGTTTTTATGTAAAATACTCGAAGTTACTATTTACCTTGAAGTGATAGATATATTTGTTTAATGTGTGTCGCAATGTAGTACCTACACTCAGCAATACGATATTTTTGTAATATGGTACGTATTCCATTACTAAAGAAAACGAAGTTTACGTCTGAAATTTTAAAATAATAATCTAAGTATTTCAACGATGCTCACCTGAGTCACGTCGTCCAGACGACACAACCAACAATTGTAGGTACCTACCTACCTACCTACCTACCTACCTATCTACCTACCTACCTACCTATCTACCTACCTACCTACCTATCTATCTACCTACCTACCTACCTACCTACTACCTACCTACCTACCTACTACCTACCTACCTACCTACCTACCTACCTACCTACCTACCTACCTACCTACCTATCTATCTATCTACCTACCTACCTACCTATCTATCTATCTACCTACCTACCTATCTACCTACCTACCTACCTACTACCTACCTACCTACCTACTACCTACCTACCTACCTACTACCTACCTACCTACCTACCTACCTATCTATCTACCTACCTACCTATCTATCTATCTACCTACCTACCTACCTACCTACCTATCTATCTACCTACCTACCTACCTATCTATCTACCTACCTACCTACCTACCTACCTACTACTACCTACTACCTACCTACCTACATACGTACCATGGACTAATTTAAAATAGGCCGACAGCGTTTCTATCGAGCGTAACTTGATAGTTGGGTACTTTCTAAGGCGTAGGATGTCACTAAATGCTTCAAATTCAGAATTAAAATATGATGTTTCTGAACCATACTGCCCTTCTCGTTCAAATCAATACAGTAAGATGGCGCTGTTTCTGTTTTTTTTTTGCGGCGGCGGTATTTCCGTTTGGCGGTACCTACCAGTAGGAAGCTAGGTATCTTGCTACCTAATCGATTGAATACCAAAAAAATTATTTATCAACAAGGCTTTATTTTATCAGAACTTGAACCTTATTTTTAAGGAAATCTGCTGCTTGAAAAAGATAGTAGGTAGAATAGGCAGGTTTAAATAGGTAGGTACTACCTATTTAAAAGATTAGTTGAAAAAACCAATCACGAGCGATAGCGTCCCCACTCTCGTCCGATAGTCGATGCTCGATAGGTTTGCCGTACAAATCTTGCACTCGCGAATTGTGTTTCATATTAATTACACTAGATGGCGATGTGCTAATTTCATACAAACGCTAACGCGATCGAGTAGGTATGGAGCAATGTTACAACTCGCCACTCTGGAGTGAGACGACTTAGTGTTTCGAGCAGCACGACAGTTTGTGCATCACAGCGTGTCGTGTCGTGTCGTGTCGTGTCGTGCCGTGCCTCAACGTGCGGTCTCGTCTCCCTTTGACCGGAACTAAACTTTAGTTCGAGTGATGAGTGATGAGTCTTCACTTGACACATGTAATTAATGTCTACGTTGGTGAAGTACCTACCTATATCTACCACAAAGTATCTCTCGTGTGAGTGTCGCGCTACCGGCACCCTAAGTAGGTAGCTACCTACTACGACTACCTATATATACTTACCTATTTGTATAACAGTTGTGGATTACATTGCTGACTGCAGGTACACTACGCTAATAGCTCTTCGTGTAGTAGGTACCTACCTAACCTACTAGGTATACCTAACTTCGATAGGTATGTATGTATCGAGATATGCCGACCTACAGACAAAGTTATCATTATTAACTTTGTCGGTGTGCATGGATGTTACGAAAATTGTCATAAGCTGAAATGTGCATGTTTCTTAGCTATTTTTAATAAATAAGCGGGTAAATGTTCTTATGTTCAATAATGAGCCCAGAAAGGATGTTTTTCCTAATTTTACCAAAGATCAAATTATAAATACATTCTAAAAATTGTATTAAATCTTTCATTTATCCTTAAGTAGGTACTAGTTTTCTAAACAAACAGCCAGGTTTCGACTACCTACGACCTTCCATAATCAAAGTACCTACATAAGCGATCATCTGAATACGAGTATAGTACCTACCTACTACTACAACTGACAATAGATTTATTTCTGGGGATCCCTTGACCTTCATCATACCTGGTTTAAGGTCGAAGGTGAAATCGCACTTCATCCGGAATTTTCAACAGTCTGAGGAACTGGCCACCTTAGGTTCTACCGCTAAATGCCGAAGCACAGTCATTTAGAATTGTTGTTATGGCGACAGACAGGTGAGATAATGGTAGCTAGCCGGCGAACTTAAACAAAGTCCTACTTCCTACCAACCAAACCAAGCACAATATTGTACTCCCCTGGGGATCGAACCCGGGACCTCTGGAGCCGACACCACTGGCGCACTAGCGCACTGCAAGCGGCTACAGTTGGCTGATGTGAATGTTGACGAAACGTTTGGTTTCCGAGATCTGAGCAGTCGGCGAGAGTTGTGCACAACGGACACAACACACTCGACGTAATGTTTCACAGGTTGCCTTACAGAATATTCTAGTGATGGAATATCAATATAACAAACTAGGTAAATACAATCTTTGCTCTCTTTCATGTCCTTGTGGTGGCGATGTGTTTTGTGCGTTTAGATAAAATAAATTAAAAAATAATAGGAGACTTCTCAACAGCTTTAGGTACCTACCTATGTTCCTCCTTGATATTGAAAAAGTTTTTGACATAGTTTATTAGTTAGAGTATTAAGATTAACCAGACAAATTGGAGGACCCTTAAACCGCCTCTGTGGTCTAGTGGTTTCACCCACCGATTTCAGATCCAGAGGTCCCAGGTTCGATCCCCAGGTGGAGCAATATTGTGCTTGGTTTGGTTGGTGGTAGGATCTTATTTAAGTCCGCCTGGCTATCTACCACCATCTTACCTAATTCTGTCGCCATAATAACAATTCTTTAAAAAATAAGTATGTTGTATTTAGGCATTCAGAGGTAAGATAGCCAGTTCCTCAGTTTGTTGAGGATTCCGGGTGCGCCTCCACCTCGGCCTTATCTCAACTTGAGTAACCTGCAGGTAGGTACAATAGGTACCTACCGTCGTCGGTGGCGGCTCGCCCGTTTGAGCATTGCTTCGGAAGGATGGGTTCCGTTCACCAATAAGTCTCCCAGACACCGATTATAATGCGACAACTTGCTATTTGAATACCCTAACCATCCCAAAGATGGCAGCGATATCTAGGTACGTAGGTACCTACTGACCTTAGACGTGCCTGTGACTAACCCTTCGTAGGTTTTATTCTTAGGTTAGATTTACACGGAAGATGGTAGGTAGGTACCTGCTTACACTTGCCATCTTATTTAAGTATTTAGGTAAGTTACCTAAATTGCAAACTGACTCGCTGACATACAACGCACAGCCACGGCTAATCGTAGAAATTAAGAGGGTATGTTTGTCTTGATGCAAAAATAGGTGCTAAGAAGGGAATGTTGAAAATTCGCCTCCTAAGGGGATTAAAAAAAAACAAAAACAATAATTTAAGTAACAGATAAAACGCGATGTAAGTAAGTACACGTGGTTTCTATAAACTATACCTACAGATAAACTGGTGTATTTTGCTGGTGCTCTTTATGCAATGGATGAATGTCAAAACTACCAAGGTCTGATGATGGAGTGGAATCTATATTAAGGGGTTTTTTCACTAACTAACAGTACCTACCTAATATCTACTACTACTACATACTAGAGCGTTGCGCATTAAAAATGCTTGTACCTATGTCCTGATGACAATGGGATCAATTGGGAAGTATACCGATCCTAAAAATCCCTAAAATCACTTTTTTTTTATTTATTGTATCAACACTTACAAAAAAAGAATTATATACCTACTATAGCTTAAATAAACCACGAAGGTTTGGGCAAAGCGGCACATAATCTGAATCAGTTAAACATTAGTGGTCGCAAAAAAAATAAAATTGGTAAGTAGTAAATATAAATGCTAATAGGTACCACTTTTAAAAATAACATAAAAAATAAATACTACTATTTTACAAATAATCTAGCTAGTAATATCTCGTATATTTAGTAATAAAATAAAATAAACTTGTGGTGACACAGATAAGCTAACAGTAGTTATATACGGCTAGCTAGACCAATTATTTAGTACCACACGCACTAAATTGGTGACCTAGACGTGATCTTACCCGACGTCATCTTACCCGACGTGTTCTTACCCGACGTGATCATACCCCACGTGATCATACCCCACGTGATCTTACCCGACGTGATCATACCCCACGTGATCATACCCGACGTGATCATACCCCACGTGATCTTACCCGACGTGATCATACCCCACGTGATCTTACCCGACGTGATCATACCCCACATGATCATACCCAACATGATCATACCCCACGTGATCATACCCGACGTGGTTTATTGTAGCTAGTCATCGTGAACTGTATTGTCTGAGTATAGCGGACGTGGTATGTTATGTGAACGTGACTATAGTGCGCAGTGCTTATAAAAAGGGAGTGACTCAATTTTACGGATCGCGGAGGAGTTTCTACTGCGCAGACACAATCAAAAGTAACGTTCAACATTTTTATATTTTCGGTATAACTATGTACTTATGTACTTCCGATAGAACAACCAGCAGCAGGAGATACGAGAATGAGCGAGATAGCCATAGAGATAAGGAATTTGCCTCCGAGATAAGGAATTTGCCTCCGAGATAAGGAATTTGCCTCCGAGATAAGGAATTTGCCTCCGAGATAAGGAATTTGCCTCCGAGATAAGGAATTTGCCTCCGAGATAAGGAATTTGCCTCCGAGATAAGGAATTTGCCTCCGAGATAAGGAATTTGCCTCCGAGATAAGGAATTTGAACCACAGACAAAGTAGAATGGAATCAGCTCGTGTGGGAAACATAATTTTACCGTTAAAAGAGAGAGCGAATCATCATCCATGTGATCATGATATTTTGAAAACGGATTTTGTTGTTAGTGGAAACTATATTTTTTAGAATTCTAACTTCAAGCCCATAAACTTGATTTATTTATGTACTATAAGTTTGACCGTAACTAGTAAGTCCATACTTTATATGCGACTCGGCTAATGAATTAAGTATAAAGCCTCAGTTTAACCTTGAAAGGAATTCGATCTTTTAGAATACCTAATAATATCGGTTAAGAACTTAATTCGACGTACTCAATAAGAACATACAGTTCACTTAAAAAAAGGGTACCTACTTAAGATAATATTATTAATAGTAAATTAGTTTAGGGTAGGTAGTCGATCCACAAGATCATCAAGACAAATAAATTAACACAACATGAACCGGTGATCCAATAAAGACGTCAAGTAGGTAGGTAGGTAGGTAGCCTTCCTTGAGGTGTAAATATATTACAGGACGTTAATATTACACAGCGCCATCTATCCCCAAACTAATCATAGCTCGTTATACGGGAACTAGATTACGGAAAGAATACCTCAATACTTTCTTTTTTATATTACTACCCGTTGCTTTTTTCAACAAAATATTGGAATTCACAGGCTCACTGTATGAATATATATTATTAACTATATTATATGGTCTGTAAGTTTTACATTACATGCAGGAACGATACCTCTAACGGCCTTATCGAAACCAGCAGCAAAATTATTAGCTATTGTCTTGGTTGTTATTCTTTGTGCATCAAACGCTTTCAGTATCGAGGCATCTATAGACAAGGTTACACGTCCAAGCATGTTGGTAACTTGGTATACTTTCTTCGTATTCTTAAAACTATCCTGTATTTGATTAATGTAGTAGTTGTTTCTTTTAGATTCTAATATTTAATGTAGTTTATTGCGAGCATTCAAGTTTCAATTTGGGGTTATTAAGGGAAAGTGGGGGAAACACGAACGCCGGGCAATTCCAAACGCACCGATTTTACTGTATTATTAAGAAATTATCGAATTGCGTCTAGTGCCATTTCATATATCACGTCACCGCCAGTGCCGGGCTGCGACTCGAGCAACACAAGCGCGCACGATGTCAAAGGTATGAATATTTTTAAAATTTTGTTGTTTACGATGCAATTTTCTCGTTTATGTAAGTCGATGTAGCTTTATTACTGTTGATATATACATTGGGGTGTATTTACTTGTCAATTTATGTCTAATCTAAGTATGATTTGTCGGTGGCATCAGCCACCTAACATAAACTAAATGCTTGTTGCGGTACTTTTTTATTATGCGACTACATCGTGTAATGGCGAACGGTTTTGATGGAGTAATCTCAAACGTTCGCCATTACCCCTTAAAATAGTTAGTATTGGTAAGGTTAGGTTAGCTACTTACAATTTTAGAGATTATTGCATTTTTTTTTTTTTGATGCCTTGAAATTATGAACGATGCACATTAAAAATGTTCAAACGAGCAGTCATCATTCGTGCAGCACCTAAAGGCTGATTAGTATCAATTAGACTAGGTCGGTTATGCCCCACTTGGTGTTCGTGATTACCCGTTTAGTGACGGGTAAATGCGAACACCTAGGGTTTTGTTTTTAGTATGATTATTGATTTTATAAGAAGAATTTAATAAATCTGATTCAAAAATCACTTTGTGAGATAAAATAACATATTTTTACAATAAAAACTCACCCACCTCTCTATGTTTTGGTGTTATTTGAAGTTTTCCTTAGGTGTTCGTAATTCCCCCACTTTTCCCCTACGACTATTTTTCCATGCTTTGTATTGCAAATCACGCTTTTCACAAAGTTTAATAATATTACCATCCATCTACGGAACTTTAAACTGATAATTTCTACTTCTTTTACTAGGGTAGGTTTTAGTTTTAGTAGCCAAATTGTTATAATTTGAGAAAGAGCTCGTAATGAATTTAAGTATTTTCGGCGAATTCAAACGTTCCGTCTCCATCCAGTTTACATTTTTTAACTCTTTGTATCATAGTTTATAGCTTGTTTTTGAACAACCTGTATACGCTTGTTTACCGCATATTCAATGGAAGTGAAAACTGGGACTGCGCGGTGATCAGCCAGTACTACCGACTCTAGCAGCGCCGCGCGCCGAGTACGGATGTAATGTGGGGAGTACGGATGTAATGTGGGGAGTACGGATGTAATGTGGGGAGTACGGAAGTAATGTGGGGAAACGTGCAAAAATGTGATCAATGCATGATTTAGTAATAACCTAGTTATTGCGAGCTTATTCAATCGCGATTCTATTCTAGTATAATCCGATATTCCGCACATGACACCGCGCTCGCAACTTCAAGTGTGTGTACCAACAGTGTGCGATCATATCTGAAGAGTTCCCTCGATTTCTCTAGGATCCCATCATCAGATCCTGACTTGATATCAATGGGAACACTTGTGAAGTACCTATTCCCTTTCAAACAAAAAAAATATATTTCCAAATCGGTCGAGGCGTCTTCGAGTAATAGGGGACTTCGAGTAATAGGGGACAATACATAAAAAAAAATCCGGTGAATTGAGAACCTCCTCCTTTTTTTGAAAGTCCACAAATGTTGCAAATCTCCGAACCCGCAAATGACAGGCGTTTGAAATGTATGAAGATTGACCATATGAAATAAGTAATGGTATATTACTAGTATTAGGTGAGTTTTTTCATAACCGACAACCTATCCAGTTTGTTTTTGACCACCTATATTTAATCAGTGGTTTGTTGGTTGTTAAAATACAAAAATTCGTAAATTGTGGATGTGTATGTTTGTTCGGCCACCGACTTTTTCAGAAACACTAAAATATAATTTAAGTTATATTTTAATGCAGAACAAATTTTTTGTTTAATCGGGCACGTAACTCCTTACATGACTTTTCGATAACTCTCACGGTTTCAGACTTCGCCTGAGTGTCTTTAGAAAAGACTCATTCTGTATTATCCTTAAAATACCGAAGAATAAAATACAGATTTTTTTAATTAAGGAAACAACCTATGAACGTATGTTTGTTCTGTGTTTGGGTGTTGTATTGTATGATAAGTATGTATTTATAAAAAAAAAGTATTTTAAGTATTCTATCCGTAATATAGTTTGTAAGACTCGTCTCTTCTTTCCCCCCCCATCTTCTTTATCTTCATTAATTGATACTGTGTGGATGGCTGCCTGTTTTTGAATGATCTGGATGTTGATGTATGAATCTAGCTTGTCGCAATACCTGTGTAAGTTTTGGCTATTACACCAGTAGCACCAACTACAATAGGTATGTCTTCGGCTGATGTTCTCCAAAGTCTGTTCACTTCTACTTTTAAAGCTTGATACTTACTAAGCTTCTTAATTTCTTTTGCTCCTATATTGTAGTCGGATGGAACTGTGATGTCTATTAAATATGTTTTGTTTTCTAGTTTGTTAATGTATATTATGTCTGGTCTATTGTGTGTTATTTTGTTATCTGTTTGAACTGCAATTTCCCACATTATTTTGGCCTCATCATTCTCCTTCACTTGCGGTTGTGTCAGATTTTCCTTCCACCAGTGGCTTTTTTTTTTTTTTTTTAATGAAAAAATATTTATTACCAAAGAAGAATATTTAGGTGAAAATATAACACAAGTCAAATAGAAAAGAGATACCAAATACTAGAGGATTACCAATGAGACCCAAACTAAGCGAAAAGCTTGTATCTTGGGTGTCATGAGAGCACTTAACAAAGAGGGTTGAGTTGTAGTACCTATACAGGGATGTGTTGCTTGTGATCTTTAACTTAAACTTATGTAGGTATAATACTTTAAAACTTAGATAAAAAGTATTAGGTGTGAATATCGAGTGAGGTAGAAATATGGAATTCTTTATGTAAGGGAGTGGGATTGTTGGGTGTGGTAAAGGTTTGTGGCAGGGAAAGTCTGTGTGTAGGTGTGTTGGTGTGTGTGTGTTGGTGTGCGTGTGTTGGTGTGTGTGTGTTGGTATGTGTGTGTGCAGGTACCAATGGCTTGAAACTTATGTTTTTTAGCTAACGTCCAATGTACATATTGGACGATGTTGTTGTGTCTTCTGGTGTAGTAAGTGCCAGCTAGTTTTTCGCATCCGGATGTTACGTGTTGTATGGTTTCGTCTTTTGATGTACATAGCCGACACTTCCCGTTCACTTCTCACTTTCATGCTGTCTGGTCATTACTGCTTGGTCTTGTATAGCAAAAATTGCAGATTCTATGCTTGACGAAACTGGTTGGTTTTTTATCCACTTAAATGACTGAGTTGAATGAGTTGGCTTTGTCTATATTTTTCCTATATAAAACTTTATTATAAAACTGGCCGTGAAGCGGTTTTGCTTTCCATGTATTTACTTTTGTCTTTATAACTGAGTTCTTAATTTCCTTATCTGTATAATTTTCATCGTTTTCTAACCCTAATCCTACTAGACTTATAAGTGTTTCTTTGTAAATCGAATGTTTAACCCTATTTTTGTCGTGTTTTAGTATTGCGCTAATTAAGTGATCTTGTTCGGATTGTAAATATCTTCTGTAATTAATAATTTGAGTTTTGTGCAACATTTCTAAATTAGTAAGGCCTCTTCCTCCTTCTTCTATGGGTAGATACAACCTTTCTACGTCTGCCTTTTGTTGTTGAGCTTTGTTTATTGCCAAAATTTTCCTAGTCTTAACGTCTATTTTCTTTAAATCGCTTGTCTTATAATTAATGATGCCAAATGTATATAGTAAAACTGGTACCGCGTATATGTTGATAGATCTAAGAAGATTGCGCGCGTTGATGTGAGATTTAGTCACGTGTTTAATCCTTCGAAGATACTCTTTTTGAACCTGCTGTCTCAGTTCGTTATGATCTATTTTTCCAGATTCATGCACGCCTAGGTATTTATATTGCTCATCTGATTTTAGATGTTTAAATTCCTCACCGCTAAGCAGTACATGCCCTGCGCCTTCATGCTCCTGCCTCTTACCTCTAGCTAGATGAAGGACGTTACATTTGCTGAGCACGAATTTCATACCGATGTCATCCGTGAATATTTCCGTTTCGTTGATTAATATTTTGAGATTTTTAGGTGTATTTGCGTATAATTTAAGATCGTTCATGTAAAGAAGGTGGTTAATATTGCTATTATCTTTGAGTTTGTATCCTTTTGCTAAGTATTGGTTGAGTATGTGTGTTAGAGGGTTTAGTGCTAAGCAAAACAAAAGGGGCGAAAGCGAGTCACCCTGAAAGATTCCCCGGCGAATGTAGATAGGGTCTGTTGTTATAGAGGCATTCTTGCCATAGGGTGTCATGATAATATTCCACATAGGCATAGTAATTTTAAGGAAACATTTGATAACAGACGGACATTTGTATATATCAAGTACTTTGAGTGCTTTGTTTACTCGTGCGATATACTATCAAAGGCTTTCTGGTAGTCAACCCATGCCATACTGAGTTTTTTTTGTCGTTGGTTTGCACCCTCAAGTACGACATTAATTCATGTTTATTGCATGATAACGATTGGGAGTCTATTTTGAATTGTAAACCTTTGGAAGATTCCCTTGAGCTACTTTATACCTTATATACCTTTATATCTTTATGAGCTCCGTGATAAATTTGTACCATATAAATATATACACAGTCAGGTCATAAATTCTGTCACAAGTTTAATATAAAATAATTGAAACAAGTTTATTCATTATGTAACCTAAACGTTTATATACCAAAATGAACTTAACAAAACATAGATTCTTATGACAATAAAGTTTATTCAAAATGACATCCGTGATTTTGAATAAAGGCCTTCAATCTGCGCGGCCAGTCGTCTATCGCAGAACGAACGAGGTCCATGTCAATATCGGCGGCTGCCTTAATCAAGGATTTCTTGAGTGACTCCAAATTGGGATGAGGCTTTGAGCACGCCTTTTCCTCCAAGTGTTGCCATATCTTGTAATCTAACGGACTCAAATCTGGACTGGAGGAGGGCCAGTCTTCGTGCCGGATGAAGTCGATTTCACGCGCCGCCAGCCAGTCTTGTGTGCTCTTCGCTCTATGAGCTGGCGCCAAATCTTGTTGGAATACCCAGTGCCTGTTATTGAACATGGTATGAGAAACAGGTTCCACGAGGTTCGTCAGGACTGTATTTTGATACACAACTGCATTTGTTTTTACACCTTTCTCACAAAAATGTACCTCTGTTAAGCCCTAATAAGAAACTCCCAACCATACCATGAGCGAGGATGGAAAATGACCTCGTTGGACACGCGGAATACGGTTGCTCGCTTCTTCACTACTGTGTGCGTACACCTTATCATTTTGTTTGTTGTAGCTCTCTTCTACGGTAAAAATTTTTTCATCCTAAAAAAGATATTCCCGATATTTTTTTCCCGCGTACCGCTTCAACAAAGCGCGGCATCTCTTCAGTCTCAGGTCCATTAGACGAGCATTTAAACGATGTCCTGTTTTTCTTCGATATGCCTGAAGCCCTAAGTCTTCATTCAACACCCTTTTCACCGTGATTCTGCTTAACCCCATCTGAAGGGCCAACAGTTTCTGCTTACGTTTGGGATTTCTTTGAATTCGCGCCTTCACAGCTTTTATCACTGCTGGAGTCCTAACAGACCGAGGGCGACCACTTCTTGACCTGTCATCTACACTAGAGTCTTCATTGTATCGTTTGATGGTACGATAAACGAATCTTTTGCTTATATTCAAATTTTTCAGTATGTCAAAAATTTGAATTGGCGCGTAACCGCAACGATGCAACGCAATAATTGCAACACGGTCTTCTTTAAGTGTCCACTCCATATTTAAAAATGAGTAAAATTCTAAATGGTATATATTTTTATTTTCATGAACAATTCGAAATTCGAATTCAATAAACTTTTTTGTGGCCAGCATTCTAAAAGAAAAGTTTTTACTGTGTGACAATACTTATGACCTGACTGTGTAAATGCATTTTTTCATCATCTTTTCCCCCGTGGTACAGTTCTTCTCTCAGGAAAGTGCTAAAAGAAATACATCAAGAAAGTTCATAAATGTGGTAACCTGTCTGATTATGAATCTTTTGCCTTTCTCAGAAAAAAGGCTAAAACCTTGGAGAAAAATGCTACCAAAACTATATATCGAACGTCAAACGTGCTATTATTGAAAACCCCAAATATTTTAGCCTTTTGCCAAATCGCAAAGGAGAAGTACCAACTCTATACCGTCTACCTTATTTTATGAAGGACAGGCCATCGGCTGATTCTGGAAAAGGAAGTATCCTTTTCTCTAACTATTTCTACTCGAATTTTCAATCTCAATCACTAGGTTCTTCTTCACATGCGAGCTTAGGGAACGGTTCAGTAGAAGTTGAATATCCATGTTTTATTAGCGACATCAATATCGATCCTGTTACTATATTTAAGTTACTTATGTACTTACGCTGTAGGCTGTGGGTTCAATTCCCACCCAGGACAAACATTTGTGTGATGAATATAGATTTTTGTTCTGTGTTTGGGTGTTGTATTGTATATAAGTATGTATTTAAAAAAAATAGTATTTAAGTATTCTATCCGTAATCTAGTTCCCATATTACAAGCTATGCTTAGTTTGGGAATAGATTGTGCTGTGTAAAAAATAATGTCCTGTAATATTTATTATATTTATATTTATTATGTCAAGCAATGTATATATGTGCAAGATGTATCAAAGGGTGTGGAGGGCCTGATAACATTTCCTCAGTTTTCATAGTGAGATGCGCCGAGGGCTTAACGTACCCTCTGACTATACTTTTCAAGCGTTCTCTTGAGCAAGGCTATGTACCTAAGGTCTGGAAAGCTGCATTCATTTCTCCTATCCATAAAAGTGGTAGCAAGAACGACGTTAAAAATTATAGGCCCATCTTTCAACTTTGTATTTTTGCCAAGGTGCCTGTGTGTATTTAAGAGGCTTGTTTATACTGCGGTGTATTCAACTCTCTCAACATCATTTATTCCTGAACAGCATGGGCTTATACGAAGACGTTCAACTACTTCTAATCTGTTGACTGACTGGCCGAATGATTACACCACCTCAAGTATGGACGCTGGTGGTCAAGTTGACGCTATTGTTAGAGCAACAAGTGTATGTTGCTCTTTCAGAAACTTCTTAGGGTGGGAATTCATGGTTATCTTTATAGATGGTTCACCTCCTACATTAAAAATGATCCCAGGTTGTGGTTCTTAATGGGTTCTCTTCCTCCTCTAGTTGAGTAAATATACCGTCTGGCGTGCCCCAAGGGTACTTGCTCGCTCCTTTTTTCTATATTTGTTAATGATTTTTGCCACTGCTTTAGGTTTGCACTTTTTTTGCTGTATGCGGACGAAATTAAAGTCTTTATGCGTATTAGAGACGCCAACGACTGCAGCCTCTTGCAGTAAGACTTATGTAGGTTTGAACTTTTCTGTCAACAAGATAAGCTAGACTTGAATGTATCGAAATGTTTTGCTATTACTTTCACCCGTAGCCTACCCAGTACAGTTAGGTACACACTCAAAGGAATCCCCTTGAAGGTGGAAGATGAGATTTGGGACCTTGGTATTTTATTATTACCAATAAAATTATTCAGGATAGTAAGCTCGCCTACGACAAGCATATTGAAGGCATTGCAATTGCATTTTTTTTTTTTTTTTTTTACGACGAGGAAGCACTTGGCCTTTATCTCACCTGGTAACAAGTTGAGATAAGGCCGAAGGTGGAGGCGCACTTCACCCGGAATCCTCAACAAACTGAGGAACTGGCTATTTTACCTCTGAATGACGGAACACAACATTTTTTTTAAGAATTGTTATTATGGCGACAGGATTAGGTAAAATGGTGGTAGCTAGCCAGGCGGACCTAAAAAAAACCTACCACCAACCAAACCAAGCACAATATATTGTACTCCCCATGGGGATCGAACCCGGGACCTCTGGATCTGAAATCGGTGGGTTGAACCACTAGACCACAGAGGCGGTTAAATTTTACACAAGATCAACGATTATTTGCCCGGTTTACGTATATACAAACCTATACTCTCACATTTCTGATAGTAATCCTAAATCCAGTGTAAAACCCCGTTTTCGGGGTCCGTAGTTCGGTCGAGGCCTTGCTACAAGATACTTGCTCGATTTGTACATGGCGCGCATTTCACCGTATCCACGTACCTGATACTTACTACCCACCGAGCGACACATTCCACATTCCTGGACCATCCGAGGGGAGTACCTAACTTCACCCTTCTCGAACGGAACTTCGTAAAATCAGTGACCAGGGCTTAACACGAACCAAAATAAAAAAAATGTAATTGCCATTCTGGTGTTTTTATAATACCTACCAGCCTCCAACGTCACAATGGGCAGCCGATACGCTTTCGAATGACACCCGACAAGTCAAAAATCTTCTTATCTCACTTAACACCCCTACTTCTCAGAAACCACCGAGTGTCAAAGAAATGATCATGCCGGTTGATGAGTATTAATATAATCTCTGCACATTTAAAATTTTGAATTGATTGGATCAGCCATTCAAAAGATATTGTTGAAAAATTGTATTTCTTTTCACCCTAATTTCTCAAAAACTACCCCATTTATCCAAAATTCCCCGTGACAATCAATTTTTATTTACGTTATCTCTTTACAGATTTAATTTCATGAAAATCGGATAACCGTTTGAGAGTACAACGCTACAAACATTGCCATTTACGTTAAATAGCAATGTATTCAAGGCGAGTCACATACTTACTGGATACTTAAATTATGAATTGGCATTTACTAGCTTTCATTTGATATATCCATATTAATGGTTGGTATAGAATCATATTTTTTGTCCCTTCCCCTATCTTTTGATTCACTTCCCCTATATTAAAAAAATAATATGAAGATAGAAGAGATAGAAATTCCATACATACGTACATACCTATATACCCTCTAAAAACATAACCCCCCTGAGGAAGTCGGTTGTAAAATTACCTATGGAGGAAACGGTTCTTCGTTTCATTTTACTTATTTCTTCGGATAAGATCCAGCGAGTTTAATAAAATGTTTCTTCTGTCAGCTTTAAACTGCAAGATAGTGGAATAAAGCGAAAAATGGCAGTCTGAAGCGGTTTCATGCAGATATTACGGCCGCCATCTTGTTCCGACCAGACGCTATTCCCATTCATAAATCACGTGCGCTCCAGTATTATTAAAAAGAAACAGCATCTGCAAAACGTAGGTAGGTACATATGGCATGGCAAATGGTCGTTTTACATTGCAGTGGTCAGACTGGCCGCTCTGCTTTCGCTGTCCCTTGTTTTCCGCTCGTTTCGTTCCTCCGATGACAAAACGGAACCCTATCAAGGTGTGCATACTCTAGCAGGAAAGTTTTTTCTCGAACGAATTGAGTTCAACAAATACTTAAAGCGATATATGCTGTATTAGTGCGCCAAGTATAAAATTAGTGCATGTTACCGTTTTGGAATAAAACGCGAAAAACGAAACCTGCTGGAGCAACGTTCTTCCAGCAGGAAGATTCTAAACGAATGACCGTAGCCATAAGTTACATATATGGGCAGATAGCTTACATTTGTGCATAAAAGTGCGCGAAAAATGGAATTAGTGGGCCTTAAGGTTTTTGAGATATTTCATTTCCTGCTGGGGGAACGTTTTGCAGAATCGTGTTTCTCGTAAACCATTAGATGTGTAAGATATACATACATGAGTAGCTCTTTATTTGTGCGTATTTGTGACATAGTAATATAAAATAAAAAAAATATATAAATATTATAGCGCGCAACTCTATAAATGCACACGGCTCTAGCCCTATTCCCCGCTCTCCTTCCCCGCCGTCTGCGCCCGCGTCCTCATCTCGACGTTCGGTGCGAATCCAAAGGCGCCGCGAGCGCCAGTCACAAATAATCGATCAAGGACACCACACGTCGCGTTGTGGCCGCGCGCGTTAGTACACGTGTTTACCAACTTGTTAGTGTTTTAAGTTAATATACGGGTGTATACAACGGTCCATCTTGTTTTAGCTCAAACCTTACCCTATAATATATATATATATATATATATATATTATACTACTAGGAGACGGGACAAGCAAGTAGCGTACCTGGTGTTAAGTGTACTCTTGCCTATGACAAAGCCTTACTGCATAGGTCACATCCACAAAGAACATAGCCTACACGGCACTGCAATGCGGTCGTCAACTTGAGGCATAAAGGTGTTAAGCCTCACGTACCCGTAATTTCACCGGCAACCATACCCTTCAAACTGAAACACTGCAATGCTGCTTGGTGGCTGAAATAAGTATGATGGTAGTATGCTTTTTTAGCTGGTGTCTTCCCGAGCACACTAAAAAGTCAATTATTTGCCCGATCTACAAGGGTGGGACAGAGACCGTGTATCGAACTATAGACCTATTTCACTTCTTTAAGTTTTGGCTAAAATATTGGAAAAAATAATTAACAAAAAACTTGTTAACTATATTAAGAATAAAAATTTGCTATCCCCCAACCAATTTGGTTTCCGTCCAAAAAAATCTACTGCTGATGCTGTCATATCAAGTACATCCAAACTGAACAACCTACTTGATTCAGGCAAAAAATGAGTAGGAGTCTTCCTAGACTAGGCTAAAGCCTTCGATACGGTCTCCGCCCCTCACCTTTTACAAAAACTTGACCATTTCGGGGTTAGAGGACTGCAACTGAAACTCTTTGAAAGCTATTTAACCGGAAGAAAACAGTCGGTAAGGGTTGTGGATTTCCTAAGTGACGAGATCCAAGTAACTTTTGCAGTTCCCCAGGGAAGTATTCTGGGACCCACACTCTTCACAATATATATCAATGAGCTCTGCTCTATGTCACTACACAACGCGCTTATTACAACATATGCTGATGACACAGCAGTAATATTCTCAGGCGATACGTGGGAGGAAGCAAAACAGGTCACAGAAGCTGGACTCTATGATATATCAAAATGGCTCGAATCCAACATCCTTACTCTAAACGTATCAAAAACAAAATGTATGCCTGTTTCAATCTCTAATACGAGTAGAAGCAACTCGAGCAATGACTTTGCAATAGGAATTCACTCCTGCGCACATTTTAATAGTCTTGAGCATGATCCTTCTAGCTGTAACTGCCCAAACCTTGATTTAACAGATAACATCAAATATCTTGGCGTGTATCTGGATAAACATCTAAAATGGTCAACTCATATCAACAAACAGTCAACAAGAATACGTAGATTGATATATATATTTAAAAACCTTCATCACGTAGCTGATTCAGAACTAGTCAAAAAGGTATAAACCTCGCTAGCCCAACCACTTTTGTGTTATTGCCTACAAGTTTGGGGTGGTGCCCCCAAGACACATTTGATAAGTCTAGAGAGAGCTCAAAGATGCATACTAAAAGTTATGTTTTTGAAACCTTTTCGGCATTCTACTAAACAGCTTTACCTGGAAACAAAACTTCTAACAGTAAGGCAACTATACATAGTAAATGTGGCTCTGTACCAGCACTGCCTATTAGATTACATATCAATTAAAAAGGAGATGACTGGAAAGCGTCGCACTCATTACGTTTGCAATACCCATGCGAATAAATTTAAATCATCAGATTATCAGCTAACATTCCTATCTCCCTATCTCTTTAACAAAATAAATAAAGATCTTAATATATTTGACATGACTATATACAACTTGAAGAGGTCAATCCAAAATTGGCTTATTTCTTTGCTTCTTTAGCTTATGCTAAAGGACTATGACGAAACAGAAAGCATCCTAAACATAGTATCTTAATATAGTATATATATTTTTTAATATTAGACTGACTTAACATTTATAATACTCAAAAATAAATAAAAAAATGAGGTAAAACAATACGAACACTTTTGTACGAATAACGGGATTCATGTTACATAATAAATAGCCCAAGGGCTAGCTCTTATTTAGGCCAGCGAATTAGCATAGCTATTCAGCGTGGCAATGCAGCCAGTATCTTGGGCACGCTTCCGTCTGGTACTGGTCTGGAACAGATAAGTTACCTATAGGCCGATTGTAACGGTCCTTAGGTGATCTGACTGATTCCTTTGTACATATCTAGTTTAAATAATAAATCACTTCCCGAAATAAATTGTATCACTTTGAATCAAAACTTTATTAATTATGTACTCATATTTTCCACTAAGGCAAAAATACCTAAGTACTGAATACTCATGGTTAAAACCAATGCATAGCCTGCATTGCCGCTTCTTGCAATAACTAACTCTGTGACATTCAAGCGCAATCGTAACAATTTTTTACTCACACAATGACGGTAGTTTAGCAAAACTTTGTTATATAATAAACTCGGGGACGTACTTAATAGCTCGCATAGCTGGATAAATTCTGACCCATCGCAAATAAAAACCTAGATGCCTATTTAATCTACCATCCACACTAGATTATACAACCTTTTGTACTAGAATCTTATACAACTCACATAACTACTACCTACCTACATCTACCTCTTTCATTAGATACATTCAATGACTCGCCAACTAAAATATAATATTTTGACTAGATTAAATTTTAATAGAAATACATTTATAACTGATACTACATTTTTAGCTAGGTGTTGATCGCTTTTGGTTGGTGTCCCCTCATATTATCATATTAGTGTGGGTGGTGTAGTACTTAGTACATTGTTATACCTAACTTCCTACTATAGTTACACGTCAAACATTTATGTGACGAATATAGATGCGTATTCTGTTTTTGGGTGTTGTATGTTGTATCATATGTTGAGTATGTATTTACAAAAAGAAAATAATAGGTATTACATCCGTAATCGAGTTCCCATATTACAAGCTATGCTTGGTTTGGGGCTAAACGGCGCTGTGTGAAATTGATGCCCTGTAATATTTATTTACTTTTAACATTACCTTATCTACCTATTTTTTTTATTTTATTATTAATATATGTCGGCGCAAATCCGCCAAAACTAATCGTTGATGACTTTAATTAGATTATAAAATCAATCTCATGTGTTAGGGCAACCTAATGTGTCGTATAATTAATGTGTAATTGATTATTTCAGAATAATCTTGGTTTAGGTAATTGTTGGTAGTAAGTTTGAAATTACAGATGATTAATTATTTGTTTTATTGACCAAAAGCAAATAATTGATCTCGATTTATTTTAGGATTAATTTTAACGTGTTCCAAATGTTTCTAAATTCATGTTATGATTTTTAAACAACAGTAAGTAATTTCATTCAATTGTATTCAGACTCGTAAATTGAACTTCCTGCACAGTTAAAGCATTCGACGGATGTTACTCTGCGAATGTTTTAACTAATGATTTTGCAAATGCTAACTCCTTCTAAATTATTATTTTGATTTTTAATCTACAAAAAGTAATTTTCCTTATTATTTTTAAGCCTTAATTTAAACGTGTTTGTCGTAAAAACTTTGGAAGGAAGTTGATGGCCTGATGAAAGTTTTTACTGAAATAATTACAAATAAATAGTCAAGATAATTCTAAAAATGTTAAAATGAATTTACGTTATTTTTAAATGATTGTAAACACAATATTAAGATTTAAAGATTTTGTAATTTGTCATTATGATGACGACGTCACAACCGACGTCCATCTTTTCCTTTTTGGTCGGGCGGGTAGGACACGGCATTATTGTTCGAGCCGTGCTGAAGTAAAGTTGTGTGGTGTAACTTAAAATAAGCCCGGTGAGTACCTACCTATAACTTGTGATAGGAATAGTTGAAGTAGACTTAAGTAATAAAGTGTTGAGTTTTTAAACAAGTGTTTTCATTGTCTGCAATGAGCGAACCTAGTGATGGGAATTGTGACGTCAGCTGTGCTGACGTCACTCTTTCTAAAAATTCCAAGGGTCAGGGTGCCTCGTTATATACATACCTAAGCACTTTTATTATATAAATAACCCCTATGAGTTAATAATACTTACCTACCCTTAGGTTGTGTGCGAATGTGATATACGTAAGTTTACTTACTCAAATCAAATTCACAATCATTGTAATTTTTAACGTAAACAATTTTACCTACTAATTAACTTACTTCTTAATAATTATAAAATAGCTCACTTACCTATTTACTTAGTATTATTGGATATCGATAAAAATCCACATATACAATAATCCACATAACCTACGTTACGGCTAGTTTAATATAGTTTATATAGGTAAGTACTTAGATGTAAAACCTCCAAATTTTCTTTTGATACCTACTAAACTAAAGAATTATTTCAAGTATAGACATATAGATAAGTAAAGACTCACTATAATCAACAAAATATATTTTCGTGCATCCTACCTATCTCAGTATGACAGACAATTTACTTGCAAACATCAAAAAAAAATTTTTTTTGCCGGGGGTAGTGCTGATATCCCAAACACAGGGAAACCTAGTTGGGAGTTGGAGCTCAGCCGTGTTACAACCAACGAGCCCATTACCTAATTGTCAACATGAGCCAAGTTGTACCTAATATTGCTTAAAACTATTTAAAATATGGTTATTCTGTACCTACTTATTTGTACGAAATAAATGTTTTTATGTTTTTTTTTGTTTTTTGTTTTAATTCTCCGGACGAGCCCTTTCACTAGGGGCTTCTATTACTTTTTTATTTTTATTTATTTATTACGCACAATACACATTTCAAACAAAAATATACATAGGTATATCTAGAATAAGGAATTTTGACTGGTTTGAAACATAAATCTTTGAGCGCACAACAACAGAATATAACTACTTAGCAGTGTTGAGCGAACATGTTCGCATAATTTACATACTTTAACAAAAGAAAAGACCAAATTACATAATTATATAAGAAAAAAGAGATCGAGGAATGTTAATACCATTTAGAAAAAAATATAAAATTTGTTAAAAATTAAATTGGCTATTTATTGATTTACCTTAGTGGACCTTAGGGTTCTAGACACTATTTAGCATCTGATCCCCCGTGAAAATAGAGGATGTCTTTTCAATTAATAAATGTATGTTGTTTTGAGATGAAGATAGATAGCTCCAAATTAGCTTTTGATAATTCAATGTACTGTCGACACATACTTGTTAGAGGATTAAAAAAGGAAATATTGTTTTTATAAACGAGTAAGCTAAAAATATTGGTTTGGTTAGATCTACGGACACTAAGCTTAATATTGACAGAGATTTAGGACGATAGATTAAGCGAGTCAATTATAGATATAGTTCATTGTAAACGGTATTCGGTTCTTGTTGTTATTCTATGCAACCATAAAAAACTTCAGGAATGTATATACAAACGTTTTTGAATAAGTAATATACCATAGATCAAAACTTTTAATGTCATAACTTTGACGTCAAAATGCGAGAAACCTTTTCAACTCACGATTGTGAGACGATCATCACAAATCCCCGCGAAGATCTATTTATATTAACTCTTTATATTTTTCTAATCTCTTTATATTTTCAATAACATCAAAATCGGATAAACCGTTCGACAGTTGTGCCGTCACTACATTCTACGCCTACATTGAGTACAAATATTGTAATTACCAGAGCCTCAGAAAATCTCACATCAATAGGAAGTTCTGCGTATCGATACCTACCTTACCTTACCTGCTACTGGGAATAACAATTCATACAAGTTCTGTCAAGAGGACTTCTTACCTATTGTGAATAACCATCTTCTGAATTTTTGAACCCACGCTTTAGGTACAACTACGTACGTACACGTACTTATGGGTTTTTTGAAACTAATCATGCCATTGAATGCTCCTCGATTGGTTTACCTACGCTCTATCTACATTGAATGTTAAGCGGTAGGAAGACAGCAAGTAGGTATATATGTGAGTCAAAGTCAAAGTCAAAATTTCATTAAGATTTCTTAGGATCTTTTTGAAACGTCTAATCTACCGCCTGTTCTGAATCGCGACCAGCACACAAGGAGAAAGGCAAGAACCTCGGGCTGGTTAATTTTTTGATGATCCATTCAACAATAAGATACACAATTTTAAATTATATTCTAAGAAGATACATCATAAACCTAAAAACTTAATATTAAAACATTTGTTATCACCTATCTACCTAATGGGCAGTTTGTGTCACCTATACAGTGAGCTGTAGGTACTGTAAACAGCACTCGATTGAACATTCACTACGTACGTACGCCTTTCGGCAACAAAGCGGCGGCGGCGGCGGCGGCTCGCGAATACGTAGATAAGCATCAGCTATTAACACTCCACCCGTCGTCTGCTCATCCTTTGAAGGTACAAACTGTGTTCTGAAAGACCGTTATTTTGGATATAGCCTGGGGCTATATCCAAATCCAAAAGGACCGAATTGGCCCGGCCAATTCGGTCCTTTGGCCCGACGTGAAACAAAATGTCTGCAATTCGACCTGCCGCGTTTTTGCTGAACTGAATCGCTTTGAAGGAATTCATTTAGGGTTTCTGTACCTAAAGTATACGTAGGTATACCCAACGTTAGCGAGCGCCGGACGTAGCGGGAGCGGCAAACGATTTCGCAATCGGTGTTTTGATTCAAAAGGCTGGCTGGTGGCACGTTTTCGTTTTCCCCAGTCCCCAGCTAAAGTCGTCTGTGCTGTAGCTGAAGTAGGTACTCAGATATATAGATAGAAGGTATGTCTTGTTGTCTGCAGGGACTTGACGTCTTGGAGGATGTGTTCCTCCGGTTCGTACCAGCGCCGCAGAATATAATATTATATCATAAATTGGTTAAATAGTGAATTGAGGCTTTAAAATGTAATATTGGGTTTTAAAACACCGATAACAATTCTCAGTGCTTGTAGGTAATAGCTACACATCAAAGTTTTGGGAAAGTTATTATGAAACTTTAGTATTTTCAAAATAGTTACCAAAGTTTCACCCAAATATGAGACAAATTACTAAATATTTTGTGTTTATAAGTTATTTTGGTTTTCATAAACACTATCGATTAACATTTTCTCGATAATAAAGTTTTAAAATATAAATTAGTTTGTGTGCAGACAAAATTGCGAAAAAAACATTTGCTTGACCGTGATAATTTGAGTAGTTTTTTAACCAAATTAAAAAAATGGAGGAGGGTCTTAATTCCGCTATATGTATTTTTGTTACTCGATTACTCCGCCAATTCGAAATAGATTTTGATGATTCTTGTTATATTTGATAGTTCATATTTCAGAGGTGGTCCCATATTCATCCAAATCGGTACAGTAGTTCGGTTTTAATATCAAAATAACTGGAAAAAATATTTCATCCAAGTAGGTAAAAGAAATTGCATATGCTGCTTTCCTGTGTTGTTAACGGTCACTAGAGTAATAGTCCTATTGAACTGCTTTCCTTCCAGTATCATCACCATCATCGTACGATGATGAAACTAGAAGGTGGGCAATTCACCGAAACTCCGTAATAAAACAATTTATGATCATCATTACAGCCCATTAAAGTCGTGTCCGTTATGGTAGCGTACATAGTGCCTATAATAGGTATAACAACGAACGTGAATTCAATTTTATGTGATAGAGCGTCAATAGAGCATAATTAGTGCAAAAATAAAATAAATAGTGCCTCATTGGTTTAAGATAATGGCCATTCTTAGTGTGTACGCCAGCATACAGAACAAGCTAGCATACACATGACCGTACTCAAAAACGGCTTATACTATAGCAACGAAATTTACACACAAAAATAGAGCACAAATATTGCCCGAGCAATTCAAAATTTCATAATGATTGCTCTTATAGGTACGGAGATCAAGTCTTTTGAATAACATTCCGAGCTCGAGTTATGGCAGCGTACACATTAAACAATGTTATAGCATAGAATAACTAATAGTACTACGTACAGAAGGGTCACTCACTAGCAAAAGTGATGTTTAGGTATAAAAATGTACCTACTCTTACCTACTCACTTGCACGCGAAATTGAATATTATCGTGTGGCACTAGCGTTCATATTACGTATAAAATAAGTAGCTAGGTAGGTAAAAAACTATAAACTACGTAGGTAGGCACCTAAATAATAAGATTTAACACAATTATTTATTCCTTTGGATATCCTAAAATGTCCATGTACTTAGGTGTAGTCATATTAATCTCTTTCTAATTATGCACCTAGGTACTACATGGGTGTTTTATCATAATATAGATTGTATGTAAAGGATGTCTTAGTAAGAGTGCACTTGTTCATTTTAAAATGAAAACAAGTATTTTATGACAGAGTTGTGATATTTTGATTGTATTGTAAAGAAGACATGTTCCGATTAAGTATCGGCTCCGACGACAGGCCATTACTCTTTTCATGAAATTTTCCATGACTTTTGCACAGAGATGTGGCTGTATCTCACCGATGACGCGTTGGATTTCCGATTTGAGCTCAGGAATTGTTTCGGGTTGATTCACATAAACCCGATATTTCAAAAAACCCCAAAGAAAAAAATCGCACGGCATTAAATCGCACGATCTTGGTGGCCAGTTGACATCAGAATTTCGTGAGATAATGTGTTCTGGAAATCGTTGCTGCAATAAGTCGATTCTTTCATGCGCGGTGTGGCAGGTTGCACCGTCCTGCTGAAACCACATGTTGTCCAGATTCATGCCGTCCAGTTGAGGCCACAAGAAGTCCGTTATCATATTCCTGTAACGAATGACGTTCACAGTCACTGCAATTTCGGCCTCATTTTCAAAAAATTAAGGTCCAATCACGCCGCCTGACCAAAATCCGCAACAGACAGTAACTCGTTGTGGGTGCATTTGTTTTACATGGATTGCATGAAGATTTTCTGAGTCCCAAATTCGTCAATTTTGTGTATTCACGAAGCCATTCATATGGAAATGCGCTTCATCGGAGAAAATGACTTTTTTCGAAAAATTGGCATCGACTTCACTTTGCTTCACGCATCAATAGGTATTGAACGAATTGCCAGCGCTTTCCGTGGTCTGCTGGTTTGAGCTCCTGAGTTAGCTGAATCTTGTACGCATGAAGGTGGAGGTCTTCAGTCAAAATTCGCTGCGTAGTGCTTCGTGAAATTTGAAGTTGCTGAGAACGATGCTGAATTGGTGTTTTCGGGTTTTCGACGACACTCTCGTGTACAGCAGCAATGTTTTCAAGAGACCGACCGGTTCGTGGACGCAAAGGATTCTTATTATCCATAATCGACCCAGTTTCTTCAAATTTTTTGACCACTCTTCGAATGATTGACACATTAGGTGCACTTTCTAGGCGAATTTGGTGAAGTTTGCGAGCGGTTTCAGCGTAACTTTCCCCATTTTTGTAAGGAGTTTTCAAAATTATAACGCGTTGTTCTTTCGCAAAGCGCTCCATTTTTAATAATCGGAATATAAACAGAGGTGATAGCTGTCAAATTTCAGAGTTGCCGCTTGCATGAAAAAAATAATATTCAAATTTTAAAAAGTGAGACTCTTACTGAGACACCCTTTATTTACAAAAATATTTAAGTATTCTATCCGTAATCTAGATCCCATATTACAAGCTATGCTTAGTTTGGGGCTAGATGGCGCTGTGTAATATTTATGATTATTATTATTATTTATATTATTTAAGTTTTAATGTGATGGTTTGAATATAAAAATGGCTTACCTTCCGATATATAGTTTTGTTTTTGTTTATTTTAACATCCGTATACAATACATCACAGTATTTTTTATACGATTTATTATGTTTCGAAATCATAGATAATAATTGTTCGATCCAAAAATCACAAAATAACGCTCGGTGACGACGCGGTTAGCGTGCGACCCGAGACCAGTGTACTTAGTGTGGGTTATAATTATTATTGAAGATCACTCGATGAGCGTTTGGTCACCGCGAATGTTGACTAAGTTAAACCGACCAAATTTAGAATGACATTTACCACTACCTGGTCGCGTTGAACCATGGACCAATTTAAAATTCAAGTTACGCTCGCGTATATCGTTTCTATCGAGAGTAACTTGAAAATTAGTTACTTTCTAAGGCGTAAGATGTCACTAAATGTTCCAAATCTAGAATTAAAATATGATATTTCTGAACCATACTGCCCTTCTCGTTCAAATCAATACAGTAAGATGGCGCTGTTTCTGCTTTTTTTTGCGGCGGCGTTATTATTTCCCCCGTTTGACGGTACCTACGTAGTAGGAAGCTAGGTACCTTGCTACCTAATTGATTGAAGACTAACAAATGTATTTATCAACAAGGCTTTATTTATCAGAACTTAAACCTTATTTTTAAGGAAATCTGCTGCTTGAAAAATATAGTAGGTAGGATAGGCAGGTTTAAGTAGGTAGGTTCAGATGGGGTACTGGGTCGGATAACCTCCTCGTGGTGTACCCTGGGTGCCGTCGATCACTTCCCACTTGTGGGGACTTATCGACGGCAGCGAATAATCCGACGCGAGGGTGTCCTCCGCTTGTCTCTATGAAGTTATCATAGGGCACAGTGGATGGACAGGCGGTCTTCCGCGGGGCAGGGAGTCCCAGTGAGGGACTCAGCGGACCTCCGGGTCGTGGGATGGCCGGCCTTCAAGGCTGGCGGCGCGGCAGGGAGGGTCAACTCGGCCACCCTGTCGGGCAGTGGGATCAGATGGGGTTCTGGGGGCCGGGAACGTAGGGGCGTTCAACCGGCCTCCATTGCACAGACCCTCATCCCCGCCGAACGGCGGGAACAGCCTGGCGACCCAGCTGTTCCCGCCATCCCCCCCAGTCACACTGGGGGGGCCTGTGGGGCCCCTGTAAAGGGACAATCGCTGGTGGTGTTGTGGCGGTAAAAGGCTTTAGCCGGATTCCCACGACACCACCACTCGGCGATAGCGGGTCACTGCGGAGTTTAGTGGGTATTGCCTGTCGCTAGGACGGGTTGAGTCCTACACACGGCCTCGTCCCCAACGAGGCTATGGTGCCTAAACGCATTCTCCGCATAAAAAAAAATAAAAAAAAGGTAGGTACAGATAGTACCTTTTATTTTGATTAGTAATCTTTTTAGGGTTAAGCTCGTTTTTGCCATGTATTTTTATTTTAAGTTTTTCTTTGTTTTTATGTTTCCGTGTGCAATAAAGTATAAATAAATAAAAACAAAACAAAATATAAATATATCTAATCCCTATCATATTTACGTACTTACTCACTCTACTATCATTGTGAAAATCCAAGCGATGGGAAGTGATAACTTTACGAACGCGTTAAGTAAAGTGTACGCCAAATTGATCGTGGTTGGTTGAAACAACCAATCATGAACGATAGCGTTCCCACTCTCGTCCGATAGTCGATGCTCAATAGGTTTGCCGTACAAATCTTACACTAACGAATTGTGTTTCATATTAATTACACTAGATGGCAATGTGCTAATTTCATACAAATCGTGGCAAAAACTAACGCGATCGAACAGGCATGGAGCAATATCACAACTGATACTCGCCACTCAGAGTCGAGCCGCGGCAACCTAATGCCGTCATCCTCCCCGGGAGGAACTCGAGCCAAACATACCTAAGCTTCGGAGTGACACCCCCTTGGTAATAGTTCTTATAGAAAACGAGCTTTTCTTATTATAAATGTACGTATTATAAACCTACAACCACCTACCTGCCACAAGTCATACTTAATGCAACTTCGTAGTGAAAAAATATAAAAAGTCTTTGTGAAGTTCTAGAAACATATGTGGTACAGTCGGACACTTATGGGGCCTATACTACCTCAGGTGCCATACTATCAGCTTTTAAAACAGAAGAGAAGGTGAACTGCCTTGCTTTTTCGCACCAAGACATCATTATAGCAGGACAGGCTTGTTGTCGGTGACTTTTGAAAAACCGTTCACCTTTTTTTTTTCGTATTGAGTTTCGTACCATGACGTAACTGACAGTTACGTTTGTTGAGCGTTTCTGAATGTCAAATAAGGACATTTTGAAAAAAATACTATTTACGAGTTTTATCAGCATTGTCTTGTAAATATTAGTGCTTTTACTTAGCTATTACGTACTTTTTGTGAAGTATTTTTTTGTGCAACTCATAGTTCAGAGTTTATAACGTGGGATAATAATTTGTGGTAACGCTTGACTGTCTTTTTTGACCAAGACTCATTTCGTAATCGCGGTACCTATGTGCTTTGATTGCTATAGAACCACTTAAAATTGAAGTAGATGGTAGGTACAATAAATTGCTAAGAACTTCGTTTGAATTTTTGAAGATGTGTGAGGAGTATGAATTATTTGTAAACCTACCTGGAGACAGAATATCGCACTGAAAAAAGAAACAGACGGCGTCATACAAGGGATATAAAAAACCCTTTTGAAATCATTGAAAGGGAATTTATTAATGAATACATGTAATCTTAAAATGGTCCCGGGCTTGGGTGGATTTGTTATACCCAATTGCAATTCCTCTGTGTTTGTATAAGAACTCCCACATATGAAGCAGCTGGGTTAAAGTAACGTGACATCTTGTTTCACTGAAAATAAAGGTTCTGTGCGCCATTGAATTAAAATATATTTGTTTTATTATTTCTTGCATAGATAGGTAGGTACTTACGACATTGTTGTATTTGTATGGTGATTCACCATAATTTTATATTTTTATGTTTTCGCGCCCTAATTAATCAAACCACACATAGATAACTACCTTTTACCCGCGACTTCGTCCGCGTAATGATTTTTTTAAATAGGCGCAAGGAGAAGGACTGTGATTTAAATATCTAGAAAATTGATAAGTCCTGAACCTACCAGCCTACAGAGGCTGTGCCTGAATTGTCAGAACAGCCAAGTGCGAGTCGGACACGCACACTGAGGGCTCCGACCCACATTTCTAGGCAATAAAATCTGTTTTATTGTTCAGTCTTAGTGCGGGTCCGACTCACGCTTGGCCAGTTTTTATTATTTATTTATTTATGGACTCCATAGTAAGCACTATATTCACACTGAGTTTGATAAAGGTAGGAAATAACAATTTATAAAAACGTTTCTTGTATGGGATCTCCTTTTATTTTTAATTTTTGTTTATTATTTGTCAGGTCTGTAAATATCAACCTGCTTCTAGTTACAGTTTAAAATGTATAGCTCCTTAAAGAGCTTTTCCTTAATACTACACAAATGACCCTTACTTTTGAAAATTCTTAAAAACTGTAAAATGTGCCATTGTTGATGTCATACGGGCAATCTACATACTAATTTTCTAGTGCCTATCATATTTGGTTTCATAGAAATGCAACCATTTTACTCCATAATTTGAACCGCATTATGAACCCCGTTTGGAAAGGAATTTTGAAAATACACAATTTTCAAAATTCCTTTCTTTCTTTGTGTGCACACCAAAAAAACATACCCTCCAAATTACTTTTAATTTTATATATATATATATATATATATATATATATATATATATATATATAGAATCTTCTATATATATATATAGAAGATACGTTCGGAATAATGTTGCATTAGTCAACGCTCGAGGCTTATCATTACGACGCAAAATTGTAATGTGAAGTAATCTTGGGCTTTTTAAGAAGTTAAATGAATGCATCATAATATTTTGATAAATATAACCATAAATAACATACATTTCTCCAACAAAATAGTATTCTTTGCAGGTTACAAAATAAAACAAATAATTCCGATAAAACGAAAATTTAACTCGTTTCTAGTTTTTGAACGCAGCGCTAAAACGACAAATGTCACTATAGCCGGCCAGAGACAAGCATAACCGTTCACCTTGATGAGAAAGTCGTTCCCCTTTTTAGGAGGCTTTACCCGTAGTCCCACTGCTTTAACCCCCTGGGGGGTTCATGGGTAATATTTTTTATTATGATCCCATTCTAGTGAAGTGGGTTATAGCAGTGGGACCACGAATTTTAGCCGTGCAAAAGCAGGCCAGCTGTTTAACTGCCTGAAAATTGAAAAGTTCGCTCGTAGTACGCTCCCAGGACCGAATAGTGATGTTATTTTCGTTTAGTCAGCTTTTTGCCTTCCATCAGTTGTGATAGCAACATGTGGTAGCTCCGCAAAGTTCAAGTGTAGTGAGAGTTATTTTTTGTGCGATTGGGGGATAGTAGGATTTTTGTGAATTTTTTGTAGAAAAAGATCTTTAAATGAGATCCATCGGATGTAATCACCATGGAATGCTGGTATTTCTATTTTCGGAGCTGATTTTTGTGTGTGTTTGACCATATTTTGCTGTTTAGTTGTTTTTTCAATTCGTCGTACTTGATCGGTTGCTTTTATACTCTCCAAATATTTCCCAGAAGTTCTAATAGCTTTAAATGTATACCTCCTCCACCGTTCTTCCATAATTCGGATGGTATGTTATCTATGCCTGAAGCTTTATTATTCTTCAGCCTCAAAATTGCCCTATGACTTCCTAAACCCGTATATACACGTGCTACGATTCGGTGAAAGTGCGGCCACCTACCATATATACACGTGTTACGTTTCGGTGAAAGTGCGGCCACCTACCATATATACACGTGTTACGTTTCGGTGAAAGTGCGGCCACCTACCATATATATACACGTGTTACGTTTCGGTGAAAGTGCGGCCACCTACCATATATACACGTGTTACGTTTCGGTGAACGTGCGGCCACCTACCATATATACACGTGTTACGTTTCGGTGAAAGTGCGGCCACCTACCATATATACACGTGTTACGTTTCGGTGAAAGTGCGGCCACCTACCATATATACACGTGTTACGTTTCGGTGAACGTGCGGCCACCTACCATATATACACGTGTTACGTTTCGGTGAACGTGCGGCCACCTACCATATATACACGTGTTACGTTTCGGTGAACGTGCGGCCACCTACCATATATACACGTGTTACGTTTCGGTGAACGTGCGGCCACCTACCATATATACACGTGTTACGTTTCGGTGAACGTGCGGCCACCTACCATATATACACGTGTTACGTTTCGGTGAACGTGCGGCCACCTACCATATATACACGTGTTACGTTTCGGTGAACGTGCGGCCACCTACCATATATACACGTGTTACGTTTCGGTGAACGTGCGGCCACCTACCATATATACACGTGTTACGTTTCGGTGAACGTGCGGCCACCTACCATATATACACGTGTTACGTTTCGGTGAACGTGCGGCCACCTACCATATATACACGTGTTACGTTTCGGTGAACGTGCGGCCACCTACCATATATACACGTGTTACGTTTCGGTGAACGTGCGGCAACCTACCATATATACACGTGTTACGTTTCGGTGAACGTGCGGCCACCTACCGCCTACCCGCATTACTCCGCTGTCACGAACACTCCACTTCACTGTTATATACCTGCACTATAAAGCTTGTGAACGAATAAAATCCACTGCGCAGTTCATAGCGATACTGAATAGCTATTTCTGCAGCACGCGCGGCCATGCTTTGTAAAGTTCCATTGAAATTAGGTAATGCCTTAGAAAGTAGGTAGTCACTATTATTTATTCTGGAATAATTGGTTGGTACATACATGGGTAGAGAGTTTAGACGTGTACCTATGCGTAGAAACGCACATACTAAAGCTTACGGCTAAACACTACTACCTATATATTCTGTGACGCGGCTAAGATAGCAATAGATAATATAATATATAGCTAACCTAACTATACCTACGTTACATTTTCTAAAATACCTAAACACGAAAACAGTGTTCAGTATGCCTTAGTCTTGGGCGTCCACTATGGGCTTATTCATCCATCAATCATGAATTACGAATGACTGATGGAAATAGAATGGTAGCTAGGTACGATGATTGTCAGTCATTTGCAATTTTTCATATGGAATACACGTTATCACTCGGATTTTTAGCAAAAAAAAAGAGAAAAAATAAAGAGCTGTGTTGAAGATTGGTTAGGTATTAAGAAGGGATTTAAAGATTAAATAATGACTAGGTATGCGAACTACTTTCGCATGAATAATGTGTTTTGATAACCTTTTGGATTTGGCAACACCAAATCGGCAGGATATTTGATTTTATTTTTAATGGAAAACTTCGTAAACAACAAACGTTTATCCGACGACGAGGTTGTAACCAGATGAGATGAAAGCCAAGCGCTTCCCCATCGTACAAAAAAGCATCGTTAGATTAATCGCTAGACTAGAGAGACTTCATTTTCTAGATGTGAATCGTAATGGTAGTCTGGATTCTATTGAAAACAGTAACTGTGAGGAAGTAATGTCACTATTACCGATTAAAAGAAGCGTTTTTGCTCGACCAACCCAAACACATTTCGTATAAATTCCTACGCTGTCTGCTATCCCACCTGAAGCTGTTACAACCACTCCTGTTTCGATAATACAAGCTCCTGTGAAACCACGACCAACTGACGCAGTCAAATTTGATGGTGTTGGTCTTGTGCAGAATTTTACAACACAAGGTCGATGCAAGTATCTACTGCTAATGTCGAAGCAACAAAACTGAAGTTTAATACACATAATGTAATCAACGACTATGTCGTTTTGCAACTTGTAGCTGTGTTTAACTATTTTAACAAAAAAAAGGTTCTTGTGTCTGCTATGAAGTGGCTTACATTGTATCTAACAAAAACCGCAAGTTTATGGCTTTCTCTGCCAACGCACACTCGCGACCCAGTCCTTCTTTAAAAATTATAGCTAATACTTGCAATAGCCTATCTAATTGTCAAGATCCCAACTGCTTACCTGTGTCTCGGACTAATAACATAAAATACCCAGGTGTTTGTCCTGATGACAGTCTCAAGTGGGACTTCCATCTACAGACAGTTATTGCGCGCATCCGCAAACTGATCTTTGTTTTCAAAACTCTCAGGTTAGTTGCTCCATCAGCTACTCTTAGGATGGTCTACTTTGCTCTCTCTCAGTTTTTGCTGTCCTACTGCGTAACCGTTTGGAGAGGTACTTTCAAAACTCATGCTACAGGACACAGAGATATATCTTGAAAGTGATGCTAAATAAACCTTTTCTTTATTCTACTACAAACTTTATCAAGACTGCTCCTTGTTAACCGTCAGACAGCTTTTTGTCATGCAAACCATACTTAGGAAGCATTCTGAACCCCATGTAATCCTGGCGCAAATATATTAAAACGTTCAAGACAAACCTGTCCATCGATGCGACACAGACATGCCCTAGCAGCTCGACATAACCAAGTACTGGGCCCACGACCGTACAATAAAGTCAACGGAATTTTAAATATTCATCACTTAGGTAAATGCAAGATGATTCTCATAAACTGGCTTTCATCGTTGAGTTACAATGAAACTGAAGAACTTTTTACTACGGCAGTAATAGTGTACTGAGTATACACTCACAAATCTTTGTAATATGATGTTAAATCTTTTTGTTTTTACCTCTTTATTTTTGTATTTCGTACCTAATTAACAATGGAGTTGCAAGAGCAAACGTCTACTTGGATGTCAGTCACTTCCCGCGTCCACCACACCCACACTTGGTCTGAATTAGCTACATATAATATGTAAGTACACTAGACATGGAACAATCTTAGACAACTTTTCTTTCCTCCTGCATTTGCCGGTCTGGTTATAGTTGGTATTTTCTAACTTGGAACATTATGCGGTTGTAGCGTTTTATGTACCTCCGTGCGATACTAATATCAACGGCAATTCAAAATGTTGGCTTCGACAACGTTTTTCATTAATTTTTTAATGACTAATCGCGTGCCATTGCACAGCCATGGTGGCTTCAAATTACGATGAAAAATAAGCGGAGATCCAACCTTCGGTTGTATTATGATGCGGTGGCATGCCTGGCAAATCGATGAGTTCAAAAACTAAGCTGGATAATTTAAATCTCGTTGGTATCGCAAACTGTATCGATAGATTTGTATTAAAGTCTAAGTATACATTCAAACAAAAATATAAAATACATCTATTGGACGTTGCAGAAGACTGGGTTGTCTGGTACACATCATTATAGCGCGCCCTTCACATGTTAAAAGGTATCACGTCACATGTTTATCTGTATAGGTATGTATGTACTACTAATACAATATTGAATACTTTAGTATCTCTGTGTATATTATTTGTGTGTATTTTCAATTATTATCTATTATTTTATTTTCTATTTTGTGTTTATTTTAATGTGTTTATTTTTTTATTTCATATTTTATAGATTTTCCCCTCATACATTTTTCTATGATTTTGTTGATATGAAATGTTCTCTCACTTCATGAGGTCGATTGACTGGGCTGGGTCACAACATAATATCAGCGCTGACCTGTGTTACAGTGAGGCATAATGCTGAGTTGTGTCCCATTTGCTGCTGTTGCACACAGCACAAACTATATTCACTTATTACCTACTCTTGTTTTTCTGTTTGACAATTTCATTCTGTTATGTTTATGTATGTGTGTTATAATAGTAAATAAATGATTGTGCAGAAATTGGTCGGCAATTTTATGCATCCAGTATTTTCATGTGTACATCTACTTGTACATCGCCGATATCTAACAGTTGTTTTTAGAATGTTTCAGCGGATTTATCTAGAATTGAACATTTGAACGCGCATATTTACTATTAGCAGTACTTTTTCAATATTACGCCACAGTGCCGATGATTTCAAGCAAGCGTTGATCTCATCAGTGTACGTGAACGTAGAATGACGGGAAGCGTTTGTCTGAAATCACCTGAAAGGAGTAACAGAGTGCCGCCAAACAGGTTGTCTTTGTTTTTTATGTCTTTCAATGTCCTGTTCAACGCCTCACACGAATGTTTCTGTACCATAGTGCATTCATCCCAGATGATTATTTTACACTGTTTCAGCGCTGTGGCCATGGACGATTGTTTTTTTTATGTTGCACACTGAGTCTGGATTATATTGAAGTTGCAGTTTAAATGCTGAATGAGCTGTTCTACCTCCATCCGATATAGTTTCTGCCATACCAGATGCAAGGCAAATGCAATGCAATTATTTGATCGTATTTCGGAGAGAATAAGCAAATGACAGTTCCAACTGCGGTGTTTCCAAAAAAAAGATTTCACCTTGTCCTGCCAGTGAAGCAAAATAACCGGAGATCCAACCTTCAGTTGTATATGATGCGGTGGTATGCCTGGCAAATCCGATGAGTTCAAAATCTCTGCTGGATAACTTACACCTTCGTTGGAATCGCAAACTGGATCGATAGATTTGTATGACGCCAAGTCCCCAAGCAACAACTGTTGTAAGTATCTTCTAGTATCTTGAAATTCAAATCGTTGACGTCCATATTTTTTGCTGCCATAATTGCTGTTTCTGCCAGCCACTTATAATTCTAGTACTTATTGTGTGAGTTTAGCGGGAAATATCTGATCAATGAGAGCATTATCAATGCGAATCAATGATTGTGCAAAAATCGGTCGGCAGTTGTATGCATCCCGTATTTTCATGTACAGCTATTTGTGCATCGCCGATATCTTACGCGGATGGATCTTGCAGCATTTGAACGCACATATTTACTTTTAGCTGTACTTTTTCAACTTTTTCAAGCGTTGATCTCATCAGCGTACAGGAACGTCATTCGACGTTCAAACAGAAAATGGAAAGGAGTAACAGAGTTAGTAAAAGAGTAACAATGTTATGTTCAATGCCTCACGTGAATGTTTCTGTGCCATAGTGAATTCATCTCAGATGATAATTTTACACTGTATTAGCACTGTGGCCATGCACAATTGTTTTATTTATGTTGCACACCATCTTTCTGGAGGAATCTGGATTATTTAGAATATTTAGTGGTAGTTTAAATGCTGAATCAGCAGTTCTGCCTCCATCCAATGAAATTGCTGCAATGCCAGATGCAAGGCCAATGCGATGCCATTATTTGATCGTATTTCGGCAAGAATTTGCAAAATGGAGAATGTTTTGCCAGTTCCAGCTGGTACTCCCGAAAAAAAGAATCAACCTTGTCCTACCGAAGCTGCGAGCATAATGTGGTCGTAAATGGTTCTTTGTTCCCCAGTCAGTTGTCCGATATTGCGAGTAACAATCGCTGCCATTTCTACAGTATTGTATTGCAATTCACGATTCATTTCAGAGTTCATTAAATAGATGCACTACGATTTGGCGAATGTATACTTCACTGAGTGGTAAATTGGCAATGACAATGCAATGATCCTCGAAAGCAATAAATAATAAGTAATGGCCGAAAACGGTTTAGGCCCTAAACTATGGTGAGTGAGAGAAAGCTTATTGTGTGAGAAAGACAGGAGGCTTCGTTCTTAACTCTATGCCGCTTAAGGAGTCTCACTCCGTGACACCGGTAGACGCCTCGGAACAACTGATCGAGTGGTACCTAACTGTGTGCTTAGTGTGGGCTATAATTGAAGATCATTCGATGAGCGATTGCTCACCGCGAATGGTGACTAAGTTAAACCAACCAAATTTAGAATGACATTTACCAACATCTGGTCGCGTTGAACCATGGACCAATTTAAAATTCAAGTTACGCTCGCGTATAGCGTTTCTACCGAGCGTAACTTGAAAATTAGTTACTTTCTAAGGCTAGATGTCACTAGATGTTTCAAATCTAGAATTAAAATATGATATTTCTTAACTATACTGCCCTTCTTGTTCAAATCAATAGAGTAAGATGGCGCTGTTTCTGCTTTTTTTTTGCGGCGGCGGTATTATTTCCCCCGTTTGACGGTACCTACGTAGTAGGAAGCTAGGTACCTTGCTACCTAATTGATTGAAGACAAATTTATTTATCAACAAGGCTTTCTTTATCAGAACTTAAACCTTATTTTTAGGGAAATCTGCTGCTTGAAAAAGATAGTAGGTAGGATAGGCAGGTTTAACCCTAGATAGATAACTGACGTCGAATCGACGTAATCTATGAATAAAAATTGATATAACTCGTAAATATTTTGCGACACTGCACTGGGCGTTCTTGCCAACTTACTTGGCCTACGGAGCTTGAAGGAGAGATCCGTGTCGCTCAGGTAAGTGCAATACTTTCGTCAATATCTACCTACCGTACGTCGAAGTGACGTACGGTTATCTTAGTGTCAGTTTTTATCACCTTTGCGAAAATGTATTTTTGTGACTTTTGTGAAAATTTATGTAATTTTTTTAATTTACTTTTTTATTTAGGCTATAGTAAAACATTGTAATGACGTCCCAATTACGTCCTGAAGACGCTGAATTTGGTCGTTTATTACCAACATGAACCTAGTGATGAAGAGACTCAGGGGTCAGACAGTGAAACTGGAAGAAACCGAAAACAAGCAAAATGGTGTTTGCTTTATCTTCGTGTGATGAAGAAGGCACAGTTTGTCCTACACTCCTACACTACCCAAAAATGATTCATTTTTACAATAAAACAAAAGGAGTTGACACGTTCGACCAAATGTGGTCAACGATGTCGAGCAGCTGCTAAACAAACTGATGGCCCATGGCTATGTTTTATGGGACGTTGAATGTGGCATTTATAAACGCATACATCATTTACTGTGATAATGTCCTATCCAAGAAAGAAAAACCGCTGGGACTAAGAGATTTTATGAAAAATCTCTGCAATAGCTTGATGATTCCTTGAGACCAGGCAGCAAATGCTAATTTTATCGACTAGTATCAAATAAAAAATAAGTAGATTATTGCTAAAATGACCAGCAAAACCGCCCGCCCGCACAAGGTGAAGGTGCAACTGAACAACAGAAAATAAGATATTGTGCCTTATGTCCATCAAAAATCATAAGAAAGACAAAAACTACGTGCGACAGTTGGAAAAATCCCATTTGTGGAGAGCACAAGTTGAGCGCCTGCCCTAAGTGCAATTGAAGGAAAAATGAATATAAAATTATAGTTACCATAGTTTATTATATTATATATATATAGTTTCATATAAGTATATATATCATTGTACTATTAAATACCTTCAGACAAATTACAACATTCATTACTCAATTTATACTTTGTATAATTATTTTTTTTATACTTGTAATAAAAACAATCCAAAATATCCCCACTGAAACATGCTTACGTCTTATCGACGTATCTTTAGTGTACAGCAGACTATGGTTATCTACCTAGCGTTAAGTAGGTAGGTACTATCTACTCACAAAACAAAATATAAATATATCTTATCCCTATTTTATCATAATTAAAATTTAATTGGTGCTTATTTACGTACTTATTCACTCTACTATCATTGTGAAAATTGAAAACAACCAATCATGAGCGATAGCGTCCCCACTCTCGTCTGATAGTTGATGCTCGATAGGTTTGCCGTACAAATCTTGCACTCGCGAATTGTGTTTCATATTAATTACACTAGATGGCGATGTGCTAATTTCATACAAATCGTGGCAAACGCTAACGCGATCGAAAAGGTATGGAGCAATGTTACAACTGACACTCGCCACTCTGATCAATTATCGGCCGCCGAGAGTTGAAAATTATTAAAGTACTAATATCGCTATTAAAAAATAAGGTTGGTGGTAGAAGGGTGAACATTTAGTGTTGTATGTATTTTTAATGCTGAATCATAAACAATAAAATTAAAGAAATGTTTATAAAATAATAAAATAAATTTGGGGTGGACCACCTTTGGGTATCACTTAGGGGTATGAAAAATAGTTTACGTCCTATTATAAGACCTATTAAATATACACACAAAATAGTAGTTCGGAGAAGTTTAATATAAAAATATTCCAACAAAATAGATATTAAGTGAGTGAAATAGCAGAATAAAGACTTTTTATTTGCATTCCAAACAATGACAACCATCAAAATATGTCAAAACAATGAAACATATTTCTGAACAAACCAACAATGTCGCAATTTTTCTATATTTTCTCAACGTTAAACCCTCCCCGAACTACGACAAACATTTCATAACCAAAATCAGCTAAATTGCCTTAGTCGTTCTCGAGCTTTGGCGAAACAAACAAACACCAATTTATTTTTATGATAATTACATATAATGTTATAGAAATATGAATTAGTACCAGGTGATCTCTGCATGTATAGGTGTAGCTATGCTTAGTTTGGCGCTGTGTGAAATGTCCTGTAGCATTTTCAATTTATTTATTTAAAAATCTACAGTAAATTGATCATAACAAGATGTAAGGGGTTTCCATGCCATAGAATTAATAAAATATAGGGAGGGTCGCAGTTTTGAAAAGTCATATGATTTGTGTACTTAATTCACTTTTAATAGTTATTAATAATCGTTACACGTTAACATAATAAATTTGGACTGCCCGAGCGCACTAAAGTCTACGACCAACCTCGAAGCGGGCACGACGCGAACTGTCCCACCCCAGTCGCCTAGAGTGAATGGGAGCAAGGCATATCTGCCTTTCTTTCAGTGCGCTCGAGTAGCCGAGCAGACCGCCGAACAGTGGCGAGTGGTTTCGTACAGTAATTCTCGCATGCTATAACCTCCCCCTCCAAGTCTCCAGCACGTCCCGGGGGAGACTTGGATTTTGGGGGTCTACCTCGGTGACGCTGATGTTTGATTGCTGAAGATGAACCTGCATAGGAGGTGAGGGCGCTGGCATGATATTTTCCTTTGACTGTCCCATTACTATCGGTAATTATAAACGACGTCGGACTAACGACCTTAGAGACTTGATAAGGCCCTTCTCGCTTAGGAGCAAACTTAGCCGTGAAACCCTTAGCAGCATTGCTCGGCAAATGTGTTTCTACCAGGACAAGATCTCCAATCTGAAAGGGAACCACATCTCGCCGACGTTGGTCACCGGCTGCTTTACGTAAGTCTTGCTGGTTTTCAATTCGATTTCCTACATCGTGAAGCACCCGTGCAAAGTCCTTTAAATAAGGAGTGATTTGGGGAACGAAATTTTGTTGCGAAATGATAACGCGAAGGTCAGTATTTACTACTATCGGGCTACGCAACTCCCGCCCAAACGTAAGGAAAGCGGCAGTTCTTCCAGTTCCTTGGTTCGGAGAACTGTTCAATGCGAAACGTACAGTTGGTAAAGCCGCAGGCCAACGGCGATGTTCGGAACCAACCAACATGGCGAGGCGCTGCTTAAGCTCTCGGTTCTTTCGCTCCGCAGGATTCGCCTCGGGATGGTATACTGAGGTAAGCGATTGGTTGATTCCTAGAACAAACATAGCTTTTTGCATCACAGTCGAGACAAATTGGACACCGTTATCGGACATTACTCTTCGGGGCAGCCCATAACGCATGAATATTTCTTCAATGAGCACCTTGGCACACGTATCGGCGGTGGAATCGCACAAAGCGAACATCTCCACCCATCGACTTGCAGTATCCTCCACAAGAAAGATCCACCTCTCACCTTTAGCACCTTCAGGTAATGGACCAAATAAGTCCATTGCTAGAACTTCGAACCGCTGTTGAGGCACGGGAGTTTGTAACAACCCCGCTGGTTTCAGGTTCGTAGGTTTATACTTTTGGCACAGGTCACAAGCTTTGAGGTATTGTGTTACGTAAGCCCTCATGTTCTTAAAATAGTACCGCTCTCGAATCTTCCGCAGAGTGCGTTCCAGACCTAGGTGGCCCGCAGTAGGGGCATCATGTAATTCTTTTAATAATACACCCTTCAGCAATTCTGGTATTACTAACTGAGGTTCTTCGTCATCCTCTTGAAGATCAAACCGATACAAGATGCCTTGCGACATGAAATAGCCTCTGTCCGTCCAGCGGATCGCTGCTTCCGGGCGATCCGTGTGTTCAAAGTCCTTGATGATTTCCGCCACATCCGGATCACTCAGTTGAGCATCACGGATGTCTTCCGGGTTACGTTGGGGTAAATCCACGACCACGGGGCAAACACTGCAGAGAGTGGATTCGTCTTCTACACCCCTTTCGACTGGGCGACTTAGAGTATTCGTCACCACATTCGCTCGACCCGGAGTATAATCAACGTTCAGGTTGTAAGACTGAATCTTCATGGCCCAACGAGCCAACCGGCCACTCGGCGTCTTCAACGACAGGAGCCATTTCAATGGTTGGTGGTCGGTAGCCACATTAACTTGTGATCCCTCAACATACCCTCTAAACTTATCAAGTGCCCAGACCACCGCCAAGGCTTCCCTTTCAGTCGTATTATAATTACGTTCCGCGGGAGTCAAAAGCTTACTGGCGTACTCGAGTGGTCTTTCTTCGAGAGGAACAGCACCTTGCATCAGTACCGCTCCTAGAGCGTAGGCGCTAGCATCCGTTTTTAAAACAAACGCCTCATCGAAGTCGGGTTGACGTAAAATGGGACTGGTGGAGAGCCGCAGCTTCAGTTTCTCAAAGGCTCTCATCTCATCCTCCCCCCATTGCCAGCATCGGTCTTTCTTAGTAAGGTCTGTCAATGATTTCGCTATTTCCGAGAACTGGGGAATGAACTTTCTAAACCACGAACACGTTTGCAAAAAAGTTTTTAGTTCTTTAACGTTTGTTGGCGGCTTCATATCCATCACCGCCTGGACTTTAGTGGGATCAGGCTCAATACCTTTAGCTGACACCACATGTCCCAAGTAGGTAATCCTGTCCCTGGCAAAGACGCACCTACTACGATTTGCCTTCAGATTGAACAGCTTAAGGCGTTCAAAAACTTGTTGTAAATCCTGTAGATGCGAATTCAGATCCGAAGATAACACTAATAGGTCATCAAGATAGGCCAGAACGCAGACGTCATTTAGACCTGATCTCATTCGATCTATCATGCGCTGAAAAGTTGCTGGAGCGTTCTTCAAGCCAAACGCCATTCGTCGAAACTGAAAATTACCAAAAGGACTTGAAAATGTCGTTTTGTGTCGGTCTTCCGGAGCGACAATGGTTTGCCAATATCCAGCTTTCAAATCAATTGTCGACATAATACAATTAGCTTTAGTACTTTGAAGAAGTTCGTCGATTACAGGTAGCGGATACTTATCTGTTCGCGTGACACTGTCAAGTTTTCGATAATCGACACAGAAACGAACTTCTCCATTCTTCTCACACCACAGGCGAAGCCCACTCGGATTCCGCTTCTTCTATTATATTTTCTTCAAGCATTTTATCTATTTCTTTACGTATTATCTTCTTTTTAGCGGGAGTAACTCGGTAAGGTGGGCTCGCTACAGGGGCAGCATCACCTGTATCAATACGATGCACGGCAAACGGGGTAGGTTCTCCCCCTGGTGTGAAAATGTCTTCATGTTCATCCAGGAGTGTGGACAGACGCTCTCTTTCATCTGGCGCTAGACGAGATCCCTCATCCTCACGAAGACCCACAGATGAACACGCTAAAGGGTTCACCGACCTACTTTCATAAATGATCGGATAAAGAGTCGTATCGTGTCCCAAAGAATAACACCCACGTTTAAAATCTAAGATCATGCCAACGTCCTCTATGAAGTTCATACCCAACAAACTTTCCTTAGCATTCGATAACATAACAAAAGTAACAGGCGTGACAACTTCGTTCACCGTTACCTCGACATGCACCACCTCCACCTCTTGCGCACACGTGCGGCCATCCGCATATTTAAATTGGGTAAACATGTGTGTAAATTTATGGCCATTTTTAACAAGATGTTTTCTTAAGCTAACACTTCCTACACTCAGTTTTGCGCCTGTGTCCACTAAAAGATTACCTAGCACCTTGTGTATTTCCACACAGATCACAGGTCTTACACGTGAATCCATGTTACTACCCGAGCTCGCAAACACTGATTGGAACGACGGCACTGTTGATTTATTTTCTTTACATTTAGGGCAGTTGGAGCGTATCACTCCTGGAGTTCCGCAACCAAAACACGTAAAGTTTGGCGGAGCTGCTATTTCTCCTTCTATACTGGCCGTCTTTGGCTTAGTGAGCCGCGGGCATGCATCCTTAAGATGGCCGTATTGTTTACAATAACGGCACTGAGATCTAAATCGGCTCGTATTCGTACTCGTACCCGTCGGCTGTTTAGCTGGAACACGTGGAGTGGGAGTAGGAGTAATTACGGGTTTAGTGTCGATAGCAGTAGATGATGATCGCGCCTTGCTCTCATCAAGGATATCTTCCGTGCGTCGCGCTTCCACTAGAAGCTCTGCGAACTTTACAAAACTGGAGCGCGGGACTTTCTCCCGTAGGCGTCTGTGAAGTAATCCATAAGTCATGTCTAGCTGAGCAGTCTTGGTGAGAGTAGCTTCTGGTAGCTGGGCAAATAACGCTCGAAGATGGCATAGAAATAAATCCGTCAGCTCATCTACTCTCTGCTCGCGTTCAAATATCTTGCGATAAATTTTATGCGGGGGCAATCGTGGCCCAAAAGCTTGTTTCAACGCGTCTAAAGCTGCTTCCCATGTCAGAGTTGTGTCCTTGATACCTTGCCACCAAGTAGCGGCCAACCCCGTTAGTAACATGGACAATCCACGAAGCGCATTACAATCATCAACGTTGAGACAGGTTTTATAAGTTTCAACTGCATCAATAAAAGCTTCCACATTGGTGGAGTTTGAGGAAGATCCTCCGTCAAAGCGTGCGGTACATTTAGCAAAATTCCCGGAGAAGATAAGTGCAGGAGTACTTACAGGATCGCTGCGACTTAGCCTGTTTATCAGCAACAGTAGTTGCTCGGTCGACATCACGACCGGAGCTGCTGCCACTCCAGCAGCGTCAAGTGGAGCGTGCACTGGAGACGCCTGCGTGGCGGAAGAAACGCCAGCAGCAGAGGCATTAGCAAACCCGTCGCCAGCCAGCGCAGAAGCGGCGGCGGCGGCGGCGCGCAGATCGGACTCCGGCGCAGGCTCTGGAGATAGAGACCTCGCTGCTTGGGGCAGGGCGCCAGCAGAAGCCGGGCTTGCGGCACGCGATCGCGTTAACACCATATTTTATTCACTTTAGTGCTAGCCAAACCTAGGCTACAACAAGCACTCTAGGTACACGAATGTTCACTTAGGCAAAACACGTACGAAACACTTTCAGTCAATTATCATTATCCAAAAATTACGAAAACAGAGAAAAACACTATGACACAAAAAGTGTTCGTAAATAAGCATCCGTGGCACTAAACAAAAAAATGAAAAATAGTCAATAGATAGGTAATCAACAAAAGGTCCAATAAAATTGTTAGGTAACACAGAACACTGTCCAGGTTAGTGGGTATTTATTCTAGATCTAGGTATTGATTAGATACCTAAGTCCGAACCTATATATATACATACGCACTAAGTACGTTATTAGACAACACTTAGTTCGGAAATCTAGATCTAGGTATAGGGTAGGTACCTAGGTTCAGACCACAAAAGTTTGTAGATAGCGAATAAACGCTCACACAGATCTACACTCGACAGTTCTGAACGCACCCAAAGTAGGTCCGTAGATACGTAGGATCTAGATACACTAGAATTTAACTACCTACCACCTACACGCACTACGTAATACACAGTTCGAGAGGTCCGTACGTATCTGGACACAGGTCTAGGTTATACTACCTAGGAACAAACCTGGTCACCACGCAAGATACCTAGTACACTTGACCGTTCGCGAACTAAATCACAGAACACTTGTGTATATAATTCGACTTATGCGCACGTATTCACGTCACCGAATATCGACACCTACTCCCGGTATTTTGGTAGGCACATAAGTAGGTACTTTGAGTTCGCGCGAAAAACAATTGCACCACTTCGCAAAACAAAGGAGGGAAGGAATGCGTGTACGCGCTTGTCCATTCGGGACACGAGACCCGTGACGCTTATACCAGACGAACTGCACTTTGACCCGTCACTATGCAACGCGATACTAGGAAACGATACGATACGAAAACGACCGAGTTCCTAGATACAATATCGCGAAATAGTTCACTTGTCCCACGTTAGGCTGCCAGTTATAGGGAGGGTCGCAGTTTTGAAAAGTCATATGATTTGTGTACTTAATTCACTTTTAATAGTTATTAATAATCGTTACACGTTAACATAATAAATTTGGACTGCCCGAGCGCACTAAAGTCTACGACCAACCTCGAAGCGGGCACGACGTGAACTGTCCCACCCCAGTCGCCTAGAGTGAATGGGAGCAAGGCATATCTGCCTTTCTTTCAGTGCGCTCGAGTAGCCGAGCAGACCGCCGAACAGTGGCGAGTGGTTTCGTACAGTAATTCTCGCATGCTATAAAAAGTTAATTTTAGTTTTGCATATTTTTTTTAGGGAATCCCTTTGCTTGGTGACCTTGGCCTAGTGCTGAGAACAGGCAGAGAACATCAGCCCTTTATGCAGAGGGTGCTCAACCAAAGAAGAATTAGCTGCCTTTGTGATCCTGGAATAGTTTGTGCTGTTGCTTAATTAAATATCTATAAATATAAGATTCGGCTTGACTTTTCGGGTTAGTACGCTCGCTCTGCAGCCAGCAGGTGCCGACAGCAGGTCGACAGGACTCGTGGACCTATGGTTGCAGACGGTCCTTGTCACCTCAATTAAAACAAGAAGGTTTTAATGTATCTATAGAATTTGTTTGAGTTTTATGGTAATATGAGGTACCTATATTTGAGGAGTAAGCAACACTTTACGTCATGTGTTTTATGATAGTAATAGTGTAACAAAGTGTCCATTTAAAAGAAATCGGTCCATCGGTCATGGTCCCCTGCACAAACTTGTCTTATCCACCTATGTGGTGTAGAGGTTCCCCCGCTGGTGTCAGATGCAGAGGTCCCGGGTTCGATCCCCAGGGGGATTACAATTCTGCTTGGTTCGGTTGGTGGTAGGAATTTGTTTAAGTCCGCTTGGCTAGCTTCTACCGTCTTATCTTATACTGTCGCCATAACAACAATTCTTATATTGTTGTTCCGGTATTTACTGGTAAGGTAGCCGTTCCTCAGTTGGTTGAGGATTCCGGGTGAAGTGCGCCTCTACCTTAGGCCGTATCTTAACTTGTAAAATCTGATCAGAGCAGGTTAAGCATATCGCACTCGTTCAATAATAAAAAAATGATTGGACAATATTCCAGACCATATAAAATAATAATAATATGACCTATAAGTGATATTTGTTTCTGTTATGATAATGAGCTCACGGAGTACTAGTGGATCGTTTGATGCTCCAAGGCTGAGCCCTGCCATACGGAGATAATCCAATAAGTGGTAGGAACATTTTTCTATCGTTACTTCGACTTAGTATTTATTAATTATCATGCTATTTTATATTTGAGAATTATTGGCTTACGAATCATTTGATTGGTTTGCTATCCAGTATTCTGGACGTCTGTTAATTTAGAAGATAATTTTATCTGCTTTCTATTACATAGCATATTTCGTAGAAATCATTAAAAAGCCGCGTACAATTAGTAAAATAGTACAAACAGTTATCAAGAATAGCTAATAGAATGACCCACAATTAGTACATTGGATAAAGAGAGTAATTGTTGAGTAATTGTATGTACAGGTAGGCTTTGTGGGAGCATTATGGAATAGGCCTGCCATACACATTGATATACCGCGTTGGCCACGTCTGTTGCCCGATAGTTACAGCCTGAGAGTCTTAAACCCACGAGTGAATAGGTTTCTACTAGGCAAGCATGCTCCATCGCATGCTGCATCATTCCATCAGACACGAGGTGGCAAGCGACCGTACGCTCTCAGACGAGGTGGCAAGCGACCGTACGCTCTCAGACGAGGTGGCAAGCGACCGTACGCTCGGCTCTTTTGATGCAATCCACGTTTCCGACATGAGTGGCTGCTATGCTGATTGAAACGTTCGCTATTTGTACCGACACTGGAGTCTGCCTGGGCGTTTGCGTTCGCTCTCTCTCCACGATTTACTCGCGCTGCTTGTATTTACTAGCTGGAATTTAAAACGTCCTGATTGCTGTTGAATTTCGGATCGGATGCGATTTGCAAAAAAATAATGTTACGGCTTAATAGACCTACTAGAGGTTAAGAGGAATAGTTAGACCAGAGCCAGACCAACCAGAGGTAAAGACATGTTATAGAAAGCTCAAGATGCTCACTCCTTTTTACGTTTCATCTGGGTACGTTACAAAACTCTGGCTATTACCAACCGACTAACCAGGCTGTCCACCTAGTTGGTCGGGTGGTTTTAGCTTAAGAGTCCATGATATGTGAAATGGCTTAGCTTCAGCGATCATATCTTCCACAATACTGTAGCATTTACTTTGAAATTAATATACGTTATAGTTCAGGATAGATGCTAGAACGCTTGTGTTTCGAAAACACGATTATATCAAATTTTCTCTATAGAAAAAAAAACAAAGTTGACTCTAATTTGTAACTGGTCTTTTTTATCCATTGTTATTCACTCAATACGATACGGTACGGCCATTATAGCCACTACGCTGAGCAGACAGATTGGTGCTCACAGCAAAAGTTTTGTTTACACAAAGAAAAAGGTGCTGTCTTTTTGGTTGACTTTACGACATCCGTGGGCTGGAGGGATAGATTTTTAAAACTCAACTACTAAGGCAATTAATCAGTTTTGAGAGCACTTTTCAAAACGCCATCAACCTTTGTTTCATGTTAGTAAGGATACATTACGTTAGCAACAAGAGAGAGACTCGAACACTCAGGTGAATAAAGAGAGTTCGAGGTAAAAGTGTGATAAAAGAGTTACGTGAGAAAGGTGTAATGCACAAAAAGCACATTTTAATCGTTTGTTAATTACGTTTCATTTGAGAAAATGATCTGCGTCACAAAGCAGACATCACGAGATCTCAGTTCGGGGCGAACTAGTTAGGACTAGTTACTTACCGACCAACTATATTTAATTAATGGTTTGTTGGTTGATAATACATAAATAAATATTTATGTGTATGTTTGTTCGGCCACCAACATTACCAGAAACACAAAAAATTTATAAAAGTTTTTTTAATGCAGAACAAATGTTTTGTTTAATCGAGCACGTAGCTCCTAACATAACTTTTCGATAACTCTCGTCGGTTTTAGACTAGTGGCCCTGGAAAAAACTCATTCTGTATTATCCTTAAAATACCGAAAAATAAAATACAGAATGTTTGATGTATCTAATGCTACCATTAAAAGCAATTGAAAGCTATGAACAAGATCTACATTTTCAAACAGCTGACAAACTTCAAACGGCAACATCTTTGCAAAACTCACTGATATCAAATATTGTTTAGTGTGTAACGTAATATATAAGTATTATGTATAAATTGCTCGTTTGTGGCGGCGGCTATATGGCAAATCCCCCCATTCATTTTGTTCAGGTAGGTTTATGTGCAGCAACCACATAAGTAGGTACCAAATACTAACACTGCGATCATCAACTCACCTGCCAAACAAGGTAATAATTGAAAGAGATGGGCAGCATTCACTCTAATAAGTACTGCACTACGATCGCCCAATCATTGCCAAGCGTGGCTGGTGTACAGCAGTGGTTTTTTTTTGTACTATTATGTTACAAATAAATCAAAAAACCTTACATCAGAGATGATTCCGTAACCAAATAGCACATTCGTTTCTTTGTTGAAAAAACATTTTGATTCAAATGAGCCTAACCTCGGATAATTATGTTCCTACTATCCATTGTCTAGTTCCGTTGAGCAGCTGACCTGCTCATCTCATCAGATCAGCTCGCTGCCACCACAGTAATACCTACATTCACATCGTTCATAATATTTGCCGAGGTATTCTGTTGAGTAAAGTAGCCGTTCAACATTTACAACAATATTTTCTCATGACGTCAGGAGCTCCTGAATAAAGTGCACATAAAATGTTTTAATATATTTAAAGAACACAATAAAACTACAAGCTTTAATGCCTATGATATATTTCAATAGTTTAGTTATCCAGCGTTGAATCAGCGCTGGCCCAATTCATCGGCGCGTGGATTGTTATCGAGCGATTCGGGTGATTCGATTGAAACAGTGGAGTAAGTACGGCTGCGCTACCGAGCTCTGACATCGAGCCGATGGCTGCGTTACGTTACGTTACGTTATGTTACGTTACGTTACGTTACGTTACGTTATGTTACGTTACGTTACGTTACGTTACGTTATGTTACGTTACGTTACGTTACGTTACGTTACGTTACGTTACGTTACGTTACGTTATGTTACGTTACGTTACGTTACGTTACGGGTAAATTATACCCTTATTGGACATTGTTGTTTGAACACTCATCTCGGTTGTTATTTTCATCAAATTGTTTATTTAGAGTAATTCGATCCATAACATGTTAGTGGTTCATGATGTCTTTATAAGTATGGACCTCAATCTGAACCCCAACGAAAGACCTCATTTATTGATGATGTCTCGCAGTCTGCAAAGTATCGATTGCAGTTTTAGGATGGAATCTATCAATCCACGCTTCCGTGAACATATTCAATTGAATTCGTTTAAATAATGCTATATTTTAAACAAAAGGACATCGAATAATACAAATTCAGCTCCCGTTGCCCAGACTCTTAAGAGACTGGTGTTTTCGGGAGACTCGCTCAGCACGTACTTTTTTTTTTTTTTTTATTAGCTCAACCCTTAATAATAATAAGTTCATTTTACATACATTTTTTTTTGCAATCTTTTTACCCGCTTTAGTGCTGTAAGCCTTTCGGTGACTAACCATCCGAGTGTGGTGAATTTGAAACCAGCGCTACTGTCCACTATGCGCGTGCATCATTTGCTGAAACTACCCCATTTTCTCAAACATAGTGTGCTTATGTGTCTTGTAGTACATTTTTTGTGCCTTTGTATTTTTGTTTTTTTCTGTTTTGTATTGTTGTATTTTTGAGCAATCAATTTTTTTTTTATTTTATATATTTATTTAAATCATAGTGGATGCCCTGCAGAAACAAGGTAAACCTATCAGCATTCTGAACCTTTATTGTATTGTATAAGCAGATCATTGAGCGTCCTTTTAGTATAGCTGACCCACAGGCTACTCATTTAGAATGTTTGGCATTTTCACTTGCCTACTGCAACGAGCAAACCTGCGTGCCAGCACATTACTTCCAACCACCAATGCTCTGCGTTCCCTTTTTTTGTCCGCCTGGTCGTCAAGGTCATTAGTAACATAACCGATAGCCTCAGAAACCAGGGACTTACTCATTCTACACGAGTTGTACACGAGGCCGTGTTTACTGGTGGACGGTGGACTCTCCGCAGAAGGTCAGACCATCTCGTCCACGTAGATACATCTCACGCAAGTATTATCTGCTGAACAGCTGACCACGCGCTGCTGAGTCCAGCAATCATCGCTTCTATTTAAGTAACATCTAAGTACTATCTGCTTACGCTATAGAACGACTACATAAACGAGGCATGAGATAGATTCTGTATTACAGATTTTCTTGTCTTTTATTAAAATATTATCAAAAGTATTTTATAATGATACCGAAGAAAATTAAATGTTACAGAAAAATTAACTCGGATGGAGCTCGGTGTCTCTCCGAGTCATGCTTTATTCGCGTCAGACCGAACATTATTGCCGTCAGATGCTTTATTTATTTTAATTAATAGATCTGTATCGGTAACATTTGTGCAGAATGTATTGCCGCGTTGGCCTGCTGCTTTAAAACAGGCTTCCACCATCAGCCTTATCATAGCTTGAAAAAATCAGGATCCTCTCCATCGTACAATAATTAAATAAAGCGAGTTAGAGAGAGCGGTTGCATCAGCTATGCCATGAACTTAGCCTACAGTGTAGTGTTAGTGCGTTAAATCTATTATTTTATTAAAAAAACGGGTATTTATCGCCTATTTTACCTTTATTTGAACTAAGTACTTACTTCAAACCGCCTCTGTGGTCTTGTGGTTCAACCCACCGATTTCAGATCCAGAGGTCCCAGGTTCGATCCCCATGATGAGTACAATATTGTGCTTGGTTTAGTTGGTGGTAGAACCTTGTTAAGTCCGCCTGACTAGCAACCACCATCTTACCTAATTCTGTCGCCATAACAACAATTCTAAAATTGTTGTGTTCCGGAATATAGAGGATAGCCAGCTCCTCAGTTAGTTGAGGATTCCTGGTGAAGTGCGCCTCCACCTTCGGCCTTATCTCAATTTGTAACCAGGTGAGATGAAGGCCAAGCGCTTCCCCGTTGTAGAATTAAAAAAAAAAAAATTTACCCGACGTTTCGGCGGGGTTGCGCCAGCCGTGCGCATAGTGGCTACCCGTTTTTCTAATCAAAATAATGTGTTCTAATCGCGAAAGTTTAAAAAAGATGTTAAATCTAGTCTGTTGCTCGGGACATTGTGTTCAGGAGATAATGTTAATGTTGCTTATTACCAAGTGAGATGACAGTATGTTAGGGACGCATCTTATGCGAATACTGTGAGACCAGTGACCAATGCCGCGAAAGGTAAGCAATACATATATGTGCACTCGTGGTATTGGCAGTTCTCGTGCCGATCTTGGCAAAAGTTTATCTAGAGTAAGTACCTACGTACTATCCAACTGTTGGCAATTCTACACATTTTACGGAGGCTCAATACGCTGCAAAGCTGAAATGAAGGCGAGAACTGGCACAGCCGACCACACGGCGGCCACATCGGCCATTTATCGATCAAATGAACGTCAGACGTTTATTTAAAAAGTTCCCGAGACTTTCGCTCGAGCGAGATATTAGGTTATGAAACTGGCATAAATCTCCTGCGGGCGCAGTTATTTATATTCTTCTTTGATAACGTTTTGAGCTTTTCTCATTAATATGTGTTATTATCACTAGTGGCTCTGTGAGTTGTAGACCTCGCGAGTCTGTCTTTGCAGAGCATAAAACTGAATAAATGTTCATGCTAAAACATAAAGTTGAGTTTTTTATATTGGCGCTACCTACCGCCTTTCTAAAGCTTCTTCAATCCATTAATATTTCAATCAGACGAAACAGCATACATTCGTTAATGTGGGGCGAACGTAATCTTTCTTCAATTAGGTAATATTTTCTTAATTAACAGTAAGGTATGCAAGTACGCTATACACCTACCGATGTCATACATTCTTCATCGAAATCAAACATTTTTAGGTATTTTTCTGAGTGACATTTTGTAGTTTTTGTAAACTAGGGCACATCGTAAACACATCGTGGATTCATAATTGTGGAATTCGTCACTGCCTGCAGGCTACATGTATCTTTTTTTTATTTTTTTTTATTCTATTTTATTCGTGACTTATGCCATAAATGGCATGGCAGTCACATCGTACCCTAATACATACAATAACACAAAACTTAAAAATGATATGAAGGGAAAAAGGATATGAAATATAATATACCTACTTTATAAATAACTAAATCACTGATGAACAAAATGTGCGTTCCAGCAAAATTGCCTCGTTAGAATTGGGTTCGGACAAGATTTTAATGAACATACCAATATCTATCCGATTGACGCACAATTTGAGCATCAGTAATTCTCTCTCTCTCCTGTACTTGTCACAATCCATCAAGAGGTGGTGCACATCATCCAATACTCCACATACCTCACAATTCGGCGAATCTAATTTTTTCATGAGGTATCCAAATTTTCTTGATGGATAGTGACCAGAACGTATTCTATGCATAAAAACTATAAATGACCTATTAAGTTTACCTTGGACAAACCACGGAATACGAGGAGGCAGACATTGGATTGTTTTATACCAAATTCCCTTTTCTTTACTTCTTTCATCAAAATATTCCTCATACATATTATAACACAAATTCCTTATTTCAAATAATTGTTCTGTATAGCTAGGTTGTATGTCAAAGTCTGTCCCTTCTGTACATGCTTGTTTTGCCAATCCGTCAGCCTCTTCGTTACCTCTTAAGCCTATATGAGACGGAACCCATTGCAATTTCAAATCTATGTTAGTGTGTGAAAATTAATGAATTTTATTTAAAATAGAATAATAAGCTATCGAAGTACCTCTGATACCAGAGGCACATCGAGCTAGATGCTGAAGTGCGCTCTTACTGTCTGTAAAGATACTGACTACCTGCTGATTGCTGGAATTTAAATAAATTATAGAATCTAAAGCTTTTGAAATTGCAATGAGTTCTAGTGTCATTATATTAGGACATGTAATTTTAAATTCACCACTTGTTCTGCCGTTCCAGTAATAATATGCGGCCCCTTGACCCTCACCACTCATAGATCCGTCCGTGTAGTACATATGCCTACCGTTATACTTTTCATTTAATTCCCTGATGACATTAAATTTAAGTGATGCCTGATCTTGATCCCTTTTACTACCCTGTATACTATCCAAATAACAATTAATTACACTTTCAATATTAATATAGGTTACCCACACATCCAAAGAGGATAGATCTAGTGGGCTAGAGGAATAAAAAATAAAAAACGTCTACAAATATCATATGCGTCACAAGTAATGGTTTATTTTTGGTACTCCAGTAACTACTATCTCGAAGGTCTAACAAGTCATTGATCATCTGCATTGTTATATTGATTGTCTTTATATTGATTTGTCCAAGACATGCACTTCGTGCAAAATTTATATACTAAATATAGACGTCTTGAATGTAAGGGTTTTTTTATTTAACCTTCATATTACATACGTTGTGCAACAAAACACAAGACGTGTTGATTTTTTCCTTTTTAAAGAACAATCAGTATTCATTGTGACAACCTTTATCGTGATATGCCTTAAGTTAGTGATAGGTACATACTCTAAAACAATTTACAACATTTACATTCAAACGGTTCAAACCTCATTGTAGGTTTAATGTAATATCATTATGTACCTACTCGCCATATTAAACGCGAGTTTTCTCTGCCAGTTCTTTTGTAATGAACCCTAAAACTTCCAACATGGGAGTCAGACCTATAGTCTAAAGTAAGTGTTCAACAAGAGCAAAATACTTATAATCAATGTAACCAGTGTTAAATAAATAATAAATAAATCAATTTTACAGGATATTAAGATTCACACTAGTAGCAAGTAGTTTCTGCAATACCCACAACAAAATGTATTGGTTAGGCCGACTAGCATTTGAAACAACTACTATACGCTATGAACAAATATTGTCCAAACCAAATACAGTCGTTGGTCCATGATGTACCAACATCATGATCGTGATGGTTAGATCAGGATCTATTGGAAGTAGTGTTTGTCAAAGATGCATCTGCCTCAGCAGAGTGTAAACTCGCAGTATGACACGACGCGCGACGCTTGACCAATTACTGATTTGAAACTGAAATTAGGAACCCACAACAGAGTACAAACATCCCAAAAAGGTTTCAACCTTTGAGTTTGAGAAATCGATTTGACGACACATGTATTATAATAATATAATAATTCTCGTACTAGATGTTTTATGGAAGACTGAACGCGTCTTTGGAACATACCTAGTTTTTTATTCGTAAGGTTTCATACAAGGTAGGTACATTGTTGTAACTTTATGCGCGGTCTTTGAGGCAGTATGTCTATTCTCGGGGTATCGAGTATCGGAAACACTATGTTCACACAGGCTGGTAAGTACATGACATTACAGAACATTACAGAACATAATTTTACACAGCTCCACCTAGTCCCAAACTAAGCATAGCTTGTAATATGGTAACTAGATCACGGATAGAATACTTAAATACTTTTTTTTTGTAAATACATACTTATCATACAACACAACAATCAAACACAGAACAAACATCTATATACATCATATAAATGTTTGTCCTGGGTGGGAATCGAACCAACAACCTACAGCGCAGAAGGCAGAGCTACTACCAACTGAGTTGTGAGGATTGTTACATAAGAAGATACCTTTTTGATGATGTGCGTCAAAGCGCCAAGTGAAAGATTGTAGAACTTGCCTGGAACATTTTCTATGCTGAAAGTATGAATGAATGAAAATTCTTTATTGTACACCAAAAACATATAGAACAATTTAACATTTTAAAACTTAAGTGAACAGTACAATGGGCGGTCTTATCGCTTAAAGGCGATCTCTTCCAGACAACCTAAGGATGGAGAAGATAGTAAAAGTACGGTTGATGGTAGGAACCCTCCTACCATCAACCATACACAAAATAAATGTGAATAAATAAATATTTAAATTAACAAAACTAAACATACCTAATTTAATACGTAATATTAATTTTAACATGATAAAAATAAAATGTATCTACTTCCTAATATATATATCTTTACCAATATATATATCATCATCTTCATCATATATCATCAGTTATAATATACTATTACATAAATAATTATTTATGAACTAATAAATATATGTAATACCACGAGAGGAGATGATTATGGTTACACAAATGATTAATGATTATGAAAAATCAGACAAATAAAAAGATTTCACTCGATTCTTAAAAGTAGCTACAGATGGAGCTTGCCTAATTGTGACCGGCGGAGCATTCCCCAGTGTTGCAACTTGAACTGTAAATGAATTGTCATAGAAGCGATTCTCAGACAATTGTATGTGCTCTGTGTAATTAAATAAATTATGCACTTACCTTTAAAATTAGGTCTTTGAAATGTTTATTGTGTTTTTAGAAAATTTCTCCCCGAAATAATTTTAACATTTTGGTGAAAATTTACAATAAATCTTTTGATCATACACAGAAGATAGCTGCTGCCATTTTGGTAAAACCTATTGGTCAAGTTTCTCGACATCGGTGGTGTGGAGGGGCGCATTCATAGTGTTCACAAAAATCAGACTTGTTATTTAACTAACTAAATCTCAAGTAGCTATAAAAAAATCCTAACAGTCCAGAAGTAATACTTCACGTATGGAAACTTTGGTAGCAATTACGTTGCATTATGTTACATAAATAAATTATATATTTTGAGCCTTGAACATGCTTTTTTGCTTGACCACGAGCACGGTTAACTAAAACTGATGGATGCCGAAGAGTACATGCAATGGCAGTTTCTTGGAATTGAAAACTGATGTCATCAAGTGATGACATTAAAAGTTGGAATTAAGAACGAGTGTCATCGAATGATGACATTAAATTTAAGGTTATGGCGTTTATAGTAAGTAGACAAATGTTTTGTTTGAAATCATAATTTAGGTTAATAGTACCTCTATTAGTTTTGTACAAAAAAATACTTTAGAAATTACGGAGTTCTGAAGTAACAAACATAAAAAAAATACATAGAACCGAATTGAGAATAATTTTTGACCGAGTTCCAAAACAGGAGGTTCCTTTTTTAAAGTCGGTCAAAAATGACAACACATAGCTCGTGTCGGCGCGGGATCTAAACATTTACTCTATCCTTTTTATGACCGCTCTTATAAAAATGTAAACGCTACTTTAGCGTAAACTAAAGTAAAGCTCTCTGCTCTAAATGTAGCACCAATAGGTACCAGCCCAATATCAGATTAGCGTCTGTTGCCTTCGGCTGACCAATAAGTTCTGCATCCGTATTCGTTGCCAGCGGAAATTTGATTCCTTCGGAAGAGAATTTATTTCCAATGATTGATTGATTGAGCTATCAACTGTATTATCGGATATTGCGGAATTGCAAAGAATACCGAAAACGGAACTGGGCGTATGAAGTGGGAGCGATCCATCTTGTTATTTTAGGTCACACTTACAGAATTGACAGCAAGTCAGTACTTAACTGAGTAATATGTTCTCTTAGTGATTCATGCGTCTGCTCAATGTTTTAATCAAATAATAATCTACCTTAGCTTATACTAAATCGTATAAAAGCTGTGTCTGTATATTTAATATTTTCAAGTAAAAATTGGTCCTGCCCACTAAAGACAGGCAGTTAAGCATGAAAATACAGTTTTAGATTTTTTTCTGTTTGCCTGTTTGTTTGTGCACGTGTATTTCTGGAACGGATTCACCGATTTGTTTTTGATGATGTGTTGTGTTGAATACAAGGCAAGAAGTTACGATCTCTACATAAAAAGTTGTGTTGATTGTAATAACATCTACCTCTTGCATTTTGTTTTAAAACGTGCTTTTATATTTTATTTATGATTGATTGATGAAATTAATGAATGAAGCCAAACTAAACATTACATAATCTATCGAAACCTAAATTTCAATGAAATCGGTTGGGTACTTTCGGAGATTAGCGTGGTCAAAGACAAGTTTTCGGCGTGATGCGTATAGTGTAAGCACACTAGAAACCTCTTGATTTTGCTTCTAGGCTAAATCAAAATGATGATGACGAGTAATGAGTTGATGATGAGGTTTTAAATAATTCTTTGAGATTTTAATATTAACTTTATATTATCTGTAGTTGCTCAACGTATGTGAGTAAAAAGATGGTTCACTACGCCTTTCCGAAACATATTTCAACTTACATTTCACCTATTTATTTACGATTCATCGACTTGTTAGTTGAACCTACAGGCATTTACGCGATGGTACACTTTTGACAAAGACTCGTTTATATCGTTCACATTTCAACTAAAGCTTGTTTGAGTTTGAGTTAGTTTTTAAAGGGTACTTATAAGTAAAACCCTTAATTACTAATTTACAGCGTTTATAAACGTTATTTAAATTTAAGTTCGTCAATTAAGTTCTGCGTGTAGAAATATACAGTGGCAGTACTAAACAATAATTGATCATACTGTTATTTTTTTACAGCTAGAAGTCAAGCATGAGAAGCTGCCGAGATTGTACTTAAAGTTTGACAGATATTGTAAATGTGCGTCAGGCGTCAGACGTAACGTGTACACGTTAAGATATTGTAAACGTGCGTCAGGCGTCAGACGTAACGTGTACACGTAAAGATATTGTAAATGTGCGTCAGGCGTCAGACGTAACGTGTACACGTAAAGATATTGTAAATGTGCGTCAGGCGTCAGACGTAACGTGTACACGTAAAGATATTGTAAATGTGCGTCAGGCGTGAGACGTAACGTGTACACGTAAAGATATTGTAAATGTGCGTCAGGCGTCAGACGTAACGTGTACACCTAAGTATCCCTTAAAAACTAGTACTTACCAGCACCAAACTCAAACAAACTTTTAGCATGATCTTTTCAATTTAGGTACATTGTTACATACATCATACACCCTTAATTACCTAATTTATTTATTTATTGAATAGTAAATAGTTAAAAAGTGCTTCCGATGATATATGTTTTGCTAATTGATATAATTATAATTAATTTATATTATATTTATATTATAATTATATATATTTATATAATTAATAATTAATTCTCTGAGTTAAGTTGGGAAATCTGGCACTGTATGTATGTATGTATGTGGCAATGTTTGTAACGGCATAACTCTCGATCCGATTTTTATGAAATTTAAACTGAATAGAGATAACGTAAATAGAATTTGATTCTTGCGGGGATTTTCGATAAGTGGGGTAGTTTTGAAGATATTGGGGTGAAAATAAATACAATTTTCCGCCCATATCTTTTGAATAGCTGATCCGACCAATTCAAAATGTTGAACATGCAGACATTATATGAATACTCATCAATCGGTACGAGGATTTTTTTGACAAATATATATAATAATTTGAGAAATAGGGGTCTTCAGTGAGACGAGAAGATTTTAGGCATGTGGGGTGTCATTTGAAAGAGTATCGACTGCACATTGATAAAATGTATATTTTATTTTTTACTAGGGGTGGTTTTCGAAACAAAGGGGTGCATTAAGATGTTAAAACACTTGGTATGTCTTGTAGGATTAACTGTTTAAGAGGGTTGACTTCACAATTAACTTTGTTTTGATTTGCTGAAACCACCCCTGAATTTGAATTAAGGGTTGCATAAGGGGTGAATAAGATTGAAGTCTTGAAAATGTGTGAAAACATGAATAATCTTATGTAATAGGTGTTGAGACTGCAGATTTTATACTTTTAGATTTTAAATAAGTTTATTTTTGTCCTTATTAGGGGTGGTTTTTAAGAAAAAGGAGGCAAACGATGATCTCCAGGTCATCTTAAATAAGAAAGGGTATGTCGCAATTTCAGTACAACTGGTCTATTTATTTTTGTTATTCACTCAATAGGGAAGGGTGTTGGTAAAATCCAATAATTACTTTTGTGGTGTCACGCAAGTGTTTTGACTGCGCTGATTCCATATCAACAGTAAATTAATGTCCACCACAATATAAAAAAAACTTCCTCTATTACTGTAAGGTTTCGCCATAATCATCTCGCTTGGCAGACAGATTGGTGCTCACAGTTAAAGTTTTGTTAACACACAGAAATAAGCTTTTTGGTTGACTTTAAGACATCCGTAGGCTGGAGAGGTAGATTTTTCTATAACCTGGATTTTTAAGCCACGACCTCAAAGATTCGAGAGCACCTTCAAAACCTCTAAATATTATATTAAGTTAGCACCAAGAGAGAGCCTCGAACACTCAGGTGAATAAAGAGAGTTCGAGAAAAAAGTGCTCAAGTAAAGTGAGAAAGGTGTAATGAAAGCACACATTTATCGTTTGTTAATTACTTAATATTTGAGAAATAATCTCTGTCGCAAACCAGACATCACGAGATCTCAGTTCGCGACGAACTACTAGTACTTATATGTTTAAGTGAAATGTAGCACTGACTAACCGGACATAGTCACATTAAACGTCGTACCAATCTATCTATCTTCAAAATATATATAACTCAAAGGTGACTGACTGACTGACTGACATAGTGATCTATCAACGCACAGCCCAAACCACTGGACGGATCGGGCTGAAATTTGGCATGCAGATTTTGATTAATTCTACCCCCAAGGACATAAAATAGGTGATGAAAGTTTGTATGAAACTTTGTCAATTTTAAACCGATCGGGCTGAGACTTTGCATGCATAAAACTACTATGACGTAGGCATCCCCTAAGAAAGGATTTTGAGATTTTGCATTTGTTTTGTTTCGGTTTAGTAAGTTGGTTATAGACTATGCTTTGTATTTGGCATTTGTTTTGTTTTCGTTTGGTTTAAGTATAGGTTTTGTCGGTTAGGTTAGGTTAGACTTTTTTAAAATGGCTAAAGAAAAACTGAAAGTTAATGGAGAAGTTGAAGAATTTACTGTCGTTTTTAAGATTTTTAGGCCCTAAATTTTTACAGACGAATATTACAGATTAATAATAATACTTCTAACCGCGAGCGAAGCCGCGAGCAAAAGCTAGTTGATTTATATATCAACTGAATGGTCGATGAATCGTTTTTGGTGCAATGTAACAAGTTGAAATATGTTTGGGAAAGGCGAAGTGAACCCAATATTAGCGGAGTCAATGCTATAAAAATGATGTAAAGGCACGCTCTTATTATGTTCCTTTACAAAAAAAGTGTTTCATTCGCTTTAAATGAATCAGTTAATATGAAAACCAGATCCCAAGATAAAAATATCTGAAAAAAAATAACCAAATAATAACAATTAAATCGACTCCCACTAGTAAAAAACTGAATAAGCTAAAATGACTTAAATCGGTAGCCTCAAATTATAGGCCAAGCGTTCAGTGAAAAATAGAAATGGACAAAGTAGCTCCAGTGTTCAGTTCGCTGGAGCGATCAGAACGTCACGTGTCCTCACTCCCCCCCCCCGCGTCACCCTCCCGCGTCAGGTCCGGTCCCGTCCCGTGCCGTGTCACGAGCTCACGAGCGCTCTTCGATCCGAATATTTTCGCTGCCAAATGGAACGATCTTTTTACGGTGGCTCACAAAATATCAGAAACATTCCAGCTAGTGGAACTGCGTGTTTCGTGCAATAAAATCTCCTACTTTGCGATCGCGATGAATATGAAGGTGGTATCGGGAAACATCTTAAATGAACCTTCTTAAATCGCAACTCGTTATTGCGAGTTAAATCAAACAAGAAGACTTTAATAAGATAAATGCAATGCTTGATAATATTTAATAAATTATACATATTAACACCTATATTTTTTTAATGGTGTGTATAATCCTATATTATCCCTATCTTACTGATGGGCAATGGACATTATATAGTTTGTTAATATTGAGAAATCACCAATCACCTAGATGTCAACTAGTATAGCAATGGTTTTGGATATTGTGTGGTTTATCATTTTTATTCAAATGATTTTTAGTTATCAGAAAATGAATTCATGTTTTTGTTTAATAACTGTTTTTGGTTATACGTTATGCAATAAATGATTGCATTACTAATTACCAAATACATTTATATATTAATAGCGAAATACATTTAATATTATTTTAAAGTATGGGATTCAAAGTATTCAAAGCACATATTTCTATTTTCTTTAACGCTACTTTAGTAGCTCTGTTAGGCTTTAAACATACTTATATTTAAACATACTTATATTTAAACGTACTTATATTTACGTTCCACGCGTACTAGGTCTCATTCATGCACATGCCACGAAAAAACTAAGCCAAAGACATTAAATGTAAAAATGAATACATTTTCTTATTTAAAGCGGTTTATATAGTAAAAATTTCATGAATTTCAAAAATTAAAACATATGTTCTTCTTTTGTAAAATAATGGTTTAGAGAATTTAACCTTTACCACTGCAGAAACAACAATTTATGAGTTTGCATTGCATTTAAAATACATTTTAAGAAGATTTACGGAAATCAAAAATACAAAATTAAAAAGGTCTCAAAATTTCACTCGCTGGGGCCACAGAACACTAATACCCTAACGCTGCGCTGGGACATCGCCAGCATTCGAACGTGTGTTGTGTAGCTCGCTGTTATTTTACCTCTCACTCGCACAATTGCTCTCTTTTTCTCGCGCATATTATATGGTTTAATTTACACCGCCGGCGAAAAGGAGCAATGTAGATCTTGGTCATACCTTTCATTTGAATAATAATAAGTAAATACTTTGCAAAAGTTAAAAAAGGAATATTTTATCCAGTAAGTTCTATTCTCTATCTATGTTCTATTATTCGCCATCTCATCTGCCTGGGACATCAGTTAGGGCTGGTGCGGCGGCTGATTCGGCCGAGGATCACAAAAGGCGCAAATATAGTGGTCTCGACAGAGCTTACCTATTTGAGCCTTTTGGGGGGAGACCTTGGGTCCGTGGGGAGCCGGTGCCCTCCGGGTTTTCAAAAAAATTTGACAGCTATCATTGAAAATGTAGATCTTGTTCATAGCTTTCACACATACACATACTCAATTTAACAATATTTATTTATTATCAACCAATAAACCATTAATTAAATATAGTTGGTCGGTTAGTTCCAAAAATGTTTATTACTAATTGACAAACTGGATAGGTGTTCGGTTAAGAAAAAAAAATACCAACCGACCAACTAGGTGGACAGCCTGGTTGGTCGGTTGATAAAAGACGAATATAATCATCAATAGAGCATACCTACATATATATCAACAAAACTGAGAATCAACTGTGGAAATACAGTGAGCTGGTGGAAGGCTTAGACAACATAATAAAGAACACCCTTTCCACGGTTTTGAATATTGAGTTGGATGACAGAGCATGGTCGCAGGCCTCATTGCCTGTTCAATTGGGCGGCTTAGGTATACGCAAAATTTCTAGTGTTGCTTTGCCAGCGTTCTTGTATTCCGTCTATAGTACACATTCTTTGGTTGAGAAAATTCTAAGACCATCATTTTCGGCTGTTCCTGGCAATATACTCCAAATTTCTTATCTTGACGAGTCTCGAAATGCTTGGCATTTGGCATAGTGCTTGTCCTAATACCGATCCCCCAAAACACCTTTCGGCACAACGGCAGTGGGACCGGCCTCTGTGCGAGTTGACACGGAATTATCTATTACATACGTGCTCAAACTCCACAGATCGTGCTCGTCTCTTAACTGTTTCAAAATGCGAATCAGGTCTTTGGCTGCAAGCACATCCATCTTACAATACCGGTACACTTATGGATCCTGTAACTTTCCGTATGCGTATAACGGTCCTTGGGTAATCTGACTGATTCCTTTATACATAGTTAGTTTAATTGTACTTTTTATTGAATAAAGATTTTACTAAGACCAAGATAATTATAGAGATCAATAAAATCAACAGTGAAACATAGAATATTATTATAAGACAATATAATATAATTTTCAACACACTTGCTCATAAAGTGGCTCTATGGTCACCGCAATTAAGCACAGAATGACACCCATAATCAAACTGTGACTTTTTCATTGCTATAACTCACTAGTGAGTCATGGATTTTTTTTTAATTTTATTGGTTGACTTTTTTTGGTCTTAAAAAAAGTTTTTAATCAATAAAAAGATCGTGTTCAATAGAACATATAAATTAATGTTCTTATTGCTTGCTCATTTCAAGCAACATCTTATTTAAATAGATAATTTTTACTCGTACGTGTTTAATAAATAAAACTTTCACTCAAATATAACTTTTGTTTCCTCTATAATAAAAGAAAACGTTAAATTCCCCATTTTATACGTGGCAGAACAGGCGCAAACCCTATGCGCGGAAAATAAAAAAAAACCTCATCCCTTTAGTCTGTGGCCGATCGCAATGCGCACGCATAGGAAAACTGATTAATTTTTCCCGCCATAGCGAAACATTTTTCACAACTCGTTTTCACTGTTGAAATTATAGTTATTTATTAATTACAATGTCTACAAGTACCAGTTACGAAGAAAATTATTTATGTTGTACACCGCCCGATATAAGATGTGAAGCCCTTAACGTAATGGAAAGTTTACTACCTGAAAACTCCAAGGAAAAATATCTATTAGCGTACCAAAATTTCATAAAATGGAAAAACAGCAAGAATACGCAGTCTTTTTCAGAAAATGTGTTCGTGGCGTACTTTAAAGAATTATCTTCTAAGTACAAACCTAGCTCTTTGTGGTGTTTATTCTCAATGTTAAAAAGTACAGTCCGAACAAAGAATGGAGTGGACTTAAAAACATACTCTAATTTGTCAGCTTATCTAAAGAGACTATCCGATGGATTTAGAAGCAAGAAATCAAAGGTTTTATCGTCTGACGATATTGAAAAATGTATAAAAGATGCTCCAGATAACCAATATCTGGCTACTAAGGTTAGTTAAATTAATTTTAAATATCTACGCGACTTCAGCCTGTGTTGTGAGTTGAACTTAATTATTGTTACTTTTTTTTCAGGTTGCTTTAATATTTGGTGTAACTGGTGCCTGTAGGATACAAGAATTAACAAATATAACAGTAAAAAAACATAGAGAACCATGGCCAGATGCTTTTAGTGATGATACCTATCACGAAAAATAAAATACCGAGGTCATTCACCACACACGGTCCATTCTATGAAATTGTTAAGAAGTTTGAAAGTTTGCGGTCACCAAAAGCAAAAACTGACCGTTTCTTTCTAAATTACCAGAATGGTAAATGTACCTGTCAGCCTATAGGTATAAACAAATTTGGTTCTATGCCTAAAGAAATCGCTAAGTTTTTAGGTTTAGCAGATGCTGAGAGCTACACTGGACATAGTTTCAGAAGAACTTCAGCTACATTGCTGGCTAATTCAGGAGCTGATATAATGACTTTGAAGCGTCATGGTGGGTGGCGATCTAGCAATGTAGCAGAATCATACGTAGAAGATTCCATACAAAACAAGAAGGAAATTTGTGCAAAAATCACAAAAAGAATTTGTTGACGACGTAGGTACGCGCTCACTACGATAACTCATAGATACTAGGTATTATTTCGGTTACTATTTTGGTTAAATAAATATATTGTGTATCCGTGGAAGCGTCTCGCGGCAAGGCTCGACAACGCGTCGATGGTTGACGCGCGCGCCACCTGGAGGATGCTTTTGGAAGCAGTCGCAAGATAACCACGGCTCGAGAGGCCGGATCTGCCGCGCGCGCTTCTCAGATTCACAATCATTGCTGTTAAACAAACGTTTTTTATTTGTACTTCGAACGCCAGTGACCCCAACCCCCTACAAAAGTGGTCCTCGAACCGGATAGCTACTCGTTCCGAAGCTTTTTAACAAGAATACCGCACCCCGCACCCCGCATACGCCGCGCAAACGAAAACAACGTGGCGCAAAAGTGGATGAAAACGAATCTGAAGGCAATTTACCTCCTCCGTCAATGAAGGATGAACAAGTTGAAGTTTACGGGAGTGTGTACAGTACTAGCAAAAGGTCGGTGAAAACTACGGATACATCATCAACTTCTGAATCTGTGCCGCCGCCGACAACTAGAACTGGAAGCTGAGACAGCTAAGGCTAAGCTATGAATCGAAGCGGCCGAAGCGGAAGCCAAAGCTGCCAAAATAAAGTCGAAAATCCAAGTCGATCTCATCAACAAACAGCTCGCCGCGGATGTTGCCGATTTGGAGTCACATTCGAAGAAGTCAGCTGCATCTGCATCTATTACAAGAAAAGTAAACAACTGGCTCGATAGATCCGCTGAGCCCGAGCCTGAGCCTAACCCGCCACTCCCGCTCGCGGATGCTGGCCAAAGTGACATCAAACTACTGGCCTGCGCATTGAAAGACGCATTTGCTGCTTCTTCTTCTCAGCATCACCAGCAGCTACTTACCAGATTGTCCATATCTAAGGATCTGCCTCTCTATTCCGGTGATTCATTGGATTGGCTGCAATTTTAAGAAGCGTACCTATCTTCCACCAAACTCTGTAAGTGCAGTGACTCAGAAAATGTGTGACGACTCCGCAAGTGTCTTCGTGGCGAAGCTAAAGAAGCGGTCACGTCATTGTTTATCGGCGGAATTTCCCCTGATGTTATCATAGACACATTGGAGCTACGTTTTGGGAAGTCTGAGAACATAATGGCTAACATAGTAATACAGCTTAAGAAAATACACCCGTTGCCTTTGACATTCCAAAACGAGCTTATTTGTTTTGCTGTGAAAGTAAAAAACTGCGTATCGGCTGCGATAGCGATGAAACAAAATGATTGCCTACGCAGCCCCGAACTAGTGTCGGTCGTCGCATCAAAGCTACCTACTATACTACTCAATAAATGGACAGATTATTTTTATGAAAATCAGCGCAGTAGTGATAATGAAACTCCAAGATTGCAATTATTAAGCGATTTCTTCTACTTGGAAGCTAATAAAATTGCATGTTCTGGTGTGAGTCACATTCACACTCAATCAATAAAAAAACCTGAGTATCGGGAGACCAGGCATACAGTTTTACACTACAAATAATAATTATATTAATCAAACCGTTGACCATGACTGTAAATTTGTCACCACAAGTCCGGTCATAAACTTTCCGAATGTCCGCGTTTTAAGCGCGCTATGCATAAAGACCGCTGGAGGTTCACACGAACAAATAGGCTGTGCTTTAAATGTCTCACACCCCGACACACTGATGCATCCTGCTCTGCAAGTCACAGTGACATCGAGGGCTGCGACCAGCCACACCATCGTCTGCTGCACTGGATTAAACCGAGCGATAATAAGAGTACTAATGATAAGGTCGAGAACGAATTCTTAGATACCGATGTAAACCACGAGATCGTGAATCAGACCGTGGCCTCCTCGAACCCTAAGGTACTCCTAAAAATCGTGCCGCTGACTGTACATGGACCCGCTGGCACCATGCATACGCATGCACTTCTGGACGACGCGCGGCGGAGCGACCGTGACCTTGATCGCCGCGGATCTAGCCGATAAGCTAGGCGAAGCGCGTGGGACAATGGTGAATTAGTCTGTGACACACAAATAATAAATTTAAAAATAACAAATAATGATAATCAAAATTATTGTGTACGTGCGCGTAAAATAAAATTATTAAATTTGCCTGTGCAATCTTTGCCGAACATTAACTAATAAATATGGATTAGAAATTAATTTTAGTGAAAAACGATCATGTAAATGCGATGCGCAACCAATGTTATTGATAGGTCAGGACAGCCATGACGTGATAGCACCGGTACAATGTTATCGGAGTGAGCAGCGTGAGCCTTACGTAACCCAGACCACACTAGGTTGGTGTGTACCACCACACGGGAGCTCGGTAAGTGACTTTCCACATCATTCCAATCCGTGTGTCTCTCTCACGCACGACTGTCCTGATAATACTTGGTCACAAGAAAATGTTTTCCATTTATGTGTAATACAACCAGCTGAGACGATCCCTGAGGTCGCCTCCCCCAGCGCTCCAGTGCGTCCCCAGGACTGTGAACACCGATGCGCACAGCTGCACGACAAAGAAAGTCCTTTTTGTTGGACTCCATCGGAGTAGGTACTAAGACACAATCCTGAGGATGTGCGCGCGGTCTCTATTTTAAATGAGACTTCGCGAGGGACAATGGTACGTTGGTCTACCGTGGAAATCAGATAATCATTGTTTGCCTGACTCCTACTCTAATGCATATAGACGTCTAAAATCAATTCAAAAGAAAATGTTGTCTAATGGTGATTATGCACTACGTTATGACGAAAGAATGTCGCATTTAATTAAAAACGGATAGGCTAAGGAACTTGTAGGTAGTTATGCCGAAGGTGGCATTGACCGCGTATGGTACCTACCCCACTTCGGAGTAGATAACCCAAACAAAAGAAAACTACGATTAGTATTCGATGCGGCAGCGCAATCGAGTAATCGCTCACTGAATGATTTTCCTTTGCAAGGTCCCGATCTTCTGCAGTCTTTGTTAGGAATAATGTTAAGATTTAGGGAAAATAGTATAGGTTTAATAGGAGATATACAGGACATGTTTTTACGTATAAAAATACGTGACGAAGATATACACGCGTTACGTGTTTTATGGCAAGATGGATTCTTACCTCTTGAGGAGCCACCCTTAGGCTCAAATGATATCCCCGAGAGTCCATCTCCCAGGGATAGCCATATAAAACAGTATGTCATGAGGTCACTCATTTTTGGCGCTAACTGATCGCCTTTTGTCGCGCAATATGTAAATCAAATTAAAAATACGCAACGGTTCGAACAAACGATGCCGGATGCTGTTCACGCGATTAGAAAGAATCAGTATTTGGATGACTATATCGATAGTGTAAGCGATGTTTGCGACGCTAAGAAAATGATTAAAGAAATATCGCAAATTAATCAACAAGGCGGTTTTAATATGCGCGATAGGTTAAGTAATAACATCGAAGTTTTAAACGATACGCCAATGGATATCCTTAGTGAGAAGTCCGTAAGGTTCAATGTCGAGAATCAATCGGAACGAACTCTTGGGTTGTTATGGTTTCCTGCCAGTGATACTTTCGCATTTGACTTATCGTTGAAGCGCATTCCTAGGGATATTTTAGATTCTACGCGAAAACCGTCAAAACGGGAATTATTGCGTATTATTATGCGTATTATTATGTCTATTTATGACATGCACGGATTTTTAAGTCCTTTTATCGTAAAGTCTAAAATAATAATGCAGGCAGTTTAAAAAATAGGTGTAAAATGGGACGATGACATTCCAGACAATTTATAGAATAAATTTCAAGAGTGGGTTGTTACAATTACCAACCATCTGGGACATTCGTATTCCTAGGTGGTTCTTTCGGCTCGATTAGGAGCGAAAACCGTAACTATAAAACCTTTATAGCAAACAGATTATGAGAAATTGATGAGTTTTCAAAAATAAATGAATGGAATTATGTTCCTTCAGAATTAAATATGGCGGGCCTAGCAACTAAAATAACGGATTACTACTTACGTAGTGATTCTTCCTGGCTTACGGGACCTCCTTTCCTGTATGAGAACCCGGAACGCTGGCCGCAGCAACCTGAAACATTACAAACAAATATCAATAATGACGCGTTAGATGATATAATACATAGTGTATGTCATACTCACAGCGATACTTATGTATTACCCGTCCCGGACCCGGATAGGTTCTCGTCCTGGATGAGGCTGCTTCGTTGTGCCGCGACTTTCTTATTGTTTATTTCAAAATGAAGAAAAAATAAAACTCGCCTCATTAATAGTGAGCTAATGAATAGGGCGGAAGTTTTACTATTACGTCACTCACAGTCACAATCATTTCGGCGCGAAATAGATCTGTTGAATAAGAATAGTGAAATTAATTTAGAGAGTCGTTTGCGTCCTTTGACGCCGTTTGTAGATAGCGACGGGCTTTTACGTGTCGACGGGCGTATTGACGCCGCAAAACAAGTAGATGATCAAATTAAAAACCCTATCATCATTGACGGTCGGCTCCGCGTAGCTCACTCCTTTAACGAATTAGTCGTTAACGAGCTTAGACAAAAACATTGGATAGTGAACCTACGACCTACTGTCCGCACGGTAGCTTCGCAGTGCTTGTTTTACCGTATAAGGAAAGCTACGCCTATGCCCCCACGACTCGGTGACTTACCTACCGAACGCTTAGCTCATCATCAGCGTCCTTTCACGATGTGCGGGATAGATTTATTTGGGCCTATAGAAGTTACTTTATGTCGACAAAAGCCAAAGCGATATGGAGTTTTGTTTACCTGTTTGACGATTCGCGCGGTACACGTAGAAATCGTACATACTAGTAAATATAATAAATAGTCGACCACTCACTCACGTGTCAGTGGATTCTAGGAGTCAGGAAACATTGACTCCGAACCATTTTTTAATAGGTAGCTCGTTGAACTTACCTGTCCCTGGGGTCTTCGATGACAAAGATCTGTTTCTGCGGCGGCAGTGGCGAACCGCTCAGCGTCTGACTAATTTATTCTGGAGTCGGTGGGTAAAAGAGATCTTACCTGTTCTCATTCCTCGGGCAAAGTGGAACCGTGAAGGACAGCAGCTCAAGGTAGGCGACCTGGTGATCGTGGTTGATCCTTCTTCACTCCGCAACTGTTGGCCTAAAGGTATTGTGGAAAAAGTATATCCAGGACAGGACGGTAGGGTGAGAGTAGTAGACATACGGAGTGGGACGTCAGTAAAGAAGCGCCCCGCAGCGCGCGTAGCCTTGCTCCAGCTTGACGTTGAGTGTCGTGATGACGACACTAGGGGGGAAGGTGTTGACGACGTAGGTACGCGCTCACCCCGATAACTCACAGATACTAGGTATTATTTCGGTTAAATAAATATATTGTGTATCCGTGGAGCGTCTCGCGGCAAGGCTCGACAACGCGTCGATGGTTGACGCGCGCGCCACCTGGAGGATGCTTTTGGAAGCAGTCGCAAGATAACCACGGCTCGAGAGGCCGGATCTGCCGCGCGCGCTTCCCAGATTCCGTTTTTTATTTCTACTTCGAACGCCAGTGACCCCTATCCCCTACAGAATTAAACTTGATTCTGAGGCTCTTCCTACTGACGAAACACCAAGTACATCATTGGATGTACTTGGTGTTTACCAGTTTGCCAATCATTGGATTGGATTTCACCTACCTACACGAATAATGAGCCATCTCAAATTACAATAGAACATAAAAGTAATTCAATAAATAATCTATCTGATGAGACCGCTATGCCATCAAAAACAGTTAATTATAATTTTACTAACTGCACATTTACTAATTGTTTCTCTAAATAAACTTTTTATGTACTAAATAAAATGAGTTTTTATTGTTATTTTATTCACAAGTGTGTTGAAAAACGTCGTATGATACACATGTGTATTGATGATTACTGTCCTCGGCTCTCTTAAGACCCTCGCCTAGTAATCACCAATGTTACACACTAGTACCATAATGTACTATGTATTCACACACACACACACACTAATCTCTCCCGATTCAAACTCTCTAACCGTGGATGCGAGCATGGTATTCATACTGATTCCATCTTTTTTCTTGATATAGGTCCGTCCATCACAACCCGGTGCCAAAAATCATTCATGACTCTTTTGATCGAGACCAGAAACTATACTATACTTGGTTTCCGCTTCTATTTTTTGGCTATTCCGGCATTCCTCTACATGCCTCTACAGAGTTATTAGTGCGATGATGTTCTTTATAGCAGTTGTATGTGTTTGCATAATCGGAATTGTCATTGAGCCACGTTTTGATAAAAATGTCGTTAACTTTTGTTGTATCCTCAGTGTTTAAACATTCCGCTATGATATATGTGGTAAAAGTGGCAATGTACAATATCTCTTCACGTGATCTTTCCCCAATTTCGACTTTGTGAAGCGCAACGTTTCTGCTTTTTGCCATAGACATCTCTTGAAATGAGTATAGCACCCCACAATTTTTACATTCTGCGTTTTTTTTTTCTACGTGCCACTCCGGTATTTGGCTTATAATTAAACAAAATAATGTTTTGTAAGTTTCAACTGTTCTATTAGGCAGCAGAGCATAAATAGTGGGAATGGTGTTCGTGAATCGTGAATAGCTGATGGAACTTTCTGACCCATGTTTTAAACGTTCCATCACAGAAGAATCTCTTTGAATGTGCAACAATTTCTCTCATGTTATGGTGGGCAAAAACAAGAATACGTTGATGTCTGATGCGATCCGCAAGCGAGATATCTTGAAATTGCTCAGGTACAATAGCATCAGCTATATTATTGAATGATATGCGTTGAACGCCCGATGATTTGTTCCTTTTTCTATAAAGTTAATTTTTATACTATGGAAATGTGGGATACTTGCAACTAAATGGAGTCCTTTCTCTTCCATTCGCTCAATAGTACCAAAGTATACACTTGAGACAGAAACAGCGAGATTATGCTTAACTTGATCCTCGCAATCATTTAAATTTATTAGAATCTCGTTATTCGTAAAATCGCCCACATGATTATGATCAGTTGCTTTTAATATAGCGTGCTTACTGAAATTTAATTTAATAATAGCTTGACATGTTGATTTTTTCGAGCAACGCCACATTGAAGATCCATCTTTATTATTTCTATGTTATACATCATTTGTATCCATATTTTAATAATATTGGATGATTTCTTTGAGAATTGATGAACGAAAATGTATTTCTGTTAGTCAATGATGAGCCTGCGACTGCGACTCCGTTTATAGACATACTTGTCTTTACATGAAACAATAAATAAATTTGAACTGAAGACTAGGCACAACTGACTCCACTCTCCGTCCCGTCTGATGTCTTTTGTTTTGTTGTAATTCATTTTTCAAATAATTCTTTATATCGACTTGCTAGCTACATTCTACTGATTGTTTTGTTTAGAACAAAACTTTTCAGGACAACACTTTCAAACAGCACCTAAAATTAGGACTATTTTGAAAATATCCCGCACGGCGTGGCAAGTTATAAATTTGGTTATTTTAACATTGAATTCTACATATTTCCGTACAATATACCTGTTTTCAGCAAAAAATAAGGCTATTTACGACTAACTCATTGGAATTTGACACTACTTGTTGTGATGTTTTTTGTTGAGGCCGAGATTGCGCTTTAAATGACATCTAATCTGTATGAGGGTGAAGGCATATTACGAAATTAAATAGTACAGAGCCTTTGATTATTTACAAGTAAATAATCAAAGTACAGACCTTACAAATTTTTAGACAGCAATAAAGTGACTAGAAAACCAATGTAATTAAATTGGTTTTTAGTCTACCAACAACATTCATTTGAATTTGAAATGCTCCTGAAATAGAGAAATAATTCTTTAATCTTAAGTAAATCAACTAGGAATTCTACAGGCAATAAATAGTCAAAAAGCCTTGATTCATAGATTTACTATTTTTTTTTTAACCGTCAACTTGAAGAGTCAACCAAATACACAATTTGTGAAATAAATTCGTTGAAAACACCAACGTTATGCATTAATTCGGTAATCATAACAACAATAAAAATGATGAAACAATATCATTTTTATATTTCGCTCATTGCCACATCATTTACATTCAGTAAATTATATTTATTACATACAAAATGTACACCGGATGTGATTGTGAGTGGATTCGGCTTTTACATTTGTTTTACTCAACACGATGATTCAATATGATGTGTGTATTCTATAAATAATAACCACCTCCTGTGGTCTAGTGTTGCCTTACGGTGTCAGAACCAGAGGTCCCGGGTTCTACCCCTAGGGCATATTATTGTGCTTGTTTTGGTTGATGGTAGGACTTAGTAGTCCTAACACCAACCAAACTAAGATGGTAGTCAATCTTACCTTATTCTGTCGCCATAACAACAATTCTAAAATTGTTGTGTTCCGGGATTTAGAAGTAAGATAGTCAGTTCCTCAATTTGGCTCCGGGTGAAGTGCGCTTCCACCTCCGGCTTTATCATAACATGAAGATCAGGAGAGATGGAGGCCAACACATCCCCGTCGTACAATAAAAAAAAAAACTGCTACGATAAAACAAAGTAGGTACTAAGTAGGTACTAGGTATTGAACGATATAAAACGAAAAGACGATATCTGATATTACCAAGAGTGGCAAATATCCATTGCATTGATGTTCGCGTAGTAAAACTAAACGTTAAATATCAAAATGGAACGTCAAAAGGTACGTGCGAATAGTACCAGTTATCATGAATATTATCAAAATGTTGTAAATTCCTCTGTTCAAAAGTAGAAGAGCGACTAGGTTAGCTAGGTAAGCCATGCCGAGGCTGCTGTGCTTCACGTCCACATCCACATGTCGTACAAGCCGGCGCCCGCCCGTTTCATGTCACATCTCCAGCGTTCAGGTAATGTCATCCCCACGGTACAGTTCACTGAATGTATCGGTGTTCCCTGTAGTAAACGTATTATAAGATCCGATTAGACCCTCATAATGAAATATTAAAAATAAGCTTCACCAGATACCGAAATTATTGCAATAAATTAGTCAAAAAATTGAAAAGAAGCTATGAAAGAAAACAATTAGCACAATCAACAAAAAATCTCTTTGGAAAAACAACAAATCCATAGCAAACTATATTATTAATACCTATATTTAAGAATACCCTGCTGTTCAATTATGAATAACTAAAAAAACCATGAATAACTTTCTTATTTAGTTCATATGAGGAATATATATCGATAATTTTGACCTTTTATCATAAAAATACACGGTTTCAGAGTTAGGGCATACTTTTAATGAAAACTTTCAACCCCTTTTTGAACCCCTTAGGGAAAGAATTTTCAAAATCCACTTCTAAGCACTCATTTTCGCATCAAGACAAACATACCCTCCAAATTTCATGTCTCTACGATTAGCCGTTTAGGCTGTGCGTTGTTATCAGTTAGTCAGTTAGCATTTTATATTATTATATATCAGTTTAACTAGCTTTTGCTCGCGGCTTCGCTCGCGTATTATTATTAATCAGGTGTAGTTTTTGTGGCTATACTTTTGTTTAGCGTCTGTAAAAAATTAGGGCCTAAAAAACTTGAATACGACAGTACATTCTTCAACTTCTCCATTAACGTTCAGATTTTCTTTAGCTATTTTAAAAAAGTCTAACCGACAAAACCTATACTTAAACCAAACGAAAACAATACAAATGCCAAATACAAAGCTGAGTCTATAATCAACCTACTAAACCGAAACAAAACAAATGCAAAATCTCAAAATCTTAGGGGATGCCTACGTCATAGTAGCTTTATATTATCATCTCAGCCCGATCGGTTTAAAATTGACAAAGATTCATACAAACTTTCATCCCCTATTTTATCCCCTTGGGGGTAGAATTAATCGAAATCCTTTCATAGCAGATGCCTACGTCATAATATCTACCTGCATGCCAAATTTCAGCCCGATCCGTCCAGTGGTTTGGGCTGTGCGTTGATAGATCACTATGTCAGTCAGTCAGTCAGCCACCTTTGAGTTATATATATTTAAATAATAATATATAAGATAAGATAAGATAAGATTATGGAAAATAGCCAGGGCCCAATTCTACTAAATCAATTGTTTCACAATGACAATGATTTCATCGCAGAATGGCCATCATTGATACCTTTTGGTATTCTACTAATACCAATCTAACACCAATCTATTTTAAATGACTGTCATTGAATTGACTTTGACGATCATTGAAAAAAGAGAGTCAACTTTTCGTATTTTGCTAATCAATGGCATAGCAATCGCTAGCGATTGTGGGCAAAATTTGGTATTCTGCTATTTTTGACAACTTTTCCAGTCGTAATTTCGTCTATGAATTAGTCATAAAGTGCAAAGGTTGCTTATTACGCATATTGTTGCAGGGTATCGCGATGTCATACAAAAAATGATGTATGAAACAAAACAGAATTTTAAAAACGAATGTTGTTATCTCACTCACTTTTTTAGATAGCCTCGGTTTTATTGTATGGGCTCCCGTCTCTTCTTACGTAGTATTCAGTATTATCTTTGTATATCGTAATGTCATAGCACGGATAAATGTAATAAGTTTTATAATATGTACAGACAAAAGGCTGTTATGCTAATATTAGGTATCAACAACGTCGGCTTTGCTAGCGCTGACATCGTCGACATCGTTGGGCTGTTTCGCAAAGCACGCAGGACCCTTTTCGAGATCTCCACGAGACGAAAAGAGATCTAGTCAAGGAACAATCAGTAAATCCCAAGGGAACGCCGCCGTGATGGGATCTCGGTGATACAAAGGCAGGTAAGTAGTGAAACATTCTCTGTTCTCGAGATTGCTAAGTTTGTGTAGCTACAAATCATACAATTTATTGAGCAATACTGCAATACCTAACAAACATTGAAGCCTCAATAAAGAATTACAATATTTACAGATTGAAGAAGAATTGAGAGCCAATGCTAAGCACTGGAGATTATTTGGGGTAACCCAGAGCTCTTAACAGGTGGAGCATTGCAGCAGGATATTGTTGACAGGTGATGGACAGGAGAAATTAAATGCAAATGTAGAAATATAATTAAAATATAAATATGCCCTATTAAGTTACATATACATAGGTGACAACTTCTTTAGGTAGACGGTTCCAGTTTCGTTTTACACTATTGCAGAGAAAACGGTATGCAGCGTTCATGTTCTTCTTGTTATTTGAATTAACTTGAATTAACTTGATTTAACATTATTTCAGGGAAATGCGTTGCGTCTCCGAAGACCTTATTTGGAGTCAGAAATAGATATTACCCGCCGACGTCGACATCGTTGTCGTTACTGAAAAGATAATTATGTTTCTTGAGAGTAATAAATAACATCATCATCATAGAAGTTTATTTACTTCCGCAGTCTTTATTAAATAAAGCATAGTAAATACCTATTAAATGTATGTACGTAATGAAGTACGTTTTACTCACTAACCTTTTGCTCCATAATATTCATAAGTTGACCGAGCCTGTCTGTCAGGAGTATCAGCACAAGCTGCCCAAGGCTACTTTGAGAAATTGTGGCCCTTGCTCCCGTGGACGTGACCAAGCGCCAACTCTTGTGTGGTCACTTCCTAGACTCGTGGCACTTTAGGAAGTCAAAGAGGGCTTCAATATGCACTATGTGTAAGCTTTAGTGGAGCTGTGATTCTTCAGATATATCTGAATTCTGAGAAAAGAGTTGAAATAATAAACAATGAAAATATTTGTTTGTTTTGCATAGGTATCACAGAACACTAATATCCTAACGATAGGTATTGACTTGTAAGTTAACATGACGTTGACAACTTTAACTTTTTAAAGTCTATGTCTATGTAATATAAGGTCCATCTCGTAATATTGTGATTTAGCTTAGACCATTTAACCAAAGGACGAGCCTTGTAAGAGTATACCCCTCTGCCAAGGTACTAGACTGGAAAATCTACCGCGTTTATAAAAACAACTTCACTGATCGATTTTTGTCAGTCTCAGAATCGTTATCGCCGTGTAAAAAATGCCAACCTGTGCCGTAAACGTGTGCAAGAATAAATCATCCACCTCAAGCTTACAAAAAGATGGTGTAACATTTCACATGTGAGTGTTTTTTTGTGTAATTATTAACTAATTGTATTTAAATAATTTTAAATTTGTTATCAAAGTTGAAGTCGAGTACATCGATTTAATAATCGAGTATATGAAAAATGTTGCATCGCCTGCCGTCGTATCTCTGTTTTACTTTCAACCTTATATACATTATGAAACAGTATTTATTTGCGTAACAATGTCCAATTTATGTCCAATTAATGTCCTGTAATATTTATTTTATTTTTTTATTTTAATTAAATAATTTGTTTCGTATTTTGATGAATAGCACCTATGAACTCCCCACGAGATTATGAACTCCCTACGAGACTACCTTCACAAGACTACATCAATTTTCGACCTTATTGCGTGAGTCACTAATTTGAAATTTGAAAACCTATGATTGGTATTATTGTGACACGAGATAATTCATGAAAAAGTTACACAAGACACTAGAGTTGAGGTAATCTACACAAATATCGATCCGTATCGATATCGATAAAATTACCCGTAGCTATTTAGCACTACAATTTGATACACATAAATAATTGCACCCGCTATATGAGAAAATATTGACACTAAGCATATTTTAGGGTTATGAAGTGGGGATGAAAAATAAATGTTTACCTATCCCATGATGTGGGGTATTAATGAAAAGAGTTTAGAATTTAAATTAATAGCTAGATTTTTAACGTTTTTAAAAACCGCGTTTCGTTTTAGAAATATTCATTATTATTGTTCTTATTCTGAGTGGACAGAGATTTCTTGAGAGATTCTTGCACTGATTTCCCGCTGTGGGGTGTATTGTGCATTTGTCTGCCATGGTTTCCACTAACCCTACCCCAGCCAGCCCAGCTCCTCGATGTATTGTATTGAGGAGGACCTTGGGTTGTTGGTGACACTTATCGAGCGTTAGTTATAATATTGAATATAAATTAAAATAACTTGAAAATATTTCTACATTTTTCAGTTTTCCAAAAGATCCTAAATTAAAAAACAAGTGGACACTATCGTGCAAGAGAAAGCGGGAATGGGAACCAACTCGTACCAGCTCTGTTTGTTCCGTACATTTCGAGTCGTCTCAATTACAATGCTTGCCAAATAAAAGAAGAAAATTGGTGGAAAATGCCGTACCGATCTTGTTTTTAACTGATACCGTAAGTTGTTTTCATTTCATAGGTTACGTTTAATTGGCAAAAACACGACATTCTCATGAATTGACTTTTTCACTTTCCAGAACAATGAAACCTCTGAGGAAAGCGAGCTTCCTGGACCTTCGCAATGCGAATCATGCATTGTAAAAAATAGTATAAATGCGGAGAGCAATATCGAACTATACCAAGGAAAAAAAAATGAAAAAGAAAATCGAAGTACAGGCTAACACAATTAAAAAAATGCAATCAAAAACTAGATATTTAAAAAAAAGTAGCTTCACTACAAGAAATTTTGAAGACGTTAAATGATAAATCTCTGATAGATAAGGAACAGAAGCTGTTATTACAGAATATTGGAGTAACTAACGAAGAACTATTGAAAAGACAAATGACTAATGCAGTAAGAGGAAAAACATCACGAAAACCATTTTCACCGGAGTTACGTTCTTTTGCGCTCAACTTAAATTATTATTCACCAAAAGCCTATAGATACATCAGACAGGTTTTTATGACCGCATTACCGCATCCTCGAACATTAACAAAGTGGTATGCTACTATAGATGGAAGACCTGGATTTACTCAAGAAGCACTGAACGCTCTAAAACGTGTGCAGGAAAGTAACCCGGATAAAAAAATATATTGTTCACTAGTCATTGATGAAATGAAAATAAAAAATAGTCCAGAATGGCATCCTAAATCTCAACGGTATTACGGTTATGTTGATCATGGTTTTGATAACATAACTGAAAATAATGAGCAAGCTACAGATGCTTTAGTGTTTTTATTAGTAGGTATAAATACCACATGGAAATTACCAATACTACTTTTTAGTTAAAGGAACACCTGCTGCTCTCAAGGCACTTTAAGTAACCAAAGCGTTAGAGCTCGTTGGTAGTACAGGAGTTGAAAGCAAAGCATTGACCTGTGATGGAACTAAGTCCAATATTGCTATGGCTGAAGAATTGGGCTGCTTCATGGACCCTGATAATTTACAGACAAAAATACTAGACCCTACTTCTAGCCAACAAGTTCATTTCTTTATAGATCCTTGTCATAATGTTAAAATTAATACGGAACACGTTCGAGCATTACAAATATTTTATTAACACTTCGGGTGATAAAATTCAATGGAATCTTATAATGAAATTACATCAGGTACAAGAAGAGGAATTATTCTTTTTAGCGAATAAATTGAGGTCAAATCATATTTATTTCAAAACAAAAATTATGAATGTTCAGCTTGCAGCTCAACTTTTCAGTGAAAGCGTAGCCGACGCTCTAACGTTTTGTGAAGAACTTCTGGAACTGCCTGGTTTTGTAAATGTTAATCCAACAGCAGAGTTTTTGAAAACTGTAAATGATGTTTTTGATATATTGGACTCTAAAACGCATGGTTTCGTTTATAAACGAGCAATAAATTTACATAATTATCAAGATTTTTTTACAAAGTTTGATATTGCAAAAATATTATTGAAGAACTTAAGTGCTGATGTACCAAACATAAATAAACAAATAACAAGGATGAATATACTACAAAGTCCACGCCATACAGGGTTCTTAGGATTCTGTGTGTGTATCGAAAGCGCCAAATCTTTATTTGAAGACTTAATTTTGAATCCCAGTAGTGGGCTAAGCTACTTACCATTCCACAAAATTAGTCAGGACCACATCGAAATACCGTTTTCGAAAATTCGAGGTCACGGTGGTTTTTCGTACAATCCGACTGCGCGACAATTTGAAAGTATATACAAAAAGCTCTTAATTCATAAAGAATTATCAATATCTGGCACAGGGACCAATTGTATTCCTTTGGAAAACATCAGCATATTAAATTGTTCCCCCTCCGATAAAATAAACAATTCAGCAACACGGAAAAATATTTCTGATTCAGAAAATGTTAATTTAGAAGACTCAGATGATTTAGATTTTGAATGTCAAATGTATCTCTCGCCCTTTGGAGAAAAGGTCGTAGAGTACATATCTGGGTTTGTGGTTTATTCTCTCTCAAAAAAAAATAAGTGTGATGATTGTCTTAAAGCCTTATTTGGGCAATGCGATGATAAAAGCCTTACATATCACAAAACCAAAGGTTATTTGAAGTATGCATCTGAAAGTGTTATCAAGCTATGTCGCATATGTGAAAAAATTATAAGACAGGGTCTAGACGACGGCAAAAAGTTAAATACCAAATACACAACCACATACGTAACAACAAAAGGTCTTCAACACTTGGTAGGTGATAATTTGTTTCCATATATTGAAATGCACGACACCGACATTTATGTAAATCATGAGATTGAATAAGCGAAAGCAGTTATGAATAAGTATTCAGATACCAGGGTTTCATATCTGGTCAAAAAAAACGATCCAAGAAAATGTATCAGGCACATTTACTCAAAACTAATTCACTTTAAAAATCAATAAAATTTGACTATGGCAAAACCCTCCAGCTTTGGAGGACGCTCTGTCCAGCAGTGGACACGCTGTTGATGTGTGTGTGTGTGAGTGTGTAGGTTGAATTGGAGACTACCTAGAGTGTGTGAAAATGGGCTAGTTTCTTTGTTTATTTTTATGTATTAGAGTTTTTTATATGTAAAATAAACGCATTAAACTTGTAATTGAAATGGTTGTTTGTTGTACTACAGGTTTCACCTCAGTGACATCTTTAATTTGAGACACGGAAAATATCGATATGTATCTATCCCTATTAAAGTGACGGTTTTATGTAGAGTGATACCAGTATATTTTTTCCTAAGATGGTGGGTAAAGATCGCTTATCTTTGTTTCATGATTTTATTAAAGATAAATCTTATAGCAAAACTTGAGAGATTTAATCTCTTCATAATTTTCTTCGCAAAATATATATAAAAGGCTCGACAGCCTGAGTCATCGCCGCAAGGTGGCGTGTTTGTCGGTTTTTTACAGATTTTACTTCGGTGAGTGTGCCCAAGATTTTCACGATCACGACCTTATTCCGCCTTCGCCGTTCTTTCATAGGGATTTCAGACGCACAGCTGGTTACCATCCCCACCTGGTTTATGTTCCACGTGCTAGGACTAAGCGCTTTCAACAACCTTTCATTATGGGCACTGCAAAAACTTGGAATCAGCTTCCAGCGTCTGTATTTCCGCCATGTTATGACCAACAAGAATGTGAAATATGTTTTCAAGAAGAGAGTTAATAGATAGATAGATCTGTAAGTTTCGAGATCAAGAGCCGTCCCATCAATAATATATAAAAAAAAAATGTTTTATAAAAACTTTAGGAGGCATTTTAAAATTTATCAAAGAGTCGGCAACGCGCGAGTGATGCCTTTGGTGTTGCGAGCGTCCATAGGCGATGGTAACCACTTACCATCAGGTGGGCCGTATGCGTATGCCTGTTTGCCAACATAATGGTATAAAAGAAATACATCAGTCCCATAGAAATAACAATCAATGTTTTCACATTATGATAAATCATGAGGTAAAATTAAATTTTGATATGGCATCACTCTTTGTTCTCTTGTATGTTGAAAAGCGTGAGTTGTGTTTGTGTGCGTAGGTGTGCGTAAATTTTCGCTTTCCTATAATAGTGTTGAAGATTTGTAAATGTGTGCGTTTATAAAAACACGAACATTTTTGTTTGTGTTGCGATTGTTTTTATGTGTGCCTTTCCCTTCCCCCCGCAAAAAGTGACAGATTTTTTTGTTAGCAGAATTATACCCGTGCCTCGTCCATTGGTTTAATGGTCTAAGTGATTTAGATGCGTTGGCTACACCGGCCAAACCATTGTCATTGGAAATCATAGTCAGAGATAAACCATGTCATTGAAATTTTAATACCAGGCTTTCTTATATCTTGTGGCATCGATGAAGGTGACCTGTATCACATATTTTTTTCATGTCCCTTATTAGATCATTCAAAATTTATTTAGTCACTCATTAACATCAGGGTCCCATTTCCACTAAACATTTCGTTTCTTCTAAATTCTAAAGACCCGACTATTTTTAATTATCTTGTTACATTTTTAAATTCTAATAATATTAGGCTATAACAACTGGTTTTGTTCACATTTTCCAAATTATTTTTATTTTTGCATTTCGCGCGCTTTCTTTTTATTTTTATCTATAATGACGTGACACTGGCAGATGGTAAACCCAATTGCCATAAAAAAAAAACTGAAATTTGATAATAAGCATTTTTGGATTGGTTTTATTTTGAATTTATCATTTATCAAGCTTAGCACATCACTTGGTAGTTTAATATAAACGCGTACAGTTTGCCCTATAAAAGATTTATTAACTTTATGGAGCCTAGATGTGGGAACAGCGAATTTCTTATTACATTTCTAGTATTCTAATAGTGTTTATCACAGTTTTTTTCATGTAAATTGATGTTTACGTTGTACAGGTTACGCGCGTACATAATATTTTCATAAATATATCGGCAGGGCAAGGTCAACATATTTATTTCCTCAAACTTGTCTCTTAGCGTGGGTAAGTCCCACAGCTGGGTCCCACAGTTGGGCTGGCTGATGTTAACGATAATGAATAAGTGAGAATATAAAAACCTGGAGAAAGTATCACACGTTCCCCTCACATACCTCGTGGATAAGTAAGTTTATTTCAGCAGATTTAAGAGAAGTTCAGTTAACTTCGACTCGTTCAGAACACGATGGTTATGTGAACTGTATGGTAAGGATAGGGTCAATGAACCTATCGATGAAACCGCTTGGGATATCTTCGCGGCTTGCCTGGAAAGGGATGATACAGTGCCATGGAGCCTTCTCTGAAGTTACTTTTAACTTTTGTTTTGAAGGCATTAGGTTCGTAAGTAATTAGGCAAACTCTGGCAGCTGATTCTAAGGTTTCGCATCTCATTATAAATGTTTAATGAAGTTTTTGCTCACGTAATAATTTAGATGTTTACGAAATGGCAGGACAGCAGCTGCAACAGGATAATTATTGATTTTATTGGCAGGACAGCAGCAGGTGCCGATATCTATTTATTTATTTAATCGTATGACATTATGTAAGGCGTAAGGTTAACACTATTCTAGTAAGGAGAAAGTTAAACAAGTAGCAGTTCCCACTAAAATATGTAGCGAAGCGATATTGAAAAGTTCTGAACTCTCCCTTGTTCGATAAACTCTTTATCAGACGGAGCTACAGCGTGTTCAATCTTTTGTTCATTAGGGGCCGGCCACGACAGAAGCGCCTATTGAAATAGCTTAGGTACCTAGTGCCCTAATGGTAGATACCGGATTCCATTTGTACCTTAAGGAACCAATGAAGGTGGAACAACCGATCTATGATAAGCATTAATATGGTTTTAATACAAGTCTATGTAATACAATCTTATAATTAACGCGATGGCCCCAGCAAAGAATGGGCCCAGCCATCCCGTTACTCTCGTAAGAGCCAACTATGAGTTTACATCAAGGGGTTGACAGCAGCATCTAACCTGAGCATTGCGATCACTAACCCGACCGCCAAGCGTGGCGATTATAGCAATGTAGTATTTTGTCATGACGATTTGAGTGAGGCCTATAACTCACGGTGTTTGAATGATGACTGTTGTCCCATATGAGAATCACCGTTTTACAAGTAAGTTCGGCACATACCTACCGACGGTTTGCAAGTAGCTAGCATGCAATACGCTGCTTAGCGGAATACTGTCAGTGACAAATGTCTTTCGTATTGTTGGTCCTAGCCTCGGCACCTGATGCCGGTAAACTGAAGATGTGAGCTTCACCGACAGACCATGTGCACATAAACTTCAGAAAAACCGAAAAACAATTGATGCACGACTGGATTTAAACCCATAACCTCCGTATTGGAAGGTGCGCTCATACTACTTGGCCACGCAGCTCCTGACATAATAAGCCCTTGCATGTTTCCGCTTCAGTGGAAACCACAGTGGAAACCGTATTTTGTACGTCACAGACAAAAAATGTTGGTGTTTTAAAATTAAAACTTTTGGATTTGGGTTAATAGTCGTGAACGTGAGTTAGTTGAACACTTCAGGTTTTTGGGAAAATTAAACTTATTTCCTTTTGGTGCTTTCTTCAGTTACGAAATGATATAGAAATGTTTGGGAAAAGTTCGTACAAACTTGAAATTTGGAGGGTATGTTTATGTTGGATTAAAAATTAAAAATTATTCAAAGTTTGGTGTGACACGTTGCATAATCGCCGGAATTGTACATTATAGACGTTTGAAAAATCGTACGTAGATTGCCCGTATGAAACAATGGCATATTTTAGGGTTTTTTTTAATTTTCAAAGCTCGGAGCGATATGTTTACATATCTCTGAACTACACATGGTAGGCCTTGAAAATTAATTTGTAGATTGCCCTAATGAAATAAACAGCAAAGTAAATTACTTTATACATTTTCATAGTAAAAGATCTCATATATATACAACCTGATTCAGAATATGTGTACTATGCCGAAACGGGGTTATCCGACCCGACTCGTGGAACAACGTTTGTTTTACGACTTTTTGAATTTTGGTTCAAAGTTTTTGGTAAAACAGGATCAAATTTCTGACACCAACAGCTGGTTTTTTGAGTTGAGACTACCCTAAAATCAGCTGTTTCTTAACTCGCGACAATGACCTCAGCTCTAGACAGATGAGGCAACATAGCAGAAGGTCACAATCATAAAGAACGAAAAGCGCTTTCACTCATAGAGGAAAATCGTCGAAAAGCCTGGGCTGCTAATGAGACAATTCATTTCTTGAAGGTTTAATTTGTCAAATCAATAAGAATTTTATCTATCTGTACAAAATAATCGTTCCTATAATGTACTTTTGTCCGTCCAATATCGCATTTATCGTCTTTTTGTAACTGTAGGTGCCTATGTAATTTATCGATGTGTATGTTCCATCTAATAACCTACTTTCACGAGATGACTCCAAGTTCTCACTAAAATTGGTTCATCTGTCCTTAATATTCTTTGACACAGTTACCTTTGACACTCGACAAGTCACGACACGTCAAAGATAGCCGGCGGCTTCAAAACAAACAAAAAATGTGTTTAAAATGTGAAAAGTGTCGTTTTTCTTCGTGCTGAATAAAGTTTAATAGATTTAAAGATGATACGTGTAGTTTTCGCGAGTGTAGTCGCTAAATAAAACGTAAAATGACGTGACGAAAGTTTGTTCGAGCGCGGAACTTTGTGTTCATTTTACTGTTGTGTGTTACTCGGACTATATTTCGACAATCTGTGCAAACTAACGTGATATACGTGCTCCGGCGCTTCTAAAAAGGTAAATAGCAAGTGAAATTTTGAGTGAAAAAAGTGAAAAATTTCGTAACCTTGAAAGTGACCAAAACCACGTAAAAAGTGACAAATGTGCAATTGTTCTTGATGCAATCGTAAGAACGGCTTTTTCGAGGACTGTACATGTAGTTTTCGCGAGTGTACCCGTTCAGATGACTCCACAGTGGTGTGATGAAAGTGCTCGCTGTTCTTCACCATAAAAGTGATCAAAGGTATGTAAAAATGCTTTATTCTCAACTGCTCGCTTGCTTAATAGGTACGTACAAAACATACAACATAGGTAGGTAGTAAATTTGTGCGTGTTTTTAGTCTTGTAATCTTCTTACCAACTGATACCTACCTACCTACCTACCTAAATGCATAGTGCGGTAAAGGAATAGGGTCGTCACTATTTATTGTCATTGAGAAAATGAAAAGAAGGAAACTGAAAATGGGAATTCACTATTATCTCCCCACCACCAAAAGCCCCCCCACTGCTTAGTACACACATTATGTATCACCTTGTATATACAGGGTTTGTTACCTTATAAAAATTCTCCTAAATTACTCAAACAAACTCAAACACTCCTATTCCTAGGATTACATATTGGATATGGATATGGATGATAGGATGGATGATATGGATATATGGATGGATATTCCTTGATTCCTAGAAGTATATATATAACTACAGGTCGCGTTTCTCAACCGATTCTCGTGACATTTTGTGAGCAGGTTCTACAAGTACGTATATATATATATATTTTTTCGATTCATTTTATGGAAATTTTTCATAATGGCTGAGTTATGGGGGTTGCAAACATAAAAGACATCATATTTCAGCCATTTGCAAAAATGAAAAGAAAATGACCACTATTATTTTTTGTTACCCTAATTAAGACGCAACTTTTCATCCAATAAACTTCAAGTGGGTGTAAGGTGATGAAAAATGAATAATGGAAGAAGAAACGCAAATTTTCTGTGTGACATCAAATAACAAGGGAATTTCATTCGCTTTAGGAATATAGCTATGATTTTTGGTTTTGATTTGGAGGTGACCCATTGTGTTATTCCATTTGTTATATACTAGCTGACTGTGCCCGTGCTTCGCTACGGTACGTAATCTATACTAATACGGTTTTATATAAAGACTTTGAAACTCGCAAATAATTGGTAAAATCATTATCAAAACCGGTTCAGTAGATCCAGAGATTACCCCTCTACAACCTCACAAACTCACAAACTTTACGTCTTTATTGACCGAACGAGCGCGAAGTGCGATCTAAAGGTCAATACACAGGTCAATACACAGGCATATGCAGATCACCAAGCGCAAGGGTTACAAAAAACACTCTACCTCTGCGTTTTTTACAGAATACATTAAAATAATTAATGTGCGTTCAGAACCTACACTAAGACGGATGACTTGCGTCGTAGGTCTGCCCTTCCTTCGTGACTCCAATGGTAATTTGTGGGTTAAGAAAGGTTCAGTGAATGGTTCCGTTGTAACCGATTTAATGTATCCACCTAATCGTGCTCCTCCCGCTGATCGCCCATTGGTAGTAATGGTCAGGTTTCACCATGCACTGGCCCAACCATGATGGAATGACAACAGAGCCGTGACGGTAGAGGTTGAATGGTCAGGTTTCACCATGCACTGGCCCAACCATGATGGAATGACAACAGAGCCGTGACGGTAGAGGTTGAATGGTCAGGTTTCACCATGCACTGGCCCAACCATGATGGAATGACAACAGAGCCGTGACGGTAGAGGTTGCTCGGTACTGGTCGAGGAAGATTATTTGATTCGATAAAAAGACCTATGCACTCCATTAAAAACTGATACATGGGGTAACAGGCGATTAAGAAACCGACGCGAATAATCTTGACGAGCCGCTTCACTTTAGTTACCGTTGCAAAAGCCGTAACAAAAAGCAATATCCGCGTATTCTTCATTTGTGTCATTTTTATTACTTATAAAATATTTATAGTTACACAAACATAACTATACCTACTATACATATGTATAGTATAGTTATGTTTCAAAATTAATTTAACCTGGCAGTTTGCTTCCTGCATTAGCTTTGGTACGCATTAAACCTTACAAGATATTCAAACAACGATTTCAAGTTTAGTTCGAACACAAATTTCCGTCTGCTTCCTTCCAAAAAAATTATCACACATTTTTTTTTTTCATTTTTTTTTATATGTTCTTAGTATTTATGCATTTTTGTAGAGCGTGTATAGTCACCCCTATCACCTCCTAACGGGAATACGTTGAATTACCAATTACTCTAAACCGCCTCGTAGCACCAATATAACTGTCTCTATAAAACTCCTCCTTGACTCATCCAGAGAAGAAATTTGTATCGTTTGTTTGACATAAATTTATTGATAATCGATAACAAGAATTGAAGTTGTAGTATCCGTTTCACAGAAAAGTAACCCAATTGAAGCTTGACGTGACGGTAGTTTGAAGAAACAAAATATGCAAGTAAGTCAAACAGAACGCACGAGCCAGTTTCTCTGACGCCCTAACTACGTTTCTAAGCATGGATAGCATGGAAAGCTGACTCCTACATGTTTGTTATAATTATGATTCGGCAGTTATACGTGGTTAACTTGTCAAAATTCAAATGTCAAAAATACTGAGCTTTATTCAAGCGAAAATATGATAAACGCAATTAAAATGAAAGTACCTACCTCCTGAGTAGAATTAATAATACATTTTCAAACAAATAAAATAGTTTTGTTTCATTCCAAAAATGTCGCAATAACTACAAACGTACGACAAAGTAGCAAAAAGTAAGAATTTCCTTTGCAAACATTAAAAAGTTACTATTATTTATTCTGTGCCAGATGTGTACACAAACTGGTGACATGGTAATCAGTCAAGAAAAAACTTTTTACTCGGGTGGCACGTGGCAAATCAACGTGCTGGGCAAAGGTTAAAAGTTATACTTATTATTTTAAAACAAGCGTTTATATGGTAACTGCTAGCTGATTCAAACGAGCCCACACGATTGAACATTTCCCGATGAAACAAAGTTTAATTTTAGAATTAAGTATAAAAATGTATTATTATTATTTATACATACCTTATTGTTTGACTTGCAAAGGTCCGCTCAATAAGTTTTTGGTAATATATCTATTATCTGAATAATGTTTTTTTTTTTTTTTGAATCCGTATACATTTGTTCAATAAAAAGTACAATTAAACTAACTATGTACAAAGGAATCAGTCAGATTACCTAAGGACCGTTACAAACGGCCTATAGGTAGCTCAACTGTTCCAGACCAGTACCAGACGGAAGCGTGCTCAAGACACTGGCTGCATTGCCACGCTGAATAGCTATGCTAATTCGCTGGCCTAAATAAGAGCCAGCCCTTGGGTCACGTGTCGCCTCAATCAAAAGCCCCGCAATAGTTTTGAAAATCCGGAGGGCACCGGCTCCCCACGGACCCAAGGTCTCCACCCCAAAAGGCTCAAATAGGTAAGCTCTGTCGAGACCACTATATTTGCGCCTTTTGTGATCCTCGGCCGAATCAGCCGCCGCACCAGCCCTAACTGATGTCCCAGGCAGATGAGATGGCGCTAGGGTGTCGACGCAGGTAGCGTCCCAACATTTCACAGGTTTTTATTTATTTAATTTTCCCAATAGCTAATTCACCGTAACTTGCTATATCTTTCATTGTATTTATTATGTAGGTATATACATTACATGCACTTTCTTGGCATTTTTGGTATTGACCTTTTTTACTTTTCTATGCAGTAATAATGTTTAAAATACTTTTTGTTTTTTATTTGTTTTGGTTTGTCACAAATACGTAGTCTTATATTATTATTTTTGTTGTGTAACATTTATAGTAATTATTTATTTTTTAAAAATGTATGTAGGTACTTTCATACTTTCATTTAATTTAATTTTTAGTAGTATCTTGGTATCGTATCCCTGTTTTTATAATGTCACCACAGCCCTGTGCTGAAAATCAGCGCTGTGGACTCGTTCGCAGCGCACGCTGAGCTCGGGACTTTTCACGCAGCTTGGCACACTGCAGTGTTCTATTCTCTTGTCGTCAGCTCCAAGTCACGTCACTTATGCAAATTATATTTATTTTCTTAAATACCTTTCTGTTGATGTATAATGTCATAACTTTTTTTACTGTTTTTGTGTTTGTGTGAATAAACGTTATATCTATCTATCTATCTATCTGATTCATCACATCACCAGAGCGATTTTCAAACACACGGAAAGTTTTCGTGTCGGAAACATAACTTTTTGTCGGATTCGATTTGGAATCTGATAGGTAGATCTCTCAAACCATTTCTGATTGAACATCCGACAGCGAATACAGAATCCGAAGATTGATAGTATACGGATAATGCTTTGAAATAGTAGAAAAAATGATTCATAGTAGAAAAAATAATTGTGAAAAATATGAAATCATAATGTCTGTTAAAATTAATTTTGCTTACACAAATATCTCTATTTCATTTATTGTAGCTAATGCTTTACTTCAAAAGGTCTTTTCAATTATTGAAATAAATAAATGATCTATATAGTAATATAATTGACAGTATTTTATTATATTGCATACTATCTGGCATAGTATTTTATTTACCAAGGTACTTCAGGTACTCCCGGAAGTTAATTTTGTCATTACAAGATTTAGCTGTGGGGCAGATAGAATTACAAATTATCGTATGTTATCATACCCCTACGTATGAGAATCTCCACGTATAAAATGGGGGCACACGGTATTAATGTATTACCTTCTGCCCCCACGTGGGGGTTTTCTAACTACTTACTATGGCATACAGTCGGTGGTTTGGTGCTTTGCTCTCAATCTGGCTTGGCATACAATAAGAGTTTGCAACAATAGAGAGCCTCGAGCACTCAGGTGAATAAAGAGAGATTAAGAAAAGAGTGCTGTAAGGTGTAATGGAAGCATACTTTTATTATTTGTTATTATGTCTGTTCTATTTGAGAAAGAATGTCCGTGGTTACATACCTAACTCAAACCAGACATCAAGAAATCTCAGTTAGGGGCGAACTACTAGTATATTTAGATTGAATTAATATACCAAACAAAACGGTGTTTGGATGAAAAATCAAAAATGTGTGACTGTAAAATAGTTAAAAGTGATTGATGAGTATTCATATAATCTCTGCATATACAACATTTTGAATTGATCGGATCAGCCATTCTAATGATATGGATGAAAATTTGTATTTATTTTTACCCCAATATCTCAGAAACTACCCAACTTATCAAAAATCCCCCGCGACAATCATACGTTATCTCATTACAGTTTAAATTTCATGAAAATCGGTAACCAGTTCGAGAGTATGGCGTCACAAACATTGATTCAAACATACATTTACGCATGGTTTGTTAAGAGTAAACCAGAAACAAATCAATTTCATACATCGAAATCTGACACTACAATCCCACAAGAACTGCGTAATAAACGCTTGAATCAACTACAACAAGTTGATTCAAGCGTTATATTGCGGAGATCCAGTTTTAAAAATAAATCTTAAAAGCCACTCGGAGCGGTAACACGTCCACAGAGGGCTCGACAACTTAGCAGCAAGACTACATTTCGAAAGAAATTTTGCGGATTTGTTTCTTAATAATTCTTCTGATTTTAGGTTTATTTTGAAAAATTGATTATGATTTGAAAAAACAAAATCTTTATTCGAAGTGAAGCAGCTGTCCTTAGACAGTTATTTAATGTGTGTAACCAAATTCTCATATTTTAATTAAAACACCTCGCCAATTCCGACATCAAGTTCTTAACTTCAACTACTTTTGTTTTCATTAAAAAGTTGAGAAACCGACACAAAAAACGTGAAAACGTGCAACCATTGCTGAATACCGAAACGTAAAACAATTTGCAATCAGAGTTACCTCCAGCGAATAAATTAAAAGTTGCCGGTACTAAATTAGAGGTTTTCCACTAATTGAGATTGTTACTTATAAGGTGCCAGCCGCGTTTTGTTGTTTTTTTTTATATAATGCCAAAATTAAATTAAAGCCGATCTTTAGTCACACATGTTAGAGCTTAGATAGGAATTACCGAGTTCTGTGGCCATGTCTAAAATAAATAAAGGGAAAAAGAATGATGCTCCGTTTGTTTATTATAAGGTCAAAATTATCCATCAATTATCAGCAGAGCTGTAAATCGATGAGTTAGTGGACTTAAGAATCTCTTTCCAGATGATTGTAGTCCAGTACGACGCTAGTCATCAGCTAGCACACATTTATTGTCATGTCATCGACAATTATTTAAATTGTCGCCTAATTCCTGCATAATGCTTGCTATTCTATGTTTCAAAAGGATCCCAAAAAATAATAATAAAAAAACATTTTGACTTGCATTAACGATTTACACAAATCTTATCGGTTTTTTTATTTTTTATTTCGTATCTACAAAGTTTTTACTTAAATAATAGAACACACCTAATAAAACTTTATAGGTTTGAGTAAGATGTAGGTACAATTCCTTGAAATTGAATATTATAAGTCTTATAATTAGTGCCTTTGAGTAACCAAAAATAATCGACATCAGTTCAAAAAAAAAAAAACAAAAAAAGCGGAAGGGAATAAGAAGAAAAAGACAAGAAGAAAGCAAAAATAAGAAATAAGAAGAAGAAAAAAAGAAGAAGAAAGCTTAAGAAAAAAGCTTCCACACCTACTTACGTTGTTGTCAGTTCGGTTCTAGTTGGACCCAACGCGAGTCGAGCATAATGTAGGTATCTTACATAAGTAGGTACACTTTGTCACTCCCCCTTACCCATTCTATATACCGGTTCTCTACGAGCTAGTTCCAATATTGGCTCGGCAGGGCAGGCCCGGACTGAAACTGTTGCCGAACGGTAGCTGAGCCGTTGCCGACTACTTAGTGAAAAAACTGTACGATAACAACATGAATAATTTTAAATATTCAAAGGTCCAAGGCACAGGATTCTGTGCTTAATTCGAAGACGGTCATTGATTCCAGCTGAAGTGCAACACAATTAAGCTGCAACTTTATCAGAGCAGTCCCAACGAAGACAATGCAGCTCCGTTAGTACCGAACATTGCCGACAATGGCCGCCGAACAATTACACAGTTTCTGGTACAATAGCTTTTCCTGAATCTTGTATTCGCCTGAGATTTGTGGTAGTCGATCCATTTCTCCATGTCACCGAATTCCAAAGCGATTGGGTTATTCTAGCCTGCAATGTCCGTACAAAACGGCCCGGCGACTAAACCTCACAAAGAAATGCCGAACCCGTGAATCGTACCTAGGACTACTAAAACACTTGACAGGTGCGATTCTCCAATGCGCTGAGAATTACAAACAATATTTTCTATCGCGTTTTGCAGAATTCGATGATAGTAATGCCTACTAAAAATGTAATAAGCACCTAGTTCTCATTAATCTTATATTACCAACATATTCTTCTATAAAACTGTGTTTTCATATTGTAATAATAGGATTTGGATAAGTATAAGATTTTAGCATTACCGGGACAGGCCGATTAGTAACTAAAAACCCTGTCGTTCTTAACCATTGTATCCTATATTTATACCAGCAACGGCAGCAACATGTGACGGTCAAGTATGTTGTAAGTTACGCCAAACGCATCATCAACGTAACATGTGCGAGTGTAAACGTCATTAAACTCGCTATTTTAGTTACGTTTACTCAACACGTTTTCGAAAAACATAACGATCGATGCTCGAGAATTGCATAAATCTATAGCGTACCAGATGTGGCAATTTCAAGGGAAATGTATGGAGATTTTCAAAGGAATGTCGATTGTGTCGAGTTCGAAATAATTTGAAATTTTCAATGGCCAAGCACGAGTTTTGCTCTTATTTTCAATGCCAAGCACGAGTGCATTTTTTTATGTCGTAAGACGTTTTGGGTTCCTTTGCTAAGGAGACCTTTCGGACCTTTCTTTTTTTTTGACGCATGGAGACCGAGATCGGCCCGAGCGCAGCGAAGGACAATCGAGGCACCACGAAAAAAGGATGCCATAGGAGTATTCTGTGATTTATCTAAGGCTGTCGATTGCGTAGATCATGACACCTTAATCTCAAAGCTAAAACACTATGGCATTCAGAATCAATAAGCCTCAGCTACCTATCGAATCGCATTCAAAAAGTAGACATTAACGGTAGCAAATCTTCAGGAACATCCACTAACATCGGTGTACCACAAGGGTCAATCTTGGGGCCCTTTTTGTTTCTAGTCTATGTCAATGATCTGCCTCCCTGTGTAGGGGATTTATGTGATATTGTATTGTTTGCAGACGATACTTCATTAATATTTAGACATGATAGGGCTAAAGATAATTATGATTGTGTAAATGCTTCTCTAGCTAGAGTTCTTGATTGGTTTACGGTAAATAACCTCTTATTAAATGAGAAAAAAACCAAATGCATTAGATTCACCTTGCCTAACGTTCAAATCAGCAATGCTAACATTATCTTAAATGGGGAAATACTTAACTTTATGAAAGCAACTACTTTCTTGGGTTTAAATATCGATGCAAAGTTGCAATGGGGTATTCATATTAATACATTAGCTAGCAGGCTAAGTTCGGCAGTTTACGTAGTACGTACCATAAGGCATCTTACTGATGAAACCACGGCGAGGTTAGTTAATTTTAGTTACTTTCACAGGATTATGTCCTATGGCATATTTTTATGGGGAAATGCAGCAGATATCGAAAGCATTTTTATCCTGCAAAAGAGAGCTGTACGGGCAATTTATAAACTGAAAACTCGTGACTCTCTCAGGGAACGTTTTAAAGAGATTGGTATTCTGACAGTCAGCTCTGACAGTTATGAAAATCTAATGCACGCTCACAGGAACATTGATGAGTTTGGTAAAAGAAGTGATGTACACAGTGTTACTACTAGAAATAAAAATAAACTTGACATACCTAGGTATCGCTTAGGAAAAGTAAATCATTCATTTGGGTGTTGTATTGTATGATAAGTATGTATTTACAACAAAAAAGTATTTAAGTATTCTATCCGTTCCCACATTACAAGCTATGCTTAGATTATGGGACTAGATGGCGCTGTGTGAAATTAATGTCCTGCAATGTTTTATATTATTCATTCATAGGAAACTGTGTACGATTCTATAATAAGCTTCCTCAAAGCGCCACCAAACTCTGCTCTTAAATTCAAATTGTATGTAAATAATAATTTAATTAAAAGAGCCTACTTCAAAATAAGTGACTATATCGACGGTAAGAACGCGTGGCCCGATGTTCCTATAGGTACCAGTTGACAGTTAAATGGTGATTTCTCAATGTTAAGAAACTGCCCATCTTAAAACATTGATTATTACATAACTATTTATGTAATAATCAATGTTTTAATATAATATTAAGTTTTTAGTTTTATGATGTTGGTAACACTTGTAATGCTATTAAATTATTATAAACACTGTACCTAAATGTTAAAAGGATCATCAAAAAATTTACCAGCCCGAGGTTCTTGCCTTTCTCCTTGTGTGCTGGTTGCGATTCCGAACAGGCGGTAGATTTGACGTTTCAAAATGATCCTTAAAATCTCAATGAATAAAAATATTTGACTTTGAATTTGACTTTGACGATTATAGAGACGAGATTGGCCTGAGTGCAGCGAGGGACAATCGAGACACCAAGACGATAGGGACGAGACTGGCCCGAGCGCAGCGAGAGACAATCGAGGTATAGTACTTTGTACTTTGTTGGTGATCACAGTAAAGGTGTTATGTAACATACAGCATAAAGTTGCCGCTTCCTGAGGTGAGATCCCTTAAGCTAAAATCGTGGCAGGAACGATTATGAGAGTTGACAACGGCAAGCTGTAGGTGGCGCATGCGTATCGGTATGTAGGTAGGCAATGTGACCATTATGATGGTACCTTTACAGGCACAGAACAAATAACTTATTTCAATTCATCCTAATATTTATTCTGAGTCTAGGTGTTGTCTGACCGCTACGAGGACGACAAGCTTACGTCCGACGTCGACAGTGGTCACAGAGCTACTGATTGAAAGGCGGGCGCGCGGTGCGCCTGTAGTTTTTTTAAATAATTCATGATTAAAATTAAATTTGATTTGGTATCAAAAAACTAGCTTACCTTTAATGTAGATCAACATGTAACCTATAATTTAAAATAAATCGTAAGTCAATATTCATTGTAGGTTCATTATATGTCTCTTGTAAATTTTCAATAAATATTTTAATCGAGTAAATTTTTAGCTATTATGTTTTCAGCTTACCTTTAATGTATCTGAAGTAATATATATATAAAAAATAGACTCGTGACTTGTTCAGAAGTACTATAATTTTCCTTTGGAAAAAGAGGAAACGTCTAATGACAGGGCCTTAAATCGGCTTTTACGACATCCGCGGGCTGAGTTGGAGGGGGTTAATTCTTAAGCCGCAACTGCTACGGCCGGGTAAATTTTATAAAAAATCATTTGTCGTTGAATGCCTGAAACCGATTTCAAAAAGTATGAGCACAACTATTATTATTGCCCTCCGGGTTTTCAAAAATCTTGCAGGGCTTTTGATTGAGGCAACACGTGACCCAAGGGCTGGCTCTTATTTAGGCCAGCGAATTAGCATAGCTATTCAGCGTGGCAATGCAGCCAGTGTCTTGGGCACGCTTCCATCTGGTACTGGTCTGGAACAGTTGAGTTACCTATAGGCCGTTTGTAACGGTCCTTAGGTAATCTGACTGATTCCTTTGTACATAGTTAGTTTAATTGTACTTTTTATTATTATTATTATTACACATGCATTATTCAGGAGTTCCACTGTCATCATCGTAAGACTCTGGTTTAAATGGTTCATAGAAAAGAATCACACATACCTACAATCATATTAAATGCGCAACGCTCTTAATATGTATTTCTGTTATTTACTGAAAAAACCCCTTTATATTGATTCCACTCCATCATCAAACCTTGGTAGTTATGACATTCATCCATTGCATAAAGAGCAGTCAAAATACACCAGCTTATTATTGAAACCACGAGTACATCGCATACCCTTCAATTATTACTTACTTACTTACTCCAACGGCGCAGGAACCCAAAGTGAGTTTTGGCCTCCGAAACGCGAACTCTCCACATATCCCTGTCCATTGCGGTCTCTTGCCAGCTGTCCGCCTCAAGCTTGCGCAGGTCAGCTTCCAGTCTGACCCTCCAGCGATACTTGGGACGACCAACTGGACGACGTCCAACTGGTCGTCCCAGGTATGCTCTCTTGACGCTCCGATCTTCACCCATTCGATGTACATGACCGAGCCAGCGGAGTCGGTGGCATTTATATTCTCCGATAATGTTGGGCTCGGCCACAAGGTCTTCAATCTCGGTGTTTTTCCGCACCCTCCAGCTGCCATCCTCCCTTCTTACTGGCCCCAAGATTTTCCGGAGAACTTTCCTCTCTGCTACTAAAAGCTGATTCTCCTCCTTCAAAGTTAACGTCCAAGCTTCACAACCATACAACAAAATAGGCCTTATAACGGTTTTATATATGCGTATTTTGGTTCTTCTGCTGAGAAGCTTGGACACCAATACTTTGTGTAGTGCTGCGCTGCAACGTAAGGCATTTTGGATACGTATTTGTACTTCCTCTTCGCGGGTGTTTGTGTCTGTTACAGTACAGCCCAGGTATTTAAATTTGGCCACTCCCTTAAACACGGTATCTCCAACTTTTAGATCCTGACGCTGAAGGCGAGTGTTCTTGAAGCGCTTCATATGAAGATACTCGGTTTTCTCGTGGCTTACCTTAAGGCCAACCGTGCCCGCTTCCTCTTCCAGCACTCTAATAGCCTGTGCAACTTCTTCGCGGCTTTCACCAAGTAGGGCTAAATCGTCAGCATACCCTATCACCTTATGCCTTCCCTCAAGTGTTATACCTGACTCCAGTGCAAGCACTTTTCTGAGTATATATTCCAAAACCAAGTTAAAAAGCATTGGTGAAAGAGCATCACCCTGTTTAAGTCCAGTAATCACGGCAAAGTCATCGGTAAGCTCACCTCCTACTCTCACCCGCATTTTACTTACGCCTGTGGCCACAACTATCATTTCGACGAGTTTTGATGGTATTTGGAACTCCCTTAGAATAGTATACAAGGCATCCCGATCTATGCTGTCATAGGCTTTTTTGAAGTCCACAAACAGTGAATGGATACTCTGAGCGTATTCCCACTTTTTCTCCATAAGTTGCTTCAGGAGGAAGATCTGATCCACCGTATTGCGGTTTCGCCGAAACCCACACTGATAGTCACTTAGAACTTGTTCCGCATATGGTTCCAACCGATCAAGCAGCACATATGATAAGACCTTATACGCTGTTGGCAATAGAGCTATTCCTCGATAATTTGTGCACTGTTTTTTGGATCCCTTTTTATGTACTGGACAGATAATTCCAACATTCCATTCCATCGGTTGCTTTCCTATTCTCCAGATGATTTCCAAAAGTTCGAATAGCTTGACTTGGACCACTCCTCCGCCGTATTTCCATAGTTCGGATGGTATTCCATCAATGCCGGAAGCCTTATTATTCTTAAGCCTCAAAATTGCTCTCCTGACTTCATCGAAAGTAAGTGGTCCTACCTCAACAGTATTGTCTCCCCGAGAACGATTTATGGCTGCTGCGGGCGATGGACAGTTCAACAAAGTATGGAAGTAGTCGCACCACATGGTCTTTATTTTTGCCATTTCGGTGATAAGATTCCCTCTTTCGTCCGCCAATATTTGAGTCGTAGGTTGGTAGCCTTTTTTGATGTTTCTTACTTCCTGATAGAATTTTCTTGACTCATTTGAGCGAATGAGTGTTTCCATGTCTCTTACCAGGGTATCTAGATGTTGTCTTTGAGCTTTTTTTAACACTTTCTTCGCTTCCAACCTACTCTCGTCATATTTGGCACTCCAGTGATCATCTTGTTCTGCTAAGATTTTATACCGTCTTCTGCTTTCTATAGTTGTTTCACAGTCTTCGTTCCACCATTTTCTTCGTTTTTTGTGCTTCACCTTCCCTAGTACCTTAAATGCAACATCTTTAATCGAACATTTTAAGCTCTCCCATCCAGAATCTATGTTATCATCTAGTTCTAACCCCCCAAACCTGTTATTTAAATCTAGTTGAAATGCTTCCCTAACTTCCTTATTTCTCAAATTTTCAACATCTATACGATCTTCAGTACGTTTGACAACAATTTTATTCATTTTAATTTTACATCTAATGTTAATACCTAATAGGTAGTGGTCACTATCACAATCGGCTCCTCTGTACGTCCTTACATCTTTAATAGTGCTTTTATGACGGTCATCTATAATCACGTGATCTATTTGATTTATTGTGCGTTTATCTGGTGAGCGCCAGGTACCTTTATGGATGTCTTTGTGTGGGAACATAGTGCTCTTAATGACCATAGATTTCAAAGACGCAAAGCTGATTAGTCTAACGCCATTATCATTACTATAGGCATGTTTACTATGCCTTCCGATTGTAGGGACATATGCTTCTTCACGACCAACTTTGGCGTTTAGGTCTCCTAGGACGATTTTAATGTCGTAGTTGGGTAGCTGGTCATAGACCAATTCAAGCTGGTCGTAGAAATCGTCCTTGGCTTCATCTTCTGCTAGCTCTGTTGGTGCGTATACATTGACTAGAGAGATGTTTGAAAATAGGCCTTTAATTCGGAGCACAGATATTCTGTCAGAGACGGCATCAAAACGGATTATATTTTTGACAATCTTTTTAGCTACTATGAAACCAGTACCATGCGTGTGATGTCCAGCGTCACTACCACTATAAAATAGTACCGCACTATTGTCTATGTTGCACTCCCCATTCCCGGGCCACCTAACTTCTTGCAGTGCTGCAACCCCGATGTTATACTTCCGCAGTTCGTTATTGACTTGATATAGGGCACCGGGTCTAAACAGAGAGCGCACGTTCCATGAAGCAATATTCAAATCCATTATGCCATGCCGTGGGTCGTCGTTTTTGGGATCAGATCGTATTTTTCTTCTCGTTTTCGGTTTCGTAACATTTGTTGTTTTCCGTGGGAGGGTTGTTAACCCGCCGCACAACCCCCTGTAGTGCCGGAGGACCACACCCATCGTTGGTCAGCGAGTCCATCGGACTTAGCCGATAGCGTGGCTAGGCCGTACTACCGACCGTCCCCCCATCCGCCACCCGGGGGACGCTCCTCTACGCCGTGAGGGTCGGCGCGAGGGCCCTTTCAATTATTAAAAACTATGAATTACGTTCTTATCTATTTTATATGAGAAATCTATAATGATAATTTTGACTTTTTATTATGCATGGTTTGAGAGTTACGGCATACATACTTTTAAAGAAAACTTTCAACCCCTTTTTGAAAATTTCATATTATTTCAAACTCGATACAGACTTAAGTAAAAAGCGATACAGAAGTGGCATTGACATTCCTTTGAAAATTTCCATACATTTGCCTTAAAATTGCCACATCTGGTACGCTATAGATCGTTGCAATTCTCGAGCATCGATCGTCAAACGTAACTACAAAGTTAACGCAATTTACACGATAAATGTCAAAATTGGTCGTTTACACTCGCAAAGCTGTCAGAACATAAAGTAAACTATCAAATTTACGTTTACGCAACTTTAAAAGAAATAGCAAAAGGTTCCCACTCGCAAAAAAAAATTGTAAACTTGCCGCTAGGAGGCGCTGTCCACGTCGCCATCTATCTATCTATACTTATAATAAAATCGTAGAAAAACTGTGTCTGTACATTTAATATTAAAAAAAAATAATGATGCTACGTACTTAAAACAAGCAGCTGAGCATAAAAATTCAGTTTTTAGAATTTTTGACTGTTTTTTTGTGCACGCGTATTTCCGGAACAGCTTATATGATTTGGATCTGGTTTTCGATAATGTGTTCTGTGAATGGGTTCAGGGCAGGATCTGACGATCGATTTTTTCGAATAAATATATACATAAGAAAGTTGTGTTGACTTTTAATCATTTTGGTTTAATGCATGCATATCTTATTTTTTCATGATTGGATTTTGATAAATTACACGAATAATGTTAACTCAAATATTACACAATCTACCGTTGAAAACCTCATTAAAATCGGTTCCGTATTTTCGGAGATTTGCGTGGTTTTCGGCGTGACGCGTGTAATGTAAACACACTTTTAACTTATTCTGTGCTTTTTCTAAGAAGTACTACGAGTGATGAGTTAAATACTCCTTGGAGATTAAAATTTTAACTAAAAATGTATTATTTGTAGTTGTTAGAGGTATGCAAAATCGTAAAAGGTATGTAATATCGAACATGAAAAATTCAGAGTTGCTGTGTATAGTTGTACGTTTGGCAACGGAACATCACGGTACATTTTTCTGAGGTTAGTGTTTACCTTGGCAGTCCATTAATATCAGTTCATCATCATCAACTGTTATTCTCCTGCCCGTATCCCTCATCATATAGGTGGGGTGAGTATCATCATCATCATCATCGTTACCCAGAGCAGTTTGTTGTTATCGCCATGCTGGTCAGGCGGATGGTTAGTCGTACTGATATCGTTAAGTTCCTAGATATATACTCCTCATCTCCTGGTTGCCTTTTTCGACCCTTAAGATGGCATATCCCATACTCCTGCCAGTATCTCATCTCATTTCATTACTTGTGCATCGCGTTTGCCTTAAAGGTGGTGCTACTGATTTACGGCAAAGGCATGTAAAACTATTTTTTTTACTAGACCATGCACTGGCCTTGCAAATGACAGAACAGAACGACAAATGATACGATGATACGATGATACGTAAAAGTAGGTACCTACTAGAGATAGTATGAGTAATTTTTGTTCTGATGTCGTTTTTAGGTTTTCGTATCATAATCATAGCCCAAAAAAGTACCACTTCATAACATAAGCGACGCTTGGCAAGCGATTCGGTAATTGCAGTGTTGGTAAATGTAGTAGGTGATCCTCATAAGATCCACGCTCTGAATAGTGATCAGAAGTTAACCCTCGAATGGGAATAAGTGAGTCCATTTATTTGTATTTAATATAGTACATAAGTGAATATTGCAGCTTAGGGACCCATATTAACTGGAATTTACTCTAATACAAAAAAAAACTGACCAAAGCTTGCTTTAGAAATTAACGATGCCTGTGGTGTAAAATTAATTTCTAAGTACTGTACGTTTTTCCAAAAGGCAAGCAGGATAGATCAAAGCTTATTTCTTGGTGTTTTCCATGGGTACAGCTATTTCCTGTGCAATAGGTGGCCTAAAGTTACTTTGTTGGAATCTTATAGGTACTTTTGATTCTTTGCATGTGAACGTGTAGGCCGTTGCTATTGCGCGTATACGTACCTACTCATTTTAAAGAAGTCTATACATTACATGAAAACTTATATTTTGGAATCGTTTTAGGAAATTTGACACATCATCATCATCAATCAAAAAGTGTAACTGCAGAACCTGGGCAGAGCGTAGCAAGCGAGTCAGTTTTGTGGTATTGGTATCTCCATGAGAACCGTGGAAGGCAGATTTTTTTTATGTGCCATGCTCTTGACCTCTAGATATGCACAGACAAGGATAATGTTTACGATGGAGTGAGCCCATTTTGATAACCTACCTTCTTGAGTGTATGCTGCAACATCTCTCAACTGTCAAGTCTCAACGAGTGTAACTGGGTGATTTGACATAACCACCACGGTTGACAGGCGAGTTGATGATGGCAGTATATTTGTGTGTAGTACTAAAGAGTATGTTGCCCATCTCTCAACAAGAGTAATGGCCATTATCACCACGCTTGACAGGTGAGTTGGTGATCACAGTATTGGTGTCAGGTTGGTTCTTAGATGGATGGAAGCTGCTCTAATGACATCCACGGGCAGGTCAATAAGTCCCTCTGCTAGGAACTTACATATAGGTTTTACCGCGCTGCTGCCGCCACAAACTAGAAACTTTGCATTAGATAGGTAATATTTAATATCAGTGATGTAAAATCTCACTTCGTTTTTCTGTGGGGTAGGCGGTAGAGTTCCAAGTTTACATGGTAAATATGTATTTAAAGCCGTCCTATGTTATGTGCAAGTGAAACGGCACGGGTACAGCTAGTATAAAATAAAGTTAACGCAAACTATAAAGTACACAGTATCGATGTTCGCACTGAGCTTGCATAGTGGCGAGTGTCAGTTGTAATATTGCTCCATACCTACTCAATCGCGTTAGCGTTTGTATGATTTGTATGAAATGAGCACATCGCCATCTAGTGTAATTAATATGAAACACAATTCGCGAGTGCAAGATTTGTACGGCAAACCTATCGAGCATCGACTGTCGGACGAGAGTGGGGACGCTCATGATTGGTTGTTACAACCAACCACGATCATTTTGCCGTAAACTTTACTTTACGCGTTCGTAATGTTGTCACTTCCCATCGCTTGGATTTTCACAATGAGAGTAGAGTGAGTAAGTAAATAAGCACCAATTAAATTATAATTAAAATAAAATAGGGATAAGATATATTTATATTTTGTTTTGCGAGTAGATAGGTAGTACCTACCTACTTAAGAGCGGGCACAATGCCAGGAAAAAAATCATATTTCACCCGCGCGTCTTGCACCGCTCTAGTGTATAAACCTACCACAGCGCGCCACGATCGCTCGAGGTTGTGACGTTGAGGACAGTAAATGCGTTACACTCAGATAAATCATATAGGTACTATTATTGTACGATTGCGTTCACGATTATTTATTAGAAAAATATATCTGCGAACGGATTTTAATGTAATTTGGAATGAAGATTTATACGACAGCAATCAGTGGATAGTCGGAATAGGTACTTAAAGTATGTAAAACTACCTATACCTACATACCTAACCCAAGAAAGTTAGTAGTCGGTAGGTAGTAGGTAGTTTTATTTTGTTAACAATTGCCATATCTTCAGAACCATACACGAATTTAATTTTATCACAAACATTTACACGGCGACATACTCAAATAATTGGTGTTTCTTTTTTACAAGTTCATTCAAGAAAATCCGCTGGTAGGACGTTCTTCTGGCGGAAACTGTTATTCCAAATATCTAAAAAATAAAAACGGCTATCTACATATAGAAGATTATTCTAATCGTACCAAAAAAGTAAAGTTCCGGCCAGAGAAAAAAAAATCTCTTGCTTGAGATGGAAAAAAAACATCGAACTAGTGATACCTTACCAACACCACTTTTGACACATTTTACTTTAACATATTGTTACGATCCCTATAAATCCGATTTTTAATGATTTTAAAAACTAATTAATTACTACGTATTCGCCAATTAGTTTGAAATATTAAACAACACACACAAATCAAGGGTATTTTTTTAAAATTGGAGCAGCCAGTGGTTTTCGAGACATGGAAATCTGCGAAACGTTACCACAACAAAATCTTGAATTTCTCTGAAACCTTCTGGCACTGAATTTCAAAATTACGAGCGTAATTGACCCGCGTAAAGACCTAGCTATCTATTGTTTGGTTCCCGTATATTTTGCTAATATTTAATAATTTCATATTTTGCAGGAGTAATGTTTCAGACATACCCCATACCCCTCAAAATTTGTTTATCGTAACATATCTACTATCAAATATATAAATATCGAAAGTATAAGACGCACAAATCCTATTTTTGGCACATAATAACAACTCAGAACACTCTTATTTTATATCGTTATCTCAGAGCACAACATTTTTCTGGGGCACACCAAAAGTTGATAGTACATGTTTGCCACCATTGTAAAAAATGTAATAGACGTGGTTTGCTGCAAGAAACATGTGTTGCTGGCCAGCACTTTTTTTTTGTGGGTATTTTTTTTTGCGATACGTAAATAATGTCATTTAAAAGTATCACATCTACACGGTATCATAATCTATTTTTTTATTCTATAAAGTCAAATCATGAAATTCGACATATTTTTGCCAGGATAACGAATTTTTCGAGGTCGCTGTAACTGAAAAAAAATTGTTATAACAAAAACAGTGGCACTCTGGGAGTGCCAACAGAAGTGAAAATTTGACGTTTGTTTATCATTCCCTAAGAAAACCGCTGAGATTGTTGGTACTTGAATACCAATGTGTTTGAAGTCAAAAGTGGTGTCGGTAAGCGTAACAGTGTTGCGCATAATAATCTAATAGCTCGACGATACAATTCACAAGAGCGTGCGGTGACGATGACGCGAGTTTCTCGCTTTTTGTTCACCCAAAAAGTACATATATGTAAATACACAGTATACATATTGCTATTGGAAAGAGTTCGGTGACGATGACGCGAGTTCTATGATTTTTGTTCGTGCTCAACCCGCCTGAAGAAGTTTTCTACTTGAGTACTGGATTTGGCTTCATAATTACTAATGGTAATGATCAACATTCATTTATGTAGGTAGTACAAGTATGCCGAGTATACAAATATAAATTTTACAGATATTACAAATAAATGTTACAAGACATTAATTTTACACACCGCCATCTAGCCCCAAACTAAGCATAGCTTGTAATATGGGAGCTAGATTAAAGATAGAATACTTTTTTTTGTAAATACATAGTTATCATACAATACAAACACCCAAACACAGAACAAACATCTATATTCATCACATAAATGTTTGTCCTGGGTGGGAATCGAACCCACAACCTACAGCGCAGAAGGCAGGGCTACTACCAACTGAGCTGTGAGGCTTGTTAATTTGTAAATTGTAATTAGTTTTATTATGCATAGGTAGGTACCTAATGAATAATAATAGATAAGTACCAGTAGGTATTTAAACATAATTCAAATTACGCGCTGGATTACGAAACAAAGCGGCCTGAAACAACCTTCCACGTCGAGCTATGCCCGACAACTGACCAAGAAGCCATGATATATTTTGTATCCAAACGACATAACATTAAGTCGAAAATTGCATGGTTCAGTTGATAATGAAATGGCTTTGAGGGCCTGGGTATATTTTTTGTTAGAGTTTTATTTAATTATTCAAAAAGTAAACGTGAAATTAAAAATCTAGCCGATTATTCGACTAAAACACTAGTCTAGCTATATTATTCATAAATAAAAAATTGGGGTTGTCGCTGATAATTTCGAGCATTTGAATTAAAAGCGTTTTTTTAGTGTAGTATCTATTTATTTTTTTAATAAGAACTAATTTTTTTTTTAATTCTATTCGATTATTGTACTTCAACAAGATCTTTTCCAGCTCTCAGTATATTTTTTATTGGAATAACTACTTCCGTTACTATCAAAGAGTGTGTTTGAAAATGATCCTGTTGCGTAATTTTGGCATTGGGCGCGCTCCTAAATCTGCCTAAACTACCTGCTATCATTTACAAGCAGCAGATTTCCTTAAAAATAAGGTTTAAGTTCTGATAAAATAAAGCATTGTTGATAAATAAATTTGTTAGTCTTCAATCAATTAGGTAGCAAGGTACCTACTTGGTAGGTACCGTTAAATGGTGGTAATAACGCCGCCGCCGCCGCAAAAAAAATAGCAGCAACAGCGCCATCTTACTGTATTTTATTACTAGGTTTAGTTATAGGCAAAGGAAAACTAACGTCATATTGCCCATTAACTTGAGGCTTAGGTGCTAAGGCCCCGTGTCCCGTGTTAAAGTAAGTGCCCGTAATTTCACCGGCAACGTTCCTCTTCAAATCAAGTCAAAGTCAAAGTCAAAGTCAAAGTCAAAGTCAAAGTCGAAGTCGAAGTCGAAGTCGAAGTCGAAGTCGAAGTCGAAGTCGAAGTCGAAGTCGAAGTCGAAGTCGAAGTCCAGCGGTTTTCCATGATTTACCAGAATTTAATATCACTAAGAATTCATTTGCAACCTTCGCGATACAAGACGCATCGATTTTCAATTTGACAAAAGTCACACTTTATCAAATCTAATGGCTACATTACATTTTTCTTGGAAAGTTAGCTTGCAATTGTTTAGCAGACCACAGAGTAATTGATACTTCAAGGTCTACGTAGCATCTCATATTTCTGAAATCTATCCAGTTTCCTCATCACGTACACTTCGGGACGTGACGATCCTTCTCAACTTGTTCGGCAACATGGTTCCTCGGAAGGCACTATTTAGTGAATGTCGCAGGAAAATATAAAAAAATATATATATTACAATAATATTATTGCAAGACGGATACTTCCTATATCGGACGGTTCTTAAAATAGAACGTGTGGTTGTGGGAAATCTTTCGACCAAAAGTACCTATATTCTTCATCAGTAGACTACCTTAAAAACCGATTGCAATACAATCGAAACATGTGTAGTTTTTTTTTTGCACAAATCTTTGAACTTGGTAGTGTAGATCCGTTGTTGTTAATTAACCAACCATTTGTTAACTATGATATTTAAATGTAACATTATATTATCTCTATGGTTAAATCACCGGCCAGCGCCGGTCCTACATATAGGACGGTAAAAATAAAAAAAAATCTCAGTCTATTCTTTCAATGTGCGGGTATTATTGTTTGAGATTTAAAGTGACGAGGCTATGCGCTATTGAATAAAAAATATAAATTTGAAGCTATACAATGTTATTTACGCAATATTTTATTGATAAGTTTGCAAGTAAGTGAGTCTCAGGTATGTTACAGGTATGCAAAATTAAAATTGTGCTTACAAAATAGTATTTTTTTTGTGTTATTGATAACAACTTCTGTACGATGTACAATGATTTTATGAAATTATGAATTTGAATATTGATAATTCGTTACAAATAGAGGTCCTGTGTGTAACAGGACAGTAGGATAATGCGAGTAATTCTATGCTTACAGACCGTTAGTTGCGTATGAAATTTTAGATGCTTTGTAAACTATATAACTTTAGGTGCTTTGTAATAAAAAAGGGAGAAAAATAAAGAAAATAATTTAATGTGTTCTACCACCTCTTAACTCTTTCACTGGGACTCATTTGCTGGAAAAAATAGAAAAAAAACGGTTTCGTTACACTGGGACAGTTCGTGAAAACAGAATGTCTAGTTGTCCTCTTATCGAAGTTACTCAATGAAAATAACTAGGAGCTTACAGAACGTCTTACTACCATAATCAATTCATTATTGCTAAATGGCATTAATAATATATTTTGTATTGCTTAAAATGCAGTCTGAATAAATCCTCTGCGAAACCGTTTTCACAAAGTGAAAAGAGAAATATCGCCATAGAGGAACCCTATAAGTTTGCATTCGATATAAAACATACCTATAGAAGGAGTAGACCGGACTGATAAGAATGAGATATACATTATTGAATTGGCATAGTAGGAAAGACATAGTTCGTGCCATTACTCACACACATGATAGATCTTGCTGAACATAATGCATGGCAATTGTACAAAACAAGCCGTGGAAGTCTTGATCATCTAGACTTTCCCAGGAGGGTAGTAATAGCCTTGATTGAATCTAACAGGAAAATGGTAGAAAGAGGGGCCAATCCGACCTTCCCAGCATGAACACGCTGATAGTAGAAGAAACCAAATCAATGATTCGGTTATACCTGACACAAACAAAACCAACACGCTACCATTAGTGCCATAAAATGTTTGATCTGCTGTAGAAAACGCGATTTGTCAAGTGTTTTGAGACATATCATTCATGAACATTCACATGGACAAAGTTTATTTACCATATGTACGCATTTTTCTAATCAGGAATCATTACATGTAGTTTTGTCAAACAACAATTTTTAGTTACCTATTACCCTCCTGTCCTACATATAGCACGGCTGTTTTCCTGAAAACCTTACAGCTGATATTTTTTTCAGTACTTTTTATATATAACTTAGGACCCATACAACTAAACAATATTATATATTTTAAAGTTTTCTATAAAACATAGTTTCAGGTTTATCTGGGTACCACTGATGTGGTTTACTTGCGTGTGCGACAAGGTATTAAATAGGATTGGATCTGTTTATGTTAACTTAGGTACCTACCTAATAAACTTTGGGCTACTTACAACTTGAAAAGCTATGGATAGTGGTGAGTTTATTGAATCCAACCACAAGGTAAATCGAGAGTCCGTAAAACACACAAGGTGAGTTCACGGACGTATAGAAGATTTGTAATGGGGACTTTATCGAGAAAATGCGATCATCTTTGTTTTTGATGAAAATCACATATGAGAAGGCTTGAATCGTCACCATCCACCCAAGTAAGACAGCATTAAATACACAACAACAGCTCTTATGTGAAGTGTTCATATCATCTACTATACTAGATTTGTTTCATGGAACTTGAATATATGAGAAGAAACTACTTGTATTATTAACTGAACAAGCAATTCGAATTGAAAATATTCACTTTAAAATTGTATTAACTTCACGTTCATCGGGTGTCTGACATGTTTTTAATAGAGTATAAACAAAGCCATAAAAATTGTATACCCTTTATTTTTATCTTGCAACTTCGAATTGTGCAGAACTCCCGCGGGAGACTCGGCTTCTTCCTCGATACGAATACACGAACCTTACGTTACGAGTACCTTTGCAGTAATAACATATGGAGTATGCTACCCTCTCGGGCATTCTTCCGAACATGTACTTACTGCTACAACTTATTTTAAAGTTGTAAACTTTCTACCAAGGTTGAGTGGGAAGCCAGACTTCACTTCGAAGTACATTGAACCTCCTCCATAAAATGGAAAGTTTCGCCTTTTCACGCTCAGCACTTTGGTAAGCGAGTCAGCAGAGAAGGTTTAGTGCACAGAAGACGAGATTATATTTTGAGAACATTTAGTCGCCTTTTATGAAATCTACGAGCTGATGTAACCTCTATAGGAAAATTGATGTACCTACTCATCATTACGAGTAGGTACATCAATTTGCCTACAGTCATTACTGTACATGAGAATGCGATTTTAGACTAACTTACGACCATTCAAAGATATGACATTTTGAGTAGATATTTTTTATTAAAAGCATTTAAGTTTCGGAAGGTACCTGTATCTTTATAACCTGCTAGTCTGTAAGTGTTTTTTTTTGAGCGCATTTAGGTACTCGAATTAATATTTTTTTATTGCACGACGCAGAGGTATTTCGCCTTCATCTCATCTGATTTTCAAGTTATGATAAGGCCGATGGAGGAAGTGCACTTCTCCCGGAATCCTCAACAAACTGAGGAACTGGCTATCTTACCTCTTAATTCTGGAAAACAACAATTTAAGAATTGTTGCGGAGGAATTAAAATCCGTGCATACAGACATGTAGACCTTTAGTTTAAAGTATGTCTGGTGAGCGCTTGGCCTTCAACTCACCTGGCTTACGATAGTTATGATAAGGCCGAAGGTGGAAGCGCACGTCACCCGGGATCCTCAACCAACTGAGGAAATGGCTATCTTTTTTTTTTGTTACATGGAAACCAAACAGCTTATGGCTAACATCTTGTAAACTAAAACATTATGAACAAATAAAGCCTTATGCAGTTTTTACTTATAGAATACCGATTGGTATAGATGTGGAGAAAAAAAAAATCTTGATTAGGTACTACAAAAATAACATAATATATATAATAACATCACATTCTGCATGATGATAGAAAAAAAGAGAAAAAAAAGCATCGCTTGCAAAGTGACAAATGACAAGTAGTTTTTACCTAAAAACTTTTGATCAATAATGTTGTTTTAATGTAGTAAATAAAGAATGTAAATATAATTTTTAAATATAATGAATAAAAAATAAAAAATGTTTTTTCTAATAAAGATATATACTTTTCATATTGCGGGTTCCAAACTAGCGAGGCATAATCAAGGTTGATTCTTACTACCGAGCGGTACAGTATTTTAAACGTTTAACGTCTTTATCTTACCTCTAACTTTTTAGTATATTTCTCCCACAATTCAGGCGAATCAAATTATACGAAGTTGAAATCCCATACACACATACATACTCTCGAAAGCATAACCCTCCTTCTGAGACAGTCGGGTAAAAATATAATTACTTTCATATATTTTCTTTTAATCAGTAGGTACTTAGCTTTACTGAATTTTACGACGGTGCTATAATACGGCTCATAATACTACGGCTTATATATTAATCTGAGACCATAGAAGTTTTAATGGGGTTAATAGCTGAGGTAAACACTTGAGTGCACTCAGCTAAGGAAGGCTATTTTCTGTTAAAATATTACCCTTTTAGGAGAACACGTAAGTCTGGCCGACCGACGAGAGACGTTTCCGCGCCGGTTTATCTCAGGTTCAACGGACTCGTACTACTTGCTATTATTATAACAAGTCTCATAGCTCAGTTGGTAGTAACTCTGCCTTCTGCGCTGTAGGCTGTAGGTTCGATTCCCACCCAGGACAAACATTTGTGTGATGAATATAGATGTTTATTCTGTGTTTGGGTATTGGATCATTTAGTACGTATGTATTTACAAAAGGTCATTTTCAGTATTCTATCCGTAATGTAGTTCCCATATTACAAGCTATGCTTAGTTTGGGGCTAGATGACGCTGTGTAAAAATTAATGTCCTGTAATATTGATTTTTTTCTTTAATTATTACAACTCGTTGGGTGCTGAGATGACAAGACGTGAAACACACTGAGTGTTTCTCAGCACCCAAAGAGCTTGACGGTTATTTTTGTTACACATACCATTTTTATTGACCTACGATTTATAATAAACCAAAATAAACTTTCATTCAACATTTATCTAAATAGTAATAAAAAAATATTTGATTTACTTAAAAATATCATCGTGAGAGGAGTTTCTGGAATTTTAGGAAAATTATGGGACTGCTGGGTAGACATTTCCACGTTGGAATAGTAGGGTTGGCACGCGAGCTGGTGCGCAGTACGTCGTGCTGCCTGGCACGCCGACAGGCGCGCTGGTTGGCACGCGAGCTGGTGCGCAGTACGTCGTGCTGCCTGGCACGCCGACAGGCGCGCTGGTTGGCACGCGAGCTGGTGCGCAGTGCGTCGTGCTGCCTGGCACGCCGACAGGCGCGCTGGTTGGCACGCGAGCTGGTGCGCAGTACGTCGTGCTGCCTGGCACGCCGACAGGCGCGCTGGTTGGCACGCGAGCTGGTGCGCAGTGCGTCGTGCTGCCTGGCACGCCGACAGGCGCGCTGGTTGGCACGCGAGCTGGTGCGCAGTACGTCGTGCTGCCTGGCACGCCGACAGGCGCGCTGGTTGGCACGCGAGCTGGTGCGCAGTGCGTCGTGCTGCCTGGCACGCCGACAGGCGCGCTGGTTGGCACGCGAGCTGGTGCGCAGTGCGTCGTGCTGCCTGGCACGCCGACAGGCGCGCTGGTTGGCACGCGAGCTGGTGCGCAGTGCGTCGTGCTGCCTGGCACGCCGACAGGCGCGCTGGTTGGCACGCGAGCTGGTGCGCAGTGCGTCGTGCTGCCTGGCACGCCGACAGGCGCGCTGGTTGGCACGCGAGCTGGTGCGCAGTGCGTCGTGCTGCCTGGCACGCCGACAGGCGCGCTGGTTGGCACGCGAGCTGGTGCGCAGTACGTCGTGCTGCCTGGCACGCCGACAGGCGCGCTGGTTGGCACGCGAGCTGGTGCGCAGTACGTCGTGCTGCCTGGCACGCCGACAGGCGCGCTGGTTGGCACGCGAGCTGGTGCGCAGTACGTCGTGCTGCCTGGCACGCCGACAGGCGCGCTGGTTGGCACGCGAGCTGGTGCGCAGTACGTCGTGCTGCCTGGCACGCCGACAGGCGCGCTGGTTGGCACGCGAGCTGGTGCGCAGTGCGTCGTGCTGCCTGGCACGCCGACAGGCGCGCTGGTTGGCACGCGAGCTGGTGCGCAGTGCGTCGTGCTGCCTGGCACGCCGACAGGCGCGCTGGTTGGCACGCGAGCTGGTGCGCAGTACGTCGTGCTGCCTGGCACGCCGACAGGCGCGCTGGTTGGCACGCGAGCTGGTGCGCAGTACGTCGTGCTGCCTGGCACGCCGACAGGCGCGCTGGTTGGCACGCGAGCTGGTGCGCAGTACGTCGTGCTGCCTGGCACGCCGACAGGCGCGCTGGTTGGCACGCGAGCTGGTGCGCAGTGCGTCGTGCTGCCTGGCACGCCGACAGGCGCGCTGGTTGGCACGCGAGCTGGTGCGCAGTACGTCGTGCTGCCTGGCACGCCGACAGGCGCGCTGGTTGGCACGCGAGCTGGTGCGCAGTACGTCGTGCTGCCTGGCACGCCGACAGGCGCGCTGGTTGGCACGCGAGCTGGTGCGCAGTGCGTCGTGCTGCCTGGCACGCCGACAGGCGCGCTGGTTGGCACGCGAGCTGGTGCGCAGTGCGTCGTTCTGCCTGGCACGCCGACAGGCGCGCTGGTTGGCACGCGAGCTGGTGCGCAGTACGTCGTCGTTGTCTTTTGCCTCACATGTACTCGCAAGTTATGTGTGTTCTCCATTAGTTTCAAGTTATGATATATAAGCTTCTAGCTTTTGCCCGAGGCTTCGCTCGCGTATTATTATTAATTAGGTATAGTTTTTGCGGTTTTACTTTTGTTAAGCGTGTGTAAAAAATTAGGGCCTACAAAACTTAAAAACGACAGTACATTCTTCTACTTCTCCATTAATGTTCAGATTTTCTTTAGCCATTTTCAAAAAGTCTAACCGACAAAACCTATACTTAAACCAAACGAAAACAATACAAATGCCAAATACAAAGCAGAGTCTATAATCAACCTACTAAACCGAAACAAAACAAATGCAAAATCTCAAAATCTTTGGGGATGCCTACGTCATAGTAGTTTTATATTATCATCTCAGCCCGATCGGTTTAAAATTGACAAAGATTCATACAAACCTTCATCCCCTATTTTATTCCCTTGGGGGTAGAATTAATCAAAAATCTTTTCTTAGCGGATGCCAACGTCATAACATCTACCTGCATGCCAAATTTCAGCCCGATCGATAATATAGTATACATAATCTATGAGATTACGTACTTAACTACTTGAATTTATTGTTTAAATTTTAAATTGATTTATATAAATATTAATGAAATACTTAAGTTTAAAATTGTGATTTAAATAAACTATTATTATTATAAATTTCATTGAAGAAAATGTATTCCAATTGTGTTAACGAGCCTCATAGCATGGTTCGATTCCCACCGAGGACAAACATTTGTGTTATGAATGTAGATGTTTGTTCTGTGTTTGGGTGCTGTATTGTATGATAATAATGTATTTACGAAAGAAAAGGTCTTAAAATATTGTATCCGTAATCTAGTTCCCATGTTACAAGTTTTGATTAGTTTGGGGCTAGATGGCGATGTGTAAAAATTAATGTCCTGTAATATTAAATATGACGAGTCAATCGACCCAGAGAAATAAAAGTTTAATAGAAAATTCAACCCCCCATTTCACACCTTTAGAGGTGGAATTTACACATCACAAAGAACACCCCTTCCAAATGTTATGTCTCTAGGACCAGCGATTAAGGCTGTGCGTTGATATATCAGTCAGTTGGTTAGTGAGTCAGACAGGACATTGAATTGTGTTATGTATATACCTATATACTACGAATATTAATATTAAAATATTTCATTTTAATTTTAGTAGTAGGATAGTTTGAAGACATATTTTTCTGGTTAGTGATAGTTTTTGCAGGCAATCAACTTTCATTTTTAAAAACTGCCTGAAAAACTAAGCACACCAAGCATAACTATGCTTGAAGATAGAATTCGTGGTGACTTCATTGAGGATACTTCCTTGCCTGTATAATTTACGCAATATCTTTACCAGATATTCACTGAAAGATAGTCATAGATTGGTGCGCGGTCATTTTATATGATTAAACCCTCAAAAAACAAAAACGATACAAACCATTTCCTCTACAATCGAGTGATAATAAACTGGAAACGTCAACCTGAAGAAGTTGTCACAGCTTCTTTTGAAAACAGCTATAAAATCAAACTGGACAACTGGTAACAAACCAATAAATTATTGACCCACGTGGGATACGTGCGGACAAAGTTAAAGGACAATTAAAAAATTACAATGTGAAATAGGCACCTGTTAAGCCGATTGCTGTTTGCATAAAATCAAACAAAAATATTATATTCAACATAATACATAAAAAATCATTAAAATTACCATCACATTTTTTCGACTCTCTATTTAATTTTGATTGATTTCTATAAATCAATCGAAGAATCCGTAGGGTGGAACGTTTGAACCTCAAGCTTAACTTTGTATCAGAATGGGGGGACACAAATCTTGTACGATTCCACCCCGCCAATATTAAGCGGCACTTCGCATTAGTTCAATAATAGTTTGAGCCTTTTAAGTGTTGAACTTTCATCTAATCTAAACTTTGGCACCCATATTGAGGCCAAGGCCAAATTTGCTGCTATGAAGGTGAGTATCCTGGCTTGGGTTCGACAGTACTACACACCGAGACAGCTTTTAAGCTTGGACAAAGGTCAGGAAAAGCTTAACAAAGTGCCAGCTCGAAGCCTTGGACTCCATTGAGATTCGTGTTGCAGGATCATAATACACATCTAAAAGGCACCTAAAAGCTTACAGATTATTGGGATGGGCATTTACACCAATACTGCGATGGTCAATCAAGCGTGGTGATAATGGCGGATCTCCCCATACACCTGCATGGACATCCATTTACACCAATACTGCGATGGTCAATCAAGCGTGGTGATAATGGCGGATCTCCCCATACACCTGCATGGACATCCATTTACACCAATACTGCGATGGTCAATCAAGCGTGGTGATAATGGCGGATCTCCCCATACACCTGCATGGACATCCATTTACACCAATACTGCGATGGTCAATCAAGCGTGGTGATAATGGTGGATCTCCCCATACACCTGCATGGACATACATTTACATCAATACTGCGATGGTCAATCAAGCGTGGGGATGATGGCGGATCTCCCCATACACCTGCATGGACATCCATTTACACCAATACTGCGATGCTCAAGCAAGCGTGGGGATAATGGCGGATCTCCCCATACACCTGCATGGACATACATTTACACCAATACTGCGATGGTCAAGCAAGCGTGGGGATGATGGCGGATCTCCCCATACACCTGCATGGACATCCATTTACACCAATACTGCGATGGTCAAGCAAGCGTGGGGATAATGGCGGATCTCCCCATACACCTACATGGACATACGATCACAAATACTGCGATGGTCAAGCAAGCGTGGGGATGATGGCGCATCTCCCCATACACCTGCATGGACATCCATTTACACCAATACTGCGATGGTCAAGCAAGCGTGGGGATAATGGCGGATCTCCCCATACACCTGCATGGACATAAATTTACACCAAAACTGTGATGGTCAAGCAAGCGTGGTGATAATGGCGGATCTCCCCATACATCTGCATGGACATACATTTACACCAATACTGAGATGGTCAAGCAAGCGTGGGGATAATGGCGGATCTCCCCATACACCTGCATGGACATAAATTTACACCAAAACTGTGATGGTCAAGCAAGCGTGGTGATAATGGCGGATCTCCCCATACACCTGCATGGACATACATTTACACCAATACTGCGATGGTCAAGCAAGCGTGAGGATAATGGCGGATCTCCCCATACACCTGCATGGACATAAATTTATTCTTATTATATGTTTTGGGTCGCTTTGGTAATGCCGATACAGTTTTCAATATATTTGACAGAACGTACGGCAAGGAAAATTAGATACAAAGAAAATAACAGAGAGTAGGTGCATCAAATAATAGAAAGGCACTAACAATGAACGAGTATACTAGTACATGGACGACCTTATCTGTATTGTGTTTTTCGGCTGTAATGATGATGAAGACGCTGAACTAAAATGTTTCCCTAAAATAACCGCAGTGAGTGTGCTGTGTGCTGTGTGCTGTGTGCTGTGTGGTGTGTGCTGTGTGCTGTAAGGTAATCAGCCGACGGCAGACCCAAGCGCAGAGCACCTCACATTACATAACTTACTCCGTCGACTGCGCGCTGAGCTGGAGTAAGTAGGTCCGCGCGCCACCGCCACCGACATTAATCTCAACGGATTACGTGTGTATTTATCACGTCCTGACAAAAGGATGGCTCACCTCCGAGAATCCACGGGTATTGTACGTAATGAAGAGTAATCGTCGGAATGAAGTCAGGTTAGAAGATACCAGGGCTCCGTGCCGCGGTTCATGCATTACTTTACAACATTTGCTTGGAGGGGAATATTAAAATATTAATCGGTGATAGAAACGTAATAATTATTACACAATATGTTTTGTTTGCTTTTTATCTATTCTCTTTCTATAATCGTTAACGCATTAGCGAAAGCGAAGATAGAAAACGAATTATTTCTAGCTAAGTTGACAAGACTGTGTCGATCGCTCATTATATAGCGTGAATAGAAAAACAATCTACATTAGTCTATGGTGAGCGTTTTTATAAACGTCAAAGTCACGACAGTAATATAAAAATACTTCGCGCGGGTGAAATTTCACCCGCACGAAGTAACAGTTGGTATATTATTAGTTTTAAATTGTTAATAAATAAAGTGTCCGACATTTCTTCTATTGTTTCAGTGCACTGACTGTACAAATTTCTTTGCTGGCGTTTTAACAACCACTTCTTCATTATGAGCGCTCCAAAACATATTTGAATATGTTTTGGAGCGCTCAGCATGCATATTAGAAAATACTGGATGCATAAAATTGCCGACCGATTTTTGCACAATCATTAATTCGCAAAATGCTATCATTGACCAGATATGTCCCGATAATCTCACACCATACTTGAATTATGAGTGGCTGGCAGAAACAGCAATTGGCAGCAAAAAATGTGGACGTCAATGAATTTCAAGATACCTAGTCGCTTGGGGACATGGTGTCATACAAATCTATCGATCCAGTTAGCGATACCAACGAAGCCGTAAATGATCCAGGAGAGTTTTGGAAATCATCGGATTTGCCAGGTACGAGTATGTCACCATATCATATACAACCTTCAGTTTGCCCTGTGAACGATTTATATGGATATATATACTTTATGGAGCCTACTTGTGGAAACAGCAAGTTAATTCTTATTTCTAATTTTATAATTATGTTTATCACAGTTTTTATCAAATAAGCTTATGTTTTTACGAGCGTACATAATATTTTCATGAATATACTGGCAGGACATATAGTCAATATATTTATTTCTTTAAACTTGTCTCTTAATGAATCTAGCTGAGAGATCCCAGCGTTCGGTCCTATAAGTAATTCTCCGTAAGTCCTACAGGTACTCGTACCTACCCCGTCGCAAATCTCTGTAAAGACGCGTAAGGTCATACCGTGTACGTAAACTGTACAACGTGCTTCGATTAAAAGATACAGTGCCTTTTGTACTGACTACCAGTCCTCACTAAGTCACAGACTTTTGTGCTGACTACCAGTCCTCACTAAGTCACAGACTTTTGTACTGACTACCAGTCTTCACTAAGTCACAGACTTTTGTACTGACTACCAGTCTTCACTAAGTCACAGACTTTTGTACTGACTACCAGTCCTCACTAAGTCACAGACTTTTGTACTGACTACCAGTCCTCACTAAGTCACAGACTTTTTAGAATTGCCACCTCTTCGACAAAAACTAGCGTTACTCAACGTCTCAGTAGCTATATCAAAATCATTTATCACAATGGTCAAATTATGTACCAGAGGCAAAACACTGAGTCTACTCATGGCTATCTTCACTTGCATTTGATGAGAGAGTCGGAGGAATAGTCGCCTCAATGAAATGACACATATTATTAATTGAGTACTTACATGACATTTAACTATTTTAATTTACCCATATTCCCGTTTTAATATATTACATAGTTTAAACTCAACCGACAGCTGAGAGCTGAGAGATATGACACAAACATTTGGAATATGCGTCAAAACCCTCGTAGCTCAGTTGGTTGGAGCCGAAGTGGAAGCTTTAGGTTCGCGGTGAAAAGATGCGGGTTCGAATCCTGTTGCGGGTTGTGAATTTTGTGTCATTATAACATTTGTAAATAATTATCAAACGTTTGCATGATCCTTCCTTTAAAGTTAAATCGCTTCCTTAGACGGTTGCTCTCATGATTTATGTTCACATGATCACAAAGTCCATACAACACTACAAAATGCCAATTACAATGTTAAGCACCAACCGAGCTGCTGCCAACCAACCAGGAAAATGTCCTACCAACTGGAGGCATACACTACTCAACATTTAGCGTTCGCCAAAGTTAGCGTGGCGCTCCGAGCTGCCCAGGAATTCATCATAAATAATTTGAGAGGGCACCGAAAACTGGAACGCGGCCAATTACACCGAAGTGTCCGTTGTCAGACCGGCGTCCGATCCAACTGTATGAAGTGCCGAGGCTCAGGAGATAAAAACTATTTTAAGATTACGGATTATACTTTAACAATACTATACAATATTGTTTATTGAACACCTAAAGTATATAAATAAATAATGACCTAGTTCATATATTAGAAAATAATGCACAATAGGCGGTTTTATTGCTAAAATATATCTCTTCCAGGCATCCTTTGTATGGACAGAACCAGGAGTGTGAAATAAATAAATAAATAAATATAACAGGACATTAATTTTACACAGCGCCATCTAGCCCCAAACTAAGCATAGCTTGTAATATGGGAACTAGATTACGGATAATATACTTAAATACTTTTTGTAAATACATACGTACTATATGATACAACACCCAAACACAGAACAAACATCTATATTCATCACACAAATGTTTGTCCTGGGTGAGAATCGAACCCACAGCCTACAGCGCCGAAGGCAGAGTTACTACCAAATGAGTTATGAGACTTGTCAAAAAATATGACAATATGAAAATATGGACATACAGGTGAATTTTTTAGACGGGTCAATAAGGGCAGGAACCTTATCCGTTATGGTTACATGAAAACGTTTTAAGCAGATTATCTATAGATTTTTAGGATTTATTCTGAACTGCATTTTCAGATTTTGGAAAATATTACAGTCAGCAAAAAAATGGTCATTTTACACAAAAAAAACCATCCTGTTTCTTATAAGCATCAAAAGTTTCTATCGGACCGACTGAGGTTCGAGTACTAGTAATGTCAGAAATTGTGAAAAACTTTTTCCATACATTTTGGTGGAATTGTATGAAGGTACTTTTAATTCTACCATATTGTACCTATAACGACGTCATTTTAGAGAATCGCTAAATCCAGTTGGCCCGGAAGCCAACTGGATTTGGCGATTTTCTTGTCAGAATTGCGAAAAGTTTATTTCCAGCAAGATGGAGGTCCGCCACACAACAGCCTCCTTACGAGTACCGACGCGTTGAACGGGCAGTTCGGTGTAGGTACACATCTGTGCAGGTACACATGGTCCAACTAGCAGCCCCGATCTAACGACTCTCCATTTTTTTTGTAGACTTCGTATTTTAGGTAGCCCCCTAAAATACGAAGTCTACAAAAAGAATAACAACAGTAGCTATCAGGAACTGAAAGATGCATTAACAAGGATTTTAAATTATATCTACCCAAGAATATTATCGGCTGCTACTAGCTCAGTAAAAAAACGAGTGAACTTATGAATTCGTGAAAACAGCGGTAATTTTGAACAATTTATTTCGAAGAATTCGATTGTCTTTGTCAAAAATACATATTAAAATGATTTATTTCATTATTATTGGTAAAGTTCTAATGTCGTAGAAGATAATCGATGCAACTATGATGATTGTTTACTTAGGTAGGTGCTTTTGCTGTAATTATCTTATGCCATGTCCCCTGTATTTCCATAAAATTCTGTGAGAAAAGTTTTTCGTGGTTTCTGTATTCCTAGTACTCAAACCTTAGTTGATCCGGTAGAGACTTTTGATCCTGATAAAAATCAGGATCGATTGGCATCAAAAAAAGTGTTTGTGTAAAATGACCATTTTCTGAAGTGAAAGACGAAAATGACAGTATATTTTTTTCCAAAATCTGAGAATGCAGTTCAGAATATCTTAAAAAATATGGATACTAACAAACATTTTCCTGTAACTATAACGGTTAAGGTACCTGCCCTAACTGTCCCGTCTCAAAAATTCACCCTGTCTATGCGCACAACAAAACATTTGGAGAAATATCAGGTATACTGAAAACTAGCATCCACAGATAATAACAATATAAAATCCATTACAAAATGTATATACATACATATAAGTATAACATTTAAACAATACAAACCTATTTCAGTAGCATAAATACATATTAATAAAATGAACACTGTAAAGATTTTATGGGAGATATATAAAAATACATAGTAATTACGAACTATAAAATTAACAAATATGTACATGCAATTTATTCTTCATTAAATTGCATGTGTTTATTGATGACTGTAGAAATGGATGATAGATAATGCTGCGTGACCAAACTTTTAAATATAGGGAGATAGGTACTTTGCAAAGCGTGATAAAGGTAGATCATTCCATAGCTGTGTAGTTTCTCTGTAAATGAATTGCCATGGAAAGTGGAAGAATGCGTAGGAATATTTAATTGGCCTTTATCTGACCTGGTAACAAGTTGAGATAAAGCTGAAGGTGGAATCTTCAACAAACTGGCTTTTTTACCTCTAAATGCCGGAATACAACATTTTTTTTAGAAATGTTATTATGGCGCCAGAATTAGTTAAGATGGGTTTAACTAGCCAGGTGGACTTAAACGAAATCCTACCATCAACCGAACCAAGTACAATATTGCGGCCCCTGGGGATCGAACCCGGGACCTCTGGATTGAAATCGGTGGTCGGTATTCGGTATTCGAAGAACTTAACGATTAAGACTGTAAAAATGGAGAAATTGATAATTTAAAGATGAACCTTCGCTTCCTCGTCGCACAATTAAAAAATAAAATAGAAAAAGTTCCTTTAGGGAAGCAGGAGTAGAGTTTTACCTATTCCTAAACAACATGTTCAACAAAATGGCTTTTAATGAGCGGTTTTTGGATTAATGTCAAAACGAAGATGTCAACAAAAATACATTATTATTATTAATATTATTTTATCATTATTCACTCTATTCCTTTGATTTTCTGGAAGAGACCATAACATTTAGTACCGCGCGCTGCACGTTTCGCTAAGATTTTGGATTCTTTATTTACAAATGCATATAATGTATCGTACCTCATTTTATTATTTTTTGTTCGATGCCTTTCCTCCCGTTAACCAAAATATAATTAATGTGGTTGCTAGATACATTATAATTTGTAAGTAATATAAAATCAGTTTACCTCAAAATATTAAAGAAATGAGGTATTTCTGTCCATATTTTCTATTCCGTTATAGACACGAAGACAAAAAACGTACGCTTTGCAAAATTTACATGACCAAAATTGTGGAATGTTATGAGGACAAATCGTTAGGAGACGTCGTAGACAAATTTGAGTTATATTAAAATGTAGAAGTATCACAAAATATATTTGCAAAATATCTGCCGCACTGTTAGCAATAAAAACTCGTTCAATTGTCAGTCGGGTCGGATGCCGTCGACGGCAAACGGTTCTCGATACAACGAGATGCGATCCGATTCAAATAATCGCCCCCTCGTGAGGATCCGTCATCAATATTTCCACAGCATCGCATGCGGGATCCCGAATGGTCCCTTTTGCGAGAGTCGAACTGATTGCCATTCAGTCACGTGCTCATTTGTGAGCTACTGAGCGTAAACCTTTTTCAGATGTCAACTACTTACGTTTTCAGATTTATCGGTAAATAACGAATCGTATACATTTTAGAGGTAATTTAATAGGTTATTTACTAAATGGTTGATTAACTCTTACATGTGGGTTTTTGTTCGTTTAATTTTTAAAAAGGTATAAATTCATACACAAGGTCCTATAACGTGTCATAAGTGCATTTGTTAACATTTAATAAATAAATAAATATTACAGGACATTAATTTTACACAGCGCCATTTAGCTCCAAACAACTTTTCTTTATCTTCTAATGACCCTTCTTGTTATGCTGAAGCGTTAGTGGAAGCGGTGCGTCAAGGTATGGAATATTTCATTCCTTCCGACAAACCACTCTCGATGAAACCTGATGGATTGCTGGCCCACACTGCTGAAGAGAAAGACAACTTGTTTGCTTCACTCTTTGTGGACTCTTCACGTCTAGATACTACTGATGAGATTCCTCCATCGCTTCCCTGGTGAGGAAAATCCATGCCAAGAGTCGCATTAAGCAAAAGGGGCTCAGGGTGCTACTTTTACTAGACGTGAACAAAGCCAGTGATCCAGATGGGATCCCGGCGGTCCTGTTAAAGAGGTGTGCTCCCGAACTGTCACCGATTCTCACTCGCCTATTCCGCCTGTCTTTGGATACCGGTAAGGTACCATCATCATAGAAGCTCGCTAATGTTCAACCCGTCCCAAAAAAAGGTAGCCGAGCAGACCCCGCCAACTACCGGCCAATCTCTATCACCTCCATTCTCTGCAAGTCAATGGAGCGTGTTCTAAATAGTAAACTCCTGGCATACCTAGAGTGTAACGATCTCCTTAGCAATCGTCACTACGGCTTTCGCCGAAAACGATCGACAGACCGACAGAGGTCCCCGCCAGAGGGATCTTCTAGCTAATGCCAAACAGATCTGGAGTGAAGCCATCGAAAGACACGGGGAAGCTATGGCAAGTTCCCTAGACATTTTGAAGGCATTTGATAGAGTTTGGCATAAGGGTCTCATTAGCTAGCTTTCCTCCTACGGATTACCGTCCAACCTTTTTCAGTGGATCACAGACTTCCTGGGAACGATTGATTCGAGTAGTCATTAGTGGCTGTTCGTCTGATCTATTGGCTATCAATGCCGAGGGTCTGTTCTATCAGCAAATCAATTCCTGCTTCATATCAATGATCTGCTAATACCCGGTATCTATGGGTACGCAGATGACAGCACAGTTGTAGATAGATATTTTTCCAGTCCATGTGCTAGTGCGGACGAACTTTTCAGCCTCCGTAGGAAGATGGTGGAGCGTTTGAACCTCAAGCTTAACCTTGTGTCTGAATGGGGGGACGCAACTCTTGTACGGCTTGACGCTTCCAAAACTCAGGCGTGTGTGTTCTCTGCTAAAAAAAGCAAATTTCATCCCGTACCTATTTTTAACGGCACTTCGCTCTAGTTCAATAATAGTTTGACCCTTTTAGGCGCTGAACTTTCATCGAACTTGAACTTTGGGTCCCATATCGAGTCCATGGCCAAATTCGCTCCTATGAAGGTTCGGCGGTACTTCACACCGGGACAGCTTTTAAGTTTGTACAAAGCTCAGGTTCGATCTTGTATGGAGTATTGCTGTCATCTCTGGGATGGCTCAGCCAAGTATCAGCTCGAAGCCCTGGATTCGATTGAGCGTCGTGCTGCTAGGCTGATAGGTGATGATTCGCTTGTTAAGGCCAATTTTCAGAGCCTAGAACATAGACGAAGGTTGCCAGGCTGTCTGTGTTCTATAAATTCAACTTCGGCGAGTGTGCGCACGATATTTTTGACCTAATCCCTCCATCCCCTTTCCACCACCGGACTAGCAGACGTACGGCCGGCTACAGCACGTACCTTGTAAATGTTCCATTGTGCCGAACTCATCGTTTCGCCTCTACCTTTATCATTAATACTGGTAAAGAATGGAATTCCTTGCCTTCGTCTGTTTTTCCGCACGAGAACAATCTTGGAGTCTTCAAGTCCAGAATAAATAGGTTCCTTTTAGGCAAGCGTGCTCATGCAGCTGTAGATATTCACATTCAAACCCGTACAAACATAGCCTGCTTCGCTGGCGACTTAGCTTCTCTTACGTCTTCAAATGACGTAGACTTCATTATTGACCGCCTACTATTATCACTCGACCTGTTATCATGATACCTTTTGAAGTGGAAATTAAAAATATTAATTTAAATCAGTTTTTTCCTCAAAAACTGAGTCCAACATGTTCACACGGCAAAAGTCGCTTCCAGTCAGAACCCTCATAATTGGAGGGTGCAATATTCCATGGCACTGCACACTCAAATACCTAGGTATAATACTAGACAGCTAAGTCAACTGGACTGACAACTCATACAAGCTAAGGCTAAAAGGTATAAAATCACTTAACGCAGTGAGCCCTATCCTTAATAGAAGATCTTGCCTTGGCAGTAAAACGAAACTTAATGTATACCGTACTTTACATATGGGGAGTAGTACATGTGCTTCTAACATAAGCAAGTTACAAGTCGTTCAGAATAAAGCTTTAAAATGTGCATTTAACACTCCGCTTAAAACAAACCTGAATAAATTACATAGCAAAATCAAATTTCCAACCTAAGGTATGTATATATTATAGTTATAAACTATAAAAACAATTTTATTTATACCGTAATAGATACAATAACAATAAGTGCACTAGAAATATTTGTAGGTCGCGAAAGAAAAATTACCATTAATCGATAAATACAATCGATACAAATTACCCCATCACTTGTTTCTCGAGTGCAGTTCTCCGGTGCGGACCGAGAGAACGCGTCGCGCGCGATGCCCGCGCGAACTGTGCGGACGAATATACCCATTGTTTTGACAAGCTCACTTACCTACGACCGCTATTGTCTTAGCTCAACATTTTGTTCATTCAAATTTTAGCAATTATATACTGGTGTTTTAACCTCGTCTTGTTTTGCCATCCAACTTTTATATTTATTAAATAATTAATAACCATGGCAATACCAAGCTTTTTGAAAGCGTTCCGACTTTCAAAAGTTATACACGAACAGCAAAAAGAGGCAATAATAGCTTCGTTTACGCATATCAGACTATGCGTACAACCTTTACTAAATTCATAAAGTTGATTTTATACATTTTCTATTTTGAAAGTGTTTCAACAACATTGGGCATATAGTCATTCTACATTATTTTTTTATTATTATAATATAAAGAACTTAATATATGCAACTTTTTTTTTCAAAATCTCACTTTTCCAGAAAAACTATAAAAGAAATAGTTTTTCTTTAACGACGAACTTTTTTTTTTAATCGAGCGCATAACTCCTTACATGAATATTCGATAACTCTCACGGATTCAGACTTGGCCTCAGTGGTCCTGAAAAAAAACTTACCCTGTATACGTAAACCTGGGTAGACCACAGTGGATACGGCAGACAACGGTTAAGACTAACAACGGTAACGGCTGACAACGGCTACAACTGACAACCGTTACGGCCTTACGAATCAAAACTAATTTATTTACTGCAAAGGGCATACTATAAAGTACCTTTACATGGCAGTTCCTGGGAAAGTTCGCTCCATCGTAGACCTAATCGTCGCCCTTCATTCCGTTTCATGGGCAGGTGAGCCTTGGGGCAAAATCATTTTGGGCTTACTCAATTTAAATATTAATATTTTTATTTTTATTGTACTACGTGAAAGAGTAGAATTTCGTAATTCAGAAACTCCATAATTATGTGAAGCGTGTATAATTGTATTAAACTAAATTGTATTAAACTAAATAAATTGAATTAGGTAAAATGGTGGTAGCTAGCCAGGCGGACTTAAACAAGATCCATATTTGTAACAGTGTCGATATTTTCCACACTTCAGTCTCTTTTCTAAAGAAAATGCCTAAATTTCCCAATTAATAACAATTTTTATTTTTATCATTCATTTATTTATTTTTTTAATTTTTAGAGAGTATTTATTTTGTAACTATGATTGTTGTTTTAACGCATGCCGTGTTCTCATCGAGAAGGTCATGCACTTATGTATTTCTATGTAGCTACCTATTAGTAATTTAGTTAAGATTTTTGTGTAATGTCCAGTTTTGAGAACCTAATAAAAAAAAAAAAAGATCCTACCACCAACCAAACCAAGCACAATATATTGTAGTCCCCATGGGTATCGAACCCGGGACCTCTGGATCTGAAATCGGAGGGTTGAACTACTAGACCACAGAGGCGGTTAAAATGGCAGGCGGCCGCTGCTGTACCTTCGATATTTCAGCAACTTGTGTCGTATTTCTTGGACGTTTGAGAATACGTAAGAAAAGCACAAAAACCTCCGCAAAAAAATATAAGGGCGGATAAGTATGCGAGAATATGTCGGTACATCCCAATCCCTTAATGCTATACTAAGCTCTCCTAGCCGAACTACACAGGCTTTATACAACGCTAGCAAGAGTAGTAACAGTATTTGCTAGAGGGAGAAACGGCGAATGTACCAAGATGTTTGTTTTTGAAATGAAACTTTTTATGGGACGGTTTTTAAATCCTGACCACCAGTGTTGTTGTGTGAAAGTTGTGGGGTACTGTGTCGGGTAGAGATAGCGATAATTCAAATGTTTCTCTATTAAACAAAACCTTCACCTCTATCGTGTGACTCATTGTATATATTTTTTTGTTTTAAATTGGGTGGTTTATAATAAATGTGAATTTTATAAACATCGGGAATGAATTACATTTTGTGAAAAGGGGTATCAGATAGTCTCCAACAAGATCTCACAGTTATGTTTTAAATCCGGCACCGTAGGAGTATCATTAATATGTATGTTTGTGACGGCGGCATAAATGCGAACGAGTTGACATTTTAATAAAATTTTAACTATTAAGAATACATAAGTGAAAATAGATTGTACAATATTTCACATATATCTTTTAAATGAATAATCCGATCTATATGCAATGTTGTATTTGCAGACTCAACACTTATGTTCATGAATAGGTAAAAGGTTTATATTAATTTGGATAGTTTTCGTTACTTAGATATGTTAAGTAAACAAAAGATCCTTGTCTTGTGGGTGGTTGTGGTGCTTTGTTACATATTCAGACAAACATTTAGGTTTTTGATTCAGTTCGGAAGCCTTAGCGCAGGCCCAACTTACGGTTGACCAGTTTTTATAATTAATTGGGAATAATATTCCCACTACGTTTTAAATAAATAAAAATATCGACAGAGCTATTTATATTTATATATTAATAAAAACGTATTTTGGGGGACCCCGTTTAATTTTGTAAATAAAAGTATTTTTTTTTATATTTTTTCAGGTTATTCGGTGTTCATTAGATCATCAGGTCATTATCCTCAGAAAATGTCAACCTGGTTCCTGTTACAGTTCAATAGATAAAGCTCTTTAAATGTTGTTTTCTTCAATATTTAAAATTGGTAGTAGGGGCCACCCCCCCTACCCTTTAATTAAAAAAAAAGAATTGATACGTATATATAATTAATATAATCGTCTTTGAAGTGCTAAAATCTACTACGCTGACACGGAGTATCGCATTACCACACTAATACACCACTACGCTGAGACGGAGCGCCACATTACCATACTAATACACCACTACGCTGACACAGTGTACCGCATTACCACACTAATACACCACAACGCTGACACGGAGTGCCGCATTACCACACTAATACACCACAACGCTGACACGGAATGCCGCATTACCTCACTAATACACCACTACGCTGACACGGAATGCCGCATTACCACACTAATACACCACTACACTGACACGGAGTGCCGCATTACCACAACTTTCACGAAACATTTTAAAATACTGTCTGGAAACTCCAAAACCGTAAATTGTTTAAACAAAATAATGATCCTGTCCGCACGCCGGGGATATTAATGTTTGCAATAAATAAGGAGCTTTTGTCCAAGCCACGTTACTTTACTGGAAGCTATGTAACAACAACAATTAATTGGTTTGAGTTCTTCAAAATGTATTAACTATGCTTATCAAAATCGTGACAAAAAACATAAGTAAAAAATATGTAGGTACATACCTAAACAACTCACTTGCTTTATTTAAACCTTTAAATTTATAGCAACATATGCAATATATGCCAGGGCGCAATAAACACTCCTATTGCTGTGTCCACAAATAGTGGAAGAGAACAAACGAAGTCTATAGGCGTTGTAAGTACAATTCAGTTGTACGTTCATCCGCGTAGATTGTTGGCGTACCAGGAACTACGTTGAGCTCAAAGACCCTTATCACTCTTTGATAATCCGCTCAGTGATATGATATCTACGAAGCTGTATCTTTATCCTTGTATACAAAATAGGTCTACATTACAAAATACCAGCCGAACTCAAAACTTCCAGGATATGGAAGATAAGGTTAAAAATATCATGCGCTATCTCGCCAAACCATTGCACTTTTATTTATTTTTGTACGACGGGTAAGTTGTTGGCCTTCATCTCACCTGGTTACAAGTTGAGAAAAGGCCGAAGGTGGAGGCCCAATTCAACCGGAATCCTCAACAAACTGAGGAACTAGCTATCTTACCTCTAACTGCCGGAACGCAACAAAAATAAAATTGTTATTATGGCGACAGAATTAGGTAGGATGGTGGTAGCTAGCCAGGTGGACTTACACAATATATTGTACTCCCCATGGGGATCGAACCCAGTACCTCTGAATCTGAAATCGGTGAGTTGAACCACAAGATCACAGAGGCTGTTAGACACTATAGGAATAGCAGACGTACGGAGCATTACCATCCCTACCTTTTTAGCGCCCGGCTATACGGCTATATACGCTTTGGTTGCACTTTCATCATGCAAACGGGATTGCGTTGCCTTCGTCTGTTTTCCCTGAAAATGACAATATGGGCCTCTTCAAAGCCAGAGTAAATAGGTGTCTTCCAGACCGGCGTGCTATATCGTAACCCACATCGTCGCTTTCCATCGGTTGAGATTGTGGTCATACGTAGATCTATCTTAATAAAAAAAATCAGCCAAGATAGGCTTCATGCTTCAGCAAGTCGGCACTCATCATAAGTACAATTAGGTGTCTACTGTTGAAAATAGTAGTATGTCAAAGTATGGAAAAAAATATTTCATAGCCTGATGCACCACTTCCGCTATCGTTTTAGCAATGAAGGGTTATCCGTAGAGAAGCACAAAGACTGCCAGGATATGACGAGAAAAAATTGCGCACCTCACCCCAATCAGCTGACTTTCTGAGTTCAGGTGGGGAATGGGATGAAACTGCTTTCACCTGGCCGTAACTACCGCGAGGTGATGAAATCTAAACATTGTAGCGATCAGGGTCCATCGTTTCTAAAAAAATCTAAAAATATTTTTATTCCTTCAGATTTTTAGGATCATTCTCAGCCCATGGATGACGTAAAAACCGACAAAGGATGTCACCAGATGACGGGCATCAGTTTTTTTCTGTGTATTATCAACAAATTTATTGTGATCACCAATTGCCAAGCGTGGTGATTATGGCAAAACCCTCCAGCTTTGGAGGAGGCTCTTGCTAGCAGTGGACACTAACGGGCTGCTGATGTGAAATGATTGTATCAAATTGCGTGGCGGCTCCCAACGAATTTCTGAGATGATTTTTGGGTCCGTTATATATGTGTCTAAACTGTACGTTGTACTGACGTCATTTTAGAGTCTGATGGTGTCTGATACTTGTGCAAACATTTCATTGACTGTTTTTTTAGCCTATGTCAAAAAACTAGTTGTAGTGTGAGTTGTTGTTTCGCAGACTAAATGTGACTAGTTGGTGTTGTTTATGAATAAATTAATAAATATTACAGAACATTAATTTCACACAGCGCCTTCTAGGCCCAAACAAAGCAAAACTTGTTATATGGGAACTAGATAACGAATATAATACTTATCCACTTTTTTTGTAAATAGGTACAATACTTATCATACAATACAACACCCAAACACAGAACAAAACATCCATTTTCATCACACAAATAATTGTCCTGGGTAAAAATTGAACCCACAACCTACAGCGCAAAAGGAAAAGCTTCTGTCACCTAAGCTATGAAGCATAAATGCATTTTATGGATATTTACGAAGAGTAAATTTTTGCTTGTGTAAATTATTAACTTTATATTACTAACTTTAGACGGACGTGGATAACACAGAGCAAAGGCGTAGTGTCGCATTTCTAAACTAAATGGCACCACTAAAGTAGATTAGAAAGCGCAATTGTTGCGTTTCTCATCGACTAGGTAGTCTACTATGAGAACGTGGTAAGTGTCTTAGACTTGAGATACATTTTGCCTATAAAGAAGCGTGGTATAAGATAAACCCTTGAAAGCGTGTTTTCTTTAACCGCTTTTGTGGTCTAGTGATTTAGCCTACCGATTTCAGATCCAAAGTTCCCAGGTTCGATCCCTAGCCCCAGGGGGAGTACAATATTGCGTTTGCATTTGTTTTTGGTGGTAGAAAATTGGTTAAGTCCGCCCAGCTAGCTACCATCTTACCTAATTCTGTCGCTATAGCAACCATTCTAAAAATTGTTGTTTTCCGGTAATTAGAGGTAAGATAGCCAGTTCCTCAGTTAGTTGAGGATTCCGGATGAAGTGCGCCTCCACCTTCGGTTCCTTATCTCAACCAGGTGAGACAAAGGCCAAGCGATTACCTGTCGTACAATAAAAAAAGTATATGACAAGCCTGGGATATTTAGTCCTTTTTTAGTCTTCTGTATATACCTTTTTTAGTCTTCTGTATATTTATTTATGGAAAATTGTGTAGGTACTTTCATACTTTAATTTAATTTTGAGTAGTATTTTGGTATCGTATCCCTGTTTTTATATTGTCACCACAGCCCTGTGCTGAAAATCAGTGCTGTGGACTCGTTCGCAGCACACGCTGAGCTCGGGGTTTTTCACGCAGCATGGCTCACTGCAGTGTTCTATTTTCTTGTCGTCAGCTCCCAGTCACGTCACTTATGCAAATTATATATATATATATAACCTTAACATCATTTTTACTTTGATGACTTCTTCTATTTTTTTCTATAGAAGTACGAGTATGTACGATACCCAATAACGTCCGTTTTAAAGGTTCTTTAGTTAAGTCACTATTGACCTACTAGGTACGACATTCTGAAGTCAATAGATTGGTCCAAACGTTGTCATTTGACTTTGCCTAGCTATGTCAATAGCTAGGCCGTCCCTAAATAACGTCTTATGACTGTTGCAAATTGACGTCATCTGCTTGTTTTCTCAACGTTGTAAAATGACGTCTTTTTCGTCGAAAATGATTGTAAATGAACGTGAATCTGACGTAAAATTGCAACGTGGGGGCAAACGACCTAACGATGGTAGGCCTGCTAGTGTGCCTCGCCACGCGGAAGGCGGACAGGACGACAGGTGAACCAGACGCTGTGCGCATACCGTCATAGTATCACAATTAGTTGTAGAAAAGGTATTAGATGGTAGTAATAGAACATAGATTATAATTTACAAGTATATATAAGCATATTTATGAGTACATAGCGAGAACTCGATTCATTCAGATAATAATATCAATTGCCTTACGTTTATGGAGAAAATTTCTAGCGGAACATACAATGGAGCTAAATATTAAGTAAAAATCCGATAAATATTAAAAAAAAAAAACCACCTGCTAACAGCAAGTCCTACCAACCACACCATGCACAAATGTTTACTCTCATGGGGATCGAACCCGGGACTTCTGGATCTGAAACCGGTGGGAGAATGACTAGACCTCCTCTGTGGTGGTTAGTTATCTATATTCATAATTGTGTTGTGAATATGTAAATGTTTGTTCCGGATAATAATCGAACCCACAACCTACTGCGTAGAAAGCAGAGCTTCTACTAACAGAGCTGTGAGTCAACATTCATATATATCCGCTCAAAAGTCTGGGGTAGTCTAGTCTTTTCAACTTCAACGTCTTTGATTCATGTCGATTAGTGATTGTTTATTAATAAGACTATTCAAATATATATTTTGATAAATTTATCTCAAAGACATAGTAGTATGGCCGGCATACAATGTCAGCAGCGCCGTGATCACGTGATCACGTTTCTTCTCTCTTCTATACTTGACGGATGAGCACATTCACATATAGTTTTCACTAGATCACAACTTCCCACGGTATTACCTATAGTTTTCACTAGATCACAAATTCCCACGGTATTACCTATAGTTTTCACTAGATCACAACTTCCCACGGTATTTCGACACAAAACGAATTATTTGTCTAACCGTGCTAAAGCCTCGGTCATCGGATTCCACCAATTATGTTATTCATTGTCTTCGTCCAGTGGAGGTGCATTACGTTTATAAGTGGACAGAGACACATAAATAACTTATAGGAAGTAGGACAGGATTACCGCTGTGGCTTACCTCATTATTTCCCTGATAACATTCACGTAACCATGCGCAACTCGGGGGAGTTTGACAGGACAAAGTCCTTCAAAGAGAACTGATCTAAATAATACCTATAATTTTATGTACAAATCGGACCTTATCTAAGAAGGTACTGAGCTATTTTATTAACCAATTACATTTATTTATTTTACTAAAACTAAGATAATTTTAAGCGAACTGTTTATTTATTTTATTTGGGTACTTATTTTACTGGCTAGGCAAAAGAAAATCTTTCACCAAAGGTCTTTTTAAGACCCCAGATTTAGCGCAAGCTTTGATAGTTCGAACCACAGAACACATGGATTCATTGTTCTGTGGTTCGAACTATCCCATCTCTAGCTGCGTAGTAGTAGTAAGTACGTTCAATTATTCCTAGCGGCCAATCTAATTAAAAAAAAGTTGTGTTCCGGCATACAGAGGTAAGATAGCCAGTTCCTCAGTTTGTTGAGGATTCCAGGTGAAGTGCGCCTCCACCTTCGGCCTTATCTTAGCTTGTACACAGATGAGATGAAGCTCAAGCGTTTCCGGTTCTGAGTGATCACTCCTCAACACCGAAAGCGGACGCTAATTTAAATTGGCCTCGATTTGAGCAAGTACCGTGGTCATTTCTTCGTATGTTAACAGTTGGTTTCCGATTACTTTCTACAACTGTGTCTTGACACTTTTGATATTACTCTCGGCCATTCCGTTGAAGTAAGGACTCGCTGGAGGGTAAAATTTCATCTCTATACGATTATCGTGAGCCAGATTTGCGAATTTATATTTATATTGTTCGGATTCCAATAGGTACAAGTTAGCTGCGATTAAATTTGTCGCATTATCCGAATAGAGAATCGAAAGTGGACCGCGCAGTGAAATAAACTTTTTAAACGCTTTGCCAGTCTCGTCTCGGCATTCGAACGAGGTGATCGCGTTAATCCTTATCGCATACGACAAGTGCGTGAATTGTTTGTCTCGCGGTGCACCTGTGTGCGTCGGGCATTCCTGGCGGCCAGGGCGCTGATAACGATGCGAACTTAGTGAACCGCAACAATGGAATACTATGAAAATAGTTTTGCTTTATTAGAGAACGACGTAATAAGTGAACAGGATATGGTTAGGAACGATACAGCAGCAGAAGGAGATTATCAACAAATACAAATTGAAGGTTTACAACAAAATGCGAGCCGAGAAAGTAAAAGAGCGAGAGAAGAAGAAGAAGTACAAGATAATCTGGATTGGAGCACAATAAAATCAAAAGAGAAGAAAGCTAAAATTGACATTATTGAAATGTATATAGCATGCAACGAAAAAATGCCCAAATTATTTGCATTGGCAAAAATATTTCAATCCCACAACTTGATTAATATTGAAAGAGTTAAATTTGTAAACCCATACAAGGTTCGAGTGGACGTTTCTAGCGAAGAAGGCGCCAAAAAATTAGAAACATGCCTCGGTTTGTTGGAGAAAGGCTGCAGGATTCATCGAGCTATGGAAAGAAATTTATCCTTTGGTGTGATAAAAAATGTCGATTTAGACATTGAAGAAAGTGAAATATGCAAATATATTACATGCCCGAATAGCATTATACTGGAATCGGTGTATAGACTGAGGCGAAGAAGTAGGGAAAATGAGGAGGTATCGTGGAAACCAAGTGAATCTGTGCGTCTTTGTTTTAAAGGTTCATTACTCCCAAGCTACGTGTTTGTTGATGGTCTTCAGATTAAAGTGGACCCATACGTCTTCCCAGTCTCGCAGTGTGCAAAGTGCTGGAAACTGGGTCACAGTACAAAAAAATGTCCAACAAACAAAGTAATCTGCCCCAAATGCTCGGGTGACCATGAAAACTGTGAGACTAAAAATTTTACATGTATAAACTGCAATGGCCATCACATGGCTATGTCAAAAACGTGCCGAATCTTCCTAAAAGAAAAAAGTATTCGCGAAATCATGGCTGAATTTAATGTTACATATAGAAAAGCCCTCACCATGTATGTCAATCCTTCTCATTCCAACCATTCAGAACCACAAAAAAAAGTGCCTGAACCATTTAAAGATCCAGAACCAAATTCAGAGTATTTGCAAAACTTGTTCCCTGAATACTGCCGTCCCCTGTCAACGCAGTCTAGTAAACCAATGTATGCTGAAGTTGTGAAAACTAAAGCTATTGTCCACGAAGAGACGAAGAGTAAACCGTCTCGACGCCCTACAAAAAAGATAAGACGAATAGCTACACCAAAGCCGTGGAACGAAGAACAAGAAAGTGACGCACCAACGGTGTCATCAGTCGCAAATTCAAAAGACATCCCTCGCCGTGATAAGTCAAAGTCTGAGAGAAGTTCACTAATAAAAGATTTATTAGAGAGATTAAAAGACATTTTATTCGTTAAAGGAGCTACAATACAATCCAAGTTGAAGATGGGGATCAAGTGCTGTGCAGAATGTTTAGTGTTTTTACTAGTGGACTTTTTACCTGATTGGCCCATTCTAAAATTCATTTTGGACTTTTTCAATCAAAATGGATAACACAAAGATACTCACTATAAAATTAAATATTATCCAATGGAACGCCAGGAGTGTAAAGCCCAAATTAACTTTACTGGAACAGTTACTTTCACAAGAAAAAATTCACATTGCTGCCCTTAGTGAAACGTGGCTGACACCCGATATCCACATAAAAATAAATGGGTACCATATTTACCGGCAAGATAGGGATGAAGGTTGGGGTGGAGTCGCGATTCTAGTTCATAAATCTGTGAAATCAATCCAGCTGAATTTTAACAGTTGTAACCCCGGAATTGAAATCATAGGTATAAAACTCTTTAATTGTGGCCAAATTCAAAATCTTATTTCTTTATATTGCGCACCGTCTGTAAGAACTACGCAACAAGATTGGGAACATCTGTTTTCCGTTGCGAATAATAACACATTGATTCTTGGTGATTTTAATGGACATCATCTAAACTGGTCGTCTAAATCAAATTCAAAAGGCACACAAATATTTGATGCTCTCGTAGAAAAATCCTATATAACATTAAATGATGGTCAACCTACGCGAATTAAACTAGTTGATGGTATCCTACAGAAAACTTCCCCAGATATATCCCTTGCTTCGTCTGATATCGCTTTAAGATTGAATTGGTCTACGTTGAGTGAAAACTTAGGAAGTGACCACATTATTATCAAACTATTTACACATGTCGCCGCTAACTCAGATTTATTGAAAAAAAGAAATTTTAAAAACGCTGACTGGACGGCTTACAACATAAATCTGGAAAATACTTTTAACTACTACACCATATCAGATGACCTACAGAGTTCTTATAATAATTTTATAAAATGCATAGATTCAGCTGCTGATTTTCATATTCCATTTATTAAAATAAATTCAAACCCCCATAAAAACTTTATCCCAAAACCGTACTGGAATGTTGGAATCTCACAAATAGTAGCAAAACGCCGCCTGGCACTTTCTACATTTCGACGTAACCCGACACCAAACAATCTGTTATTTCTACAAGAAAGAATTAAAGAAGCTCAGAAACTCATTCGTAGGGAAAAAGATAAGGCTTGGCAGGAGTATTGTTCCTCAATAGACGGTTCTACACCCCAAAGTGTACTTTGGCAAAAGTTGAGGTGGTTTAAAGGTTTTAATGCGCCACACCGTTATATTGAGACAAAAAAAGCTTATCAGTTGTTACATAGTTTAACTCCCGATTACGTATGTACTGATACCCCGATTTTATCAGCTTGTGAAAATATATTAAAAACACCGATTATTAGACAGGAACTGGATCGCAGCCTGCGACACAAAGACACCTCCCCAGGTAGTGATAATATATCGTACTCGATGATTGCGCATCTCCCAGATAACGGTAAAAACATTCTTACTTCACTATTTAATACCTTCTATAGAACCGGTTTTGTGCCATATCAGTGGCGCGATATAACGATCGTACCAATACCTAAACCCGGTCGAGATCCTCATAATATGTCAGCCCTGCGTCCTATATCTATGATATCATGTCTTTGTAAGATTTTTCACAACATACTAATCAACAGATTAGAGTGGTTTGTTGAGAAGAATAACTGTTTTTCTAAAAATACCACTGGATTTAGAAAAGGTTGCTCCACTTTAGACAATATTATAAGTTTAGTAACGCGCATACAATTAGGATTTTTACAAAGAAAAAGTACAATAGCTTGTTTTATAGATATAGATAATGCGTATAACAATGTAGACATTTTAGGGTTATTACGCATCATGGATGATATAGGTATAGACTCTCAAATGTGTACGTATATCTGGAACTTTTTAAAAGATAGAAATCTTAAAATTAAAACTGATCATGGAACCCTTTGCCGGAGGACGTCTCGTGGCTTGGCACAAGGGGATCCTTTTTCCCCAATACTTTTTAATATCGCGACCATACAAATTTGCAAAAATATTAGTAACGTACACATATCACAATATGCGGACGACTTCGTCCTATACGTTAGCTGCGCTGACATAACTGAAGGAGCTCAAAACCTACAACTCGCGTTAAACAAATTAGCTGACTTACTCTCCAATTTAGGTTTAAGTATTTCGACAACTAAAAGTAAAGTTTGCATATTTAGAAACAATTTCATAAGGAATCACATAAATTTGACTGTAGATAACTCACCGTTAGAACTGGTTGACACCTATAAATACCTAGGTCTGTGGCTGGATAGATCGTTACGCTGGTCCAAACACATTAATGAAATTAAAGATAAAGTCTCCAAATATCTAAACATTTTTAAAGTTTTAGCTGGGTCTAGTTGGGGAATGCATCCTCGCCACTTGCGACGATTATACATAGCTAGCATACGGAGTAGGTTAGATTACGCAAGCTTTATCTACGGGAATAGTTGCAAAACACATTTAAGTAAATTGGATCGAGCGCAAAACATATGTATGCGAGTTATAGGTGGGTTCATACGTAGCACACCAATACACGTGATGGAGTGCGAACTTTATATTCAACCTCTTTGTATACGAAGATACTATCTTGCCGGAAAATATTGGTTACGTAAAAACTCAGTGTCTGATAGTGAGATAATTGGGCTGTTGAAAGAACTGAGAATACTTAGCCAAAATGCCTTATGGAGTCGAAGACCGAAACCACTTTTGTATACAATACATGAACAATTTAAAGAGTTACCCATGTACTCGGGTCCTCATAATTATGCATTTCTGTTAGACAAATGGGTTAGCAGTGTGGATGTTTCTAACATAAAAACGACTATTGATACCGTTACTAAATCTAAACGTAGTTACGACCCTGGAGTTTTAAAACAATTATGCTATAACTATATCAGCAGTAAATATACAAATTCTTACTCAATATATACAGATGGTTCTAAAGAGGGAAGTGAATCGGGCCTGGCCATTTTCGATCCTCAAACCGGCGGTATATTAAAAATAAAAATCCCTTCAAATATATCCATAATGTTTACGGAACTCATCGCTATTGCTGAGGCGGTATCGTATGTTGATTCATTATCCACCGGTTTATATGTCATACTGACTGACTCAAAAAGTGCCCTTCACCATCTTATTCGATGCACCAGCACGGGTTTCCGTGGCGCTCCGATAGCTTACAGCATTCTGGCGTCTATTAATCAACTGTCGCGTACAAACAAACAAACATATCACGTTACAGTGGATTCCATCGCACGTCGGCATATCTGGCAATGAGGAAGCCGATCGGCTTGCTGGAGAGGCTGTAAGTGACGGTCTGATGATGAATTTCCTTCCTTACCACAGTGATCTCCTGAGACTCGTTAAAGAAAGGTGCAGACAAGACTGGAAGCTCTATTTTGACGAGAGATCACTGAGCAAGGGTATTTGGTATAAAACTATACAATCAGAGTTGCCTAGGGCTCCGTGGTTTGATGATTCGGAAGTGGCCAGGTCCGTCATCATAACTATGATGAGGCTTCGATCGGGACACATTCCATTAAATAGTTTTGGCTACCTCATGCGCAAAACCAACTCACCGAACTGTACAGAGTGTGATGTAGTGGAAGACGTGTACCATATTATTATGGAGTGTGTTCGGAACGAAGCCGAGAGAATTAATTTTATTCAGAAAAATAATGTTGATTTGTTTATTATAGGAATGTGTAACAATGTTCTGGCTTTTCCCTTATCGGAGGAAGCCAAAATGTTGGTTAAATTTGTTAATGTAGGCATCAAACGTAGAACGGTGATTTAATTTTTGTTTCTAGGTTTTAAGTTCGAGGGTGACTTAATCAGCGTGATTAAACCCTCTATAATAAATAAAGATTTAAAAAAAAAAAAAAAACGCTTTGCGCAACGATTTACCAAAGCCAGATGCCAATTTTAGATGTACCTACTACCTTGGTGACAAAGCAGACAAATAAGCGTAAATAAGATTTTATAATGTGTATTCCGCGACGACAAGAAGGTATAATGTGCAGAGGTCCTGCGAAGTCCATGCCACTTTGACAAAATGCTTTCGCTTTCTGGACCATGCAAGCTGGCAAGTCAGCTGTTACAAACATATCTGTGACCTCATAATACAGGCTTTGTCCTAGTATGAGGAACAGAAATACCTAGGGTACAACTCTGCCACTATCACTGGTTTATATAAATAATATTAGTTAAAATGTAGAAGGATCCATGGCAGTCCTTGTAACCCTACAATACAGGCTTTAGTCCTAGTGTAGGGGACAAGAACATCCTTGTTTCCTGTCCACGATTTTACAATAGAATATATAAAATATGTACCAGCTGTACCTTTATACGAATAAATAAATTTTTATCTCTATTTTTATCTTTATCTAGCTCCGAACGGACTACTGTTTCGAGGGCTTACCTTGAAACGTATATTACATTTCTGAACACGATAACGTATTATGTTACGAACCGCTAGTATCCAAAACCCTTGTCTTATTACTAGAAAATGTACTGATCTACCACCAATTAGCCACAAATCCTTTTTAAGATAAGTACTTAGCTTCAGGAAGGCTGGAGATAAATTATTTGCTAGCTCCTGGTTCTTGAAATCGATGCTAAAATGCACCCTGTGCAAATCCCTTAATATGTAGGTACTCTTCGGCTTGTTCTAGATGAGCTAACTCGAACTTTTCGGCAGCTTTCTAACAAATCGAAGCACTAATATTGCATTTCGAAGCAATCTCGGCCAAGATGACACTCTCGAGGCAAGCTCGTGAAATATCCATTCTGGCATCTTCTTAGACCGTGGGATCTACTTGGCTTACTGGCCACTGCGAGACCGGCAGTCGAGCAAAGGAATTTTATTTTGAACCAAAGTGGACGATCAACCAATTGAGAAGTAGTAAGACCTCTCGAAAGTCAACGGGATTATCTTTCCCAGCAATGAGATGAGAGTGTCTAGATCATTATGATTCATTTTTTTTTTAATGGAAATCTCTTTATTCAATAAAAACACAATTACTTTCAAACAACTCTTCAGATGTCAATTAAATTTGAAATATAAAGAAATAACATAAATATATATTATAATTTTTTTTATGGCAGTATTATATTTATGCAATAAAAATTACAATTAAACTAACTATGTACAAAGGAATCAGTCAGATTACCTAAGGACCGTTACAAACGGCCTATAGGTAACTCAACTGTTCCAGACCAGTACTAGACGGAAGCGTGCCCAAGACACTGGCTGCATTGCCACGCTGAATAGCTATGCTAATTCGCTGGCCTAAATAAAAGCCAGCCCTTGGGTCACGTGTCGCCTCAATCAAAAGCCCCGCAATATTTTTGAAATCCCGGAGGGCACCGACTCCCCACGGACCCAAGGTCTCCACCCCAAAAGGCTCAAATAGGTATGCCGCCGCACCAGCCCTAACTGATGTCCCAGGCAGATGAGATGGCGCTAGGGTGTCGACGCAGGTAGCGTCCCACACCGAAGGCCTACCCATTTCCCAAGGGACAAGAGTCACACCGTCGGGCCGCTTACCATCATCACGTAACATATCATTCGGTTCAAGAACGGCTGGCACATTGACACTGGTAAAAGCTCGACGGATAATGTCATTAAGAGTTGCGTGGCGCGAAATCCTGCCGGCAGACATTGTGCACGAAAGTCCGTAAAAACCAAATTGATCTACGGCCGCACCGCACCGGCACTGGTGAGAGGCGCAGCATCTTGCACCCAACCGAAGACAAGTGGCAATACGGAAAGTTACAGGATCCATAAGTGTACCGGTATTGTAAGATGGATGTGCTTGCAGCCTGATTCCCATTTTGAAACAGCTATGAGACGAGCACGATCTGTGGAGGTTGAGCACGTATGTAATAGATAATTCCGTGTCAACTCGCACAGAGGCTCGTCCCAATGCCGTTGTGCCGAAAGGTGTTTTGGAGGATCGGTATTAGGACAAGCACTATGCCAAGCATTTCGAGCCTCGTCATGATAAGAAATTTGGAGTATATTGCCAGGAACAGCCAAAATTGATTTATGAATCTTGACAATCCTATTAGCGACGAAAGTTTGCCATCGAATGAGGCACGGTATCACCGTTTTCGAAGGCGCTACTCGTGACTCGCACCAAATTAAATTGAAAACCGTGCGATTTTTGTTAGGAAACGTGCGTAAAAACGACTCCTCCAAAACTAAGCTCAGAAGCATCGGCAAAACGTCTTACTAAAATAATGCAGTCGCTAGTCATTGCAAAATGAAAGCATTCATGAACAACAAAATGGAATGCCTAAACGATACATTCGTAGTCATCTGGACCCTACTGAACTCTACGGTGAATTGGAGTTTCGTCGGCGCTATAGATTTACCAAATTAATTCTTATCAATAATATCAAATAAATAAATAATATAAAAACAGTTCTTAGTTTAAAAGCAAGCAGCGAACAGTAGGTAAAGCATATCACCACTATGGACCTGAGAACCAAAACTTATCAACGAATGACCGTAAATAATAGATATCTCCACCAGTAGAAGTCCTATCTGCATGATTATTTTTTTATTGAATGAGAAAACATCTATGAAATGCATGAAGTCCGCCTCTTTGTTAAGAGGCGGAACTTGTGCATAAGGTACGCAGTGATAAGTCACTATACCTATCTTGACCTGACAAGTGTCAAACTGGCGGTTTCATTCTTCTATGAAATGCGTAAGGGGTTAGATTTGTCACCCAGCACGTAGTAACTATAACTAATCTGTGAAATCACGCTGAAAGTGACACCTGAACATGAACAGTAGGGGATTGTTCAGGTGTCACTTTCAGCGGGATGGGCTGGGCTGCTGTCACTTTCAGCGGGATGGGCTGGGCTGCTGTCACTTTCAGCGGGATGGGCTGGGCTGCTGTCACTTTCAGCGGGATGGGCTGGGCTGCGTGACTATGAATTCCACTGTTAATGATTCAAACTTCACAAATAAAAAGGATCAGTATTTCCCGATATATATCAACAATAAGCCTTTACCGTATGGCGAAGTACCTAGGCATGACTCTTGACGCAAAGCTACGCTGGAAGCTCACGTCAAGAAGAAGGAAGAGTTAGATATTAGATACATAAGGATGTACTGTCTCCTAGGAAGGCAGTCAACATTGACAACAAAGTTTAGTTGTATAAAGCGGTCCTGAAGCCAGTATGGACTTATGGTATTCAGCGTGTACGAAAAAAGTAACATCGAAATAATCCAACGCTTCCAAAGTAAGGCACTCAGGGATATAGTGAAGTGAAAGTGAAAGTGCTACTTTAAAGAACACAATAACGTAGGGAAATAGAAACTTAAATAGAAACTGTAAAAAAACCTGACATTGGACACATTCTTTAAAATAATTACTTTTATAAAACTATGTAAGCATAAAATTGCTCATTAGCTTACATAGGCTAGATTGTAACGTAGTTTTAAAGCATATATCAATTAAATATACTCTAAATATAAAAAAAAAAAACGTATTAATTACCTACTACCATATAAAATTTGTAATCAGCCAGGCGTAATGACAAATTTCAGTAATGACGGATTTCAGATTGTCAGGAGCCATCTTACCTAATTCTATCGCCATAATTAAAATTCATAAAAAAAAAAATGTGTTCCGGCTTTTAGAGGTAAGATCGCCAGTGCATCTGTTGAGGATTCGTGAAGTGCGCCTTTACCTTCGGCCTTATCTCAATTTTTTTTTTTTGCCTTCCCTATTGAGTGAAAAACAATAGAACAATAAAACCCTCACTTATCTTACAAGATCTGATGATCATCCTTTGCCCCTTCATCTTAAAAACCACCCCTAATAAGGGTAAAAATAAACTAATTTTGAAATCTCAACCCCAATTTTATATGATACTTCATGTTTTAACACATTTTCAAGACATTAATCTTATTTACCTCTTTTGCAGCCCTTAATAGCAGCGTTTTACCTGAAATAAAACACATATTAAAATACTTACCTCACTGGAAGCTATTTATGATAAGAAGGCACATCTGTTTCCGTCGAAAAGTACGTAAAGCCGGTACGTATTTCCGGTCTCAGTGGTGACACCTGGCGGCCGCACGCCTCTTTTAGTTTCATAAATCTGTGAGCGCCATTTTTAATTCATTGGCTTAGTTACACCAGGCAGCAATAAAAACTTAGCTTCCAGTGAGGTAAGTATTTTAATATGCGTTTTATTTCAGGTAAAACGCTGCTATTAAAAGAACTTGACCGTCACTAGAAGCTACTTATAATGAGACCTGTTTGTTATCGCCTGGTGTCGCCACTTATGAGGGAAGTTCATCTAGCGCCAATGTGATGTCGTTATAAACGTAACATAGAAAAGCTAAGCCGCATTATGGCTAAAACAATAACTAAATATACCTATTTGAACACCATACTAGTCGTATGGTAATTTTTTAATGTCATTCACAATGATGACAGATGACAGACTCACAGATTAATGAAACTAAAAGAGGTGCGCGGCCGCCAGGTGTCACCAGTGAGACCGGAAATACGTACCGGCTTTACGTACTATTTCACGGAAACGGATGTACCTTCTCATTATAAATGGCTTCCCGAGACGGTCAAGTACTTTTTATATAAATACAGGCGTGGTTTTAGCAAATCAAAACAATGTTAATTGAGAAGTCAACCCCCTTTGAAAAGCAAGCCTGCAAGTTCCAAATTTTGAATGGATCGGATCAGCCACCCTTTTTTTTTTCTTATTGTACGACGGGTAAGCACTTGGCCTTCATCTCACCTGGTAACAAGTTGAGATAAGGCCGAAGGTGGAGGCGCACTTCACCCGGAATCCTCAACAAACTGAGGAACTGGCTATCTTACCTCTCAATGCCGGAACACGACAGTTTTAGAATTGTTATTATAGTGACAGACTTAGGTAAGATGGTGGTAGCTAGCCAGGCGGACTTAAACAAAGTCCTACCACCAACCAAACCAAGCAGAATGTATTGTACTCCCCATGGGGATCGAACCCGGGACCTCTGGATAGAAAATCGGTGGGTTGAACCACTAGACCACAGAGGCGGTTAAAATTCAATTGATATTTTTTTTTTATTGGACGACGGAGAAGCGCTTGGCCTTCATCTCACCTGGCGAAAATTGGATTTCTTTTCACCCCAATATCTCAAAAACTACCCCACTTATTAAAAATCCCCCGTGATGATCAAATTCTATTTACGTTATCTCTATTCAGTAAAAATTTCATGAAAATCTGATAATCCGTTCGAGAGTTAAGCCGTCACAAACATTGCCACATACATACAGTGCCGGATTTCCCAACTTAACTCAGAAATCACGTTCGCTTCGCTCACTCGTTCAATAATCTTGGATTTAATCACAATTTATTGTGTATGTAGGTAGGTAAATATTAAGAGAAACAAATTATGAATATTATGAATCTCGAATCAAAATCTAGTTCATGCTGTGTAAGAATATATCGTAGATGTGGACGTGCGCACGATGTATGCAAATTAGTTAAGCTTACATCCCTCGAGAGAGGCCGCTCTGTTGAATACATCTGAAGCTTGATTTAAACAGAACTATCTGTCCACTCCGTATTACCAGAGCGTAAGGTTCGAAATATTCGACAGCAGCATAGTTACGTCATGGAGGGGAATGAATAGTTCATGATATTTACATGAACATGGCGATTTCTGACAGACCAGCGTGATAACAAATGTTTATTGAAAGTTTCATCAAGGTATGAGCGTGTTACCAATCTGTGGTACATAAGAAGGTTGTGGTAAGTAAAAACGGTTATACTAGAGAATATATGTTTTTCAGCACTCAACAAATACGACTTATATAATTTATTGTTTTGTTTTTTGTACTATGCTCAAGAATTTGATAAATTTTGCCTGTGATAAATTAATATAAATAAATCTAATAACTCTGTATTGTTTAGGTTAACCAGCAGAACTTGCATGTACAAACGTGCTACCCCTATTTCTACCTATGAGGAGATAGGTTTTAAAAATCTGTAAATTCAGATCAGTTACATTTACAGTAACAATCCCACAACTTTATCCTCATAGAGGATTCACCTCATGTCACTAATCAGTGGGTGGAATCTTATTCCGATTCAAATAACCATAAAAAAATACATAATTTGGTATGTCGACCAGATACTTATAAGTGATAAGTATTATTGTATCTGGTTGACATCAATGCGTAGTGGATGAAGAGCGCGCCCAATGCCAAAATTACTATAATAGGAGCATTTTCAAACACACTCTTTGATATTAACGAAAGTAGTAATTCCAATAAAAAAAAAACAGAAAGCTGGGAAAAATCTTGTTGAAGTACAATAATCGAATAGAATTTTGAAAATAGACTAGTGTTTTAGTCGAATTATCGGCTAGTTTTTAATTTCACGTTTAAATTTTGAATAATTAAAAACTAAAAACCAATTTATTATCAACTGAACCATGCAATTTTCGACATTATGTTACCGTTTGGATAAAAAATAGATCATGGCTTCTTTCTTGGTCAGTTGTCGGGCAGCGCTCGACGTTAAAAGTTCTTCCCGGCCGCTTTGTTCCGTAATCCAGCGCGTAATTAGAATTATGTTTTGAATATCTACCGGTACTTATTTATTTTTATTAATTAGGTACCTACCTATGCATAATAAAATTAATTGAAGACGGATTGCTAATATAATATTTTCAAATCAACGCAAAGAGTTGATAATGGTAGCACCCTATTCCTATACAAATTGAGTCTAAATTTGATGGGCTAGCGTTCAAACCCGGCCGGGCCGCGCGTTTGCCGCTGCACTGATCATTTCTACGTAATCTTGACAGTATAGGCAAGATTTTCAGACAAATCATTGTATCGTCATAGCCTCATAGCTCAGTTGGTAGTAACTCTGCCTTCTGCGCTGTAGGCTGTGGGTTCGATTCCCACCCAGGACAAACATTTGTGTGATGAATATAAATGTTTGTTCTGTGTTTGGGTGTTTGTATTGTATGATAAGTATGTATTTACAAAAAAAAATTATTTAATAAGTATTCTATCCGTAATCTAGTTCCCATATTACAAGATATGCTTAGTTTGGGGCTAGATGGCGCAGTGTGAAATGTCCTGTAATATTTATGTGCTATATTTTGTAATATTTATATTTGTATACTCGGTATACTTGTACTACCTACATAAATAAAATGTTGATTATTACAATTAGTAGTTATGTAGCCAAATCCAGTACTTATGTAGAAAACTTCTTCAGACGGGTTGAGCACGAACAAAAATAATGGAACTCGCGTCATCGTCACCGCCGATCCAGCAAAACAACAAATGTTTCTTGCGGCAAACCTCGTACAGTTTTTATTATGGTGGCAAACTTGTAGGATCAAATTTTGGTGTGCCCCAGCAAAATGTTGTGCTCTGAGATAACGATATAAAATTATAGAGTGTTCTGAGTTGTAATTATGTGCCAAAAATAGGATTTGTGCGTCTTATACTTTCGGAGATATTTTACAATAAACAGATTTTGCGGGGTATGGGGTATGTCTGAAACATTACTGGCGGAAGTCCCGCTAGTCAATTGCCTTCCATTCTATTTTTTTCTAATCCGCTTGCAGCAACAAATATAGCAGTTTCAGCGTACTTCTTGATACCTAAATGTATTCATCACTCCTTGCAAGTGGACCGTCGGCTTTTGGCGAGGCTGGACCCACCTCGATCGGACTGTTATACCATAAAGGTATACCCAGGTATAATATGGACAAGCACACTAGGTTCACTAAGTATGTTCATTTTTTTTTTTTAAGTAACATAGATTGTTTTTAATTAATGTAAGTGTTTAGCGGCAGTCATAGTGGCACGAGCTTAGTTGTTGTTGTTTACTATAATGCACGGCGGCGGCGGCGCGGAGTCGGAGCGGCGCGGCGGCCGGTGTTTAGTTTTAATTCACTAACCGCTCTGTGCTCGGTTTTATTATATCACCGAGTTATTGTAAGTCGAGTGCCGCCGCCGTCACCGTCACCGTCACCGTCACCGTTAATTGACACCATCGCCTGTCTCACTGTGACAATGCTCCTATGATATTTGTACCTAATCTAAAATTATTGTCTTTATATAACTGAATATGTCGTAAAGAAATTGCCTAACATTGTTTTTGTCAACCCGTGGATAAAGTTGTGGGTCATATATTTATTTACCTAAATAGTTCTATACTAGTTTACAATACACAATGTATGACTGTTTTTTTGTCCCAAATAAATAAAATAAAATAAAATAAAATTACTCCAGCAAAATATTGTGAAATACATCAATAGATAGCTAGGTAGTAGACGCGGGTCAATCGGTTAAATTGTCGATAACAATTAGCGCTCCAATGATAAATACGTTCGCTCAGCCACGAGCATCGAGTCCCCTTGTGAAGAAACATCTTTGAACGGCAACGAAACCACGTAACGACCATCAGATTCGCGGCGGGTTGTGTTGCAATAATAGTTTTCACAAGCTATTTCCTCCTTTGTTTGCCAAATGGGTACATTCGGTACCTCTTCCAATTGCAAAACTGATTCATGCAATTTTCCAAAGATTTGTCCAACGTGCAATACGATCGAACAACAGAACTAGTGGATTCAAGTACCGGGGCCCGGCCGATTATTAAGTAACCTAATGAGGTTTCAATCGCCACGGGCTCATCGGAATTTCGGGATATTGACTTTGGATCTAGAATTTGAGCGAACAATTCTGCTCCAAGGATGAGGTTGATACTTGCAGGGGAGGCGTTATTATTATGCGCCAATGGAATATTATTAAAATATTCCTCCATCCTTACGGTAGGTCATAAATAAATAATCATCATCATCAAATTTAAAACGGATGGTCAAGCTGGTAACTCCTTCAATTAAATTGGTGACGTCACCTAAACCTGACACACACAATTAATCTACGACTCGTTTATTTGTAACTTCAATCGTCGGCAACATTCAGATGAGAAAAGATACTTTTTGGACGCACTTTCCGCTAAAGCACGCACTGTTACGATATTCCCTTGGCCATCTAATACATAGCACTGAGCAGTGCTGAGCAAAACCGAGGACGCCGGAATCGAACCCGCGACCTGTGGCGCGGACGCGGCGTATTCACCTACAGCGCATTCACTCTCCCCATCAAATGAACAGAGATCCAATCGCGGCAGCTTTATTGATGAAGGCTTTTCGCATGTGACTAAGGAACTCTTCTCAGCACAACTTTCAATATAAACCTTTTGTGAGAGTTGATGTCATTTAAATTTTATTTTACAATGATACTGATAGAAAGCAGTAATCGCGGAATAAGTAGGATCAGGCCCATCTGCCATGGATAATTGAAGCTTATTCTTCTCCTCAATAGGGGACATGAAATCCTCCCGCAATGTATTTATCGTAAAAGACTCGGAAAGAAAGTTTTCTATTTTCATTGGATATCGTCTCCTAATAAAAAGATCAAACCACAAATAGATTGCGCTCTTCCGTACAAAGCTGCAATGTCATTTTGAATGAATTGCAATTCGCGTTGGTTATCTTCCATTATGCAGAAGTATGGCTGCCACCAATGAACAGTAAAACTAATCTAAGCTAATCAACGTCAATTCGCGACCGATAGGACCAAATGTTTGCGCGCGTGATTCTTGTCGATTAATAAGACTATTGCAAATGTATGTTTTGATAATACTAGCTCAATGACACAGTGGTATGGGCAAAATCAAAAGAAACGGAAGGAAAAAGGACGCACCTTCGGCTACGCCACCAGCATCCAACTTCAGCAAATACGTCGTGATCACTTTTCTTCTTTCTTCTATAGTTGACGGGCGGTACGGATGAGCACTTTTATCTACAGTTTTCAGTAGATTACATTTTTTTCAATTATTTGTCCAACCGCGCGAGAGCCTCGGTCATCGGATTCTGTTTTTCATTGTTTAGTCTAGGTGCGTTGTGTTTAGAAGAGGACAGAGATACATAAACAAATTAGAGGAAGTAGGATAGGATTACCGCTGTGGCTTACCTCATTATTTCCCCATTATAATTCGCGTAACCAATTATTATTAACTACTAGTAGTTCGCCCCGAACTGAGATCTCGTGATGGTCTTAGGTATATAACTTTGTTCGAGGCTCTCTCTTGTTTGTAACTCTTATTATATACAAAGCCAGAATGAGAGAAATGCACCGACCGTATGTCATAGTGGCTCGGCAGAATGCAATAAGTGAATATGTTACCCCTTATTAAAATGAACATGAAAGATATCAACCATTGATGTTTTTGTGAAATGTGCTCTAAACCGTTGCCTTAGAAGCTGTGGTTGAAAGATCTGCCCCTCCAGCTCACGGATGTCGTTAAGTCAACCAAGGGGCATCACCAAAAAGGCAGCAATTTTTTTTTGTGTGTAAACAAAACTTTAACTGTGAGCACCAATTTTTATCGACACCCTAGGTTTGGCAACCCTATTGAGTCAATAACGATAAATAATTAGACCCGTTTTATTAAGATTCCGAATATCTATTATCTTGATCGGATCAAGACCTGATCTTAAAAACCACCCCTAATAAAGGGTAAATTAACCAATTTTGAAATCTGCAGTCCTAACCCCCATTTCATAATTATGATAATTCACATTTTCAGAATTTTTCAAGGCTTTGATCTTATTTACCCCTTTCTCCCCCTTTTGCAACCCTTAATGCCAATATAGGGCTGGTTTCAGTATATTTGCAAAAGATAATTGTGACGACAACCCCCTCTAACAGTATATCCTACGAGACATAACAAGCGTTTTACCTCTAAACGCACCCGATTGTTACAAAAATCACCCCTTATAAATAGTAAAATATTTATTTTTATTATGCACCCGATACTCTTTCAAATGACACCCCACAAGCTAAAAATCTTCTTGTCACACTTAGCACCCCTATATCTCAAAAACTACCCTAGTGTCAAAAAAAATCCTAATACCGATTGATGAGTGTTAATTATTCTCTGCATATGCAGACGACATGAAGATAAATAAAATTGTTAGATGCGGTTGACCTACAAGCAGATTTATATCGTCTAGACGCGTACTGTGCTGACAATAAACTCGGTCTGAATCCATCCAAATGTTCAGTGATTAATTTCACACGCAAACGAACTGTTATAGACTCTGTTTATATATTAAAGCAACAGACCCTTGATCGCTGCAGTACTATTAGGGATTTGGGAGTAATACATGACTCTAAGCTCATCTTTGACTTTCATATCGATTTTATCGTTGGTAGGGCATCTAAGGCTTTTGGCTTTATACTGAGAAGTTCTGCAAGCTTTAATCGAGCAAAAACTTTTTAAATTATATACTGCATGTTTGTCCGTAGCATACTTGAATAATAATATAATAATATAGCCTCTTTATTTCCTTATTGCTGCATAGAGCGCCTTAAATAAGACAACATGACCTCTGTCTTGCGGGGTTACATTTGAAAGAGTATCTAAAGACTGCGCATTTCAAAAAAACTACTTTTCATGTTTTATTTGGGTTGGTTTTCGTAACGTAGGGCGCGGTTATAAGGAAAACGCATGCAATTATAGTAAATGCCACTGTAGGAGACTGACTTTGCAAGTCACTATATCTTTATATATTTATGTAAACCACCCCTGTATTGACATCAAGTGTTGAAAAAGGGATAAATTAGATTGAAGTCTTGTGAAAATATGCCAAGCCCTGGGTTATTGTACGACGGGTATGCACTTGGCCTTCATTTTTGAATAAAATGTGGTTTCATGATGGCTTTAATGTTGCAAAGGTTGTTAATCAGGTCTTGCAAGATAGTGACGTGTGCGTATTTGACATTTTAGTTTAATTAAAACTGGTCTATACATTTTCTGTTTGGCAACCTAAATGAGTAGAAAAAAAGTCGATAAGATCTAAGAATTACTTTTGAGATCAAGGTACATCCCACGTCACAAAAGCAAATGTTTGTCCACCACAATAAAGATTAAACTTCTCCTCTTTCACACAGAACGAACCGATTTTTACAAAATCCCCATGGGTGTCGTTTGAAAACCTACGCTATATATTATGAATAATAAATACCGTGGCTAAATACCTACCCTGTACAAACCAGATATCACCAGATCTCAGTTTGGGGCAAACTTCAAAATTAACTTCCATTATAACAACTAACGCAGCTTATTTATCTTAGTTATTACGCATGTTACACATTCGCTCTACATAGGAATAGCTGACTTGCATACCTAACTAGAACGGCTCATGGAAACGACCCAGCACGAGTTGCAGCCTCAGCACACGTGTCGCCCCGTGCCCCGCGCCCCTGTGCCCCGCAAGCATCGGTCACCGGACGCCTCACGATGGCTTCGGCCACAATTCTATTCTGGACTCTAGCATCGACCAGACTTAGATAATTTAAATTGTAATTTAAATGTAATTTTTCCTTTATTAAATTTAGTCTTAAAATAAAGCATTTTTTTAAAAGCACCCTTCGGGTTCACTCTTCATAATTGGCGCAGCCTAACGGATACTCTATATATACCGCAATCGCGACGTGTCAGGATTCGGGATAACCGGGAACAAAGAACCTACGAGGAGAGCAGCCTGAAGGAGATCAAGAAATCGATCTAGCTGATACCAAAATGCTTATGTGAGTACTTTAGTTTCTATCTAGAGTTGCTTCCCTATTGTTTCCTTTAATTATCCAAAATTTTCCATCCAAGGCAAATTCGGGACCCTAGATTTAAGAGCAATAGTAGTAGAGTATTAATGCAAGACGAAAGTAGAAATATAGATATAGATTCAGATTTAGATTCGAGTAGTGAATTAGGATCACCGCCAGTAATAAAAATGTCGGACGGCTTAGACCAAATTTATAAGGCACTCCGCCTATTGCCCGAATTTGACGGTAACGTGAACGTACTCACGAGATTTATAAAACTATGCGATCAAATGGTACAACAGTACGTAAAACAAGATCCTTTGTATGAATTGACGAATCTAGCCTTATTAAACGGTATTTTAAATAAGGTGACCGGCCCAGCCGCCCGCCTTATAAATTCCAATGGAATCCCCGAAAACTGGGTTGGCATTAGAAACGCATTGATAAATACTTTCGCTGATCAACGAGATGAAACATCACTCTACAATGATCTTGCATTACTGAGCCAAGGCTCATCAAGCCCTCAGGAGTTTTACGAAAAGTGTCAGAATATTTTCAGCACTATAATGACCTACGTCAGTTTGCATGAAACGGTCTCGAGTACCATCGAGTCCAAACGGTCACTATATAAAAAGTTGACCCTTCAATCTTATCTGCGCGGTCTCCGCGACCCACTGGGATCTCGTATCCGGTGCATGCGACCTGACACCATTGAACAAGCTTTAGAGTTTGTGCACGAGGAGGTTAACACCTTGTACCTTCAGCAACGCAACGATCATCTTCCCGAAAGAAAGCAGATGCAGCCCCAGGTTAGTCAACCTAAATATAATTTTGGGTCTATGCCATCCCCCATCTCTATGATGCCCCCTCGACCACTAGCTATGCAGTTCATGCAGACTCCGCGTCCATTTAACATGCCTGGACCTTCTCAATCTCAAAGGCCAGTACCAATATTTAGGACACAGTCAGCTGGACCAACGAGGACGCAACAGATGTTTGGTGCACCCCCACCGAACTACAGACCTCAAAGTAATGTCTTTAAGTTAGGCCCACGAAACGCTTCCACTGGCCCGCAGCCCATGAGTGGAGTTAGCCACTATGTGACTAGACCAGGCCCCGCTCCACGTCAAGTTCACGATTGGAATAAGTTCGGGAATCCACCACCCTCTAATTATTTTAAGACAAGGGAAACTAACTTCAACGAATTTTACGATCAGCCATCATATGATGACCCCCAGAATGAGTGCTATGACTATTATTACACAAACTATGACTATCCCGACTTCACCTATGACAACTCATATGTAGTACCACAACCAACGGAGAGCTATTGCGTAGAGGAAGTTCAGGAAGCTGTACCAATGACTGAAAATGAGGATTTTCAGAAACCTTCCAAGTTAGACAAGTTAAAATAGAACTTAACCTACAGACACAACGACAGTTACCGTATATAGAAATATCAAATCCCCCACTTAAATTGCTTATTGATACTGGTGCCAACCAATCTTTCCTTAGTCCTGAATGTGTAAAATGTTTTTATTCACATATACCACTTAACTATGATCCTATTGAAGTAACAAATATCCATGCTACTACCCGTAGCAATTACTCGGTAACAGTACCTTGCTTTCCAGAAATCAACGAACAAGATGAGATGACCTTGTTCATTTATAAGTTTCACAATTTCTTTGATGGGCTTATTGGACTTGATTTACTTGAGAAATGGGAGTCCAATATTGATTTAAAAAATAAAATATTAGTGACTAGACAATCAACAAATCAATTACTCATGTACGACTCTCGTAACTGTAATCTATATGAAGACATTATACCGGCAAATACTTCTAAATTAATTAAAGTTCCAATTAACTTTCACGACGGTGAAGTATTTATCCCAGAGCAAAGTATATCCAATTGCTCCATAGGAGACTGTGTGACGATGGTTAAAAATAATCGTGGTATCATAGAAGTTACCAATACCTCACGTCATGATTTAGTTTTTTCAATGGACCGCCCCGTCAACGCGGAACTATTTAATGTTCAGTGCGCGTATACCGAACCCACATCAAATCGTGCGAAAGACGTATTATCGCGTTTGCGTATGGATCACCTGAATCCAGAAGAACGAATTAATCTAGAAACTCTTTGCTATCGGTACGCCGACGTCTTTTATCTAGACGGTGAATCCTTAACATTCACAAATCAGATTAAACACAGCATCCGTACGACAGATGAAGTACCAGTGTATACTAAAAGTTATAGGTACCCATTCATTCATCGACAAGAGGTTCAAGATCAAATCACTAAGATGTTAGACCAAGGGATAATCCGCCCTTCTCAATCTGCTTGGAACTCTCCAGTATGGGTCGTTCCCAAGAAAGTAGACGCATCAGGAAAGACTAAATGGCGCTTAGTAATAGACTTCAGGAAGTTGAATGATAAAACTATAGATGACAAGTACCCCATTCCTAACATAGCAGACGTACTCGACAAATTAGGCAACTGTCACTACTTTACCACTTTAGATCTCGCAAGTGGATTTTACCAGGTTGAGATGAATCTCGAGGATATTCCCAAAACGGCCTTCAACGTAGAACACGGCCATTTTGAATTTTTAAGGATGCCCATGGGTCTAAAAAATTCCCCATCCACGTTCCAGCGCGTAATGGATAACGTACTTAGGGACCTTCAAAACGTAGTGTGTCTCGTGTATCTGGATGACATAATTGTGTTCAGTACCTCCTTACAAGAGCATATGGTCAATTTAGAAAAAGTATTTGAAAGGCTTCGAGCATCCAACTTCAAAATTCAAATGGACAAATCGGAGTTCCTTAAATTAGAAACAGCCTATCTTGGACACATAATTAGTAAAGATGGAATTAAGCCAAACCCAGATAAAATCAGGGCTATTGAAAAATATCCAATCCCAAAAACTAGCACCGAAATAAAACGATTTCTTGGCTTACTAGGTTACTACCGCAAGTTCATACCTGACTTTGCTCGTATCACGAAACCGATGACACAATGCCTTAAAAAAGGATCTAAAATATCTCTCGATGACGTCAGTTACCTGAACTGTTTTGATAAATGTAAAACTTTACTGACTAATGACCCTATCCTACAGTACCCTGACTTTAACAAGGACTTTATACTGACAACTGACGCTTCCAACTTTGCCATAGGTGCCGTTCTATCACAAGGCCCCTGCGGAAGTGAAAGACCTATAGCTTACGCATCCAGAACCCTTAACTCAAGTGAGATAAATTATAGTACTATCGAAAAGGAACTTTTGGCCATAGTATGGGGAACAAAATATTTCCGTCCCTATTTATTTGGAAGAAAATTCAAGGTCATCACAGATCATAAGCCCCTTCAATGGGTTATGAACATCAAAGAGCCTAACTCAAGGTTAACAAGATGGAGATTAAAACTAAGCGAATATAATTTTGTTCCTATCTATAAACAGGGCAAATATAATACCAATGCAGATGCCCTATCCCGCATCGAAATAAATAATGAAGATGCCGGATCTACCGCGGTTAACCTCTCCGAACCTGAAAGGGAACCCTCAGTTAATGATCAATCTGCCACTCTCACAGCTCACACTAGTACCGAAAACCCGATCTTAGAAATTCCTATTTCAGATGACCCATTGAATAAATTTAATAGGCAGATAAGCTTTGTAATAGTTGGAGACATTAAAAAACGGCCGACTGTGACCAAACCCTTCGAGACTCATACTAGAACCACTATACAACTTTCAGAGTCTAACCTGGAAGACGAAGTAGTAAACGCTATCAAGGAGTACGTGAACCCTAAAGTAAAGACAGGAATTATTATTAATCCACCCTTAGCTATGTACAAAATAATTCCAATCATACAAAATAAGTTTCGAAGTTCAGCCATGAATTTAGTATTAACTAAAGTCGAGTTAGAAAATGTTAAAGAGTACCTACGACAGCAGGAAATCATAAAAAACTATCATGAAGGTAAAACCAACCATCGTGGTATTACGGAATGTTTCCTATCTCTGTCTCGCAAGTACTATTGGCCCAAGATGAAAGAATCTGTCACAAAGTACATCAACGAATGCAGCATCTGTGGTCAAGCCAAATATGACCGAAACCCAATAAAACAAAGGTTTTCTATTGTACCACCACCTACGAAACCTTTGGAAATTCTTCATCTTGATCTTTTCACAGCCCAAAACGAGAAATTTCTCACACTTGTTGATGCTTTCTCTAAATACGCTCAAGCTTATCTTTTAAGAGACGGCACAGCTCTAAGTGTAATTCAAGCTCTTTTGATTTTCTGTACCCACCATGGCGTGCCCCTGACTATCGTGACAGACCAAGGACCTGAGTTCACTAACGCATTATTTTCAGAATTCACCCGACTTCATAGGATACAGCATCATAAAATCCTTGCACACACTCCCAACGACAATGGCATTGTAGAACGCTTTCATTCAACTATCCTAGAACATCTTCGAATTTTAAAATTAGAACGAAAAAATGAACCTGCTATTAACCTTATGCCTTATGCAGTTTTGGCCTATAATAGCTCGATACACAGCTTCACGAAATGTCGACCTATAGATCTTATCACAGGACACTTTGACCCGCGCGACCCGCTAGACATAGACATGACCGAGCACTTACTACAACAGTATTCACAAGACCACAGGAAACGAATGACTCAAGTATATAATGTTATCAATGAAACCTCCCTACAGAATAGGACCGAATTAACTGAAAATAGGAATAAAGATCGTGAACCTGAAAAAGAATACACACCTGACCAACAAATATTCATACGGAACCCTATGGCCAATCGACAAAAACTCGCACCACGTTATACAAAGGACACAGTCCTAGCAGACCTTCCAATTCACATCTACACAAAAAAGAAACGTGGCCCCGTTGCTAAGTCTCGCCTTAAGCGAAGTCGTAAGAATCCTGTTTTGTTACAGAATCCTACTATCGCTACTGCTACAACTGACTAGAGGACAAGACGTAATAATTGACTCGCTACAAGACGGTCCAGGGTTGCTCCCATTTAAACTAGGACCTACCAAGGTCGTATCCCACTATCATTCTTTCCTAAATTACATTAATCTAGATGAAATTTCCTCGCAAATTAGATTAGTGAAATCTCAATTATCTGAATTGGGACCGCAATTTAATAATAAAACTTTATCCTTGTATGAACCCCACATTGAATATCTTAGTGCCAAATTAGAGCAAATATCTGACCACTTACGGACATTTGAGCCTAACCGTAAGAAGAGAGGTTTGATCGACGGGCTTGGTTCAGTAATCAAAAGCATTTCTGGTAACTTAGATTATACGGACGCGATTAAATACAACAATGCCATCAAAGTCCTTGAGGATAATGAACACAAATTAAAATCTGAAATTGAAAATCATGTTAGTTTAAATAAAGAATGGGTTATTCGAAATTCTAGACTATTAAGTAATATAACATACAACCAACATAAAATAGCTAAAATTCTTAATAATATAATGGAAAGTGATAGTACTAGGGAAACTGATTTGATTAAATACGCCCATATGGCACAACATCTTTTAATATTAGGAGATAACATTGATAGACTCTCGGAAGAACTATTCAAGCTCGAAAATACTCTTGCTCTAATCAGGATATCGGGTGTTCCTCATTCAATATTAAATATTGCAGATTTGAAGACATTTTTAGATAAGCTTAAAATAATGTATTCCAAGGAAGAAATCCTTGACATAGATATTAGGTTTTTTTACGAAATAATTAAGCTAGGATACTTTTATATTGATAACCAGATAGTTATAGTTTATAAGGTACCGATTGCCTATCCAGCTACTTACAACCTTTATAAATTATCCATCGTCCCTAACAAAAATCTCCAGATCCTTATACCTACCCTACCTTTCATAGCAATCTCTGGAGAAGACTCTATGTACATGGAGACAGAATGTCCGAAGGTAAAAACATGGTATCTTTGCGAAAGAAAGTCTAACTACAGAGTTCGAGATAATCCCGACTGCATTCACCAGCTCATCGTCAAACAGGACCTCCATTCAACCTGCAAGCTGACTTCCGTTATCCTTACAAAGGAAGCAATGGAACAACTAGACGATAAGCATTACATTATAAGTTTTCCTAACCAAACTAAGGTGAAGACATTCTGCGGACAGGAACAGTACAGAACCCTTCTTGGAAGCTACTTAGCCACCATCCCTTTTAACTGTTACTTCAAAACACCCGAATTCACCATATCCAATTCAAATGATCGTATCAAAGGACATCCGTTGAAAATCATGGATTTACCCAACCACGATAACCTGAACCCCAGCAAGGATTCATCCATCATACTGAATTCGATAGACTTAAGAGACCTTCATAATATCAACGAGAAAATTTCATTACAAACACCTACCGCTTTAAATGAAATATCGGATAGTAGTCTTTATCACACTACGATTCCAGTCTATGTCATTCTATTCGGTGCAGCCGCACTTGCCTTTGGACTCACATATCGACATCTTCGAACAAAATATATTCAAGAACATACAACCGAAGAAGCGAACACTCCTGCATCTATTGGTATTTATTCTGAAATAACGGACAGAAGAGGATGTCACCCCCATGAGATCAAAGTTGACCACAGCAGCATTTCAGCGACTCTGTCGAAAAACATTTCGAAATAGTCACTGAAGTACGGGGGGAGGTGTTACACATTCGCTCTACATAGGAATAGCTGACTTGCATACCTAACTAGAACGGCTCATGGAAACGACCCAGCACGAGTTGCAGCCTCAGCACACGTGTCGCCCCGTGCCCCGCGCCCCTGTGCCCCGCAAGCATCGGTCACCGGACGCCTCACGATGGCTTCGGCCACAATTCTATTCTGGACTCTAGCATCGACCAGACTTAGATAATTTTAATTGTAATTTAAATGTAATTTTTCCTTTATTAAATTTAGTCTTAAAATAAAGCATTTTTTTAAAAGCACCCTTCGGGTTCACTCTTCATAATTCGCAGGTAATTACGTAAAACAATGTTTTTGTACCAAACGCGGAGCTTAGGTACATTATCCTGTGTAGTTCTGTAACTTTTGGGCATTAATCCATATACGATATGTTTCATAAAATTTTTGGGCAAGTAAATTTTCTGATGATCCTAGAATTATTTTAATAAAATGTTTATACCTAACAAAATATGGTACACAAGTTTAGTTTTGATACTTAACCTTAATCGAGATTTCCGAAAATGGCATTATAATTATTATTAATCCATCAGTCCCATAATGCCGTGGGGTCTCTGGTATAATTGGGAGAATTCCTGGTCAGAAACAAATCTTTCAGTATTCTTTCTCTACAAAGCTGTGCATATTAAGCATTCAAGAATTATTAAAATAATTCCCTGTAATTCCTACACTACTCATTCTATGAGATAAAATCCATGTTATATATATATATATATATATATATATATATATATGTATATCGTATCGATACTCGATAACCTGTTTGAAGCCTTGGTTAGTAAATAGTAATTAAGTAAATTGTTCTAGGGCTAAGTAATATTAGAACAATAAGCCAAACTAAAATAAACGTTATCTCTGTCCCAACTCGAACTTTAATTCTGAAATGGGGCATATAAATAAGCTATATTGTATAACTTATCTTGAAAGTAATATTGAAATTGTAATAAACGTGGTAAATAATCCTCTTTCTACTTTTGCAATATCGGCTCAGCAGGATTAATACTTAGAAGTAGCGCCGCACACTCAGCGGACATCTTTGTCCGTTAAGATAGGAGTAACGGGGTTCTAATGCAATTTTTCTGTTGTTTTATCTTTATTATCTTTAACCCTCTTCATTGAAGTTGTCTGAAGAGTTATCTTTAAATAGATAACTTCAGCCATTGCATATAGTATAAACCAATAAACTAGTAGTTCGCCCCGAACTGAGTATATAAATAGGTATATAACTACGGAATTCTTTCTCAAAAATAACATAGGTAATTAACGAACGATAAAAGTGTGCTTTTATTAAACCTTACTTACCTAACATAAGCACTCTTTTCTCAATCTCTCTCTCAACAAGAGAGGGCTTTTTACACCTAAGTGTAAAAAGCCCTCTCTTGTTGTTATATCTCATTCCATGCAAAGACAAAATGAGAGCAAAGCACCGAACTCCAAAACCGTTGCCTTAGTAGCCGTGGTCTAAAATGTAACTCTCCAGACCACAGATGTCGTAAAGTCAACCAAGGGGCTTCACCAAGAAGGCGTTAAAGTTATTTTAAAGTTTTGTGCAAACAAAACTTTAACTGTGAGCACCAATCTATCTGCCTACCAAAAATAAACTAATTTTGATAAAAAAAAATGATTATGCAGCTGATACTCTTTTCAATGACACACCCACAAGCCAAAAATCTTCTTGTCACACTTAACACCCCTATTTTTCAAAAACTGCCCTGGTGACAAAAAATCCTCTTAGCGATTGATGGGTATGAATGTATTCTCTGCAAATTCAAAATTTTGAATCGTTCGAGGGTAAACTATTCTAAAGATATGGGCGAAAAATTGTATTTTTTCCACCCTAATATCTCAAAAACTACCCCACTAATCAAAAATCTTCCGCAAAAATCTATTTCTAACTATGTTATCTCTTTACATTTTAAATTCCATCAAAATTGGATAAACCGTTGGACAGTTATGCCACCACAAACATTGCTACATACAGTGCCAAATTTCCCAACTTAACTCTGAGATCTCGTTCGCTTCGCTCACTCGATCAATAAATATTACAGGACATTAATTTCACATAGCGCGATCTATTCCCAAACTAAGCCTAGGGAACAAAATTACGGATACAATACTTGTATTTAAGTATTGAAAAAAAAGTATTCTTTTTTTTTCATGAATACACACGTACAATAATTATAATAAGATACAATATAAATAAAAAAAGGATATAAATCAACAAAAGTACTGGCCTCAACCAGAACTGTTCAAAAGACCTTGGAGGTGGAGTGCGGCTGAAGTTCGATTTTTTAACTTCATCAACCTGTTTTTAGTTAAATGAAGTAAAATGGCGCCCTTCACCCGGAATCCTAAACAAACTGAGGAACTGGCTATCTTACCTTTCCCGGAACGAAAACAATAGTTTACAATTATTTAGCCACAGACTTGGGAAATATGGTGGTAGCTGGCCAGGCGGACTGGTACGAAGTCGAACCACCAACCAAACCAATCGATATTGTACACCTTTGGGAATAGAACCCAGTACCTCACATATTAATTTACTTTATTTTAAGTTAAACTCTTATCAAAATATAAAGAAAAGAGTGTTTACATGGAAAAATGTTAGATCATATTTAATATTTTGAATGTATTTTAAAAAGCAACAGTTACAGAACATATTTAAACGGCTGTACCTGAAAATTGAATGTATTGTAATAGTTTGTGTTACGGCCTTCCATAGCCTATCGGTAGTTTGTGTGGTACTCAGCGGACACGCAAATAAATCTGCTGATCGCACTGTGCTCGGGATAAGTTTGTCTATTATATAAATCTGCTGATCGCACTGTGCTCGGGATAAGTTTGTCTATTATATAAACCGGGCGGAAGATTCATCCGTTCCCGCGCTGATACTCTCAGATTATCTTTTTCATTTCCTTAATAACGTATTTGAATCGAAACTTTACGCTATCAAATGCATACATGAATTAAAAGTGCACAATCAAAATCACTTTACATTTACTAGATATTTCCTGAGTGAAACCTAGATGAAAAAAACGTACTCTCAAGAAGCTGACGGACTTGTACTCACCCTACTCTCGACTGTACTCTCAAGTAGCTGCGGGACTTGTACTCACCCTACTCTCGACTGTACTCTCAAGTAGCTGCAGGACTTGTACTCACCCTACCCTCGACTGTACTCTCAAGTAGCTGAGAGACTTGTACTTACCCTACCCTAGACTGTACTCTCAAGTAGCTGCGGGACTTGTACTCACCCTACCCTCGACTGTACTCTCAAGTAGCTGCGGGACTTGTACTCACCCTACCCTCGACTGTACTCTCAAGTAAGTAGCTGCGGGACTTATACTCACCCTACCCTCGGCTGTACTCTCAAGTAGCTGAGAGACTTGTGCTCACCCTACCCTCGGCTGTACTCTCAAGTAGCTGCGGGACTTGTACTCACCCTACCCTCGACTGTACTCTCAAGTAGCTGCGGGACTTATACTCACCCTACACTCGGCTGTACTCTCAAGTAGCTGAGAGACTTGTGCTCACCCTACCCTTGACTGTACTCTCAAGTAGCTGCGGGACTTGTACTCACCCTACCCTCGACTGTACTCTCAAGTAGCTGCGGGACTTGTACTCACCCTACCCTCGGCTGTACTCTCAAGTAGCTGAGGGACTTGTACTCACCCTACCCTCGACTGTACTCTCAAGTAGCTGCGGGACTTGTACTCACCCTACCCTCGACTGTACTCTCAAGTAGCTGCGGGACTTATACTCACCCTACACTCGGCTGTACTCTCAAGTAGCTGAGAGACTTGTGCTCACCCTACCCTTGACTGTACTCTCAAGTAGCTGCGGGACTTGTACTCACCCTACCCTCGACTGTACTCTCAAGTAGCTGCGGGACTTGTACTCACCCTACCCTCGACTGTACTCTCAAGTAGCTGCGGGACTTGTACTCACCCTACCCTCGGCTGTACTCTCAAGTAGCTGAGAGACTTGTGCTCACCCTACCCTCGGCTGTACTCTCAAGTAGCTGCGGGACTTGTACTCACCCTACCCTCGACTGTACTCTCAAGTAGCTGCGGGACTTATACTCACCCTACACTCGGCTGTACTCTCAAGTAGCTGAGAGACTTGTGCTCACCCTACCCTTGACTGTACTCTCAAGTAGCTGCGGGACTTGTACTCACCCTACCCTCGACTGTACTCTCAAGTAGCTGCGGGACTTGTACTCACCCTACCCTCGACTGTACTCTCAAGTAGCTGAGGGACTTGTACTCACCCTACCCTCGACTGTACTCTCAAGTAGCTGCGGGACTTGTACTCACCCTACCCTCGACTGTACTCTCAAGTAGCTGCGGGACTTATACTCACCCTATCCTCGGCTGTACTCTCAAGTAGCTGAGAGACTTGTGCTCACCCTACCCTCGACTGTACTCTCAAGTAGCTGCGGGACTTGTACTCACCCTACCCTCGACTGTACTCTCAAGTAGCTGAGAGACTTGTACTCACCCTACCCTCGACTGTACTCTCAAGTAGCTGCGGGACTTGTACTCACCCTACCCTCGACTGTACTCTCAAGTAAGTAGCTGCGGGACTTATACTCACCCTACCCTCGGCTGTACTCTCAAGTAGCTGAGAGACTTGTGCTCACCCTACCCTCGACTGTACTCTCAAGTAGCTGCGGGACTTGTACTCACCCTACCCTCGACTGTACTCTCAAGTAAGTAGCTGCGGGACTTATACTCACCCTACCCTCGGCTGTACTCTCAAGTAGCTGAGAGACTTGTGCTCACCCTACCCTCGACTGTATTGTTAGACAATTATTAATTTGCTGCATTTCCCCATAAAATTATTTTATACGACTATAATACTGTGAAAGTAATTTCAATAAAACTATTCTAAGTAAGATGGCTTTTTTATGTACTGTGTGTACAGCCGAGCTTAGCCTGCTAGCTAATGAATTAATACTAAGATAACCCATAGCAACTTTTTAGTATCATAAAATTAGTGATTAGTTATTGCCTTAAAGTACTGTCTACAAGGTTCTACGAATTGCTACGAGCTACGAAGTGATTTGGACTGACTATGAAGTGCTACGGACTAGCTACAATGTGCTACGGACTTGCTACGAATTGCTACGATCTACGAAGTGATTTGGACTGACTATGAAGTGCTACGGACTAGCTACAATGTGCTACGGACTTGCTACGAATTGCTACGATCTACGAAGTGATTTGGACTGACTATGAAGTGCTACGGACTAGTTACAATGTGCTACGGACTTGCTACGAATTGCTACGATCTACGAAGTGATTTGGACTGACTATGAAGTGCTACGGACTAGCTACAATGTGCTACGGACTTGCTACGAATTGCTACGATCTACGAAGTGATTTGGACTGACTATGAAGTGCTACGGACTAGTTACAATGTGCTACGGACTTGCTACGAATTGCTACGATCTACGAAGTGATTTGGACTGACTATGAAGTGCTACGGACTAGTTACAATGTGCTACGGACTTGCTACGAATTGCTACGATCTACGAAGTGATTTGGACTGACTATGAAGTGCTACGGACTAGTTACAATGTGCTACGGACTTGCTACGAATTGCTACGATCTACGAAGTGATTTGGACTGACTATGAAGTGCTACGGACTAGTTACAATGTGCTACGGACTTGCTACGAATTGCTACGATCTACGAAGTGATTTGGACTGAATATGAAGTGCTACGGACTTGCTACGAATTGCTACAAACTACGAAAACTTCTATCACACAAATGTTTGTCCTGGGTGGGAATCAAACCCACCCAGCCTACAGCGCAAAAGACAAAACAACTACCAACTGAGCCAAGAAGCTTGTCTATGAAGATGATGTCTACATCGGAGAGAGGCTTACTAAAAGTTGCCTATTAACTCTCTATTGATAGAATGATATATATATACAAAAAAGAATAATGAGATATGATAACCGACAAAATAAATATTAAATATCGTTTAAATGTTATTAAATATTCGTTAAACTGTTAACGAACGATACATTTTTACATGGAATATTATTTTGTTTCTGTTTGAAACAAAATTCCTACTAAAATTATCAAAATAAAACTGTTGTTTTGTGAATAAGTACTGGGGAGGGATGATCATCCCTTTTTAACTAGGCTTAATTTTTTTTATCACTTATCAAAAAAATCTGTTCAGTTGGGTTGGGAATATGTAGTGCTAAATATCTGTAGAATTGGGAATCTGTGAAGATGGAAATTCGTAGAATTACGAATCTGTAGAATTAGAAATATGTAGAACCGGCAATCTGTAGATTTACAATTCTGTAGGATTGGGAATCTGTAAAGTTAAGAGCCTGTAGAATTGGGAATCTGTAGTGACAGAAATCTGCAAAAAAGAATCTGTAGAATTGGAAACAAACCATGTGCATATCTATGTTGAATAAAACTAGTCTGGTCACGGCTACACTACTGTTGCCTTCAGATATCCAACTCCTGTGAGCGCTCAGTGAGCCGCTTTTTATCATATATCATGTATTATAGTAGTATATAGTATCATATTAGACTAGTAGAATATTAGACACCAACTGCGGCAGCGACATCTCAGCGACCGATACGCGCGGCACGCATCCACGCATCGCTAGCTATCGCAGAATCAACCAATCCTGGTAAGAAACGCAGCAATGGATGTGCACCTATCGCAAAGTTACCACCGAAAAATAAAGAAAGCTCAGTACAGGCCAGTAAATTGATTCCTGTTCTAGTAGGAGTAAGAGCACAAAATGATGAACAACCTATGATAAATACTCCTAGAGACACGGATAAACAAAATGATCAAACCACTGGACAATGGACTCTTGTTGAACGTAACAAGTCCGCTAATAATAAATCTCTGAAGGTACCGTCACAACGATCACAACGCCTCGTCACTGTGGGGACAGGCAACGCTCACAAAGATATACAAGCTGCTGACAGAATAAAATACATACAAGCTTGGTCATTCAAGCCGGACACCACTACGGAACAAATACAAAAGTTCCTAACTAACATCACCGCAGCTCAGTACACTGTGGAGAAACGGACCATTCGATCGCAATTGCATGCGTCATTCGTCATCGGGATGCCCGAAGCTGTGTACGAAGAGGTAACGGCGCCTGCCGCCTGGCCTCCAAGGGTGCATTTCGCTGACTGGTTTCCCGCTCGGCCTCGCGTACAGCGGGGCACCACCGAGCGCATCAACTGCAACGCATGAGTCACGCGGGACTGGGACCGCGCGCGCAGGCGGCAGCGGTACCGGCGGCTCGACCGCGACTGACAGTGGATCGGCTGGATCGTCGCATCAATTACTTGCACCTCTAGTTATTTGTCATCAAAATATCGATTCACTTAATGATAAGACGCAACGATTAGAAGTACTACGATGTCCCAGGTAGATGAGATGGCGCTAGGGTGTCGACGCAGGTAGCGTCCTACACCAAAGGCCTACCCATTTCCCAAGGGACAAGAGTCATACCGTCGGGCCGCTTACCATCATCACGTAACAGACCATTCGGTTCAAGAACGGCTGGCACATTGACACTGATAAAAGCTCGACGGATAATGTCATTAGGACTTGCGTGGTGCAAAATCCTGCCGGCAGACCTTGTGCACGAAAGTCCGTGAAAACCAAATTGATCTACGGCCGCACCGCACCGGCACTGGTGAGAGGCGCAGCATCTTGCACCCAACCGAAGACAAGTGGCAATACGGAAAGTTACAGGATCCATAAGTGTACCGGTATTGTGAGATGGATGTGCTTGCAGCCAAAGACCTGATTCCCATTTTAAAACAGCTAAGAGACGAGCACGATCTGTGGAGGTTGAGCACGTATGTAATAGATAATTCCGTGTCAACTCGCACAGAGGCCCGCCCCACTGCCGTTGTGCCAAAAGGTGTTTTGGGGATCGGTATTAGGACATGCACTATGCCAAGCATTTCGAGCCTCGTCAAGATAAGAAATTTGTATAGAGTATATTGCCAGGAACAGCCGAAATTGATGGTGTTAGAATTTTTTCAACCAAAAAATGTGTACGGAAGACAAGAACGCTGGCAAAGCAACACTAGAAATTTTGCGTATGCCTAAGCCGCCTAATCGTATTCGATTAGGCGGCTTAGGCATACGCAATGAGGCCTGCGACCATGCTCTGTCATCCAACTCAATATTCAAAACCGTGGAAAGGGTGTTCTTTATTATGTTGTCTAAGCCTTCCGCCAGCTCACTGTGTTTCCACAGTCGACAACATCGTAAAGTATAAGTAAATTTTGGGACAAAAAGGCAAAATTTTATAATGGTGAAAAAATATGTAAGTTAATTTTTGAAAGTCTGTCCGCAACCTTCATAAAATTTTGAATTTTGTCGTCGACGAAACCCGGAAAAGATTCATCAAGAATTGGTGGATTGAACTCTTATCTACAACAGTAATATTGGAAGCCAAAGTCTAAAACTTTTGAATAATTGAATTTCTATCCACACATGTAGGTATCTGAAATGTATTTTCACATTTCGAAAAATTTAGTTCTAAGCCAATCTGCCGAAATTTATCTATAATAATTTTTAGATCGCCAAATACTGAGTCCACATCGCCACCTAGGTACCAAGGTACCTCATCTAGATACAAAACATTCAATTTAGATTTCAGGCGTTGAATAATTGAGTGAATGGCAAGGCTAAAAATGGCCGGGCCTAGAGGGTCACCTTGCTGACAGCCAACTGTAGACGAAATAGTTTGGTTCTTGTAAATTAATTTAGATGGCGAACCATAACATTGAGAAAGAAAAGGATAAATTTCGGGAATTTTGGATTTGATTTGATTTAGCAAGGCGCCTCTGTCAACCGAATTAAAAGCATTTTTGATATCTACTTTTAGAATAACCTACCCGTAATTTCGATCTAAAAAAGTTCTTAAAGAATGGACCGCGGCCACACAACCGCCTCGCGAACCAAAGCCTAGCTGCACGGGTCGGAAATAGTCGCCTAGATACGCGGCTTTTTTGCGACAGCAGATTTTGGCTGCAAGGCGGCGATAGGTGGTCCTTTTATTTAAAGCACAAAGGTTAGCACCACAAGTTAAAGTATTATCCGTAATCTAGTTCCCATATTACAAGCCATGCTTAGTTTGGGGCTAGACTGCGCTGTATAAAAATTAATGGCCTGTAATATTTATTTATCTAAAGCTACAACCGGGCCAAATTACCATAATGCAACATTGCTATGTCGGCTCCACTGTCGGTTTGGATTACACTGCCGGTTGACGCTGTGAATGTTAATACACCGAGCAAACAGAGCAGAGATGCTTTTTGGAATAAAACCGCAGAGAATCTCTCGTCCGGGAATTGTTTTGTGAGACTATTCTTTGAACATATTAAAGGATTAATAATGTGAGCTCTAATTGTGGTCGATTTATTTGTCATTTTGCATGAATTATTTCTTTCTCTATCTTCTATTCTTCATTAACAAATGATGTTGCAGTATACCGTTTATTTCATTATAAGTTGTGAACATAATGTGAATAAAATAAACATACTTTATAGTAGTACAATTGAGCGTCGTGCCAATTGGCCTTAACAAGCGAATCATCACCTATGAGTCTAGCAACTCATTCGCTTGTTAAGGCCAATTAGCAGAGCCTAGAACACAGACGGCGGGTTGCCAGGCTGTCTCTGTTCTATAAATTCCACTTCGGCGAGTGTGCGCACGATATCTTTGACCTAATCCCTCCATCCCCTTTCCACCACTGGACTAGTAGACGTACGGCTGGCTACAACCCGTACCTTGTTAATGCTCAATTTTTTTTTTATTATTGATAATAGTCAAGCGTTTGACCACAAGCTTACATGTAAAACATTAAAACTTATAACATTCGCCTCTACGATTATCTATCATTAACACTGGTAAAGAATGGGATTCCTTGCCTTGCTTCTGTTTTTCCGCACGAGTACAATCTTGGAGTATTCAAGTCCGGAGTAAATAGGTTCCTTTTTGGTTAGCGTGTTGAATCTTAGGCCACAACTTTTCTTGTTATACATGTATTCTGGTGGTCAAACGCTCGACTATCACCAATAAAAGAATATAAATAATAAGCTGGAAGTTCAGCAACATACTCCTTACTCCATCGAGTCCAGAGGTTTGCTACTAACCTTGACTCCCGATCGTTTTGAAAAGTGCTCTCAAAACCGTTGCATAAGTAATCGTGACTTATAATCTACCCTTAATAATCTAATGACTTTACGACTTCCGTGGGCTGGAGCCTATGGATATCGTACAGTTGCAACAGGCAACAGTTTTTATCTAGTATAATAAAAAAAAAAATTGTGCGCACCAATCTGTCTGCCAAACGTGGAGTTAATGGCCAAACCTTACAGTTTTAGAGGATATATTTACACAATAATTTGCTGTTGATGTGAGATATGCGCAGCCAAACCCCTTGCATGACATCCTAAAAGTAATTCTTAGATTTTATCGAAACTCTTGGGTTGACAACCCTATTGCATGAAGTACAAGAAATAAATAGACCAGTTTTCATTAGATCCTTCCCTTTTCTTACAAAACCTGATGATCATATTTTGCTCCATCATCTTTAAAAACCACCCCTATTAAGGGCTTATTTATGCCCTTCTTTATCTTTTCCATTAATTTTGAAATCTGCAGTCTCAGTCCCCATTTCAAATGTGATTTCAAGTTTTCACACATTTTCAAGACTTCAATCTTATTCACTTCTTTTGCTACCTTTAATGTTAATACAGGGGTGGTTTCAGCAAATGAAAAAAACAAGTAATTGTGAAGTAAACCTCTTTTAACAGTATATCCTACAAGATATTATTTAGTGTTTTACCTTCATAACGCGACGTACAAAACTCATTCGCTCTTTGAAAAACACACGCTCACACGACTTCCCATCAAACTTAATTTTTGTAAGTCGGATATATAATTACGTTCGCATCTGAACGAATCAACCGTAGGTACACTAGTAGGTAACGACTGACTGACTAACTCGAGTGACGACGATGCAAAGCTTGTAGTGTCATTTTGAGCCAGTTTAGTTAGCATAGCGTAGTTATTATAGAAATCTTTTTGTAGCTTATCTGATATTGCTAAGAGGGTCTCAGCAATTACAGTTCTATCCATCCGACTTTGTCGATAATAAATGTGATTTGCTAACGCTTTAGTACGTTCGAAAATATTTGTTTCGTATTTTTCATTTAGTATTTTTATTCGCGAAAACAATTCTCTGATCGGTAACGTTACACCTTCCAGATCAGCCTCGGGTTCCACGCCCGACTCCTGTATGTCCTCAGATGGAATCATTGTCGTTAGTTTATTTATTTGATTACGTAGCTTAAGAACTGTAGGTGCTGGCTCCTAGCCTCTAATAAGGACCTCATACGAAAGCTCATTTTTGTTTAGCAGTAGAAATTTGATAGGGTGAGTTTCACTGATGATATTATGATAGCAAGAATACAGTAAATATAAATTATAAATAAAAGCTGTTGTAAAGTAAGTACGTACGTAAGGTACAGGTACCCTAATGTCACCTTTTATAATATGACGAACTGCAACCGCCGCCGAGTGCTATAAGTAGAAAATAAAAATTAGCTGTCTGTTACAATGAGAATGAATATCTAACTACGATTTGGCGATTATATGGTGCGAATGAAGATGAATTATGGTGCAAAATCAGCTTGAAAGTGATATGCGAACTGTTACGTATAATTTATTAATTTAGCAGGTAGTATATAATTTAAAACTCTTAACATGTTGCTTGAAATGTTATATTTAGTAGAATTTAGATGTTTTATATAATATATAATAATAATCTGATAATAATATAAATAAATAATAATAATATAAATATAATACTAATAATTCAATTTCATTAATTTTTGTATTTAAATATTTGATGTCTAAATATGTGGGATTATTATTTATTTGCATAAAATTCATTAAAAATGTTTTTATTACATTTATATTTAGGTTATTATATGTCAACCAGTTAATTATTGATGTCAGAGTTATATTAATGTTATTTTCTTGGTTTGTAATGGAATTGTTAGTAAATAGTATCCTACTGTCATCCACAAATAATGTCATTGAGTGATTTGTTATGTTCTAGCACACTACCCTGGGGTACCCCATAACACATCCTCCTAGTGTCCGATGCAAAGGTTAAATCAGTAAGCGTTTTGTAACATAGCTTAGTAATGTGTGTTATCTGTCTTCTATTGTTCAGATAAGACTGTATTCATTTGTTTGGGTTACCCCGTATACCATAATTTTTAAGTTTATTCCGTAACAAATCACGCTTGACTTGATCGAAAGCTTTAGACATGTACATGTATACCGCGATCGCGCTTTGTCTCTTGTCCACATTCGTGGTAACTTTGTGTAAAAATCATATACCGCCATATTTATCGTTTTGTTTCTTCTAAAACCATATTGGTGTTCTGACAGAATATGGTTGGCTTCTAGAATACAGTCTGTTATAGATATTTTTTTCAAAAACCTTCGAAAACACTGGTATTAGCGCTACCTGTTGATAGTTGCTAATGTCGTGCTTACTGCCTTATTTAAATAAAGGTTTAATGATTGATGTTTTAAGACTGTCTGGAAGTACACCATGTTCCATACAAAGGTTAATGATGTGACTTATTATTGGAGCGATTATCATTGCAACTTCTTTTATTATATGCGTAGATATCCCATCATATCCAACGCTGTTTGTGTTTTTTAAAGATATAATTATTTTAAGGATGTTAAATGGAACCGTTGGAGCTAGAAATAATGATTTCGAATTGTCATTCACTTTATTTGGATTAAAATTAATGTTATTATTTGATACATTATTGGTATTATTGGTAATTATGACAGCAAAATAATTATTAAATTCATTAGAATTATATATTGTACCGAAACAGGGTTCGTATAAGTCACAAATGTTAATATAATGGAAATATTATCAAATATTACAATAGTTAAATCAGCAAATAGTTTTTTTTTATTATTATGGCGACAAGTAACAGACAAACAAATAACATAGACAGATAGAGACGCAACCAAAGTTGAACAAGCAGGTCAAAAGAACTTGTAAAGAGGAAGTACTTGAAACCAGTAGAATGTAGCTGGCAAGTCGAATAAAACAATTTATTTGAAAAATGAATTCAAACTAAACAAAAGACATCAGACGGGCTCGAGAGCGGGGACAGTTGGTACGGAGTCTTCAGTGAGATAACGCAGCTATTTTTGACAGTTCTAATTCATTGCATCGCTATAAATTTGCCATGTAGTTTCGGGAATTTGCCTTTATAGTCCCGGCTTGGAACAAAAACCCTTTAATATCTGCATCCTGTATCTGAGACAGAAGACCGGCGTCTCCTTGAGAGTCGAAAAATTGTTATCTCGCCGTAACGTGAACTTCGGTTCATTTATGGTGAGAGTGCCGACGGATCGTCTCTCCACGTTTATGGACAGCGGGTTTTGGCCGAAGGGTGTCGTTTACAGAAAGTTCATTGGACGTCTGTCAAACGACACCGCGTTTACGTCATCGGATAGATGTCGATAGTCGATAGTCGGTTGCATGTTTAGTAAAGAACAAGTTGGAGCAAGGCTTACTCCAGAAAAGTGCGCTTAAAGATCTATTCATAGGATTTCAGGGTTATTCTGTATTTTCGTAAACTTTTTGCAAAAGCCCTCAGTTATAGATCGAGACTGCGATCTTGACTAAACTGCTAAAAACACAGGCATGGAAAGCATGTTTTGGAGAGACAATAGCTTACTGAGTAATAAGTGATTATACTAAAATAGCGATAAAATGTTTTGGTGCTTGTTGCGAGATGATCAAGTAAACTTAAATAAGAATTTAAATCATATTTTAGAGTGTAAATTGAAGTTTATATCTAGAGTGCTAAGATAATAAGTTATTACTTATACCTAAGCAAAGTGGATTCTGGATATTTAAGGCCAAGGCCTTATCGAAGATAATATCTAATAAACCTAGCGGTGTTATACCTATAAGGTCCGTTTATTTTGTAGATATGATGATCTGATCTGTTTGACAAGGTTTATTTATTTTATGTATTTATTCCCTTTTTATATGTCTGCTAGGGTCCCGGTTCCTGGTCGTTTCGTCGTTGAGCTGGGACAATCTGTTGTAGGATAGCCCAAATCGAGATTAACCATCTCGTTCCCCTTTGAAGCTAGATGGCATTGCACTTTGCTGTCCTGTGTTAGACCCCCTTACACAATTAGACTTAAATGTGGAAGCTTGCTTCCTAGGTTTTATCTTGCGGCTTTGTAATTTAACTAGGGCGTAGGGAAAGTACTCATCAAGAATAGGATGAGCCTCAATCCTCTCGGTGACGCGACACCTCTGTCTTAAATGGTCTGATGAGTCTGTCGGCCAGCATGAGTGTGTTTGTGGTATTCCTGTCCTTCCGATATTTTAGATCACGTGGTATGCGCAACAGGCACCCTGAATCCGCGATGAAAATAAAATATGTTAGTGTTAGGGATGTATGATTATTAGGAATAATAGAAAATAGCATACTAGATCATTATGTAGCATAAATCTAGGGAGTCCAATCTCGGACATGGGAATATATAAGTTTTTCGTTCATTCAGACAGGATTCAATGAATCAACTTTCCTTCTGACTGAACATTAGGTTATCGAGTCTTGCTAAAATGTACTCAATCTCACGCGGTAACATGTTAGGTAGGTAATCCACTAAAATAATGTAAATTATCGGTTCAATATTAATTTAATAAAAATACGTTTCATTTATGAACAAAATGGTAGGGAAGTTCTAGTAATAGGCTAATGTTAGGTCAACATAATAAAATAAACATTGTAGGTTCTTGCAATTCTAAATTATAAAAAAAAAACAGTAGTTTGGTTTTGTATAGAATTAGGGATAGGTATTATGAATGTAGGTAGTTAGTAGATATTACTATCTAAGACCGTTACGAAACGGAAACCTCCAGATAAATAGAAATAATAGGGTCTCTTTTGTACTATTCATTTACTAGAATTGAGTCCCGCAGAGAACCCACCTAGATGACCTATGAAAGAACAAACGTTTGTTTGTTTGATATACATAGGCCCTAATGATATGAATATAGGTAGATACAACATTCAACAATAGAAGGGTTTTATTTTCTCTTCGTCTTATGTATGGGTACAGAACTATTGTTTACTATTACAAAATCTATATTCAGTAATGGGGGGATCTCTTCTTAAATGAATGAGAATAAATATTCTAGCCAAAAACCGCAGAGGAGAATCTGTCTAGTCCTAAGGAATGGCAGATATTCACTGTAAGGGACGATTGGATGGGGTCCCTAACCATAGCTGCACATTAGCAATAGGTATATTATCATTATTAACATTTCAGATTTTATTTTATCGTATTGTAACTTTTACAGTAAATATGTAAAATCATTATGTTTATTTAGTGTTTATAAAGAATCTAGAATCTCCAGATATCTCGTAATACCTTAAAATAATCAGGTTTACTACATACACAACGTAGAGTCCTTATATCACTAGATGTTTCACGTGACAATGTAGATCATGACGAACTAACCAACAAATAGCTAGGTAGGACATTCTACGTCAATTTAAGCGTCAATGTTCGGAGTCTGTAGGTAAAATATAAAAATCATAATATTCTTAGTAAATGAAATTATTGGAAAATAAAATTATTCTTGGAAATAATCATAAAATTCTTACTAAATTCAAATGTATACAAATATAAACTAACTCATACTATTAGATAAAATAGGTAGGGTTGTTACAATATTACTATTACATTTGTTCAATCTCTGCCTAAAATCATGCACATACCTGGAGGAGTGGGAAGTAACTCGAGTTATCCCGGTACCGAAAGGTAGCGAGAGTACAGATGTAGGGGGATACCGACCAATAGCAGTATTGTTATCTTGCGCTAAGATTTTCGAGTCAATCTTGCATCGATACATCTATAGGCAAGTAAATACCCAACTGTAAGATGATAGTAATATGCTATGTTTTATGACGTATGCTGTTCCTTCTGTGGATGCAGGGGTGCAGGTCGACACAGCGTACTTCGACTTCCGTAAAGCATTCGACACAGTTGATAATGACGTACTACTGATCAAGCTGGCGTCGATAGGATTTACTGTAGACTTATTAAAACTCTTTGCTAGTTTTATGCAGGGTAGAAAACAGTATGTGGATATCTTTCGGAATCTTTTTACACAAACTCTGGCGTCAGTCAAGGTAGTACTCTGGTGCCTCTAGAGTTTTTAATTATGATTAATGACCTAGCTAGTATCGTGAAGGTCTCAGTTTGCCTTCTATTTGCAGATGATTGAAAACTGCTTAGGCAGATAAAACATAGATCGGATTGCAGGCGACTGCAAAAAGATATAGACCGTGTTGCTCAGTGGAGTCGTGATAACAAACTCTTTTTTAATGGATCCAAGTGCTGTACTATTACCTACGGTCGTGCACGAAATCCAGCTATACACGACTATACACTAGATTCGGACAATATTGGTCGAGTGCAATCTGTTCGTGATTTGGGGATCCGTATGGACATTGAATTAAGCTTCCGGAGCCATGTAGTGGATATCTGCAAAAAAACATTTAAAAATTTGGGCTTCATACTACGCCAAAGCAGTGACTTTCATAGTGTCGGCACTATTAAAGTACAAATTACAACAAGTACAAGTACAAAGGCAATATTAAATAACGCGCTAAAAAGAAGCAATTTCAAAGACGAGCTGTGAGAATTGTTGACGATCCCATACTCACAAGTGATATTGAACCTTTAAGTCTCAGGAGAGAATTTTCCTCCCTGTGTGTGTTCTACCGCTTGTATAATGGGTTGTGTTCTGAGGAATTGTTTGATATAGGCACCATATCAAACAATTCCTCTTTTTTCCTCGCAGCCCCTTTTTATCATCGCACCGCTCTCCATCGACAGAGATTTCATCCACACACTATGAATACAATGCCGTCGCGCACCGTGAGGTTCAAGAGGAACTTCCTCCCGCGAACTAATCATTTCTGGAATGATCTATATGCAGAGGTTTTCCCTGCTAGCTACAGTATGGGGTTTTAAAAAAAAAACGTTTTAAAATTTTTAAAGGGTAGGCAATGTGCAAGTAATGCTTCTGGTGTTGCGAGCGTTCATAGGCGACGGTAACCGCTTTCCATCAGGTGGGCCGTATGCCTTAGTGGTATAAAAAAAAATGTTAGAGTGTGGAGCCATGATATGGAGTCCTCACGACGAAAAATACAGTAATATGGTGGAAAAAATGCAGAACAAATTCATAAGGTTCCTGTACTTAAAGTTATATGGAGTTTGCCCCTTTTTCCCATTAATGTACCTGACACTATTTGTTCTTGGCATGGTAGGTTACGACAAACTTCAAATAAGACGGGAAATGATGTTAATAACATACATTTTCCGTCTACTTAGAAGCATAATACACAACCCGCAGGTATTGATGAGCATAGGATAATACGTACCTGATAAGTAAGTATACGCACGCAGACGACCTAGGCTACTTCCTATCCTGAGGGCGAAAACTAGCCTCCTGGGTGAGTCCCCGTTCACGCGGGCCCTTCGTACAATTAACTGCCTTCGCACAGCCGAAGATATTGATATGTTCAATGTTACGTTCACGAAATTCACAGAAACTCTTTTGTTATTTTTAAGCAGGACCAATTATTATTGACTGTAATGTATACTGCTTGTTTTGTGTAATTGTTTGATGTATTTCCTTGTCGCCTTGGTTTTATACTGTTACGGCAATGTAAATATTAAATAAATAAATAAATAAATTTGTTGGGTTCATTATTGTGTTATTGTTGATTGACAGTCTTTGTACGGTTTCCTTTGGTTTATTATCCATGTTTCTATTTATAACTTTCCACGTGGCTTTTGATTTGTTATCTGCTATTTTAATGTTATAGTCGTTCTCTGACTTTTGTGTCAGGTTTATAATTTTTTTTAATCTTTTTGTATACGATTTAAATTTATTTTTATTTTTCAGCGCTAGGATTGAGTCGTTAATTCCATAGCAAATTCCTTTTTATAGTACTACACTTTTTTATTCCTTTTGATATCCACTTAGGTTTTATATGCGTCTTTATTATTTTTTTTACAAAAGGGAAACAAATATTGTTGAGTAGGAATATTTCAATAAACGATATATTTTCGCATCAAGACAAACCAACCCTCCAAATTTCATGTATCTGTGATTAGCCATTTAGGCTGTGCTTTGTTATCAGTGAGTCAGTTAGCATTGTATCTAATAATAATATAGCATTTTATATTAGTACTTTATATAATGTTAATAAGATAAAATGCTAACTTTTTTTTTGTTTTTTACTATTAAACGGCAAAGCGCTTGGCGTTCATCTCACCTGATTCCAATATATTATATATATATATATATATATATATATATATATATATATATAAGGCCGACTTAACCGCATCTGTGGTCTAGTGGTTCGCCCACCGGTGTCACATCTGCAGGTCCCGGGTTCTATCCTAAGGGGAGTGTAATATTGTGCTTCGATTGGTTGGTGATAGGACTTTGTTTTTGTCTAGCTACCACCATCTTACCAAAGTATGTTGCCATAGCAACAATTCTTTCGTTCCGATATTTTAGAGATAAGATAGCCAGTTCCTCAGTTTGTTGAGAATTCCGGGTGAAGTGCACTTCCGTCTTCAGCCTTAATAACATAACTAAAAAAAATAAGATGAGATGAAGGCCAAGCATATCCTCGTAGCACAATAAAAAAACCACCTGGAATCCTTATCAGACTGAGGAACTGGCTATTTTGCCTCTAAATGCTGCAATACATCAATTTTATGTAAATAAAATATAAAGATATAGTAATCAATGTGTGTATTACTATATACTTTTACAAATAATTATCGCGGGCAATTATAGATGAATGGTGTGGTCTTTGAAATATTGGGTTGGAAAGGATTACGAACTTTCACACATAACTTATGAATACCTTTTAATCCGATGAGCACAAAATTTCGAGTTAAAATTTATTAGACTTTTTTATGTATATTACTTTTTTATATTAGGCTTTTTAAATAGGTTTTTGATAAAAAGAAGTGTCAAAGAGGTGTTTACGATATTGATATTGATAAAAAATACGAGACATTTAATATCACAGCGCCAACCAGCCACTTGTCTTGTAGGAAGTGATTCAAAACAGTTTGACAACAGGTTTGAAAAAACATATTTTATCTAAAAAGGGTAAAAACTACACACGGGTTCTATACTGTGGTAATTTTTATACATTGTCAACTACGTTTGCTATTGTGATAATCAATTCACAATAATAACAACAGACATACAATGGAATACAAAAGAAGCAATGCAGTATTTGAAATTGAACCAAATTCAATTATTTGTAGCTTTTTGCAATCCTCCATAAACTTTATAGGTAGCATGCCAAATCCCACATTCCCACGTAATATGCTGGAAAGGGATTGTAGTTTTTTACCTGAATATCTTTATGTTTTATGAACCATATGTTTTTTCTTATTAATACCTATCTAGATTTATTTAAGATAATATCCGTTTATTATAGACTATATACTTTGAACTATAATAGACGGATTATTACTATACCTGTGAAGGTAAAATGGACAGCGCGTGGACGGTCATCGTTTTCACTGAGCATAAATACCTAACACAAAGCAGACATCGGGCAATCCTATTGCAGGGTGAATGAACTACTAGTTATGTACTTGCGATAAATATTCACTGTGATTGTGAACACCGTGAATAGTTTAATAATGAAAAGGCTCAGAGTTCACGTGCTAGTACGGGATAGTACTCGTAGTTTCATCACATTCGGGCTCACCGAGTGCTTTTGCATGTTGCAAGCGAGAGTACGCTGTAGCGGTGTGGATGTTGGGCTCGTAAATCTTCATACGGTGACGGCTGAACCCTGGACCCTCAGCGGGACACAGATACTAACTTAGTAACTAAGAATTTTGTTGTTATAAATGTTGGTTTGCGTGAAAAATGGGCCGTAATTGTTTCAGACTTCTAAACCAATAGATAATTGCAATTTGCACAAAAAACCTGTTTAAATAACTGATAAACCGATAAATATCCCTTAACTACATACAGAAGTTACCCTGAATATATCAAGCCTCGAGATCCTGTGGTTTGTGTTGTGCGTCGATTGTCAGTCAGCCAGTCTTCCAGTCAGTTACACGTCTGTGTTATATTTGCTTTTCTTTATTTATTTTCTTTCAATCAAAAGAAGTCCTTCCGAACGTGATCAAATCTTTTTATAAAAATTCCAATTATAATTCCAAAATACGACAACAGACGAGGGATGAAAAGTTTGAAGGAAAGGGTTGCGTCGCGTCGAATCGATGTTAACAAGTTGTTGCCGGGACAAATTTTTATGTGATTGATTCCTTATTTACGAGGGTTCGCTCAGTCTAGAGGGTTAAATGTTGATGAAATACTTCAAAAATGAGCAGAATTTATTAAATGTTTGTCTTTTTTTTAAAAAGTTTACTGGTTTTACGAACTGTTGCGGGTGTAACTCTATAATATAGTTATGATCGTTTTTAAGTGGATAACTAGTGAAACGTCTCGTGAGATTTTCTAAAATCCTTTCTACAAGATTTATGATTTAAAGGGGAGTACCCCTACACAAAATAAAACTTGTCTATCAGGTTCCCTGGTTCAGGCAGTGCTTACATTACTGGAACCCTGGTTTGGGCAGTGCGTGTCTAACTAAAGCCCTAATTTGGGCAGTGCTGGTCTCATTGGGAACTCTAGTTCAGGCAGTGCTTGTCTGACTGGAACCCTGGTTTGGGCAGTGCTTGTCTAACTGGAACTCTGGTTTGGGCAGTGCTTGTCTAACTGGAACCCTGGTTCGCGCAGTAGGTACTTTGATTGCCAGTCAGTCAGACGTATGCAACGTCTATTTTTATTGGGTTGGTAGTCAAACGTTTGGCTATCATCAATAAATGAAAAAGTATTGATAAACAAAATGGGAAATGTAAACCACTTGTTTGACAGATTGTTTCTTCGGCAAACAAGTCAGTATTTAAAAGAACAGGAACAGAATGTGAACGTGCAGTACGTTGCCATTGCGCGTATACGTACTAATTTTAATAGAAGTCTATATATAATTATAACTACTGATATTCTGGCATCGTTTTTGAAACATCATTATCATCATCATCGTCAACCACTACGCTTGGCAGGCGAGTTGATGGTGGCAGTAAGAGTATGTAGCCCAATCATACTGTGAAAATGGCCAATCCCCCATTAGTCTTGTTAGGAGATCCCATAGCGAAGCACGGGAACAGTCAGCTAGTATATAATAAATGGAATATGGGTCACCTCCAAATCAAAACCAAAAATCATAGTTATATTCCGAAAGCGTATGAAGTTCCCTTGTAATTTGATGTCACACATATAGCGTTTTTATTTTCATTAGGTATTCAGTTTTCACCCCCTAACACACCCCACCCCTTGAAGTTTATTGGATGAAAAGTTGCGTCTTAATAAGGTTAACAAAAACCGTATTTGGGTATTTTTTTAACATTTTTCAAATGGCTGAAATATTATGTCTTTTATGTTTGCAGCTCCACTCCACTATTATGAAAAATTTCCAAAATCTACTCACAAAATGTCACGAGAATCGGTTGAGAAATGTGACCTGTAGGAGAACAACCAGACATCCGGACATACAAAAGCATTTTTGTCGAAGCTGAAATGGAGACCTTTGAATCATCATAATAATAATTAAGTATACAGTCCACTAACAAAAAAATCGGAGGCGTTTCGTTCTTGTGAGATTGAAGAGGGGTTAGACCCAACAGTTGTGAGTTCTGTTGCCTGTTTGGAATTGCGACCGGTGGTCTGAGGAAAACGCAAGAACCTCTTGACAGATCGTTTTTTTATTACGACCTCTGAGAAAAGTAGCTCAAAATACCCACTCTTGCAGAATATATAGCAAGGGTATAACTTGATCTATGTCTCGGACAATATACCGCCTCTGTGGTCTAGTGGTTCAACCCATAGATTTCAGATCCAGAGGTCCCGGGTTCGATCCTCATGGGGAGTACAATATATTGTGCTTGGTTTGGTTGGTGGTAGGACTTTGTTTAAGTCCGCCTGGCTAGCTACCACCATCTTACCTAATTCTGTCGTCATAATAACAATTCTTAAAAAAAAAAGTGTTACGTACAATAAATAAATAAAAAAAACAACTAACGGCTAATACCAACGTAAAATGTAAACGAACAAAGAAGTTTTCATTGAAAAATATAATGTACAGAAATATCGAAGCAAAATAATAGTTGTAGACCGCAAAAAATGCTGTATTTCCAGACTCGGTACCTATAGAACTAAACAAAATGCTGTATTTCCAGACTCGGTACCTATAGAACTAAACAAAATGGTGTATTTCCAGACTCGGTACCTATAGAACTAAACAAAATCGTGAAACGTAAAAGTGTATTCTAAATTCCCGACCACCGCAGCACGGTCGAGTTGTTCCGAATCTGTTCTGCAATAAACTATATATCATACTGTATTTTGACAAACTGCACTGTGTTTTTGTGCTCGGAGTGCGGTTCGTTAACCCTGAATGTGAGCTCCCGGGGTGAAAACACATGCTCGATACGGAATTGTGAATGTTTGCTACATAACAGATGTGTAAATTGAATGAAAGTAAATTGTGTAAACTCTGCACTAAATAAGAGAACTATATTATTATTACAGATAACATTTATAAAATAAAATAATAAAAAAAAATCATCTCGTTCTTATTTTTCTTACCTTTAACAATTGACAACTTCATGGCTTTTATCGTGGAAAAATATTGATTGTAACGAACAGGACCAACATGCAGGTTCTACTTTCAACAAATTGAAATTGCAATTGGTAATTTTGTGTCGTATAAACCTCAGTGACTCTTATTAGATTACTCAGGTACGATGTTTTGCTATTTCAACAATGACACGGTTATGTCTGACGACGATATCAATATTAGTTTAACTAAACGAAGCGATTTATTTAATAGACATATTTTTCCTCCACTATGGGGTAAATATGAAACATCGTCGTCCAAATATCTTTTAATCAATAAATTGTTAAATGGCTTAACGACAGATTATGATAAAAATAATATATTACAAAATAAAGATAGCTCTTGTAAACTGTGGAAGACCATAAAAAACATCTGTGAACTAAACTCTAAAAAAGAAACGTCTAATAGCCTACTTCAATTCAAATCATCCCAGGCAAGCTCACTTGACAGTTGTAATGACTACTTTGTAAACGTAGGAAAAAACTTAGCCTGTTCGATTCTTTCTAATCTTAAAAAAAGCGAATCTGACCTTGCAGCTGAAGTATCAATTCAATTTGATTCTCCAAACTCGTTTTTTATGGCACCAACCGACAATCTAGAAATTTCATCATTAATAAAAAACCTTAAGAATAATAGTGCCCCCGGTAAAGATGGACTGACAAACACATTTTTAAAAACATATTTTAACTTGTTTCTGGAATCACTGACTTACGTTATGAATCTAAGCCTATCCAATGGAGATTTTCCTGACTGCTGGAAAATTGCGTCAGTTATTCCGATACACAAGGATGGTGATAAAAGTTCCCCTTCCAACTATCGTCCAATCTCTCTTCTTCCATTTTTTTCTAAAATCCTCGAAAAATTAGTAAACAAAAGCTTAACAACGTACCTTGAGAAAAACAACATCTTATCATCTTGTCAATTCGGATTTAGGCGTGGTAAGTCCATGGAGGACGCGGTCCATGCGTTACTTGATAAGTCGGTCTCAGCTCTCGACAGTGGCAGGCAGTGTATAGGCTTCTTTTTAGACCTGGCAAAAGCCTTTGACACGGTGTCTCCCAGCATTTTACTTAAAAAGCTAGAATGCCTGGGAATAAGAGGTGCTGCTCTTCAGTGGTTCAATAGCTACTTGCAAAATAGAGGACAATGCGTGTCAATTGCTGGGCTGGTAAGTGAGGTTAAAAACCTCTCATTTGGAGTCCCGCAGGGTAGTATCCTCGGGCCAACATTGTTCACAATATATATCAATGATCTTATATCTCTATTTGAATTTTCTCCTCTTAATCAAATTGTTTGTTACGCTGATGATACAGCTATCCTATTCACGGGTGATAGTTGGCCAGAGGTCTTTCAGCGAGCGCAGGAGGGTTTGGCGCGTGTTGCTGATTGGCTAGACACCAATTTACTTACGTTGAATGCAACCAAATCAAAATATCTGTGTTCTCATAAAACTAAAGTGTCTAGACCCCCTTCCAGTCTTACTGTACGTATACACAAATGTGGCAATACCCTGAATAGTAACTGTTCGTGTCCTAACCTTGAAAAAGTAGAATTCCTTCGCTACTTAGGACTTATTGTAGACCAATCACTAAATTTTAAAAAGCATATTCTTTCTTTATCTAATCGTGTTAGAAAACTAATTCATATTATGAAATTGCTCCGTGATGGCTCTGACAAGGAGACACTTAAACTTGTATATACCTCTCTCTGCGAATCCATCTTTACCTATTGTATTACTGTCTGGGGTGGTGCCTCCAAGACACATATGATTGTCCTTGAAAGGGCCCAAAGGGCTGTTCTAAAGGTAATGCAATATCGCAAACCTTTTCGATATCCAACAGTTGCGATTCACTCTGATTCTCAGACTTTGAGTTTTCGCCAACTCTACATTCTCAGAGCAGCTTCGGCTTATCATAGGGTATTTCTGTCTCAATTGCCCGTTGTTACCTCAACCAAAAGTCAACGTCGTACTCGTATTAATGTTCCACGGGTCAGGACCTCATTTGCTAGGCGATTTAAAAGCTATTCTTTCCCTTTTATCTATCGCTGTGTGAACAATCACTGTGATATTTTGTCAAGCTTACTTTATGGAGCAAAGGTAAAAATAAAAAAGTGGCTTGTTACCCTTGACTACAATGGAACAGAAAAACTTTTGGTAGCCATCATTTAATTTTATTTTTAATTCAGCTGGTTCCTGTAGTTGCTTTTTGTTTCTATCCTTACATACATGCACACACTCACAAACACACCTACACTCACACGCACACACACACACCTACACACGCATACATACATACACAAGCTTGCGTCTTTATATTCAACCTTGAATACCACTTAATTTAACTAAATTTAGTTTAGTTAATCTTTATATAATGTAAATTTACAAGTGTCTAATTTCTCAAACTGTCAATCAATCTATCTCGGATGCCCGCAGCACAGGCCAGCCCTAGTGCGGGATCCATTTGTAAACTGTTATATTTTGAAACATAAATATATTGTAAACATTTGTTGGTAAATAAAGTAATTATCTTATCTTATCAAATATAAGAGTGCATACAAATCCGGTTTACATATAATTCAACGGCGTGAGCTATTTTAAAACAGAGATAAAATAGCTTTGACAGCAAAAAATCGAAAATGTATCTAGTTAATTATCGATAAAAAATGAAATACCGACTTGCCAATAATGCTTTGCTTAACTTCTACAAGTGTTTGTCAAATTATTATTTGGAAAACATGTACTTAGTTAAAAATTACCGTTAAACTCATAATATTATTTATGAGTTTAACGGTAATTTATTATTAAGATCTCAAATACAACAAATAAACGAATACATAGCCAAAAAGTTAGAAGTATGAGGTACAGAAATCAAACAGGGTAAAATGTAAGACACTTTTACATAATTTAATGTGACAATTTTCTTGGTAAACATCAAACATAAGTGCACCTCTTTAATTTTTGCTTTGGATTTTTAAATTTTATGACAATTTCATTTATACAGTAATAATTGACCAAGAACTACAATTTTTTGTCAATTATTGCTAATATTTTTCCAAATCACATTAAAAAACGAAAGAATTTCCTCGTCAATATCTGTGTCGGTGTCAGAATGGACAGGTGCACATTTCTGATTTAGTTCCATTTTTTTGGATCTTCTTTCTTGAAATAATACATAATTTCACGGCATTGTCCTCAACAATGTCTTGTTAATATTACCTGCTTATATAGCTGTCTCATATTTTCCCGAACGCATGTCTAATTTTTTCCCGAAAAAAGCATACATCCTAACTGTGCGAATATTTTATTCTACTAAAGGTAGAATAAAATGGCGCCCGCGCAAGTTCAACCCATGTTCATGCGCGGGACAGGAGGCCGTGAGTGGGCGCGGGACACGTGAGTGGGCGCGGGACACGTGAGTGGGCGCGGGACACGTGAGTGTGCGCGGGACGCGTGAGTGGGCGCGGGACACGTGAGTGGGCGCGGGACACGTGAGTGGGCGCGGGACACGTGAGTGGGCGCGGTACAAGCGAGTGACAATTAACATAATTAACTAACTAAATAACAAATTAAGTTTGTCAAAATACCTAACATTTATCACATAAATACAATTTAAACATAATCGAAACAAAAGATTTTAAAACTCAAGACTTTTGGCCTATTTCACACAATATATTTTTTTTATTATAATTTCGATAGTTTATATTTTTACTTTATTAAATTATAAAAAATTTAGAATTATAGATTTTGCCCCATTTTACCCTATAATAGTAAGACTCTTTTTTTTTTCGAAATAGTCATATAAATTATAATAAACACATACAAAATTTCTACTCAAAGATGACTGATTGACTGATGATGACTGACTCTGATCAGATCAAATAAAAAGATTTTTCCATACTAAAGGAATTGCCCTGCCCTATTTCACCTTTTTATGGAAGTTTTTAATTATTATTTGTATATTAATGTTATTATAAATACACGTTCAAATTTAAAACTCAATCGGATCATTAATAAAGATATTGCAAACAAACTGTTTTGACCCATTTTACACTTTCATAGTAAGATTTTTCTAAATAAGCGTCTAAATTATAACATGGCATAGTAAGATTTTTCGAAATATTTTTTGACACACATTTTTTGGCTATAATCAACACACCTATAAAATGTTTACTCGATCGTATCAAATATAAGTATATCTTCATACAAAAAGATTTTCCCCGTTTCACCCTTTTAGAGCAAGAATCTCCAGGTTTTTTTTTTATAAATAGCATGTCAAACATCAAACAACTAACACACAAAAACACGCATTAACATGCAAACTGTTTCACCCCTTTTCACTCCTTTAGGTGAGGAATTTCTTAAATCCATTCATAGTGAGCAACTATATGTCACAATGAACACACTGAAAAAAATCAAGTCGGTAGGTCTTACAGTTTCGGCGCTAGCGTGATTATACCTACCTACCTACCTATCTACCTTCCTATCACGTCAGTGGTAAATCGATTTCATATAATAGAGAAGAAGAGATGTAAAATGCTAACTGACTCACTGACATTCAACGCACAGCCTAATCGTAGAGACTTGAAATTTGGAGGGTATGTTTGTCTTGATGCAAAAATCAGTGTTGAGAAAGGGATTTAAAAAAAACGTACCCTTAGGGTACGAAAAGGAGATAAAAGTTTTCATTAATTTATGCATTATGTATGAAACTGTGCATTGTAAAGGTCAAATTTACCTACATAGATTCGTCATATAAAATAAATAAGAATAAGATTTATGGTTTTGTAATTTTTCATAATTGAAGAGCAGTCCTTTTGTTAGAAAAAAGAAACATCGTTTTAAAACATAGTTATTTAACAGAAAAAACTCGATGAACACGTTGGTTTCCATTATAAATGTATTTTGAGTGCTCTTTATGTAATGGATAAATGTCAAAACTACCAAGGTCTGATGAATATAGGGAAGGGAAATAAAGTTTTTTTTTTAAATAAATAACAGTAATACATATTTGGAGCACTGCGCATTCAAAATGAGTATGTCTTCCACGAACCAGGGTCTTATGATGATGCCAGCAGAACTCCTGAATAACACATAGAATAATAGTCGTGCTTATACCGGTATACGAAGCATTTAACGACAAGTGACTGTATTTACCCGGCCGTAGCAGTCGCGGCTTAAGAATCGACTCCCTCCAACTCAGCCCGCGGATGTCGTAAAAGCTTGAACGTGATTTAAGGGATCTCACCAGAGGAAGCGACAGCTTCCTGCTATTTTTTACATTACACCTTTACTGTGATCATCAATCCGCCTGCCATGCGTGGTGATTATGGCAAAGCCCTCGTTTTGGAGGAGGCTATATCCAATATCCAATTAACCACTACATAAATAGGTTGTTGACGTGACTGTATTTACGACCCGTGTCTAATGTAACCCGATTACTTGGTACACAGTAATTCTCAATAATGCCGGCCAAGTGCGAGTTGGACTCGCGCACGAAGGGATCCAATCCATCTATATTATTTACAATTCAAAGTCCTGACTGACTTATATATCAACGCACATTTGGAAGGTGTGTTCTTTGTGATGTGTAGGAATCCACTAAGAAAGGGTTTATAATATTCCACAAGCTGATATTGGGGCTCAAACTCTGGAGATATATGTTGCATTTCTCCAAAACTATAAATGATAGACGTGTGTAAATTCGTATGTAGATTGCCCTTATAAAATAAACAATAGCAAATTTTAGGGTTGTTAAGAATTTAAGGGTTGGGGGTCATATTTACGGACACCTTTATAGTGCTTTATCTTTAGAACGGTAATAGGTAACAGGTTCAAATTTTCAGAGAATATATTATATGTATATGTATTATCACACCGAATAACATGTAAAATAATAATTGGAGGGTGTGTTCTTTGTTATGTGTAGGTATCTACTAAGGGAGGGTTTTTTAAATTCGACCCCTGACGGGGGAAAAAGGGGATTGTATTTTCAAAAGTGATTATGACTGACTGACTGACTGACTGACTGACTGATATATCAACGCACAGCCTAAGAAGCTGGTTGTACCTACAGACTATAAACTGAGAGAGTATGTTTGTCTTATTGTGTCTTAGTGTGGTGTGTTTAAGATTTACTAAGAATTTTCAAAAATAATGAGTAATGGGGGTCCAATATTTATGGAAAACCCCTATAAAAAGCTATAATATTTTAAACTGTGACAATATATATATAATTATATAATTTTTAGACTTGACAAAAATGAAACAAGAAGTTACAAATAAATATTATTATATGCTTTATTTGAGGTAAAATTAATAATTAAAACTGGCAAAGCGTGAGTTGGATCCGCGCTACTGACCGAAATTATTTGCCTAGAAATGTAGGTTGGAACCCTCAGTGTGTGTAACAGAACTTCTCTTAAATGGTCTGACAATTTAGGCATAGCAAAAGTTACACCGCCATACTAAAACCAGTCCCGCTACCACATGGCTCATAATGCATAAGCAGGTAGTAGTCCAACTACGCCGAGTCGATAGGTACGCCACAATAGTGACCATGTACTCTAGATAAAATCAAGATGAATATTGATAACAGCAACCATGTGCTTTAGTTTGCCTTTGCCCAGGCAACGATGCAATCTTCCCTAAACTACCTACCTAGAACAAAAAGGTATAATGTTTCCTTCAACTCACATGGTTTTCAAGTTAAGATAAGGCGAAGGTGGAAGCGCACTTCACCCGGAATGCTCATATTCTGAGGAACTGGCCATCTTACCTCTAAATGCCGGAACACAATAATTTTAGAATTATTTTCATGGTGACAAAATTTGGTAAGATGACGGTAGTCTGGCGGATTTAAGCACAATCCTACCCCCAACCAAACCATGCACAATGTTGTACTACTCCTGGGGATCGAACCCGGGACCTCTGGATCTTACCCTGGTGGGCGAACCACTAGAACACAGAGGCGGTTCAAGGAAGATGGCTCGTGATTGGACGATGTGTTTGCCAATGTAGCTCTGACACCGGACACCAGACATACACGCCAGGCAAACAAATACGAAAAGTGTTAGCTATAGATCCCGTGGTTTATGGAATCTCAGATTTCCCGCAAGATAATAATGTCGTGTCTTCCGGCGAGAAATTATTAACGACCATAATAAATTGTTAACTTAAGTCAGGTTTGGTTGCTTACAGAAGGTATTTACAGATTTATTTATCGTCCAACATGAACAATTTTTATCTCAGCCGCCAGATGATAATTTTAGAAGTTTCCTAATTAGCTTGCGCATGTGATTAGTGTTTGACTTCTTGTTTCTTAATAAAAATGTAAAATGAGTCAGCTTTTTATTTAATTAAGAATAAAAAAACTTGAACGGAAGAAAAAGTTAAGATTAAAAAAAATATCTATTGGAAATTGCAAAGCAGCTTCACGTGAAATAAGTAGGTACATACGGGTTTTTTTCTTGCATTATATTGAAGTGGAGCCAGCCTCGGCTGTTAGCAAGAAGAACGCTTCCAATTTGTGTAAGTGCACAAGCGAGCTCACCAATGAATGGTACCTTTGATTCGGGATGAATATCCATAATGTACTTTTACTCTTACTTTATCTTTTCATTCAAATGTTTCACTGTACCTACAGGATAAATTTTTCTCACAATTTTGGTGATGCTTACAATACTTAAAATACAGCAAAAGAGATTTTAAAAGCTTAGCTTACGCATAGTCTGAACCACAGAACACATGACTGAACGTACAACCCTTACTAAATACTTAAAGATGAATTTATAAAATTTAAATTTTGAAAGTGTTCCAACAACTTTGGGCACAGTCATCATATAAATATATATATATATTATAATCAAATAAAGAACTCATAAATGCAAAAACATATTTTTTTCAAACACTCACTTTTCCAGAAAAACTATAAAAAAATAGATTTTGTTTAGTGAAGAACTTCGATTCGATTCGAACGAACTGTTTCGATTTCTACCCAGGACAAACATTTTTGTGTGATTAATATTGATGTTGGTTCTGTGTTTGGGTGTTGTATGGTATCGTATGATACGTATGTATTTACAAAAAGTATTTAAGTATTTAATCCGTAATCTAGCTCCCATATTACAAGTTATGCTTAGTTTGGGGCTAGATGGCGCTGTGTAAAAAAATAATGGCCTAAAATATTTATTTACGTATATACAAATTGTTAAATCTCAACAAATTAACCCATAAAAAAAACAAACCCCTCAATTGACTAGTAGCCCCTGAATAGTGTAATGGTGCCACGGCTATTACTAACCACCTCTGTGGTCTAGTGGTCTAGTGGTCTAGTGGTCTAGTGGTCTAGTGGTTTGCCTACCGGTGTAAGATCCTGAGGTACCGGGATATTATATATATAGTACAATATTGTGCTTGGTTCGGTTGGCGGTAGGAATTTGTTTAAGTCCGCCTGGCTAGCTGCCACTATTTTACCTAATTATGTTGCCATAACAACAATTCTTAAATTGTTGTGTTCCGGAATATAGAGTAACAATAGTCAGTTCCTCAGTTTATTGAGGATTCCGGATGAAGTGCGCCTCCACCTTCGGTCATGTCATTAACACGTCGTACAAACAATAAAAAAACCGGCTTAAGGCGTTGTTTTTTTTTCTCAAACAATTACATTATATAATAGTTTACGATTGTTAATAACTGATAATGTCCCTTCTTTTGGAATATCAGTAGTAAAGGTATATTATTTATATCGATGTTATGAAAATATTACCTTTCCTTTCATGCGTAGACTAATGAATTCATAAATATTTTTTATAGTTAATTGATTCGTCGCTATATTTTTATCGGGTTAAAATTCGAGTTTGGCGGGCTATCACCGGGTGGCCTGACATGGAAGGGGCGTGCACCCTGAGTTATTACCTCTTGCAAGTAATGCTCGGTAACTCGAATTTAATATTCTTTTCAAACCTAAGATAGTTTATTTTTATTTTGTCACCTAAAATACAGTACGTTTTGTTTGAAAAACCGTGACCTTATTTCTCTCGTAAATTCTTCTAGACTTAGTCTCAGTTGCCTACTTACTTCTTTTAATAAAAAAAAAGCTACTATTAAAAGAAGTGAGTAGGCAACCCCGTGTTCTTTAGTATTTTGTGTGAAGTATCTACTTATGAACACTACAAAAGGGTAATCTCGAAAAGCTTGGGGCTAGCGTTTAGCTACAGAATAGAATTACCACTAAAATGGTGATTGTCAAAAGGCATATTCATATTTTTTTTTTATTGAAACCAATTAGTATGTCAATAAACTTTAATATTAAATCCTTGTATTTTTTGTCCATAATAAGGGTAAAAATACAAGTAAATAAGATTCAGGGTTGCAAAAGATGATCATCAGATATCAGATAATTATCAAAGTCTTATGTTGTTATTATGACGTTTTTGTAGTTTCCTTGACGTCCTAAAAGGAATTTGATTGGTATGCGAGCCTGCTGAATAAACTTCCTGCGAACGGGTTTTGGAAGAACGGGCCATATTGTTAAGCAACCATCACTATATTGCATGATTGTCGGCTTTTTACAGATTGTACTTCGGTGAGAGTGGCCAGGTATCTTCATGACCTTCACCGTTGTTTGCATACAGTTCAAAGGCACAGCTTATCATCATCCCCATACGGTTGACGTTCCACTCATTAGGACTAACCGCTTTCAAGCTTTCATTGTGCGCACAGCAAATTTGTAAATACATTTTGGAGCCTCGAACAACGTAAGACCTAAGACCATCACGAGATCTCTGTTCGGGGAAAACAACTAGTTAAATAGTCAAGATGATGCTGCCCTGACAGGATTTTAATTTCACACTGCGCTATTTAGTCCCAAACTAAGCATAGCTCGTAATATGGGAACAAGATTACGAATAGAATACTTTAGTACTTTTTATTTTTTGTAAATACATATTTATCGAACAACACAACATCCAAACACAGAACACACTTCTATAATCAACACTCAAATGTCTTTGTCCTGTGTGGGAATCGAACCCACAACCTACAGCGCAGAAGGCAGAGTTACTACCAACTGAGCTATGAGGTTAGTGAAATACTACATATTTTGTATGTCATTTATATTATTTATCCGAAACAATTGAACAGTAAGATACTCAGTCAGCGTCAGGTAGGTACTCTACTCATTAGACAGCAGACCGATGTTTCGGAAGCAAACGGTACAAATTTGGTTTAATTGTTCTGTTTACCAGAGAATGTAGGTGGTGGGCGTGTTGTTGGCTTCGTATGTCTTGGCTTTGCGGCAAAGCGCCGCGTTCACAGCTGACTATAACGTTAGGATCTAGACAATGGAAGCGGGTATATTTATCACTATGCAATATTTTTGATATCGGCTAAAATATTTTCTATATAACTAGTAGTTTGTCCCGAACTGAGATCTCGTGATGTCTGGTTTGTGACGGAGATCATTTCTCAAATAGAACGTAATTAACAAACGATAAAAATGTGCTTTCATTACACCTTTCTCCCCTTACTTAAGCACTTTTATCTCGAACTCTCTTTATTCACCTGAGTGTTCGAGGCTATCTCTTGTTCCTAACGTAAGTATCCTTACTAACATGAAACAAAGGAAAGGCGGTTTGAAAAGTGTTCTCAAAACTGTTGCCTTAGTAGTTGTGTTTTAAAAATCTACCTCTCCAGCCCACGGATGTCGTAAATTCAACCAAAAAGTCAGCGGCTTTTTCTTTGTGTAAACAAAACTTTTACTGTGAACACTTGGTGGTGGCTTTAATGGCCGTACCGTACCGTATTGAGTGAATAACAATAGATAAAATAGACTAGTTTTGAAATTTCGAATACTCTCTCTTATCTTACAAGACCTGATGATCATCCATTGCCCTCTTCATCTTAAAAACGACCCATAATAAGGCCAAAATAAACTAATTTTGAAATCAGTCCTATTTCATATGATATTTCATGTTTTAACACATTTTCAAGACTTCAATTTTATTTACTTCTTTTGCGACCCTTAGTGTTAATACAGGGGTGGTTTCATCAAATCAAAAGAAAGTTAATTGTGAAGTCAACCCCTTTTAACAGTCTATCCTACAAGACACACTTGGTATGTTTTGTAGGATAGACTGTTAAAACCCCGTTAACCTCTTAACGCCTTAACCCCTTTGTTACATAAACAACCCAATAAAAAGTAAAATATATATTTTATGATTGTGCCGCCGATACTCTTTCAAATGACACCCCACAAGCCAAAAATCATCTCGTCTCACTTAACATCCCTATTTCTCAAAAACTACCCTAGTATCAAAAAAATCCTCAACCCGATTGATGAGTATTAATATAATCACTGCATGTTCAAAATTTTGAATTTATATAATCAACCATTCAAACGATATGGGCGAAAAATTGATTTTTTTTAACCCCAATATCTCAAAAATTCCCCATTTATCAAAAATTCCCCGCAACAATCAAATTCTGTTTACGTTTTCTCTGTTCAGTTTAAATTTCATGAAAATTGAACAATCCGTTCGAGAGCTATGCCGTCACAAACATTGCCACATACATACATTATAATATCGAAAGGATTATACAAATTTCATGAAACGGGTTTGAGTTTATCAATCAAACCTATCCAGATATCCAAAAAATAAATAATATAACAAAGAAGGCGTCATGTGCCTCGGGGATGATTCTGAGAATATCATCGGAATTCGTAAACGTAAAAAATTTAAAATGTTGTATCGAGTACGCATCACAGGTGTGGAACTTAAACTATGAAATTTAATAATCGCTTGAATCAATGCAAAAAAGATTATTATATATTGACAATATATATTCAGGCTTAGTTCTTACCTTACAAGAGGCGGCTGGTAACAGTTTTTGTAAAAAGCCGAGTCATGGAAGAGGTGAAAAACGATAGGGTGGAATGTTCATGTCAGGCAGGCACATGTAAATGCGAGAGAAAACTTTTAGCACGGGAAGCTGCGATCGTGATATCACAAAGAGAAGATGACTGCCTCGCGCAGAGACTTTTAAACTGCACTTAGATACGTACATAATAACCAAGACAAAATAAAAATGGATATGTTGGCTCGGCATTGCATCTCTGCTAACTTCATTGATTTCCCTTCATTTATGAACCAAGAAAAAAAACGGGTGATATCTCGAGCATGGCCAATTATAGGCCTATTGCCCTTGCGACTGTTGTGGCCAAGGTATTTGAGAAAGTCATACACACACATCTTAAGAACATACAGTGTGATGTTTGGTTTTGAAAATTTGGTTTCCATTCTCAGGTCTCCACTGACACGGCAATTTTCTCTCTCACGCAGGTCTTCCGCTACTCTAAACAACAGGGTACGATCAACGCAAAGCGCGTAGATACAGCGACAACTAAGACTAATGGAAGTAAACACACTCTGAAACCAACTGCTAAAGACGAAAGTCATCTATGTTCGATGGATACAAATAAATCCCAAATAACTGATGTTGCCGACCGAACTTCAATCACTAGTAGTCAATAAACGGCTGTTAACCGGGCGCAGAAAAAGAGGACAGGACAGCGGCCCATTACAGTTACAGTAGGAACAGGAACATCGGATTGCGAAATCCAGGCAGTAGAACAACTTAAATTCATCCAAGCGTGGTCGTTTAAACCTGACACCGCTACTGAAAACGTTACCACCTTTCTAAAAAAAATCTCAAAGGCAGAGTACAGTGTAAGAAAGCGTGATATTCCTTCTCTGAGACATGCAGCTTTTACAATCGGTATACCAGAAAGTGTATTCGCCGAGGTGACCAACCCGAGCGCAAGGCCCCCCGGACTGCGATTTGCCAATTGGTTTGCCGGGTGCCCCTACATCCAGGGGGGAACCGACCGCCGAAGCCCTTGATTGCTCATGAGGATTTTGCTACAAGGATATAAAGTACAAAAATATCATGCCTAATCTGCGTTCGTCCGATAACTGCTCGTGTTAGCGGCCATGTCGGTCTGCGTGCCTCTATTCAATGTGCATTGTCTAATAAAAACAATCGACCATCGGTGTCACACACAAAAAAGAGACAGTATTCTCGTAATAACATGATCAATTTCGTAAACACACTACACTCTATAGATTGGGATTGCTTAAAAAACAAACGTAAACATGATTATGAAAAAGTCACGGATACTGTCGTGAATGTAATTCCATACGCTACGAGTATTATTTTTCCAATGAAGTCTGGTGCGTACCAAGCTAAGCCGGTCTGCCTAGCCTAGCTCGAGCGTCCAATATAATTAGAGCTATATTGGAGAATATATGCGCTGGTTCATGAAGAGGATTTACAAACAAAATTCTACCAATTGACCTTGTGAACGTAGCCCCGTTAACAAAGGAATAGCCACCAACCTGTGTCTCCAGATTCCACTGATCACCAACCACCACACGTGGCGATCTCTTGAGGTCTTGAGGGGGTGTTGGCGCGCTCCGACAAGGACCGGTCAACAACAGACATTTCATAAATTTATATTGTACAAGCCCGGTTGTGTTACTCAGTGTCGAGTGCACGGTGTAGGACTTTAAATAATTTACCCCTGGACTGACCGGTCCCGGGTACCCGTCTGATTAGCTGCATAGCCCGGGCTCAAGATCTTCTATTTAAGCTCGAGTGCAAGATTGAAGTACCTACCATCACGTACCACTCATGGTGCCATGAGCATCAGGTTCCTGACTCGCAGCCTGTAAACTTCCGACTTCCTCTCATTCAAATTAAATATAATAGAATAGAATAATATTTATTTGACACATAAAAAATAGGAACAGTGGCTTACAATAAAAATAACAATCACAATTTTAACAATTTTAACATAAAATTACCTATAGGCCGTTTGTAACGGTCCTTAGGTAATCTGACTGATTCCTTTGTACATGGTTGGTTTAATTGTACTTTTTATTGAATAAATGTAAGTTAGTATAAAACATTTTAACATAAATAAAAATAAAAATAAGGTTTACAAAAAAAAAACAGAAGGTATACACAGAAATAAATTGATGTATGTGCCAAAATGGGCCAGAGTTCCGTGATACTTACGAATCGTTAATTCACAATAATAACAAGATCTCGTCAATTCACAAGGTTTACTACCTAAACTCATACTTAGAAGGTGACGCCGCTTGCGTCATCTCAAACTTAGAGGTAACTAACGAGAACTATGATAATGGATGGAAGTTACTTTACGATAGGTAAAATAACAACAAACAGCCCGATAGGTCACTTAGGTATCTAGGGAACCATATCATAAAAAACCTTAGAGCACTAAAATCACTGGGCCAGGCTACCGAACAATGGGACATACTCAATGTTCATATAATGAGTACCAAAGTAGATCAAGTTAGTTTGACTAAATGGGAAGAACATAGAAGCGGCATTGACGACATTCCGTCCCCTGATGATTTCACAAAATTCCTAGCTTTACGCGCAGATGTCCTAGAATTATTAAATAGATCAAGACGAGACAATCAACCAAGGAACATTCATAGAACTGAATCTCATTCCAAGTCCTTTGTTATTTCAACCAATCGTAATTCAAACGCGACGGCGCGATTGTGCGTCATGTGCAACGGGAATCACCGGCTCTGTAACTGCAAGGCCTTTCGAGTGCTGTCCAATAACGAGCGATGGCAGCAGGGAGGTTGGGAGGTTGTCGGGTATCTTAGAGGCCACACAACACGCTAGAGACACCACAACACCACAGACAACATCTGCTTCCTGTGTTCAAGTTTATGACCAGGAAGACAGCATTGAAGAAAATACTACTTCACTAGCTATGTTGGCAGTACCTTCACATTAAGTATTACTGTTTGTGGTGGAGACATAAGAAAATCTTAGAAAATGAACGGGGTACCATAAATCAAACCCTGTTCGGGACTCACTGAATCTTCTTCGATTTTTTTTCTCTTGGAAGGTGTCTTTTAAGTCGTTGGCACAAATCGCCTTCACCAGGCACGGGAATAACCGCAAACTTGGGTATCCGATACACAGCACGAGACTTTATCCAAATTACAAATTACTGTCCAGTAAAGATGCGCTGGCGTCCGCCATTAATTTCGACTGGTCTGTGTGAAACTTGCCACAAGTGTCCACCGACAGAAGCTAGTAAGCCTTTGCAAAAAATTAATATTACAACGCCCGAACATCTCCCTCCTCAACCACGGTCCCCTTGGTTTAACTATTCATTTATAGGAAGCCTGAACAATTTTGAAATGGATCTTAAAAGAACCCCTGTTTGGGTTTTTACTTCAGCTACCCTGGTTACTCCCTGTTTATCTGGTAATAATTCAACTAATCCACCCCGCTTCCAATGTCCAGCTGGTTGGTTATCCTCTTTAATTAGTACTAAATCATCTAGTTGTGGTGGATTAGTATGTGAAAACCATTTAAACGGTTACTGCAACGTATGCAAGTATTCCATATTCCATCTTGACCAAAAATGTTGGGATAATTTTTGAATTTGTTGAAACCGTGATAATATATTGATATTGGCTTCCTTGTAAGGATATAACGGTAATGTCACTAATGGTTGACCGATAACAAAGTGGCCTAGGGTATTAACCTCAAAATTCGTCGGGTCTGAGCTGAGCGGGCACAAAGGTCGGGAATTCATAACTGCTTCAATCTTTGTGAAGAACGTTGTAAGTTCTTTAAATGTGAGTCTCGTTTCCCCAATGACTCGCTGAGCACTTGGCCGATTTGACAGCAATCTCAAATAATCCGCCTTGATAAGGACTAGATGGAGCATTAAATAGCCAAGGGATTTCCTGCCTACCGAGATGCCGTTCAGTATCCGAATGATTATCACAAAGGAATATAAACAGTTCCTTTAAGTACCGATTCGTACAGGTGAACTTTGTACCGCACTCCGACCGTATCAAGGAAGGCAGTCCGCGACGTGACACAACGCGTGTAACAGTAGCTACAAAAGCCTCGGTTGTTAAATCCGAAACAACTTCTAAATGAACCGCCTTGGTACTTAAACATACGAAAAGGCATAAATAACACTTAATAATCTTAGCATTCCGCAAATTACTTGCCTTAGTAAAAGAAGGCCCCGCAAAATCCGTTGCAAATCTTGCGTTTGCGTTGCGTTTCCTGCAAATGGTCGGGATTGTGTATTTCTATCCGCCGGTAAAACTGCTTAGCCTTACTTCTAAAACATTATATGCACCGAAAAGTGACTAAGCGAGTAACTCGCCGCACCGAGATAATCCAATAGAACCGAGGTAAAATAGACGCCAAAGTGTTGGCTCCGCAATGACAATAATTTCGATGATAATTTGTAACCAATAAATCTGTAAAGCTACATTTACTTGGTAGCTAAATTTGATGCCTAGCATTATATGGCAATTCCTCATGAAAATATTTTCCTTGAACCAACCTAATTAAATGAAAAATGGTATTTCGTCGTTCCGAAACCGAAATATTGATACCGCTATAGTTTTCCCATTTTTTTCGAATACCGAACCGTAATACATAGGCCGTAACGTTAACTAACCGTTCAAATGAACTAAACCGCTCAAACAAATCAAAATCCGAAATATTCTCAACATGCAAAGACTTGGCCTTAAGTCCTGGCAAATAGTCCACAGGAAGCTCCGCACAATCCCGTGGCCACTTGAGTGGTGGGTCGCAGAACCAGCGAGGCCCCCACCATCGAGGGATGCTGTCGCGCCGCGCGATGCCACATCCGCACTATTCATAGTACCTGGTATGTGTCTTCACTGTATTGGTACATTCGTTGAGTTAATCAACGTAGCAACGTGAGCAATCGTGCCGTGTATTTACCGTCTGAACCGCGAGTCACGGTACTACTAAATAAGTTTTCACATTCCACATCCGATGGATCCTTCACTGGGCGACCAGGGGGTTCCTCTGAACGCCAAAATCGTTCAACCTGGTCAACCAAGGTGATCTCCGTATTTAAATTGTTGAGATTTATAGGATGAGATTCCACTCCTGACTCATGAGTATGGAACATACTAGTAGTAGGCTCGAACGCAACGTTATTAAAAATTGTGTTCAATACATAAGGTTCACTGACCCCTAATCCGACCGCATCAGTAAGAACCTCGCCGAGAATATCCGAACCTAGAATAATATCTACTTGAGAACTCTGGTACTGGTCTGAAAAGTTGAGTTACCTATAGGCCGTTTGTAACGGCCCTTAGGTAAACCGACTGATTCCTTTGTACGTACTTGAGAATTATTCCAAACACCGTCTTCCGAATTCAATTTTAAATCTAACCTATGCTTAGGAATTAATAATTTCCGTGCTAAATATGCCGTTGGAGTTTTCAATAAAACCGCCGTAACCGATAGCAAAGTACTAGTGCCTGCATGCAAAGGCCTAAAACTAACATTAACCATATGAGTACCCGTGTGTGTACTCCCGACACCGCTCAACCTTACTTGTGTGTGAAATCGCCTAAACCGTAGTGTAGTAACTAAATCGCTACGGATAACGCTTATCTCTGCGCTAGTGTCAAGCATAGCACTGGATCGTACGAATTCACCGCTTGCCGATTGAATTTCTATAATAGCCGTAGGTAATATTACATTGGATGGTACTAGGTTGAGTGGCGATTGAACAATTCTGTAATTGCTATACTGCTGAGCGGCGGGCATCCCCCCCCGTGGGACTCTGCTCCCGCGGCCAACTCCGATAGTGTTCGCGGTCGCGATCGTTGCGAGCTCGAGCTCCGATATTGCGAGCATCACCACTTTCGTTGTGGATCCGGTGAACGGGTCTAGGCATCGCCGCCGCCGGCGCCGAACCTCTTACGTTATCTGAATTGCGCGCAGACGCGGGTACTTCTGCACATAAGTACCTAAGACCGCGATCGTACCTACCCGCTGCGCCCCCGATGACCATTCTGTATGCGGCCTATCGTGCGATCCATAAAATCCCGATTTTTGTTATTATTACGCACGGGCTCTCTGACATCCCGACGTGCATAGCTGATACATATCATAGAATCATGACCTGAGTTACCGCAATACTCACACTGTCCCGAATTACGACAGTCCGAAGCCGAATGATGACCGAAGCATTTAAAACACAGGCCCTTTTTACGTATAACTTGTTTTCTTTCCGTATTACATAATCTTTTAAACTTAAAACAATCATGTAGCCTGTGCCCCAGCACCTTACAATAGGTGCACCTTGGCGAACCGTCTTTCATACCTACTTACATGGACAGTAGCTACATGCAACCGCCGCCGCCACCGCCACCTCTGCGGTTATAAGGACCACCGTCGCGGCCTACCGTTGCCGTTACAAGTTGAGTGAACGACCTCTCAATCAAACGACACTCATTACTTCAATATTCAGTGAATTGGTCGAAAGTCGGTAAGATATTGTTGTTACCGCCGCCGCCGTGCAGTTGCTCGAACCGTGTTTTTATTTCCGTAGGGAGCTTATACAGACCGATAAAAATCCATTGATCCGTGGGTAAGTCTAGGTTTGCGAGGGCCCGAAATTACTCGAGTAGTGGGTTAAGTACGTTTGGTCGGAGTCCGTCCGCCGATTTAAAGGTTATATATTCATCAACCTAGAAATGTGAACAACCTAGAAAGGGGTGAAATTCCGGCGGTTCAGAGGCCGTCTGCCACACGTCGGCGACTACACGTGTAACCTAGATTAAATAAGTTTTAATAAATATTGTATGTATTTTAGTTTTAAGGTATATATTTTATGGGTCCTAGAATTAGTATTTAACATCATGTACTATTCTTATGTTACCTGAATTAAACGTTTATTATTATTATTAGCAGACCCAGACTTTAATGTACCATCCCAGATAGACGTACTACTGGGAGCTGATATATTCTGGAGCATTTTAGAGCCCGAGCAAAAATCTCTATGCACCAACCTACCTAGTCAAAACTAGGATGGCTCATAGCGAGCCCCCTCCCCAATCCCCAGAACACAAGGTTGACTAAAGGTCTCTGCAAGCAATGATAATTCAGATATTATAGATACATTGTTAACTAAGTTCTGGGAATATGAAGACTTCCCATATTCAGTAAACTCAAAGCCTATACAGACCGAAAGTGAAAAATACTTCATTGAGAACACATCTCGCTTAGAAATTGGGAGGTTCTGTGTTAGGCTTCCACTCATAGACACAGTAGATTGCTTGGGAGATTCATACCCTGCAGCAAAGAAACGTTTTCTCAGCCTCGAGAAACGCCTCAATCAAAATAATGAATGAAAAAAAAATACAATAACCGCATACACACACAGTAACCCATTGAGTGCCAGCGAGCTCAATAACTCACTAAACATTTTAGTAAGACTGGCACAACAACAATCATTTCCAAAGGAATTGGCGGCACTTCGCCAAAATAAAGGTATAAGCCCAAAGTCGTCTCTTTCTACACTTTTTTTATCTTGACTCTCAAGGAACCCTGAGAGTACAAAGGCTGACCTAAATTTAAACAAAAAACACCCCATACTACTATGCTCAAAACACACTCACAAAACTTATATTTACTCACGAACACAAGCGCCTCTTACATGCTGGACCACAGCTCATGCAGACATCCATTCGTGAACAGTTTTGGCCAGTTGCCGGCAGAGACTAAGCGCGACGTACAGCCCGCAGCTGCATTACATGTAGACGCTATTAGGGCAAGGCACTATCTAATATTATGGGACAGATGCCACTACAGCGTATAAGTCCAGACTTCCCATTCACTTCAATTTCATTAGACTTCGGAGATCCATTTTTAATCACTGACAGGTGTGGGCGTGGCTGTAAAATATCTAAATGCTACCTATGCCTTTTTATATGCCTTAGGTATAAATGTATCCATTTAGAGGCTGTAAGTGAACTGTCAAAAGACGCCATTTTATTATGCCTGCGCCGTTTTATCGCACGCAGATCTAAACCCAGAGAAATATTTTGAGATAACGGTCGTAACTTTGTCTCTGCTGCTAAATGAGTTAATATATTTTTTAAGCAATATTCTAATTCAATTGTCGCGTATGCATCCGATCATCATATAAAGTTTATCTTTCCACCTGCCGACGCTCCTAATTTCAACGGCTACGCTGAGGCAGGCATCAAAGCAGCTAAATTCCATAAAAGGCGCGTTTTAGGAAACAGCCATCTCATATTTTAGGAGCTATTGTCTCTGTTTGCTCAAATTGAAACCATCCTGAACAGTCGTCCCTTAACCCCTCTCTCCTCCTCTCCCAATGACTACGCAGCGCTCACATCGGGGCACTTTGTCCTTGGCAGGCCCCGACTCACCAGAGTCCACCAACCTCACCGCTACCGATTAATTGAACAAACGAGACAACACTTCTGGAAGCGCTGGCAGGCCGAGTACGTGACGGAACTCCAGCAACGATCCAAATGGAAGGCGCGCTGCAGAGACCTAAAACCAGGAGATCTGGTCATCATAAAGGAAGATAACTTACCACCCATGCTTTGGAGGCTTGGCCGAGTACACAAGTTGTATCTCGGCACGGAAGACAAGGTGCCAAGAGTGGCCGACATCTCTACCGCGAAGGGCATAATTAGACGCGCGCTAAATAGAATATGTCTCATACAGGATTCTTGAAAGCAGGCTATCAAGGGCCCTTAAGCCCTACCATGCGTGCTTCCTCGACCTTAGCGTTTGATACGTTAAACCACGACGTACTCTGGAAAAAGTTGCAGGGTGACCCAAGTGTTCCGGTTGAGGTTATAGATCTCCTTCAATTCTGGTACCAGAATCAGACCAACAACATCAGGTGAGGCAAGGAACTGTCAGACAGCTACCAGCTTTACTTCTACCAGCGGCGTGAGGCAGGGGGACTCTCATTCGATCTATTTAACGTGTACGTGAACGATTTGATTGAGGAGCTGAGTAGTACGCCTGTTGGGCTCATATTAGATGGCAGATATGTCAATAACTTGAGCTAGGCCGATGACATGGTCCTGCTCAGCCCTTCAATCAAAGGTTTGAGAAAGCTGTTGATCATCTGTGAAAGGTGTGCTAAAGAACATAACCTATTGTACAAAGAAAAGAAGACAGAAATGGTTGTTTTTAGATCAGGAAAGAGTCTAGATAACATACCTGCGGTCATTCTTAGCGGAATTCCTGTTAAAATTGTTAGTAATTTTAAATATCTTGGACACATTGTTACTTCCGATCTCAAATATGATGCTGATATCGAACAGCAACGTAGATCGATATGCGTTGTGGGAAACATGTTTGCTAGAAGGTTTTTTCGAGCATCACCTGACGTGAAAATCATATTGTATAAGACGTATATTCAGTCGTTTTACACATGTCAGCTCTGGACGGATTTTACCGTTAAATCGTACGATAGTATCAGAGTGACTTATAATAATATCTAAAGACACCTCATGGGCCTCAAGTGGTACTGTAGTGTATCAGAAATGTTCACTGAGCCTCGTGTAGACGCGCTTACTGCCGTTCAAAGAACGAGAATAGCGTCTTTTATGTCATGAGTTGATATGTGTAACAACTCCATTATACGAAGTCTAGCTGACGGCCTAATATTAAGTGATACGCTACGGAAATGGGTGGCTTTCACCCAATCTTTTTATTTATTTTTATTTTAATCGGTAATTATAATATTATATTACTATCTCAATTTATATGACATATTAGACCGTGTTGAATATAAGAGTAAAGATATAAGCTATAGCCAGCTCTAAAAAAAGAAATTAAACATAATAAAATTATAGAAAAACTAGATCATCTCACTAATCTATTGAATATTGAGTTGGATGACAGAGCATGGTCGCAGGCCTCATTGCCTATTCGATTGGGCGGCTTAGGTATACGCAAAATTTCTAGTGTTGCTTTGCCAGCGTTCTTGTCTTCCGTCTATAGTACACATTCTTTGGTTGAGAAAATTCTAACACCATCAATTTCGGCTGTTCCAGGCAATATACTCCAAATTTCTTATCTTGACGAGGCTCGAAATGCTTGGCATAGTGCTTGCCCTAATACCGATCCCCCAAAACACCTTTCGGCACAACGGCAGTGGGACGGGCCTCTGTGCGAGTTGACACGGAATTATCTATTACATACGTGCTCAACCTCCACAGATCGTGCTCGTCTCTTAGCTGTTTCAAAATGGGAATCAGGTCTTTGGCTGCAAGCACATCCATCCTACAATACCGGTACACTTATGGATCCTGTAACTTTCCGTATTGCCACTTGTCTTCGGTTGGGTGCAAGATGCTGCGCCTCTCACCAGTGCCGGTGCGGTGCGGCCGTAGATCAATTTGGTTTTCACGGACTTTCGTGCGCAAGGTCTGCCGGCAGGATTTCGCGCCACGCTAGTCTTAATGACATTATCCGTCGAGCGTTTACCAGTGTCAATGTGCCAGCCGTTCTTGAACCGAATGGTCTGTTACGTGATGATGGTAAGCGGCCCGACGGTATGACTCTTGTCCCTTGGGAAATGGGTAGGCATTTGGTGTGGGACGCTACCTGCGTCGACACCCTAGCGCCATCTCATCTGCCTGGGACATCAGTTAGGGCTGGTGCGGCGGCTGATTCGGCCGAGGATCACAAAAGGCGCAAATATAGTGGTCTCGACAGAGCTTACCTATTTGAGCCTTTTGGGGTGGAGACCTTGGGTCCGTGGGGAGCCGGTGCCCTCCGGGTTTTCAAAAATATTGCGGGGCTTTTGATTGAGGCGACACGTGACCCAAGGGCTGGCTCTTATTTAGGCCAGCGAATTAGCATAGCTATTCAGCGTGGCAATGCAGCCAGTGTCTTGGGCACGCTTCCGTCTGGTACTGGTCTGGAACAGTTGAGTTACCTATAGGCCGTTTGTAACGGTCCTTAGGTAATCTGACTGATTCCTTTGTACTTAGTTAGTTTAATTTATTGAATAAATGTTTGTACCTAAATTAATATTATTTTATTTTATATTTTTTAGTGTTGACTTGAACTGAAATTTTAAAGGACGTTAATTTCACACAACGCCATCTAGTCCCAAACTAAGCATAGCTTGTAATATGGGAACTAAATTACCGATAGAATACTTATATATATATTTTTTTTGTTTAATACAAACATACTGTGATACAACACCAAACCCAAAACAAACGTCTATATTCATCACACATATGTTTGTCCTGGGTGGGAAACTAACCCACAACCTACAGCGCAGAAGGCAGAGTTACTATAGTAATATAGTATTAGTATACCAACTGAGCTATGAGGCTTGTTATGATGAGTTTCACTTCTATAAAAGAACAGTACATTTGCCGGCAGAAGTTTCTGGTTCACGAAGTTCACGGATTACTTTTGGGTTAGTTTAATTTTCTTGTTCGAAGATTGCGTCATCAAGCGTTCTATTGGCTTCGATTTGTAGACTTTGAATACCTTTGCGAAGCTCCGTTATAGAATTGTGTTCTGTTTGAACTTCCCTTTGATAAAGTCAAAGTCAAAGTCAAATATTTTAATTCATAAGATTTTTTAGGATTACTTTGAAACGACAAATCTACTACGCCTGTTCGGAATCGCGACCAGCACACAATGAGAAAGGCAAGAACCTCGGGCTTATTTTTTTTTAAGATCCATTAACACTATCTAATACTAATTACAATTTATTCACTGGAGCAAATTATGTTTTTTAATGCCAGGCTTTCTTATTTTCTAGGTAATCTGAAATTTTATACTAAGCTTTCCTGGATAGCTTTTGTTTTTTCATTTTTTTTATTTATTCATTTTAAGGTAATTCAATAGAATGTACAATTAAACTAAATAACTATTTACAAAGGATTCAGTCAGATTAACTAAGGTCCGTTACAAACGGCCTATAGGTAACTCAACTGTTACAGACTTAATGATAACATTTATTGAAAATGATTGAATTTATTATTTGACAAGTTTATCACATCACTTTTTAATTTGTTGATCGAGTGAGCGAAGCGAACAATGCATACATACACACATCAACATTGTCTAGGGATATTCCATTTAAAATGATTTGCTACAAAATATAGAATGGGGACTCCGATTTAAATTAAACAACGTTTATTTTGCCTAAGATAAATTAACTTTTATTTAATTAACAATTAGTGCTATCTAAGTAATTTTTAATTTTAACGGATCTTGTGATGTTCGTAATGTCATGGAACGTTAACATTTAAGCAGAGAAGAAATGATAAGAGCGATAGGCATGTTACAAGTCGGTGCTATCTAACGCGTGGTTGCCAATACCCTAAACACCAATCAAAACGTAATTTCTCGATTGTGGTCACGTTATCGTATTACTGGGGATGTAAGAGAGCGCCACACTGACAAAAATACGAGTAACCACCCCTAGACAAGATCGTTTTCTCCAAAATTCCGCCAGGAGGGAACCCAATCTCACAGCAAAGCAGCTAGTGCAAAGGCTTCAGTCAGACCATCAGCTGTCAGTCAGCGACCAAACCGTCAGAAGAAGGCTACATGAAGTCGATCTTCATTCTCGTAGGCCGCTTCGTGTGCCAGCTCTACGATGAGGCAATCGCGGAAGGCGACTTCTTTGGGCTCAAGAACATTTGTTATGGAACAATGGCCAATGGTTCTCTTTACTGATGAGTCTCGGTTTGGATTCCACCCCGATTCACGAAGAACACGTGTTTGGAGAGTTCCAGGCAGAGAAAGTCGCCTCCAGCAGCCACAAGAGGTCCATTCGTACCGAGGTGGGACAATCATGATTTGGGCGGGAATTCGTATTGGCGCGCGAACCGAGCTCATTTGGATAAAAGGCAGCATGACTGCACTAAAATACCGGAACGAGGTCATAGAACCTGTGATCATCCCTCACAGAGTTCAAATTGGCCAGGAATTTCAGCTCATGCATGATAATGCCCCTCCACACACGACGCGTTTGGTGTCAGCTGCCCTTCAGGAACATGATGTCGCGGTTTTGGACTGGCCTGCACAGTCACCCGACTTAAACCCAATTGAACACGCTTGGGACATGTTACAGCGAAGGGCTTTCAGCAATTTGCCATCAAATTTGACCACAGAAGACCAACTTTTTTGCCATTTAAAAAGAACATGGGATCGCATACCCCAGCGAGACTTTGACACCCTAATTTTGAGTATGAATAACCGGTGCAGATGTGTTATCAACGTCAGGGGAGGCAACACCGATTGTTAAATTGTAAAAAGGTAATTTTATAAAGTCATGGCAACGTAAAATAGTTTTAACACAATTTACCGAACCTTGTAAATTTTCTGATTTTTCGAGATTTTGTTCCTACTTTAATGTTTATTTAAAAATTATATGAAACTGTTGTTTTTATTATTATTAATAAACATCACAAAATAAAGATGCTTGCCATACCTAGTTTTTTTAAGAAATTATTTTCAGTTTTTGTAAAAATCAACAAAATGTTGAATATCCCTAGACAATATTGATGTGTGTACATACATGCACTGTATGTATGTATTTATGTGGCAATGTTTGTAACGGCATAACTCTCGAACGAATTATTCGATTTTCATGAAATTTAAACTGTAAAGAGATAAATAGAATTTGATCGTCGCGGGCGATTTTCGATAAATAGGGTAGTTTTTGAGATATTGGAGTAAAAAGAAATTGAATTTTTTGCCCATATATTTTGAATGGTTGATTTGATCAATTCAAAATTTAGAAAATGCAGAGATTATATTAATATTCATCAATCGGTTTGAGGATTTTTTTGAAACTAGGGTAGTTTATGAGACATAGGGATGTTAAGTGAGACAAGATGATTTTTGGCTTGTGGGGTAAAATTTGAAAGAGTATCGGGTGCACAATCATAAAATATATATTTAACTTTTTATTAGGGGTGGTTTTTGTAACAAAGGGGCGCATTAAGGGGTTAAAACGCTTGATATATCTTGAAGGATAGACTGTTAAAAGGTGTTGACTGCACAGTTAACTTTCTTTTTATTTGCTGAAACCATCCCTGTATTTTACATTAAAGGTTGCAAAAGGGATAAATAAAATTGAAGTCTTGAAAATGCGGTAAAACATGAAATAGGGGTTGAAACTGATTTCAAAATAAGTTTATTTTGCCCTTATAAGGGGTCGTTTTTAAGATGAAGATGGCAATGGATGATCATCAGGTCTTGTAAGATAAGAGAGGTCTATTTCATCCATTGTCATTCACTCAATACGGGACGTTACGGCCATTATAGCCACCACGCTAAGCAGACAGATTGGTGCTCACAGTAAAAGTTTTGTTTACACAAAGAAAAAAGCTGCTGCCTTTTTGGTTGACTTTACAACATCCGTGGGCTGGAGAGGTAGATTTTTAAAACACAACTACTAAGGCAACAGTTTTGAGAACACTTTTCAAACCGCCTTTCCTTTGTTTCATGTTAGTAAGGATACTTACGTTAGGAACAAGAGATAGCCTCGAACACTCAGGTGAATAAAGAGAGTTCGAGATAAAAGTGCTTAAGTAAGGTGAGAAAGGTGTAATGAAAGCACATTTTCATCGTTTGTTAATTACGTTCTATTTGAGAAATGATCTCCGTCACAAACCAGACATCACGAGATCTCAGTTCGGGACGAACTACTAGTTATAAAAGCGTACAGTTTGCTCTACGAACGATTTATTAACTTTATGGAGCCTAGTTGTGAGAACATCTTTGTCGAACTTGTGAATGCGTATCCATTTTTGTTTGTAGTTTATGATCACATATACGATTTTTTGAGCTTAATTAACACAGCTCGTGATACATTACACAATATATTTTTTATTGTTATTTGTATTGCTATTCGTCTATTTCGCAACCCAGGACTGCTGGTGTGGAAGATGCATCCTGCAAGAGTTTTCCGATCACGATGCGACAAGTGCTGAAAATTGTATTCGTCTGTTCCCGTGCTCCTGGCTACCGGCGGCCTACAAGCTAAGTGATACGTAAACATGACGTCACAGTTTTGTTTCCGTCATCCTGTGTACATTTCAACCGCCTCTGTGGTCTAGTGGTTTAACCCACCGATTCCAGATCCAGAGGTCCCGGGTTCGATCCCTATTGGAACTACAACATTGTGCTTGCTTTGGTAGATGGTAGGACTTTGTTTATGTCTGCCTGGCTAGCTACCACCATCTTACCTAGTTCTCTTGCCATAATAACTATTCTGTAATTGCTGTGCTCCGGCATTTTGAGGTAAGATAGTTTTTCAGTTAGCAGAAAATTCCGGGTGAAGTGCGCATCCAACTTCGACCTTATTTTACTTATAGCCAGATTAGATGAAGGCCAAGCGCTTCCCCGTCGTACAATAAAAAAATAGATAAAATAATAAATAATAAAAAATACAAAATCCTCTCTCAGTGATTCTTTACACTACAAAAAGAAGGAACCCTAAAGATGTCGTCGAGTCACTGGTTAGCTTAGGTTGTGCGTAGATTGTCAGTCAGTCACTCAGTTAGTCAGTCAGGTACACGACGATCTTAATTATGGTAGTCAGATCATTATATAAGTACGCAACCATTTAGTTTGTCATGTTGTCTATTCATTTTCACCACTCTGCCCAAAGTATCAACATGTGCGTGTACTTGTGTTGATACTTTGATATAGCTGTCATATATTAGGTCCTTACCACAGAACAATTAATCTAATAGAAAGGCATTGTGGGCGGGGCAGGCGCGCCGCATATATGCTCAAAATGGGCATATGTTGAAAGAACTCGCTTCAACCGCTAATAGTTGCTCTCGGGCGATGTGACAGTGCAAAGCTCTGCATAAAATATATTATTATGCCGAATTTCGCTGTCCTAAGCTGTAAGAAAAGAAGCCAGGTGTGTAGTAAAAGGCAACGAGGGATTTCTTTTCACCGGTTAGTCCATAAACCTTTAAATAAACGTGATATTTAAAGATATTGTAAAAGTATTATGTAGTTTACAGACGAAAACGATACAATCGCAAACAGATGTAATTTTGTACATTGCTTACTATGCATGGATACCACCTTATTTTTACATTGTCGACCGCGCAGTGTATTGCGTTTACAGCGATGAAGGTATTGTTTGCACTACGATTTAGTAGTAATGGCCAAGACGCTCGCGCATCGACTAGTGTTGCTCGAGATTCGTGCAATCAAAGATTACGCGTTTCATGTCGATAAAATTTGTCTGTGTTTTTGTTTTATCATATTGTTCGTATATTAGTAACTAATATATTTTGTAAGTAAAGGATTGTTTCATTTGTTCACCGCAACACATATTTTATTGACACAAGTTATCTAACTTTATTAGTAATTTAGTTCTTCTCAGAATTTCATTTTATTTGTATGTAGAAGTTCGTAACGCTTAGTTAAACACAAAAAAATATTTTCAGTTTCCCAAAAGATGAAAATATTTAAAAAAAGTGGATTGAGGCAACGGGCAAGAGTTGAATGGATACCTAGATCATCTTTCACAATATGCTCACAACACTAACTTATATATACACTTACTTCCATTTACTTATATCCTTATTATAGTTCAAAAAATGTCATTGCATTGCAAGTGATGTCATGTTTTGTCTTCCAGTCAAGATTGACCAGTCACCACAATAGAACCCAATGTGACTTATGAGTCATGATTGTGATTGGGTGCTATTGAGGTGACTGGTCAATCTTGACTGGAATTGAACTGAAAAGAATAGCTTTATTTTATCAAATTGGTTTTCATCACTTAATAGTTAATTATGCAATAGAATGGTCACGATATACTAACATGTAATTAATTTATGTAGTTAATTAGTTTAATCTCATTGTCTATTTGTATATACTGTGTATCATTAGATATATTATATTATTCATTAGAATAAAAATATTTTCGATATATTATATTTAGATTTTTAGATATATTATATTATTCATTAGAATAATATAATATATCTAAAAGCTACTTTTATTTAACACACTATCTATCTTATCTCTTTCAAAGTAAGATGCCGAACGCAGCGAGGGATTCTTGTGTTTAATCTTGAACGGAGCGAGGGATACAAGTACCGTGATGTTTTTTTCACTAGTTGTGTACTTTATTTGATACCATACACTGCAAGAATATGAATAATAGTTTGTATCGTATGTATTACATTACCAGTCCATTAATGTCCAATACTGAACAGAGCCTCCTCCGAATCTCGAGTAAAATGATTTAATATGGTGTTAAATACACAGATGAGAGCTGCTTCTTCTGGTGAGATTCTTCAATTGACTTTTACGACACACTTGAACTAAGTTGGTAGATTCCGTTTTTATATCAATCTCATACAACTAGATGTAGCCCGTGACTTCGCACACGTTCATGGATTTAAATTTTGTTGTGTAGATCGTGACGTCACGTGACCACATATTATCACTTGCGCTGCGGGCGGCCGGCGCCAGCAACGGAGTCGCTAACTGTATTTTATTATGTAACCTGTGATAATAACATAGAGAAAAATCTCCACGCTTGGTAGATACCAGATCAGGGTAGATTTTTCTCTATGTTTTACATTCTCTATGTTTTATTATATTCATCTATGTTTTGTTTTTAGTAATACCTTACACATTTACTACGGCTAGTAAATGTGTAAGGTATTACTTTGAGCCACATGCTTAATTTTGAGTATTAATGCAAAAGTTATTTTTATCGATGAATACGGGTACATCTCTATCGCCGGGATACCAGCTAAAATGTTTTGCAATTTATATTTTATCAGTTATTTTATAATTTTGTATACAATCCACTAACTGTCTATTAATAATTATTAAACGAAATATTAAGCACACACTATAGAATTATTCGTTTATGTAAATATTATTTATTCTCTATTTTGCGAATTTCGGTAGCCTCACGAAACTATGGTAACTGCACGATTAGTATGCAGTTTTCACAAGGTTATTTTAAAATATTACATTAAAGATTGCACGATTCTACAAACTGTCAAAGACATCCATAACGAAGTCGACATAAAGGTTTATTTTCAATGACTTCGATTATCGGAAACTCGACCAATGAATGATAAGTGTTATATGTGTTGATAATATGACATGCTACGTGAGTGTGTGTAGCCTGCCACAGCGGTACTAGAACAAAAGTTGCTAGATGGCCTTTCTAACCTTTATCATGTGTTCTGTGGGTCCTTACATATGAAATTGGCGTTTTGTCGTACTGGCCACTTTGATCTTAAATATCTCCTCTTTGGCTAGGAATTCCAAATTCAAATTTAAACAGCTATTTACTCATGCATTTGTGTTTCGAAAACCGTAATTCATTTGTTTTTTTCTCTTTTGCTTTTTTTTTCTGCGTCACTCATTTCACAAAATGGAAAACTTAAAATATTACGAGTACGAGTTCCACCGTGGCACCAGTGCTGCAGAAACGGCTCGAAGGATTAATGATGTGTATGGTGGTGGTGTCGCAAAAGAAAACACGGTGCGTTTTTGGTTTCAACGCTTTCGTTCTGGAAATTTCGACCTGCAGAACAAGCCCCGTGGACGGCCGGAGACCAAGGTCGATAATGATGAATTGAAGGCTATTGTGGAAGCAGATCCATCGCAAACCACATCACAGTTAGCTGCAGGCTGCGGTGTTAGTGACAAAACCGTTTTAATCCACTTGAAGCAAATTGGGAAGGTGAAAAAGCTTGAAAGGTGGGTACCTCATGAATTGAGTGAAGCAAACCGACAAACGCGCGTCGACTGCTGCGTTACATTACTCAACCGGTACAATAATGAAGGAATTTTAAATCGGATCATTACATGTGATGAAAAGTGGATCCTGTACGATAATCGTAAACGCTCATCGCAATGGCTGAACCCTGGTGAACCAGCAAAATCTTGCCCCAAGCGAAAATTGACTCAAAAAAAGTTACTTGTAAGCGTTTGGTGGACTAGTGCCGGTGTCGTACACTATAGCTTTCTTAAATCTGGTCAGACGATTACGGCTGATGTCTATTGTCAGCAACTGCAAACCATGATGGAAAAGCTCGCTGTTAAACAACCGAGACTTTTCAATCGCTCTACGCCACTGCTGCTTCAAGACAACGCTAGACCACACACGGCCCAACAGACGACTACCAAATTAGAGGAGCTTCAATTGGAATGTCTAAGACATCCACCGTACTCTCCGGACCTTGCTCCAACAGATTACCATTTTTTTCGAAATTTGGATAACTTCTTGCAAGGAAAAAAATTCAATTCCGATGAGGCAGTCCAAACCGCTTTCAAAGATTTCATTGATTCCCGTCCGAATGTTTTTTTTAGTAAAGGGATCAATGAACTACCTATAAGATGGCAAAAGTGTATAGATAGCAATGGTACATACTTTGATTAATAAAATATATTTTAATATGAAAAAATTGCCTTTATGTTCCTCCCATACAAAACGCCAATTTCATATGTAAGGACCTAATATATCCATAATAAATCTTGTACCTACTTGCACAGACACAAAATTAATTCAATACATACACGTTTGCATTTTCTAGTGTTAACGATTTACTTCAACCATCAAAATCTACAGAATCTCTCAGCGTTAACAACATTCATCAAAAGCCATTCACATTCATGAAATTCAGGGGGATTCATTTAGTGCCGTGCACATCACTTGACTCGAAAAAATAATAAAAACCTACAAGTTTACCATCACAAAGCAGCTAAACCTAGGAGATGTTATATTGAATGAGGAGCCTTTATTGATTGAACGTAAACAATAACGTCGAATAAAAATATTTTTTTAGCAAAAAGTATGAAAGGTTCTGACGATGTTTTATGATAGAAAAAATAAAAAAAAAAACAGGCACAAAAAAATCACCAATTATTTATGACTTAAGTCAAACAACTTTTAATAATTTAAAGGCATCTACAGAGAATGCGGTCAATGGTCTGGGCAATAATTCACTTTCTATGAATTTTCTTCAATGGTAGTTGTTGATAGTGCCATAACTAATGCCAATACTTGTTTTGTAATAACTTATCAAAGAGTCTACATTTATTTGATTTGATAGAGTAAGCCCAACATAATCTTTCTACGTTCGAAACGACTACGAACGTCAAAATAGAGTAAAAGTGAAGGCTCGCACTCTTCTACAACTCCAGTAATCGTAGGCCACCGAGATAATTAACTGCGGACGAGTGATGCCGCGGCTCCGGTGGTACGATTATGAAAATAGATATTGCTCATAGGAATGTTATATAGATGGAAAAGAGTATAATATCTATTTTCTGAATATATGTTCCTTTATATTAAAGCTCCTTGGGTTATTATTAAAACTCTGACAGGGTTTTTTATTCTGAATGTTAGGAATACAATATACTTGCAAATTTTTCGATATTGTGTTGTCGACACTTGAAACTATGAATAAGAGATTGCAAATAATATTTGCATTGTTCTTTCTATGAAAACGCTTCTACGAAATCGTGTTTTTTTTAGACTGTGAGCTGTAATATCCCTGGTTGCGTCAGACCCTACGAGAAGCTGCCAAAGGCATCTGACACGGCTGTTTTTTGACAATGTCAATGACTAAGTGTGCCTGGTAATCGAATTCAGGGTTTCCAGAGCAACACATTAAAACAACTGAACGGATTGGGACAAATGATATGTATATGTAGTTTTAGAACAATATTACATAATGATAACGTGAACAGTAGTCTAGTCAAATTGACTTAGTGATGATCTGACGTTTTGGAGGGTGAGGACCGACAAAATCGTTTTGTAGAGTAGCAATAGCGGTTGGTTGTTGATCTTCTTTTATTTTCAAACCTTTAAATAAGACCTGTGATGGTCCCAAGTAAGTACGCATACGATAGATTTAAATAAGCATTGTGAGCATAAAAAATTGTATTTTTAATAATTTGCTCGGTATTAAGGTAGTAACGATGACTGCATGAGGGATGATGTGGACGAGATGAGATGACGTATGACAGAGGATAGTGGGGGAAGAATACATATTGTGTCGATCACACCTAGGGTGGGTGAATAGTGAAACTCACTACCGAGTAAAAAATATTTTAATACTCAAAAATGGGATTTACTTATTTGATAACAAAACGATGACACAGTTAAATGTTAACATGATAAGATCAGTTGCTAACAATAGTTTCCGCACACATCTGTTTTCTTCGTGTCCAATAGCCGAGAGTATCGTAAAGTCCCGCCAACTTCACCAAAATGGAAAGTAAGCATAAACGAGGCTTACATTTGGCTCAACTGCCACATATAATGCTCGAAGCTCGTACACAAAAAATAAAACAGTCGTACCGAGAGCTCTTAGGATCATTTCAAAGAATTTCCCTAACAATTGTAGGTACTGTATGAGTTTAACTGACATCTCGATGTACCTTGTACATAATATCCTTTCAGGGGATTACATAGGGCTAGGAACGAACTGAAGTGCACTTTAAAAATACTTGTAAGGCTAATACAAGTACAAACAATTCTACTCGAATAAAGAGAAAAATCTCGGCTTGAGAGATTTTTGTCTAAGTATTTAATTCCCTAAGGTTCTCATTTGGGACCTCTTCTTTTTGTAATTTTTAGAAAAGACCTCATTCAGCGCCTTCTTTTATATGCTGATGATTTAAAGAACTATAATACAATTTTTAAGAGAGACGATTGCGTGTTCCTACAAAATGATTTTTATATTATATCCCATTATTGTAAAACCAATCGTAGTACTTGAATCTCGACAAGTGTTTTACAATATTGTTTACAAATAAGCGTAACAAGATCATGAATGACTGAATATACGATAGGCGGCCAGGTGCTAAGCCGTTCTTTTGTTGCTAAAGACTTGGGCATTTTGTTCGACGACAAACTTTCGTTTCGTGCACACTACCAGCACATTGTTTCTTAAGCCAACCAACTACTACCTACTGGGTTTCGTTTTACGAACTACGAAAGGTTTCAAAAAGCCACGTACTTTATTGTATCTCTTCAATACCCCTGTAAGAAGTGTGCTTGAATATTGATGTCTAGTATGGATTCCTAAATATTTTTAGGAATCCATACTAGACATCAATTCAATAAGTTCATAGTAACAATATTGAACGAATTCAGAGAAAGTGTCTTCGGCTATTATTTTATCGTTTACAGCCTGAACGTTTATGTTTACGTTATGAAGAGAAGTTGGTTAAATTCAGGGTACAGAAATTGAAAATTAGGGTTATCATTAATTGATTCTCCAAGTTTGTTATCTGTGATATCATATAAAATTAAATTTAGGGCACGCAACTCCAATGACTTAGCTAGTAATAACATCGAACTTGATATATTCGTTCCAAAGCTAATTCACTTCATTAAAATTGTTAGGACTATCCTCTATCCTAATAATTTTATAAACGAAGCCACTCTATTGTTCAGAATGACTTAGTTTGTAGGTACATAGGAAAGCATAGTACCTAATCATTCATGATATATACATTGGACAACTCTGAGAAATTACACTTGACTCATTTGCTTTAAAATTCAATTTTAACTGTATTAGTCTTAAGTTTATTTATAAGTTTTGTTAAGATATCCCGGAACTTATTTTAATTTAGGTATTAAGTATAGTTAATTCTGCTCGATATTCTATGTTTTGCTTAGTTGTGCGTACCTGTGTTTATGTCGCAATCAAGATCAGAAAACTATACAATCTTTATTGAACTATAGTATTATTGTATTGTAGTGTTGTGATGTGTTTTGTGCGTTTAAATAAATAAAATTCACAAAATGGACATACACAAACTTGAAGTTTGAAAAATACACTCATCTCGTTGTTTCATTTCACGGCTAGCAGCCGTAGCAGTAGGCTAAATTCGGATAACAAAGGCTTGAAACTAATAATGACCTATCGAAAACATCAAATATCCCCAGCATAATTACCAGCTAAAAATATATAAAAGTATATTATAGTTACATCAAATATAAAATGAAAAAAAAAACAAATACACTTTCACCGAAATATCAACAGACTTACCGAGATAAGAGCGCGTTCGGTCGTTTTCTTAAAACGACCAAAACACAAAGCCAATATAAGGTGCGGGTGAGCCGCACGAGTGATCTATCATCTTTATGAGCCCGTCTTTAGAGCACTAAGCCAAGTGTGTGTAACAGCCTACATAAAACTATTCTTGCGTAAAGCTCCCTAAACTTTTGTAATATCTTCTAAATTTCAGTGTAAATAGCTACCCTAGCCGACATGTTTTACGAACCAGGCAGGAAGCAACATTAGATTGAGGCTGCGAGAGCTGATTATAAAGTGTAGGTTCAGTTGATATTGGCTATACAATCCCTAAACACCTTGTGTAATGTGTCCCTATAGAACTAATAATGCTCATCATTATGCGCAAGTATACATCTATGACATGGTCTTATGTATACATCTAGGACATGGTCGCGCTCAAGTATACATTTAGGACATGGTTGCGCTTAAGTATACATCTAGAACATGGTCTCAAGTATACATCTAGTATATGGTCACACTCAAGTATACATCTAGGACATGGTTGCGCTTAAGTATACATCTAGAACATGGTCTCAAGTATACATCTAGTGCATGGTGGCACTCAAGTATACATCAAGGACATGGTCGCGCTCAAGTATACATCTAGGACATGGTTACACTCAAGTATATATCTAAAAAATGGTTGCGCTCAAGTATACATCTAAGACAAGGTCTCAAGTATATATCTAGTACATGGTCGCGCTCAAGTATACATCTAGGACATGGTCGCACTCAAGTATACATCTAGGACATGGTTGCGCTCCAGTATACATCTAGAACATGGTTGCGCTAAAGTATACATCTATGACATAGCTGCGCTCAAGCATACATCTAGGACATGGTCTCAAGTATACATCTAGGACATGGTTGCGCTCAAGTCTTCTAGGACATGAATTAATGAATAAATGAATGATTGAACGAATGAAAATACTTTGGTTCGTGGTTCACATTAATAGGGGTCTAGGTAAATTTATTATTGTAATATAATATTTTATGTCAAGCAATGCTACAAATATGCACACTACTAATTTAGTAAATACCAACATGCATTCAACGTCTACATACTTCATACATCAACTTCAACATACCTTCAAACATGCCTGCTACGCAATATTAACATATCTCCATTAGTGGTTGGTTGATTAGTAATGGTTTCGCAGTTATCTGCAAGGGCGCCGGCAACAAATAAACATTTTAAACGAATCGTTTTCGTCGTGGTGCTGTCTATCTGCTGGTATTCCTCAAGATGGTGTCTTGTCTTCTTTTCGCACTCTTCATGAATTATATTTCACATCAACTTTCTTTATTATATCATCTGTATGCAGACGATCTCAAAATCTATCTATCTTCCTATCTCCGCTTGATAATCTGAATGGCATAATTGCCCGTACAAATTGTGACCTTCGTGTGAGGATCTGGCAGAACCTATCTCTGCCAAGCGTACTGGAAGTTATGATGGAAGAAGTTTTTTTTTCTGATGAGAGATCAGAAAAAAAATAACTTGTTCTTTGGTGTCTTAACTTAGTTTATAATAGTAGGTACCATTTATGGTACCTACTTTTATGGTGCTTACTTTTATAAACAAATGGTACTTATATTTTGTCATATATACAATATATATAGTATAGAAATTTTCTTGAGTAGGTACATACCTACCTTATGCTTGAAATCGTCCAAAACTTTGTTTTGTATAATTTCAGATACTTTTTGTGGAAATTTTTAATCAGCTTTCAGTATATATTTGTTTACCTAGTCTATAAGTTAGCTATTAATTTCCTGAATATTGTTAAAATAAAATAAATAAATAGATGAGACGGCTTGGAATGCCTCTTTCTGTGAAACCATATTGGTTCGGAAAGAGGCCACCGATCCCGCTCGAAGGAGGCGGCGGCGGGGCGCTGGCAACGGCCGCCCCGCACTGCCTGCCTCATAAGGGGATTGGGCGGTACCCCCTGCCGAACAGGGGGTCTTTCGGGACTGCGTGGGTGGTTGGAGCGAGGGCTCCGGCTGGTCAGTAGCGGACCTCGGGAGGGCGGCTGACACATTGTGGCATGTGCAGCCGTAGCATCACGAGTGCTGGGGGTGACTGTGGGTGTCGTTCCCGGGACGTTTAGACTTTTAAGGCGATTTGCGAGAGGGGAACCGAAATGAGATATTGATGAGACCAATTCGAAGGAAATAATATCTTTTGAAGCTGGCTGTTCTTAGCGTTACGGTTCCGGACACATTCCATCAAAACGTGTTGTACATCTTCGATGAAACCACACGTGTGATCATTTATTTACTCCTTTCAAAGTTAGGTTTTAACAATTTTTAGGTTAACGTGCTGGCAGCATTAAATGACGTTTTTCTTGTGACTGTAGACAATAAGTCAAAGTAGGTTTCATCGAAAGAACGTGTGTCAAAATGACGATCATCCGAACAACGGATCTACCTACGGGCACGTAGGTACTTCGTGGCAGGGAAATGTGCGATCCGTCACACGTTACGTACGTGCGGGCTTCGGTTTTTAAAGTAGACCTCCAGGGCTCTAGAAGTAGGTAAGAGCACGGAATTTGCGCGTCGCGTCATTGCGCCGGGTAACGCCGCGGATAATCGCGATAAACAAGGTTGGGCGGCGGAATAGCATACTCGTACGTGTTGGGGTCCTTTTTGATATTTTGTGTACTGAATCCACTTCAGGGAGATGAGTTACATATTTATACCTTCTTTTCGGAGATACCTTTTGTAAGTTCATTGAATAAGTAAAGCCACGATGTAAAGATAGGCACATAATAACTATAATGTAAAACAGATGCAATCACATAACGTAATTATTTATCACCGCTTAAAAGAATCAATATATACATGTTTTATCAAATTCTAGAAATTAGTCATCAGAGAAATGACTTTTCGACTTGTTCTTAAAGGTTATTAGAAAAATAGTGACCTCGACTACACAACAAAATTTGATTAGCATTATGAAGTTTAATTTATTTAATTTTATCTTTTTAAATTTCCATTCCCCGGTAAAACACGGCCAAGTGTAAGTAAACATATTACTTTATTATAAATCTATATTTCATATTTTTGTTTCTTATATACACATTTCAGAAATCGATCCATAATGAGTCAGTAGTATTAAATAACTTAAAGACTAATTTAAGTTCACCCTCATAACTAAAATAAAAATACTGAGTGTTTTTGTTCTTAACTGGGACAGTACGGGGGCACCCATGACCTGAGAGAGAAGATACAGGTGCCGTTTCTTTCGAAACATTGTAACGTTACGGAGAACCGTTTGTCACTAATTGCATTTAGAGAGTACCAAAGGAAAATATTTTAAATTTAAAATATAGATCTTGGTTATATAGGTTTCATTTTCTTTCAATATTTTTTCCTTTTAATTTTTCCTTGTGTAAATAAGCCCTGAAAATCAGTGATTCGTGTTGGTTTGCTTAACTATGGTGACAGTAGCCATAAAAATAAGTGTTTCTGCAAAATCAAACATAAAGTTCTGTTTGATTTTGAATAAAATACGTTAATTTTATCTTAACTTACTGTGTGATAAAATATAAAATTAAAGACAAGTAGCCAGCTCTGATCTCTTAGTAACGACACAGTAAGCTGTAGAATGTGTATTTTTTTAAATATCGCTTATCATAGGATTATCGGCAAATTCTCCGTAGATGGAAAAGTCTGTAGTTAAAAGAGTTTTAGATTTATCGTCGTGCAGCTGTAAAGGCCTGTTGTCATAAAGCTCTAATGGTGAAACGGAAATATATGAATCGTCCTGTCGACGAACAGTCCAGTGGCGAATCGGTCATAGGAAAACGATTGCGGAATCTCCGAGATATGGCCATCTAAAGTTTGACAGTTGTCAAACTTCACACGGCCACATCTAAAATTCTATTCGTTCTTGACTCTCTGTTTTTAGTTTAAATGAAAGCTACTAGTAATTAGCTCCAAAATGAGATCTCATGATGTCTGGTTTGTGACGGAGATTATTTCTCAAATAGAACGTAATTAACCAACGATAAAAGTAGGTATGCTTTCAATGCACCTTACTTACCCTAAGTGTTTCAGGCTACTACTTATCATATTATATATATAGCCTATAAATAACCTATAATAACATGAAACTAAGGTTGACGTTTTGAAAAGTGCTCTCAAAACCGTTGCCTTAGTAGTCGTGGTTTAAAAATCTAGCCCCTTCAGCCTACGGGTGTCGTAAAGTCAACCAAAAATGTGTGTTAACAAAACTTTAACTGTGAGCACCAATCTATCTACCAAGCGTGATGATTATGGCGAAACCTAACAGTTATAGAGGAGGTACCTTTCACATAGTAGTAGACTATAATTTACTGTTGATATGGAATATGCGCAGTCAAAACACTTGCATGACAGCCCAAAAGTAATTCTTGGATTTTATCGACACCCTTCCCTTCCTTCTTTTTTATTGAGTGAAAAACATATAATAAATTGTCAATTTTTAATAAGATTCCGAATACCTTTTCTTATATAAGAAGATGTGATGATCATGCTTTGCCCCCTTCATCTTAAAACCCCTAATAAGGGAAATTATAATCTTATTTTTGAAATCTGCAATCTCAACCCCTATAACAATCTTATTTACTCCTTAATTTAAATACAGGGGTGGTTTCAGCAAATCAAAAGTAAGTTAATTGTGAAGTCAACCCCCTCTAATAGTTTATCCTACAAGACATACCAAGCGTTTTAATCCCTTTATGCACCCCTTTGTTACGAAAACCATCCCTACTTAATAGTGATATAAATGTTTTATGAATATGCAGCCGATACTTCTTTTAAATGAAACCCCACAAGCGCAAAATCTTCTTGCCTCACTTAACACACCTATTTCTCAAAAACTACCCTAGTTTAAAAAAATCCTCGTACCTATTGATGAGTATTCATATAATCTCTACATGTTCAAAATTTTGAATTGATTGGATCATCATCTGAAATGTATATCAGTAAACTGAGTGCGAACCGCTTTGTAAAATCGCGTCAACGTGACGATCAAGTATATCGAGTAACGCCAAACGCATCGTCAACGTAAAATGTGCGAGTGTAAACGTCATTATACTCTACTATTTTAGTTACGTTTACTTGAAACGTTTTCGAAATACATGACGATCGATTGCATAGATCTATAGCGTACCAGATGTGGCAATTTCTAGGGAAATGTATGGAGATTTTCAAAGGAATGTCAATTACACTTCTATATCGGGTGATTTTTACTTAGATCTTTGTCGAGTTCGAAATAATTTGAAATTTTCAATGGCCAAGCACGAGTTTTGCTCATATTTTCAAGGCCAAGCACGAGTGCATTTTCTATGACGTAGACGTTTTGGGTTACCTTTCAGACCTCCATTGGTGGTGAAAACTATTATTAAAAAACTATTATTTATGTAACAATTTTAAAAATTGTTGTGTTCCGGCATTTAAAAGTAAGATAGCCAGTTCTTTAGTTTGTTGAGGATTCCGGGTGAAGTGCGCCTCCACCTTCTGCCTTATCTCAACTTGTAACCAGGTGAGATGAAGGCCAAGCACTTCCCCGTCGTACAATAAAAAAAAAACATTTTCGCACAAAAATAGTCAAGACGATCATGGTTCCTTTTCACTTAGAAATTTCAAGTGAACGACGTTACTACAGCGTTAACGTAATTCAATAGATAAATGTCAAAATTGGTCGTTTACACTCGCAAAACATAAAGTTAACTATCAAATGTATGTTTACTTTAAAAGTAATGGTATAAGATTCCCACCCGCAAAACAGTTTTGTAAACTTGCCGCTAGAAGACGCTGTTCACATCTCCATAGAAAATGAAGCTAACGCAAACAAAAAAGTTTACTGTATGGATGTTCGCACTCAGCTTGCTGGTCCACTACGATGTGACGTGAAAACGGGAATAGACTTTCCGTTTTGTGACGTGACACAAAAAAAACACGGCTCGTTCCGTGTTTCAGAGATGTCGCCGTTTGAAGTTTAACTACTCAGACTAGACCAAAAGATTGACCAAATTAAAAGTCTTGTTATGATGGATGGATGATAAATGAGGGAGAATCCATCATATAATATCATCATCATTGATCATCTATCCACCCATCAATCATCTGGTAGTCATACCGATAGGATAAAATACTGTCATACATGTAGCACATGTGACAAAACATGATCGTGGCAAAACGCGATTAGATAATTCGGCCACCGACGAGATATGCGATTGAGGTAGGTACCAATCTAACAAATATTTACTCTGATACACACTTCCATAAATAGATAGCTGGCTATGAAATCGCCAACTGATGGCGATGAGGCATCAATCTAACAAATATTTACTCTGATACAAACTCACAAAAAAGTTGGCGGAAAACTGCAGCACGTTCCGCGCCAAAATAGTTGTCAAACATTAAATTAGGGAAGTTCCACGTTGATAAGCCTCGGTTTTCCTTCGTGGTCGTTACGGCTGCTCTATGGCGAAAGTTTTCGCATTACATAACCTACATTTTTGGTTTGCGTAATGTGCACCGCTGTGTATTAAGCAAATGAGGTTTGTAATTTAATTTGCGGCTACAAGTTGATATTATGTAATCTTAAGCTTACTGTTTGAATACAAAGTGAATTAATTACCACCATAATTATAACTGTCGAGAGTACGGCAGGCGTATTGGTCATCATCATCAGTTATAGAAGTAGGTATACATTTCTCTTCATTTCATTTCATCAGGATCCTGGTAGTCCTTTTGTCGATTGGGAGAAGCCCATATAACCGTGGCCGCCTCAGTCAATTATTATTTACTCTGAGTTTAATTGGGAAATCCAGCACTGTATGTATGTATAATAATGATGATAAGTTTATTCGATATGATAAGTCTGTTACTAATAATAATAGAGAAGAAACACGACACTACTGAACTACTAAACTATTGATAAACAAAACTAACAAGTAGTTCGCCCGAACTGAGATCTCGTGATGTCTCGTTTCTGACGGAGCTGATTTCCCAAAAATAACTTAATAAAAATACGATGAAAGTGTGCTTCCAGTACACCTTACTTACCTTACATAAGAAATTTTTTTCAAGAACTTTCTTTATTCATCTGAGTATTCGAGGCTCTCTGTTATATATTTACTAACATGAGAAATAGGTTGATGATGTTTTGAAAAGTGCTCTTGAAACTGTTGCCTTAGTAGTCGTGGTTAAGCCGCCGACGGATATCACAAAGTCAACCAAAAACGCAGCAGCTTTATTCTGTGTGTAAATAAAACTTTAACTGTGAGCAACAATCTGTCTGCCACGCGTGGAGATTATAGCCATACCTAGTAGTTTTGGAGGAAGTTCTTTCCATATTGTGGTCAACAATAACATGCTGTTACTATGGGATATGCGCCGACAAGCTCCTGCATGATATCCTAATTAATTCTTGGTTTTTATCGAGACCCATGGTTTGGCAACCCTATTGAGTGTATAACAAAAACTAAATAGACCAGTTTTAATGAGATTTCCATTTTATCATAAAACCTTATAGAAGACCTCGTATTTTGCAAGACCTGATGATCAACCTTTGCTCCTTTATTTTAAAAACCACCCCACCCACAAGCCAAAAATATTTTTGTCACACTCAACACTAGTGTCAAAAAAAACCAAATACCGATTGATGAGTATTAATTAATTCTATGCATATTCCAAAATTTGAATTGATTGAGTCAACCATTCAAAAGATATGGGCGAAAATATGTGTTTCTTTTCATCTCAATATCTCAGAAACTACCCCTATACATACAGTGCTGAATTTCCGAACTTAAGTCAGAGATCTCGTTCGCTTCGCTCACTCGATCAATTATAAATGATATGTCGCTATAATGTTTTTGTGTGTATATTTGCTGAAATAATTATAACGCCATGATTCTCAAACGCGTAATAAGTTTTTAATTTAAAGAGGTTAGTAGCATAAATAAAAATGATGGTAGGGGGGCTTTTTTTTTCTCTTTTTTTTTTAATGTACGACGCGTAAGCACTTGGCTTCCTTTCACCTGGTTACAAGTTGAGATAAGCCGAAGGTGGAGGCGCACTTCACCCGGAATCCTCAACAAACTGAAGAACTGGCTATCTTACCTCTAAACGCCGGAATACAACATTTTTTTAGAATTGCTATTGTGGTGACAGAATTAGGTAAGATGGTGGTAGCTAGCCAGGCGGACTTAAATAAAGTCCTACCAACAACCAAACCAAGCAAAATGTATTGTATTCCCCATGGGAATCGAACCCGAGACCTCTGGATCTGAAATCGGTGGGTTGAACCACTAGACCACAGAGGCGGTTAAAATGAACGATGGGGAAGCGCTTAGCCTTCATCTCACCTGGTTACAAGTTGAGATAAGACCGAAGGTGGAGGCGCACTTCACCCGGAATCCTCAACAAACTAAGGAGATTACAATCTTACCACTAAATGCCGATCGCAACCATTAGATTTGTTGTTATACATAAGTCCTTTCACCAACTTCACTATAGACAATATTGTACCCCCCTGAGGATCGAACCCAGGACCTCAAGTTCTGATACCATAAGACAAACCACTTGATTTTTTTATAATTGAGGTAAGTTTTTAGGTGTGGGTTGGGGAAATTGAAAACAGTGAAAGTATTTAGTAACAAAGACTCGCAGACTTGACCTGACAGACTTTGACTTGCAACGCAGCGCTCGGAGCTGCAGCACGTCGGCAGAGGGCTCGTCAGCTAACCAGAAACACTATATTCCTTGAGGATGCCTCATGTAGAGGCAAAACACGTGTCGTTTTTTTTTTCAAAGATATTTAGCAGGTTTATTACTTAATATTTCGATGGCTGCCAGCCATCAAGGCATAAGCGACATTTTTGGCTAAATCGACAGTTTCCCATATGGTTAAAATCAACTTATTTTTCTGCGTCGTTTGGTCTAAGTCCCATAACTCTACAAGATACTTAAGGGCGCTCAGGCAGTTTGTAAATTAGGGTTCGTCGTCGTAAACGATATTACGTTGTTAAAAAAAAAAATAGTTATTAATCATTCTGCAAACTGACAAAACGTCCCAACCTAAGGTTTTAGAAAAAGATATTTCTAGCTCAAGCAGGTTGGCCTCCAAGCAATCAAATTTTATTAAATGCCAAAATAGCAGAAGTCTCATTTGAAAATGAGACTAAAAGAGAAATTCTTTTCTCAAAAACCTTAGGTTGGGCCGTTTTGTCAGTTTGCAGAATCATTAATTACTAATTTAAATAGCCATATTCTACATTAATAATTAAAAGCGTGTGAAGTTTTCAGGCTTTTGGAACTAAAACGGAATTTATAATGTGTTTTTTCCCTCTATTTTGAACTTTAAACCACTCTCCTTTTTGTTTGTAGAGTGGCGGTTATCCCTTTTTGGCTGTTTGCCAACGATGTATTCTGTTTTCAGATTTATTTTGGACAATGAATCTCCGCAAAATAACGCCTGAATCAATTATCTAGTTTTTAAGGTCTAGTATGAGGTAGTAAAGAACTTATTTTTTTTTGCATAGGTTTTAACACTGTTACACATAAATTGGTGTGAGGATATTTTTAAAACTAATTTGAAAGAGTTTTGAATGAACTTTTCAATTATATTACGAGGGTGCAACGAGAGTCAAACGCTTGGTATGACTTGTACGATATAATATTAAAAGGTTTCGGCATCACTACACCAACTCAATTTGTTCAACAATACCGCTCAACTTAATTTTTCTACCCACAACCAGCCAACGTACCTACAATATTGTACTCGTCATTGTGATGTTTCAAAGCTAATCTTATATTTACACCCAAACAACTGTGTGTATACTGCAATGCTACGTAGTTCAACCCAAGTACCTATTATTATATATCTATCTAGTAATATCCAATTATACCTACCTTCTTTTAAAAATTGTACTTGCCTTCTTGCTATATAAGCTCAGTCCCCTAAAAGCCTTATATGATATTATAATGTGGACATGTATCAGGTATGTACCTTCCAAATATCTCTATACACTTTCTGTTTACTTATTTACTTTATTGAGATCTGTATTCAGATCTCACAACGAAGTTAAAACTGAATAATTGCTTATTTATACCTACCCATGTAACCCTACCTTATTTTTCTACACTTATATCATAAGTATGTTATAGTTAGCAAGAGATGTATAAATTATATATACCTACATAAGTATTTTCTGTTTGTTTAACGTAGTACTTATAGTTAGTATGTACTTAGAGTAAGGCGTAATCAAAGTACACTTTTGTCATTGCATTATTAACTTTCTTAGTTGTATAATCTGGGTAGTTGAATACCAAACACAAACCTGACATCATGCGATTTCAGTTTGGGGCAAACTACCAGTTTTTATTGCTATAATACTTAACAAAATGCCCATGGTCCCTTCGCCTACTTGTCCGATTGTCTATTCATTTCATACCTAGAGACTTCAATTATCCTTTTGCTAAGTCTACACCTTCTATTTGTGCACTAAAGTCATAACCTAAAGACACATGCTTCTTACACAAAGCCAAAGTCTTCCTATTGTCTATCCGTTTCGTATCGATGTGCACCAATGGTCTTTTTGCTCAGCCTTCGCCTTTCGATTTAGTTAATTCTAACCTGTTTTCTTGCTACACAGATAAAGAAATAAAATTATTTTTCTATTTTATTTAAGTGACCAGAAGATTCACAGACGCGTTATTTATACTAGTTTGTTCCTTTTTCACAATTTACGGCACGTATAAAGTATTCGTCATGGTTTAAAACATGGACTTCGTCCAGGTACTTACTACGTGTGTGAAGTCACGGGCAAAATGTAGCATAAATGGAAACTCTTCCAAAAAACGAAAAGAATGAAACGCTCTCTTATAATATCGTTAACGGAAATCTCAATTGATGTAAAGGACAAAAGCCAACTAAGAAAAACTTGATATTTAAATTGATTTCTGTAAAGTAACGCCAGAAACTGTTTAGTAAAAGGTGTATTAAAATAATTAAAAATGAGTTCTGGTTTATGCTTGGTTTTTTAGTAAATATTAGTAAAAAATAGTATTAGTATTCTAAACTAACTAATAATTATAACCGTTTATGATTTAAACAAATAAACGCTTGCTACATTCGCAGGATTGTACACAATTATAAAATAAATCTAGTAAAAGTGAAACCAAAAGTCTGATTAAAACAATAATAACTGAGCACAATCGTAAAACAATAAAAAGGAGAAGTCTGCTTTAGATTTATTAAAAAGTTTATCTTAGTTAATAATAAGGTACAATTATTCAATATTTAGAAAATTATTCAGATACATGTTTGAATAGAAATTCAATTATTCAAAAGTTTGAGACTTTGGCTTCCAATATTATTGTTGTAGATAAGAGTTCACTCCACCTACTAGGTTCACCAATTCTTGATGAATCTTTTCCGGGTTTCGTCGACGACAAAATTCAAAATTTTATGAAGGTTTCGGACAGACTTTCAAAAATTAACTCACATATGGCTTTCACCATTATAAAATTTTGCCTTTTTGTCCCAAAATTTACTTATGCTTTACGATGTTGTCAACTGTGGAAACACAGTGAGCTGGTGGAAGGCTTAGACAACATAATAAAGAACACCCTTTCCACGGTTTTGAATATTGAGTTGGATGACAGAGCATGGTCGCAGGCCTCATTGCCTATTCGATTGGGCGGCTTAGGTATACGCAAAATTTCTAGTGTTGCTTTGCCAGCGTTCTTGTCTTCCGTCTATAGTACACATTCTTTGGTTGAGAAAATTCTAACACCATCAATTTCGGCTGTTCCAGGCAAAATACTCAAAATTTCTTATCTTGACGAGGCTCGAAATGCTTGGCATAGTGCTTGTCCTAATACCGATCCCCCAAAACACCTTTCGGCACAACGGCAGTGGGACGGGCCTCTGTGCTAGTTGACACGGAATTATCTATTACATACGTGCTCAACCTCCATAGATCGTGCTCGTCTCTTAGCTGTTTCAAAATGGGAATCAGGTCTTTGGCTGCAAGCACATCCATCTTACAATACCGGTACACTTATGGATCCTGTAACTTTCCGTATTGCCACTTGTCTTCGGTTGGGTGCAAGATGCTGCGCCTCTCACCAGTGCCGGTGCGGTGCGGCCGTAGATCAATTTGGTTTTCACGGACTTTCGTGCGCAAGGTCTGCCGGCAGGATTTCGCGCCACGCTAGTCTTAATGAAATTATCCGTCGAGCGTTTACCAGTGTCAATGTGCCAGCCGTTCTTGAACCGAATGGTCTGTTACGTGATGATGGTAAGCGGCCCGACGGTATGACTCTTGTCCCTTGGGAAATGGGTAGGCCTTTGGTGTGGGACGCTACCTGCGTCGACACCCTAGCGCCATCTCATCTGCCTGGGACATCAAGATTCCAATTTAAACTTATATTAAACTGTCGATTAGCAAAAACTAAGTTGTTTACACGCCAATAGCACGGGACTATCTCAGCAGAGTAGAAACTTCCAACTTAGTCAAATTTTGCGTGGTTCTGCGAGTATATAGACATAATCTCAAATCAAATAAAACAAATCTATAATTCATGCATTCTAGTTCGCAAAATAACCAAATATAATATTCATTGTAACATATCGTTCATTAAATCAAAACTAATGACTAAACGTAACACTAGCCGAACTATTTATTTTGTTTTGCCCAAAATCAGTACGAATTACGAGGAACACAGTTTTATCATTAACTACCCGCAACTTTGAAAAATAATAACTCGATTTATGCATTCTGAACTTGCTGAATATGTTATGGAAAATTGGCCAGATTAAAAAATGGTCAATTCTAGTTACTAATTCGTAATGTGTGTACCCTCATCATTTTATTTTGTACATGACCTACAAACCGAACAGCAAACCTTCCTTATTCTACTTTTATAAATTGTTACACTTCAAAAAATAATTATTCTCTTGTATGTGAATATGTATTTTTTGAGAATAAATATCTTAATATTTTAACCTAATTTACCCAGAACTACTCGTAGTCAGAAGTCGGGAACAACTACACTCAGAACGCATCAAAATAATCAGATACAGGTTGAATGTCTAATCATCAATTAATTTGTCGGATTGTCGTCTTTTAATAAAAGTAAAGTTTAAATGATGATGAATTTTATTATATTAGCGGTTCATCTTGCGATGTGCTTGGTATTAAAGCGATAATCTCACGAGAAGAAAGTTATTAACACCGTAAATGTGTGCTTTCATTACACTTTACTCTAAGCACACTTTTTCTCAATATCTCCTTATTCAACTGAGTGTTTGAGTATCTCTCTCTCGTAGTTAACACTCATTCTATGCAAAGCCAGAATGAATGCGAATCCGGTTATCAAGCAGGGAAGGTTTGGTAGTGTCATCGTCTTCCTGCCCGCTATTTCACACAAGGAGGGGTTGGCAAAACATGTCATCGATTTTCTGCCCGGTCTTTCATACTAGGTGGGGTTGGCACAACATTACATCCTCTTCCTGCCCGGTATTTCACACTAGGTGGGGTCGGCACAACATGTGATCCTCTTCCTGGCCGGTATTTCACACTAGGTGGGGTTGGCACTACATGTCATCGTCTTCCTGCCCGCTATTTCACACTAGGTGGGGTTGGGTTGGCACAACATGTCTTCTTCCTCAACTTTATCTATCGGACGTCGTCACTCACTTATTTCATGTCCAAATAGTGTATTGCCTCACGCAATCTTTATAATCTCTTCATCGACCTACATGTAACATTTCTTATTAATTATCCTATTACCTTCTATCTTACCTCTGCAAATGCAAAATATCAAATTGATCGAATCAATCATTCAAAATAAATGGGCGAAAAATTTCAGTTCTATCCACCCCTTTCTCAAAAAAACACTAAAAAATTTCTCGCGGCTACAATTTTTTATTTCTTTTGTCATTTTACATTTTGAATTTGATCAAAAACAGATAACCATTTCTGTAGTAAAGCCGCCACCAAAATAAAATATCTTATAAAGTCTAGAGGGAATAAATAGTTTTCATTCTCGAACAAGACCATTCAGTCCTTTCCAAGTCCAAGGCTATTCTGAATACTCTCTGCAAATCTATCGATATAGAGATATACGAGAATAAATTTAAATTAATTCGCTAGGGCATAAGTCATAAGTCATTTATTGGTATAAGTATTTTACAGGTCAGAAAATAATAATGATAATAGTAGACATGGTAGGCACATAATTACTATAAAAAAATTATTAAGTTTAAATCAGTGAGGTAGGTACCTATCTACCCTAAATAGGGTATGCAACAACACACTACATGATTAGGTAATTAATTCATAGTCAGATACATCATAATAAAAATAATTTTAATTCATTTTTACTACAAACTATAAATTCATCATACGAATAGAATACCTGCCCGATGAGCCATTGTTTTAATTTATATTTAAAAGCTGATAGACTGTCGGCGGATTTTATTGAGTTTGTAAGCTAGTTAAAAACAGTAGGACCCATGATGTGGGTCAGTTTACTGGATACAGTTAGAGAGTGGGTTACAGCTTCTACTTTACTCGCATTACGGGTATTATGATTGTGCGTTTTTCTATGTGTAGTAACTGGGATGGATGTGTTTTCACATAAATAGCTACTTGGTGTTTTACGACACAAGGTAGCGTGAGGATTCCTAGCGTCTGGAAGTGCGGTTTCACAGAAACATCTCTTCGTATATCACTAGTGCTCGTACGGCGCGCTTCTTCATTCGGAAGACACGCTCCCGTTCGGCAGCGCGCCCCCACAGTTCCGCACCGTACTGCACCAGGGAGTGTACAGTGGTGAAATAGCATGTTCGCGCTACCTCTGGTGGTACCACACGAGCCACTCTCCAGAGGGCGTAGCAAGCGCTACCAATTCTGCCACATAATTTGTCAATGTGTGAAGCCCATGTGAGTCCAGCGTCCAGTTCGAAGCCCAGTAAGGTAGTGGTCTCCGCTTGTATGAGGATGGTCCCGTGTATACATACCTTCAGAGGTTAAATTTAACGTCCGGACAGTGCGAAATGCAGATAATGAGTCTTTTTTGAGTTAATACAATACAAATCGTTTATTTTCAATCAACTCAGGATCATTTGATATCACACACAGTTTCATACAAAATAGGTACATACTTATAAATCTAGCAGAAATTGGAAGGATAACGGGCATGTCACAAAATACAAATTTAAATTTAATGAATTACAAAATGTCAAAATAAAATATTAATAAAAGTCAAAAAACAAAATAATGATTTAAAAATGAATTGAATTGCAAAATGTCAAGATATTCATAAAAGCCACAACAAAGTAATTATTTAAAAATGTCAAGTCTGAATTTATTATTATTATTGAGAGCATGCATCTGGGCGCAGTGATACAAATAAATGCAGTCAAACCTATTTGCAAATACGTTGATAATGCTGTTGGAGCTGGCCCGGACCCTGCGCATCAGAGATGTACCCCGCTTGCGCATGGTGCTGTAGAAACAGTCCACGCGCATCTCGGTGAACATCCCTGACGCACTACAGAACCGGGGCAGTCCCATCAGCACTCTGAACAGCCATATATAGTTAAGACCTAAGCCATTAGCGTGGAACTACTGCGCAATTTGACCAGCCGCCTTGTTTAACTTCTCCTCCAGTTCATTAACCGTCCTCGCCGTAACGATTGCGGCCACGTCGTCAGCATACATAAGTATTTCCGCCATTGTTACTGCATTAGGCAGATCATTGAGGAGGAAGGAGAATAATATATTGCATAAACCGTTGATACTTGTGTAAAAATTTAGTTTTTTCTTGCACTTATTTTTAATTTATTATGTACCTATATGCAATATTGTAACGCATAAGAATATAATTTTGTTATGTGACAAAATTTTAGAAGTAAACCATTTAACCAGAATGCCGAACAAACTGTATGTTTTGATAAATAAAAAATGAAACCATAAAAGCACAACAAAATAGGCAGCAGTTTACCTGTTCTATATTCTATCGCCATAATAACTATTCTAAAAATTGTTGTGTTCCGGCATTTAGAGGTAAGATAGCCAGTTCCTCAGTTTGTTGAGGATTCCGGGTGAAGTGCGCCTCCACCTTCGGCCTTATCTCAACTTGTTACCAGGTAAGATAAAGGCCAAGTGCTTACCCGTCGTACAATAAAAATAAAAAAAAGGTTAATCCTCATGGTATTTTTTATCCAAAATTGAGTTATTTTTTCCTGTTCCAAATACATCAGAGGAGCATTCGTGGGCCACGTTATGTCGTACGTGACGATAAGCTGGGTCACGTGGCCGCCATTATCGCTGAGTGTTATTGTAAACGTCACTAATATCACATCTAAAAGCAGTTTAACTTAATGATCCGTTACTTTTCGGCTTTTCTTGTTTTGTCACTTGTGTTCTCTACGGCGGATTTGGCATGGGAATGGTGTGAGCTACGATTTATTTATTTATTTGGTAACATATGTACATTGCCATTAAAATGCAGCACCAAAGCGACAATGCAAATTTAAATCTATAAAGTGATACAAAATACAACTAGTAGTTCACCACGAACGGAGATCTCGAGATGATCTTAGGTATATAACCACGGAATTATTTCTCAAAAAAACGGCACTCTTTTTCTCAATCTTTCTTTATTCCCTTGAGTGTTCAAGGCTCTCTCTTGTTTGTAACACTCATTACCTATATGCTTAGCTGTACTTCATAGAGGGTGGGCTTAATACAATAAGTGAATAAGTCATCCCTTATTAACATGAAAATATTAATAGTAGTTAGTAATCGTGGTTGAACCAAAATGGCAGCAGCTTTTTTCTGTGTGTCAGCAAAACTTTGACTGTTTGCACAATCAGTCTGACAAGCGTGGTGATTATTGCCAATCCTTGCACTTGGATGAATTTCTTTCTTCATTGTGGTGGACATAAATGTGCTATTTATATGGGATATGCGCAGTCATACCCCTTGCATGACATCCCAAAATAAATTCTTGGTTGTTATTGAGATCCATGGTCAAACCCTTTTGAGTAAATAGAAAAAAATATACAGACCAATTTAAATGAGATTCCGAATACCTCTTATCTTGCAACACCTGATGATAAACCTTTGCCCCTTTATCCTAAAAACCACACCTAATACGGGGTGAATATACCAACTTTGAAATCTACAGTCTAAACCCCCATTTCATATGAAATTTCACGTTTCCATAAATTTTCAAGACTTCGATCTTATTTACCTCTTTTTACCCCTTTTCAAACCCTTAAATACAGGGGTGGTTTCAACAAATTAAATAAAAAGTTTACTGTGAAGACCCTCTAACAGTATATACTACAAGACATAGCAAGCGTTTTACCCTTTAAACGTACCCTTTTGTTACAAAAAACCACAAGTAAAACATGTATTTTTTTCATATGCAGCAGATACTCTTTCAAATGACGCCCCACAAGCCATAAATTCTTCTTGTCACACTTAACACACCTATTTATCAAAAACTACCCTAGTGTCAACAAAATCTTTACACCGATTGATGAGTATTAATATATTCTTTGTATATTAAAAAATTGATGAGTATTAATATATTCTTTGTATATTCAAAAATTTGAATTGATCGCGTCAACTATTCAAAAGATATGGGCAAAAATGGTATTTCTTTTCACCCCAATATCTCAAAAACTACCCCATCTATCGAAAATCCCCCGCGACATCAATTTATATTTATGTTATCGCTTTTCATTTTCAATTTTAGCAAAATCGGATAAACCGTTTGACAGACCGTCACAAACATTGCCAAATACATACATACAAACATACATACAGTGCCGGATTTCCTAACTTAATTCAGAGATATCGTTTGCTTCGCTCACTCGATCAATTAAACTAACTTACACAAAAACACATTAATATTAATAAAATTACTCTCAGAGGGTTGTGTATTATGCCTTTAATCACACTAAAACTATACGTTATTAACATCATTTTTCTTCTAATTTTAAGTTTAAAATACCTTACCATACCTATAATATAACGAATAAAGTGGGATACATTAGTGGGAAAAATGGGTAATCTCCGTATCGGTATCGGTAAACATTAAATAAAGAAACCGTAAATATTTATTCTGCATTTTTTAATTCAACTATTTTTTACACCATAATAGTGATTTTTTTTCCATGAGGGCTCCAAATGGCTCCACTCTCCAACCTACTTCTTACTAACGCATTATACAGTACCATAATCGTGCAGATTGTCGCAATATAAACCCGAGATTTCTGAAAGCCTTTTTACAAATGTTGACTACATGATTTCGGAAGTTTAATCCCGTGTCCATTTGAATGGCGAGGTCACGAGCACACTGTACTCGATCTATCCAATCTGATCCCAGTGAATATTCATGTAAAGCTGGGTTTTTTGCACGGCTATAGGTAATAGTACAGCACTTAGATGCATTAAAAAAGAGCCTGTTATCATGACTCCACCGGGAAACACGGTCTATGTCACGTTGCAATCGCTCTCAGTCTGAGACCTGCTCTGCCCGCATTAGCAGCTTTAAATCATCAGCAAACAAAATACAAACGGAATCTTTTATAACAAAGTATAAGTAAGTCATTTATCAATATAGGTAAGTCATTTATCAATATTAAAAACTCAAGGGGCCTAGGTTACATTCCTGACTTACGCCTGAGTTTGTGTAAAAGGGTTCCGAAAACACCCAGTAGTCAACGTATTGCATTCTACCTTTCATGTAACTAGCAAAAAGTTTAAGTAGATCTAGTTTAAATCCCATTGATGCCATATTAGGCAGTAAGACGTCATTATCAACTGTTTCTAACGTTTTACGAAAGTCGAAGTACGCCACGTCCACCTGTTCCCCCGAGTCCACAGCTGGGACAGCATATATCATAAAACAAAGGATATTACTGTCCGTACTTCGACTCGGCATAACCCGTACTGGGCATCCCACACTTGACAATTTACCTTACTGTAGATGCATCGATGTAACGTAGACTCCAAAATCGTTGCGCAGGATGATAGTACAGCAATTGGCCGATAACCCCCAACATCTTGTACTAGCGCTACCTTTTGATACTGGTATCACACGAGTGATTTTCCATTCCTCAGGGTATGTGCACAATTCTAGACTGAGATTGTACAAATGCAATAGTGGACCTATGAATGCATCTCTACAGTACAAAAAAGATGGTATTCCATCTGGGCCATAAGATAATTTAGGTTTAAGATTTTTAAGGGCTATCTTAACCACACCAACTGAGGAAACTTACGAGTTAGGACAATCAAATGAAAATGATTTAAATGAAGGAAAAAACATATCTAATAGAAACCATTCCTTTCGTGATTAATAAAATAAACATACTACACCAAAATATTAACGTATCACTAAGCAAAGCTGATCAACTATTTGTAAATTTAAATGAATTGAATAATGTAGGTAAAAATTTAGATATAATATAATAAAAATAATAATAATATAAGTTTATTTCAAGTAACGTAAGAATTGTACAGGATGTTTAAATACTAATTCTAAGACCCATATTAATATATACCTTAAAACTAAAATACATACAAAATATAACTTAAACTAAGGCACACGTGATGTCGCCGACGTGTTTCGGTGCGGGGGATCTCGCGACAGGCGACCCTTGAATCGCCGGAACTTCACCCCTTTCGGCCAGAAAATAGGGCTCAGGAAAGTCGAGAGGCGATCCGTAGGAATTCTCACCATAAATGAGCTGAAACTCACATTATGACGAGAGTCCAGCTTCTCAACCCTCGACCCCACTCCGGCTTTCCTCTTGACGTACTCCACCACCTCTGCGGTCTTCACGTCGTAGTGGACGCGGGACACGTAGATCTGCGTAGTGGGTACTTCCGCTCGGAAAAAGTGGTCACCGGATGCAGTGCCACATTGGTTCGTGCAAGAAGGCTTCACATATTTCCTCACCACCTTCGTGAAGCCCTATGCATCACAAGGCTCCTTCCGCGGAGGCCTAGCGGGTGCAGCGCTGCGGACAAGTCCACAGCTCTGCTTCTTCCCCTTTGTTTGAGGGGCTGCAGGGGTGCTGGCCACTGCAGCTGCGTAATCACGTTGTCGGGGCAACGTAACCGGTGTCGGCTGACCCCCGGGGGGTGCGGGGGCGCGGGGGCGCGGGCGGCGGCGCGCGGGCTCGTGTTCGCTGCGTTCGGGGCAGCGACCTGTGACTCGTGGGATTCCGCACATTCCGCTGACTCAAAACTGCACATCGAAGCGTTTTGCACGCCGCGGCGTGTGTTGACATTATTAGAGGCCACAGGTGACCTACATATGTGTTACGTAGTGACACCAACTCAGCACGCAGCCCAGATATGGTATCATCCGAAGCCTCCAACCTTGCCTGAACTTCGGCCAAGCTCGTCTTCAGGAACATGATGACCTTCAAGAGCCTGGTAACGTCGACGTGGTCGAATCCCACCTGTGGGAGCTTATGCAGCTCCTTCGCGACGAAATCCGGCACGTCGTCTGGGTCAGTCTCCTTCAGCAGGGTGAAGATGTCCTGGAGACTTCTTTCACTTCCATCCCTCCTGCGGGACGGCATCTGGGTAGTTTTGCCTAGCGTTTGGAAGATCTGCGCCTTCCCACTGCAAATCTCGGCCTCCTTGAAGTTCGACTTGCAGATCTGCAGGATGCTGATCTCGTCCATTGTGTCGATGGCATTCTGATTAAACGCCAACAACTCGTTCACGATGATCGCCTTAGGCATCGCGATAATAGCAGCGGCGCCGGCCGCGTGTACCGCGAATTATTCAATTCGTAACTGTGCTCGAGCGAAATGCGTCTGATTCCGAGCGCGCATCGCAAAGCACTGATCAAGCAGACACATCGCAAATATGTATAACCGAACACAATATGACTGACGAGGATACTGAGCTAGTAAACATACCAAATTATTCACTTGGTGCTTATTATGCTAGGAAAAACAGATATGGTGGCTCTTGCATCCTTACACTTAATGTTAATAAGTACAAAAGCTTAACTGAAGTCAAGGGTTTGAGTGTGACAAACTTAATAGAATGCAGCAGAATTGAACTTATTGAGCATAGAATCATAATTATTTGTGTGTATAGACCACCAAAATATGATAATAAATCGATTGATGACTTTTTTATTAAATTTGAATTTCTTCTGGATACTTATTGTAAAACCAAGAAAAAGGTGATAATATGTGGCGACTTTAATAGACGTTCTTGAAAAAATTACTTTATTGCAACATTTTGAAGACATAGCCGTATCATACAATATGAAAATATCAGTACATGACATTACTCGTCCAAACAGTGGTAAATACGTGGGTCTAAGTGTGGCGTTATTGAACTAGCACTGTCTGATCATAAAGCTCAGTACTTTACGTGTCCCATAAAACTGACATTTACTATATCACATTGGCACATATACAGACGCGACTACGGTCAAGATTATATGAATACATTTTTAAATTACATAGATAAACTTAACTTTGACGACATTTATAAGATTAATGACCCCAACGTAGCATTTAATACATTCTACGACTTTTTAAAACTTTTATATGACATGAGTTTCCCCATTAAAAAAATAAGAGTGACAGTACACAAACGTAAACACTGGGTAAGCAAAGGTATAATTATATGCTCAAAAAGGAAAAGAAAATTACTGTGGGACTACAGAAAACAGCCTAGTATTGAAAACAGAAACAAATTTAAGTCATACTCAAAGAGATTTCAGCAAATCGTTAAACTCACACAAAAATCCTGTTTTGAGATTTTCAACAAGATTGCAACAGCCAGTAATAAATCTATAGCTACCTGGCAAGTCATTAAAGGCATGGAACCTAAACAATTGCGTGATGAAATTCATACGGTTAAGATTTGTGATACAATAGTAACAGACCCCACAAACATCGCACAAGCATTAAACGACTTCTTTTTAGACATAACAAAATCAAAAACCATTAAACGTGATTCGATCCATACCAAATATCCTTCCGTTAACATTAGAAACGTGAACTCCATTTTCATGAACCCCGTGACTCCGCCCGATGTTCTAAGAATCATAAACTCGCTGAAAAATACTAACAGTACAGGGTACGATGAGATAAGTACAAGAGTGATCAAACTGGTCACTAAGCCGATAAGTCATGTTCTTAGCTACATCATAAAATTATGTGTTCAAGAGGGTATATTCCCGGATAAACTTAAAACTACCATAGTAAAACCACTGTTCAAAAAACTAAACAAACAAGATATGAACTTTTATCGACCTATTGCCCTAATTCCAATCTTTTAAAAAACATTTGAGAAACATATTTATGATTGCCTTTACAATTTTTTGGAGCAAAATAAAGTTTTAGTAAATGAGCAAGTTGGATTCCGAAAGCAGAAAAACATAAACGCCGCTATTTTCAGCTTTTTAAGCACAGTAATGCATAACATTGATATCAGAAACACTGTTTGCGCTATGTACATGGATCTGACAAAAGCTTTCGATTTTGTAGATCATGACATACTACTTAATAAACTTACTGACTATGGAGTACGAGGTAACGTCCTAGAATTATTAAATAGCTACCTGAAAGGCAGGAGGCAAAAAACTCGCTTATGCCCTAAAACTAAAATGTTGTATGTAGTATGTTGTATGTGTATGTAGTTAGTTTTGTGAATTAGTGTAGCATATTCATGTATACCACAATGTGGAAAAAACTTCCTTTAAAACTGTAAGGTTTGACCATGAACACCCGCTTGGCAGACAGATTGGTGCGCACAGTTAAAGTTTTGGTTATACTAGAAAAAAGCTGTTGCCTTTTTGTTGAAGGGTATTGGTTGACTTTACGACATCCATCGGGGTAAATTTTAAAGTCACGACCACTTAAGCAACGGTTTTTTTTGATGGCATTTTTTTCTCTTCAACTCAAACCAGACATCACGAGATCTCAGTTCGGGCGAACTAACTCAAACCAGACATCACGAGATCTCAGTTCGGGCGAACTAACTCAAACCAGACATCACGAGATCTCAGTTCGGGCAAACTAACTCAAACCAGACATCACGAGATCTCAGTTCGGGCGAACTAACTCAAACCAGACACCACGAAATCTCAGTTCGGGCGAACTAACTCAAACCAGACATCACGAAATCTCAGTTCGGGCGACTACTACTAGTACTACTAGTCTTATACAATTTTAGTTATTTTTTAAAGATGTAGGTGTTTTGAAGGTATGTATACAAAGTATTTCCTTTCTATCTCCTATCGGTCTGTAATCATATAAACTTTGAGATAGTTCACCCAGTTTTTTCACGTCACTAAGGAGTGATCTGAGGTAAATTGTCCATTTGTTTCCAACATCTGCGCTTGAAAGAGAGCACCATCCATTAGTAAGAGTGCACGGAAACTGTAGCGAAACAATAAGTCAAGGAACTCTTCAAGAAGTGCTTTGATTGCTTTTGCCACTGTTCGGGAAACTTTTCTAGTGTGGTAAAATATTACTTTTAGGAACATATTTATTGCGGGTGGTTTTGTGTGTGTTGACAAAATGAACTGATTTTAAGACAATGGTAAGATTTAATTGTAGGATCACTTATGGATTTACCTTTCCCCAGATCCAAAAGATTTGTATTTTTTTTTTTTTTTGCAAAACCACGCAGTTCGAAGTTTACGCCATTGGACGTAGTAAATTAGTGTTTTCCTCTAATTGCTTGCGTCTAATATAACATCATTCTTGATTGAAAAACGAATGTTTAAAATGTTGTTTATTGGTACATGTATTCCCGCCAATAAGAAGAAAAAGCTGAAGAAAAAATATTATAGTGTATTCTTGATCAGACAACCTGTCCAATAAACTATGAACAACGAAATTGGCAAAGCCGTACAAATAGCGGTTTTGATTACGTATTTTATTTTCAATAGCGTATACAATGATGTCGGTAAGTAATCAAAATTATGATCAATTGAATTTCAATGTTCGCATTTATATAGAAAAATACATAAAGTAAAAACACCATAAATACATGCCCATGATGTTTTGCCTTTAATAGCTTGTCGATAAACGCTGGTTATCGGACTTTTTCGGTCACTGGAAGTCTACGAAAGCTTGTGAATTACGGCGCTTCTTTTAGTTCTGCAATTGTTGGCGGAAACAGCGGTTATGTTGAACTTGTAACATATAATTATGTCGGGGACAAGATTGCGAAGTTTGGAACATTCCCGCCACTGATTCTCGCAATGAAAAACAATTCTAATTTAGGCATATATACTTACTTAATTGATTTCTTGCATCCACCTTAAAATGAAAGCGTGCGTCCATCTTGAAATGAAAGCGTGTATCCACCTTGAAATGAAAGCGTGCGTCCACCTTGAAATGAAAGCGTGTATCCACCTTGAAATGAAAGCGTGTATCCACCTTGAAATGAAAGCGTGCATCCACCTTGAAATGAAAGCATGCGTCCATCTTAAAATGATAGCGTGCGTCTACCTTGAAATTAAAGCGTGCGTCCACTTTGAAATTAAATCGTGCGTCTACCTTAAAATGAAAGCGTGCGTCTACCTTGAAAGGAAAGCGTGCGTCTACCTTGAAAGGAAAGCGTGCGTCTACCTTGAAATACCTGTAACTGACGTTCGCTGGTCCATTTTCAATTTCAAATTCTTTACTCTCTGTTATTTTGTTATTATAATTCCTTTTAGTTAGTATACCTACTGATATTTTATTTTATTATTCACTTTTAATCTGAGGTCGTAAATCGTACTCTATTCCTGCGATACAGGCTATGCCTAGTGCGGGGATAATTAGAAAAGCGCAAGCATCCAGCTTAAGCATAACATCGGTTTTAATGCTTTACAATTGTTATTGTTTACTATGCTTGGTCAAATCAGTGCCGTGTGAACACTCGTTTCGCTTACGCGTGTTTATTCGCTGCATCCTCATTATTGTCAGCTTTAATATAACGTCAACCTTTGGATCACATCCTTGACGTGTACTTGTTTTGTCCGTTAGTTTATCTATCTTCAGCTACGGTCCTTATAATGCAGTGCGCGGTTTGTAATGCTAGCTTTAATGATGGTGTGCAATGCTCCATCTGCAATAGTCACCTGGACTTCAGCTGTGCAAATATATCCGAGACCTCCTGGAGGAGATATGGACCCGAGAAGAGATCTCAATGGAGATGCCCTGCTTGCCGTGCACCATCACCTGCTGCTCTCACACCGGTGGAGCCTGCCTCTCTGAACTCCATCATGAAGGAGCTTGGGGACATAAGCGTCAGCTGACTAGTATGTCAGGGCTAAAGGAGGATATGCGGACCATCAAAAAGGAACTATCTGAACTAAAAAGCACTTGTGTCTACACGAGTGAGAAAGTCGATGAGCTTGGTGGTAGACTCACTAGTGGAAAAGCTTCAGGATACGGTTTATAGTTTGCAGAGTGAACTGGCACTGACGAACTCTCGGCCCAGGAGCAGAGATCGCGATTGAACAATATGGAAATTAAAGTAGTACCTTTAAAGAAAGACGAAAACCTCTTTTCAACTGTCGAAAAGATCAGCAGTAAAGTAAATTGAACTGTGCCTAGGACACAGATAAACTATCTATCTAGGGTCCCCATGCACAACTCTAAGAAGATTTCATAGCGGCAGCACGTCTGAGAAGTTGACATCCGCAGATATTGGTTTACGGGGAGTGGGCAGAGTATATATTAATTACCACTTGAGCATGGATTAGAAGAAGCTAAAGCACGGCAAAATCCACGTACGCCGTAACGAAGCCTCTAAAGTGTTTGTAGTTAGACACGAAAATGATTTAAACGAATTGTTTTATATGTTGGTCGCCCCATTGTCGACTCAACACGAGAAATAATATAAGTTCTGGGTCATTGTTGATTATTAATGGCGTCGCTGTAGTTTCGCTGCTTTGTAAAATGTTTTACACACCTGCCTTGTTGTCTATTTCGTACTTACGCCGAAAATTTGTGCCGTTTGCTAAATCAAATGTGTATGCATATACACATTTGATTTAGCAAACGGCAAAAAATTTGGCTGTCTTGCCCGCTCATATGAATATTGCATACTGTTGCTATCTACTTTGCACGTTTCGTGCTACGATCGTCTGTGTAAAGTTTAGCAAATCTACCCGCGCTCACTTTTATCAAAGTTCTACCGTGTATTTATAAATTATTTGTACTGTTGTTCGGGAATGAACGGAATTTATTTATAAATGCGTATTTTGCTTCTATGTTTTTTTATTTGTCAATGATTTATTTTAAAGGAAATGATCGCAATCGGTGTATTTACTATCAAAACGTGCGTGGACTAAGAACGAAAACGAATGAGGTTTATCATAAAGCTAGCTTAAATTCATATGATATAATAATATTCACTGGTTATTGGATAACATATCTAATTCGGAATCATTAGATGTATGTAGTATTTAGTTTGGCGACGTGACCGTGATTGCTGCTTAACTGGCCAAACGAAGGGCGGTGGGGTATTAATTGCTACGCGTAAGGATTTACAAGTTAAATTATTACCTCACTGTAATTCGACGGCAGAAGATCTCTGGATATTTGTAAGAACAAAACAAGAGAACACGCGTAAATGGGTTGATTTGTACCTATGTAGTATCTACTTGTGTGAACAAAATAATGGTTTTATCATTTAGTTCTCAACTCTAATTATAATGCTTGATCTAATATTTTCTAATCAATGCATACAGACGCCAATAGTAGTTCCTCACCACCCAGTTGTATTAATAAATGCCAAAGCACTCGAAACCCCTTTATTAGACTATGCGTCGCGTACACGTTATTAATTTGAAAAAGGCGAGATTTTGAATCAATTAATTACGTAATTAGTAATTTGGATTGGAATGAAAAGTTTTCCTCTCGTTCAATTAATGATATCGTAACTTTATTCAATCAATCTATTTTTGATCTTCACATAAAGTATCTACCAACTAAAAGTACCCGCTTTTCAAAATCACTTGTCAATCACAATTAACTATCACAAATCACCCTTTATGGTATAGTACAGCTTTTTTTTTCCAGAAAACAAGCAGGACAATAATGACCAGGTTCCTGCAGCAGGGCCATTCTATTGTGACCAGGCAACTATGCCAGTTGCTTTGGGTTTGGTATACAACTAATGCTGCTTTCAGGAAAGCGCCTCGGCCATGGAATCTGGTAGGCTTTGCAAACCGATCAGTCACTGTGTAACGGACGTTCACAGTGTTTATTATTTGGCTTGTTTCATTTTATTTCATTTGTTTTGTTCCTATCCAACTGAGGTAGCTGAAAATGTTATGCTCCATGGCGAGTTAAGAGTTACTAGTTACTGTAGCGTAACTAACAGGTTAACTTAACTAAACCTGGATGACAGCACACTGTCTAGGCAGTATACCTTTGACTTTTAATAACAACGTGATCTCTGTTCACAGCAAAACTACTCGCTATTTTGTAACATTTTGTGATAATAAGGCGTTACTTTGCCCGAATCGGTATCGAGGTCGCTATTTTTCTAATAACCTTTAAGAACAAGTCGAGAAGTCATATCTCTGATGAATAATTCCTAGAATTTGATAATAGTATAATTTTGCTTACATTTTTGAATTTATTGATTAAAATAATAATCAATTAATCAATGAATATTATTTTTATTGATGTGATTGAAATCAAATCAATTCAATTAATACTTTGTTTTGAGACCATTACTTTTTTATGATAATTACGATATGTTTTTTTTTTCTTTTGGATTGTTGCATGCTATTTTTAAATATAATATAATTTCATATTTAGTAGAATTCTCTGAGTTAAATTGGGAAATCCGGTATCATTGTATGTATGTATATATAGATAACGTAAATAGAATTTGATTGTCGCGGGGGACTTTTGATAAGAGGGGTAGTTTTTGAGATATTGGAGTTAAAAAAAAAACAAGTTTTCGCCCATATCCTTTGAATGGCTGATCCGATCAATTCAAAATTTTGAACATACAGAGATTATATCATCAATCGGTTTGAGGACTTTTTTGACACTAGGGTAGTTGGGTTGACTTCACAATTCACAATTACTTTGTACATAGTTTAATTGTACTTTTTATTGAATAAAAATTTTACCTTATATTAGAGGTGGTTTTTAAGATGAAGGGGGCAAAATATGGTCTTGTTTGATAAGAAAGGGTATTCGAAATTTCAATGAACCTAGTCTATTTTATTTATTGCTATTCACTCAAAACGGTACGGTACGGCCATTACCGCCACGCTAAGCAGACAGATTGGTGCTCACAGTCAAAGTTTCGTTTACACAAATAAAAAAGGTGATGCCTTTTTGGTTGACTTTACGTCATCCATTGACTGGAGAGGTATATTTTTAAACCACAACTACTAAGGCAACAGTTTTGAGAGCGCTTTTCAAAATGAAATCAAACTTTGTTTTATGTTAGTAAGGATATTACAATACATTCGAGCCTCGAACGCTCAGGTGAATAAATCTCTTTATTCATCTAAGTGTTCGAGATAAAAGTGCTTAAGTAAGATGATAAAGTTGTAATGATACACTCTTTTATCGTTTGTTATTCACGTTTTATTTGAGAAATAATCTCCGTCACAAACCAAACATCACGAGATCTCAGTTCGGGGCGAACTACTAGTTATTGTATTGTTGTCCGCTAATCTGAAACGGTACTTACGGAAGACCAGCGCGGGCTGTCTTCGTGCAACCTGCTTCATGCTGAGAAAGGCCCTTCTTGCAGCGACTCGATTTACTACATTTTATGTACCTAATAATAATGACTTGTTGTTGCAAATAAAATTCTATTCTATTCTTTTAGTAGTAGCTGTTTATATACGAGTAGTATATGTATAGATATAGTTTCCTATGATTATACGGTATTTAGGGTTATACGGTACTACAGTTATACGGTTCCTGCTGACCTAATTTCGGGTTTACGGGGATTGGGGATTGTAGTAAAGATAGTAGGCGTATGTAATACAGAAGCATACTGCTGTCCTGCTTTTTGTGGATCTCCAAGTCACCTTTTAAGGCGACATCCGTGGGTTGCTACGGAGAGGTCGATTCTTATGCCGCGTCACGGCGACAAGTAAACTAATGTACCTATACATTCATAGCATTGTCATTTTCAAAATGCGAGTTTTTAAAAAGATAAGTAAGTACCAAAGCTTCTGAGCGCATAACAATAATACAAACAAAGTGCCTAAATGCGAGCCTCATTCCCGGTAAATGTGTGTGTAAACTGGAAACTGACAGTGCACAGTGTACCTACTGCACGAGAACACATTACGATCCCAAGGTATGTGGTTTCGTGAATACATTAGAGCGAATTTTAACTTCACTCCTTATACCCGAGCTCTTACCATAATTGCGAATGTAATTACTACAACTCGGCTAGCAGGTAGCACTCACGCGTACTTACCGTGGAACACATGAGGTGTGTTCCAGGTGGAGGCGGAGAGGTCGGGAGGGAGCCTGCGAGCGTCTTAAGGTACAAGTTCGTAGCCGACTGCAGACAGCAGCAGAAGGCGTTAGGGAAAAGTGTCAATACTGGGCCCCATACATTGTATTATGTATTGAATTTGTATAAAGCTGTGTCGCTCTCGCCTGCCTGTATGAACTGTATCAAATGCCTCTGACGAATCGTTTCTAATGAAAGAAAACGATGAGAAGCGATGCAGGTCCTTCCACCATTCCGTTACCTTAAATGTAAATCTACGTATCAGGATTCCACGGACCATGTAAATAATTATTTTTTACAAGTGGGCCAGAATCTTGTGGGCAAAATTCTTGAAAACTTAAACTGTTCCCAAGACGATCTTGCAAATATAAATATATCTAAAGTCAGCAAATCAAATTCAATCATGCTACTAGACATGGATCCATTCAAAATAGATAAAATAGTTACATCATTAATATACTCTTTTTGGAAAAAAATGGAACCGACTTCACCACTAAAAACTTACAAATAATTCTTAGGGTAAGTTCATATAATTTGAAGGCGGTGCCAATAAACATGTTGTTGTGCTTGGCAATTCGGCACCAACTTCAAATTATATGAACTTACCATTTAAATTATATTAACTATTTTATCTATTTTGAATGGACAACAACATGTTTATTGGCACCGCCTTCAAATTATATGAACTTACCCTAAGAATTATTTGTAAGTTTTTAGTGGTGAAGTCGGTTCCATTTTTTTTCCAAAAAGAGTTTATTTTTAGCTTTTTTTCGTTGTTAAACCTACGACACCACGACGTCTCCGACACACTATTTAAGAGTCGTGTGAGGGTGCAATAATACGTTATTTTTTGTATGAAAATATATTTTCCAAATCGGTTGAGTAATAACGGAGTTCTGAAGTAATGCAGTAGTAGTCATTAAAGAGTCACCGACCACCAACACGCCTGCCAAGCGTGAGTATTATGGCAAAACCCTCCATTGCTTTCTTTACCATTGGGGTGAGGCCCATGTCCTATATAGTTGACTTTTATGGGCTGTAATGATGGTGATGATACATGTATTCAGCATTTATAGCCAGAATGCGTCAAAGTCAATTCCACTTACTACTACCCATCATCATCATTTTCCAGCTATTTTGATATAAAAACCAAACTACTGAACCGATTTTTATAAAATTTCTATGGGTCCACCTCGCAAGTATGGCCTATCGGAGAAATCAAGTAACAAAAAAAAAATCATACACCCGAATTGAGATCCTCCTCCTTTTTTTGAAGTCGGTTAAAAAATATTTTATCATCTGGGATAGATAGCATTACATCGTTTTTTTTTCAAAAAATGTCTTAAGCCTTTGCGTGTACCATAGCCTTTATTTGTAACACTTGTCTAAACTGGTATATTTCCTAAAGTACTTAAAGACTTTATTGTCATTCCAGTATTCAAATCAGGAAACCGCAAAGAAGTCGGTAACTATTGTCCAATTTCTCTTTTACCTACTTTGGCTAAAATATTTGAAAAAGTCATAAAAGGCGCCTCATAATTTTTGTAGACAAAAGTAAACTTCTGTCAGCAAATCAATTTGGTTTTAGATGCCAACGATCCGCTTCTGACGCAATTGAAAGCCTGGTTAGTCAAGTCACACACCATCTTGATAGTAAACTAAAATGCATTGGATTGTTCCTAGATTTGGCAAAGGCTTTCGATACCGTATCCATACCACTGCTGCTCCACAAACTTCAATCCATGGGTATTAGAGGAATCCCTTTGTTATCGTTTCCAGATCGTAAAAATTGATGACAGTTCGAGAGTATCACTCAACTTTGGTGTTCCCCAAGGCTAACAAAAACATAATGTCTCTGCACGGTCGGGGTTTTGAAAAAACACTCTCAATTTCACATAAATGTACCTATGGATATTCTGATATCTGTGCGTATGGAGTCAAGCCAAGAGGCTAGTTGAAGCTTCGTTACGGCCAACGTCGGTTAGTTTAGTCATCGTCGGTCGAAACTTAGTTCTGATGAAGTATTCTAGTAAGTAAAACTAATGCTGACTCAGCATTAGTTTTACTTACTAGAATACTTCAGGTTTCATAGACATGGAGACAAACAAAAGGGTAAATATATATGACACCAAATGTCAATCTACTGCATCGCTTATAAAAAATCTTATGTAGTTATATGTTATACCAAGTGTGAGCTAAAATAAAAGAAACCCTCAAAAATGTTTGCTGTGATTCACAAACGAACAAACAAGGCATTAATTTGCGACAAGAACGGGTTATACGTTTAAGGTATCGTTTTGGAATAACACTATAAAAAACCGCCGTATTGCGCTCTACTTGCTACAAAAACTTGGTATGAAGGATAGAAACGGTACGAAGCGTTCTCACCCTCTCTTCTTACAACGGAAATTCGTTTCAACATCGGTACATGGCAGTGTGCTCCATGCGCGCGCCGAGAGAGGTGCTGTTCGATTACAGTAATAACGTGACATAGTCAGCGTGTCACGTTTTTTACGGAAAGGTAATTTGGCTATTCCCGTGTTACTAAAGCGTGATATACTAGGTTTGAACCAATTTAGCTGTAAAGCAATAGCTAAATACATTTTTAGGCTTCCTAGTCACGTTTTTCTCGCAAAAAACTTACATATTTTTGGAATATAAAGATATGTACCGTTTTAGATGATGAATGAAATCTCCAAAGGTTTTGTTTTATATCAATTATTACCACGTATCTCGTTGTTGTCGTAAAGTTTGTATACATTTTGTCGTGATAGCTTATGTTGTTGCATTACAGATGATGACATATTATTGTACCTTATTTTTCAGATAGAGCCACGATCGCGATCCAAAAAGATTTTGGGTCTTCTTGCTAAAACACCTACAGGAAATTACTAAAATGAATGCTCCGTGGAACAAAAGCTCTTGTACCAAGCCTCGTCATGATTCTACTAGTTCAAGTTCTTCAAGCAACAGCTCTTCTTTGTCAGGACCATCTTTTTACAATGAAACAAACGATTCTGTAGAACAAGACGCAGATTTTAAATGAAGTAAAGCCAAAACTACCACTGGGAGTTCCAGTGATGAAGAAATTCATTTTAAAACCTTAGATAGGCAGACTAAAATGACCGACTCTTAAGCACCGCCTTTGCATGTAAAAAAAGAAGTTGCAGCTGATACTTATATCCCGATAAATGAGGAAATACTTATGACAAAATTTAAGCTCCAATTCAGGATACTGAAAATTCACCTACTACATCTGTAAAAATCTGCACATATTCGCAAACAGACTCGACCCCTCGATTAATATAACTGGAAAAAAATGTTTCAAAAAAATTAACTGTCCAAAGTCGTATGAATCGAGTTAAAAAAAACATCCCAGCTCGGGAACTGGGTTAACTGTGCAAAGAGAGTTGTGCATTTAAATGTCGTGAACAAAAATAAATTGAACCTTTTTAATGAGATTCTGAATACCCTTTCTTACATAAAAAGATCTGATGATCATCCATTGCCCTCTTCATCTTAAAACCACCCCAAATAAGGACAATTATAATCTTATTTTGAAATTTGATATATATTTGATCTGATATATATATATATGAGATATTACATATGATATTTCATATTTTCACACATTTTCAAGACTTCAATCTTATTTACCCCTTTTGCAACCCTTAATTTTAATACAGGGGTGGTTTCAGCAAATCAAAAGTAAGTTAATTGGAAAGTCAATCCCCCACCTCCCAATAGTCTATCCTACAAAACATACCAAAAGTTTTAACCCCTTAATGCACCCCTTTGTTACGAAAACCACCCCTTTTTATAAGTATAATAAATTATTTATAAATTTGCAGCCCATACTCTTTCAAATGACACCCCACAAGCCAAAAATCTTCTTGTTTTACTTAACACACCTATTTCTCAAAAACTACCCTAGTTTCAAAAAACCTTGTAAATATTGATGAGTATTAATATAATCTTTACATGTTCAAAATTTTGAATTAATCGAATCAGCCATTCAAAAGATATGTGTGGAAATTGTTTTTTTTTTACCCCGATATCTCAAAAACAAATCAAAATGTCCCCGGCGGCAATAAAATTTTATTTACGTTATCTCTTTACAGTTTAAATTTCATGAAGATCGGATTACCCGTTCGAGAGTTATGCCGTCACAAACATTGCCACATACATACATACATACGTACATACATACAGTGCCGGATTTTCTAACTTAACTAAGAGATCTCGTTTGCTTCGCTCACTTGATCATCAATAACAGTTTTTGACTTGTCACGTTCTTGTCGCATATGAGCGAGGGTTCCTTAAATTAGCTCCCAAATCACGGTATTTGGTAGTAACTTTGCCTTATGCGCTGTAGGTTGTGGGTTCGATTCCCACCCAGGACAAACATTTGTGTGATGAATATAGATGGTTGTTCTGTGTTTGGGTGTTGTATCATATAGTACGTATAAATTAACAAAAAAAAAGTATTTAAGTATTATATCAGTAATCACTTCCCATATTCTTGTAATATGGGAACTGATTACGGCGGCTGATTCGGCCGAGGATCACAAAAGGCGCAAATATAGTGGTCTCGACAGAGCTTACCTATTTGAGCCTTTTGGGGTGGAGACCTTGGGTCCGTGGGGAGCCGATGCCCTCCGGGTTTTCAAAAATATTGCGGGGCTTTTGATCGAGGCGACACGTGACCCAAGGGCTGGCTCTTATTTAGGCCAGCGAATTAGCATAGCTATTCAGCGTGGCAATGCAGCCAGTGTCTTGGGCACGCTTCCGTCTGGTACTGGTCTGGAACAGTTGAGTTACCTATAGGCCGTTTGTAACGGTCCTTAGGTAATCTGACTGATTCCTTTGTACTTAGTTAGTTTAATTTATTGAATTTAAATACTTATATATAATACTATATAATACTATGCTTAGTTTGGGGCTAGATGGCGCTGTGTGAAATTAATGTTCTGTTTATTTTATTTTAAAGGAAAGTCTACAGCTATGTAAACATAATAAGATAGCTAAAGAATAGAAACATAAAGCCAATAACAGACATTCACAGATATAAACACAGACATATGATTGTATTTGGTGTGGCCAATATTTTGTTCATAACGGATAGTAGTTGTTTCAAATTCTAGTCGGCTCTTAACAAATCGTTTTTGCTGTGGGTATTGTAGAAACTACTTGCTACTATGCTTCTAAAAGATGATGGTTCGTTAAATGGCTATCTTTTTAAATATTTTTTATGCCTTTTAGAATTGACGTGAATTGTTCAGCTGATTTATTATAATTTAATTAAAAACTTAAACCTAATTCACGCACCGTTATGTCGTGTCATAACCCTGTTGTCTAAAAAGCTAGCTGAAAAATCCCCCGTGAAAAAAATAATTAATAATTGTTATAGCCGTCAAATTGCTTAGTATTTCTATATCTCGCTAGACTAGTTAATAATGACATCACATTGGTGCTAGATCAACTTCCCTCAGAAGTGGCGACACCAGGTGATAACAAACAGATCTCATAAAAAGCTTTATGTGACGGTCAAGTTATTTTAATTGCAGCGTTTTACCTGAAATAAACGCATATTAAAATACTTACCTCACTGAACTTTGCTCACAGTTTTACGAAACTATAAGAGGCGCGCGGCTCGATCTTCAATAAAGTTCTTCTTTATTGAATATATAATCACCACGCTTGGCAGGCATGTTGTTGATCGCAGTAATGATGGTACGTAGTAGTTCCACTGAACTGCCTGCCTTTCGGTAGGTCTAGGGTAGGCCTTTGGCTTCATCATCAGATGACGATGATGACGATGTTCACCGAAACTCCGTAAAAAAACAACTGAACCTACTTAGTGGGTATGTCGTATGATGCATTCTGTCTACTATTGCTGTATACTTGTAATATCCTTCACATCGTCATCATCATTACAGCTCATAAAAGTACACTGCATAGGACAAGGGCCTCCCTCAATGCTAGAGAAAGCAACAAAAAAGGGTTTTGCTATAATCACCACGCTTGGAAGGCGTGTTGGTGAATGCAGTAATGATACTGATATATAAAAGGGTTTTGCTATAATCACCACGCTTGGAAGGCGTGTTGGTGAATGCAGTAATGATACTGATATAGGTATATTTTTTTGTGAATACATATTATCTTTCTTTATATCTTCGTGTGGACTGTGTTATAGTTCTGGTATCAGACTTTACGAGACGCCGATATAGGCGTCTATCATGGCTCATTAACGATTAATAGCATTACCTCAGTACTCTGACACTATAAAAACTCTTAAATAGGGTGTTGGAGACATCGTGGTCTCGTAGGTTTTACAACAAAAAAACGGTTAATACATAAACTTTTTTTTTAATAAAAATGGAACCGATTTCACCACTAAAAACTTAAAAATAACTCTAAGGGTAAGTGCATATAATTTGAAGGCGGTGCCATACAATAAACATGTGTTTTTGCTTGGCAACTGGGACAACTATAGTCGACAAATCGACTATAGTTGTAACGCATATGTTCCTTTCTCTGCTCATTTCATTTCACTTGTGCTCCGTAACATAAACAGAATACCATTTCAAGGTGAAACGCGTTTGCTTTCGAAGTGAGCTCAGTCACGTGAGTGAATTCGAGTTCGTGTTCAAATTTTTTACTGAATGTGTCTACAGAATAGCTTTGCTGACCGCGTGCCCAAAATACAATTTCACAATATTTTTTGATTCCATTTACAGTAACATTTAGTTATTTTAAATCATACAACGTCTAGGCAGCGATGGAATTTGTAAACTACGCACGTAGCTGCACTGAGTATAGCAGCAGATAATAAATTCCACGTTTTGAGGTTTGAACGTTGGAAGCCTTCCAGAACGGTGTTGTCCTACCGGCCGGGGGGCTGGTCGTTACAACAAGATTTAACGAGAGAGTTGCTGTAGATCAGCGTACTTTGGTACACTCCGTATAACGTTGGTCGTTCCAACAAGGTTAAGCGAAAGAGATGCTGTAGGTCAGCGCAATTTGGTACACTCCTTATAACGTTGGTCGTTCCAACAAGGTTTAGCGAGAGAGGTGCTGTAGGTCAGCGCACTTTGGTACACTCTGTTTAACGTCCGTCGTTCCAACGAGGTTAAGCGAGAGAGATACTGTAGGTCAGCGCACTTTGGTACACTCCGTATAACGTTGGTCGTTCCAACAAGGTTTAGCGAGAGAGGTGCTGTAGGTCAGCGTACTTTGGTACACTCCGTATAACGTTGGTCGTTCCAACAAGATTTAGTGAGAGAGGTGCTGTAGGTCAATGCACTTTGGTACACTCTGTTTTACGTCGGTCATTCCAACAAAGCTTAGCGAGAGAGGTGCTGTAGGTCAGCGCACTTTGGTTCACTCTGTATAACGTCGGTCGTTCCAACAAGGTTAAGCGAAAGAGATGCTGTAGGTCAGCGCAATTTGGTACACTCCGTATAACGTTGGTCGTTCCAACAAGATTTAGCGAGAGGGGTGCTATAGGTCAATGCACTTTGGTACACTCTGTTTTACGTCGGTCATTCCAACAAGATTAATCGAGAGGGGTGCTGTAGGTCAGCGCACTTTGGTACACTCCGTATAACTTCGGTTGTTCCAACAAGGTTTAGCAAGAGAGGTGCTGTAGATCAGCGCACTTTGGTACACTCTGTTTAACGTTCGGTCGTCGCCATCGACGCTTATGAATTAATATGAAACCAGTGTGTGCTACCAGTGATGACTTACGGATCCAAGACGTGGTTTCGCGTTTTTTTGAGCGAGGAATTTGATGACCAGGTCACTTTTATTTGTGGGGTGATGTCAAAAGATTAGTGTACAGTGAAAAGATGGCCAGTGTAGAACAACTGAAGCATGCCAACGTACCAAGGCACTGGCTGCATTGCCACGCTGAATAGCTACGCCAAAAGTATACTTTAGTCCAGTTGTTTATTCTAGGTATTTTGGTCACAGTAGGGTTCCTACCCTACCTACTCAGCATGTACTTACTTACCTAGGACCTACCTTCGAATAATGAACGGATATCTATTTGTTTTTAAAATGTAACAACCTCGAGTATTTTGGACGGTCATAAGCCCGATACGTAGGAAGGAAAATTTGAAATGAACACAGCTTATTTATTTTTTAATTTTCCTTTTCAAACCACTTATCTACATTAAACACAGGTGTTATAAATTCGGGGACAGTTATGAAAGTCAGAAAGTCCCTATCTTGAAATGATGCGATATAACGTCATTATAACGACACACTGAGGTACGAGTACATCACCGAAGGGTCATTTTCATTTAGTCTGACTGTTCGCTGATTTGTCAGACTAACGAAGAAGTCACTAGCCTCCACGCTGTGATAAAACGTATATCTATGAGTAGTAGAGCTCCTTGTGACAGGGCTCGTCCTGGGAAGTACTACCACCACACCTATTTCGACCGCCAAGCTGTTTTAATGTGTTTCGGATCGAAGAGTAAAGATAGTTGCCTGTGAAATGAAAAGGACTTGGACTACGCGTTCACGAGGAAAGTGGTAGTTAGTTTGAAATTATTGAAAATAGTTTTATTATATTATGTGACTAAAAATTTATGTTTTTCGCAATTTTTCCTTTATCTGTGACAACTAAGTGATCATAAATAAGGGTTACGTCTTTTCTTTTTGAGGTATGGAACCCTAAAAAATAGACATCACCGTAACGTTCTGAGAACGACCGCGTCGATCCAATGTGTTCACAACGTATAGTAAAGCCGACGGGCCGACGGGCTGACGGGCTGACGACGGGCCGACGGCGCTCGCACACGTGAACGCTCAGCTTTATTATGGAAAAACTAGAAAATAGCGTTAGCATTATACTCATAAATAGGAGGTCTGCTCGATAAGTTAGTTAGTTTCATTAGTTCCGTAAACGTCACCAGAAGACTAATTTAATTTAGCGAGTAAAGCGTCTAAATTGACTTCGTGTTGCATTAATTATGTATCCATGATTGAGTTTAACCCGGCGTCATGGGGCCAACCCCCATGACGCCGGGATAAACTCAATTAAAAGTCAGTATGACCCCAGACTTTTTGTTCAGCTTGCAAATTCGTAAATACTAAGGCATCGTTACCGCTTTTCTCAGTAGCTGGAGTTATTAATAAGCACTATAGGAACCCGAGACAAACAGATTCTTTAACAATCAAAAAAAAGAAAAATAAATAAATATTTATTGATTAAGTTGCTCTGAGCGTAGTTGACAATGAATAAACTGGACGACAACCGTTTCTTTACGCTTGAATTATAATTTCTTGATAACTTATTGACTTTTTTGTCTGTTGATCGATAAAGATGGATTCAAAAGAAAAATAAATACATCGTATTTTATTAACAACTTCAAAAAAAGGAGGAGGTTCTCAATTCGTCGGAATCTTTTTTTTTTTTTTCTGTATGTTCCCGTAATACTCGAAGACGCCGGAACCGATTTGAAAATATTTTTTTTAGTTTGATAAGGTTTACTTCACAGGTGGTCCCATTATCATCAAGTCAGGATCCAATGATGGGATCTTGGAGAAATCGAGGGAATTCTTCAAATATGATGGGCATACTTGAAGCGAATTGGGTATTTTTTGGGTCGAATACTTCACAAGTGGTCTCATCATCATCAGGTCAGGATCTGACGATAAGATCCTGGAGAAATCGAGGGAACTCTTCAAATTTAATGGGCACGCATGAAACGATTTTTATATTTTTAGGGCGTCTTACCTCAAAAGCAAGGACAAGACGGACCCCTTATAGGATCACGCGTCTATCTATCTGTCCGTCCATCTGTCATCAAATTGTATCATGTTCTTCATTGAAGTCTGTCGTTTTTATTTTTAAAACGTTATTATTAAAGTTTTAGTTTATAAAAACGTAGTTATAATTTCTTGAAGAATGTGACTATGATTTCATGTCATCTGATCAGGAGAACATTCGTTGGTGAAAGTTCAAATGAGAAATGACACATGTCACATGTCCTGCGAAGATAAAAAGCAAAAAAAAAACCTCTACATTTCATGGTTGCAACAAATACATATTCCCTGAACATGTTGTACCTTTCTGTAACGATTGCATAAACAACCATGATTCTGATTAGATTTTAGTAGGATTTTATAAAGATCTCTTAGGCAAGTTTATAAAAGTGCCATGAAAACCATAAGTTTGTTAATTAATAATAAAAGTGAGATTAGGCTTTATTATTGGGTTTTAAGACATCATTCAAATGTAATACAAATTCTTGTTTAGTTTACTAACGTGCTCACAGTTAAAGTTTTGTTAACACACAGAAATAAGCTTTTTGGTTGACTTTACGACATCCGTGGGCTGGAGGGATAGATTTTTAAACCACGACTACTAAAGCAACGGTTTTGAGAGCACCTTGAAAACGTCATCAACCTTTATTTCATGTTAGTAAGGATATTATAAGACAGCCAAATGAGAGAATCTCGATCACTTAAGGTTAATTACGTTGTATTTGAGAAATTATCTCCGTCACAAACCAGACATCACGAGATCTCAGTTCGGGGCGAACTACTTGTTATAAATTGTGGTTGCTTATGTTATTATTACGTTATTAAAGTTACCTTGGAGGATTAGAAGAAATCAATTTGATCAGATCCATTTTGGGAAATATTCTGTTCCGACAGGCTAGTGCTAGTAGCATAACAATTGCTTGCAGTACCTAAATATTTTATCCTTGATAATTCCTTGATAAGTGATTTCGTATATTTAAAAAGAAATAAAGCTTTTAAAACTTTATTTAGACATAGTGTTCCTCAAGCTTGGAAATTAATAAATATTACAGGACGTTTATTTCACACAGCGCCATCTAACTTAAACTAAGCATAGCTTGTGATTTAGGAACTAGATTACGGATAGAATACTTATATATATTTTGTAAATTTTTACTTAATATATTATATAACAGTCAGATAATTAGACCAACTTGCATTCACAGATTTCGGACACGTGTAATGTCAGCAGTAAAGTGGCTAGCAGTCCAGCCATTCATTCGTCGTAGTATTCGTCTCTAATGATAGCTCTCTGGGCTAGTACATACGTTTTAAGAGACTGGTTTCGCTTCTTTTTAATATTTGATATAATTCACTAAATTGACTTTGTGGTTCACGCATCCTATACCAACATAGGAATAGTTTCATTCATCTGGTTTTTTAGACGAAACTAACCGACCGCCGCGCCCCCTAAGCAACTCAGAATCTGAAACCGCAACACTATCATTATGTGCAGTGTCGTCCTTTCAGGGCTTTGATCTCGGCAAATTTTGGGAAATCGAGGAGGTCACAACTCCTCCTATAATGAGTGTAAACGATAAATACTGTGAACAATTTTATTGTTCCACTACTACACGCACGCAGTCAGGTAAGTATGTACCTGCCTTACCTTTAAAGAATAACTCATCAGCGCTCGGAAACGCGCTTGAGATATCGCGTCGCAGATTTTTTAGTTTAGGACGCAAACTCAAGGCGAATCCTCACATCAAATTACTATATGATAACGTCATTAAGAAATATCTTAAGCAGAACTATATTTCTCTGGTGGAGAATATTCTTCCTGAAGGCGTTTCGCGCAATCAAGTTGTGGCGTAACCGTCCGCTACAAGGCTCTGAAGTTTTATTCTTTCTTGCTTTTCTTCTAGCCATTGCTGGTATTCTGATTCGTAACACTCAGATATTTTTTTATGTTCTTGGAACAGAAAATGTTCGGTTTCTGTTACAAGTTTGAGTTGAGTTTTTTTTGTAGACATTGTTGCGGCAAGTATATTATCGCCTTAACAAGTTAGTCTGATATCGACATAGATGCCTACACGCGATGAGTAATGTAGGTCATCACCGCGGTCAGCCATTTGTCGACGGCAGGTTTGTTGTGATGCCGTCAGCACTTTGCAAAACTGTCGGAGCGCGATTACGCGGCCGCGAGTAGTCTCAGCGAAAATCGAACGATCACTGAAAAAAAAAAAAAAATGAAATCTGTAAAAAACTTGTTAACCGGTAAAAACCAGAAAAGTTACAATAAATATCAAATAAATATCCAAATTTTCCATTTTGTTCCAATTTGCATCACAGGTAATATCTGTCAGCTACTAGGTACTCAGAAACACTTATTATTATTCATACTGGTAAGGAATGGAACTTCTTGCCCTCGTCTTTTTGTCTGCACCAATACAATCTTGGAGTATTCAAGTCCAAGTGAACAGGTTCCTTTTAGACAATCGTGCTCCATATTAGGCCACATCGCCACTAGTTTTTCAAGTGAATTGGTGGTCAAACGCTTAGCTTAATATCAATAAAAAAAATCTGTACACAGTTTAAATTTTAATAAAAATAATTTTCTGATAACGCGTTCGAGAGTTATGCCGTCACAAACGTTGCCACATACATACATACATACTGTGCCGGATTTCCCAACTATACTCGGAGATCTCGTTCGCTTCGCTCACTCGATCAAATATCTGGTCCAGCCGTTATAGGCGGCTGACGTTTTGCTAGAATTACTCTAAAAACACGAGGTAACTAGCAGCAGTATGGATTGTTAACGTTAGCGGGTCTAAAATTCGCTCCAAACATCTCGTGATATCTGTTTTGTCTTACGTATTTAACCACGGAGGTTATTACTCAAATAGAAAGTTTTTTTTGTTTTATTGTTCGACGGGGAAGTGCTTGGCCTTCATCTCACCTGGTCACAAGTTGAGATAAGGCCGAAGGTGGAGGCGCACTTCACCCGGAATCTTCAACAAACAGAGGAACTGGCTATCTACCCTCTAAATGCCGGAACACAACAATTTTAAAATTATTGTTATGGCGACAGAATTAGGTAAAATGGTGGTAGCTAGCCAGGCGGACTCAAACAAAGTCCTATCACCAACCAAAAAATACCCGTAATTAACAAATGATTAAAGTGTGCTTCCATTACACCTACTAACCTTACTTATGCACCCTTTTTCTTAATCTTTATTAATTCGAACAATAATCAATTCAGTATAGAATATAAGTTATGTATTAACAGACCACCAGTTCCAAGTTTACAAAGTTTTAGTTAATTTTAGGGCAACCGGCCCTTTGGGTCGAAGTTGGTCCTTAATGCTTGAAGATAATGAATACGCTCACTCCACGGTAACTGCTACATTCACAATTGATTAGACTCGTCCATCTAACGCAGATGTTTTAATAACGGTTTTCGAAAACCAGTTTCATACGAGTATAGGAACAGAAAACGTGACGTTAACTGAAACGTTTTAGTATCGTAACTATAAATTCGAGGCTCGTGATACTTACTCGCTTTATCAATGGTACGGGATAATTGATACAATAATAAAATTACACTATAGAGTAGTAGAGCCCTCTGTGAAAGGGCTTGTCCGGGTAAGTACTACCACCATACCTTTTGCAGCATTGCTGTATTCCGCTTTGAAGGGTATGGTTGCTGGTGAAATAACGGGTACGCGAGGCTTAACACCTTCATGAATTAAGTTGACGGGTGCAATGCAGTGCCGTGTAAGCTATCTTGGATATATAATGGAACAGTTTATTTATGTATATTCAATGGCGGCCTCATTTTGCTACACACAAATTAAATATTGAACTCATTCAAAAAAGGTTCTTGTGGCACTTGGCCTATGCGGCCAGAATGGCCAAAACATTGCGATCATACTCGGATCGCCTTGAGCTTTTTAAAATCCATATCTTTGAAAATAGTAGATCACAAAATACACATTATTTATTGTATAACGTTTATGGTTAAACAAAAAAATTGATTGCCAACAGTTACTAACTAAAATAAACTTTAGGGCCCTTTGTAGATTACCTCGTCAACCAATCCCACTCCCAGTACCTCCTTTTCGCTCCCTTGTCCTTGATAGCAACTCACCTATCCCAAGGATTACCAAAGCTATCAATATTCACTGGACCCCTGTTGATATTTTTTCAATAAAAATCCAAGAATTTCGAAAATTCTTGTCTGAGAATTTAGATAACATTATGTATATATACCATAAGTTCACCTTTTCCAGCAATTGTACATGGGCCCTGTTGGTTTCTCCTATTTTTCTTGCACTTTCATAAAAACCTTTATATAATACCTTAATATAAAACCTTTTATAATACCTTTATTAAAGCGCTTAATTTAAGCTCTTCTCTTCTTACTCGTCTACTTAGTTTTATCTTATTTATGTTGTGTGCTCCTAATTTTGCATGCTGTGTTTGTGCAATTAGCTATACATAATAATTTAGTTTAAAGTAAGCACGTAATGTAAATGCAACAGTTGGTAAACTTAATAAATAAAATAAAAATAATAGTTTCCGAGTTATGTTGGGAAATCCGGCACTATATTACTAAGTATGTATGTTGAACGAGCTATCCAATTTTAAATGGTAAAATAGCCACTACCTTTACAATCTGCTTTAATAAGCTACTTAATGGCGGATATTTTCCTGATACACTAAAAATCGCAAAAGTTTCACAAAAAACAGACCCCAGTAACTACAGACCCATTTCAGTTCTACCAATACTATAAAAAAATTCTAGAAAAAATTATACACAAACGATTAGAAAATTACTACTAATATAAATAAAATAAAAACTAACATAGATAAGAAAAACATCGTTCTTGGAATATTTATCGACCTCAAAAAAGCATTCGATACTGTCAGCCATAAATTGCTTTTAAAAAAAACTTGAATGTATTGGTATAAAAGAAACTGCTTTTAAAATGTTTAAGTCATACTTATCCAATAGATCCCAGGCTGTTCAAATCGATAACATCCAAAGTACAACTGCATCTGTAGCATATGGAGTACCCAAGGATGTATATTAGGTCCGTTGCTCTTCTTAATTTATATAAATAACATGCATCAACAAGTTCTAGTTGAAATAACGCTGTACGCAGATGATACGTGTCTATTTTACTATGGCACCTCTATCCACGACATTTTACCGCGTGCACAAGAAGACTTAAACATCCTTTTTACCTGGTTTCAACACAGTCTTCTGACTATTAATATTTTTAAAACAAATTAAAAATTAAAAACTGTTATACAATTTTCAAAACTAAAAATAAAATAATCCCCCCGTTTGTCCCTCCTAAAATCAATAATGTAGACTTGTAAGAGAAAAGTAGCGAAAATATTTAGGGTTAGTGATAGAAAAATATTAAACAAAACTATTCACACTAAAACATAATTCGTAAAAAAATCAGTGATAACAAAGCTAAGTATGCGACGAGCCAGCTATCTTGTTTTACCTAGACCTTGGACGAACTATGGCACACAAATTATTACCTTTGAAGGCGCAAAGCTTTACAACAATCTACCCTCTGATATTAAAAATGTGGTAGCTAGCCAGGTAGACTTAAACTGGGGATCGAAACCGGGACCTCTGGATCTGAAATCGGTGGGTTGAACCACTAGACCGAAGAGGCGGTTTGAACCACTACTACATGTATATAAGACTACATGTATTGTTAGTTAGTAACGTATTGATGTTATTTTTTCTTTTGTTACTTTAAAATACTTGTATACAATTTTTATGAGCCCTAAAAACCAACGTTTTGTGCGGGCACACTCGACCAAAATTTAAGCTTAAAATAATAACTTTTAACTATGTTCATAAAATAAGAAAGTTCATAAAAAGTTAAACTATCTACTAACGTTAACAAAATAACAATTAATCTTAAAAGGAAACAAAAGACTAAAATATGATACAAACATTATGCGGCTAAATAGAAAAATATGTTCATATAATTATGTTCATAAACTAGTATTTCGCCCTGAACTGAGATCTCGTGATGTCTAGATTGTGTCAGGTATTTAACTAATAGCAAGCGTTTTACCCTAATAACGCACCCCTTTGTTACGAAAACTACCCCTGATAAAAATAAATGGAATGTTTTTTAATATGCAGCCGATACTCTTTCAAATGACACCCCACAAGCCGAAAATCAATTTTATTTATGTATTTTTTTACCGTTTTCAATTTTATCAAAATCTGATAAACCATTTGTGTCACAAACATTGCCGGCGACGAGTGTGTGATTGTACGCAATGAAAGTAGTAAGATACTAAATTAATGAAATTATCGCAGATATTTGACGCATACAGGCACATCTGACCCTAAATGTATCTGATTTTGTCAGGGCACAGTAAATCTTGTCCACGGCTCGGTTCGATTTAAGGCCGGTTAATTAAAAGGCTGACCCCATTCTGAATCTGTTGTAATCTTGATAGTTAAGCCACGGACGAGAATGCAGTTACTACGATGGAGGTAATAAGCCCGCATTGTTTGATAAGGCGCCCTACGGGTTTATTTGGCTAAAAACAGTGCAAATGAAAGAAGAAAATAAGAAAGAACAACATTTATTTGGCACATTGTACCTATTGTACAAAATAATAGATAAAGAAAGTAAAGTAGTAAATAAATAAACGCGTACCTACTACGCCAAATGGCACCATCTCAGCAATGTGCTGATACCTAAAAACCTGTGATACCACCTAAGTGTAACACCGCTGGTTTTCAGATTTTCTGTCCGATAACAACTCTCTAAGAATTAACTTTCAAACACGCTCTCAAACTAGTAGAAACTTATTGACAGAGCGAGCGAAGCGTCTCAGTTTCGAGATAACCCAAAAATGCTTTTGTCCGCTGTCGGTCGGCTGTCGGCTGTCCGCTGTCGGTTTGTTCTCGCCTACAGGTCGCATTTTTCAACCAATTTTGATGAAAATGGGCTCACATGTTTCTTGATGTATTATTTTTTTAAGCCGATCTCTTTTTTTGATCGGGAGGAAAATAGGGAGAAAAAGCTTGCTGTAGCGATATTTATCAATGGATTTTAATTAAATTTGAAAAACACACTCAGGATATAATTCTACACAAGATTTTGTGAAAAAAAAAACAAAAAAGGAGAGTGGAGAGAGGAAAGGGGAGAAGTTTGCTGTAGGATTTTTATTTTTGATTTATTTTTTCAAGAAAATTAATACCTATCTATACCAATCAGATTATGCAGTTCTCTCTACCTTTGTAAGACAAACTCGAAAACACCAAATTGAACCTCCTAAGTCCAAGGGAATACGAATAATCACTACAGCTATACCTCTTTTTGCTAAGTACCTCAGTTTGTTGAGGATTCCGGGTGAAGTGCGCCTCTACCTTCGGCCTTATCTCAACTTGTGTAACCAGGTGAGATGAAGGTCAAGGTGCATACCCGTCGTATAATAAAAAAAAAAAAAAAAAACTGACATTATACCACTAAATCTAAGAATATACGCAATACTTGTTATACCAAACAGATAATACATAGACATAAATTAAGAGGTGAGCAGAGAGCTGCGAAATAAACATAGTAATCATTAATATTAATAACAAGCCTCATAGCTCAGTTGGTAGTAGCCCTGCCTTCTGCGCTGTAGGTTGTGGGTTCGATTCCCACCCAGGACAAACATTTGTGTGATGAATATAGATGTTTGTTCTGTGTTTGGGTGTGTATTGTATGATAAGTATGTATTTACAAATTAAAAAAAAAAATTGTATTTGAGTATTATATCCGTAATCTAGTTCCCATATTACAAGCTATGCTTAGTTTGGGGCTAGATGGCGCTGTGTGAAATTAATGTCCTGTAATACTTGTCCTGTAATACTTATTTAATGTACATCCTAGGTACCTAAAAAAAGTGAATAAACAGACATCATTAATAATAATTAAGTAAATAAAATTATTGGAAGTAAGTACCGACCTACGTCCATATTAATAATATATACATATTAATTTGTTAATATCATTTTTTTATATAAATAGGAAAATATATTATAAACAGAATAATTTACAATTAGATGTTGTCAAAATTGATTCACAAGAAAAAGCTAAATTATTACAGCAAATTATTATCTTAAAGGGCATCTTGTACAAAAACTCAATGAAGTACCTAAAAGATTTAGGTGTGATTCATGACTGTAAACTTTTATTCGATGTCATGTTTTCTCAATTATTAAAAAGGCATCAAGAGCCATGAGAGAGGCTTTATCATGCGGTCCTCTAAGGATTTTAAAAACATAAAAACTGTATAAATGCTCTATAGTAGTCGTATGACATATCACTTGGAATACGCTTCCCAAAAATGGAACCTTCCTATCACATATATATATAATACAATTTTTATTCAATAAAAAGTACAATTAAACTAACTATGTACAAAGGAATCAGTCAGATTACCTAAGGACCGTTACAAACGGCCTATAGGTAACTCAACTGTTCCAGACCAGTAACAGACGGAAGCGTGCCCAAGACACTGGCTGCATTGCCTCGCTGAATAGCTATGCTAATTCGCTGGCCTAAATAAGAGCCAGCCCTTGGGTCACGATATCGCAATATTTTTGAAAACCCGGAGGGCACCGGCTCCCCACGGACCCAAGGTCTCCACCCCAAAAGGCTCAAATAGGTAAGCTCTGTCGAGACCACTATATTTGCGCCTTTTGTGATCCTCGGCCGAATCAGCCGCCGCACCAGCCCTAACTGATGTCCCAGGCAGATGAGATGGCGCTAGGGTGTCGACGCAGGTAGCGTCCCACACCAAAGGCCTACCCATTTCCCAAGGGACAAGAGTCATACCGTCGGGCCGCTTACCATCATCACGTAACTGACCATTCGGTTCAAGAACGGCTGGCACATTGACACTAGTATTATTATATATGTCACATATATATTGATGGAATAGAAAATTTTCAACGTAAATTCTTGCACTTCCTTAATTTTTAAATGAAAAAATTATGAATCTGACTACCAAGTTAACTGCGCCAAACAGCACCTCCTTCCCCTTTTCCTTCGGCGGAACTTCGCGGACATAACTTCGAGAATAATTAACTGTTCAATAGATTGTATGCGCTCACCCGTACACTCACAAATAATAATCTCGTCCACCTTCTCACAGTTTTTACGAATTATAGCCAACATGCAACATGGTTGTAAGCCAATGATTACTATTTGCTAGCCTAATTAATATTCCACATCCCAAATGTAGGAAGGTATTGTGTGTATGTAATATTTTAAACGATGCATTTCAGATATTATAAGTGATGAATGTTGATTATGGCTGCCAATTTATTTAATTATATATTACGGATATATATCCGTTATATAAATAAATAAATTGACAAATTAATCATATGATTCTGATCGCGAATGTAAATTAATTATTCGGCTTATACTTCTTATCAGTTTTGTTTTATCTATAAGTGCATGGATATTAATCTGCTGGATTGTTTGATTTTATTAACTCTGTCTCTAATTGTGAAGACCTATTAAAGGTTCTTTGTCTCCTATATTAAGTGCCAACAATGTTTTTATTTGCCGATGCTCTACCTAAAATAAATGAATAAAATAAAATTACAATATCAATATTTTAACTATAGAAAACATCTCTCCATACTGGAATCACTGTAGAGGTTCAAAACATTTCTTCTTCTTCATCTCATTTTATTTTTTTCGGTTGATTCCCATAGTTCTTGAATTCGGACATGTTTTTCTCTGCGTGATTGCTGTGCATTGTTAAAGTTATCGTTACATATTTTTGAGATTGAAAGTCGTTTGTTATCTCATTGTGGTTTTTCGTTAGACAGATATACACACATCAACATTGTCTAGGGATATTCCATTTTGAAATGATTTGCTTACAAACTATTTGCTTTTTAGAAAAAGTTTATATATGGAATTAAACCTCTTTTGTTCCCTTTTCAAAATTTAGAAAAAAATAAAAATAGAACGCAATAAACAAAAGATAGAATGGGGACTCCCATTTAAATTGAACAACGTTAATTTTGCCTAACCTAAATTAACTTTAATTTAATTATCAATTAGTGCTATCTAAGTAATTTTTAATTTTAACGGATCTTGGGATATTCGTAATGTCATGGAACGTCGACATTTAAGCAGAGAAGAAATGATAAGAGCGATAGGCATGTTACAAGCCGGTGCTATCCAACGCGTGGTTGCCAATACCCTAAACACCAATCAAAACGTAATTTCTCGATTGTGGTCACGTTATCGTATTACTGGGTATGTAAGAGAGCGCCACACCGGATAAAAACGAGTAACCACCCCTAGACAAGATCGTTTTCTCCAAAATTCCGCCAGGAGGGAACCCAATCTCACAGCAAAGCAGCTAGTGCAAAGGCTTCAGTCAGACCATCAGCTGTCAGTCAGCGACCAAACCGTCAGAAGAAGGCTACATGAAGTCGATCTTCATTCTCGTAGGCCGCTTCTTGTCTTCCAGCTCTACGACGAGGGAATCGCGGAAGGCGACTTCTTTGGGCTCAAGAACATTTGTTATGGAACAATGGCCAATGGACAATGGTTCTCTTTACTTATGAGTCTCGGTTTGGATTCCACCCCGATTCACGAAGAACATGTGTTTGGAGAGTTCCAGGCAGAGAAAGTCGCCTCCAGCAGCCACAAGAGGTCCATTCGTACCGAGGTGGGACAATCATGGTTTGGGCGGGAATTCGTATTGGCGCGCGAACCGAGCTCATCCTGTGATCATCCCTCACAGAGTTCAAATTGGCCAGGAACTTCAGCTCATGCATGATAATGCCAAACACACGGCGCGTTTGGTGTCAGCTGCCCTTCAGGAACATGATGTCGCGGTTTTGGACTGGCCTGCACAGTCACCCGACTTAAACCCAATTGAACACGCTTGGAACATGTTACAGCGAAGGGCTTTCAGCAATTTGCCATCAAATTTGACCACAGAAGACCAACTTTTTTGCCGTTTAAAAAAAACATGGGATCGCATACCCCAGCGAGACTTTGACACCCTAATTTTGAGTATGAATAACCGGTGCAGATGTGTTATCAACATCAGGGGAGGCAACACCGATTATTAAATTGTAAAAAGGTAATTTTATAAAGTCATGGCAACGTAAAAATAGTTATAACACAATTTACCGAACCTTGTAAATTTTCAGATTTTTCGAGAATTAAAAAATAAAAAATTATATAAAACTGTTGTTTTTATTATTATTAATAAACAACACAAAATAAAGATTCTTGCCATACCGAACATAATTTATTCAATAAAAAGTACAATTAAACTAACTATGTACAAAGGAATCAGTCAGATTACTAAGGACCGTTACAAACGGCCTATAGGTAACTCAACTATTCCAGACCAGTACCAGACGGAAGCGTGCCCTTAACATAACTTGCCATACCTAGTTTTGTAAAGAAATTATTTTCAGTTTTTGTAAAAATCAACAAAATGTTGAATATCCCTAGACAATGTTGATGTGTGTAGATGTTTGTTCAAACAGTTATGCAACAGTGTTAAAATTAAAATACCCCTGCTATTAAATAAAAAAACACATTAAATTTTATGTTAATATACCTAGTACCTGTGATCCCCACCTATGTTTTTGGCATTAATACCTGCTTGTTCAATAAAATAGTCAAATAAATTATGTTTTACAAACCGATAATCGATCTAAGTATTAGGACAATTGTCGTGCAAAAGGTACTCTTAGTGATGTAATTTTAAGTATCGTTTGAACGATGGATCGCCCGACTTGAATTTTGACAAACAATGCCGGCAACAACGATACGATAATTTGAATTTGACAAATAACTACCGTCAATTCGACCAAACATGACGTACAATGTAACGGCACATAGGTTGGTATCGTGTACGTTATCGTTTCTATTTTTAAACAGTGATTCTTTGATTTTCTGCTTCTATCTTTCTAAACGGACTCCGTATCTTCTATTATTTCGACCTCTGCCTAATCTTTGGACTCTCCGCAAGCGTTTTGAACTAATAACAAAACTATAAACTCGACCTAAAAAGTAATAAAAAGTATCACATAATTATTTACATTGCCTATAACTTAGTGGGTTGATTGTTGCCTTTCATACCATGCTCATACGTATCGCTCTTCCGGTATATTTTTTTCTTACTTAAATTGAGGAGGTAAGTACTTATTCTTATCCTCCGAAATTGGAGTTGTTGCTTTTAAGCTTTCTCCAACCTAATTTCAGTGACCCTTTGTAAACATGCCTTATTTACTTATTACTTATTATTATATACAATATATATTACTTATTACCTATAGATCAGGTACTGTACCAGAGAGAAGCATGCCCAAGACACTGAATAGCGTGGCATTACAGCCAGTGTTTTTGAAACTTCGGAGGTCACCGGCTTCCCACGAACCCAAGGTTTCGCTCCCATAAGGTTTTAGATAAGTAAAAACTGTCAAGACCACTATATTTTCGCCTTTGGTAATCTTCGGCCGAATTAACCTCCGCACCGGCCCTGACTGATGTCCCAGGCAGATGAAATGGCGCAAGGGAAACAACGCAGGTAGCGTCGTTAACACAATCGTTAACTTGGACGTGAGTAAGTCTAGTGCAACACCCTTGATACCATAGTGGTCTAATTTCATAATCAGTGTTTCATGGTGCTCGCAGTCAAAAGCCATAGACAAATCACAAAAGCCTCCCAACGCATCATGTGATTTCTCCCAGGCCTCGAAAATATGCGATACTAAACTGATACCGGCATCAGCAGTTGAGCGACCTCTTGTAAATCCAAATTGTTTATCATGAAATAGGGCGTTAGCATAAAAATGACTATGTAACTGTGCAAGAATAATCTTCTCAAATATTTTACTGAATGTCGGTAGTACTGAAAGTTAAAAGTTTGTTGGATCAGAACTGCTACCAGATTTAAAAGAGGAGTTATTTTACTATATTTCATTAAATTTGGGAAAACTCCGCAGTCGATGCATTCGTTGAAAATAAAAGCTAATTCAGGTGTATAACGCCTATTTACAACGCTTACAGAAATGCCCCAGAGGTCAGAGGTCTTCTTTTCATTTATAAGTTTAAATATATATATATAACTTATTAATCTTATTAATGAATAGTCTTATTAATCGACAAGAATCACGCGCGCAAACAAATAATACTATAAGTTTAATTCAGGCAACGTAAGATTAGTACTGGATGTTAAATACTAATTCGAAGACCCATATTTATATATACCTTAAAACTAAAATACATACAAAATATAACCTTAACCTTAAGCACACGTGGTGTCGCCGACGTGTTGCGGAGAGGGAGATCTTGCGACAGGTGACCCTTGAATCGTCGCTAGAATGTGATGCAGTAGGAGGATGTAGGGTGACAAGAGGAGGTCATTTTTTTTGTATTTTTGTCCTGAAAAAGGCTTTCTAAGGTAAAAGTTTGCAAAGGTTTGGAGTATTTGGTCTCATGTTTTTCAATAGAAAGTTTTTCAATAAGTCAATAAGGTATGGTTACCAAACCAAAGGTGTTGATAACTTTTGGAGTGTCATGGGTTTGACAGCGCACGTCCCACGTCATAACTCCATTACTGTCTACCACAGTGAAGACATTTTTTTCTTCAATAACTGATAGGTCTGCCATAATTACCATGTTTGGCAAACAGATTGTTCACATTTTCACAGCTAAAATATTGATTAAACAGAAGGATACTTCTGCCTCTCGATGTAACCCCTTGGTTGACTTTTACAACATCTGTGGGCTAGAGGGTTAGATTTTTAAACCAGAACCAACATGGCAGCTTGGCATTTTTGAGAGAACTTATCTTAAACTGCAAATGCATCGAGCCATACCCCCCCTCGCCCTGCTTCACCGCCCGAAAGTGCATCACGTGCGCGCGCACCTGTTCCCCCGCTCGCGCATACGCCGACGCCGCCGCCGCCACCGTCGCCCACCTGCCCGCGCCGACGGCTAATATTAAGGGAATGAGAAGCTGTGGACCTCTCCGCACCGTAGAGATTAAGGCTACTCGTAAAGTGCCTTGTGATGCAGAGGGTTTCACCAAAGTTGAGCGTAGGAGACGGAAACTATCTAGCCGAAACAAATGCGGTATGGCACTGAACGAAAAGAACTTGCATAGCTTGTTGCGAGCTGAGGTACCCACAACTCAACTATACGTATCGCGCGTACAGTACAGCGTGAAGACTGAGGAAGTGATGGAGTACCTGAAGCAGAAGACCGGACTCTCCATAAGGGTCGAGAAGTTGGACTCTCGGCATAACGTTAGCTTTAGCTCGTTTATGGTGAGAGTCCCAACAGATCGACTATCCATGTTCATGGGCACTAGCTTCCGCGTGGTTTCAAGTATTGTCGGTTCGTCGGCCGCCTGACTCGAGACACCGAGGATCACACGTCGACATTACGTTTGCCTACTTAAACTCGCTTATATTATATGTATTTAAGTTTAAGGTATATATATTTATGGGTCCTAGAATTTGTAAAATTACCATATAAGTAGGGTGACTTGTTCATTTACCCATAGTATCCTGCCCACCCACTATGACAAACGGTCAGTGATATGAGATGCTTTGCTTTATGTCTGACTTTGCATAAAATGTGAGTCTGTATCGAAAATGAGCCATAAAAACTCGGCTGAATAATGAAATAGTGAGAAAAAGTGAAAAAGTGGGATTATTTTCAGGTTTTTTTTTTATAAAACTAGGAGACTAAACAAGCAAGTAGACCACCTGATGATAAGTGTTCCCCATTTTTGCTTCCTTTGTTCTACGGGGATTTGCTTGGCTTTCATCTCACCTGATTTTCAAGATATGATAAGGCCGAAGGTGGCGAAGAGCATTTCACCCGGAATCCTCAACATACTGAGGAACTGGCTATCTTTCCTCTAAGTGCCGGAACACATCAATATATACATTTTTGTTATGGCGACAGAAATAGGTAAGTTGGTGGTAGCTACCAACCAAGCCAAGCCCAATATTGTACTCCCCTTGAGGATCGAACCCGGGATCTCTGGATCTGACGCTGGTAGGTGAACCACTAGACCATAGAGACGGTTAAAATCTCTTGCCAATAACAATGCCTGCGTAGGTCACAACCACAAAGAGAATAGCCTACACGGCACTGCATTGCGCCCGTCAACTTGAGGCATAAAGGTCTTAAGCCTCGCGTGCCCGTAACTACACTGGCAGGCAACCATACCCTTCAAACCGGAACACAAAGTCAAAAGTCAAAGTCAAAGTCAAAGTCAACATTTCTTTATTCATTAAGATTTTTTAGGATCATTTTGAAACGTCAATTCTACCGCCTGTTCGGAATCGCGACCAACACACAAGGAGAAAGGCAAGAACCTCGGGCTGGTTAATTTTTTGATGATCCATTCAACATTTAGATACACAATTTGTTATTATATTCTAATTAGATACATCAAAAACCTAAATACTTAATCTTAAAACATTTGTTATTACCATTTTGCTGTCAACTGGTATAGCAACATCGGGCCACGCGTTCTTATCGTCGATATAATCACTAATTTTGTAGTAGGCACTTTTAATTAAATTATTATTTATATATAATTTGAATTTACGAGCAGAAAGTTTGGTGGCGCTTTGAGGAAGCTTATTATAGAATCTCACACAGTTTCCTAAGAATGAATAATTTACTTTTCCTTAGCAATACTTAGGTATCTCAAGTTTATTTTTATTTCTAGTATTAACACTGTGTATATCACTTCTTTTACTAAACTCATCAATGTTTCTGTGAGCGTGCATTAGATTTTCATAAACGTATTGGGAGCTGGCTGTAAGAATACCAATCTCTTTAAAACGTTCCCTAAGAGAGTCACGAGTTTTCATTTTATAAATTGCCAGTACAGCTTTCTTCTGTAGAATAAAAATACTTTCAATATCAGCTGCATTTCCTCAATACTGTGAAAGTAACTAAAATAAACTAACCTCGCCGTAGCTTCATCAGTAAGATGCCTTATTGTACGTACAGCGTATGCAGCCGAGCTTAATCTGCTAGCTAATGACTCAATATGAATACCCCATTGCAACTTTGCATCAATATTTAAACCTAAGAAAGTAGTTGCGTCAATAAAGTGAAGTGTTTCCCCATTTAAGATAATGTTAGCATTGCTGACTTGAACATTAGACAAGGTGAATCGAATGCATTTTGTTTTTTTCTCATTTAGTTGGAGGTTATTTACTGTAAGCCAATCAAGAACTTTAGCTAGAGAAACATTTACACAATCATAGCTATCTTTAGCCCTATCGACTCTAAATATTAATGAAGTATCGTCAGCAAGCAATACAATGTCACATAGGTCCCCTACATAGGATAGTAGATCATTGACGTAGACTAGAAACAGAAAAGGCCCTAAGATCGATCTATGTGGTACAACTATGTTAGTGTAGGTTCCCGAAGATCTGATACCGCTAATATCCACTTTTTGAATGCGATTTGATAGGTTACTATGCATGAGGTTTATTGCCTGATTCTGGATGCCGTAGTGTTTTAGCTTTGAGATCAGGGTGTCATGATCTATGCAGTCAAAATTCTTAGATAGATCACAGAATACTCCAATGGCATCCTGTTTTCCCTCCCAGGCTTTAAAGACGTACTTCAACAGCATAGAACCAGCGTCGGTCGTTGAACGGCCTTTAGTAAACCCAAATTGTTTTTCATGCAAAAGCCTGTTGCAGTTAAAATGTGACTGTAACTGAATAAGAATCAGTTTTTCAAATATTTTACTACATGTTTTACTACACAGCAATGCTGCTTGGCAGCTGAAGTAGGTATGGCAGTAGTACTTCCCCACGAGTCGAGCGCTTTCACAAGGGGCTTTACTACTCTTCAAATTCTGTAATAAAAGCACACGTTAATCGAAGTATTAATAGCATACTTTATGGGAAATTATCTCCGTGATTAACACCTAACACATACCAAATATCACGAGATCTTAGTTACTACAAGTAAAACCTGTACTTCTTTTTGTAAATACATACATAACAAACAATACAACAACCAACGCAAACGAAACATCTACTTTCATCACCCAAATATTTATCGTGGGTGGTAATCCAACCCTCCACCTACGCGGAAGGCAGAAGACAGATATGAGCTGAATTATTGGTAAAAGAGAGTATGAGGTGGGCGGGCGTGCGCCCGCCCGCATGGTGGTGTCGCTGTTTGCTAAGCGGTTTAAAGCTCTATAAATACAATCAAATTATAATGAGCAGGTCACAAGGTATTTTTAAATATCTAATGAGGTAGGCAAGTGCTAACATAGTATTTCCAAAGTAACTCCGCTGGCCCAGCGACCCAAAGTGGGTGTTGACCTCCGACAGAGGAATACGCCATTTGCTCCATCTTGAGCTAGCTCGCGCCAGTCCCCGGTGCCAAGCTCCCGCAGACGTCCTTCCAGCGGTACCGCGAGCGCCCGACGGGGCGGCGCCCTGTGGGACAGCCAAGATAGGCTCTCTGCACCATATCTTCTCCCATCCTCAAAGTCATATCGCCCGTCCTCTCCATATGGCCAAATCAGTGATGGCTGTGAGCTTTGGTCTTGCCGATGATGTTGGGTTCTGCTATCAGCTTTTCGATTTCCAAATTTATCCGGAATCTCTAGCTTCCATCTTCTCTGCGTATCGGCCCCTAAACCTTACGGAAAACTTTCCTGACAGCCACTAGGAGCTTGTTTTCCTCGTTTAAGGTCAGCATCCAAATCTCGCACCCAAACATCAAGAACCGGATCTTAGTTTTCCTGCTAATAATCTTGGAAACCAGTATCTTATGCAAAGCTGCACTGCATCTTAGGGCATTCTGTTTGTGGATATCAGTTCCTCTTGCCTCGTGTTAGTGTCAGTCATAGTGCAGCTGAGGTATTTAAATTTGGCACTCCTTTATATGAAGTATTTCCAACATGTCGTGGTATTCTCGTGTTTCGGTATCTCTTCATGCATTGAATAGAGTTATGTAGTTTCTTTACTCTTATTATCATTATTTGTAATTATTATTGTTATATGTAGTTTATTTCAATGAATCTGATCAGTTTTTTAAACGCGCTATTTGAATTTATAAGAAAGAAATTACATTTTATCACCCCATATAATATAACATTCAAGATAAAGATATTTTGATGTAGAGGTAGAGGTAGTAAAGATCACAATACTAAGAGATTTCACGGTACAAAACGCAAGTTTCAAAAGCATTGTGACAAAGCGAAAAGCAAACGGTAAGGCAAAACTGTACATAATGTGACATTATGCTCATTCCTCCGAAATGAATCCAAGCTAGGTATTTTAGAACGGGACTGGTATGCATAGTCTCATAACTTTTACACACGCAGAAGCTCAGTCTCACTCTTGCCTGTTTAGTGATGACATGAGCTGACATAAGTACGACATATGAATGGGGTCGGTGTCACCCACTTCCTAATGTAGCGACGCTGGTGCCAGCGTCGCTGGCTCTTGCTACGGATTACGACTGAATGATAACTACGCTGATAGAACTTGTAAAGGGTCACCTGGCTAGCGACCACCCTGGTACCGAGGTCCAGCGCCAAGCGATTCTCCGTACCGCGGGGGAGCCAGTGCCTCCTGGGAGAGCGGGCTCCATCGCAGACCTCATCTCTGCCTAGGCCTAAAACTAGATAAGACTTGGCGGTCAAGCATTAACCCATATGAACAGGTTGAGTTTTCTCGACCGCCCTCTGAGGCAAAGATCTAAACGGCAAAAGTTATGGAAAAATGTTGTTAGGAGTCACGGGCTTGATTTTTATAAAAACAAGAACTGCATTTTAAAATACTTATAACTTATTCTAGAAATGATTGCAGCCCAGCTCGAACAGTGCAGCACGGTTGAGAATTACAGACCCAACCCGACATGTCCTTTCAGCACAGACAGTGCAGATAGTGCAGAACTTGTCCCAATATGGAAGCTATAAAAAACCGCGCATCACAGACACAGACACAGACAATATCAAAAGAAGTTGGCCTGAGTTAAAGAAGTTTTGTGAGAATTTCAAAAAATATAAATACTCGTGCAAGTCCTACGTTAACGCGCGTATTGACTGGCGCACTTCACCTGGAATCCTCGACCAACTGAGGAACTGGCTATCTTACCTCTAAATGCCGGAACACAACAATTTTACAATTGTTGTTATGGTGACAGAATTAGGTAAGATGGTGGTAGCTAGCCAGGCGGGCCAGGTGAAACAAAACAAAGTCCTACCACCAACCAAACCAAGCACAATATTGTACTCCCCATGGGGATCGAGCCCGGGACATTTGATCTGAAATCGGTGGGAGAAGCACTAGACCACAGAGGATCAGCCTCTGTGGTCTTGTGCTTTGTTTGTGGTAAATTGTAGCTTTAGAATACACTGTGGAATCAAAAGAAAGCAGGATTAGTATATGACTGTAACAAACGAAAACAATATTTTTAATATTTAATGTTAGATTATGAATCAGATTCAACGTTTTTTTAATTCCACTTCGATCCTTGTATGGTTAAGAATGCCACAAACGATACTTTTGTTTGTTGTCTTTGGTTTGCTTTGTGCTATTCAATTCGCTTATTCTGGAATTTAAATGAGGTAAATAAAACATGAGTGCACCACGCTCTGCTGAATTAGCAGAGCGTTTGATATAAATTTTAATGCAATAATATATATACATATATTTATATTGTTAATTCAATTAATTTTATTTATGAAACAGCAGCTGGACATTATTTTAATTTATTGTGTTCGGAGAACAATAATGTACTGATAATATGGAATATGCGCTTGCATGAAACCACAAAAGTGATTCTCAGATTTTATCGATTACCTTCCCTATTCAGCGAATTACATTAGATAAATAGACCAGTTTTAATGTAATTTCGAATACCCTCTCTTATTTTACAAGACCTGATGAACATCCTCTGTTCCTTCATCTTAAAAACCACCCCTTATAAGGGTAAAAATAAACTTATTTTGAAATCTGCAGTCTCAACCCCTATTTCATATTGTATTTCATTGTTTAACACATTTTCAAGACTTCAATCTTATTTACCCCTTTTGCAACCCTTAATTTTAATACAGGGGTGGTTTCAACAAATCAAAAGAAAGTTTATTGTGAATTGACTTCACAATAAACTCTTTAACCCTTTAACTCTTCCCTCTTTAACAGTCTATTCTACAAGATATGTCAAGTGATTTAACCCCTTAGTGCACCCCTTTGTTAACCACCCCTAATAAAAAGTTGAATATATGTTTTAACAATGTGCAGTCGATACTCTTTTAAATGACAAAGCCAAAAATCTTCTCGTCTCACTTAACACCCTTATTTCTCAAATTGCCCTAGTGTCAAAAATATCCTATCCTACAGTCCATCAAATCTAAGAAGTACATTTTGACGTTACGCATTTCTTATTACGCTAAAACTTTGTTCAAACGTAGACACAAAATATTAAAAACAGTAATTCATGTAATGTCGAAAAATTATGTACTCAGATAAATAATTATATTATTAAACATTCCTGTACATTAATCTATACTTGAATCTCGTAAAACTAGTTTAAAACATAAACAATCAGTAAAATTGTAAATGAGGTTCACGTTTATACAATGTTATGTCATTAAGTTGTTTACAGTAGTGCTGCGAAAGTTTAAAATTCTTGAGTTTCCAAATAATCGGTAAAAATATTGAAATAATTCAATTAATCGAATCGACTTTTTGGCGGAAATTCAGTGAGATAGTTTTGTGTAGTGCGCGAGTGGCCAAAATTTAGTTCAGTAGTTCTTCCAATTACTTGTCTTGAATAAATATAGGTACCTAAATAAATAAAAAAAATATTTATATTCTAGTAAGTAGTTCGCCCTGAACTGAGATATCATGATGTCTGGTTTGTAACAGAGATTAATTCTCAAATAGAACGTAATTAACAAACGATAAAAGTGTGCTTTCAATATACCTTTCTCACTCTACTTAAGCACTTTTTCTCTAACTCTCTTTATGAACCTGAGTATTCGAGGTTCTCTTGTTGCTAACGTAATGTAATTAATATCCTTTCTTACATAAAACGAAGGTTGATGTCGTTCTCAAAAACTACCCCACTTTGCAAAAATCCCCCGCCACAATCAAAATATATTACGTTTTCTCTATTCAATTTAAATTTCATGAAAATCGGATAATCTGTTCGAGAGTTATGCCGTCACAAACATTGCCACACACATACATTGCCGGATTTCCCAATTATCTTTGTCATGGCATGGCATTTGTCTTTCGAAATCAATCGCTTTTACCGATATTTTTTTGTCTATCGTTTTTAGTCTGTCGTCTATTTGTGGGTGGCTCTCTTCTCATCATCTCTTCATCTTGAAAAAAGCAGAAATAATTAATTTATTTGGTATTAATTAAGCGCTACATATTTATTTAACTTCTATCTGAGTTTATAGTTTTATCAAAAAAGTAAGCGATTGTTTCCTACCAATAAATTATCAATATCGATTTTTCAATTTCTCATTAATATCGGATATTTTCGATGGCGATTATTTGGTTCACATCCCTAGACAAGTTGATCTGACAGCTGTCAGAGTGTACTTCTTAGATTTGATGGACTATAGTATCGATTGATGAGTATTAATATAATCTCTGCATGTTCAATATTTGGATTAATTGGATCAGCCATTCAACCCATATATTTATGGGTGCAAAATTGTATTTCGTTTCACCCCAATATCTCAAAAACTACTTCACTTATTAAAAATCCCCCGCTACAATCAAATTCTATTTAAGTTATCTCTATGCGGTTTAAATTTCATGATAATCCATTCGAGAGTTATGCCGTCACAAACATTGCCACATACATACATACACATATAGTGCCGGATTTCCCAACTTAACTCAGAGAACTCCTTCGTTTCGCTCACTTGATCAATAAAGTCAAAGTCAAAGTCAAATATTTTTATTCATTAAGATTTTTAGGATCATTTTGAAACGTCAAATCTACCGCCTGTTCGGAATCGCGACCAGCACACAAGGAGAAAGGCAAGAACCTCGGGCTGATTAATTTTTTGATGATCCATTTAACATTTAGGTACAGTGTTTATAATAATTTAATAACATTACAAGTGTTACCTATATCATAAAACTAAAAACTTAATATTATCTTAAAACATTGATTACTACATAACTATCTAATGGGCAGTTTCTTGAGAAATCACCATTTAACTGTCAACTGGTATAGCAACATCGGGCCACGCGTTCTTATCGTCGATATATTCACTTATTTTGTAGTAGGCTCTTTTAATTAAATTATTCTTTATATACAATTTGAATTTACGAGCAGAGAGTTTGGTGGCGCTTTGAGGAAGCTTATTATAGAATCTCACACAGTTTCCTAAGAATGAATAATTTACTTTTCCTTAGCAATACTTAGGTATCTCAAGTTTATTTTTATTTCTAGTATTAACACTGTGTACATCACTTCTTTTACCAAACTCATCAATGTTCCTGTGAGCGTGCATTAGGTTTTCATAAATATATTGGGAGCTGACTGTCATAATACCTATCTCTTTAAAACGTTCCCTGAGAGAGTCACGAGTTTTCAATTTATAAATTGCCCGTACAGCTCTCTTTTGCAGGATAAAAATGCTTTCAATATCTGCTGCATTTCCCCATAAAAATATGCCATAGGACATAACGCTGTGAAAGTAACTAAAATAAACTAACCTCGCCGTGGTTTCATCAGTAAGATGCCTTATGGTACGTACTGCGTAAGCTGCCGAGCTTAGCCGGCTAGCTAATGTATTAATATGAATACCCCATTGCAACTTTGCATCGATATTTAAACCCAAGAAAGTAGTTGCTTCCATAAAGTTAAGTATTTCCCCATTTAAGATAATGTTAGCATTGCTGACTTGAACGTTAGGCAAGGTGAATCTAATGCATTTGGTTTTTTTCTCATTTAATAAGAGGTTATTTACCGTAAACCAATCAAAAACTCTAGCTAGAGAAGCATTTACACAATCATAATTATCTTTAGCCCTATCAACTCTAAATATTAATGAAGTATCGTCTGCAAACAATACAATATCACATAAATCCCCTACACAGGAAGGCAGATCATTGACATAGACTAGAAACAAAAAAGGCCCCAAGATTGACCCTTGTGGTACACCGATATTAGTGGATGTTCCCAAAGATTTGCTACCGTTAATGTCTATTTTTTGAATGCGATTCGATAGGTAGCTACGCATGAGGCTTATTGCCTGATTCTGAATGCCATAGTGTTTTAGGTTAGATATAAGGTGTCATGATCTACGCAATCGAAAGCCTTAGATAAATCACAGAATACTCCTATGGCATCCTGTTTTCCTTCCCAGGCTTTAAAAACGTACTTCAACAGCATAGCACCAGCGTCAGTGGTTGAACGACCTTTAGTAAACCCAAATTGTTTTTCATGAAGTAGCCTGTTACAGTTAAAATGTGACAACAACTGGTTAAGAATAAGTTTTTCAAATATTTTACTACATGCTGGCAGAATTGAGATTGGTCGATAATTTCCTGGATCCTTTTCATTTCCAGATTTGAATAAAGGAATCAACTTGCTATATTTCATAAGATCTGGAAAGATTCCTTCGTCGATGCTTCTATTAAATATATATGCTAAACATGGTGCTATATCAAAAACAATCGTGCTTAAGATCTTTACGGACATCCCCCAGAGATCTTCAGTATTTTTAATATTTATTGACTTAAAAGTTTTTAGAATACAATCAGCATTGACGTGTCTGAAGCTAAAAGAAGCATTACACCTTTCAACACTTGTTTCAAGAAAGGCTAAAGCACAATCAACAGAGGAGTTTAATGGTCGAGTAACAATTTTTGGTACACAATAATAAGTAGTTACCATTTATGTGTCCTCGCATATAAAATTACTGTTTGCTTGCAGAGGATTAGTGTAGATAAAGTTCCATCTTGTTGACACAAAGAAATAAACAAAGAACTACTAACAAATAATAAGAATTTAAAAATTATTAACAATTAACAAAAATAAATCAAGACAGGAACTGACAGATGAGAAAAAAAACATAATCTACAATTAAAGAGAAAAATAATATTAACTACAAACAAATTTTTTGAGTGAAGATGCTAACGCATTAAACCAGCGCATTGACAAGAAGGAAACTCATTGCGCGTTTAAGTCAAATAAATCGAGGTCCCGTTGAATGTAGCAACTGCTCTACTGACACCTTTTTCAATTTATATATAAATTAGTTTTTTTTTTAATTATAGGCAAAACTCCTTAGTTTTAATCCTATTTATCTGAGCACTCCTAAGTGCTCAGATAAATAGGATGCCTGGATGATCTAATGGGGACTTTAATTTTAATGTTTTCAAAAAGCTGTGGAGAGTCAACTCGTTGTGTAATTTCAGGTCAGATATGAATCGTCTCTCCTGTTACCTGTGAGAGTATGTGGTGTCTTTTACATTCAACTGGATAATTCTTCTTTTACCAACCGACAAACCAAGCTGTCCACCTAGTTGGATGGTTGGTTTTTTTTTCTTTACCGACAACCTATCCAGTTTGCTCGTTATTAACGGTCAAAACTATTTTAAATTGCAGATATCGCAGAAATCTGTCAAAGTCAATGTCAAATATTTTTATTCATTAAGTCCATTTTGAAACGTTAAATCTACCGCCTGTTCGGAATCGCGACCAGCATACAAATAGAAAGGCAAGAACATTTAGGTATACAGAGTTTAGACTAATAATTATTCTTTCTTAAAACATTGATTATTACCTATCTATTTAATAGGCAGTTTGTTGACATTGAGAAATCACCATTTAACTGTCAACTTGTATAGCAACATCGGGCCACGCGTTCTTAACGTCGATATAGTCACTTATTTTGTAGTAGACACTTTACATTAAATTATTCATTAAATACAATTTGAATTTACGAGCAGAAAATATGACGGCGCTTTGAGGAAGCTTATTATAGAATCGTTCCTAAGAATGAATGATTTACTATTCCTAAGCGATACCTAGGTATCTCAAGTTTATTTTTATTTTTAGTATTAACACTGTGTACATCACTTCTTTTACTAAACTCATTAATGTTCCTGTGAGCGTGCCTTAAATTTTCATAAATGCATATGGAGCTGACTGTAAGAATACCAGTCTCTTTAAAACGTTCCCTGAGAGAGTCACGAGTTTTCAATTTGAAAATTAAGTAAGATGCCTTATGGTGCGTACTGCGTAAGCTGCCGAGCTTAGCCTGCTATCTAATGTATCAATATGAATACCCCATTGCAACTTTGCAACGATATATGAGTAGTTTTTGACAAAAGAAACAAATTTGTTTCTGTAACACTGACTCATCTGTTTCTAATAAACAAGTGAGGGTAGTTGGAGAACCTACCTCACAACGCCGATGACAGTAGCAGCGAGTACTTCAGTCTACCCGTGACCACGGCCGTTGTAACACGGTCGAAACTGTTGGGAATATGAAAAGGTACGCGATGAAGACCCGTTTTCGTTATTAATTATGATCCAAATGAGCTTTATAATACATTGTCTAATCTAATACATAAAGACCACAAGTATACGTTTCTACTAAAAACGTACAAAGCTTAATCTGGTTACATGTTTGCAAATAAGGCAACAGCCGGTATCTATAAAAGTAGGAGTAGATTGTACGAACTATATGCAGAAAGAGAGTCAAGGCTACACGATTTATCATTTATGATAAATCGTTTTTAGTAGAAACGTATACTTGTCGTCTTTATGTATTAGATTAGACAATGTATTATAAAGCTCATTTGGATCATAATTAATAACGAAAACGGGTCTTCATCGCGTACCTTTTCATATTCCCAACAGTTTCGACCGTGTTACAACGGCCGTGGTCACGGGTAGACTGAAGTACTCGCTGCTACTGTCATCGGCGTTGTGAGGTAGTTTCTCCAACTACCCTCACTTGTTTATTAGAAACAGATGAGTCAGTGTTCACACTGTGGTACACAACACCAGGATATTAGTGTTCTGTGCACAACACTCACTACCTCCTCGCACTGCGATGTATCGTCGCGGCGAAAACACCTATTTATGATTGGGTTCAAAGACCCTGAGAGTCTATAGCCGTCTTAGCGATTGAAATTTGGGTACTTTTTAATCTCAATCGCCTCACGAAACATTCTTCTATGATAATAGCGTTCATATAGAAAAGGTACGCGAAGAAGACCAGTTTTTGTTATTAATTATGTATAATAATCGCGATAATTTAAAAAACGTCATTTGGATCATTCAAGAATGGGATAAGAGATATCTTTTGACCAATGTTGTTTTGGAATTTTATGATGCTAGCTTCGGTAATTGTTCTGTATGTGATTTCTGGGAGCTCTTCTTGTAAATTACAATCAAATAAAACATATTGATCATAATGGTAAGAATATTATTTTTCAAGGGGAATATTACTACAATATACATAAGGAGTTCGCCCCAAACTGAGATCGCGTGATGTCTGGTTTGTGACGGAGATTATTTCTCAAATAGACCGTAATTAACAAACGATAGAAGTATGCTTTCAATACACACCTTATTTACCTTAAGTGTTCGAGGCTACTACTTATCATTTATAGATGTTGTTGTTGCTAACCTACAATATTCTAACCTATAAATAACCTATAATAACATGAAACAAAGGTTGATGACGTTTTGAATAGTGCTCTCAAAACTGCTGCCGTAGTAGTCGTGGTTTAAAAATCTACCCCTCCAGCCTTATGATGTCATAAAGTCAACCAAAAAGCTTCTTTCGGTGTGTTAACAAAACTTTAACTATAAGCACCAATCTGTCTACCAAGCATGATAATTACAATTATAGAGGAAGTTCTTTTCACATTTTGGTGGACAATAATTTGCTGTTGATTTGGAATATACGCAGTCAACACACTTGCATGACACCCCAAAAGTAAATCTTGAATTTTATCGACACCCTTCCTTATTGAGTGAGTAACAAAAAATAAATAGACCACTTTTCCTGTGATTCCGAATACATGAAATATATTTCTTATCTAAGAAGACCTGATGATCATCCTTTGGCCTCTTCATTTTAAAAACCAGCCTTAATAAGGGCCAAAATAAACTTATTTTGAAATCAGAATTAGAAAAATATAATTGAATAAAAATTTAATGAAATATAAAAAGTCAATCCCCTTTAACAGTAGACTGTTAAAGGAGATTCCTACAAGACTAACCAAGCGTTTTAACCCCTTAATGCACCCCTTTGTTAGGAAAACAACCCCTATTTTAAAATAAAATATATATTTTATGAATGTGTGGTGGAAACTCTTTCAAATGGCACCCCACAAGCCAAAAATCTTATTGTCTCACTTAACACCCTTACTTCTCAATAACTACCCTAGTGCCAAAAATATCCTCGTAATCGATTGATGAGTATTATTATTATCTCTGCATTTTCAAAATATTGAATTGAACGGATCAGCCATTCCCAAAGATATGGGTGAAAAATTGTTTTAATTTCACCCCAATATACCAAAAACTACCCCACTTATCAAAAATCCCCCGCGATAATCAAATTATATTTACGTTACCTCTATTCAGTTTACATGAAAATCGGATCGAGAGTTATGCCGTCACAACCATTGCCACATACATACATACACTTGAATTTATTTAACATTTATTTCCTCCTGCTTACCTAAACATTAACATGGCTTGTACTTGTTCAAAGCGTCGGTCCGCTTTCACTCTATTGCTATGACCTAATAGGGTTATTATGTATAACTTTTTTCAATCATAAGACCATTGTACCTTTACATAATTAATGCAATAAATTACTATGACTATCAATTATCTATGCAAGTAGCAGTTGTGAGAGTTACCCTAGTTGGTTTATTGAATTGGTGCTTTTTTGTTGAAACATTTAAATAAGTGAATTATTTTTTCAGTAAGAGGATTTACAGGCATATCAATATTGAAGTCACCGAGCACTATTGTTGATTTATTACGACTGATTATTTTGCATAGTACATTTTCCATAGTGGACTCAAATAGCGCGTAATTGCGTGAGGAGGACGATACACACATACCACTATGTACTGCTCCAGTGCAACTCATGACAGCTCTATAAGCTCTTTAAATTCTGCGCTTTATGGCCTCAATCCTATTTATGTAAATTTCAAATCAAGGGTACCATACCTGTGAACTATACTCAAGGAGGCAACGTATAACCAGAATAAAAGATTTTAATAACCTTAACACAAGTAAACTGAGAGCAGGTTCTTATAACCCAAAACTTATTTTTCATTATGCCATCAATATACTTGTCTTAGGCAAGCTTACTATCTTGAATAACGCCTAGGTCTCGAGTCGCACTGGGTAGGCTTAGGGCTACGGATAAAAGTAATAGAAAAACTTTTGATACATTCAGGTCTTGCTTATTTGTTTACAAAAAGTTAAATCCTACCAAAGTCCTCCTGCAAGAGGCTGCAGTCGTTGGCATCACAAATACGCATAAATAATTTCCTGCGTCTGCATACAGCAAAAGTTGTGCGAACCTAAATCAATGGCAAATCAGTAACAGATATGGAACAAGGAGCGGGCCCAGCTGGCACCCTTGGGGCACGCCTGGCGGTATTTTACCCAACTAGAAGAGGAAGAGAACCCATTAAGAACCATAACCTGGGATCTATTTTTAATGTAGGAGGTAAACCATCTATAATGATTAGCATTATGTTAATCATTGAGGTGCGACCGCCTCACTGAGCTGACCTTACATCGATATAATACCGATAAGCGTAAATATATTTACGCTTATCGGCACAGTACCAAAACTCCACATTTAGTAAATGAATAGTGTATGTTGACCTGAATCAACTCAAACTCAGTCCCTCAACACTTTAAGAGCAGGATAATGTAAAAAAGAAACAACTTCGGGGACGTAAAACCCTCGCCATACTCTATTTCATTTGCCTCAAATGATCTGTCAAAGTGAAAAACCCCGCCGAAAGCTATTGTGGATACAAATAAACCTGTGACCTGTGTGTAAACGTGAAATGCCTCTCAACCGTGAACTATTTGATTATCCTTTGAATTGAACTCAAGGCCTTTTGTCCCACATTCGCTCCACCGAACATTGCGAGAAAGACTGTAATATTTGTAGAGGTCAGGGTTTGGGTACACAATGACCATGCGCACACTGGGCGCTTTCAATATATTAGATTTTATAAAAAAAATTTTTGGGTCTCGGTACTTCCCTTTTGTCATTTTGGCAAGAAGCTAGTTTTGCCCGCGACTCTGTCCGCATGTTGTATATACCCACACATGTTGTATATAAGGAGTAACCTAAGTTGCTAGTAGTTGGCTTAAACTAAATATTCAGGTCAAATTACATTTAGGTATAATCCATTCCGTCGTGTAGTCGTGAAGCGGTAACAGACGTATGAAACAAAAAGAGTATCCATACTTGATATCGTTATAGATATACACCTTACATAATATAAAGTGTTAATACATTAAAGTTGAAAGTTGATAAAAACTAAAAACAAAATATTTTAATAATTTGACAACGCGTGCTACTTTTACCTGTGGCGACATCTAGTTTAAAATTTATAGAATTATTTTTTATGTCCACTCCCCCACTAACTTTTGATTCACATCCCATATATAGAAATGATAAAGCCTATGTCGCTCCCACAATTCAGACAAATCAAATGACACGTCACAAGCTTCATCGAGCAGTTAGGGCTGCAGAGTGGAAGTTAAAAATGCCATACATACCTGCATACATACTCTTGAAAACATAATCCTCCTTCTGAGGCATTGGGGTAAAAATACATAGATACATTTAATAAAAAAACCACAACTATCCCAATAATCAGATTATTTTATTATGGTGAGTTTTTATCACAAGCATTATTCGGTTAACGAAATGTATTTTTAACCGACTTCAAAAAAAGGAGGAGGGTCTCAATTTGGGTGTATGTTTTTTTTTGTTTGTTTGTTTGTAACTTGATTTCTCCGCCAATTCGCAATAGATTTTGATGATTCTTGTTACGTTTGGTAAGCCATACTTGCGAGGTGGTCCCGTAGAAATTTTATCAAAATCGGTTTTGTAGTTTGGTTTTTATATCAAATTACTGGAAAATATATGTCATCCAAGTAAACGATATTGCGTATTCTGCTTTCCTGTGGTGTTTACGGTCACTAGAGTAGACCTTTTGAACCGCTTACCTTCCAGTATCATCATCATCATCATCATTTTGCCATAATCACCACGCTTGGCATGTTGTTGATCGCAGTAATGATGATACGTAGTAGTAAGTGGAATTGACTTTGACGCATTCTGGCTATAAATGCTGTATACATGTATCATCATCATCATTACAGCCCAAAAAAATCAACTGTATAGGACATGGGCCTACCCCAATGCTAAAGAAAGCAATGGAGGGTCATAATACTCACGCTTGGCAGGCGTGTTGGTGATCAATGACTCTTTAACGACTACTACTGCATTACATCAGAACTCCGTTATTACTCAACCGATTTGGAAAATATATTTTCATACAAAAAATAACGTATTATTGCACCCTCACACGACTCTTAAATAGTGTGTCGGAGACGTCGTGGTGTCGTAGGTTTTACAACGAAAGAAAGCTAAAAATAAACTCTTTTTGCAAAAATATGGAACCGACTTCACCACTAAAAACTTACAAATAACTCTTAGGGTAAGTTCATATAATTTGAAGGCGGTGCCATACAATAAACATGTTGTTGTGCTTGGCAATTCAGCACCAACTTCAAATTATATTAACTTACCCTAAGAGTTATTTGTAAGTTTTTAATGGTGAAGTCGGTTCAATTTTTTTCCAAAAAGAGTTTATTGTGAATACAGTTTATAAATACACGTATGACTTAAAGACGGAATGTTTGATTTAAAGCTGGCGTAACTGACCAGTTCTATGTTGCAGTAGGTTTCCATCAAGGGTCGGTCACAAGCCACTGATTATGGATGCTCAGATATCAAACATGCATCAAGAGAATGCTCGATGGCCAATGCTGCTTACCGACAGACTGCCAGCGAGCACGGCTGGTGCAACGACATTGCACGACATTCCAAGCACTCTGCACTCATCACATAATATCAAAAGCCCATCAATGTCCACTGTTGGTAGTAACTTCGTTCTAAGCTGTAAAGTTTCTCCATGATTGCCACGCTATAGTGCTTTGTACTTATCCTATCAAGCCTTAAAAAATGAGAGTTAGAGCCTCGAACACACAAATGAATAAAGAAAATATTGAGAAAAGCGTTGTGCTTTACTAAGCACAACGCTTTTCTCAATATTTTCTTTAAGGTGTAGTGAAAAAATCTCAGTTTGGAAGAAACTACTAGTATATTGAAATATTCTCAGGCTGGTGTGTTTCATTTTTGATATTATTTTCATAAGAGTAGCTTTAACGCAACCGATGAAACGCTGGTGTGCCGTGGCTCTATCCGAGTTGTAATACCACCGGCGGACCGGCTCGGTCGTGGTCTGAGCGGTTGTTCGCGCACTAAGCCGATTATTGCTTGTAATCTGGACCCGACACGAGCAAGTTATACCGACTTCAATTTACTTTTATGTCACTACGAGGTTATCTATTAGCATTTTTATGGTTTATTATCGGTAACAGGTCGACTTTAACATCAGCTGATGACATTTAGCTAATGTAATGTAGGTACATAGTGTGGTGTGATAAATGTAGATAATCAAAGGCAAGTGTTAATGCAGGTTTTCTTAACTTACTAAAAAAAATATGTAATTTTTAATGTAAATATACACTTTAACACTTATCAAAGATACAAAATTAAACTATAAGGAATAAGGTTCGGTTATAGAGAAACTCCTCAAAATCTTAAAGTTGTGGAACGGTTGGGAGACCAGGACAATGATACCAAGGTTTTTTCACATAGCAATACCCTAAGTGTTTCAATAAAAGCGTTTTAAAAATTTACAGGTTCGTCAGCGCGCAACAAATATAACGTCTATATGCTACGGTAGCCGCTTACGAGGTAGTGGACAGTTGAACAAAACCGAAGAAGACAGTGAAAAAACAAACCGCTCAAATCTGAAATTCTCAACGCTACGTCGCTAAGTTGCAAAAAATATATAAACCGCAATACAGCGACTTCATGTACGACGCGTTTCAATTGAATACAGCAGAGTGATGCGATGCCTCATTCCTCGGAAGTCGGTCGAGTGCGCCGGAAATGAGTTCCCTCCATTCTTTTACCAGAATACACGCGGGGAGCGAACGGAGCGTGAAACAACTGGAAGGGTTAGTAGCGCAATATTTTAACACTCAGAAGTAGCCCAGTATTATTTTTTGAATGAGCCTGACTCACTCTGGCTCTCAAAGTCAAGGTCAAAATGTTAAAATTCGATTTGGTCGCACCTTGCCTATTGTCGCACTTAGACTTAGTTTTAAATATTTTTTTGATATCGGTAGCTGAATGCCACTTATTTAAAACCACTATGTGTAACTTTGATCACACAACTTTTTACAAAATCAGATCTGATGCTATAATCATTGTACCTTCTTTAGTAAGTTGTGTACAAAATATCTAATGATATTGTTATTTCCTCAAAAAACTTTTCGACTTCTTTACGAGTAGCAAAGAGCACAACATGTCTACAATAATAGTAAACTATCATTGACATAAAAACAAAATATACCTACTTACTTACGTCAAAATATCATGCCATTATTAGTATTTTAATAGAGTTTGTTAAAAAAATCAGGGTTTGTGGCGTAAAGGGCAATTTATAATTAAAACATTTAAATTTCATCAATATGATGGAATTATACATCAAAAAGACGGCCAAGTGCGAGTCGGACTCGCGCACGAAGGGATCCATACCATCTTTATTATACAGGGTGAGATTTTTTTCATGGCCACTGAGGCCAACTAAAACCGTCAGAGTTATCGAAAAGTCATTTTAGGAGTTAAGTGCTCGATTAAAAAAAAAAAATCTGCGTTTAGAAAAAACATATATTTTTATAGATTTTGAAAAAAAAATGTTTTTGCATAGTATTTGCATTAGTTCTTTGTATTAAGTTGTTATTTAGTTGTATGATAATAAAAAAGATAATGTAAGATGGCTATGATGGCAAACTAAGTGCCCAAAGTTCTTTGAACACTTTTAAAATTGAAAATCTATAGTAAAATATTTACGTATAGTCCGAAATGCGTAAGCGAAGCTATTAAATCCTCTTGCTGTTCGTGTAGAACTTTTGAAAATCGGAACATCTTAAAAAAGCTTGGTATCGCCGAATGCGAAGATACAACTTAAGCGATTGAAAACAGAATAACTAATAAATTTAAGCTCATCACGAACAGAAAATACAGCAAAAGAGGTTTTAATAGCTTAATTTACGCCCGGCTGTGGTTTCAGAATTGGTTATCGCATTGAACACCTGCAGCACGCAGGCGTTCATCTGCCAAGGGTGCTTGCCATGTTCTTTCCCTCTGTATCGGCCATTCCCACCTGCCAGAGGAGATGATGAGGACTGTGGTTGTACCTATTACTAAGAACAAAACTGGTGATGCATCCAGCATGGGCAACTACAGACCGATATCATTAGCCACAATTATTGTCAAAGTGTTGGATGGTGTGATTGACAAACACTTAGAAAAACATATACGACTGCACGATGCCCAGTTCGGTTTAAGAGCTGGGCTATCTACTGAGACATCAGTACTAAGTCTCAAACACACCGTCAAATACTACACTAGAAGGAACACGCCTGTCTACGCCTGCTTTTTAGATCTATCAAAAGCCTTTGATCTTGTGGCGTATGACAGGCTGTGGATGAAACTGGCGAGCGATACTGAGCTGCCGCGGGAGTTGATATCACCTCTCAGATACTGGTATGGCAATCAGAATAACTGTGTGAAGTGGTCGGGGTCACTTTCGGACATGTACAGGCTGGAGTGTGGGGTGAGGCAGGGTGGCTTAACCTCTCCTAGACTTCTCCCAGACTTTTCAACCTGTACATAGACTGCCTGATCCGTGAGCTTAGCAGCGCACAAGTCGGTTGCTCAATCGACGGAGTAACCATTAATAACATAAGTTACGCCGACGATATTGTGCTGCTGAGCCCATCGATCGGTGCCCTCAGGAAGCTGGTCAACTTCTGTGAGCGCTATGCGGAGGCCCATGGGCTCAGGTACAATGCGACCAAGAGTGAGCTGATGGTATAGAAGGCGGGCTCAAAGAGCTATGCAGTGGTGCCACCGGTCTCACTAAATGGTAAATTACTAAAGCGAGTTCCAGCATTCAAGTACCTGGGCCACTGGGTCACCGAGGCGCTCACGGATGATGTAGACATGGAGAAGGAGCGCAGGGCGTTAACGGTCAGAGCAAATATGCTAGCCCGTAGATTTGCGCGCTGCAGTGCGCCGGCTAAAACTACATTGTTTAGGGCGTACTGCCACTCGTTCTATACATGCAGTCTATGGGTCAAGCATACGCAAAAGACTTGGAACGCCCTGCGCGTCCAATTCAGGCGCAATCAGCGGTCGACCAACCAAGAAGTGAGCGGTAGTCAGAGGACTTAGGTCGTTGGGTCAGAAGATAGTGGATATATAGGTCGGGAGTTGAGGACAGCTTTTATTTGCTATAACACTGTGCTAAACTCTTCGAACGTGAGGTGTGCGTTTCCTACAACACGTCGTTAGTGGTATTTACATGCCTTCACTCCTGACTCAGACAAACCGTTGAGATGTGACCAGCTCTAAATGAACCGCGCGCGTAACAAAGCACACAAAAATGCATATGTATGCTTTTATAGAATTAGCTCCCCTACCTTTGCGGTTAAGTATGAGGACTGGCCCAGCGTAATCAACTCCGCATCGATTGAATGGAAAGCTAGGTGTTATTCTTTCCTTTGGCAAATTACCCATATAAGGCGTAAGTATTTTACCTTTCATGCGCGTACACTTGACACATCTATTCACTACATACCACCTAACGGCCACCACATTTGGCGTAGATGGCATAGCAATACCCGGCTGCCAGCATGGAGGAGCTGTAGGTGTTAGTGACGAAATAACAACTTAGTACAACAATGTTTACTCGACACTAAGATTGGATGCATTTTATTATAACTTAACTCGTCCGAGTTTCCTAAACGCCCACCCACACGGGTAATTTTATCGTTATCTAGAAATAATTTTATCTTACCTAGATTACCTTTGCTACATTCAGTTAATATAAATTACTAGCTTTTGCTCGCGGTTTCGCTCGCGTTAAGATATATGATTATTAATTAGGTATAGTTTTTGCGGCTTTACTTTGGTTTAGCATGTGTAAAAAATTAGGGCACACAAAACTTAAAAACGACAGTACATTCTTCAACTTCTCTATTAACGTTCAGATTTTCTTTAGTCAGTCACCTTTGAGTTATTACTAAACCGAAACAAAACAAATGCAAAATCTCAAAATCCTTTCTTAGGGGATGCCTACGTCATAGTAGCTTTATGCATGCAAATCCTCAGCCCGATCGGTTTAAAATTTACAAAGTTTCATACAAACTTTCATCCCCTATTTTATCCCCTAGGGGGTAGAATTAATCAAAATCCTTTCTTAGCGGATGCCTACGTCATAACATCTACCTGCATACCAAATTTCGATCCGTCCAGTGGTTTGGGCTGTGCGTTGATAGCTCACTATGTCAGTCAGTCACCTTTGAGCTATATATATTTAGAAGATTGGTAAACGCAAATTTAACTAATAATTTATATTCCATGGCATAACTTTCCATTTGCGACCAGCGGGCCAACGTTTTTTCTGATTGATTTAATTCATGCACGCTTAGAGGTCCCGTCAGTCTTTCATTTTTGTTGCGAATATTGTGTATGAATCGTAACATAAATGCTACTGCGCGCTTCAAACGATTAAATTGCGCGAACTTTACAAAAGGAAACAATGTCAGCAGAACCACCAGATACAAAAACAGAAACGGCCGGTGATTTTATCTCGGGTAGGTCTTCGTGCGTTTCGATGAGCCCATGATTGTCTAGTGAGAACGCAGGGCTTCGTAAAAAATTAGGACCCTCCCACCATAAGGTAGAAGTAGAAAGGTCATCCAGACTTGAACCGCGTGAAGCAAGGTCAGCGGGATTTTCTTAGCCACTGCTATGACGCTAGATAACATCTTTTGTCAAGTCATAAATTTCCGAAGCCCGGTTTCGAACGAACGTTTTTAGTTTGTTGGGTGTCATGCGTAACCACCCTAAAACAATAGACGAGTCATTCCAGAACATGATAGAATCGAACTTGCAATACAACGCACCACGAACCTTATCTAAAAGCTTGGCACCTAGCTACGCGTCGCACAGTTCAATTAGCGGTATGCTCATGGGCTTAAATGGTGTGACTTTAGCTTTAGAAATTAGCAACCTAACTGACCGTTACCGTTACCGTTTGATCTTGATTAATTGTGCGTATATAGGTACACGATCCATAAACAGTCTGTGACTCGTCACTAAAAACATGACATTGTACATAAATAGGTTGGCTAACTACAGCGAGGCGTGGGACTTGAATGGTCTAGATACCATTCAAGTCCCTTTGTAGACCTTTGTAGCAAAATAACAAACCGGTTCCATGTTCGCGCGATACTGGAAGGTACCGCATCGTCCCAATCTATTTTAAGCAACCATAACTATTGCAATAATACTTTTGCGATAAGTATGAAAGGGCTCAATAAGCCGAGCGGGTCAAATATTTGCGAAATATTTGTCAGAATAGGCTTTTTCGTGACAGGTTTATCGTCATTTTGAATTTGCATTTTGAAATAAAAATTATCGCTGATATTGTTCCAGTCTAACCTAGCGTTTTAGAATTTATGTTAACGTTAGATTTTATATCCTTTGATGGGTCCGGAAAATCATCATCATCGTCTCGAGACAAGAATGTTCAAATCTTGACAAGAATACAGCGGGTCGAATTCTTTACATTTAAAGCAGGATCTGTTGGTTGAAAAATTGCAGTGTGTTGTGTTTTGTGAATGTGAAATTGTTTTTTAAACTCAGTTTTTTTGCGTTTTGCTCAGTATGCCCTTTGTTATGCGAAAGCTGCAATGTTTCTAACATGTCAGCCCGATCCCGCAAGAATGGAAGCAAATCATTTAATTTAACAGCGCGTTTAGAGAAGTTATAAATCGGTGATAACGTGCATTTGTAGGTCTCCCACTCGCGTTCCGTTATTTTATCTAACTTGGACACAATAATATAAATAATGAGCGTATCCCATGAGTCAGTAGGCTCACCTAGTATTTTCAATGCGCGTAGATTTTTTTAAATTGTGTCAATCAGTTTCCGTAGATAAGCGGGCGATTCCCCAGTCAGCGCGTTTATCGAGAACAAAGCCTTCACGTGGTTGTTTACCAAAAGTCTATTATTAATGAATCGATTTAATAATAGATCAGAGTTAATCTCTAATAGATAGAGAGTGCTCATACAAACCATCGAAAGTAGACATGGAGATAGTGGGTAACCTTACTGATTGCGGTTTGCAGGACTTGTCGGCCCAGTCATCATCATCCCGTTTAGGCAACATTGACTCCGCTAGGGCTAATGAATGATAATAGTCATTTTCGGATTATTCCCTCATTGGTTAGGTATGTCACTATCATCGACATATTCTTCGATATTAGTCTGAATGCTATTAAACTCGGCCAATAAAGATGTCGCGCCTTGAATTCATAACTTTAAATCAATGCTATCTCGAGAAGGAAGTATTGAATTCTTGGTATTTAATGAATTTAAATTGTTAACAAATCTAGTTAACCTACCTTTAACGATGACATGTTTTCTAACCAGATCCAGTCCCTGTTTCCGAGCAGCACCTCTTCACCCCACCGGTGATGAACCGCCAACGGGGGGCTGATCCGCCAGAAGAAGAGGTCCCACAGGTCACTTTGGAGGAATTTGGGGTGGCGGCTCTTCGCCTCAATGCCAAGAAGACGGCTTCCGGACTGGCGTCCCTGCACGGGTGGTGGCTATCGCCAGCCTTCCAAGTGGAGGATAGGTTTCGGGATCAGCGCGTTCAGCGCGTGTCTTACGTCTAGAAATTTCCGAAACCATGGAAGGAGGGACAGTTGTGCCTCCTCCGAATGGAGGGACGCCCGACGGACTCCCCCTCGGCATATCGGCCCATCGTTCTGCTCGATGAGGTCGGTAAGTTGTTCGAAGGGATCGTCGCCACCCGGCTAAACAATCTCCTACGGGAGCGTGGGCCGGACCTGTCGGACGCCCAATTCGGTTTCCGATGCGGGCATTTGACAGTGGATGCGCTGGCCCGACTCAAAGGCCAGGTAAAAGAGGCTACAGAGGTAGGGGACGGGGTGCTGGCCGTGTCTTTTGACATAGCCAACGCCTTTAACTCCGTCCCTCACTTGACAATACTGGAGGTAATATTAATCAATATCTGCGGGCCCTCTTGGCCAGCTACCCGGAAGATCGTGCTGTCCTCCTCGTAGATAAGACGGGCAGAGTTCGGTGGTACGGTGCAGAGACCGGTGTTTCACAGGGTAGGAGCACTCCTGTGGAACATCGGTTTCGACCGGCTCCTGCGGGGAACCCTCCTCCGAGGCACAAGTGTCATCTGCTACGCCGATCACACTCTCCTCACTGCCCGGAGGAGGAACTTTAGAGAGGCGGCGAGCTTGGCCTCAGGATCATTAGTCGTAGGAAGGATCTGCCACCGAGGATTGAAGGTAGATTGCATTTTGAAGAGTATTGCCCTATATGGGGCCCCGATCTGAGCGGATTCTCTGAACAGGAGAGAGAATTATGCCACAATCCGCAGGCCCGCGGCCGCTTAACCGCGTAGTGCGGCGCGCGCACTACGCGTTGCCCACGCTTACTGAGATCGCCACTAAACTAGAGGGAGCCCAGTACTTCAGCAAATTGGATGCCCGTTCAGGTTTTTGGATGGTTCAGATTGACGACGCTAGTGCTGACCTCTGTACTTTTGGAACTCCATTCGGAAGGTACCAATTTTTACGTTTGCCCTACGGCGTTAACTGTGCGTCGGAGGTGTTTCACTCAAAAATTCGTCAGATTCTAGAAGACCTGGATGGAGTGGACTCGTTCATCGATGACGTGATCGTATGGGGATCCACCAAGTCAGAACACGATGAACGCCTGATAAATTTGTTGGACAGGGCTCGTGAGGTAGGTATCAAATTTAATAAAGAAAAGTGTGAATTTCAAACTAGGAGAGTTAGTTATTTGGGACATGTGTTTAGCGCGGAGGGCATGTCAATAGATAGATATAAAATTAAAGCAATAGAGGACATGCCGGTTCCAGAAGATAGAGCTTCACTGGAGAGATTTCTGGGGATGATCAACTATTTGTCCAAATTCATTCCTAGCTATTCAGAGTTGGCCCGTCCACTTCGCAATCTTCTAAAAAAAGATATCGAGTGGGTATGGGAGAGTGCACAGGAAAGTACTGCGCGGCGCAGTATGCGTAGCTCCGGTGCTTGCGCTGTACTCGGCGCGCGAGCCCGTGCTGCTGTCGGTGGACGCCAGCAGTCGCGCGCTGGGCGCCGTGCTCATGCAGGGCGGCCGCCCGGTGGAGTTCGCATCCGCCACACTCACAGAAACGCAATGCAGATACGCTCAGATAGAAAAATAACTCTTAGCTATTGTGTATGGACTTGAGCGATTCCACCAGTACGTGTTTGGGCGTCACGATGTTACCGTGGAATCTGATCACAAACCGCTGGAAGCGCTATTTAAAAAGCCGCTGGATTCGATTCCTTCGCGTCTCCAACGTATGATGTTGCGTATACAGGGCTACGATTTCAATGTTATATACAAACCAGGCAAGTACATGCACGTAGCCGACGCGTTATCGCGGGCGGCGTTACCTGAGCTAATGACAGACAAAATATCCGAGGAGATCGGAGAGCAGTCATGCTTTTTATTGGAAAACGTTCGTTTTAGTGTGGATAAAAGAAAACTTATCAAAGATGCTATATCTAAAGATATAGAATGCAAGTTACTCACAAAGTATGTCCTGAAGGGATGGCCGGAAAACAAATATGAAGTTGATGAACGCGTCAGAGGTCAGTGGTCCTACAGGGACAGCTTCGGATTTATTGATAACATCCTATTTAAAGATGACTTAGTTTACATCCCAAAATGCGTGCGGTTTGAAATGCTGAAACGACTACATGATGGGCATATAGGTATAGATAGATGCAAGCGTAACGCTCGTGATGTAATGTTCTGGCCAGGCATGTCACGAGACATAGAAGCCATGGTGCGACGTTGCAAAGCCTGCGCCGAGCGCGCGCCCCGTCTCGCGCGCTAGCCTCTCATGCCGCATCGTATACCACCTTTACCATGGGCCAAAGTAGGCTCAGATATATTTTCTTATAGTGGAAAGCATTATCAAAGTCAAAGTCAAAGTCAAATATTTTTATTCATTAAGATTTTTAGGATCATTTTGAAACGTCAAATCTACCGCCTGTTCGGAATCGCGACCAGCACACAAGGAGAAAGGCAAGAACCTCGGGCTGATTAATTTTTTGATGATCCATTTAACATTTAGGTACAGTGTTTATAATAATTTAATAACATTACAAGTGTTACCTACATCATAAAACTAAAAACTTAATATTATCTTAAAACATTGATTACTACATAACTATCTAATGGGCAGTTTCTTGATATTGAGAAATCACCATTTAACTGTCAACTGGTATAGCAACATCGGGCCACGCGTTCTTATCGTCGATATATTCACTTATTATGTAGTAGGCACTTTTAATTAAATTATTCTTTATATACAATTTGAATTTACGAGCAGATAGTTTGGTGGCGCTTTGAGGAAGCTTATTATAGAATCGTACACAGTTTCGTAAGAATGAATTATTTACTTTTCCTAAGCGATACCTAGGTATGTCAAGTTTATTTTTATTTCTAGTATTAACACTGTGTACATCACTTCTTTTACCAAACTCATCAATGTTCCTGTGAGCGTGCATTAGGTTTTCATAAATATATTGGGAGCTGACTGTCATAATACCTATCTCTTTAAAACGTTCCCTGAGAGAGTCACGAGTTTTCAATTTATAAATTGCCCGTACAGCTCTCTTTTGCAGGATAAAAATGCTTTCAATATCTGCTTCATTTCCCCATAAAAATATGCCATAGGACATAACGCTGTGAAAGTAACTAAAATAAACTAACCTCGCCGTGGTTTCATCAGTAAGATGCCTTATGGTACGTACTCTGCGTAAGCTGCCGAGCTTAGCCGGCTAGCTAATGTATTAATATGAATACCCCATTGCAACTTTGCATCGATATTTAAACCCAAGAAAGTAGTTGCTTCCATAAAGTTAAGTATTTCCCCATTTAAGATAATGTTAGCATTGCTGACTTGAACGTTAGGCAAGGTGAATCTAATGCATTTGGTTATTTACCGTAAACCAATCAAGAACTCTAGCTAGAGAAGCATTTACACAATCATAATTATCTTTAGCCCTAAATAAAATAAAATAAAATAAAATAAAAAGAGCTTTATTTTCCTATACACTAAACAAATTAATAACAATATTATAAGACTAATAAAGTAAGTTATTAAAAAAACTAACAGTAGGTACTTAAAATTAACTTAATCTATCTATATTATAATTGTTTTCTTGTTCCTGTTCTGTTTGCGTATTAGTATTTATATATTAAAATGTAACCTATTATATTGTGTATGGACCGCCTGTGGCGGTGAAAGCCTCCTCCAAACTTTTCCATTTTTCTCTGTCCGCTGCGACTCTTGTCCAGAGATTCCCGGCCACACCTACGATTTCATCACTCCACCTTTTGTGAGGTCGTCCTCTTCGTCTCTTCTTGTCTCTGGGAAACCAATTCGTCGTGATTTGTGACCATCTATTTGGGTTTATCCTCTGTAGGTGGCCAGCCCATCTCCATTTTAGACCCAGTATTCTTTTAGCCACGTCTTTTGCTTTAGTTATTTTTCTAATTTTAGTATTTCTAACTCGGTCTCTAAGTTTTAACCCTACGTAGCTTCTCTCTATTGCTTTTTGAGTAGATTTAAGTTGCTTTAGTTGTTTTTTCGTGAGAGACCACGTCTGGCATGCGTACGTTAGAGACGGTACTAAGCAAATGTCCATTGTTTTTGTTTTTAGCTTGACTGGTAGAGAGCTCTTGAACACTTCTTTCATGGCCCAGAATTTGTTCCAAGTAGTTTTGATACGTCTATTAATTTCTTTTTCTGTGCATGATTGAAATGATATCAAATGTCCCAGGTAAACATAGTCATCAACATATTCTAGAGTCAATGTATTAAGTGAAATCGGTGTTTTGCATTTGTTGGTCATGACTTTCGTCTTAGCTTGGTTTACCTCGAGACCGATGGCTTGACTTTGTATACTGAGCGACTCTATCATATACTGCAATTCCGTTGCTTCTTCTGATAGTAGTACTAAGTCGTCCGCAAATCTCAGATGTGATTTCTTTAGCCCTATCAACTCTAAATATTAATGAAGTATCGTCTGCAAACAATACAATATCACATAAATCCCCTACACAGGAAGGCAGATAATTGACATAGACTAGAAACAAAAAAGGCCCCAAGATTGACCCTTGTGGTACACCGATGTTAGTGGATGTACCCAAAGATTTGCTACCGTTAATGTCTACTTTTTGAATGCGATTCGATAGGTAGCTACGCATGAGGCTTATTGCCTGATTCTGAATGCCATAGTGTTTTAGCTTTGAGATTAAGGTGTCATGATCTACGCAATCGAAAGCCTTAGATAAATCACAGAATACTCCTATGGCATCCTGTTTTCCTTCCCAGGCTTTAAAAACGTACTTCAACAGCATGGCACCAGCGTCAGTGGTTGAACGACCTTTAGTAAACCCAAATTGTTTTTCATGAAGTAGCCTGTTACAGTTAAAATGTGACAACAACTGGTTAAGAATAAGTTTTTACTACAAAATCAAATATTTTATTACATGCTGGCAGAATTGAGATTGGTTGATAATTTCCTGGATCCTTTTCATTTCCAGATTTGAATAAAGTAATCAACTTGCTATATTTCATAAGATCTGGAAAGATTCCTTCGTCGATGCTTCTATTAAATATATATGCTAGACATGGTGCTATATCAAAAACAATCGTGCTTAAGATCTTTATGGACATCCCCCAGAGATCTTCAGTATTTTTAATATTTATTGATTAAAAGTTTTTAGAATACAATCAGCATTGACGTGTCTGAAGCTAAAAGAAGCATTACACCTTTCAACACTTGTTTCAAGAAAGGCTAAAGCACAATCAACAGAGGAGTTTAATAGTCGAGTAACAATTTTTGGTACACAAGAGAAGAAACGGTTAAATTCATTAGCAACTTCATAGTTATCAGTCAAAATTCTATCGTCAACTTTTAAGTTTATCTTCTTTTTCAAATGTTTTGCTTTACCTGTCTGATTATTTATCATTTTCCAGGTAGCCTTTATTTTATTTGATGACTCAATTTTCCTTTTTATTTGCAATGATTTCGCAGCATGACATACTTTTTTAAAGACTTTTGAGTAGTTTTTGACAAAAGAAACAAATGATAAATCGTGTAGCCTTGACTCTCTTTCTGCATAAAGTTCATACAATCTACTCCTACTTTTATAGATACCGGCTGTTGCCCAATCTGCAAACATGGAACCAGATTTAGCTTTGCACGTTTTTTGTGGAAACGTATACTCGTGTTCTTTATGTATTAGATTAGACAATATATTATAAAGCTCATTTGGATCATTCAAGCATGGGATCAGGGAAATCTTTTGACTAATGTTATTTTGGAATTTTATGATGCTAGCTTCGGTAATTGGTCTGCATGTGATTTCCGGTAGCTCTTGTTGTAAGTTACAATCAAATAAAACATATTGACCATAATGGTCTGGATAAAATTGTTTAAATACGTCTTTTTCAAGGGGAATATCACTACAATATACATTATCTATGCAAGTGGCAGTTGTTAGAGTTACCCTAGTTGGTTTATCGAATTGGTGCTTAAGGTTGGAACATTTAAACAAGTTAATGATTTTTTCAGTTAGAGGATTTATTGAAGTCACCGAGCACTATTATTGATTTATTACGACTGAATATTTTGCTTAGTACATTTTCCATAGTGGACTCAAATAGCGCGTAATTTGCTTGGGGAGTGTGACGTTGGAGGCTGGTAATTAAATATAAAAAAAACCAGAATGTCAATCACATTATTTATTGAGTTCGTGTTAAGCCCTGGTCACTGATTTTACGATGTTGCGTTCGAGAAAGGTGAAGTTAGGTACTCCCCTCGGATGGTCCAGGAATGTGGAGTCGATGGAGATTTCCTTGGATGCTGCAGTTGCCTTGCTCGGTGGGTAGTAGGTACCAGGTAGGTACGTGGATGCGGGTGAAATGCGCGCCACGTAGGTATGACACGAGCAGGTACCAGGCCTCGACCGTAACTACGGACCCCTGGAATTGGACATATAAGGGTGTCACAAAAGCGTCCAGGTTCCACTCCCTCTGATAGTCTCCATCACCGGAGCAAGCAAGACCCAAGCATGATGATGAAGGTGATGCCGGTGATGATGAGGAGAGTACGGATAGTGGTGTATTTTATATGACACTATCAGAGCGGAGTTTACAAAAAATAATGAAGTAGGTAGGTAGACAAAGCATGAAGTGAGAAGTGAATGATAGGTAGGTACGGCAGGTACCTAGGTATGAAGTACACTGTAGAAAATCTAGTAAACAGTAGATATATACTTTCTACAGTGCGTAGTAAGCATATTAAAAGCAGTAGGCTAAGAAGGAAGAGGAAATAACATAAAATGTACGCTATTAAAAAAACCGTTACAAAACTAAAGTATCTACCTACATTATTTGTGTGAAAAGAAATGTTCAACACTTACCGAATACGGGGTTTTACACTGAATTTAGTATTACTGAGGATTTACTATAAGAAATGTGAGCGAGTGTGTATGTTTAAAATACGTAAACCGGCAAATAATTGTAATAACTTGTGCAATATGACGTGCCCTCGCTTCCCGAGTATCTGTCCGCGACCGCGACTGCCGGCCTGCCCGCGGTAGGGGCGAGCGGCGGCGGCGCCGGTTCTAGAATCGAACGTAGTAGGCGAGACTAGGTACTTGGAAACCGAGTACTATCACCGAGCTACGTTACAGACGATAGACACATACCACTATGTGCTGCTCCAGTTCAACACATGACAGCTCTATAACTTCTTCAATGGTGAGTTTCACAATATCTTTACGCTCCTTACATTTGAGAGTTTTCTTTACAATAATTAAAGAACCACCTTGAGTGGTATTCCTACGCTTGTATGCGCTTACAATACAGTAGTCTTCATAATGAGGTAGTAACTTTTGATGCAATATAAAGTGTTCAGTGATGCCCATAACACTGATGTTCATTTTACTTAAAAATAATTCTACTTCTAAGTTTTTGCTGGAAAGGCCTTGAATATTTTGATGGACTATGTGTAACCTATTAGGCTTTCCCGTTGTCTTGGTGGTCAGTTTAAATGCTTGTCATCTGATTCTACTGTTTGAACGCCCATGATAGTACTGCTACTAACTGTAAGCCCGTCAGTGTCTGTAGCTATAGTACCTATAACTTTGTTACAAATATTAAATGCTAACAATTTAGCAATAATTATCCTACTATATCTACTGAGATACATTGTATCTGGTGTTAACCTAAAGTCACTAATAAAAATATTAGTGTCAAAAAATAAAATGTCACTATGACGACATGTCAAGTTGTAAAGCATAAGGTTAATATTAAAAATATTAACATTCTCATTTTTCGAAAGCAATTTAGAGTATGGGAATGCACACAATATCAGTTTACCCAACCCCATGTCCAATTTATGTTACAGTAATTCAACTAATTTATTTACATATAGGCGCTTGATACCATTACTATTTACCTAACTGTACAATCAATGTTGTTTTATTGTCAAAAGACGCCTCATTTAAGCTCTTTATCAGCCTATGGATAGAAGAGTCAGGAAAGCAGTAGTTAGTTACCATTTCGTCTCCTAACCTATCGCTTAGCAACCGACCCAACCCTACTCCTAGACTATCCGAGTACACCACAGTTTTCTGGGTCTGTCGGTACAATATATATAAATACATTTATGAAAACCTAATGCACGCTCACAGAAACATTGATGAGTTTAGTAAAAGAAGTGATGTACACCGTGTTAATACTAGAAATAAAAATAAACTTGAGATACCTAAGTTTCGCTTAGGAAAAGTAAATAATTCATTCTTAGGAAACTGTGTGAGATTTTATAATAAGCTTCCTCAAAGCGCCATCAAACTCTCTACTCGTAAATTCAAATTGTATATAAAGAATAATTTAATTAAAAGTGCCTACTACAAAATTAGTGATTATATCGACGATAAGAACGTGTGGCCCGATGTTGCTATACCAGTTGACAGCAAAATGGTGATTTCTCAATGTTAACAAATTGCCCATAGGTAGATAGGTAATAACAAATGTTTTAAGATTAAGTATTTAGGTTTTTGTTGTATCTACTTAGAATATAATTACAAATTGTGTATCTAAATGTTGAATGGATCATCAAAAAAATTAACCGGCCCGAGGTTCTTGCCTTTCTCCTTGTGTGCTGGTCGCGATTCCGAACAGGCGGTAAATTTGACGATTCAAAATGATCCTAAAAAATCTTAATGAATAAAGAAATTTTGACTTTGACTTTGACTTTGTCGGCAGGTTTGAGGTTGCCTAACCAGAGGCTGTGTTGTGTGTACTGGACCTGCCTCAGCCTGCACATGTTAAGTCAATTAATTCGGGAACGGATTTTTATTTAGGTCTTCTGAATTGTCGGTCTACACCACGTAATGGAATCAGTTCTCCATCAGAACTATTAATGGGCCGTCGCCTTAATACGAGATTACCATCGCACGTTAGTAAGTTAAAACCTTGCAGAAACAATGAAAATAATTATAATGCAATGTTGCGTAATCAGCTGGCTGATAAGGCGCACTACGACAAGAGGGCGAAACAGCTACCCGAGCTATCCCCGGGACAACCAGTTTTTATCACTGATCATGGAAAGCGTAAAGCGCGCGAATCATAAAACGCGCTGCGCAGGCACGATCATATTTTGTTGCGGACAGATCGGGTAGGTTGTTCAGACGTAATAGATGGCATTTGCTGAGACGGCCAGATGAAGATAATAGGCCTCTGTCTCCAGTTGCTGGTCCGTCTGCTGAGGAGATGGATATCTCGGATGACGAAGCTTGGAGAAGTCCCGAGTGCAGGAGTCCAAATGATTATATTGAGGGCACGTCTGATTTATCTACGTCAGATTGTGAACTTACCACCATGGACGCTCCTAATCCTAACTCACCAAACGCACCAGCGATCCGGCAGCGCAGTCTAAGTCGCAGAGCGGCGGCTGACATCGCTCGTAAAAAAAATTAAAGAAAACCGTGCATAAATTAATTTATACAGTGATTGCCTGTACCTAATCTAACTGATATAAGTTTGACTAAATTTAATTTTACACTATCGAAACATGTAGGTAGGTAACTAAACAATGTTTTGCGTACTTATAAATAAAATTAATATTCTAACATAAATAATAATTGTGTCGAATGTAATGCCTAATTTATTATTAAATGTATTTTATATCTATTAAATACCTATAAATATCCCTGTACCTATATATAAATATATTATTATGTAAAAAAAAAATGAGTAGAGATGTCATGTTGTATGTAAGTTATTGCAGGTACCTAGTTTTATAATTTGTAATGTGGGTAGTAAAATAAATATTCAGTCTTGGTCAGCTCGCCTTTCAATTACGACATTTGATAGAAAAGTATTCTAATATTTTCCCATAGAACCAGCTTCAATGACAAAATCATTTACAGTTCAAGCTGCAACACTGTGGAATGATCTACAGCTCACAATTAGGCAAATTCCATCTATAGTCCAGCCGTTGCCAACATCAACTTGCGAACGATGAGAGATATAGATTTCCGCGGGCGGCAAAATTGCTTGTCAGTCAGTCATACGTTGACGACCTCAGCGGCGGTGGGGATTCGTTGCAAGAAGATACAGATGTACGCAATGAGTTAGTTGCTCTCATGAACTCGGCCGCCTACGAACTAAGAAAATGGTCATCTAATGATTCACGGTTATTACGGGATTTACCAGTGGAACATTTAGAAACTCTCCGTACATTTGAACGGACTGACGGATCCGGGTTTATAAAAATGTTAGGATCCGATTTCAGACAATTTAACGTATCTGCTGGACCTCGCGAAGATAAAATCACTCGGAGAACAATCTCATCTACGGTTGCGCGGCTATACGATCCTCTCGGATGGATTTGTCCGGTTGTTTTTAGAATGAAACCTGGAAAATGTAATGGGATTCGGCCACACCTCCAGATATCGTTCGGCAGTGGTTACTGATAATATCGGATCTACCTAACTTCCAACGATTTGCTATTCCGGGTTGTTTGAAAACTACTAGAAACGCTAGATATACACTACACGGTTTCTGTGACGGATCATCCTTTGGTTTTGCCTCATCGGTGTATGTGCGGACTTAGTACGCAGACGAGTCGATCCTAGTGAGAGTCTTGATAGCGAAGACGCGAGTAGCGCCTCTCAAATCAAATCGCACGATACCTAAGTTAGAACTTAGCGGCGCGAGCCTGTTAGTAATCTTGCTGAGTCACGTTTATTTTTCATTGGACTTTGATATGACTTTTGACGAGGTATATGGCTGGTGCGACGGCACTATTGTATTGGCGTGGCTTTGGATGCCACCACACAAACTTCAAGTATTTGAGGGCAATCGTATTGCTCAGTTTAACTCAGCGAATGTACCAATACAGTGGAGACACATACCGGGTACTATGAATAGTGCGGATGTAGCATTGCGCGGCGCGACGGCTTCCGATTTACTTACGGATGAGGGATGGTGGGGGCCTCGCTGGTTATGCATCCCACCACTTAAGTGGCCACGAGATTGTACGGAGCTTCCTGTGGACTCTTTGCCAGGATTTATGTCCAAGTCTTTGCATGTTGAGAATATTTCGTATTTTAATTTGTTTGAGCGGTTTAGTTCATTTGAACGGTTAGTTAACGTTACGGCCTATGTATTACGGTTCGGTATTCGAAAAAATCGGGAAAACTATAACGGTATCAATATTTCGGTTCCGGCAAAATACAATTTTTCATTTGATTAGGTTGGTCCAAGGAAAATATTTGCATGAGGAATTGATAGTTTAGTGATCGGCCACGCCTATTCGGAATTCATTGCGGCGGTTAAATTTATTTGTTAAAAACGATATTACCTATCAGAGTCGGCGTCGGATTGATGCGGCAAACTCGCCATATGATGCTAGGTATCAAATTTTGCTTACATATCATCATCGAAATTATTGTCATTGCGGAGCACCTTGGCGTCTATTTTATCTCGATTCTATTGGATTATCTCGGTGCGGCGAGTCACTCGCTCAGTCACTTTCAGTGCATACAATGTTTTAGAAGTAAGGCTAAGCCTACACAGCCTTTAATGACAGATTTACCGGTTGATAAAATTACACAATCCCGCCAATTTGCAGGCGTCGGAACGGATTTTGCGGGGCCTTTTTTTATTAAGGCAAGTAATTTGCGAAATACTAAGATTATTAAGTGTAATTTATGCGTTTTCGTATGTTTAAGTACCAAGGTGGTTCATTTAGAAGTTGTTTCGGATTTAACAACCGAGCCTTTGTAGCTACTATTCACGCGTTGTGTCACGTCGCGGACTGCCTTCCTTGATACGGTCGGATTGCGGTACAAACGTCACCGGTACGAATCGGTACTGTAATCTGCAGACGCCTGCAGGTTACTGTCGTTTTTTAGGCATATTTTTATATATGCTTATAGTTATATATAAAAACATATATATAAAGTACTGTGTACTTATATATGCTATCTTTAACTATCTTCTATAAATATAAAAATTAACCCCTATTTCTCTTGGTCACGCTATATCTTGAGAACGGTTTGACCGATTTCATTCATCTTTTTTTTACATTACTTAAGTACTTTTAGAAGGTTATTACATTTAAAAACCAGAAAATTGTGAAGAAACCTAGAAAAGGGTTGTATTTTTATTTTTTATAACCATCACTACATCTCAAATTGTAAAAAATGATAGTGTATGATTACATTAAATTGATGAGATGATAAATTCATAGAAGTACCAACGCTAAGGTTTGCCAAGTGGAATTTGTGGAAGCATACTTCACTGGGTATACGAGATAGTATGAAGTAAAACAACATGTTATGATACCCATATTTGTTTATTAAATCACAAATCATCTTCATCGTCAATGTTACAAAATAATTGTGTCCAGGAAGGCAACAGGAAGAAGCGTGTGGTATTTTGTTTAGTGCGTGTGGTACTAAATAACAGTTCTAGCTAGCCTTTGTGAGTATAGGTGTGGATATGTTAAAACACTGAATAAAGTCAATACGTATATTTAGCTGAATGACTGAAAGTTACACAAGTAAAGTACTAAATACAATTAGTAGGTGTGGACCGCGGACAAAGGTTTCAGAGTGACTGCTGGTCTAAACCCAAACCAGCTTAGATCGGCAAACGTAAAATCTACAGCTACTGTTAGATTATCTGTGTCACCACATCAATCCTCCCCTTTTTTCAAAATTTTGAAAAAAATTTATTACATTATCAAACATCATTCAAGGTTAAAACTCTTTATATAAAACAATTCATAAAAGTGGCACTGAACGTCGCTACGTGCCGGTATGTGCTGACAAGCCGAAAATGATACCTACGCAAAACTTCGTCCGCTTTAGTACAGTAAGCTACACAATTGTTGAGTTATTTTTGTAACTCCAAACTTTTATACATTTTAAATATCCAAAATATTAAACACACAATTTCTTTAATAAATCTTTTCAGTTATTTCGTAGTTATTTTATACCTAAACACAAAAATAAAAAATAAGTAAGTAAGTACAAGAATATTCATTTTCACACGAAAACATTTATATTTTGTATATTTATATAAACCAAACACAAATAAATCGTTATACCTAATAAGTATATATAAAAGTATATTTTTCATAAACCCAAAATTCTCTTATGCTAGTCTAATAGGTAACACACATATTATTACCGCAATTTTTTATTTTAAAAATATAGCCTTATTATAACAATCCTACGTTAAGGGTAGTTGTCACCTGCTATATTTAATTCTTATTTCGCCTGCTTATGTAACAACGCCGATTATGAAAAACAAAATGTACCTTCGCTTAGTAACATTTTCTTCTATCTTCGACTAACTGGGAAAACAACGGGTTTTCACCTTAATTACACTGTAACGATTTTATACTTAGGCTGTTTCTGAGCTGACACCGATTCGCTAGAATGAACGCTAGACGGTGTAACTGTTTGTATGCCATCAGGTTGTATCACACCTGCTATCGTCACTTGTCGTCGTACCCATCGTTTAGTATATTTATGACATCTTGTGCAAAACATAAAAAATATTATCACCACTAATATTAGCAACATCACTGTAATCATTATACTGAACTGACTTAACTGGGTCTCGACACTTGCCGAATTCGAACCTGACTGTGCGATCACGATTTGATCTTTCTGTTCTTTACTTTGATTCTTGCCCATCGTTATGATCATAACAAACTCTCGATATGAAATGAAATAAAAAAATGTACACTGCTTTCACCGAGATAACTATTTCCAAAGTCAACGTTTTCGCAATAAATGTACGCCGTGTGTTCACCTCATTAAAAGTTACGACACATGTACCTAATTATTTTTCCTCAATAAGCATTTACTAAAGTGTACCAATATCAAAACAAAGCATTTCATAAATTAAAACGTACGGGCAATTTAACTACGCGACCAGCTCGAGTGGTTCGCGGTGGCGGGCTATCGGTTGGCAAAATCCGAAGGTCCCTGGTTCGATTCCCGACGGTTTCACCACTTTCGTCTAACATATACGCTGGTTTAAGACGATCTATAGAAATGTTAGCCTGCCTATCTTTAATTTGTATTTTATATACCTTGTCCATCCTTCTAAGTACGCGGTAGGGTCCGTCGTAAGGAGGCTGTAAAGATTTTCTAACCATATCGCTTCTAACAAAAACGCTTTTACAATCTTTTAAATCTTTATTAATGAAAATTTTACGCGAGTCTTTGTTTACACGTATAACTGGTTTGTAATTGCTTATTATTTCTCGCAATCTATGTACATAACCTTCCGTGTCTGAATAAACGTTCTTACTCTTTGTATCATAAAAATCTCCAGGTAATTTAATTGTAGTCCCTAACGTTAACTCTGCCGCACTCACTCCTGTGTCAACCCGTGTTGCAGCACGTAAGCCAAACAAAACGGTTGCTAACTCATCTATCCATGAAGTATTATTGAGGCGGGCCATTAAGGCTGACTTTAAGGTACGGTGCCAACGCTCTACGACACCGTTACTTTGCGGATGATATGGACTACTCCTGATCCTGGTTATTGCTAATAAAGATATTAATTGTTTGAACAGATCACTTTCAAATTGTCTACCTTGATCAGTAGTTATCTTCTCTGGACAACCAAAACGCGAAACCCAATTTTCATAGAAAGCTTTTGCTACGGTCTCTGCGGTTATGTCCTTAGTTGGTATGGCTTCTGGCCATTTAGTGAATCTGTCAATCATGGTTACGCAATACCTATAACCGTCCGATGTTGTTGGAAGGGGGCCTACAATATCAATGTGGACATGTTGAAACCTCTCTACAGTTTGAAACTGGCCTAAATCCGATACCGTATGTTTCATTACTTTCGATCTCTGGCAACATGCGCATGACTTTGCCCATAAATTAATCTCTTTATTCATACCTACCCAAAAATACCTATCAGCTACTAATCGCCGAGTAGCACGAATGCCTGGGTGGCATAAATTATGTACTGCGTCGAATGCAATACGTCTGAACTTGTGTGTCAGGTACGGTCTCGCTCTCTCTGCTGACATTTCACAAACAATAGCGTTCTCAGAACCTGGTATTGGAACACGCTTTAACTGGAACTTATTATTGTCACCCGATCCTTTTATTAATTCAACTAACTCTTTGTCCATTTCCTGTGCTATCGCTAGCTCCGCGAAATCTATAACCGTGGGACATGAAATGGTTTCTATTCTAGAAAGACAATCTGCTACTACGTTTGATTCGCCCGAAATATGACAAATTTGCGTCGTAAATTCGCTAATAAACATTATCTGCCGGGTTCGCCGTGGCGTTTCTTTATTCGTATTGATTTTACTAAACACATGCGTTAATGGTTTATGATCTGTCAATATTACTAACTCTCTACCTTCCATCAGAGAACGAAAATGAACTATCGCTAAATAAATCGCTAAGAGTTCCCTATCGTATGTACTGTATTTCTTTTGCGCTCCCGATAACCTTTTTGAAAAAAATCCTAAGGGCTTCCATGACTCACCTTCTTTCTGTTGTAAAGATGCTCCTACACTGGTATCGCTGGCGTCTGTCATAAGAGTTAGTTGACCATTCTGTGACGGATGTGTCAATAAGACGGCATTTTCTAAACTTACCTTATTTTTTCTGAAAGCTTCCTCCGCCGTTGGAGTCCATATTATCTTGGTCTTGTCTTTACGTTTCGAATTATGTAAATATGCATTTAACTCTGCTTGTTCGTCGGCTGCGTGGGGTATATGAGATCTATAAAAATTTAACATACCCAAATATCTTCGAAGCTCTTCGACCGTAGTGGGCCTCGGGAAATCCGCTATGGCTTTCACTTTATGGTCTAAAGGCTTGATTCCTTCCGTTGAGACTTCGAATCCTAGAAACTCGAGCTTAGCCTGACCAAAAGAACATTTAGCAATATTAATAGTTAGTCCGTACTCGTCGAAACGTCTAAATATCTCCTCCAAGTGCTGTCGATGGGATGATATGTCATCGCTTGCTACAATTACATCATCAATATATGTAAAAATATAGTCTAAACCCTGTAATACGCAATTATCCATGAATCTTTGAAAGGTTTGCGCACTATTACGCAATCCGAAAGGCATCTTCGTGAACTCTACCAAACCGAAAGGACAGATCACGGCTGTTTTCTCTATGTCTTCTTCCCGCATTGGAATACAATTATAAGCTCTATTTACATCCAACCGTGAGTAAACTTTTTTACCTGCCAGTACATAAGTAAAGTCTTGAAGTCTAGGTACCGGGTACCTATCTGGTTTAGTTATGTTGTTCAGCATCCTATAGTCACCGCATGGCCTAATATTTCCATCCTTTTTGGGAACGATATGCAGAGGACTTGCCCATGCCCCTTTACCTGGTCTACATATCCCTAATTCTTGCATTATCTGAAACTCTTTTTTTGCTTTAACATACCTATCCGGTGGTAACGGTCTGGCTTTCGCATACACGGGTGGGCCTGTGGTTTCAATGACATGAAACACGTTATGTCTTGTAGTCTCCTTAACTGAAAAAGGTTTGGTTATTTCAGGGTATTTTTGCAGTAAATCGTAGTATGGGTGAGAACTATCGACTGTTTTTAAAGTGGGCTCACTAGAGTTTGAAACACTCGCAATCACATTCATATTTGTCGTCTGATCAATTAACTTACGACCGCTTAAATCTATTAACAGTTTATATTTAACTAAAAAGTCTGCTCCAATTATGGGTTGCTTAACATCGGCTACAATAAACATCCACCTAAAACATCGTCTTAGTTTTAAGTCCAAATCCAACACTTGTACACCGTAAGTCTTTATTTCTGTTCCGTTGGCCGCAAAAAGTTTATAGTGTCCATTTTCACTGAAAGTTCTTTTATTCTTCACAAACGCACGAGGAAAAACCGAAACATTAGCTCCACTGTCTATTAAAAATTGTAAACCGGTAGTCCTATCCAAAACATTTAAGCGGTAATTAACACATGGGGTACAGTTTTCCGCCGTAGACTGCACCGTACCTAGTTTTCCGAAAAACTATTGTTGGGTTTCTGTGGTGCCGGATTATCATTTCGTTTTCTCCAGTTGCACGGTTCTACGCACGTACGTGCCTTGTGCCTATAACGGAAATGATATTTACACAACCAATCCGGATCCTCTGGCGTACGTCGACGACTGGAACTACGTCGGACACTTGATGATGATGATGATGATCGGTCTCTACCATGGTGGTTGAATCTTCTATTTCCACCGCGAGCGGATTCCATCCTACTTAGTCTGTGGCTCAGATTCCTTATCTCAGCGACTATCTCGCTCATCTCTCCTACCGCTGGCTTGCTATCTACCTGAGCAATTGTACTCACAGGTTTCGCTGTTTCCATCACCTTATCTGCGATATTCGCCAACGTATTTAAATCTTTCGCATCTGCTACTGCCAACACGCCACGCACCGTTGTAGGTAGGTGGTTGCGCCATAATATAGTTAGCGTATCATCGCTTACCTTATCCCTTGCTAATTCTCGCATCCGCCTTAGGAGTTGTGATGGCTTTTGATCCCCCAGATCCATTTCGCCAATAAGCTTTTGTATCTGACGACTCTGAGACTCTTCGTAAATCGCTAACAGTCTGGCCTTCAATGCCTCGTATTTCCCGGTCTCAGGCGGTGCTAACAAGATATCGGTGACCTGCGTAATCACCTCTTTTCCCAATTTTGCTATAATAAGGTGGTATTTGGCCTCGTCATTTGTTCGTTGCTGGCTTAAAACCGCTTCCGCTTGAATAAACCACAGCCTAGGCTGATCCCGCCAAAATTCTGGGATCCTTGCTGTCACTGCGATGGCATTCAGAGATTCCTCAGCGATGAGAATATTCTCCACTGCCTCTGGTTGTTCTGCCGGAAACGCCATTGTAATTGGATTTATATAAAACTGAACTTAACTTGATCGTGACTGCGCAGTAGAACTCCTCCGCGATCCGTAATGTTGAGTCACCCCGTTTATAAAAACTGCGCACTATAGTCAACGTCACATAACATACCACAAACGCTATACTCAGTCGAAAAAGTTCACAGTGGCTAGCTCAATAAATCACGTCGGGTAAGATCACGTCGGGTAAGATCACGTCGGGTAAGATCACGTCGGGGTCACCAATTTAGTGCGTGTGGTACTAAATAACAGTTCTAGCTAGCCTTTGTGAGTATAGGTGTGGATATGTTAAAACACTGAATAAAGTCAATACGTATATTTAGCTGAATGACTGAAAGTTACACAAGTAAAGTACTAAATACAATTAGTAGGTGTGGACCGCGGACAAAGGTTTCAGAGTGACTGCTGGTCTAAACCCAAACCAGCTTAGATCGGCAAACGTAAAATCTACAGCTACTGTTAGATTATCTGTGTCACCACAAGGTTGTACCTCTTGATGCTGCGATCCCATAAACCACACTATACTCATAACATGGTCACAGCAACCAAGAGTTCGCATTCCTACCAAACACGAACATTATTGGCCTATTATTTTATTTTGTCCCTGTAGATGAAATAAAGAAAAATCAATTATTTGACATAGAAACGATGAATATCTATCAGTTCGTAGACGAAATAATTTCGGTTGTTAGAGTGGCGTGGGTGAATTTTAGCTCTTAACAGCCAAGGATCCATCGAAACGATACTGAATCCCTTTAAAAAAGTGACAAGTGTGCCAATACCGCGATCTCTGTAGACACGAATATGCCATATGCCTCTCTCTTTCTGATGTTCCCCATAATAGCTTCGTGCTTGGTACGTCCCTATTGCCATTATGATCAAGTCTTCAGATGTGTGTGATCTTATGTCCACGTCCTCAAATGATGCTCTGCGCTGGTTAAATTGTTGTGATTTACAAACACACTCAAATAATTTGGCGCATCATGTCTCAAATATCTCGTTGATCATTTCGTCCACCAGTGGGTGATCTTTAAGCCTAGTACCGAATGCATTTATTAGAGCACATGCTATTTTGATCTCTTCCATTAGACGAGGTACTGCTATGTTAACATATTGGGACCTCAGCTAACGAAACTGATTTTTGAAACGTCCGTTTATGGGAAAACCTGAGACTTAAGAAGATTTTATTACATAACAATTATTGTTTGTATTAATGTCCTCTATACATTGGTATATGTTTTTAAAGCGGCCGCGAACCTATAAAACAAAATGCCTGCCAAAATGTCACAACCCCTTTAAGAAAACTTAACGACTACCTTTATTATAAACTTTTAAAATGTAACCTTAACAGCGTTATATACTCTTTGCTAAGCTCGTTTTAAATAACTTTCAGTTGTTTAACAGTAAGAGACAGATTACACACTGCCAATATCGTTAACAAAGATTGCATAATTCTAGCGTAGCGTTATATTATCTTTGCGTTAGTATGTTGTTTCCTCGGAATCAAGGACTTATGAAAAGAAATACTATAAGATTTTGCCTCTGATAGTGTGACATGGGGCAAATCTTTCTGCACGGAGATATCTTTTTATTTGATACAATCGAGTTGAAATATATAGATATAGGAACCAAAGGTCCCGGGTTCCATCGCTAGGGAGAGTGCAATATTGTGCAGGACTTAAACAAAGTCCTACCACCAACCAAACCAAGCACAATATTGTACTCCCCCTGGGGATCGAACCCGGGACCTCTGGATCTGACACAGGTGGGTGGACTACTAGACCACTGAGGTGGTTAAAACAGCCCTGGTTATCCAAAACACTTATCGAGCCTCCACATGGCTCTTTGAAGACCATTACTAGTGGCAGTAGGTTCCCGGGACAGGCAACGGCTCTCCAAAGAAATCTGGTAATTCTTGGCCTGCAATGTCTGTACGAAACGGCCCGGCGACCAAACCTTATAAAGATTTTATTCCAGTATGAATTGAATGAAAGGACAACATCTGTCGGGTCAGCTAGTATATTATATATATAAAGAAAGCATATATAAGTATATTATAGCTTATATATGCCGAGCCACCACTTAATCAATTACCTGTAAGGATACATTTTAAATAAAAGTAAGCTGACTGAGTATGGCTCCAACCCCTCTTGGAACACTGCGTGATTTTATGACTCATGTTTATTATACTCGTACTCTGAAGGTAGACTTCACAGTTTGTCACAATTCGGCGACGAGGGGACCAATTTTAACGCTTATGAAGTGCAAATTGACTGTCATATTTAAAATGAGACGATGTATAACGATAGCCAATTCAGGCAAAAAAATTGAATGAATGAAGAACGCTCGGATTCTTTGCCGTTTTCTTATATATTTTAATCGGGTAGAAACTTTATGATAAAATTTTGAAAAATTTAACTGAAGGAAACACTACTATAAATACTGAAGCCAAAGCAATTGCTGTTTTCCATTTTTGTCTGTCTATCTGATTCGTGAACGAACTTCACGCTGAAACTACTGAATGGATTTATATAAAATTTTGTAAAATTAGGTATTACAAATATAATTGGCAAGAATTATGTGAACGTATCTACCATAACCCTCTCTGAAGGGGTGAAAATAGGTTTGTATGTAACTTTTTGTGAAAATATTTTTAATGAGAAACGATAATTAACCTAGTTATCAATCATTTTAAACAACCTCGTTGCAGTTCTAAAGTTACAAATATTTTTTTATAAATTGAATATGCGGATAGTCTTAAAAGTTGCTATAAATACTATGCAATGTAAATTATGCAACACTTGTTTTAAAACTGTATGATACTCATTGTTTTATCAGGCTGTATTTGTGTCACGTTGACGGATAGCAACGGTCAAAGTCAAAGTAAAATTTATTTATTCAATAAGATTTTTTAGGATCATTTTGAAACGTCAAATCTACCACCTGTTTGGAATCGCGACACACAAGGAGAAAGCAAGAACCTCGGGCTGGTTAATTTTTTGATGATCCATTCAACAATAAGATACACAATTTTAAATTATATTCTAAGCAGATACATCATAAACCTAAATACTTAATCTTAAAATATTTGTTATCACCTATCTACCTAATGGGCAGTTTGTTAACATTGAGAAATCACCATTTTGCTGTCAACTAGTATACGAGTAGTAACATCGGGCCACGCGCCCTTATTGTCGATATAATCACTAATTTTGTAGTAGGAACTTTTAATTAAATTATTCTTTGTATACAATTTGAATTTAGAGCAGAGAGTTTGGTGGCGCTTTGAGGAAGCTTATTATAGAATCTCACATAGTTTCCTAAGAATGAATTATTTACTTTTCCTAAGCGATACCTAGGTAAATCAAGTTTATTTTTATTTCTAGTATTAACACTGTTCTTTTACTAAACTCATCAATGTTTCTGTGAGCGTGCATTAGATTTTCATAAATGTATGTGGAGCTGACTGTAAGAATACCAATCTCTTTAAGACGTTCCCTGAGCTCTCTCACGAGTCTCTCTTTTGTACAACAAAAATGCTTTCAATATCAGCTGCACTTCCCCATAAAAACGGCACATGTTCTATTTATGGAAATCAAAATGAGGGTTAATTACCGATAATATTGGTTACAGCGCTGCGAAAACGATTGATAACAGAACAAAGTAATGTTCTACAGTATAAGAAAACACATCTTCAAAAGCATCTTCTACAATATTATGTTCCAACTAGTTATAGTTGTCACTATTACTACTATTGTATGCTTAAAATTTTAATAGAAACGCTGGGAGAAAATACGCTACGTTATTTGTTTCTTGGAAGTTATATCTTTATTTAAATCAATAACTTCGTAATCGAGACTCCTCTAGAACCATTTTAAATGAATCTAATCGGACATTTAACTCTTTAAAAATATTATGATGGTCTTGGTGTTCACCAAAAACCTCCACTGCATATTATGAGTGTCCACCAAAGGATTGCTGAAGAATTGACTTTTATTATTATGCTTGGCAAGCGGATCAGTGATATTTAGTTGATGTGAGGTAGGTTTCGGAGGCTCGGAGGGATAAAACCAGGAGATGAGTAACGGCTACTTCCTGAGTACGTATGTTAAGTTATACCTTTTAATTCTAGATATGGTGTTTTGTAGTATTATTTTATCTATCTTATATTATAGCTATTAATTTGTGAAAATACTCACGTAGGATAAACATTATTCTCTTGTATCATCACTACATCATCATCTTAGCCTTCCTTCATGTTATTTCTAATAGTAAATCCATATGTTTGAGGCAAATTTCATCTCAAAAACATCTATCCATGTATCGATACAGCGGAATTTTCTGATTCTTTTGATATACATAAATGTTACCCATTATGGATAATAATACCTTAAAATTTATAGAGAATCAAAAAGGGAAACCTTTTTTTGGTGGACGATGAGCATAGGTACAACATTTCTAACACCAATAAATCTGGGACTAGTATGTGGAGGTGCATCAATCGAATTGAGTGTTCGGCATCGGTCACACTAAATGCTGAAAAAACTACTATAAGAAGGAAAATTAATCACGCGTGTCGGTCGCATTTTAACCAAAACCAAGTGGATATATTTTTTAATACCTGTAAAAAGGCGATATCTACAAATATGACACCAGTAAAAAAGGTTTTTGAAAAACATGTTTCTGACTTTCAAGATTCAGGACAATCAATAATGCCATCGTTTGAGGAAAAAAAACATTCCCTTTATAGAAAAAGGCATAATATTTTAAACCAAAATATTACTGAATTCAATCGGTTGGCCGATGTGAAAATTTCTCAACTGATATCTGACAATTTCCTTGTCATTGAAGATGGTATGGAAGAGAAGATCCTTGTTTTTTCGACTCCACAATTAAAAAAAACTCGAAAATTACTCAATAATGACAATGAAGACAAAATGAAGTATGGCGATGGAACTTTTAAAAGAACTTCCCAGCCGTTTTATCAGATCTTTACTATTCACATTGACATTAGCAGAAACAACGACACAATGAATGTAGTACCTATTGTGTGCGTGCTTTTACCCAACAAATCTCAGGAGACATACACCAGGATGTCAATCTGTTGAAGGACAGATTGGGTTTGAGAATATAATTATTTAAGTGCGACTTCGAAAACGCCATAATCAATACCGTAAAAGACGTTTTTTCCGTCCGCTGTGATCAGCGGCTGTTACTATCATTACAGCAAATCAGTATGGAAACAAGCTAAAAAATTTACGGTAACCGCCACTATGGAAAATAGAGCATTAATTAGAATGTGTGCTAATTTACCCAAGGAAAAAAATCATAGTGCATGGGTATCTTTGGAAGCTCTGTTCCCCGAATCTCCAGAAATGATAAAATTTCAAAAGTACTTTTCTAAGCAATAGATGAGTTTGTGTGCGTCTTTTATTGGATGCGGAAATGATAAGCATCGTACGAATAATGCTGTCGAGGGCTGGCATAGGAGATTAAACCCACGTATGCCGCACGAACCTACTCTCATGAGATTTTTGTATAAAATAAAAAAAGATGCGAAATTTCAAGACACCAGAATTATAAATTCACTATTTAGTGGTGCTACTAGACGATGGCGTGACATTTTATTTGACAAGGGCTATAAAAAACAGATCAATGAGTTGCAATCCGGAGAAATAAATGAAATCCAAATTTTAGAAAATATTAGTACTTTAAAAAAGCGTTTACACTAATGTAACATCACATTAGTTTAAGGATATGTGTTTTTGTTTCGTTTGCCTATTATCTATAGAATGTGATTTTATTTTAATATAAGTTTATCCATTAAAAAACCTTTTTTAAAACAAGCTTTAATGTAAGTTTTTAGGTTTTCGTGGTTATTCACTACATTTAAATTGTCAAACATTTCGGGTTTATTACCACGGTAATATGTAATTTTAATATCGAGGTAAAATTACATATTACCGTGGTAATAAACCCGAAATGTTTGACAATTTAAATGAAGCTTTAATGTGACGTATTGGTCTTCTTCTTTCTTCTTATTGTTATTTTATTGTCATCAAATGTATTGTCATCCAAAATAGGCATGTATACCAAATTTCAGCTCAATCGGTTAAAGATAACTGATTTAAAATTCAGTTGCAAGATTCCACCCGGACAAACATACATTGCAAGTTAATAAAAAGCCTGAACATTTTTAAATAAAGAGAGTGACTGTACATACATTTGTCAGTTTCATTTCCGATATTCATTTATGAAGACCTATAGAAAATCAGTCATTTAGGGAAAAGTTCTTTTTGAAGTGCGTACGTTATGTAGGTGAGTACATTTTTACATTCAGACCTAACCACCCGGAAACCCTACAATGACGGTCTGTGCTGTGGTTATTTGCTCTAGAGTTCATTCTATGCAAAGGCCACAAAGAATTCTGGCTTTGCTAGCTTTCTTTTTGAGAAATAATCTCCGTGCTTAGATACGTATGAAAAGTAGGTGTAAGTAGATATTTTATTTACTTCTTAAAACTTTAACACAAAATATTTTTAAATTTACTAAAACTGTTGTTTACCTACTTCATAAAATTATTATATTATATTATACAGGTGAGATTTTTTCAGGGCCAAGTCTGAAACCGTGAGAGTAATCGAAAAGTCATGTTAGGAGTTACGTGCTCGATTTCAAAAATTCAAAAATCAAAGAAATCTAGTTTTATTATAGTTTTTCTGGAAAAGTTTTTGCATATTTGAGTTCTTTGTTTCATATTTAAAAAAATAATGTGAGATGGCTATGAGCTCAAAGATATTGGTACACTTTCAATAAAAAAAAAACATCTTCATGCATTTAGTAAAGGTTGTACGTTCAGAATATGCGTAAGCTTAGCTATTAAATCCTCTTTTGCTGTATTTTCTGTTCGTGATGAGCTTAAATTTAATCGTCATCGGAGTAAAAAAAACGTTCGTATTTTGTGTTAATGCAGCTGAAGACAAGGCACGGACACCCTAATGCCTGAACATTTAAAATATTGTCGTTCCCACCGTATAGTTGCAGATAGAAATGAATTACTCAATATTTTTTTTAAGAACTTATTTTTTTTCAGTATTGCTTATTCTTCAGTTTTGGATAATGGAGACGCCATTGTGCAAAATTGGAGAATCCATTACATAAAACCAACTTCATTCTAATTTTGAAATTTATGAGTAATTATGTTTTCAATCGCTAAAGTTGTATCTTCACATTCAGCGATATTCGGCTTTTTGAAGACGTTCCGACTTTCAAAAGTTGGCAAAAGAGGATTTAATAGCTTCGCTTACGCATTTCACACTATATGTACAACTATTGCTAAGTTTATAAAGTGTAATTCATAAATTTACTTCAAAAACTCACTTTTCCAAAAAAACTATAAAATAACTAAATTTTTGAATGCAGAACTTATATTTTTTTAAATTGAGCACGTAACTCCTAACATGGCTTTTCAATAACTCTCACTGTTTCAGACTCGGCCTCAGTATCCCTGAAAAAAAAACTCACCCTGTATATGATTATAGTTTGATAATACCAGGAAGTAAAATGCGCTTCAATCTTATTGACCGGTTTGCCGGGCATGTTCCATTTACCGGAGAAAATAAAAATACCCTGCGTAATCGATAGGGCAAATAAGAGGCAGGATAAAATTAACTTCAAAGCGTTTGTTTCATCGTTTTTTTAACTCGGCATTCTAAAATCGAATATGAAAACATGTTAAATGTACAACCAATACTCAAAAATCTACTACGAAAGTCGGCTAATTGCGTTTTTTTGAATAAAATCAAATCGAATTCAGCCTGTTTTGCAGCAAAATATGTGAAATGCGTTATTAAAACAGACCGAGCTTTGAAAGACAAATCAAAAGAGCACTAAGTTACTCAATCCTAGAGTCATTCAGAAAAAAACGAGTGGAAATCTTAAAAGACTGCTGCGCAGAGATAAAAACGTTCTTATCAACGAAATAGAGTGTACATTGCGTCTAAAGGTGGATGTACTTGGCTAGTACGCATTGAATTGTTTTTTGTAAAGCTTCAAAACACATCAAGCTTATATTTATGTGAAGTTTTCGATAAAAACAGGCCACATTTAACTTAATATTTATATTTTGGTAACATTTTACTACTAATTCCTTAACTGATAGATAGTTGTCCTCGTCAGGTTTCAGGTGCTTTAGGAACCAGTAATAGGAGACGTAACCATTGTATGTCAAAACTGTTGTTAATAAATGTAGCCTTATCATTACCAAAAACAGTTGAAATTAAAAAAACCACAGCTCATCCACCTTGAGGCAAACATTGCGAGACGCACTCATTCAAGTTGTAAACCCGACTCATCTTTCTCCATCTCAGTGAACGAACCAAGGCTTGTGTTTTAGAATGATATACATAAAACTATCCAAAGAATTTTGATTGAAAAATTATAGTTATAGTCGAACTTTATTCTATCAGTTCATTTTAATTCTTGTTTTAAGTGTCTAAGGTCGATTGAAATTCGTGCACTACCTTATAGTAATTATTAGGCGCGCGGCATTTTTTTTTACTGGGACAAGTTGGCAAGTCTTCCTTGGCCTTCACCTCACCACGTCTTAAGTTATGATAAGGACAAAGGTGGATGCGCATTTCAACAGGAATCCTCAACAGTCTGAGGAACTGGCTATCTTACTTCTAAATGCCGGAACATAACTATTTAAAATTGTTGTTATGGCAACAGACTTAGGCAAGATGATGGTAGCTAGCCAGGTGAACTTTGACAAAATCCTACCACCAACTAAACTAAACACAATATTGTACTTACCTGGGGATCGAACGGGGATCTCTTGATTTAAAACCAGTGGGTGAACCACTAGACCACAGAGGTTAAATTATTGGTAGTAATTAAACAATACTTATTAAAATAACTACGCTAACAAGCTGATGTGCTACTCATTGCTGTCAAAGTTCTTGCGATTGAGGTCTCCTTTGAGCCGGGGAGAGGAGAAGATACATTTCCGAGAGCTAGCTCCAGAACAGAGTGGGTGGTCAAGCAATTTGTAACCCGCTTCTCGAATGAGACCTATCGCAACGTATTATTAGTACCTAGCAGTATTTAACACTTCTACAATCTAGTGGTCAGAGGTCTCGAGTTCGATTTAAAAATCAATCAACTACCAACAAGTTCATAATAATAATAAGAACAATGATAAAATTCAGTTTTTCGGCTCCTATTGTCCATTGAGTATTAACTTTGATTAAAATATAACTATCGTATTTTTGTCTAATATTACAAATACAAATACTTTATTTGACCGGAACACAGCAAGTTCTTATATTTTTCTAGTTTGCTTGGCCATGTTCCGCCTTTAGCCAGGCATACAAATATTAATTTATAAATCTAGAGCTTTTTAGCTTAATTGATTGTTATGTGATGATAACAATCAATTAAGCAGTTAGGTACTTGCAATACTAATTGCATGCATAAATGTCAGAATGCTTAAATAAAAATAAAAATGTAACATTTCACTACCACCACGTATTTTCCCGAAATTACGGCGGGATAATTACGGGCGGGAATGACTATTTGTTGTATCGCTATAATCGTTGTGTTACAAGTTCAAAATTATTGTTTATTTCGTGTTTTTATTTATGATTACTCGAACTTATAATTTTTGATAAGCTTAACTTTTTGGAATAATATAAATGTTAAAAATGAGTTTTTGATTTGGATTTTGTAAATCAGTAATGGAATACACAACCTGGAATACACAAAAGGCTACTTGTTATCCGGCTATGTAACGCAAGCGAAGCCGCCGGTGGATATAAGTTAACAATAAAATGTACCGCCCTAAATGCATAATGATATTTCATCGAAATAACAAGTAACACACAGGCAGAAACTGGCAGGAATAATATAAGAAAACTTTTTTATTTATATTATTATTGAGATTAAATAGGCATATGTAACTAAAATACTTATTTTTTTAAATATACCTACTCCATAAAGAAAATTCTTTATCGAAAATGTTATTAATAATAATAATGTAGTTTTATTTTCCTCACAAATAAAAAATAACTAAGTAAAAGTATAGCAAGTTTTGAAAAAGTATAGTAGTGACCTGTTATTACCTGCCTATTCGAATTTTGTCATAAATATTGCACAAAATGATCTAACAATGCCGTGTCAGTTCCCTTAGAGCTATATTCACAGTCACAGTCAATCTGAGGGTAAGTCTCGTTGTTTAACCGTGCTTAACCGTCAACGTGCGTTATTTTACTGATTTTTGGATCAAACAATTATTATGGCTTCGAACCGTAAATAATTCTTAAAGATACTGAAGATGTATTGTATACGGGTGTAATGTATACTCATAATTGAGTTTTTGTTTATAATTATGAGTAACTACAGTAAAATTGAAAAAATCAGACTGATATTGAAATGTAAGTCATTTTTATATTCAAATCATCAAACATAAAAATCTACCTACTCTGTAACTTTATGTAGTACCTAGGTACATAATAAGAAATACATTTATACACCTACACTTAGATACATACCTATACATTTGTGTGAAATCTTGTGATTTACCTTTATGCCTACCTACTTAGTTTAATAGTTTTTTACTAACCTTGTGACATGTTTATGTAGATTTTCGTATTTTGATCGTTCACAAATAAAATTCAATTTATAATTGAATAGATAAGTACCTACACCTACTTACCCAGTGTTACCAGATGGATCCATGCATTTCTCCCCAAATCTCACCCAAAATCCCCCCAAATTATGGGTATTTAAAAAAAAAAAACCCCAACATTCATAAACCTAAAACATACTTTTTATTCATATTACCTACCCAGATTTAACTGTGTCTATTACATACGGGTGTTATTTTTATTTTTAATAATAAATATAATATTTCGCCAAATAGTAAATACATATATTTATTAAATAAAATGTACAATTAAACTAGCTAGGTACAAAGGAATCAGTCGGATTACCCAAGGACCGATACAAAAAGCCTATAGGGAACTCAACTGTTCCAGACCAGTACCAGACGGAAGCGTGCCCAAGGCTGCATTGCCACGCTGAATAGCTATGCTAATCCTCAGGCCCTAAATAAGAGCCAGCTCTTGGGAAACCGACAATTTACACATTACAATTACTAATTGTGATGATGACCGATGACGAGGAGACTTCTTGATTATTTGGCTTGGCAAGTCTTGATGTCTCTGTGTCCAATGATGGTTGATTGAAATACCTATAAATCGACCAAATTTTTCCCCCCGAAAATACCCCCCAAAGGATTAGTCCCCCCAAAATTCCTCCCGAGTGTTAAAAGACCCCCAGATTTGGAGGGAATCTCCCCCATCTGTTACTACCACCGTTTCATTTATCTCCATCTCTAGCCGCGCGGATCAACTGAACAGGTTGATACATGTTTGTAGGACTTGAACGCGCTGCCGTAGGTACCCAATATAGTCGCCCACCAGTAATAGTTACGTACCTATGTTGGTAGTTATCTAGCCAGCCACCTAAGTATATTTATATCGGCGAGTGGGAACCCTATGCTCTGAACGCAAAACCGGTTCCAAGTCAGCGGTGCCAAACGGAATATGAACGCTAGTGCCACACGATAAGGTCCAATTTCGCGTGCAAGTGGTAAGAGTAGGTATATTTTCATACCTAAGCATGACTTTGTGTGTCATCCTTCGGTACGTAGTACTATTAGTTATTCTGTGCTAAAACATAATATTATTTATAGGTCAATGCACTTTGCGTAATATTGTAGAGGGGCCTGAACCAGCGGTGGGGTGAAGAGGAACGAAACTTTGAAGGCCGTTCACTCTGGGAAGCGCCTTAAGAAAATCGGCACGGAGTCAGCTACGAGTAAGGGTCTGCCTGTTGTTCCACAAGATCATAAGGCATTGTTAAGATGCATTTCTCTTGGAGCGGTAAAAATAATTTAACCCCACAACTTAAAATTGCACTTTTTTTTTTAACAATTACTGTCCTACTGCAGGGCAAAGGTCTCCCCCATATCATTCCAAAATTTGCGGTCATCCGCCGTTTTCCACGCTGACAGTCCGGGTTAAATGCAGTCAGGTCGTCACGCCAACGTTATCTTGGCCTGCCTCTACTTCGTTGCCCACCTGCAGGCTCCCATCGCGAGACAGCCTTTGTCCATCTGTCAGCAGGCATTCGACTGACGCGATCCGCCATTCCCAGTCTGGCAGTGTTACCACCAACATCTGCGATACCGGTCTTAGATCGCAATTCGGTATCGGATCCTGTCCGTCCTTTTCACCCCTAACACACTTCACTCCATGGCTCTTTGACAAACTTTGAGTTTCGATTTCTGAACCTCGGTCAATGACCATGTTTGGGCGCCATAGGTGAATACGGGAAGAATACACATGTCGATGAGTTTACGCTTAAGTGATAGTGGAAGGTCACCCTTCATTAGCGTTTTCATGGACCAGTAGCTTTTCTAGGCATTTTGGACTCTACGTTCGACTTCTTTGTCCTGTCTGTTGCCGTAGGAAACTAGCTGGCCCAAGTAAATATACTCATCGACGTAGTGTTCTTGCCCGTCTACCTTTATTTTATGTCTGGTACTGTTGGTCATAATCTGTGTCTTTGACCGATTCATCACTAACCCGACCTTGCCGCTTGATGTGGTCAGGTCTTGGAGCATAGCTTGGAGATCGAGTGCTGTTGGGGCGAAAATAACAATATCGTCTGCGAAGCGCAGGTTTGTCAGCTTCTTGTTATCAATGATGATACCTTTATGTGTCCAAGACTCAAACAGACTTCTGAAAATTTCTTCAAGGGTGCATGTAAATAGAATTAGGGAAGTAGGAGTGAGAGAGTGTGGTCACCTTGTCTCACACCTTTATCAATGCTGAAATGTTGTCCTGATGTTGTTAGTTTTATGTCAGCTGTACTGTTATTATATATAGTTTTAAAAATGTTAATGTGAGTCTTGTCTATCTTTTGGTGCACTAAAAATGCCAGAATGTTTTTCGTATTTTAGATTTTCAAAATTAATGTTTGTTCTACCGTCAAAAAAAAAACTTTTTAATTCACGCGTTTTTTCTGTCATTTTGTGCTCATAAGCGCCGTGGTTGAGCGCACATCAATGTCACCTTTATTATAACACTAGCTGAAAGTACCCGTGCTTCGCTACGGTGAAATAAGAAAATAGGAATGGCTGTAGATACCTGGTATACAGCTTGTACTGAACGACAGGATTCCTAGTTTCTACACGGCCCGTCCCGGTAATTCTGAAATATTATGGCCGGATCCTAATTATACTATTTGATATAAAATATAGAAGAAAGAGTGTGTTTATTTGGATACTTATGCTTTCATTGAATTGCAAAAACACAGCAGAAATTATTCTTCGGAAATCTCGAGACCTGTCTAGTAGTCCTAGTTCCGATTCACGGGTGCGGCATACCTTTATAAGGTTTGATCGCCGGGTCGTTTCCTATAGACATTCCAGGCTAGAATTGCTTTGGAGAGCCGTTGTCTGTCCCGGGAACCTACTGCCACTGGTAATGGTCGTCAAAGAGCCATATGGTGGCTCGATAAGTGTTTTGGATAACCAGGGCTGTTTTAACCACCTCTGTGGTCTAGTAGTCCACCCACCTGTGTCAGATCCAGAGGTCCCGGGTTCGATCCCCAGGGGGAGTACAATATTGTGCTTGGTTTGGTTGGTGGTAGGACTTTGTTTAAGTCCTGCACAATATCGCACTCTCCCTAGCGATCGAACCTGGGACCTTTGGATCCTTTATCAATACATTTCAACTCGATTGTATCAAATAAAAAGATATCTCCGTACAGAAAGATTTGCCCCATGTCACACTATCAGAGGCAAAATCTTATAGTATTTTTTTCATAATTAGCATTTCAATGTTACTATATCGTCGTTGTAGTGCGAGAATTCACTAAGTGACATTTTTAGCCAAAATGAGTTATTGATGTCAAAGTAGTTTTAAGCCTATTATGTACCTTATAAGAAGGTAAAAGAGTTTGTTTTTCTTTAATTTTCGATAAATACAGAAATGTCAGAAGTACTTATCTACGTGTTGAGACAAAAATCAGTCTATGAAAATGCGTTAAGGGTACTTATGTAATTTATTTGAATCGTTATACTAACATTTTTTCTACTTTTGGGGCTGCACTCCTCATCAAAGTCACTTAGTTACATTTCTCGTACAATATATTTGACGCGATCTACCATTAATGGCTCTTAGTTATTTATTGTAGACAATAAGCTATGAACGAAATGAAATTCTTTTGTCCGGCAAGATTCATCAATAGATCATAGGTAATATTTAATGTAGGTATTCGCGCGTTTTTCGATCATTACATTCTGTGAAATCTAACTAAAGTACATTAATTAAACCAAAACCACCCGTATTGCATCTTAGTTAGTAATTGACATTGTTTATTGGTTACATCCTTACATCCGCGCTACCCCCACCGCCCACCCGCGCCCGCGCGTAAATTCTATCGCGTGACTTGATGACTCACTCGCTTGTGGTTGCTGCTAGAAGAACGTTTGGTTGGTAGACTTAGCAGCGAGATTGATTACGAACAAATCCGTGGCTCAAGATGGTCAGAAGGTACAATGGCTTAAAGTTAAATGTCTGAGATATGAAAAGACAAATCCTGGTATCATAACATTCAGATACGGCCATAGTGGCGAGTACTCAATACTAGACACGATAAAAAAGACAAGGAGTAAGAAAGCTAAAGGTGTTCCGGGTACATCTCGTGAGATGAATAAAGCGTATACGTCAATGTTACCAATAACTCAGTCAAAGAAGAAAGACTTAATAAACCTATGCCGAACGGACATTATTCCAGTTGAATTCCATTCATGGTTTCAATCCCTACCAGTAACTAACCAACCAGATAGGCTGCCTGAGCCAAACACCTTGGAAGATACTGATGGAGAAGATTCTTAGAGATGTTGAGTGTCGTTGATTAAACAAATATAGACAAGATTTCGTTCATACTAAGAGTGCTCTTATATTTTTTTATTAATAGGTTCTTCGATGATTCGCAATTTTGTGTTGTTAGAATATACTTAGGCAATTGATTTTGCATGAATGTCTTTTTTGATAAAAAGCTAAGTAAGTATTATACTGTATTCTGGTGAATTTTGAAAACAATTTCTTTATATTGTATTATGTGCTATGTTTTGATCCGCAATTCTGTGTATTTAGAAAATAAGCAATTGATTTCGCATGAATGTGTTTTTTGATAAAAAGCTAACTATTACGCTGTTTTCTGGTTAATTTTGAAAATAATTCTCAATTTTGTATAATGTGCTGTGTTTTTAATTAAATAACTGTTATTCAAATTGAAATCGTACGTTATCTTTTTAATTTACCCTTGAGCAATAGTCACTAATTGCATCTGGAACAAAACTGTCCCAATAATAATTACTTAAGTAACACAAAAAGATAATTAAGTAACCAAATAACATGATATTCTTGTATGCTAGAATTAACTTACTTACTTTTTACTGTGTATCTCAGTAACTGTAAATATATTTACATTATTTATTAAACGTTAGGGTGTATCGTAAAATGATCTATATTTTGTTCATAGAAATCATTTTTGTAAGCTTAAATGAGTTATGAATATTAGGTAAATTGTTATTAAGAGAAATATATGATTATTATGTTTATTATAAGTTGTATAAATCTATTCAAGTTATAATCAATATGTTAATGATTAAGTCATAGTCGGCATTTTGGTGTAGTAATTTATATGTACAAAGCTGCCCCTTACTACATAATAAAATAATAGTTCAAGTACCTACAGAAGCTTCACTCCGCAATGCCCCTCTAAGATGCTTCACCTCTGACACCTTGAACGATACGAGTGAACTCCGATTACAACTCGTAATAGGCACTCAAAAATGAACACAAAATGTGTTTATACCAGATTACCATTTCAGATATAACGGAATATAAAAAGAAAAAAAAAAGCGGGAAATCGAAATGCAAAGCTTAAGTATCAGTACTGGGGAGTGTAACAAGTTTTGGAACATGCGGCAGAATCCTTAGCAGCCTCCAAACAGGGTTGTTGATTGTTATTTCATGCAAATGTTGCCTTTCAAGCTCCGTTCCTTGCAATAACATTTGCCGAGGCCAACGCTTGGTTATGATAAACTTAATTGTTTCCTTTATGTTATTTATAATTATAATATGCATCATCGTTTACTTAACGTAAAACTGTAACGGGTCAAAAATTAAATAGTACATTTAGAAAATTTCAATTAGAAGAATCACTTTTATCGACACTGAAGCCAAAACAATAGTTTTGTTTGTCTGTATTATGAACGCACATCGCGCTAAAACTACTGAATGGATTGAGATGTATCGATAGTTCTTACCTGGCATAAGAAATGAACGATCAATACACGCTACAGTTCTGAGGCATTATCTGGCATAGGTAATGAACTATCGATACACTCGAAAGTTCTTAAGTTACGTAATACTTAAGGCGCGCTATGCAGCTAAAATCGCGGCAGAAACGATAATGAGAGTTGACAACGGCAAGCTGTAGGTGTCGCATGCGTATCGTAAATGTTATGTAGGTTTTCCTTTAATTTAATTTATCATGTTTGTTAGAGAGATGTCATCCTTATAATTGACCCTAACGATCGATGCAATAAAAGTACAGGGTATAATTTTTTCAGATTTTAGCCGGTTCGATTCCCGGGTGTGGGAGAAGAGAATTTTCGAAAAATGTTCTATCTGCAGTATTAAGAGTTCTTTCCCTCCAGGTGGCATTACAAAATTCCACCCTGTATAATCAAATTAACAAACCATCTACGATGATTCCATCCAACATACAGGAGTCGAGCGTGGAAACCGAGGCTGATCCGGAAGGTGTTACGTTATCGGTTATGGAATTAATTTTGCGTATAAAAATACTGAATGAGAAATATTCGTAATAAATATTTTCGAACACACTAAAGCGTTAGCAAAACACATTTACTTTCGACTAAGCCAGATGGATAGAACTGATATTGCTGAAAGGGTAGATAAGCTACAAAAAGATTTTTATAATAACTACGCTATGCTTACTAAACTGGCTCAAAACTACACTACAAGCTTAGCATCGTCGTTACCCGAGCAGTCTAGCGAGTTTTTTAGTGATAATCCCGTGTTGTTGAATTTTCCTGGATGGCGTTTTACTAGTATTTCAAAATACGGTAGTATTATTGACGAAGGTATGTTAGTTATTTTTTATTATTCCAAAATAGTTCCATATCGTTTTATATAGGTGAACATTTCTTAGATAACGTCGTATTGATGGCACATTTAAAATTTGTACATGTTTATTCAACAATCATTTAAATGGATTCTGAATACATCTTACTATAGTTGTTAGTATATTAAAAGAAAAGTATTGTTAAGCAATACTTTTCATATTATAATAGGACAAAATAAAACATGCTTTTTAGATATTGCTCTATCTTTGAATTAATTTGGCTTTTACTCATTTTACACATATGATGAAGGGCCACATCTAGGCAATTGGAGCAACATACAACGGAGCATAGAGGACCAGTCAACTGTCCAAGAAATCAACATGGAAAATTATGCTGACCATTCCAGTGTGGTGGCATTATTTGTTGAAATACTTATTCGTATATTACCTGACATTTCGTATATTAACTTACCAAATAATGAAAGTGATTTCAAAGACTATTTACTTACAGATCCCATTCTAACGGTAGAAAGTTGTCCTGTACTAAAGGAGCTCCAACTTGTTTTCAACTCCGTTTTGTGCCATGGGAGAACTCCAAACGAATGGAGCAGAAATGACGTGGTGTTGTTTTTCAAAAATGGCAATATAGCCCATAAAGCTGAAAAACTATAGTCCCATCTCACTCCTGAGCCATATCTATAAATTGTTCTCTAGGGTCATCACAAACCGTCTCGTCGCACGGCGACTTGACGAGTTTCAACCACCAGAGCCGGCTGGGTTTCGTGGATGATACGGCACCATAGACCGCATTCTCACAGTGCGGCAGATTATACAGAAGACAGAGGAGTATAATTAGCCCCTGTGCTTAGCGTTTGTGGATTATGAAAAGGCTTTTGACTGTCTCGAGACCTGGGCAGTTCTACAATCCTTGCAATGATGCCAGGTTGATTGGCGGTATATCGAAGTGCTAAGATGCTTTTACGATGAAGCCACCATGTCTGTACAAGTCCAGAACCAGCAGTCTAAACCCATCCAGTTTCATCGCGGAGTGAGGTTTATATCTTGTATAGTGGAAAATAAATTTTATATCCCCAAATTTTTCAAAACCACACAGGAGTACATCTTTAAGACGCAAAGTTGGAATGGACAGGGCATCAACATAAATGGGAACTACATCTGACAATAATGGTTTTGCTGACGACATCGACACACAGTGGCGGAATTGCTGCAGGACCTGCGGACAATGCTGAACCGCTTAGCTGATGTTTCTCGTCGAATCGATCTGAATATGAACATCAAAATAAACTAAAATTATGATTAATGATCCTATTACCCCAGGACTGATTATTGCCGCCGGGACTCCTCTTGGAGTTGTGCAAGAATATGTTTACCTCGAGCAAACTCTACGTTTAGGAAGACACAACTTCGAAAAGGAGTTACACCGTTAAGAATCTAGCTGGGCTGGACAGTATTTGGGAAACTTCGGGTCTTCTCTTCGTCTATCCCGCAGTGCCTGAAGACTAAAGTCCCTATGACCTACACTGCCAAAACGTGGACCGACTACAGGTGGAGTCAACGAGTCCTCCAGTAGAGACTACGTTTCTGCAAGTGTAGTGTAAGACGTCCTCCGGCTAGATGGAGCTACGACCTCTGTACCTACGTGCAGCAGTGGACTGCGATAGGTTGAAGGTAGTACAAATAGTAAAGCATTTTCTTACCTAGTAATAAATACATTGTACACAGTCAGTAGTAAGAAGTAGGTGAAACTTAGTGTTTCCTTCCCTTAATAATTTTGTTAACTCTGTTTTATTTTTCTTGGTAGATTTTTTTTTATTTCGTGGCTGTCTGTGTTGTTTCATAATATTGTAATAATCAGTATGTCCAAAACCACACTACGGTTCTTGGATAATGAAGTGGATTTTGTTAAACAAACTAATTAAAATGCTGATTTTCGTAATTTTTTGTCTATTATTTTACTGACAACAGGAAAATTCCTAAAAATTCATTAAAAAAAAGAACGTATTTCAAAATAGTTAACCGCCTCTCTGTGGTCTGGTGGTTCAACCCACCGATTTCAGATCCAGAGGTCCCAGGTTCGATTCCTATGGGGAGTACAATATATTGTGCTTGGTTTGGTTGGTGGTAGGACTTTTTTTAAGTTCGCCTGGCTAGCTACCACCATCTTACATAATTCTGTCGCCATGATAACAATTCTAAAATTGTTGTGTTCCGGCATTTCAAAGTTAAGATAGCCAGTTCCTCAGTTTGTTGAGGATTCCGGGTGAAGTGCGCCTCCATCTTCGGCCTTATCTCAACTTTTTACGAGGTGAGATGAAGTTCAAGTGCTTACCCGTCGTACAATAAAAAGAAAGAATTAAAATGAAAAAAGCAAATTATCGCTATGTGTATCAAGAGGAATAAACAATATTATATTGATTCACATTGGATTCATTACATGAAACATTAAAGAATTTGGCAATAACTTCGATACAAAATCAAATAACGGTTTTTCGTTGATTGTGAAAGAAGTAGTTTTTCGACATAGCGTTGTCTTGTTCTAGGGGTGCGAATTATACATGACAATAAAGTCTGAAATGTTTTCTATGCTAACTAAACTTAGGTGTCAAGTAGAAAGACTTGAGGTACTTCTGCATAACATCAGGCCCTACCATGCGAATGTTCTGGTCTCGCATGGTGATGGTATTGACTCCATTGATACTCATCGGTCACAATGTCGTAACTATGAAAAAATTCAAGCGATGTTTCAGTTTCGTGAACCCTAGCTCCGGACTAATTCTCTAGACCACAAGATGCAGGTAGTTTTAAAAACTCTGGAAAACCCAACTATTATTTTAACAGATATGGTAATAACAACTATAAATCTAACCAAGGTATCGCGGGAGGCCAATCCTATAACAGAAATAGTGCGATCAAACCTGGGGTAGGACATTACCGGCTACTCTTACTCCGCGCGTGAACAGGTAGCTGCTATTAATCCTACCATGCAGTCAAACGAGAGACGCTATTGTCCTACTGTCGCGTGAACTCTCTAAATGAGAAATAAGGACGTTAAATATCTGGACTTCACGGACTGCAATCCTTCTGAAATTTAGAACTACCACTATTAAATTACCTAAAACTACTAAGTTGGAGTGGAATGAGTGGCCACCTAATTAATTTATTTTCTTCTAGTTGCACTGCAACAATATTAGATCAGAAACCTGCTAACGATGTGTGTCCGTACGCAAATATCAGGTTAAAGCATATTTATTCTCATAAAGAAATTTTACATTTCACTTACATGAGAAAACTTTTTAATGAAGTAATTCTAAGTGACTTATCTACCTACGGACTACTAGATTCAGGATCGGTGGTCACGATTTTTGCGGTTGAATTTTGGCAAAAGTTTGAGCTATGCCCTAAGTTTCTAAATGCAATAACTTTAACATCGAAATAACATGAACTAAATCGTTCTCCTAGTATCCTACAATCCTACGATGAGCTAAAATGGAACGAGTGACTGCTGACAATGTCGTGGATCAGTTCAAATCTTTTTCTTGTGAAGGATGCGGCTTGTGAATCACTGTATTGATACAGGTGAGTCTGCCCCTATTAGGCAGCGATATTACCGACTCTCACCTGAAAAACAGCGAATATTAGGAAATGAACTTAACGAAATGCTTTGCCTAGGTATCGTCGAACCCTGCAAAAGTCCTTGGTCATCACCGGTATTATTGTTTTAGAAAAAGATGGCTCGTTACGATTTTGCTTAGACAGGCGTAAACGAGCGTTGATCATTACCAACGCATCTGTGATACGCTAATTACTAAATTACAATTCGCGATTATCAACTCTGTAAACGAAGTCACGGGCTACACACCGTCATTCTTAGTGCACGATCGAGAATTGGTTACCTGGTGGTTCCCACTACACAAATAATGAACCTGGTGCCGTGGAAGACCTAATCTTTCGTCTACATTTATTAAAGTACAAAGGTCGTAACACCGTCATCCTCCGGCGCCTCGTTGTTCCTATGCTGTTTGAGAGCCGTCCTTATCTCGTAAAGACTGACATCCGGGATGTCTTTAGTATAGTGTCGAGTTAAACGGGCTATTTTGTGTACAGCTGTCCAAAAAACTTTAAGTGCTCTCTCAAGATTTTTGGCTTCGAGGAGATGATGAAACTGTACTGTGTAACTATTTTCCTTTTATTATTTGCTTACAATTAATAAAAACTTGGCAAACGATTAAATCACAGTGAAGTTAGCAGCGAGATTAATAATGTATGAAAAGTACAAAAATATTAGTAGCATACTTATTTGCCATAGATATTAAATAACAAATGTTATCGTCTTTGTACCGTAAAAAATACTCTTTTGGAGTAAAATCGACTTGTTTACGAATTTTATTGACAGTTTCGTCATTGTTCCGCTCATAGAAGATAAAAAAAAATGTCGCAATTACCTTTTCGTCGTTATAGCGCCCAAAACACGACTACATTTCCGCACTACTGCCCAGAGCCAGGTTCGAAGTTTTTTCTCCAGAATGTTTGTGATTTTTAAATGTGACAGTGATGTCAACGCCACCTAGCCAAATCGGCAAGAGATACAATTTCGTCGATTTTTCTCCGCACGTAATCACCTCAACATAATTTTTGATACACTTAACTCAATTTTGTCAAATAATGTAAATTTGACATTATTGCACCAAATGAGCGATGTGCCCTTACTACATCAATAAGATATGGCGAAGCGGGCGCTTATTGTCGTGACGTGTTACCTCGTGTTACTCAAATATATTATAAATAATAAATTATGATAAATATCCAAACAGGTAAATAATATGATATCGTAGAAGTAAATAAAATAAGTTCGTGTTAACATTTCAAATAATATAAAGAGATATATAGTTATTTAGTGATTTATATCTGATCTATCTAGATATTAGAGGTACTGATAATATTACGTTCAGTGGTTCCCCAGACACATTTTAATTTGAATGGTTTATAGTTTTTTATCATACGAATTCAAAGATAATAATACTCTTTTGATGTTGGGGTCAAGATGTCAGTAATCTGGTGGCATTCTTGTTGCCAAGCTCAATAATCGGAGGATGTTTTTGGAGAAAGTAGGTAGGTACCTATAAATATTTTTGCATACCTTTTAACATTCCCGACAGTTTGTACAGTTGACTGTGTGTTCAGCCTTAAAAGTTTACAAACCGCACTTCTATTTACAAGTAGCACCTCGATTTACAAGTAACACCTCAATTTTTGAAAAAAGAAAACGACAAAAATTAGGAGGTTAACATTGACTTGATACCTTTTACAATTAAATGATCATTTGTACTTAGCGTCCATTTTATTTTCATCAACTGTATAATTGTTTGTGGTGAAAATGACTTAGTTATGTTGATAATCAAAGGTTTGTTCATGCTCGTCTGTACGTGTGATTGTAAAAGAGTTTGTTATTCTGATACGATACGATATTTCAATCTCCACAAAAGGGTAAATAATGAAAAAGCTGCCAAAAAGCCAACGAAACTAGGAGCAGTAACGCGCAAGCCTTCTCCATCGTTTATCATGCAAATGTACCAAGTTACGAATGATCAATGGAATCTTACGCGTCGGCAACAAAACTTTACTCATGAATCCTTATAATATAAAAATGTTGGCAAAATACTGACTTTTATACATTTCGTCAACTTGCAGTTAACATTCATAATTCATTCATAATTATGTTACAAGCTATGCTTAGTTTGGGGCTAGATGGCGCTGTGTGAAATAAATGTCCTTTTATTTATTTCAACCCCGTTTTCAAAGCATCTGCATCATATGGTACCTTCAAGTAGTTGGTAATGTAATCCTTACCATTACAAATACAGGTAGGTACTAGGTAGGATTTCCGATTCATGTAAGTACGGTGATCTGGTAGTGGTACTGTATGTATGTGGCAACGTTGGTGATCTGGTAGTGGTACTGTATGTATGTGGCAACGTTGGTGATCTGGTAGTGGTACTGTATGTATGTGGCAACGTTGGTGATCTGGTAGTGGTACTGTATGTATGTGGCAACGTTGGTGATCTGGTAGTGGTACTGTATGTATGTGGCAACGTTGGTGATCTGGTAGTGGTATTGTATGTATGTGGCAACGTTGGTGATCTGGTAGTGGTACTGTATGTATGTGGCAACGTTGGTGATCTGGTAGTGGTACTGCATGTATGTGGCAACGTTGGTGATCTGGTAGTGGTACTGTATGTATGTGGCAACGTTGGTGATCTGGTAGTGGTACTGTATGTATGTGGCAACGTTGGTGATCTGGTAGTGGTACTGTATGTATGTGGCAACGTTGGTGATCTGGTAGTGGTACTGTATGTATGTGGCAACGTTGGTGATCTGGTAGTGGTACTGTATGTATGTGGCAACGTTGGTGATCTGGTAGTGGTACTGTATGTATGTGGCAACGTTGGTGATCTGGTAGTGGTACTGTATGTATGTGGCAACGTTGGTGATCTGGTAGTGGTACTGTATGTATGTGGCAACGTTGGTGATCTGGTAGTGGTACTGTATGTATGTGGCAACGTTGGTGATCTGGTAGTGGTACTGTATGTATGTGGCAACGTTGGTGATCTGGTAGTGGTACTGTATGTATGTGGCAACGTTGGTGATCTGGTAGTGGTACTGTATGTATGTGGCAACGTTGGTGATCTGGTAGTGGTACTGCATGTATGTGGCAACGTTGGTGATCTGGTAGTGGTACTGCATGTATGTGGCAACGTTGGTGATCTGGTAGTGGTACTGTATGTATGTGGCAACGTTGGTGATCTGGTAGTGGTACTGCATGTATGTGGCAACGTTGGTGATCTGGTAGTGGTACTGCATGTATGTGGCAACGTTGGTGATCTGGTAGTGGTACTGCATGTATGTGGCAACGTTGGTGATCTGGTAGTGGTACTGCATGTATGTGGCAACGTTGGTGATCTGGTAGTGGTACTGTATGTATGTGGCAACGTTGGTGATCTGGTAGTGGTACTGTATGTATGTGGCAACGTTGGTGATCTGGTAGTGGTACTGCATGTATGTGGCAACGTTGGTGACTGCAATAATACCTCTAAATAGCTGAATCTATTTTTATTCCATAAAAATAAATAATTGAAGTGCCTGTTTGTAATGGCAAAATAACAACTTAAATGGAAAATTAATGCATATGAAAGTAAATACGTTGGCAATAACAAAATCATTATTTGTTTTTAATTTTCGTCCGTCTCTATGTTTGTTCCGGCTAATCTCCGAAACGCCTGGATCGATTTTGACGAAATTTTCATTGGTAGATAAAACCTAACTTAGGTTAAGCATAAAAGTGACTTAGGCTTCTTTATTTCAGAAAAAATAGCAAGGGTTCCACGCAAAAAAACCCATGATATCTAACGTATTACTAAATAGTAAATTTTGTTAGATTAGCTTCCTTTCGTGGCACAGGGGTGCAATAAGAAATTATTTTGATTAATTCCCACGGGACGACGGTAACGAAAACCCGGTCGTTTGCTAGTTTAACATATAAAGAGAAAAAATGTATTGTCCCGGGTAATTTTTCATTGGGTACTAACTTTTGAAATATTGAAGTGGAAAGTATTATGATTTAAATGCTAACTGACTCACTGCGACATACAACGCACAGCCTGAACGGCTAATCGTAGACTTGAAATTTAGTGGATATGTTTGTCTCGATGCAAAAATGAGTGCTAAGAAGGGAATTTAGAAAATTCGAACCCATAAGTGGTTTAAAAAGGGGTTGAAAATTAAAAGTTGGTCATTAAAAGTTTGCCATATCTCTGAAACTGTGCATGATAAAAGGTCAAAATTATCAATGAAAATTCCTTTTTTACTTTTCGGAACTCCTTAATAATATATGGTATTATAGTCGTGCATATACTTTTTGAAATCGGTATAATGAGGCACTTAACGACTTAAGAATCGACCCCCTCCAACTCAGCCCGCGGATGTCGTAAAAGCCGATTTAAGGGATCTCACCAGAGGAAGCGGCAGTTTCCTGCTGTATGTTACATAACACCTTTACTGTGATCACCAACCCGCCTGCCAAGTGTGATGATTAAGGCAAAACTCTCCCGTTTTTGGAGGATATCCAATCAACTGCTATATAAATTGGCTGTTGCGTGACTGTATTTACGACCCTTGACTAATGTAATTTGACTACTTGAAACACTGAAATTCTTAATAAAACCAGCCAAGTGCGAGTTGGACTTGCACACGAAGGGTTTCGTACCATCTTTATATTTAAAATTAAAAGTCCTGACTGACTGATATATCTATAAATTACAAATAGTTCGGTCACATATATCTAGTGAATGTAAGGTTTTTAGGCAAAAGGGTGGTAATTTGATATGCGCGCGTCAAATTACAATGACGACATTGTTTTCACAACCGTTGAATTCTTAGAAAGATATCTATCTCTATCGGTCTGGAATGGTTTGTATACATTTATTTCACTCTACTACCTGCCTATATCCAAAAATAATAGGCGCTTCGTGGGTGGCCCCCTCAGCGACCTCCGAGGTCTCGTAACAGATGCGCACATTAGCCTCTGAGGTCGTGCAACAGACTACAGGTGTGTGCGTTACAATAGCGGGAAAAGGACATAGCGGGCTAAATGACGTAGCGGGAAATGGATGTAGCGGTAAAAGGAAGGAAAAGTCTTGAATGACTGGCTGATTCAACTAGATACAATTTCCGCCTAAGCCGCTGGTCCTACAGACGTGGAATGTGGACGGTATGTTCTTTGTAATGTGTAGGAATCCACTAAGAAAAGGTTTTTTAAAATTCCAGAAAAAGAGGGTTGAATTTTCCATGAAACTTTTTATTCTCTAGGTTGATTGATTTGAAAATTGATGTACATTCTCTTCAATTAAAATTATGAGACACGTGTTTAACAGTTTTTACAAATATCAAGCAAGAAATTAAAAATTAAAGGGGGTTCCTTCACAAGAAACGAGTTATAAAATATTATTTCCTACCTAAATCAAACCTGGTGTAAATATAGTGCATTATTTCTGATAAGTAAATAATAAAAACTGGCCAAGCGTGAGTTGGACCTGCGCTACCACTTTATAAAACCTAAATTATTAACCTAAAAATATATGTTAGAACGCTCGGTGTGTGCGACAGAACCGCACTTGACTGGTCTAACAATTTAGGCATAGCCTCTGTTAGCTTGAAATTTTCTAGATTTCGAAATCCTAATCTATCTCTCATTGCGCCAATGTTAGGAACCATTATACTGAAATCGATTTTTTATAAATTTCTAATAGTTACACTATTAGGTACTATTTTTTGTCGTTTTTAATTTAGTACCTATAACGTGGTTTTAATGAAATAGGGATGTGAAGCTGGTATAAATTAACAAATGTTGTAAGGGAAGCAGTCGGTAAACGTCACGTTACGTAAAAAGAGCTAGAAGGCATGAATTTGCGCATGGGTACAGTTGCGCACAAAAGTATTTACCTATTGTTTTGTTCGTCGAAAAAATGTAAGTCAAATTTGGTAGCAAAATAATACAACATGCAACAGGACACTTCCCCCCCCTATCCCTCAAATAGAATTAAAATTATAGCAACAGGAATTGTTTTAAGAGTAGTAGAGCCCCTTGTGAAAGGGCTCGTCCGGGGAAGAACTACCACCATACCTATTTCAGCCGTCAAGCAACATTTCTGTGTTCCGGTTTGAAGGGTTGACGGTGAACTTACGGGTACGCGAGGCTCAACAACGTTATGCCTCAAGTTGACGAGCGCAATGCGGTGTCGTGTAGGTGGTCTTTGTGGATGTGACCTACGCAGTAAGTTGTTATAGGCAAGAGATGTATTATACATCAGGTGGGCTACTTGCTAGTTCAGTCTCCTAGTTGCATAAAAAAATGTCGTAAGTTTTAGATGCCAAGTCATAAAAAAACCTTCACATATGGTCTACAGAGAGCTCGACTGGTGTTGGTGATGGCGATCCTTTGTAAACGAAAACTACCATTTGCTTATTCGTTATGAAATAATGTACCGTTTGGATTGAACTTTTGGCTCAGTTGGGTGGTTGGTAGTAGTAGCTAGTTTAATATTTAAACTAGCTACTACTACCAACCTTAACTTTAATTGGTCGCACAATCTTATTCCGGGTGAACAACCAGCTCCAGTTATTTATAGTAGCTTAATGTATACTAACGTAGGTAAGTTAGATTTGCGATAGTTTTTACGGTTTCGTGCACAAAGGGTACCGTCGACGGTACCCAAATACTGAGCCTCCGCTGTCCAGCTGTTTGTCAGCGAGCAGTGTCGCATGAACCGTTATACGTGTCAATTAATCATTTTGCTTAACGCCTCTCAAATATATTTCCGAAACTAATAGTGATTCATTCGGTGTAGTTGAGGACTTTTTTGACAGGTCATTTTGGTTTGTTTAGAACAACGAGCCCCGGTGCAGAAGACATCTCACGATTGTGTTGCGTTGCCCGCGAATAACACAAAATAATGCCTAGTGTGGCAACGCAGCGCGCGTATCTTAATTTTTTGTATCGACATAATATGTTCGGCAGTGCGCGAATGATTCCTTTGTTGTTTATACCGGCACACGTCCAAAGGCTACACGGTAGCCACCTACCGTAGGTCTTGCTATTACAGGAATTACCGAGGTTTTGTCACTTCACATCACAAATGTTATTATGAGATCTTATCAATTATATGGTACACATCATCGGTGTCACTCAGTTAGACTTCAAAAAAAGGAGGAGGTACTCAATTCGGCTGTATATATATTTTTTTTTGTTACTCGATTTTTCCGTCAATTCGAAATAGATTTCGATAATTCTTATTATGTTTGGTAGACCATACTTTCGAGGTGGTCCCATAGAAATTTCATCAAAATAGTTTCAGCAGTTTGGTTTTTATATCAAAAAACTAGTTTTTTTAGTGCCGCGAGCTGCATGCAGCCCGCGGAGGTGGACTTTCAATTTTTATTTGTTGTGAGAGTTTTGTTTATTTTTTGAAAAAAAAATATATGATGAAAAAAAATACATATATACTTTAAACTAAACAAAGCTCGATCGTCCCTCGCTGCGCTCGGGACAGTCTCGCTTTGCTCGGGTCGAAGTGGTGTGACGTCACGTGACCGTACGACGTGACTGACCATAAACGATTTATCAATTTTGCCACCCCTACACCAAAAAAAAACAACCACAATTCAAGGCGGTATTCAAAAATGACTGTTGCCTCATATGGCGGCACATAAATATTAAATTATTAATATTAGGTAAACATTGGCCGATTTAGAAGTGGCATTGACATTTGTTTGAAAAATCTCCATACATTTCGCATGAAATTGCCACATCTGGTACGCTATAGATTTATTCAAAATTTGAAATTTTCGAACGGCGATCGAAATTTTTTATTCAAAATTGCAAATGTTGCCATTTTTCCTTTTTTTTTCACAAATATCACTTTTACTACTACTTTTACTATGAAAGTAGTAACATTTTCGATTTTTCCTCTACTCACTGCTAAATTCTCTACCGATACGTATCAGTTCCCCGTTCAATCATCATCTGCATCAACACAAACAACCATGTCAATCAGTCAGTCAGTCAACGGTAATGCATCAATGGTAATGCAGCTTTATATATGTTGGTAAGTAATAACTGGAAAAAATATGTCACCCAAGTAAACGAATTACGTATTCTGCTTTCCTGTGGTGTTTACGGTCACTAGAGTAGACCTATTGAACTGCTTACCTTCCAGTATCATCATCATTAGGGGCTTGCCATAATCACCACGCTTGGCAGGCATGTTGTTGATCGCAGTAATGATGGTACGTAGTAGTTCCACTGAACTGCCTGCCTTTCGGTAGGTCTAGGGAAGGCCTTTGGCTTCATCATCAGATGACGATGATGACGATGTTCACCGAAACTGCGTAAAAAACAATTTAACCTAGCATTACATTAACCATAATTATTAGCACTAAAGTAGGAACCGATTTTTAACATTTTTTTAGTTCATCTGTATTTATCTTCGTTCCCATCATTGCGTAGATATTTCCCAGAATCACGTATCATTGCACCCATATACAACACTTAGAGACGTCGTGGTGTCGTAGGTAACGAAATAAGATAAAAATTAGATGTTTTTGAAAAAAATATACAGAGATACCCTGATTACTTACAATCTTTTAGTACGTAAGAAATCTTGAAAATCTCACCAAATACCTAGTTGCCAATATTATGATCAAAATACTTGTAACGAATTAACGTTTAGGTGAAAATACTTGTTACTACAATAAACTAGTGGTTCGCCCTGAACTGAGTGAGATCTCGTGATGAGCTATACAACCACGGAATTCTTTCTCAAAAAAAAACCTTAATAACAAACCTTACTTACCTTAAGCACTCTTTTTCTCAATCTCTCTTTATTCCCCTGAGTGTTCGAGACTCTCTCTTGTTTAAAACTCTCATTATATGCAAGGCCAGAATGAGAGCAATGCACCGACCGTACGTCATAGTGTGTGGAAATGATACAGTAAGTGAATAAGTCGCCCCTTGTTTACATGAAAAGTTTGATGTCTCTTTGAAAAGTGCTCAAAGCCACGACTTGGTAGTCGTCTACATCTACATCACTAAATAAATTCCTGGTTTATATCGACATCCATGGTTTGGAAACCGTATTGAGTGAACAACAAAAAATAAATAGTCCAGTTTTAATGAGATTCCTAACCTTTGCCCCCTTTATATTTAAAACTACCCCTAATGGGGGGTAAATATACTTAATGTCTACACAGGGGACTACTCCTGTGTAGACATTCGACAAATAAATAAATGGTTAATTGAAAGACCACCCCCTTTAACAGTATCCTACAAGACATACCAGCGTTTTACCCTTTTAACGTAGCCCTTCGTTACAATAACCACCCCAATTAAAAAGTAATATGTATTATAAATATGTATTTTTTTAATATGCAGCCGATACCATTTCAAATGACACCCCACAAACCAAACATCTTCTTGTCACACATAACACCCCTTTTTCTCAAAAACTACCCAGTGTAAAAAATGCCAATACCGATTGATGAGTATTAATATATTCTCTGCATATTTAAAATGTTGAATTAATTGGATAAACCATTAAAAAGATATGGGCGAAGAATGGTATTTCTTTTCACCCCCATATTTCAAAAACAACCAACTTATCATCACCCCCGCGACACATTTTACAAATGTTAAAATGACACAAAAATTCACGACTTGAACACGCTTATGGGTCATCATTAACAAGCATTTTCGCTTTGAGTGTACCTAAATGTATTATTGCACGACAGACTGGCCTTGCAAGTCGCGAATATTTAGGTTAAGAGCTGAACTTAGAACTTTGTTAATTAAACAGTGAGTAATACAAGAGTAATACAACAGCAGTAAATAATGTAGAGTTTAATCGTTGCGCTGAATGAATGTTTGACTAATATTATGGTCGGTGGTTCGTGTTTGTAGAACTGCCCGACCCGTATGAGTTAAATGACAGCTAGTCGTTTGACTAATATTATGGTCTGTGGTCTGTCAAAGTCAATGTCGAAATACGCCTCTTTGCTGCTACAAGTTGTCTCTCCCGTTATATGTGCTCTAAATTTCTGCCTATTGTACAAGTACATACAACCCCTGTTTCCCTACACACACACGCGCATGACCATTATGATGCTAAATAAGTTATTTCATTAGAATTATATTGTAACTAAAAAACATTTGATCAATAATTTCATCTGATGTACCATCGTCTCTAGTAATCATAGAGTTAAAACAATCGATTTAGAAATATATAAATGAATACTCTTGATATGATATTAAGGCACAAAAGCATTACGTGAAGCGTCAATTATCATATTTTTTCCACAACAACCAAAATAGTTGCAATAACCCCTTACCGAGGTAAACAGCTATAGCTACAACTATTAGTTATATGATTTACATTTGAATTTAAAGTTATAAGTTTGTTTATGTAACATCCAAAATACCTTTTTTTCCTATAATGGACTTTATAGTATCGCAGGAAGGCTTAATTTACCGGAAACTTAACTAAAAAATATTGCGGGATTATTGCAACTTTTTTTCATACACTATAGTGGTGGGATATATTAACAAAACGGTGCGTTCATCGATACTCGGGTAATTATCTCATCTTACTTTTTAAGCTTTATTAAATATTTAATAATGTAGGCGGTTAAGAAATTAAATTTATTTATTTAAGTAAATTAATAAATGTATTAGATTAAAGTATTTAAAATGTGCTATCGGGGCGCTCGCATTTCGCGCGTAGGAAATTTAAGATTCAAACTTCATAAGAATAACTAATGCACACGTTTTTTTTTCATAATAAATAACAGCGAGGGCCTTAGATGCTTATTTTAGTTTCTCGGTAAGTAGGAACACTTAGGAATAGCTGAAACAAATAACTAACGTCCTCGAAGCAAGGAATATAAACACTTTTCTTTTACACTGCCACAATGATTTTAAAATAATTTAGGTACTACCAGGATTATGGTAGTCCTGTAAACATCCAGGCTTACCCATAGCTCTTATAAATATTTTCCAATTATACTATAAAATTGTATTGCTTTACCTTACTAAAACATCGACAAGAGCCCATCATTAGCGATAATTCATTTCATACAAATTTGATGGGGTAATTGTAACTAACCTTGAATAAGAATAGATCTAGATTTGCACAAACTTCGTCTCTGGTCCTTTCGACATCACCATAAAAATTGTGCATATTAAATTGCACTGTAGGACACTTAGGACACTGTTAGGACAGTTCGAACGATATGAGATCCATCTATTATTTTCTTTGATGAGTATTTGTTCCACTGTCGATTCATATTTGTCACAATTTTAAGAATAAAATACAAAAGAAGTTATTTCAATTAGTTGCATTTTCGGTAGTTACATTAACCTCCCTGAACCTTATAAGTATTAAGTACGACGCTAGGCGCAATCAAAAATCTCAAACGCATATCGCCACAACGTGATCAGAAAGCTTAAGTCATTTCTGTGACGCTTTCTCGTCTGAGTCACGAAACGCGCGGTTTATTGCGTATTTTATTAGATGTTTTGTCGCTTTAAAATTGTGCGCATACAGGAGGCATGTCGAGAATACTAAAGCTACATTTATCACTGTTCGCGAAGCAGCTCTGCTTCTTCGCTTTTTGATTTTGTTTCGGTTTTTACCGCATTTAGAAGTATTTCTTCGCTCCCGCTTAGGTAATACATTATCATCGGCACTCGACTATACTTTAAGGAGTTAATTTTTTATTTTTTTTATATTAATTTTATTCGGGAAACATACAGATACAACATATAAAAAGGTAATACATTAAAAATAATACCCAACAAAGTTTCCACTTTTAAGTAATACACAAGAAAGAAAGTGGACCAAATGAAAAATAACAAACCTAAAACAAAATATGAAGCCAGAAATACAAAACTGTTAAGTGATAGAAAGAACAAGTCAATATCGGAGAACTTCTTATTATAGTTATTGCATGACCTACGAATAAATACATTTGAACCGTAGTTAGTTCGCGCTGCGCCTGAAATACGTGTCTTTTCCTGGAACTAAGCCTAGGACATGTAATTAAAAGTTCGTTTAATAAATAAGGGGAGTCAATATAGTTATTCATAATTTTAAATAGAAACATTTGATCTCTAATTTCTCTGCGATCTTTCAACTTTAATCATTCAATTGGTTTGTTATAGTTAGTGCAGTTGGATCTATATATGAGGTGCTTCAAACATTTAAAAACACACTAATTAAATTTTTATACATGGATTAAATGTTATTTTACATAAGTTTTTATTATTATATATATTTATTATTTACTAGCTGTATCAGTGCCATTTCACTTTCACATAACATAGGATGCCGTAAATACATATTTACCATGTAAACTTGGATCTCTACTGCCTACCCCACAGAAAAACGAAGTGAGATTTTACATCACTGACATTAAATATTACCTACCTAATGCAAAGTTTCTAGTTTGTGGCGGCCGCAGCGCGGTACTGACTATTTGTAAGTTCCTGGCAGAGGGACTTATTGACCTGCCCGTGGATGTCATTAGATTCTTCGTGGTGATAATGACCATTACTCTCGTTGGGAGATGGGCAACATACTATTTAATACTAAACACAAGTATACTGCCATCATCAACTCGCCTGCCAGCCGTGTTGGTTATGGCAAGTCCCCCAGTCACACTCGTTGAGACTTGAGAGTTGAGAGACTAGGAAATAGCTGTACCCGTTCAGTATCACTTGCACATAAAATAAAATACCAAGAAATAAGCTTTGATCTATCCTGCTAGCCCTTCAGAAAGACGAACAGTCCTAAGATTGATTTTACACCACTGACATCGTTAATTTCTAAAGCAAGCTTTGGTCAGTTTTTTTATCTTAGAGTAAAAGGTTTCCAGTTAATATAGGTCCGTCAGCTGCAATATTCACTTATGTATTAAATAAAGAGAAAATAAATGGACTCAATTTTTTCACTTCGAGGATTAACCTCTAATCACTATTCAGAACCGCCTCTGTGGTCTAGTGGTTCAACCCACCGATTTCAGATCCAGAGGTCCCGGATTCGATCCCCATGGGGAGTCCAATATATTGTGCTTGGTTTGGTTGGTGGTAGGACTTTGTTTAAGTCCGCTTGGCTAGCTACCACCATCTTACCTAATTATGTCGCCATAATAACAATTCTAAAATTGTTATGTTCCGGAATTTAGAGGTAAGATAGCCAGTTCCTCAGTTTGTTGAGGACTCCGGGTAAAGTGCGCCTCTATCTTCGGCCTCATCGCAACTTGTAACCAGGTGAGATGAAGGCCAAGTGCTTACCCGTCGTACAATAAAATAAAAAAAGTGCAGAAGTTTTACGCGAAAAATAGTATAATACATATTTGTTCATGTATAAGGTTTAAAGTACATCAAGTTATTATAAATCTGACCCGTCAACCATTTAAAAAAGTTATAAAACAGAGTGCTAGCTTTACATTATAGAACCTTTCCCTTAATTAAGTCGAGGAGCTGCATATTCGAATTCGGTGTTGAATATTAAAAAGAAGCGAAAAAATTTGGCTTAAAATCACTATTGTAAGGTCGTTTTTGAAATGAGCTTTTTTTGTAACTGCACAAACATTTCAACGTTCAATTACACAATGTTTACTTGAAAACAAGGTTATTCCTTGTAAGACCAAATTCGTGAAATTATATAAATAAAACTGCTTACACACAATGCAGAGTTTAAACCAGTGTGTCTAAAATTTCAAACAAAAATTTCTCTACAACAAGTAACAAGCCTCATAGCTCAGTTGGTAGTAACTCTGCCTTCTGCGCTGTAGGCTGTGGGTTCGATTCCCACCCAGAGCAAACATTTGTGTGATGAATGTAGATGTTTGTTCTGTGTTTGGGTGTTGTATCATATAGTACGTATGTATTTACAAAAAGTATTTAAGTATTCTATCCGTAATCTAGTTCCCATATTACAAGCTATGCTTAGTTTGGGGCTAAATGGCGCTGTGTAAAATTAATGTCCTGTAATAATAATGTTTACATCGAATAATCATGAACAATTTATTTATATCTAACAATTTTTTTATTTATTCAATAAAAAGTACAATTAAACTAACTATGTACAAAGGAATCAGTCAGATTACCTAAGGACCGTTACAAACGGCCTATAGGTAACTCAACTGTTCCAGACCAGTACCAGACGGAAGCGTGCCCAAGACACTGGCTGCATTGCCACGCTGAATAGCTATGCTAATTCGCTGGCCTAAATAAGAGCCAGCCCTTGGGTCACGTGTCGCCTCAATCAAAAGCCCCGCAATATTTTTGAAAACCCGGAGGGCACCGGCTCCCCACGGACCCAAGGTCTCCACCCCAAAAGGCTCAAATAGGTAAGCTCTGTCGAGACCACTATATTTGCGCCTTTTGTGATCCTCGGCCGTATCTGCCGCCGCACCAGCCCTAACTGATGTCCCAGGCAGATGAGATGGCGCTAGAGTGTCGACGCAGGTAGTTCCCCACACCAAAGGCCTACCCGTTTCCCAAGGGACAATAGTCACACCGTCGGGCCGCTTACCATCATCACGTAACAGACCATTCGGATCAAGAACGGCTGGCACATTGACACTGGTAAAAGCTCGACGGATAATGTCACTAAGACTGGCGTGGCGCGAAATCCTGCCGGCAGATATTATAATTAATTACAATTAATATTAGAATATTTTATAACAAAGAGCGCACGACAGGGAAACTGGAATATAATCTTTTCAAACAGCCAGTTTAGCAAACTGTGAGCATGTACTGAACGACAGCTTGGACGTGCCTCTGACTATCCCTAGTAGGTGACCCTCATCAGAGTCGAGATGTCGAGATCGATTGAGATGTTTGTTTATTTTTTTTATGTATCCAGCCATGCAATCGACCGACGAGGAGGTCATGCGAAAAAAACAGTTCCGCCTCATTAGAACAACTGCCGAAATGACAATCAGGTCGGCAGGTCATGAATAGCTCGTACGGTGTGCGGCCATCGCGGCGAGCGGCCATTCTCCTGAGCGACATAATCAGCGAATCAGCTGTAAGAGTATGTACCGCGCGAATCGTCAAACAGGTAAACAAAACTCCATATCGCGTTGGCTTTTGTTGACATAAAGTAACTTTTATAGGCCCAATAAATCTATACCGCGTTATAGCGTCCAGCAGGTAAGTCACGTAGCTTACGGCAAAACAAGCTCTGCGAAGCTACCGTGGGTCATACAGTAGGTCGTAGGTTCACTATCCAATGTTTTTGTCTAAGCTCGTTAACGACTAATTCGTTAAAGGAGTGAGCTACGCGTTCGTGATAGTGTTTAACAATAACAATAGTCAAAGGAATCTAAATTAATTTCACTATTCTTATTCAACAGATCTATTTCGCGCCGAAATGATTGTGACTGTGAGTGACGTAATAATAAAACTTCCGCCCTATTCATTAGCTCACTATTAATGAGCCGAGTTTTATTTTTTCTGCATTTTGAAATAAACAATAAGACAGTCGCGGAACAACGAAGCAGCCTCATCCAGGACGTGAACCTATCCGGGTCCGGGACGGGTAATACATAAGTATCGCTGTGAGTATGATATTATACAGATTGTATTTCTTCTAACGCGTCATTATTGATATTTGTTTGTAATGTTTCAGGTTGCTGCGGCCAGCGTTCCGGGTTCTCATACAGGAAAGGAGGTCCCGTAAACCAGGAAGAATCACTACGTAAGTTGTTATTCGTTATTTTAGTTGCTTAGTCCGCCATGTTTAATTCTGAGGAACATAATTCCATTCATTTATTTTTGAATACTCATCAATTTTTCCTAATCTGTTTGCTAAAAAGGTTTACTAGTTAGTCATAGTCATAGTCATTTATTGCAATAATTATGTAAAGGTACAATGGTCTTATGATTAAAAAAAGTTATACATAATAACCCTATTAGGGCATAGCAATAGAGTGAAAGCGGGCCGACGCTTTGAACAAGTACAAGCCATATTAATATTTAGGTAAGCAGGAGGAAATAAATGTTAAATAAATTCAGAAAGTGTAATATTATCACTAAAAAAGTCGTTTTACGATGTTCGTTCCTAATCTAGTGCAAAACAACTGTCGAATCAATCCAGTAGAATGTATTCCCTGGAATAATCCTATGTTCTTTCCTTTTTTCAGCTAGGCGACAAGCTAGAAGAGCCCCCTGTAACTCCAGCTGCGTTATAGTGACAGACTTGAGCGGCGCGACCCTGTTTCTGCAATCTATGAACAATACGCGTATCTGTCCATTACTATCTACTTTACGCCAATACGCTACCGATGCATAAATGCGTGGACTAGCGTCTCCAAACACATGTAATTGTAGCTCGCTATCACTCGCAGCGTTCGCTATTGTTGTCTCGTTCACGCTTATAGAATCTAGCCGAATGTAGCACTTAGGAATGCGAATGTCACAGATTGTTGTTAATTGTAACAACCACGCTTGAAATTGAATAAATAAATTGTCTGGAATCTCGTCGTCCCATTTTATACCTATTTTCCAAACTTCCTGCATTATTATTTTAGACTTTACGGTAAAAGGACTTAAAAATCCGTGCATATCATAAATAGATATAATAATACGTAATAATTCACGATTAGACGGTTTTCGCGTAGAATCTAAAATATCCCTAGGAATGCGCTTTAACGATAAGTCAAATGCGAAAGTATCACTGGCAGGAAACCATAACACCCGAGAGTTCGTTCCGATTGATTCTCGACATTGAACCTTACGGCCTTCTCACTAAGGATCTCCATTGGCGTATCGTTTAAAACTTCGATGTTATTACTTAACCAATCGCGGTTACTAAAACCGCCTTGTTGATTAATTTGCGAGATTTCTTAGCGTCGCAAACATCGCTTACACTATCGATATAGTCATCCAAATACTGATTCTTTGTAATTGCGTGAACAGCATCCGGCATCGTTCGTTCGCGATAACAGGCGAACAGTAAGTGCCAAAAATAAGTGACGTCATGACATACTGTTTTATATGGCTATCCCTGGGGGGAGATGGACTCTCGGGGGTATCGTTTGAGCCTAAGGGTGTCTCCTCAATAGGTCTTGAAGAATCCATCTTGCCATAAAAAACGCAACGCGTACATAAAAACATGTCCTGTATATCTCCTATTATACCTACACTATTTTCCCAAAATCTTAAAATTATTCCTAACAAAGACTGCAGAAGATCTTGCAAAAGACCTTGCAAAAGAAAATCATTCAGTAAGCGATAACTTGATTGCGCTGCCGCATCGAATACTAATCGTAGTTTTCTTTTGTTTAGGTTATCTACTCCGAAGTGGGGTAGGCACCATACGGCACCATACGCGGCATAATCACCCTAATGGTGATTATGCAAAATCTTCTTGATTTTAGACGTCTATATGCATTAGCCCGTCAATTGTACATTTTTATTAAGGTAGTTTTTGCTGTCCATAAATGTTAGTTTATCATCATCAACTGTTATTCTTCCGCCCGTATCCCTCATTATATAAGTGGGTTAGTATCATTATGATCAAACATCATGATGTGTCATAATGTCTCAAACATCATCATCTCTACCCACGGGCCGTGGAACCAGCAAGAAGTCGCGCTTAGCTATTTCAATTTAAACATTCAAAGTATTTAACATTTAGTGAACTCACTATTTTAAATAGGTTGCTCAACATCAAGAACGAAGACCTCATCATATTTCCCTTACTGAAAATTATCAAAATCGAGGGTAAAGTGAATCAATAAAGTCAAGCGAGAGTTGCTCAAACATTTTAGTACCCTCGTATTATTGGATATTAAAAAAATCATAATTTATTTCCAAATAAGTCATCTGACGGATCACAATACTTGTCAGTCAAAGTCAGAGGCACTGGCATCTTATTTTGCAGTTGTCATTATTGTGTCAACCAGAATTTGACATAGTCAGAGTTAACAACTGAGAGTGAACTTCCAATATTCGGGAAAATCAAGCTGCATTATGAACTGTAACGGATGTTCAAACAAAGACATAGACAATACGTATATATCAGGCAACACCTGCAAATCTACATTTTGCTACGAATGCCTTAACAGATAAAGCAACTGGGCTCGACCAAAATCAATTGGCCTGCTTGAAATGCCATTCGTGCTCGAATATTACTCGCCGCAAAAACAATGACAGTTTGCCTGTGCGGTCCACATTTACAACTGCAGCAGAGAAGAGCATGGTGGCCATGGTTAAACTGGCTCTGATAATTTGCTGCTTTCATATATACAAAAATGAAATTAGCATCTCGAGAAAAATTTACTGCACATAAAAAAATACCCGTCCGGCCAGAATATAGTAGAGAAATAGTATATAAGAATCCCGCGATATAGGTAGCTATGATTATGGCAAACCTAAAAGGCCGTTTAGCCACACGATTCAAAACACTTTTGCCATTTCCCACATTCTACAAGCATTCCAAAACTTTCGTCCGCTCAGAGCGGACGGAGGCGCGGTGTGAACCTTCTACCGGATCAGGAACTTTAAATTCGGTTGGAATTGGAAGTTTAAATTCACTTATGAATGGCAAACTCCTGTTCTGCTCCGCGATTCTGAGCAGTTCGCGGAATTTACAATTAAACGCCATATTTTTGATCGAGTGAGTGAGGCGAACAAGACCTCCGAGTCAATTTGGAAAATCTAGCACTGTACGTATGTATGTGGCAATGCATTTATTACTGACCAAATTAATTACAATCTAGTATGACACCTTAACCAATGTTTACTTAAAGCGGTAATTATGAATCCCACTACTAGGACATTAAACATATTGGTATTTGTTATCGGTACCCTTTTTCATTTAATTATAGTTTAAATTTAATTTATATCTGAACAAAGCGAACGAGATCTCCCAGTCAAGTTGGGAAATCCGGCACATTCATAATTATATATATAACTTTTTAAAAGGGGTGGTTTTAACAAAGGGGCTCGTTAAGAGAGTAAAACGCTTGGTCTTGTAGGATACTGTTACAGGGGTTGAATTCACAGTAAACTTTTTTTTTCCTGAAACCACCCCTTTATTAACATTAAGGGTTGCAAAAAGGGTAAATAAGATTGAAGCCTTGAAAATATGTGAAAACGTAAATATGTAATATCAGATGAAATAGGGATTGAGACCGCAGATTTCAAAATTAGTATATTTTTGCCCTTATAAAGGGTGTTTTTAAGATGATGTGATGGGGCAAAAGATGATCATCATGTCTTGCAAGATCAGAGAGGGTATTTGGAATATCATTAAAACTGGTCTATTTTTTTTGCGATTTACTCAATAGTGTAGCCAACCAAGGGCGTAGATAAAATTCAAAAATTACTTTTGGGATGTGATGCAAGGGGTTTGACTGTGCATATCCCACATCAATAGTACATTATTGTCCACCATAATATGAAAATAATTTCCTTTAAAACTGTAAGTTTTGGCCACAATCACTACGCTTGGCAAACAGATTGGTGCTCACAGTTAAAGTTTTCTTTACACAGAAAAAAGCTGCTGCTTTTAAGGTCCCCTTGCCCCTTGGTTGACTTTACGACATGCATGGGCTAGAAGGACTGATTTTTAAACCACTACTACTAAGACAACGGTTTAAAAAACACTTTTCAAAAAGACATCAACCTATGTTTCATCTTTGTACTTAATATTTTCTACCCGCCTACTATGACGTACAGTCGCTTGTTTGGTGTTTTGTTTTTATTTGGCTTTGCAGAAAATGAGAGTTAGCAACAAGAGAGAGCCTCGATCACTCAGGTGAATAAAGAGAGATGCAGAATAAAAGTGCTTATGAATATGGTGTAATGAAAGCACGTTCTATTTGAGAATTAATCTGCGTGTTAAAATGTGTAACGTACATACCAGATATTACGGGAATTCAGTTCGGAGCGAATTACTAGCTTATTCTTAATTATTTACAGACAATTTTACATTGAATTATGTATAGTATGTTTTTTTTGTAAATTTTTATGCTTACTAACTAAGTACAAATGATTGACTTTATTTAATGATAGATTTAATTTATATGTCTATTTGAATGTGCTCCTAGAAGGCAAACAGGATCTGCGACACAAGACAATGAATGACTTAGTGTAGATCCTGATGATGCAGAAAGCAAGCCTTTCTCTTGTTGGTTTTAGATATAATTTAAGTATAATTTCTATGTTGTATAATTTCTAGCTATATAATATACCTACCTTGTTGTACTCGTATAATCATTTAGAGAAATAAAATTAATTTAATTGATTTAAATTGAATTTAATTGAATATTTGTGTCGACATAAATGTCAAACGGGTCATAGTAATTTTATTACATTTGACCGTTATACCGATTTTTGGTGTATTTAGAGATATCAGCGTAAAAAAATATACAATACTAGCTTATGCCCGCGACTTCGTCCGCGTAATGATTTTGTAAAAATAGACGCAAGGAGAGATAAATTAGGATTACGAAATCTAGAAAATTTTAATCTTACAGAGGCTATGCCTCAATTGCCAGACCAGTCAAGTGCGGTTCTGTCACACGCATCCAAGGTTCCAACCTAGTTTTAAGGCAAATAATTTAGGTTTTATGAAGTGGCAGCGGGGGTCCAACTCACGCTTGGCCAGTGATTTATTTACCTCAAATAATGCACTACATTAACACCAAATTTGATTTAGGTAGGAAATATCAATTTATAAAATCGTTTCTTGTGTGGAAACCCCCTTTTATTTATAATTTCTTGTTTAATATTTGTCAGAAAATATTGGTCTGAAAATTTCAACCTGCTTCTTGTTCAAAGATTAAGAAGAAAACAGTTCAAAGATATAGCTCTATATAGGGGTTTCCTTTAAATATTGGACATCCTTCTCTTTATTTTTTAAAATGTTTAATAACTTTTAAGACCAAGACAAACATACCCTCTAAGTTTAAAGTCTGTACAACTAGTGGTATAGGCTGTGGGTTGATACATCAGACGGTCAGTCAGTCAGTCATGACTTTGATCGCTTGGGGAATGATTTTGGAAAAACTGTTATATACGTGTCTCATTATTTCTAATTGAAGAGAATGTATACCAATTTTTTAATCAATTGACCCAGAGAATAAAAAGTTTCATGGAAAACATAACCCCTTTTATGACTCCGTTAGGGGTGGGATTTCGAACCCACACATCACAAAGAATACTTGCACGTGATGTCCTCACACCGCTATTGTAATGCTCACCGAAGGTTTCAACCCAAATTTCCAGGCAAATAAAAAACATATTATTTAGGTAATTTTGCTGTTAGTTCTGAAGCCTCGGTGCGGCTTCGACTCACGCTTGGCTAGTTTTTATAATTTATTGGTATACCTTTAAAGTAAGCGCTATATTCATACTTAGACAGAAATTTATAGATAATATACCATTTTTGCAACAGAGCTAAAATAACAATTCATGAAAACGTTTCTTGAATGGGAACCCCCTTTTATATTTTTTTTTTGTGAGGTTATTCGGTGTAATAATACATCCTCGGATAATTTTAACCTGCTAGCTGTTACATTTTTTTTTATTGTATCAACACTTGCAAAAAATATGTATATACTATAGATTAAATAAACCACGAAGGTTTGAGCAAAGCTACACATAATCTGCATCAGTTATACAATACAATGGTCGCAAAAATATATATAATAATCCGAATTGCATAAAATTTTAACTGTAAAGAGATAATGTAAGTAGAAATTCATTGTTGCGAGGGATATTTGAAGTGGGGTAGTCTGAGAGTTAGTTCTGAGATATTGGGGTAAAATATATAAAAGCTATTCACCCATATCTTTTGAATGGCTGATTCGATCAATTCAGGGTTGAATAAGATTGAAGTCTTAAAAATGTGTGAGAACTTAAAATATTATTTGAAATGGGGGTTGAGACTGCAAAATTCAAATATAGTTTACTTTTGACCAAAATAGGGGTGGTTTTTAAAGATGAAAGGGGCAAAGGATGATCATCAGATCTTTTAGGATAAGAGAGGGTATTCGAAGTCTCATGAAAACTGGTCTATTTTATTTTCGTAATTCACTCAATAATATTGTAATAAAACTGTAAGGTTTGGACATAATTACCACGTTTGGCGGACAGATTGGTGCGCTGAGTTAAAGTTTTGTTTACACTTAGAAAAAACTGCTTCCTTTTTGTTGAAGTCCATTGGTTGACTTTACGACATCCGTGAGCTGGAAGGGTAGATTATTTTGTCACGACTACTAAGGCAACGGCTTTGAGAGCATTTTTCAAAACGACAATAACCTATGTTTCATGTTAGTATGCGGCAACTTATCCACTTACTGTTTTCTACCCATCTACTATGACGTGCAGTTGGTGGTTTGGTGTTTTTCTCTCATACTGGCATGGCATACAATAAGAGTTTTAACAACAGAGAGCCTCGCATACGCAGGTGAATAAAGAGAGATTGAGAAAAAGAGTGCTGAAGTAAGATAAATAAGGTGTGATGAAAGAACACTTTTATCATTTGTTATACAACCTGTAACAGAATATGTGTACTATGCCGAAACGGGGTTATCCGACCCGACTCGTGGAACAACGTTTGTTTTACGACTTTTTGAATTTTGGTTCAAAGTTTTTGGTAAAACAAGATCAAAGTTCTGACACCAACAGCTGGTTTTTTGAGTTGAGACTACCCTAAAATCAGCTGTTTCTTAACTCGCGTCAATGACCTCAGCTCTAGACATATGAGGCAACATAGCAGAAGGTCACAATCACAAAGAACAAAAAGCGCTTTCACTAACAGAGGAAAATCGTCGAAAAGCTTGGGCTGCTAATGAGACAATCTATTACTAGAAGGTTTAATTTGTCAAATCAATAAGAATTTTATCTATCTGTTAGCTAAAATACAAAATAATCGTTTCTATAATGTACTTTTGTTCGTCCAATATCGCATTCATCGTCTTTTTGTAACTGTAGGTGCCTATGTAATTTATCAATGTGTATGATAGAATATATTCTATCTAATAATCTACTTTCACGAGATGACTCCAAGTTCTCACTAAAATTGGTTCATCTGTCCTTATTACTCTTTGACACAGACAATTGCACCAACTGATACCTACCTACCTACATGCATAGTGCGGTAAAGGAATAGGGTCGTCACTATTTATTGTCACTGAGAAAATGAAAAGATTTGTACGGGAAACTGAAAATGGGAATTCACTATTATCTCCCCACCACAACAAATACTTTTCCTGGTCCGAAAAGCTGCTTAGTACACATATTCTATTTCACCTTGTATATGTATATTCTATTTGAAAAATAGTGTCCGTGATAACCTAACTCACACCAGACATCACGAGATCTCGGTACGGGGCGATCTACTTGTATATTTATAGATAGATTTCAAGCCTAGGACCTACCAGCCTCCAGAGGCTTTAATTGTCAGAACAGCCAAGTGCGAGTCGGACACTGAGGGTTCCGACCCACATTTTAGGCAATTTTTTTTTTTTCAGTTCTTCTTAGTACGGGTCCGATTCATGCTTGAGCAGTTTTTATTATTTATTCATTAATTCACCTCATAGTAAGCACTACATTCACACCGAGTTTGATAAAGGTAGGAAATAACAATTTATGAAAAGGTTTCTTGTATGGAAGCCCCTCGTATTTTAAACTTTTGTTTATTAAATAGGTATCTTGGTTCGTATATTGTATAGGTCTGTAAATTTCAACCTACTTCCAGTTCAGACATTTAACTTTGATTTTACTTTTCACTTATTATTAGGCGAAAACCCTAGCTACCGGATCCGGAATTCAAAGTTTTTTAACCATGTACTCAAAGTTAAATAATTATTTTCGTGACAAGAACTATTCCTGTATGTTCGACCTATATAACATGAACAAAACAAATGTTATTACTTAACCTTTGCCGATATTGCTTAAAGTATCGTTCCAAATGACAACAGCCTATAACCGGTGACAACCTCGGGCTAATATTAAAAGTCCCATATCAAGTCTGGCGTCCTTTATTGCCCCCGTGGTCACGTCAGCTGTCTGCGAACCCTCGTTACGATTTATACCTATCCCAGTCCTACCTTGAACGTGCAACCTTTGAATCAACAAGTGATAATAATGTAATTTGATATTAGGAATCGAGTGGGAGGAAAATTAGAGGAAAAAGGAGGAAATCTGTTAAAGGCGAAATCACTAATTTCACCTTATAACAGATTTCTTCACAGCAGCTCTGAATTTACATACCTTTTACGATTTTGCATACCTTTTATAACTACAGATAATAAATTATTAGTTGAAATTTAAATCTCTAAAAGTATTTCACTCATCGCTTGTCATCAACGTTTCGCTTAAGCATAGAAGAAGTTAAAAGTGTGTGTTACATAGCTAAGAGTGTGTATACATTAAAAACGCGTCACGCCGCCGTCACGCAGACAACGTCTCTTTGACCTAACGTGGTCTCCAAAATCACTAAACCGATTTCAATTAGTTTTTCAATGGTAGATTGTGAAAATATTTGGGTTAACATCATTCGTTTAATATACCAAAATCCAATCATGAATAAATAAGATATGCATAGACAAAACCAAAATGCAAGAGGTTAATATTATTAAAAGTCAACACAACTTTCTTTATATACATTTTTACGAAAAAAAAACGATCACCAGATCCTGCCTTGAACCACATTAAAATTTTATAAGCCTTTCCGGAAATACGCATGCACAATCAAACAGAAAAAAAAAAACTGTATTTTTATGTTTAGACATGCGTGTATTAAGTAGGTAGCATCATTTTTTTCATGAAAATATTAAATGTACAGACACAGCTTTTCTACGATTTGATTATAAGTATAGATAGATAGCTCGATAAGCAGATAAACCTTTAAGACTACCCCAAAATTATATTATTTGGCTTTATGATTAATAAAGACAGATAATATTTTAAATGGATATATATAAAATTGAAACTTGAAACCTCAAGCTTTGCTTAACGATTTTCCTTTATTGGACGCCTGATTTTTGTAAAGTTTCATGGTACAAGCCTCGTTGACTGTGAACCACTACTAGCTGCTAGGATTTGAATACTTATCCGGGAAGTTTAAGTTCGGAGCGAAACTGATATAATTCACACCGCATTATTTTATATAATGGTTGTGACATTTTCCTGAATCTGTTCAGTAGGACACATATTACCTGAAAGATTATTATAAAATAAACGTGTTCTTACATTTCACGACATTGCGCTTCCTCGTCGAACAATAAAAAAAAAACATATAGTGAGCACACTTTTATTTAATTTACCTGAGTGTTCGAGGCTCTAACACCGACAGAACGTGTCAGTGGGTGGTAGAAGACAATATGTGTGTAAGTCACCCATGTATTTTATAAAAAAAAACACATATATACACAAACATTAAAGTTTTGTTTATGCTTAGAAAAAAGCTGCTGTCTCTTTGGTGAAGCCCCTCAGTTGGCTTTACGACTTCCGTGGGCTGAAAGGGTAGATTTTGAAGTCACGACTACTATTTTTGCGAGCACTTTCTAAACCGACATCAACCTATGTTTCATGTGAGTAACGTGTGACTTATTCACTTATTGTTTTCTATCCAAATAATATGACCTACAGTCGGTGGTTTGGTGCTTTGCTCTCTTTCTGGATTTGCATATAATTAGAGTAAGCAACAAGAAAGAGGCTCAAACACTAGAGAAAAGGAGTACACAAGTCAGGTACCCTCCCTGAGTAAGGTGTAATGAAAGTACACTTTTAACATTTCTTATTTATTTTATATTTAAGAAATAATGTCCGTGGTTAAATACCTAACACAAACCCGACATGACAAGATCTCAGTTTGAACTTCTCGTAATATATACAATAAAATTATACGCTGGTACTTAAATCCGTAAACCGAAATTCTTAATACTATCTTAAAATCATTATTTATAGCTAACTACCTAATAGGCGGTTTGATAAAATTGTGATATAGCCTTACTTACTTACTCCGCTGGCTCAGCGACCCGAAGTGGGTCTTGGCCTCCGACAATAGAAGACTGAGCTAGCTCGCGCCAGTCCCCGGTATCGAGTTCCGCAGGTCTGCCTCTACGACGTCCTTTCAGCGGTACCGCGGGCGCCCGACGGGGCGGCGCCCTGTGGGACAGCCAAGATAGGCTCTCTGCACCATACGATCTTCTCCCATCCTCTCCATATGGCCAAGCCAGCGAAGGCGGTGAGCTTTGGTCTCGCCAATGATGTTGGGTTCCGCTATAAGCTTTTCGATCTCCAAATTTTTCCGGACTCTCCAGCTTCCATCTTCTCTGCGTATCGGCCCCAGAATCTTACGGAAAACTTTCCTCTCAGCCACTAGGAGCTTGTTTTCCTCTCTTTGTGTCAGCGTCCAAGCCTCGCATCCGTACATAATGATCGATCTATTGACGGTCTTGTATATCCGGATCTTGGTTTTCCTGCTAAGGATCTTGGACACCAGTACCTTATACAAAGCTGCACTACATCTGAAGGCATTTTGTATGCGGATAACAATTTCCTCTTGCCTCGTGTTAGTGTCAGTTATAGTGCAGCTGAGGTATTTAAACTTCGCCACTCCTTTATATAAAGTATTTCCAACATGAAGGTGCTGTCGTGGTATTCTCGTGCTTCGGTATCTCTTCAAGAATTTCTTCTCTTCTTTTCTCTTGCAAAGGTTATTCAGTTATTCAGTCTTTTCGTGGCTAACCTTAAAAGTTTCCATTTTTAAGACATAAGCTGCTCCTGCTACCTCTCGCTGCTACTCTTTAGAAGTGCCAGATCATCTGCATACCCAATCACTTTATGATAGCCGTTGAGTGGTATACTCCTCTCTACATTCATAACTTTCCTGATGATATGCTCAAGGACCACGTTAAAGAGCATGGGGAATAGTGCGTCACCCTGTTCAAGGCCGGTTACCACTTCAAAGTCTTCCGTTAACTCCGTTCCGACTTTGACATACATCTTGCTCTGCTTAGTTGCTACTTGTATCATTTTCACCAGTTTACTAGGAATACCGAAGTTACAAAGGATGTTGAACAGAGACTCGCGATCCACACAATCAAATGCTTTTGTAAAGTCCACAAAAAGAGCATGGATGTTTTGAGCATACTCCCACCTCTTTTCCATTAATTGCTTCAGCAGAAAAAAAATGGTCTACCGTAATTTGGTTCTTTCTGAACCCTCCTTGATAGTCACCGATATTTTTTCCGCGTAAGGTTAAAGTCTGTTAAGCAAGACGTAGGAGAATATCTTATATGCAGTTGGTAAAAGCACAATGCCTCTGTAATTCAAGATATAGCCTAGTATAGTAGAATAATAGCACCTTTATTGCGAACACCAATACACCTGCCAAGCATAGTGATTATGGCAAATCCTCCAGAATTGAAGGGGCGTATGTCCAGCAGTGGACACTAATGGGCTGTTGATGTGATAATGATGATACAGGTAATAAAAACATTAATAATATATTACGCTGTCCGTCTCCTTTTGCTTTTTGCAAGGTTAGCTAATTGATTCAGGAGTTATTTTCCGAAAATAAATTGTTCAAAATAAATCATCTGATAACAGAAAGATGTTTAGTAACAAATCTGCTAAAATCGTTTGAAACATTTCAAATCGATACGAGTCGCCTCTACACGAGGCATCCTCTGGAAATAAAGAAAAGAAGAAAGAAAGAAAGAAAGAAAGAAAGAACTAAAAGAGATTTATTTACCTTATAAATAATACAACATAATTTACAAATAATATACCAGTGTCAATGTTCTAGCCGTTCTTGAACCGAATGGTCTGTTACGTGATGATGGTAAGCGGCCCATAGTTTATCATCATAAACCTTTGCCCCTTTATCCTAAAAACCACCCCAAATAAGGGATGAATAAATCATCTTTAAAATCTAGTCTAAGCCCCCATTTCATTTGATATTTCACATTTTCAATTTTTTTTAAGACTTTGATTTTATTAACCCCTTATGAAACCCTTAAATACAGGGGTGGTTACAACAAATTAAATAAAAAGTTAAAAGTGAAGACAACTCCCTCTAACAGTATATCCTACAAGACATATCAAGCCCTTTGAACGCACATATTTGTTACAAAAACCACCCCTATTATAAAGTAAAACCGTGGCTGTACTCATTTGGAAATAATTTCTGATATACGCCATCTGGGCGTCATCCTCAACTCACAGTTATCTTTTGAACAACACATATTTTCCCTAGTTGGTAGAGTAAGAAAGTTAATTGTTGTTTATAAAAATATTCGTCACGTTGCTGATAAAGATACTATTTGAATCATATATTTTTCGCTTTGCCAAAGTCTACTAACATACTGTATTGAATCTTGGGGTGCAACAACAAAAACTATAATGCTCCCACTGGAACGAACACAACGTGCTGTACTTAACGTTAGCAGACATCTTCCTTATATATTTTCAACTACATTTACTCTTGGTAACAAAGCAGAGGGAGCGCCGCTGTGTATCGAACAGGCTTTCAGCCTAGTTGAGACATCTGAGGTTTTTACTTAATTTCCTAGATAAATATTAAGGAACCATGTTTTTGTACATCAGATTTAAATATTTCAATTATGTAACTAATTAAATCTTTGTATTGATTCTGTATGATTTTTGGCAAATAAATTATAAAACATGTATTTTTTTAAATGCAGCATACCCTTTTAAAAGACACCCCACAAGCCATAAATCTTCTTGTCACACTTAACACCCCTATTTCTCAAAAACTACCCAAGTGTCAAAAAAACCCTTACACTGATTAAAGAGTATTAATATTTTCTCTGCATATTCAAAAAATAATTTATCGCATCAACCGTGTAAAACATATGGGCGAAAAATTGTATTTCTTTTAATCCCAATATCTAAGAAACTACCCCACTTATCAAAAATAATAATCATAATACTAAAATATCAGTTTTTTTTCTCAAGAAAAGATACATAGATATACAGGGTGAGTTTTTTCCAGGTCCACTGAGGCCAAGTCAGAAACCGTGAAAGTTATCGATGTTAGGAGTTACGTGCTCGATTTAAAAAAAAATAAGTTCTGCATTAAAGAAAATCAATATTCTTTTATAGGTTTTCTGGAAAAGTGAGTTTTTGAATTCCCATATAAAAAATATTTTTGTAATAATTATCTTCTATCTGCAACTGTACGGTGGGTACGACAATATTTAAAATGTTCAGCCATTAGGGTGTCTGTGCCATGTCATCAGCTGCGTTACCACGAAAAAGCGAACGTTTTTTAATCCGATGACGATTCAATTTAAGCTCATCAGGAGCAGCAAAAGAGGTTTTAATAGTTTAACTGACGCATAGTCTGAACGTATAACATGCATAAAGTTGAATTTCTAAATTTTAAATTTTGAAAACGTTCCAAAAACTTTGGGCACATAGTCATCATACATTATTTTTTTTACTATCAAACAAAGAACACATAAATGCTATAAAAAAAATTGTTGTTCTTTAATGCAAAACTTATTTTTTTTAATTGAGCATGTAACTCTAACATGACTTTTCGATAACTCTCACAGTTTCAGACTTGGCCTCAGTCCTCACCAAGATATTTGGTGCTAACAATTCGTTGTGGTGAAGGGCACTTTGTAGTGAAACACACATTGAAGATGCAGGAGAACAATTGTGTGCTTTGAGTGCTAGGGTAGATGGTGGGAGGTGGTAATTTCTCATGGCAAATGCTACATAGTCAGTCTTGGAAACATTAAGGGTTAATAAGTCAGGTAGGGAGCCATAATAGGACCATGTTCATCCACTTCTTTGCAGTTGAAAAGTCTTCTTCCCAACTGTTTCCACTAAAAAATAGAGCTGTACCATCAGCAAAAGTTAATATATTTCCATTGTACAAGTTCAGATCGCAGAGATCATGAATGTAGACCAGAAATAGCAAAGGACCAAGAGTACTTCCCTGAGGAACTCTGTAGTGTATTGAAAGAGCATCGCTGCTTAGGTTATCTATTTTTATTTTTATCGCTGCTTCCTGCCACGTAAATAATCATTAAAAAAGCTGCAGCGGAATCCCCCTTTCGCCAAGAATTTCTATTTTTTAAGCAAAATAGAAATGGTGACTGTGTCGAAAGCCTTGGCTAAATCTAAGAACACCGCAAAACATTGTCTACTCTTATCAAAGTTAGTCACAATAAGATTTGTCAGTAGGTGGACTGCATCACTGGACTGCAGAGAGAAGATTGGTATTTTTTTACAAGGGAATTCATAATTCATGGCTTTTTCAAGATTTCTGAGAGGGCGGGCAAGATTGAGATGGGCCTGAGTTTTCGACAAGGTTTTTATCACCACTCTTATAGATCGATAAATTGATAGAGCTCTATTAATTTATATTTATGTTCCCTTTCCATTTTCAATTTTAGCAAAATCAGATAAACTGTTCGACAGTTATGCCGTCACAAATGTTGTCACATACATACAGTGCCAAATTTCCTAACCTAACTCATAGATCTCGTTCGCTTCGCTCACTCAATCAATTATTCAACGTATTTCAACTTTGGAGTCATACAATATTATTCCATACAAACTGAGACAAATAGCTATGGTAAGTGTACATCGTGCTTCATAGCACGATCCATTCATCATTATTGTTATTTGTATTTACGAAACATAGTAGTTTTATTCTCGCGCCATAATAGAAGCCAACTATGATGAGTAAAGTCGACTCACTCTACTTGGTTTTATTATTTATTTAATTTAAATTAATGCGGTTAATCCCAATTACATAAATTTATCAACAATTGAAAAAAAAAAATTCAAACATGAAAATAAAATACTAGGTAACACAAAAATAATATTTAAACTCCATTGACATAAATACTAGCAAACTATCAGCATAATCATCGCGCTCACAATAAGACACTCGTGCAAAATGTTTGCCCACGTGTCCGCAAATACGTCATAATCAGGACAAGCGTCCAGAGGCCCGATCACGAATATGCTACCGTTCGGTAAGCGTATCGTTCACGTTAACATTTTGTATAGGATTTCGCACAGCGCCTCTACAGTAGGTAAATAGAATTAAATTTGCGATCACGAACCTTTCAACACATATATAGTAATGTAAAGGTAACGTTAACGTATCGTCACTCGACGTCACTCACGTTTACCTATCGTTGTTACGTGAGTGATACGATAGTGTTTCGTGCTTCCAAGTAATGTAAGGGTCCGTAAAAACGTTACCTTAACATTACGATAACGTTAGACATTCGTGATCAAGCCACAGGTGAGCGTTGAGCGCGGCGAGGAGTCACAGGGGGGATGAGGTGGGAGGGGGATGAGGCACGAGCAACCGTACGACATTGCAGAACTGCGAATAACCTATGATGTCGACCACTGCACAAATTATAAGTGAGGGAAAATGTACACATCGCTAAGGTTTGGAGCTTCAATTTTTCCATGTAAGATGATAATATAAAAGATGATAATATGAATAAGTGATAGTTCACAATATTTAACTTCTAACAAACGGATCAAAATAGTCATTCAAGATGTCCTTGTGAATATGTTGTTGTTATAATCGCTTGTACTTGGTAATTCCACTTGGGACCTAATTATAACCCGACTACCGACTGTACGAATAAGAAATTTCCAGGCGTGGCTCACTTTATCTAACTAATACAAAGTACAGAGCGTTGACAGGACGTTCGTAGACGACTTCATTCTGGGATCGCACATCTGCAACGCACCAGACTGAGCACGGAGAACAGTAAGTCCCCATAAGAAACCATAATCTGCAACCGCCTCTGTAGTCCAGTGGTTCGTCCAACGGTGTCAGGTCCATAGGTCCCCAGGGGGAGTACAATATTAAACTTGTTTGGTTGGTGCCAGGACTTTGTTTGAGTCCGCCTGGCTAGCTACCACTATCTTACCTAATTATGTCGCCATAACTTCAATTCTAAAATTGTTGTGTTCCGGTATTTAACTTTGCTGGTATTTTTTTTTTACTGGCAGGTAAGATAGCCAGTTCCTCAGACAGTTGTGGATTCCGGGTAAAGTGTCAAAGGGTCAAAGGAAGCGTACTTTGACCTTATATTACTTGTAAATGAGATAAAGGCCAAGCTCTTATTCGTAGTTCAATACAAATATACCTACAAAAAAAGCTGTTTCGTAAAAATGCTGTCCAAAAGTGTTATTTGCAAGGCTTAAACAACCATAAACATTTCCGTCTCATTGATATTTGAAAGGGATGAGGGTGAACTTTTTAATTCAAATCACCGTGCCCCTCACCCGCCCACCGTCTTTATTGACAATTCATTTTATCCCTAATTAGAATCCGGAAAAGGGCTGAAGACTTATAGCCAATAGCCATTAAACCTTCGGCTAATCGAGCTCAACTGTTAACTTCTCCATTCCACCCTGGAGGGTGCTAAATGCGGGTCTGTGGCCGTCTAGTGCTCCCATAAATCCTTCTAACAACTGACCATTCGGATGGCAATTCATTTCCATCGACTTCATTACCTAGTTCATCCTCTTGTCACAATTCTGATAGGTATAATTGTAATCCTGACTCTCCCAACTTCAATTCGTCGGTTAAAATAATTTATAATGTGTTTGCTCCCCATGAAATAACGAGTTTGAATTCAATACTGGTCCAAGCTTGCAGCGTGCTTTGAACGCGATCAAGCAAATCGTAGCACCGAAAAAAAACTTGCTTTTTAACACTTACATGAGACTTACCAAAAATAATAATATTATGGTAGTGTCGATATTGATTTATAGAAGACATAGTACATCCATGCAAAGGCATTTGATAAAATACAGTACAATAAAAGGGAATGGTTTTAACAAAACTTATAATGTTTAGTAGTAAATAGGTACTTTTTTCCATTACCAACTATTATAATAATGCCATCATAAGTCACAAGTACTACCATTAGGTTATGAACAATGTAATCGTAGTTCAGGTCACTGGTGTCACATCATTAAATGCAAGCTGGATGTGCAATAAATAAATAAAACTTACATAACTTATTTTTATGATTGGTACTATAATTCAATTCATAAGTTCGACAGAATAAATACATTGTTCAATTAATAAGACAATGATAACTAACTGTATGCAATAATATCCATTGGCTTCTTTTGCATTACGAGGTAGCTTGTTACTGATTTGTTTACATTGAAATAAAATTAATACATTTTTTTTTATTTTATTTCATGGTTACATTATATTCATTTACTTTGTAAATAGGCATAGTAAATTGCGAACGATTGTGCTAATAATGCCATACGAATAAATAAATAAATTAAATTAATAATGCGTCAGTATAACGCCGTTTAAAATGTGTCGCATAAGTTTCTGTTAAATTACGGTAAAAACTAAACCTAGCCCACGTAAAGCATAGTTATTATCTTTACCTGCCTTCTTCATATCTATTATATTATGTTATACTAGCTTTTGCCCGCGACTTCGTCCGCGTAGTGCTAGTGCGGGCTAACTACTCCAACCACAGAATAGCTAATAGTACTACGTACTTTAACTATCAATCCCCCACTCATGTCTGAGGGTCGTGTATTTTTATGTTTATTATTAGTCAGGTCTGAAAATTTCAACCTGCTACCTAATACAGTTCAAACGATTTCTTTATAAGGTTTTATTTTATTTTAATGGACACCCCCCCACCCGTCATTTTTGAAAATTATTAAAAACCAAAAATATGCCAAAACGAATTTCATATGGGTTAACTACCAATTTTCAAGTGCATTGTGTGGTTTCAGCGATATGCATTCTTTTACTCCGAACTTAGAAATCCATTTTGAACACCTAAGGGTACGAATATTCAAAATTCCTTTCTTGTAAGAGGTCTACACACGAAGACAAACATATCCTAAAAATTTCAAGTCCGTCATACAGACTTGAAATTTTCAGCGGTACAGGATGTGCGTTGTATCTAGTTGAATCAGTCAGTCAGTCAGTCACTCAGGACTTATCCTTTTATGTATTTGATAAATTATATATGTTATATAATCCAGTCCTACCTTATTTGGATATTGTACCTTCCTCGTGTCTTAGTACGCGAGGAAGGTATATATCGGTTTTCCGCAACATGTATTATGGTGAACGCGTAGCCTGAGCACAGAATAACTAATAGTAATACGGCCTGAGTCTGTGTTTTCCGATCACTTTATTATTGGAGTTTTCAATTGCCGGCTGCATCAAAGTCAAAGTCAAAGTCAAATATTTTTGTTCATTAAGATGATTAGAATTATTTTGAAACGTCAATCTACCGCCTGTTCGGAATCGCGACCAGCACACAAGCAGAAAGGTGAGAATCTCGGGCTAGTTAATTTTTTGATGATCCATTCAACATTTAGGTATACATAGTTTTAATAACATTACAATGGATAGTCACTTATTTTGTAGTAGGCACTTGAATACATTTTTAATTTAATTATTCTTCCTATACAATTTTACGAGCAGAAAGTTTGGTGGCGCTTGGAGGAAGCATATCGTATATCAGAATCGTACACAGTTTCCTAAGAATGAATGGTTTACTTTTACTAAGTGATACCTAGGTATATACAGTTTATTTTTATTCTTTAACATTGCTGTCAAAGGCAAGACTATCCATAAAAAAATATTTTTAATCAAATCAAGATCGACTTAGCAACATAGTCTGAATCACAATTTTGTTTCCATATTATATTCGTGGCGTAATACATTAGCTGTAATAAATTTCTTTACCCGCATATGTTCCACGCGGTCGTTATTGGATCCCTTACGATATTATATGCGGGATTCCATTTTCACATATTGTTAGTAATCTTCCTGCAGGAAAAGTGCTTATTACCAGTTCCTCAAGACGTCGCAGATACCGTTTATTAAAAGTATATTATTTTCGTCCACATTTTCGGGAGTTCCGAAATTTCCTAGTTCTTGTTCGTAAGGTTTGTGCCTGGGAATGTTCATGATGCGGAATCATTTTCAATACAGATAAATCATTTTTATATTGTTCAATCGCTTGTGCGTTTATCTATGCGCAATTACGCGCATTATTAACTATTTTTTATACAACTAGGAAAAGGGACAAGCAAGAAGCCTTGTTGTCCCTAGGTTTACATTGTAGGTTCCTAGTTTCTACACGGCCCGTCTCAGTAGTTCTGTAATCTTATGTCCTATTTATTTTACTATTAGGTATTAAAATATAATAATAAAGAATAGTTAGTAGTAGGCATATGTATCATTGAATTTCGCATAGCACCAAAGATCTTTGAAATTCTTAGCACATTAGATATTCGCATCTGTCTAGTGTCCTAGTCCGGGTCGCCGGGCCGTGGATAGAACTACCTGATTGCTGTGAAAGGCCATCGTCGGACCTGGGCACCTACTACCACTGGTAATGGTCATCAAAGAGCCATGTCAGACGCCTATGGTGGCGGCCGTAAGGTCTAACACAAGGGAAATCACTGAACCGACTACGATATCAAGTTGGCCGCTGCAGTAAAAATCTAGCCATTTGAGTCATAATTATACTCCTCAAGCGCACATTGCTAGTGTGGAGCGTACAGGAAAGTATGGGCCACCTACTTTCCTGCCCGCTTTGTCCCGTGGAGCAGTGTAGGTTGTTTAGTACAGGTCGAGGAAAGTTTTAATGTTTTGAACCGAAAAGGAGAAGAAGACACGAAAATTAACTAATAATAATGAAAGCTACATCGTGAGTAAATCGGTATGAAGCTTGTCTCAAGGACTAAATCTTCAAATCAATTCAAAGTTATTTTAAACAAACAAATAAACTACAAAATGATTCAAATTAAACAAAAATATAATATAAAATATTACAAGTTAAATTAAAAAATACCAATACCATAGTTTACTGTAGGCTGTGGGTTCGATTCCCACCCAGGACAAACATTTGTGTGATGAATATAGATGTTTGTTCTGTGTTTGGGTGTTGTATCATATAGTACGTATGTATTTACAAAAAGTATTTAAGTATTTTATCCGTAATCTAGTTCCCATATTACAAGCTATGCTTAGTTTGGGGCTAGATGGCGCTGTGTAAAATTAATGTCCTGTAAAGATTTTAGATGCATGTTTTGCCCCATTTTACCCTTCGGTAAGAACTTCTGCAACATGTTTTATAAATAAGCATATAGTCATAATAATCAAAATTTCTACTCGATAAGATCAAATCAAAAGATTTGTTGACATGAAAAGTATTACACCGTTTAACCCATTAGAGGAGGAATTTCGTTTTTTTTCCTATCATAGTTTTTATAAAAAACTTGTTCAAATTGAAGAGAACTTTTTTTTTACATTTAGATGGCATAAGTAGTTTTGACAGCTGTCATTGAATTTAGATCTTGGTCATAGCTTTCATTTAAACTAAGAACGGAGAGTCTAGAACTAGTAATTTCAGAGATATCGCCGTTTGAAATTTGACAACTGTCATTGAAAATGTATTTCTAGTTCTGACATAGCTTTTATTTGAACTAAGAACAGAGAGTTTAGGACTAGTAAATTCAGAGATATGGCTGTTTTAAGGTGTAATTGAAAACGTAGATATTAGTTTACGCCACGATTCCAATCTTCCACGAAGCACTCTGGTCCGGACGAGTCACGATTCCTGTAGGCCGTCCAGCCTTTCTTCGGTGCCACTCGCTTGCCATCTGTAGCTAGCTTGGGATCCGTTGTCCATGTTGTTCCGTTTATTTCCACCTTGTTGATCAGACTGTTCCCATCATTGTTTTCTGAGACCAAAATCCTTGGGGCTCCTTGAACATCAGCCGGCACCCACCCCGCAGTACTGGCTTTTACTCGTTTCCCTGAAACTGGGTTTCTTTTCTCTGTGCACTTTGCTTTCTGCAACTGGACCGAAGATGTCTTTTTTCTCCACAGGCGTAGCATCTTGGGCTGTACCCTTCAAAACGGTCACGAACTGGTGGTTCCACAATCTCCCTGATGCGCTGGGCAGGCTGATCTTGCCTTACAGCTTCCACTTCCAAAGCATGAGCTGAGGCGTTCTTAAGCGTGTCATGGTCCTCAAGCCTCACGGTGGCCCTCACTTCCAGATCACGAATGCCGTCGATGAATACTTGCACCAGGTTTCCATCGATGAGCGCAGGTAATGACTGGTATGCTTTTAAAACCAGTTTCTTCACTTCCAAGGCCCACTGTTGTAAGTTTCCACCAGTGCGTTGAACACGATCCTTTAATTGTGCTCGAAAAACGTGTTCTAGATGGGCGTCACCGTAACTATCTTCCAGTGCCTCCAGTAGCTGCTCGTATGTAACCTCTTTACCAAGGGCTTCGAGGATGGTTAAGGCTTGATCGCGGAGGCCCAAGGTAAGCGCGGTCATTGCCTGACCTTTATTCCATCCATTTGCCTTCATAACGGCCTCCAAATTGTATTTTGTAGGCCGACCACGAAGATGTTCCGTCAAATGGCGGCACTTTGAAACCACGTCCTGAAGGTGCAGTAACTATTGGAGTTGCAATCCCCTCTCTAGCTTTGATGTTTCCCAACTCTTTCTTCACGTCCGCGATCTGTGATTCAGCTTCGATAAGGCGGTTTTCATGTTGATGCACTTGATCTTTCATCACTTTGATCTCCTTGCCGAATGTGGCGTGCAGACCTTTCATGAGGACCATCTGCTCCTCCTGGCGACGGGTCTGCTCCTCCTGGCGACGGGTCTACTCCTCCTGGCGACGGGTCTTCTCCTTCTTGTCACGCTGCAGTTGCTCTTCCAACAGGCGGGCCTGTTCTGCTTGGCAACGAGCCTGCTCTTCCTGACAACGAGCCTGCTCTTGGAGCATGGCCATTAGTGCAGCAAGGTCTGGGGCTGCTGACGCCGCAGGTGTGGCGGAAGGACCCGGGTTGGCTTCTCATGGAGGCAGTTGTTGATCTGCCGTTGACTGTGACGGCCGTGGTGAGGTTTCTCCAAACCTCCGCTGGTCCAGATCCTGCTGACGGATTTGACTCCTGGTGCAGATTTCTTCCGCGTCATCCTTGGGTAGAACCGGCATACTTGAAATCCACTCTTCTGACACCAATTGTTACGAGCTGGGGTTCGTAAGAATTAAAAGCAACCGGTTAATAAGACACGTTTATTCAGCACCAAACTAATTACTCTTAAACACAGTACAACACTACTTAGTTATACTACCGAATCACTAAACACTGTTATCGCACTCAAATATCACTTGATGTTAACTCGCTGTATCGTAATCGAATACTGCCTTGCTTTTTTTTTTTTTTTTTGAATGGACAATACGCTGGCCTGGTTCTGAACCTGGGCGGCAGCTTTGCGCGGACCTGAATTCCGAATCGCGCGTCAATTTATATCCAACTTTATCGAAAGTTCTAGTAAGCGCGGAAATGGTCGTGCCGCTAACTGTTGCGTAATCTGGCACGGCGGTCATAAATCATGAAGTATGCGAAGGCTCGCGAATATTCTAGACGTTTCTGACTGGCGTAACAGTACCATGCAGGCGAAACTGCAATCAACAGCTAGATAACATACCTAAATGAAACACATAAATGAACCATTTTTTTTGTTAATTTATGTGTTTCATTCGCGTAAGTACTTACCAGGTGCAACAAAAAGTACACACCAGTGATTTCCTTTCTTTTTCACTTCTGATTTGTGAGTCCAATCAGCTTAGGGTTCGTACGCACTGCAAAGTGCACCCACATCTCACAAAGCTGAAGCTGTTCTTTCTTTACAAAAAAAGAAAATGTTAGAGTCCCCATAGTGTCTATTTACTCTAGTTCAACCAAGGCTCTGTTCACTGTTTAGCAGAAACATGGGTATCTGATACACAAAATGTATGTTGTCGAACTGTATCGAAATATCGAGTCACAGCGCTCGCCGCTGCCTCCCGGAGCGCGATATCTGATAATTAATTGAGTGAAATTCGGCAGCCTCGCACCCCACGTCGGCGAGGTTGTTTTAGCTGGGTGAGCTCAATATTTCCATAATTATTTGCTTGGACAGATATATTTTTATATATCTTTATTTGGAAACGGAAAACTGTTCCTTATTTCAACATGAATACTAAATAGGTGCCAGTTACGGGAAAGTACAATCGAGTATGTTCCACCATCTTCATAATTTCAGCCCGATATAGTCTACCTACAGCACACGGCCCTTCCCCAATGCGCCCTAAGAAAGCAATGTTGATAAAAAATGTTAGCGTGGGTGGCTGCCTATCTCTTGCTGGTTTTACGTCGCCTCTTACGACATCCACGAATAAGGAGGGGTCCATTTATATCTTCTCGGAATCTCCAACAATGGTCCTGATTAAATAATATCCATGCGTATACTATTTCAATAAGTTTGGACGCAACGGATTCATTAATCAACTCTTTTATTTGAACCCGTAGAATTTATTCAATAGCGATGCAATACATGTTCATTATTATTTGTTACGGCAGGCTCGCTTTATGTTATCAAACAACGGGGTTCAGCTATTGAAATCGAGGGTATTTCAATAGCTGAACCCCGAAATATTCAAGTAGATATGTATATCTGAAAAGATACATCGAGCTTTATATTGAATTAATTAATTTAAAACATCTCTATTCTATCACATATATAAGCTAACTAATTCAGACGGTACTATTTAAATTTAAATTTAAATACACATGCACGCAAAATATATTTTTTAAAGTAAAAACTTTGAAAAATGTATAATATGCGGTTGGTGTGTATTCATTACTTATAGCTAAGTATACATACCTTCAAATATTTTCTTAGACTGTAATTATTTTTCAGTGCACTCAGGAAGTTGCTGAGCATTTGTGAGAGGTATGCGGAGGCCTACGGGCTCAGGTACAACGCCAGTTAAAGCGAGCTGATGGTTTTAAAGCTGGCTCAAAAACATACAATGAGGTACCATCAGTTTCGTTAGCAGGTAGTGAACTCAAGAGAGTGAATGAGTTCAAATACCTGGGCCACTGGATCTCTGAAACCCTCACTGATGATGTAGATTTGGAAAAAGAGCGCAGGGCGTTATCAGTCAGAGCGAATAAGTTGGCCCGTAGATTTGCACGATGCAATACGGCCGTTCAAACAAGTCTGTTCAGGGCGTACTGCCAATCTTTTTATACGTGCAGTCTATGGGTCAACTACACGCAGAGATGCTGGCATGCCCTGCGCGTCCAGTATAATAATGGTTTCAGGGTGCTGATGGGGCTGCCGCGCTTCTGTAGCGCATCGGGTATGTTTGCGGGTGCACGTGTAGATGACTTCTACGCGATCATCCGCCGTCCCTCATCAAAAGTCGTCTCTGATGCGCCGGGTGCGGGGCAGCGCCAACAGCTACCTGAAGCTTATTGCGGAGAGGATGGACGGGGGCGGTGCCATCATGAGGCATGCACCAAAAATTTCTTGCTACTGTACTTTTTATAAATATGGCTGTAATTTGTGATATTAGTGTAAATCTTAATTATTGCTCCTCCTGGGGTCGAACCCGTGACCTCTGGGTTTGAAATCGGTGGGTTGAACCACTAGACCACAAAGGCGGTTAAAAGCACTTGGATCGCACGTGAGAGAAAGAGTAGGAAACCCTTACTATTTATATAAGAACTACCTTTCAAATTTATAAATAGATATCCCAAATGAAACACGTTTAGAGTCTCTGTGAGTTTCACCAAACTATTATGAATCTAATATACAAAGTGTTAAAAAAATGGTAGATGCCGTTTCCACTTTTTAGTTAGACACATTAAATAAATAAATAGCATCTCTAAGAGAGCTTTTTAAAGTCTTGCTAAATGGATAACAAAAATCAATCAGATTAATTGAATGTTATAATGTAAGAAAAACACGAATTATTAATTAAAATATATATTACTTTTTCACACTAGGCTTCGTTACCAAAGCTACTAACATGGTGATGTAACTACAAATAAGCAAAACACCAAATGTTTACCTACTTGCATATATTATCTATACTTAATTTGAAACAGGTACATTATACACGTGAATATACCGTAGATAAACTTTTACCAATACAACGTAAAAACATCAGAATGAGGGTATAAGGACAAGCTAGCAATCAAAGGTTAACAAACACAGATGTATATTAACTTCAATAGGTAGATTCACGGACCCACAAAAGTAGGTAGACTAAAGTAGGTAATTTTACAAAGCACAAAGACAACTAGGCAGGTACTTATCTTATGTTTAAGATCCGTCGATAGAAATATGACTCACTTCTTTGACCATTATTAGCCCTTTTTATACTCTAAAATAAAACAGATAAGCTGACAAAATTTAAACCAATCACAATTGAGTAAATATAAACTCAAATTATCTTACCCTAGCATTGTTACAAATAGCAAGTGATATCGTAAAATCTTGTTGAAACCTAATTCGAGAAGTTTGGAAGTATTTTTAATTATCAAATTGTATTGTATCTACTTATATTTCTATGATTTGTGTTCAGCCAATCATATACGAGAAAATATTATCTTTTCCTAGCATTGTTAAAAACAATAAGTGGTATAGTAATATCGTGTTGAAACCTAACTGAAGAAGATTGAATGTATTTTTTATCATCAAATTGTATTGCTTATACGAATATTTCTAATATTAGTGTTCAACCAATCGTAGAGATTTAAAATATTTCTGCAATTTGATTAATATTACAAAGTCTTACTAATTCAATCTTTCTTAAAAATAAATTTATGAGTTTTACAATTTTAGCTGTCATTAAATGATGTTCTTATTATTACACAGTAAATCAATGGAATATCAAGGCATCAAACAATTATTCATTACATAAACTTATATTCTGAACTTTCAAATAAAAGTATATAATCAAAGTTTTAATCTATTAGTAAAACACATCAACAGTTTACAAAAATGTTGTGTGCTGTGTTTACTGTTTAAGAGGTAACAGATAGTTAGTTTTTACTAAATAGGACGTCAACAATTTTCCCGGAAACAACATTTGAATTTCACAATGGCATTGTTCTAAAACTAACTTCATGCTTATGATTATTGAAGTTTGACACTAAAAGTTGACACTGACATTTGTTGTGACGATGACAATTGGCAATTGAACACATTAACAAAAAGGAATGGTGACTAGTTCGATGTATTTTATCTAATTTAAATTATAATCTATCACACGCGGCACGTCCACACCAACCGCGCCTTTGGATCGCGCTCCTGCCGCACACGATTAGAGCGCGTTGGATCATCCGGTGTGGACCGAGCTAGTCGTAGAGCTCGTCGTCGTATTATATCTCCGCAAAACTCTTTTTATTTCACCAAAGGTGCAACAATCCAGCCATTATCCATGCGGGCACAGCCGCAGGCAAAAGACTAGTACTATTTAATATTTTATTTAAATGTTAATGTTGGCTTCTTTAGCCAGCATTATTTCAACCAGATGCACTGATTGCACCTGGGTTTTCTGCAGGATTTACGCAGTGACCACAGGTTTGTTCGGTTCTTGAGTGTTTTCTTGTGCTGTAACAGCACAAACCATTCCAGGACTACATCGGAAGCTCATTCTTATTTGGTTGAGCACCCTCTGTATAAAGGGCTGATGTTCTCTGAATGTTCTCAGCACTAGGTCAAGGTTACCTCCAGCTCAATCCAAGGGATTCCCTGAAAATAATAATGTAAAACAAAATTACCTTTTATTAAATCTATGGCATGAAAGCCCCTTACAATAGTCCCAAAATATGGTTTGGTTTATTTGTTAAGATCAATTTACTGTAATTTTTACAATAAATAAATAAAAAAACTACTGGACATTTTACAAAGCGCCAAACTAAGCATAGCTACATCTGTATAATACATAATACACTGAAAAATTATAGAAATAATGATAAGTAGGTGATTAATAATAAATCACCTACTTATCATTATTTCTATAACATTATTACTTATGTATAGACATTTATTCAATAAAAAGTACAATTAAACTAACTATGTACAAAGGAATCAGTCAGATTACCTAAGGACCTTATTAATTACTTATGTATTATTTAGATAATAATGACTTATCCTAACGGAAGTCAGGAATCCTGAATAAAGTCGCTGAACCCCCTAATAAAGCGATCACTATGCGGTAGGTACTTAGGTATGTCATAATGATGAGCGATCTATAGATAATTCTAAGGTTGGTACGGATGGAGTGTAAACTCGTAAAATTAATTGAAGGGATAATAACTTACCTATTGTTGCCTTTATTGGTAACCTATGCAGCCTCTCGAACATGCAGGCTTTTTGCCTTAGATTCGAACGATTTCAAAGCTAGGTACCGATGGTTCATTATTGTTCCCGAACACAAGTATTTAGATAATCATTACATGAAAAATCACTGCGAAATATTTGTTTATTTATACATGTGAGCAAACACAAAAAGTATGTAAGTTGCGCAATTAGACAAAACACACAAAAATAATGAAATAAACGCTAGAAACTGACAAATTATTAAAAATAGAATACACAATCATTCGTTCTTCTATTAAATATTTCTGAATTACTTGTAACACTGCCAATTCAACTTTCTAAATTTAGCTCAACGTATTAACCGAATAGGTTTTAGGAATCCTAAACTTAAGATTTGGAATAAATTTAGTTCAACGTATTAACCGAATAGGTTTTAGGAATCCTAAACTTAAGATTTGGAATTTTAGTTAGAAAGTGCCAACCGAATTGCCACGAATGTGTCACCTATTTACAAATCGGTGCGGCGCAAATCGTGTACTTGTGTAACTTGTCAAATGAACAGTACGGTGGCTCGAGCCTACCTTGGAATACGAGTAAATAGCCAGCAAGCAAACATCGATACTGTATACTTTATAGTTTGCGTTAACTTTATTTTCTATGGAGATGTGAACAGCCTCTTCTAGCGGCAAGTTTACATTTTTTTTTTGCGAGTAGGAATTATTTACTATTACTTTTAAAGTTGCGTAAACATAAATTTGACAGTTAACTTTATGTTTTGACAGTTTTGCGAATGTTAACGACCAATTTTGACATAAATGTCAAATGTGTACAAGTTTAAATTACGTTAACTTTGTAATTACGTCGTTCACTTGAAATTTCTAAGTGAGGAGGAACCGTGATTGTCTTGACTATTATTGTGCGAAAATGGATATATTTATTCACTCACGTCTATATTTTGCGCATAGAATAATTAAGGTGGCACATGCTCAAGATGAACGTTATAAAATGAGGAATATTCGCACAGAATTCTGCAACCGATTTGACCCTACGAAAGACCTCTCCGAAAATGGTTTCCGTGATACATATGTCAAAAAAAAGGAAGGTCCGAAAGGTCCCCTAAGCAAGGGAACCCAAAACGTCTACGTCATAAAAAAAATGCACTCGTGCCTGGCCTTAAAAATATGAGCAAAACTCGTGCTTGGCCATTGTAAATTTCAAATTATTTCGAACTTGACACAGATCTAAGTAAAAATCGCCCGATATAGAAGTGGCATTGACATTCCTTTGAAAACCTCCATAAAATTAATACGTTGACGATGCGTTTGGCGTAACTCGATATACTTAATCGTCACCTAACCTGAATCGTTAACGCGATTTTACAAAACGGTTCGCACTCAGCATAGAAAACTAGGAAATATGAAGGTACTAATATAATTTTATTCCGTGATACTATTTTGTGGCTAGGAGAAGACTTAAGAATACTCCAAAATAATCAAATTGTATCGCTTACACTGGCCAGTAAATAATCCACAAAATATTGTATGTAATGTATATTCAGTTTCGCAATTCACACATGTTTTGTAATGCTTTGCTTTTTGTACCTAATCCGCCCCAGTATCCGTTTATGCTAATGGAAATCTAAGTCTTAACGGAGTTATGACTGGCCTGTTTCTGAAACCGCTGCGAAGCGAGGCCGTATGGAAATAGACACCTAGTACGAATTTCCCCTACAGTGAGAGCAACGTTGAATTAAATTTTCCTTTTTCCGTTACAAAGATACCATCCGTTAATGAAAGTCTCATAAACATATACAGAGCGAATAAACACGGAGGGTAAATTGAAATTTAGATTTTACTCCTTTGTCGAGAAGAAAATGGGGGAGATAAATAAATGTGGAAACCGTCTTTGGGGAAGAAGTTCATAGTTTGACTGATTTGTTATTTCACACCCACGGTTCTAGTATTTTTATCAGTTATCTGTAGCCTGTTCAATAAGAGAAGGTCGTGAGCTTCTTTCGGTGAAGTTTGTATACTAAGTAGTACGGAGATTATTTCTCAAAAAAGTTATTATAAAGTTATTGACGCTAAGATACAGATCATACATAAATGATATATTTATCTTTGTGTCAGTCAGTTCTTTCCTACTGCCTCACCTGTTGGGGTGGAGCTGCGAAATCAAAACTCATACAAGTTGAAAGAGCCCAAAGAACACTCCTAAAAATTAGCTATTTCAAACCCAAAATGTATCCCACAGGCAAATTATACAGTGAATGTGGTGTTTTAACAGTGCGCCAGCTCTTTGTTTTAAATGTCATTCTCACACAACATTCGACTATAAACTTTGATGCCGATACCACTCGTCTTAATTCAAGGCGTGATTACCAACTCTTAAAACGTCCACATTGCCGCACTAGATTTGCACAGAGATTTATTTCATTTCTTGGACCATGGCTGTACAACAAAGTAAACAAACAGTTTCGAATTTATGAAACAGACAAACGAACATGTAAAAGTACAATTGTAACCTGGCTTGTATCCCTAAATTATGAGGAAACTGAAGATATTTTCACTATTTTATCTTAAATGTGATTTAGGTACAAAAATTAATGAAACTTTCTTATTAAATTAGTACACCGACTTATTAAATTAGAACTTTTCTGTTACACACACACACACACACACACACACACACACTGTTACTACTGACTCTTAGACTAAGTTATAATAATAATAGATTAATTTTTCAGTTATACAACCAACTTTTTATATAATTTTTTATATTTCTCACTTTATTTAGTTTACCATGTTTTCACAAAAATTACATGTGGGCGCTGACTCCTATCACACAGGGTACTTGTAACCCTAGTTTAGGAATTAGTTGTACACTTACATTTACCTTATACATACCTTAAGCATACTATAGAAACAATATATACTCCTAAGACTTATTGTTAACAAGGTGCAAATAAATTCATTTTCATACTATTGTGCTTACATTACACCTCACATCAACAACACCTTTTCTCAATCTCTTTATTCACATGAGTGTTCGAGGCTCTTTTAGTTGCTCTCATTATATATACAATGGCAGGATGAGACCAAAACACCATAGCACCAACCGTACGTCATAGTAGGTGGGCAGAATACAATATGTAAATCCCACTTACTAATATGAAACATACTCAATCTCAAAGTCAATATTTCATTCACTGAGGTTTTTTAAAATCATTTTAAAGACCTTCAGGTTAAAGACCTGCTCGGAATCGTGACCAGCACACAAGGAGAAGGGCAAAAAAGTTCGAGTGACATTGTGTCTCTCGTATTCCGCTAAATTAGTATTTGCGATAGGTAATCATAATGTTATACAATTATTATAAATCACCCAACGCCTGTTGGGGTTATTGGATCATTTGCTTTCTAATTATGTATATTAAAAAAATAAAAATAAAAGGGCTTGCAACCTGTCACGTATTTAAGGTACTTGCGATTCGTGGGCATGTGCCGAACTAAAGTTTAGACGTGCTTCTGACAACCCCTTAGTTAGTGATCCTTATAAGATCCACGCTCCGGGCACTGATCAGAGGTGGATCCTTAACCGGGAAAAAGTCGTGAGTCGATGGATCAGTTTCAATATAATCTAATTAATCAAACATCCTCACGTCACTATCTTGCAAGACCTGATGATCATCCTTTGCAACCCTTTCGCTATTATTACAGAAAACGACTATTGTCTTGGTTTAAAGTCAAAGTCAAAGTCAAATATATTTATTCAGTAAGATTTTTTAGGATCACTTTGTAACGACAAATCTACCGCCTATTCGGAATCGCGACCAGCACTCAAGGAGAAAGGCAAGAACCTCGGGCTAGTTTTTTTTTTCATGATCCATTACAATAGCTTAAAATTATCTAATACTAATTACAATTTATTCACTGGAGCAAATTCATTTTTTTTAATGCCAGGCTTTCTTATCTTCTAGGTAATCTGAAATTTTATAATAAGCTTTCCTGGATAGCTTTTGTTTTACAACATTTTTGAATTAACAATTTGACAAGCTTAGCACATCACTTGGCAATTTATTATAAAAGCGTACAGTTTGCCCTATGAACGATTTATTAACCTTATGGAGCCTAGTTGTGGGAACAGCGAGTTTATTCTTATTTCTAGTATTATAATTATGTATATCACAGATTTTGTCAAATAAGCTTATGTTTTTACACGCGTACTTAATATTTTCATAAATATATTGGCAGGGCATACTCAATATATTTATTTCCTTAAACTTGTCTCTTAATGAATCTCTGGGACCCATTTTGTAAACAGCGCGAACAGCCCTCGTCTGCAAAACAAATATGGTGTCTATATCTGAAGCACTTATACCATATGACATAATACTGTTTAAATTTGCTCATTATTCAGTAGATGTAAAGGTCTCTTTATTTAAATCCTACTGTCAATCTTTTAAAACCAGTAGCCTGTGGTTACATATAGCAAGGCGTCCATCAGTACCCTACGAGTCCTTTATAATATTTTGTTTATGGCCTCTGTAGTGCGTCAGGCATGTTTGCTGACGCACATATTAAAGGCTTCTTCGCTGTTATTCGGCACAAAATAACATCCTTCAGATGTACTATGTGTTCTGGCAGACAGACATTGCAGTAGCCTGCAAAGGCATTGGATGTCTAGTCTTATAAACAATTGCGCTTTACAAATTGATCATATAAATTAAATTAATTGTATTTGTGTGTGTGAAAAATAATATTGTATTTTTGACCATGTACCTATGTTTACTTATTCAAAACTCTGATATGGATGTTAGTGTCTGAATTAATGAACGTATTTAATTTAATTTAAGCCAGAAAAAACTACGTAGTCAAATTTTAAGGTACTAAAGTTGGTCCAAGGTCTAAATTATGTTCCTATTACAAATCGTTAATTAACCGAGGTTTACCTAAACCAGAGATCGTCGATTGTTTGAATATAATCCATAGATTATACAAAAACGTTGGATTGAAATATTGTTAATTAATTTCGATTCGCTGACCACGTCTAGCACTGTTTAATGTCAAAAAATACAGTTATCTATATTAGTGGCAGCTTGTAAATATTATTTAGCGCTTTAAATTTGAAGATTTTTTTGGAGCGCAGAGCCCGGAGGCCCAACTGGATGCTTCGCTTTTTTGCTCATAAACGAAGCAATGCATTGAATATACGCTGATCGTTGAACCAGTGAACAGCAGAGTTGAGCTAAAAATGAAATAGATAATCCTATGAAAAAACAAGCTGAAAGTTGAAGTCCTTAAGAGAAAGTAAGTAAAATAATACATTATTCCTAGTTATATACCTTGTCCAAGTTCAAATAGATACAATTAACCTTTTCTTTCGATTAACAAGAATATTATCATTCTAGGAAATATTACGCCAACTTATAGCGCAGTCCGCTGGCATAATACAGGACAAGTCGACAAAAACCTGATATGAGCAATGATAATGAGTATTTGGCCTTACTCTTGAAGATTTTGAACCTATAATAGAAGAGCACGGTAAAATAAACTGATGTATTTTTCTTAGTTATATTATCATTATTATATTATGATCAAGATACAAGATACAAGAAATGAGATACGATAAGGAACCTTCAAAGTGTGCATACTTTCAAATGAAGACTAAAAAGATACCTATTAGGCTTGCAAAAGGAGCAACAACTTCTAATTCACGACACTAGTGCTATTTAAAAGGAACGCATGCCGTATATTTGTTTAATGTAAATAATATAACTCAGCGCATCAAATAACTCTCATGATGTATCTATTTTATTTGTAATTTATTAGCTCATTTATGTTTGTAAATATTTCTGTTTCCTATTGTCCAAATCTTTGTCTACACTTGTTTATTTTGGTGTTCACGTGAAATCGACCTGTTGTTTGTTTGTCCCGGTTTCCAAGGTCAAGGAAGAACAGCGCAGGTTCCCAAACCTGCATTAACGCTGAGTTGAGACATTTATGTAATTAAATGCGAGTTTAACTACTTATTACTTATTATGATTCTGGGATCCAGGCTATCGTGTCTGTGCCGAACCTAGTTCAGTGCACTTTGTGTTCCCAGCCTCGCTTTTTTAAGGAACAGAGAGGCCTCAAAATTCATCAAACTAGAAGTCACGCGAATCCCATTATACCGTCATCTCCTCCGGTCGCAGACTCGGTAAATATTTCGATACAAAATTCAAATGTTATTACTAATCCTCAACCTATTTGGAAAGTCATTAGTCAGTGCATATTTACCTCCTCAGTTTTAAAACGTATTCCTCGAGGTGCCCGTCTCTCTGCCGCCACAGCTCTCGGACAAGCCATCCAAAATGCAGTATCTAAAAATAATAAAGAGGCTTGGGAACATCTCCTAATAATTCCGTAAAGTGTACTACACGTAAATACAACAAACAGATTTAGATCCAAAAACATCATTAACTATTAGAATAAAGCAAAATTGTGCAAGGTACACTGCTCGCGATGAGCGCACACCTTTTTTGTGTAATGATCAGGACCCGATTAGAAATTCTAAATTTAAACCATCCCCCGATACTGCTCACTTCAAACTTGTAGAGAGTAAGATTAGCGATGGTATTATTAAGGGTGCCTCCCGTATACTTTTTTCTAGTGACACGATAGCTCCAAATTCCGTTGCAACCCTCATTTCTCTTGAAAGTAAACATCCAGCCCCGGGGCCAGATTTCCACCTCCCCGATGCACCTCAAGATAGTGATTGCGCTGTTGAGGCGACCAGTCAGGATGTACTCAGTGCCGTTATGTCCTTTCAGAGTGGCTCAGCCGCTGGCCTGGATGCTGTGTCTCCACAGCATCTAAAGGACCTGCTATCTGGTAGGTCTGGCCATGCGGGTGATGTCCTTCTTGAAGAACTGACGGCATTGATCAACCTCATGCTGTCGGGTCAAGTCAACAGCGAGATTACAGATACGATTTACAATTACGAGATTACCAAATCTTATATGGTGCTAACCTTTGTGCTTTACAAAAAAAAGATGGCGGGATAAGACCCATAGCCGTAGACACCACCTATCGCCGCCTTGCAGCCAAAGTTTGCTGTCGCAAAAAAGCCGCGAACCTAGGCGACTATTTCCGACCCGTGCAGCTAGGCTTTAATTTGCGAGGCGGTTGTGAGGCCGCGGTCCATTCTCTAAGAACCTTTTTAGATCGAAATTACGGGGAGGTTATACTAAAAGTAGATATCAAAAATGATTTTAATTCGGTTGACACAGGCGCCTTGCTAAATATAATCAAATCCAATATTCCCGAAATTGATCCTTTTCTTTTTCAATGTTATGGTTCGCCATCTAAAATAATTTACAAGAACCAAACTATTTCGTCTGCAGTTGGCTGTCAGCAAGGTGACCCTCTAGGCCCGGCCATTTTTAGCCTTGCCATTCACCCAATTATTCAACGCCTGAAATCTAAATTGAATGTTTGGTATCTCGATGACGGAACCCTTAGTGGCGATGTGGACTCAGTATTTGGCGATCTAAAAATGATTATAGATAAATTTCGGCAGATTGGCTTAGAACTAAATTTTTCGATATGTGAAATATACATTTCAGATACGGTATGTTTGGATAGAAATTCAATTATTTAAAAGTTTGAGATTTTGGCTTCCAATATTACTGTTGTAGATAAGAGTTCACTCCACCTACTAGGTTCACCAATTCTTGATGAATCTTTTTCGGGTTTCGTCGACGACAAAATTCAAAATTTTATGAAGGTTTCGGACATACTTTCAAAAATTAACTCACGTGGCTTTCAGCATTATAAAATTTTTCCTTTTTGTCCCAAAATTTACTTATGCTTTATGATGTTGTCAACTGTGGAAACACAGTGAGCTGGTGGAAGGCTAAGACAATATAATAAAGAACACCCTTTCCACGGTTTTGAATATTGAGTTGGATGACAGAGCATGGTCGCAGGCCTCATTGCCTATTCGATTGGGTGGCTTAGGTATACGTAAAATTTCTAGTGTTGCTTTGCCAGCGTTCTTGTCTTCCGTCTATAGTACACATTCTTTGGTTGAGAAAATTCTAACACCATCAATTTCCAAAATGTTTCAAATATACTCCAAATTTCTTATCTTGACGAGGCTCGAAATGCTTGCCATAGTGCTTTACCTAATACCGATCCCCCAAAACACCTTTCGGCACAACGGCATTGGGACGAGCCTCTGTGCGAGTTGACACGGAATTATCTATTACATACGTGCTCAACCTCCATAGATCGTGCTCGTCTCATAGCTGTTTCAAAATGGGAATCAGGTCTTTGTCTGCAAGCACATCCATCTTACAATACCGGTACACTTATGGATCCTGTAATTTTCCGTATTGCCACTTGTCTTCGGTTGGGTGCAAGATGCTGCGCCTCTCACCAGTGCCGGTGCGGTGCGGCCGTAGATCAATTTGGTTTTCACGGACTTTCGTGCACAAGGTCTGCCGGCAGGATTTCGCTCCACGCAAGTCTTGATGACATTATCCGTCGAGCTTTTACCAGTGTCAATGTGCCAGCCGTTCTTGAACCGAATGGTCTGTTACGTGATGATGGTAAGCGGCCCGACGGTATGACTCTTGTACCTTGGGAAATGGGTAGGCGTTTGGTGTGGGACGCTACCTGCGTCGACACCCTAGCGCCATCTCATCTGCCTGGGATATCAGTTAGGGCTGGTGCGGCGGCTGATTTGGCCGAGGATCACAAAAGGCGCAAATATAGTGGTCTCGACAGAGCTTACCTATTTGAGCATTTTGGGGTGGAGACCTTGGGTCCGTGGGGAGCCGGTGCCCTCCGGGTTTTCAAAAATATTGCGGGGCTTTTGATTGAGGCGACACGTGACCCAAGGGTTGGCTCTTATTTAGGCCAGCGAATTAGCATAGCTATTCAGCGTGGCAATGCAGCCAGTGTCTTGGGCACGCTTCCATCTGGTACTGGTCTGAAACAGTTGAGTTACCTATAGGCCGTTTGTAACGGTCCTTGGGTAATCTGACTGATTCCTTTGTACATAGTTAGTTTAATTGTACTTTTTATTGAATAAATTTATTATCTGTATACTACTTATTTAATTTACATTTATTTTTTGTCTCTATTTATTATTATTTCTATGTTGATTTTTGTGTAAGAGTTGCAAATAAATGTCTTTTTGATTCGATTGATTTGAGATACAAGATATATAGCAATAGGATGTGACACCTATTGTAGTTTTCTTCTTGCGGTGTTCTGGAGTTATTGGTGTGAGTAAATATGAAGTACATGGAAAGCCACTGTCTCCAGCACCAGCACCAGCACCAGCTTGGAATCTCTGATTAAGTTGACTTTCTCTAAATATCCGAGTGTGCAATGTCCATTATTTTGAGCCCAGTTGGATTTCCGGGGGCTTAGGTATCCTCGAGCATCATGGATCTAATTCTCGCGCCGGTAGATCCACAAATTTTTCGCTTAAGCGTTTCATAAGCCAATTTTTTTATTGTACGACGGGGAAGCGCTTGGCCTTCATCTCACCTGGTAATAAGTAAAGATAAGGCCGAAGGTGAATGCACACTTCAACCGGAATACTCAACCAACTGAGGTACTGGCTGTCTTACCGCTGAATACCAAAACACAACAGGCAGGAATAGGTAAGATGGTGGTAGCTAGCCAGGCGGACTTCAACAAAGTCCTACCACCAACCAAACCGAGCACAATATTATACTCCCCCTAGGGATCGAACCCGGGACCTCTGGATCTGAAATCGGTGGGTTGAACCACTAGACCACAGAGGTGGTTAAAACCTATACTTGTGTCAAAGTCTTCATCACTCGTAGCAAAGAGACGTCTCAAGAGTAACTTTATCCAAATCAATGAAGTCAATCGTGTTAATATCAATAAATTTTATATTCGTGAAACACAACATTCATCACAGCATAAAACATTCATAACTTTAAATTTTGAGGTTAGTGCCATAGATCAACTAGGGGTCTGTGAGTTTTATCTTTAAACCATAGATGAACTATGGTGTAGTACTAAAATTTCGTTAAAATAACGTTTCTTTTAGTCCATGGTTTAATTAAACCTGTTTTAAACCTAGACTATCTTTAGACTTCGTTTTTAATAATGCCGATGATGTTCAATAACACCCCAATTACAAGCGAATAAATAATATCTACTAACATCTGCTACTAAAGTCCTGTCTTATGACAAATCAAATGACCAACATGTATAATATTGTTTCGTCCAAAACATCGGATAAATTAGTTGTCACGACCACTGACCAGTAAACATCTTTTCTATAAACAATTTTGGTTAGCACACCGGATGATTTTCTGGATTAATAAGTTGTTTTTATAAAAAAATGGAACCAACCTCACCACTAAAATCTCAAAAATAACTGTAAGGGAAAGTTCATACAATTCGAAGGCGATGCACTATAATAAATACCTATATGTTGTTTTACTTGGCAATTCAGCACAATCTTAAAATTATATGAACTTACCCTAAATTTAAGAGTCTTATAAGGGTGCTTTGAGAGAAATGACACGGTTGCGTAATCTTTCAAACAACTAGATAGTTTTCTTTAAAGAATTGGTTTTGATGTATAATCAGTATGGCGGGTGGGAATCGAATCCGTTGTGGGTTGGGGGATAAACCAGGGTGGAGGACATCTTTGTGATGTGTGTTCCCAGTTCGGTTAGGACATTGTAGGCTCTAATCACCTGATTTCCCGGTAAGTAAGATGCTGTTAGTCGTTAATGAGCCTTGTGAGACGCCCATGGCGGCGATTCATAAAGTGTAATACCAGAACTACTGTGCAGTCCACACGAAGAGGGAAAGAAAGAAAATATGTATTAACAAAAAAAAAGTATATAAGTATCATTACTGTGCTCACTAACAAGCCTGCCAAGCATGGTAGTTAGTGACCGGAATATTTTATTGGAATGTTGGTTCATTCCAATAAAATAGGTATTGCGAGTAAATGCTTAAAAACTTGAAATATATAAGTTACAATCTACGGTTGCAATGAAGAGTGCTGTAAATAAATGCGAGTAGGTGACTTGTTTACGTAGGTAGGGTACCTAAGGGCTTTGAAGCTTGCGTGGCAAAGAAGAAAGGCTGCGCAGATTTGATTAGAATAAAAGAAGAAGACCATTATTATGCACAATAGAAGTCTTGGCAATGCTATGCAAACAAAAAGAAGAGGATATATTAGGTGATTAGGAGGGACTAATAATGGATAGACACTTCCCTTGTAAAGCTGAGATGTGGCGTTGATTATATGTCGCTATGGCACAACTTGGTGACCTTCTAGCTTCATACAATATATTTTACGTATAAGTATATCCTTGTATTAAATGGCAAAATTTTCGGCTTTTTGTTATTTACGACGATACAACATAGAAAAGTGGCAAGCGAAATAACCGTTACTCGGCGTCGTCATCGTCGTCGGCGCTCGGTTCGCTTGACTTTGCTTGAGATGACTTGGGTTAAACATCCAGTCGCTGTCTTCGCTGTCTCAAATGACTTGTTGATCAAAAGCCGTGATAGATTTTGCTTGATCACGTCGGGGTCACCATGTTCCGTAGCGGATGAATGAATTAAAATAGTACTTCTTTTTATAATGTATACATAAAAATATAGGCTATAAAAATAATGTGCGCACGCAAACTTGCTCTCATAGCAATCGAGAATGGAATGAATGCCGTGCGGGGTGCGGTCTCTGAGGGGGGAAAGGATCACTGTTCGGTTGCGCTAGTCTTGCGCTTGAACACCTACTACGTATCATTATTACTGCTATCAACAACACGCCTGCCAAGAATGGTGATTATGACAAAACCTTGATAATTATTATTATGATACTGGAAGGTAATCAGTTCATTAGGTCTCATCTAGTGACCGCAAACACCTCAGGAAAGCAAAATACGCAATTTCGTTTACTTGGATGATATACATTTTCCAGTTTTTTTGATATAAAAATCAAACTATTATGATGAAATTTATATGGGACCACCTCGAAAGTATGGCCTACCAAACAAAATAAGAATTATCAAAATTTATTGCAAATTGGTGGAGAAATCAAGTAACAAACAAACAAGAAACATACAGTTGAATTGAGAACCTCCCCCTTTTTTGAAATTGGTTAAAAATCGAAGTCGGGCAAGTCTGATGAAGGTAAAATTGTCCATAAACAGGGTTTCCGCCAACGACCGTTTTCATTTCACGTCAATTAATCTTACAAATATATTTTTTTATGTTGAAATAGCCTATTTAACTGTTTCATTTTAAAAAGCGTCATTCAGAGGGAATGAAAGCGAAATTATTACGTTATTCATTTATATAATTAAAATCTTTTCAGGGTTCTTCATGAAGCTCATCATATTTATGATAAAATTAATCAGCTACAACCCACATGTTTTTATATAAGATACATTAATTTTATTATCGACGTGATAGGTAGGTAGGTAGGTATAATCACGCTAGCGCCGAAGCTGTAAGACCTACGGACCTGAGTGAATCGATCATAGCTTAAAAATGCGTATAAGAAAAAAAATCTTACTGTTAAAGTACCCTTTAACAAAAAAGCGTGTATGAAAAGTCTTCATTTATGATCCCATTGATTTGAAAAATGTATTTCTATTACCTTCGAAATGCTAGCTTTCAAATTCCGGCGTTATTTTGCGGAGATCCATATTTCAAAATAAAATCTGAAAACAGAAAAAATATTTAGTAATAAATCCGCCATATTGTAGGAAAACTGTGTTTCCCATGTTTTTATACTTTCTACATTAAAACATGTACTTCTTTATCGTGTAGTTCTGATTTAGTTCTAAAAACTGTGTTTCCCATGTTTTTATACTTTCTACATTAAAACATGTACTTCTTTATCGTGTAGTTCTGATTTAGTTCTAAAAACTGTGTTTCCCATGTTTTTATACTTTCTACATTAAAACATGTACTTCTTTATCGTGTAGTTCTGATTTAGTTCTAAAAACTGTGTTTCCCATGTTTTTATACTTTCTACATTAAAACATGTACTTCTTTATCGTGTAGTTCTGATTTAGTTCTAAAAACTGTGTTTCCCATGTTTTTATACTTTCTACATTAAAACATGTACTTCTTTATCGTGTAGTTCTGATTTAGTTCTAAAAACTGTGTTTCCCATGTTTTTATACTTTCTACATTAAAACATGTACTTCTTTATCGTGTAGTTCTGATTTAGTTCTAAAAACTGTGTTTCCCATGTTTTTATACTTTCTACATTAAAACATGTACTTCTTTATCGTGTAGTTCTGATTTAGTTCTAAAACAGTACCTTTTTGTGTTATTGCTTCACAATTCGTACATTAATATTTTCATTTTTATCCCTTGTTTTGCTTTCAAAAGTACATCTATAGATTCTCTGGATTTATCTTATTACGATAAGCTTATTATTTTTTCTTCAAATATAATATTTAGCTGAAATCAATAGACCTTAGACTTTCAAAGATTGTTTATATTATTTTAGGTTGTCAATTATCGCAAATGTCATTTATCTTTTTTATGTCAAAAAAAGCTCATAGACGTAAGTTTCCTTTATATTTTATATGCTTTCTCTGTCTAACACATACATTTTTATCTGAACTTGTATTAGAACCTTAGCGATTATCTTTGGCCATGTATAATATTTGAATTAATCAAATTTAGAATCCTAGCGTTCCACCAAAGTCTTCTTGCGAAAGCTGGTGGCTGAGGAAAGTCAATTGATATCTAGCATCCAAACGGAGCAGAGATAAATAAGTACATCTATTAGCTCCCAATCGGAGAACTCCAAATTAAATACAAGACCATTCCCGGGTCAAGTGGCCCGGGAAAGTTGCTGGTCTTCAATACATTTGTCTGGCTGTCTCTAAAAAAACTGCTGTACGGGATACTGAAGACCCTCTACTGGCTGGACATTGAAGACCCTCATACTGGTTGGGCATTGAAGACCCTCATACTGGTTGGGCATTGAAGACCCTCATACTGGTCGGACATTGAAGACCCTCTTACTGGCTGGACGTTGAAGAGGGTTTGGTTCATTACATACAAGTTTTATTTACATCAAAGTATTTTTTTTATCCAATTTCAAACAATTTCAAACAATTTTTTTTACTGTTCCCGTTTCACACAAATTCAGTTTTATACTCGTACAAATTTCGTTCCATCCAACTCTCGGTGAGTCGGTTGGTACCTACATACATACAATAAAACCTCTAACGACACTTTTTCGATTTTTTTTTTAATCGAAAGGAACTTCGTTCCATCCGGGTGTCCCTTGACACCTCTCAACTTTTTTTTTTATTATGAACTTTTTCAATTCCCCACACTATAGTGTGACTACGGGTCTTATGTTTTAGTAGTTTACTATTGATTACAACACAGTGTGACCACGAGTAAAATAAATTCCTGTTAGTCATACCAGTGTGACAATCTGGTGTGACCACGAGTCCGTCACCAATTATTTTAATAATTAACCGCCAAGGTAGATAAGCCCATACCCAAAGGAAAATTACAGAGAACTCTGCTAAATTGTATGTATTTCATCCCAACTGATTTGGATAGATGGAACAGATCGTCTATTCATCGTCGTAAGTACTTACGAGTGACTTTCCTTTCTGACTTCTATACTCTTGGACCGGTCACTTGACCGGCCCAAGAGTATAGAAGCATAAGAAAGCATCGACGGTGAACGTTAGATGATGCGTGCCTGGCATCATTCATATTATTCTATGGAAACTCAGTAAAAAACAATTTTGATAACATTGTCTCACTCACTCTTCATGAAATAGTAATTGTATGTAACAGGAATTTATTGAATCAGGATTTGGTTAAAACAGCATTTTTATGAAATGGACTTTGGGTATAAAAAAAAATGTATGTAATGAACCAAACCCGTTGAAGACCCTCATACTGTTTGGACATTGAAGACCCTCTTACTGGTTGGACGTTGAAGACTCTGATTGAACTTGTGGACTTTCTTTTCTCTAATATACTTTTATTTTCTTTTACTTTCATATTTCTTATTTATTACCTATCGCTTTAGCACCTCGTAGTCCTTTGGTATCTCTTATTATTGTTCTTACTGTTTCTCTCTTATAAAAACAGTAACGTTACAATTGGCGCCCATCTTTATTCTCATCTCAACCCACTCCCATTTGCTCCTTAAATTCTAAAAAATACTTTCACAAGACAACTATCATCCTTTGACTATTCTTTCGGCTCTCATAGATAACACTATTCTTTCTATTACTTCAATCACTACTATACTATATACTCTCCAGTACTCTTACATCATAACACTGCATATACACACATGCACCACTTACCTGATTACCACTGTAATCTACATCCAGTCTTCTCTTGGAGGTGTTTTTAAAACCATTTTTGGTCACCAACAAGTTGAGTTCTGGAATACTCTACGGCGTGCTGCAGGAGAATATCCATGTTCATGCAGGCTTCAAATTACACTTGAAGCTGAAGACTTTTCACTCGTACACTTATACTATCAAATACCTACTATACTTACTTTATATAATTATGTATCTTCATTCACTCTTACCAATACAGAGGATCCTAGAGGTGTTAAGGAAACATACTTTGAATTTTTTTAATGTTTATTTTGATAATTCTTATTTCTTCTCGCTTATTTGAAATGTACATAATTGTAACTATGTCTTATAAGACATAGTTACAATTATGTACATTTCATATATATTTCACTATAGTGTATGAAGGATATATAGAAATCAGAGTCGCAGATCCAGCAGATGAATTTATTTTAGCAGCACATGTATCGAAGACAATTCTTGAGAGGTCGGCTATGAGAGAAAAGGGAAGGATAGATTCTATACAGCCGTCACTCAAGCATTGTGACAGTGACATTTACATACATGTTGACAAGCAATACGTTTCGTTTACCTACTATTTTAACACTGGCCCTTAAACTATAAGTATTGCTACACTTCAACACTGGCCCTTAGACTATAAGTACCTATTGTTAAGCAATCTAGGTAGGTATGACAACCATATCAAAATAACTTAACTAAAATAAACTGATTAACTAACACATCACTTTCTATGCAATAAAGTAAACAAAAACTTATTATGTTTTTCTTTTGACAAAGGTTTCGTTAGTATATCAGCAACCATGTCGGTGGTACATAAATATCTTACATCTATAACATAAATATCTTACATCTATAACATAAATATCTTACATCTATAACATAAATATCTTACATCTATAACATAAATATCTTACATCTATAACATAAATATCTTACATCTATAACACCACTTGAAACATTTTCTCTTATAAAATGGTGTCTTATATCGATATGTTTGGTTCTGGCGTGGAACATTGAATTTCTACATAATTTTAGCGCAGACTGGTTGTCATTGTACATGCATGATAACCTTTAGTGTTCTGCCTAAAATCTCCCTTAGAAACTTACGAAGGAACAATGCTTCTTTACAAGCATCTGGAAGAGACATATATTCAGCTTCAGTACTTGATAAAGCAACAGTTTTTGTTTCCTACTTTCCCAAGAGACTACAGAATTTCCTAATCTGAATACAAAACCAGTGAAAGAACGGCGATCTGCCTCGTTCCTCCCCAGTCAGAATCAGCAAATGCAGTTATCTCCATTTCACCTTTCCTGAAAGTCAAACAGCAATCTTTAGTACCTTTTAAATACCGTAACACTCTTTTTGCTGCTTTCCAGTGAGTTTCATTTAGTATATTATTAAAAAAACAAAAAACCATGAATCACGTTCTTATTTATTTCATATGAGGAATCTATAATGATAATTTTGACCTTTTATCATTCACGGTTTCAGAGTTAGGGCATACTTTTAATGAAAACTTTCAACCCCCTTTTGAACCTTTTTGGGTACGAATTTTCAAAATCCGCTTCTTAGCACTCATTTTCGCATCTAGACAAACATACCCTCCAAATTTCATGTCTCTACGATTAGCCGTTTAGGCTGTGCGTTGTTATCAGTTAGGCAGTTAGCATTTTATATTAGTATTAGCTTTTGCTCGCGGCTTCGCTCGCGTTAAGAAGTATTATTATTAATTAGGTATAGTTTTTGCGGCTTTAATTTTGTTTAGCGTGTGTAAAAAATTAGGGCCTGCAAAACTTAAAAACGAAAGTACATTCTTCAACTTCTCCATTAACGTTCAGATTTTCTTTAACCATTTTAAAAAAGTCTAACCGACAAAACCTATACTTTCTTAGCGGATGCCTACGCCATAGTAGCTTTATGCATTCAAAGTCTCAGCCCGATCGGTTTAAAATTAACAAAGTTTCATACAAACTTTCATCCCCTATTTTATTCCCTTGGGGGTACAATTAATCAAAATCCTTTTTTAGCGGATGCCTACGTCATAAAATCTACCTGCATGCCAAATTTTAGCCCGATCCGTCCAGTGGTTTGGGCTGTGCGTTGATAGATCACTATGTCAGTCAGACCTTTGAGTTATATATATTTAGAAGAAGAAGATAAGATCTACAATGAATATAATTTAAAACTGTAAATCTAAATGTTGAATGGATCATCAAAAACATAAAGCCCGAGTTTCTTGCCTTTCTCCTTGTGTGCTGGTCGCGATTTCAAACAAGCGATAGATTTGACGTTTCAAAAGATCCAAAAAATCTTAATGAATAAAGAAATTTGGGCTTTTAACTACCGGCATGTGATGGAGCATTAGGTAGGTACGAGTATGTCAGTGCATCGCTCGAATTAGACCGGGTTAGCTTAGGTCAATACAATTAGCTTTAATTGGACGGTCGAGGGGGTACCAAGCACATAGCATAAGGTGTTTAGTATTAAGGACTTCAATTGTTAATACTTAGTATGAACCCGAATTTTATAGTGTAGTGATGTGTTTTAAGTGATTGCGTGTTGAGTCGAGACATTGAATATCTCAAGCGATCCAGTTTCTGGAGTTTCAAGTGCTGCAACCTTCTCAAGTGGTCTATGAGAAAGTTTCATACAGACTCAGAAGCTTGTGTGAAAATATTAGTGCAAAGTAAAGTTCAGTTCATCACTAGAAGCACTTCAGAATGTGAGTTACTACTATTGAGTTATGAATTCCTTTCAAAAATATGAACCAATTAAAATGACATGATACGTTCATGTCATTTGGAGCTGCGACTTGGAGGTGAATTGATCGACTGTATTTCTCGGAAACAAAACCAAATGTATATATAATCAGTAAAAAAACTGATTAGGTAGTGTTTAAGTTAGGGCGCGATTCGCACTACAGTGCATACAAAAAAAAGTGAATGTCAGAAAACAACGCACAATTTTTTCAAAACTTTTTGTGACATTTACATAGATGTGTATCATTATTAGCTTAAAAAACACCACTAGGCTGAAGAAACCCTTCCTGAAATAGTAAAGAAAGTAAGTACCTATATATATATATACATGAATATACCTGATGCAGATCAGAACAAATTCAGGACAATTATCGAAATTGGAGAATGGTCATAGTTACAATACCAGAAATAGAAATAAGATAGCAAGTGCAAAAACTAGACTAGCTAAGGTCAGCGTTAGACTAGCTAATTCGTGGGACAGGATATTAGATTTTATAACGAAATAAATAAATTTTAAAAAACCTTCAAAAGTGTACTTACTGGAATTGCTTACTATAGCACTAGTGTCTTATCTCGAGGACAAAGAGGTATGGGAGCTTGGCACATAACTTGAATTATATTGTATTGAGTAGTACTAGGTACTTTTAAGTATGACAGTATTTTTATACACTTGACTTGATATATTTTGAAATTATTGACATTTAGAAAATTATTGAACTGTTGTTAGTATTAGTCTTTGTTGTGACATTGTATTATCTAAAAATATTGACGTTGAAAAAATTGTGATTACGAATACCTATAATATATGATAAAAAACTTGAAATGGATTCGCCATTCGATCAGCTCGACCTGTGGGTTCGTAATCGCAGTGCTGCTGGTTATACTCAGGAGGATGCTCTGCTCTCCCGGGGTAGTTTGTCTTCGACCCCCACACAGTATTCAAAATAATAATAGTAATCATAACATTTTATTTTAGGCAACAATATAAATGTTACAGATTTTATATATTCTAACTTAGTCTACGGCCCGTAGTAATTATACCTTAAATAACTAAAAAACATAATCAACTACACCTACTATAAATATTTATTGGCCCGTAAAGTCTGTGCGTGACTTACCTACTACTGTTGTGTTTAATAACCGCCCGCAATTCTTTCTAAACCGCCTTTGAGCTAAAGTTAATGCGCACAAGCGTCATGAGCACGGCAACGCGTGAGTTGCCTACGGGTAGGCCACGTTAATAGGGCACATCTGACACTTCAACTGAATTCAACAAAATACAACATGTAATGGAGGGCACACAATATTTTTAAAGTTTCAAGTGTACAATTGATACACTTTTTACAGTTTAACATACATATTTATTGTAATAATGGTGAAAAAAAGCAATTTTACGACTTACTATGACGAATAAACCATTCGAAACATAATAATTTATTATTCAAAAATCAAATCAAAATCAAAATACATTTGTTTGCAATTCTTACACAAAAATCATCATAGAAATAATAATAAATAGAGACAAAAAATAAAAAATAATTAAATAAGTTTTTAAACTCGCATAGAATTGCAAAAAGGTCTCAACTCAGCGTTAATGCAGGTTCGGGAATCTGCGCTGATCTTCCGTTAAAACCGCTGGAAGCCGGGACAAACAAACAATAGGTCGATTTGACGTGAACACCAAAATAAGTGTAGACAAAGATTTGGACAATAGGAAACAGAAACATTTACAAACATAATATTAGCTAATAAATTACAAATTAAATAGATACATCATGAGAGTTATTATAAGTTATATTATTTACATTAAACATATATACGGCATGCGTTCATTTTAAATAGCACTAGTGTCGTGAATAAGAAGTTGTTGCTCTTTTTGCCAGCCTAATAGGATTTTTTTAGTCTTCATTTGAAAGTATGCACACTTTGAAGGTTCCTTATCGGCGGTGGAATATTGTTCCAACATTTCGTTGCAGCATAACGGAAACTACCTTTAAAGGCTACTGTTTTATGCCTTTGTGTTGAAAGCTGCAACGAACATTGTCGACGTACACTAGATCTTGAACCATAGGAGTCAATCAACTTACAGTATAAATAAAATGGTGCTTTGTGGTTCAAAACGTTAAAAAGCAGACAAGCCAGATGAAGTTTATAGCTCCGGGGTTCCTAGCTACCTACTTTAGTACTGAGTCTATTTATGGGAGTTTTGCAGCACAAACAAATAGTTTAGTCACAACGTTTATTCCACTGAACAAAATATATTTTCACTAAGTAGAGTACCTACTTGTTCACAGAGATATGGTAAGTCACTTCTTGTGGTTGAATGAGGCACCTCGTCAGTGCATTGTGCGGCGTCGGCGCCGATCGGGAACCTTCGTTGAATGCTGGACTGGAAATGGCTGGAAATAATGATTAAGTACTAAATTTTAGATTATGGAATAAGCGTTCGCCACGCTCCTGTGTTTCATTTTCAGTACAGAGTGCTCATTTAGGTATGGGGAAACATGTCTTCTTCGAGGAATATTAAAGCAATAACGGGCGCAAGAGTTCTGAACCCGCTGTATCGTAATCGAGGACCAATAAGATCATCTGTATAATTCAATTTAGAGAGCACAAGCGATTCTACCAGTTGGATACGTAAGTATATCTTCTCAAATGTTAGTCCTCATTTTATATAGTACTTTCAACTTAAAGAAACATGCTCTAACTAGGTTAGCAACGTTTTTGATTTCAGAAACTGAACGTCGTTACAAGGTTACGTTGTTGAACTTATTTCCTTTGTACACTTTGTATACTCGGGATGTGACCCAAAAAATACAAAGATTTATGATTGATTATTTAAATTACTTGTTTTTGTTAAAAGACTGGAGAAAAGTCATCGAGAGAAGAAAAAAAATAATTGCAAATTATTTAAAACGAGATGTGAGAATATACAATATGGTTCAAAATGAATTAATCATATTTCTGAGTGCGGACAGCAGTGATGACGATGACAACACTAACTATTATTCAAATAGCTCAACTGAACAAATGCATTGTTTTGTTACACTATGTACGTGTCTTATTCTGTTTTCATAATTTAAGATCGAAAATGTAATTTAATCGATGTTTCTAAGCAGGTCACCTCACTGTGAAGCTAAAACAGACATAATGTTAAATGTAATCTATGAAATTGGTCCTACTAGTCGTTTGCGCGGAGCAGTTTATTGTTCGCTACCATCATTTGATCACCAGAAGCAGACAGGGACTAGACCATTTACGATACGACAATACTTTCATTCAAACGATACATTCAAAGGGAAATCTTGTAATAGAAAGAGTCGTGTTGCCGTTATACCGATCTGTTGGGTTCACTTCCGCTACCACCTCCGAAATGTTCCTCAGAATAAATGTTTTTGGAACTGTTTACTTATGATTATGAAACCTTCAAACAACTAGTATTATTGCGAATACGAACTTATGTTATCTACTATTTACGGTTACACATTCGTCGGCTTCGTCGCTTGCAACATACAGTTCTACAAACAATCGGACTGGACGTTTCCGATCGCGGTACTTGATTTAGATAATCCTATGGGAGGTATCTGTTGCTAGAGTTTGGTATTTGACACAAAACTTCTCGCCATAATCAGCGGGGAGAGGAACTAGGCGCCGTAATTAATTTTATAATGTTTCTAAATGTTCATATTTACTCATTTGGTAGTAACTCTGCCTTCTGCGCTGTAGGTTGTTGGTTCGATTCCCATCCATGACAAACGTAATGTGTGATGATGTGTAGATGTTTGTTCTGTGTTTGGGTGTTGTATCATTTATTACGTATGTATTTACAAAGTATTTAAGTATTCTATCCGTGAAATAGTTCCCATAATATAAGCTGTACTAAGTTTGGGCTCAGATGCCGCTGTGAGATATATATGTCCTGTAATTTTTAATTTAATATATAAAATTTAATTTTACTGGGCTTTTAAAAATTAGGTTTTGAAAACAGGCCAAAAACATCCAAATTTTAACCAATTGAAAAAAGAGCTTTGGAATGAAATGTTACTTGAAATTTTGTTAGGTATCTAATTGAAAAGACCTAGTTGCATTTATTGACAATCATTGGTCCCAAGCGAAATCAGCTCAAACCTTTACTTTCCTACGACATAAGGTAATGTATGCAAAATAGTAAAACTTTATACCTTAGTAACAGCGTTTAGGAGGACTTAGACCGTTTTATATTGAGCTAGGAAAACTGCCAAGATAACTTTTATCATTGTGTTTTGAGCGTAGTCATGTATAACTAACATTGAAGCAGCGTCACACGATCGGAATGCAAAGCGTCGTACGAAATGTAACGATACAAAGTAGCAAGTAGGTACCTAAAACTACCTTCGTATGTAGATTAAGTAAACTCTTGACCTTGACACTAGAGCTAGCAACCAATTAGATATTAGGTGTCACGTGTACTGTAATGAATCAGGGTTCGTATAAGTCACAAATATCAATATAATATACCAAGTGAAATAATGTATTATAATAACTATGGATATAGTAGCAAGTAGATATTTACGTAATCAAACAGCAAAGGTTGGTCAAGGAATAGTAAATCCTTATTTTTGATAAATAAAACAACGTGAGTTTTGAAAACGGAATTGGAATAGAGGAGGGACGTCAGAAAGAATAAAATGAAAAAGAGGATAGTTTTTGGATTTCCTTGTAGAAAGTCATGTTTTGAGGAAATGGATATTTAAATCAGAATTTTACCAATATTCCTCTTGGTATACGGGTATTGGTGTCTGGGAAACATATGTAAAAGGAGTACTTAAAGGAGTTGTGTTCGTGAAGATTTCTAGGTTCCATGTCGAATCCCAGCTACAATTTGGAATCTCGAAGAAGTGAGAAACGAAAGGAAGTACATCGTGGAAACCTTTAGGACAGACTCCCTGGAGGCGGTCAGACAGTATAGTCTAGTATCTTCGAGAAGTATTACCATTGAATCTTGAGTAGGTAGTTACACTACACAACAAGCCTCACAGCTCAGATGGTAGTAGCTCTGCCTTCTGCGCTGTAGGCTGTGGGTTCGATTCCCACCCAGGACAAACATTTGTGTGATGAATATAGATGTTTGTTCTGTGTTTGGGTGTTGTATTGTATGATAAGTATGTATTTACAAAAAAAAAAAAAAAAAAGTATTTATGTATTCTATCCGTAATCTAGTTCCCATATTACAAGCTATGCTTAGTTTGGGACTAGATGGCGCTGTGTGAAATTAATGTCCTGTAATTAATGTCCTGTAATATTTACACTTACTCGTAAGGTAAGTGCTTACTGTACATAGGTATTACCAGATCGTGATCCGGGATTTTTAAGCAAGTAATGTATTTTAGGACAAATTAAGCTGGATTCATACATGAGGATTTTTGTATGTTCCTAGGATTCGATATTAGTCAGGTACCATAGGAACAGGATCTTCTACTTGGGGATAGAAACCTTTGAAACTTCAAAAATAGTTTTATAGGATTCCATGTTGTAGTATAGAATAGGGACTCTTTAGTACTAGGTTTAACCTAGTAGAATTGAGTTCCGCAGGTATCCCAATTAGATGACTATTGAAAGAACGAAGTATTCATATTTTCTTATTTTTGTGCATAGGTCATTAATTCTTAAGTAAATTTTATGGATGTGGTTAATAACGTACGTACAGACAAACATAGGTTTTGATTCCCTCTTATTCCCTTGCATGACATGAACAGACATACTACTTACATTATCTAGAATAAGTAATGGGGGGAGTTCTCTCCTGAGTGTGAGAGTTCAGCGGCTTATCTCACACTTAGCCATAAGCCGCAGAGGGGAATTATTCAAGTCTCTGGTGGAAAATTCACTGTAGGAGGCGTAGGTGGAGCCTTTTACCTTCGCTGCGCACGCACATTATTATTGTTATTAGTACAATTTGGGATATTGTTATTTTATTAAATATTTTGTCATTTTTATAGATATAGGTAAATAAATAGGTAGTCCTTCGGCTAGATGGAGGGTCGACCTTCGTACAGTGGCGGACAGAGAGTGGATGAGAAAGGCCAAAGATCAGGCTGAGTGCACCATGGAAGAGTCGTACGTACGCAGTGGCCTGCGATAGGTTGTTGATGATGAAGATGAAATAGGTATTATCGTTTTTTTTATTAAATGCTTAGGTAGATGTTAGGTTCACCAGAAATCTCGAAATACCTTAAAAGAATCAAGTTTACTACATACATAACGTAGAGTCCTTATATCACTAGATGTTTCACGTGACAATGTAGATCATAACGAACTAACCAACAAATAGCTAGGTAGGATAACTGCGTCAATTTAAGCGTTAATATTCTAAATCTGTAGGTAAAATCATAAAATTATAGGTAAATAAAATTATTCTTGGAAATAATCTCTTAAAAAAATAAATTCTTATTAATTAAAATTTATACAAAGCAAAGGTAACTCATACATCGGTAGGTAGGTAGTTAAGATAAGGTTGTTACAGTACCTATTAGGTAATTTGGTTGGGTACGTATTGTACTAACCTACTATGGTTAGTACAATACGTACCCAACCAAATTGCCTACTAATGTTACCCACGCATCGAACGCTCAATTACAATAACAATTAGTTGGAAAGGTAACTAAAATGATTATGTTTTTAAATTTTATTTTGTACAAATATTTTTCTACAAATTTCGATTTAGATAATGTTTACATGCCGACTTAAAATTTAAACTGAAACCTTCTAATCACAGGTTTTTAGAGTTATCCATTAATTTCTTAAATGTGAAGAATGTCAGGTAGACCACCTGTTGTGAATAGGACTATTAACGGGCTATAGTACCTCAGATTAGCAACTCAACGTATCTTTATTCTAGTTTCGAACTAAGATGCAGTAATAATAAAGGTGACATTGCTGTGCGCTCAACCACGACACTTATGACCACCAGATGACAGAAATATGCGCGTATTTCTTTCTACGTTTTGTTTTTTTACGGTAAAACAAACAATAACTTTGAAAATCGAAAACACAGACCATCTGCTGTATAATATGTTTATTTACTGTACAAAGTTTCAAGACCTAATTGGGGGGCGTATTTATTGAATGGCAAACATTTTTAGTACAAATTAGAGTCAACTTTGGATTTTTTTTCTTTGGAGAAAATTTTATGTAATCTTGTTTTTAAAACACAAGCGTTCTAGCATCTATCCTAAACTATAACATATATTCATTTCAAATTAAATACTACAGTATTGTGGAAGATATGATCGCTGAAGCTAAGCCGTTTCACATATCTTAGACTCAAGGCATTCCCGAAATCTGCATCCGAGGCCTCGCAAAAAAGGCGATTTTGCCCCAAACGACGCGGCGTAGCGGTTTGTAAATTGGGCTAGCTAAAGTCTAAACACTCGCGAAGTAATTACATAAGGAAGGTTTTTCACGGCAAAGGCAGAGAGGTTTGTCATGCCGGCGCGATCCAAAAGTTCTTCTTATTTTATAATGAGGCCATTTCAAGCCACTGAATGAAATAGCCGTGGCTCAGCGCGCGGAATTCAAAAACAGACTTGCCTATTCAGAACCCCTGGCTATACAACCAGAGCTGGCTGTCACAGTTAAAGAAAAAAGGAAATTGATTCCGGTACGGAACATGCCACTCACCTTAAAATAATGCAATTTGTTTTATCGAAATAATTAAAATACATGATTAAATTGGATGTGATACGTACCTACTACGATGTGAATGGTAAATTGCTTATCTGTGATTTTACCTACAGATTACTACAAAAGATAACAAAATATTATTCGGGAAAGAAATGACGAAAATGTAACTTATAAGCTACAAAATTATATTAAACTAGCTTTTACTTGCGACTTCGTCCGTTTATTGGTTTTTTTAAAATAGGTGCCAGTTTTATATTATAAATATATATATTTGTTGGATATCTGGTAAAAATTTACCGATTAGCTCCTACATGGTGTGCAGACACGCACACCAAGGGTTCTGACCCGCAACCCTAGGCAAAAAATGCAGTCTTTTTGAAGTCTTCGTGCCGGTCCGACTCACGTTTGGCCAGATTTTATTATCAATTTATTTATTTACCACAAAGTAAGCACCTATACTCACACCAACTTTGTTATTATACAGGTCGAAAATAACAATTAATAAAAACGTTTCATGTATGGGAATCCCCTTTTATTGTGTTTAATATACTTAACCGCCTCTGTGGTCTAGTGGTTCAACCCACCGATTTCAGATCCAGAGGTCCCAAGTTCGATCCCCATAGGGAGTACAATATATTGTGCGTGGTTTGGTAGGTGGTAGGACTTTGTTTAAGTCCGCCTGGCTAGCAACTACCTCTTACCTAATTCTGTTGTCATAATAACAATTTTAAAGTTTTTGTGTTCCGGCATTTAGAGGTAAGTTAGTTAGTTCAGTCAGGTCTGAAAATTTCAACCTGCTACCTTCGTGTTCAAAAAATCTCTTTAAAAGATGTTTCTTAAAATATTGGACATCCCACCCTTTATTTTTGAAAATTCTTTTGTAAACCTAAAATATGCTATAACTTGTTTCTTATGGGCAATCTACCGACAAATGTTCAAGTGCCTCTAATGTGTGGTTTCAGCGATATGCAACATTGTAATCCGAACTTTGAACCCCATTTTAAACCCTTTAGGATGCACATTTTCAAAATTACTTTCTCAGCGGGTGTCTACGCACCAAGACAAACATGACCTCGAAATGTAAAGTCTATACGACCAGCGGTTTCGGCGTTGTATCTAGTTGATTCAGTAATAATAAAATAAAATCGTAAAAAGTAGGTTGAACATGAAAAATTCAGGGTTTCTGTGTATTGTTGTGTAAATGTTTGTTTACGGAACATCACGGTGCATTCTTCTGAAAGTAGTTTTTACTATTGCAGTCCAGAAATGTTAGTTTATTGTCATCATTATCATATTCATCTGTTATTCTCCTGCCCGTATTCCTTAATATATAATAGGTGGGTCAGTATCGTTATCATCATCAACATCGTCCCCGAAACAATTTTGTCATTATCAGCATGCTGGGCAGACGGGTGGTGAGTCGTACTGATATCGTAAAATTCCTAGATATATATTATACTACTCCTCATCTCTTGGTCGCCTTTTACAACATTTTAGATGGCATATAACATAGGTACTCCTGCCAATATCACATTGCAATTCATTTCTTCAACATCGCGTTTGCCTTATGGTGCTACTGATTCTATGACCAAAACTAAAATAGGGATTTTTAAGTGTTTCAACAACATTGGACCCATAGTTGCTTTGAAGTATCGGTAATAATCAGGAAGAGGATAATAATATGCAAAATAAAATGAAATTAAAGAAATAAATTTTCTTATACAAGGTGAAACAGAATATGTGTACTGAGCAGTGGAGGCGGCTTTTCGGACCAGGAAAAGTATTTGTTGTAGTGGGGAGATAATAGTGAATTCCCATTTTCAGTTTCCCATACAAATCTTTTCATTTTCTCAATGACAATAAATAGTGACGACCCTATTCCTTACCGCACTATGCATGTAGGTAGGTAGGAAGGTATCAGTTGGTAAGAAGATTACAAGACTATTTTAAACACGCACACATTTACTACCTACCTATGTTGTATGTTTTGTACGTACGGTCTATTAAGCAAGCGAGCAGTTGAGAATAAAGCATTTTTACATACGTTTGATCACTTTTATGGTGAAGAACAGCGAGCACTTTCATCACAACACTGTGGGCTCCTTGGAGCGGGTACACTCTCGAAAACTACACGTACAGTCCTTGAAAAGGCCGTTCTTACGATTGCATGAAGAACAATTGCACAATTTTCACTTTTTACATAGTTTTGGTCACTTTCAAGGTTACGAAATTTTTCACTTTTTTCACTCAAAATTTCACTTGCTATAACTTTTTAGAAGCGCCGGAGCACGTAAATCACGTTAGTTTACACAGATTGTCGAAATATAATCCGAGTAAGCGGTAAAATGAACACAAAGTTTCGCGCTCTCACCGAACTTTCATCACGTCATTTTACGTTTTATTAAGCGACTACACTCGCGAAAACTACACGTATCGTCTTTAAATCTATAAAACTTTATTCAGCACGAAGAAAAACGACACTTTTCACATTTTAAACACATTTTTTGTTTGTTTTGAAGCCGCCGGCTATCTTTGACGTGTCGTGACTTGTCGAGTGTCAAAGGTAACTGTGTCAAAGAATATTAAGGACAGATGAACCAATTTTAGTGAGAACTTGGAGTCATCTCGTGAAAGTAGGTTATTAGATGGAACATACACATCGATAAATTACATAGGCACCTACAGTTACAAAAAGACGATAAATGCGATATTGGACGAACAAAATTACATTATAGGAACGATTATTTTGTATTTTAGCTAACAGATAGATAAAATTATTATTGATTTGACAAATTAAACCTTCTAGTAATGGATTGTCTCATTAGCAGCTCAGGCTTTTCGACGATTTTCCTCTGTTAGTGAAAGCACTTTTCGTTCTTTGTGATTGTGACCTTCTGCTATGTTGCCTCATCTGCTAGAGCTGAAGTCATTGTCGCGAGTTAAGAAACAGCTGATTTTAGGGTAGTCTCAACTCAAAAAACCAGCTGTTGGTGTCAAAACTTTGATCCTGTTTTACCACAAACTTTGAACCAAATTTTAAAAAGTCGTAAAACAAACGTTGTTCCACGAGTCGGGTCGGATAACCCCGTTTCGGCATAGTACACATATTCTGTTTCAGGTTGTATAGGTTGCGAAGCGCGCAGCCCTCTCGTTTGGTTTCGCATCTCACATTACGGTTGGCGTAACGCTCCGCGCGAGTACCGGGCCGCGCGGGAGCTGCGAGCGTGATGTCCGTGTTCGAGAACCGGGTCGCGTGGGGACGCGGGGGAGGTGGCAATAACCGCACGCGCGTTAGTCGGGAACACTACTGCGGTTAGAGGCGCAGAACCGTCAAGTACTGTGTCTTCATCAGTGCTCTCATCGTCGTTACTAACACTTGTAGGCATTTAAACATACAGCACTAACCGTATATATACAAGGTTCAACTTGATCACAACCCACCATTCCATTAAGACACGGTTTCCATGCCGGTGCTAAAAACCACCCCTTATCCCTATTGAAATTTTGAGTTCGGCCTATTTCAATGGCTTCCCGGATCTTGCGTAGCACGAATAATTTCTCTCTTGCAAGAATACGGGCCTAATCGAAACAGATATATTGCGCTGATCCAGTTGTAAGCGCGTGTTTTGCTATAGCTGATTTAGCTATATCTGCATTCTTCATGGCACGAATATGCTCGACCAACCGGGTAGACACATTCCTTTTTGTTTCTCCTACATATAAACTCCCACAGTCACAAGGAATTGCATATACGCCGGGAACTGACAAACGGTCTCTTATCTTTGGTGACCATAAACATTCCCTGCATTGCATTGCTTGCTAAGTTGAGTCAAAGGCCGGAAAATCGTCTTGATACTATAGATTCTGCGAAACAGGTGTCCAATCTTATCCGTTACCCCTTTCACAAATGGCAAATATATAATAATATAAGGGCAATTCTCCATTTTTCTCGCGCTCCACCGTTAATGCAACCTTTGGATTTTATGAGTTCAAATGTGTTAATAACATATCTAACACATTACAGACGGAAGATTCACCTGTTGAATCGAAACCGTTGATGCCTACATCAACATTATCGCATACGTGAGTAAAATCCGTGTTTTAAAATATTAGTATTTATTTTTTGCAGTTGCAAAAGTATGCAAAATCTTAAAAGGTGGGTAATATCGAACTCGTGATTGAAGAAAGAACGTGATTGTTAATTGTGTAGGTGTTAACAATTTTATGACGTTTGTTTGTGAATGATATTATGAAACATGTATGTATATTTAAAGACATTTGATTGCATTTACACCATTCTGATATAGTATTCAAATCCTTTTGTAAAGTTATGCAATCGGCTTCATAAGAATTGGCATTAAATATGTTAAATCATCAGCATACAGGAGACAGTCGCAAGACAAACGTTGAATCAATTCATTGATAAAAATAACAAAAAGAAGGACCCTAAGTGATCCTTGTGGGACACCAGTGGTAACCACCACCGGAGACGAAACAAAACCTTTCAATGCCATCAGCTGACTCATGCTGTCAAGATACGTGCATATCCAGCGGTACAGGTTACAATGGACCCCATAAGACAAGAGCTTTCAACAAAGTAGTATGACTAACTTTACCAAAAGTTCTGGAAAAAAACGTATAGTTTTAACCGCCTCCTAGTGGTTCAACCCAGCGATTTCAGATCCAGAGGTCCCGGGTTCGATCCCCATGGGGAGTACAATATATTGTGCTTGGTTTGGTTGGTGGTAGGACTTTGTTGAAGTCCGCCTGGCTAGCTACCACCATCTTACCTAATTCTGTCGCCATAATAACAATTCTAAAATTGTTGTGTTCCGGCATTCAGAGGTAAGATAGCCAGTTCCTCAGTTTGTTGAGGATTCTGGGTGAAGTGCGCCTCCACCTTCGGCCTTATCTTAGCTTGTTACCAGGTGAGATGTGTGCAGTTTTCCATTGATTTGGGAAAACACCCGAACTAAGTGACTTATTAAACATTATGCAAAAAGGAACAGAGATTTCCTCTCTACAACGTTTAATAAAGGTTAGTGGGAGTTAGTCTGGTCCAGGGCCTTTGCTTGTATCTATTAGTTTAATTTTAACAAGAATATCATTCGTATTTATAGATATATGAGTCAATGAGCTACAAATAGAATTTTGAATGTTTGTCTAGTTACGATTATCAATAACATTAGGAGAGTCATGACCGGGGGTCTTTTACAAAAACTGAGCCAAAGTAACGAGAGAAAAGTTAATTTACTGACTGATCATTACATGAACTGTCATTCCCGAAAGTCATAGTTTGAGCAAAAGATACTTGACCCTCTATGTTATTGACAAACGTTCAGAACGATTTTACATCTTTTTGTAGAGATTCCTCTGTAGACGAGATGTATTTACTATAGCACTCATTAGCTAGGACCTTACATCTATCACGAAGCAATGAAAAGGTATTATAATCAAAAGATTATATATTTTTTAAAAGTTTTTGAAATTTGTTTTTTTTCTTTGTTACTATTAATTAGAGGTTTACTAAACCAAACAGGGAAGGAAGCTGATTTTAATGAAGTGTCACAGAAGTGTGTCTTCGAATTATTTTTAAAATATTCATATAATAAATTTGTGCACTGGTCGGTATTTGACTGAGACAAATTTAATTTCAGTCTAAATATCTTAATTTAAATTTAATTTTATTAAAGTCACATTTAGGAAAGTTGAGGTACTTTGTGTTACGACGTATGAGGCTTTTGGTGACTTTGAACTTGAGTAAAGGTATCAAAATAGCAGGGTGGTATTTATATAATGACCCAGTGTGACGTGCGACACAGCTTTTCGTCACAATTTCCATGATGATGTCTTTTATTTCATCTATATCTATCGCGATCGTTATGTAAATGTCAGTTGATTATTATTATTGTTCATGAAAAAAATAAACCTCATCAATTTAATTTACTTGCTACTTTGTAAATCTGGATATTGTCTACCGTAAGCTCAGATGAAACGCAAAGACCTGTGTCTAGCGTAAAACTAATGAATACATCATAATGATTTATATATCACACAATTTAATGAAGTTAAACTTATATTTAGGTCGGTAGGAGAGGAATCAAATCGAAAAAATGTGTGCTAAATATGCAGATATTTTGTGTACCAGGAGATAAAAAACAAATTTATTAGAACATACAATTAAGTTATAAGTGGATGTAACACCGGTTTATGTAAAAGCTTATAGAATTCCACACAAGCTATGAATTATGTAAGCAAAATATGAATTATGGAAGCAAATAAGTAATTGTTGATATATTATTGAACAGATGACATCTGAGCGATCTTCACCATTCATTTTAATCTTAAAAATCAGATAACAGTGGGGAAAAGAAATGGTGAATGGTCAATTACAGATTACTCAATAAAAAATCGAAGATGAAAAACTCCCATTACCAAATATTACTGAAATCTTAGACTCATTATCAGGAGCAGTATATTTCTCGCATTTAAATTTAAGCTATGGATATTATCAGGTGGAATTAATGGAATGGTGTAGACAGGTGACACCATTTACAGTAGATAAAGAACATAACCTAAAACAACACATTGGGCTTGAAGACCAGCCCGAGCGTTTTTCCTAAGGTTGTCAATAGCTATGTCAGGATTAAATCACAACAAGTGTTTCCTCAATTTATACAATTTAATAGTAATTGGGAAAAGGCTATGCTATAATAAAATAAATTTAATAGACGGGTTCGAGAGGACAATATGTATCACATGATTTATCCCTTTCTTTAATCTACATCACTACATACACTTATATCATTCACACACTCACATACATCTTAATATTCCAACTACCCACTTCAACCACTACTAACCCAAAGATATCTTTAGTCTAAATAAGTCTTAGTTTTAAGTTTGTTATTCCTAGGGTCATCTGATACTAAACTTTAGTGTAAATAAGTCTTTGTTTTAAGTTTTATTGTTCATAGGGTCATCTCATACTACCCTATAGTCTAAATAAGTCTTAGTTTTAAGTTTTGTTTTTCCTAGGGTCATTTTATATTTATATAAATGAATTAATTTTCCTTTTTATTTTCCCCTATTATCATTATGCCAAAAATATTCTTGTCTCTCTTAACACCCGCATTTCTCAAAAACTACCCTAGTGTCAAAAAAGTTCTCATACCGATTAATGTGTTAATAAAATGTATGAACATTCAACATTTTGATTTGTCCGATCAATTCAAAAGATATGGGCGAAAAATTATATTTATTTTCACCCCAACTTCCCAAAAACTACCCTTTCTATCAAACATCCCCCGCGATAATCAATTTATATTTACATTATCTCTTTACAGTTTAAATTTCATGAAAATCAGATAACCTGTTCGGCAGTTATAGCGTCACAAACATTATCACATACATACACATCACTTGACACGCGAGGTCCCCATTAAACCAATAAACCATATTTCTATTATGCCTGTAGTCTGAAAGAGGGAGTTGGGTGCCGGGATACAGATTTTTCTAGTCTGGTACCCAAAGCACCAAATAGTTTTAAAATGTATTCTACCTACATATATTTAGTCTTAATTCTACTTAAATATTCATCTTAGATTTAATCACATTTTATTTTAAATATGGTTAGGTATGAAGCGAAATAAATATGATTAATATAATTATTAATGTATTTCTTTTGACAGTCTCTCACGAGGAGAAATTTTCAATATATCGGGGGCTTTTGACCAAACGGAAAATCGTTGATAAGTAGGTAATTTATTGGTTCAGGTTCTTCCGGACGTCACTTTTGGACAATGCGGCAAGTGCTTAAGATGTATTATTATACATACAGTGCTAGATTTCCCAACATAATTCGGAGATCTCGTTCGCTTCGCTCACTCGATCGAAAGTATTTTGCAGCCGGGTTATCGATTTTTTTCAATTTACAACTTGTTTGTTTATGTTATTAAAAACAGATATTTTAAATACGTTGACATTCGAAAGGTAGCAACATATTATTACAATAGCCCACCGTTAGCCGACACCTTACTAATATGAATTAATATATGAGTCATCCGGGTGTGCTTCACTTCAACCCATGCACTACCCACGGGGATTACACGCCCATTAGTTTGCTACGATCCCACAACCTACAGCGTACAAGGCAGAGCTACAAGCAACTGAGCTGTGAAGTTTGTTACTATTATCGGTTAAGTTAAAAAAGTGAAAGAAATCTTTTTGTGCGCAGATATCTTTTCATTTGATCCAATCCAGTTGAAATTGAGTACGTTTTTCTATTATAATTTAAATGCTCACTAAGAAAAAAAACATTTCAGATTGTATTATATTACTTATGCTATTGGAAGTTGAAATGGGGCAAAACTCTAGGCATCTTAAATCTTTATAATTTTATTAATTAAAAATGTAAACTATTTTGATTATAATACAAATACTTTCTATCATATCTTTCAAAGGATGAAATAAAAGGGCAAATGTCTTGAAATTTAAAATCTTTAGATTCATTCGATTATGTTGAAATTGTTTATGTGTGATAAATATTAGATATTTTATAATAAATACTTACCTATTATATTTTTTGGAAATTTGTCCTCTCAAAGAAAGAGTAGGTAATCAAAAAAATGTCCTCTTGATATAGCCTTCATTGTTATTAGTAAATGCCAGCTACGGGATACAGCATTTTGAGTGGACTCAGGGCAGGGGATCCTTTTATTAGAAAAAAAATCTAAAAACATGGTTATTTAACAGAAAAAACGTGATGTACACGTGGTTTCTTTAATAAACTGGTGTATTTTGAGTGCTCTTTATGCAATGGATGAATGTTAAAACTACCAAGGTCTGATGATGGAGTGGAATCAATAGGTTTCAAGGGGTTTTTTCAGTAAATAACAGTAATGCATATTAAGAGCGTTATGCGCATTTAAAATGATTGTATGTGTGATACAAACATGAAACGTTTTTATAAATATCTATTTTCGACCTGTATAATAACAAAGTTGGTGTGTCGGGCCGGCACTAAGACTTCAAAAAACCTGCATTTTTTTGCCTGGGAAAGTGGGTCAGAACCCTTGGTGTGCGTATCCATGTAGGAGCTAATCGGTCAAATGTATCCAGGTATACAACAAATATATATATTTATAATATAATACTTGCACCTATTTCAAAAAACCAATACGCGGACGAAGTCGCGAGTAAAAGCTAGTGTTTAATAAACACACTAACAAAATTTTAGCTCGATCGGATAATTATGTATTAGGTCCTTACATATGAAATTGGCGTTTTGTATGGGAGGAACATAAAGGCAATTTTTTCATATTAAAATATATTTTATTAATCAAAGTATGTACCATTGCTATCTATACACTTTTGCCATCTTATAGGTAGTTCATTGATCCCTTTACTAAAAAAACCATTCGGACGGGAATCAATGAAATCTTTGAAAGCGGTTTGGACTGCCTCATCGGAATTGAATTTTTTTCCTTGCAAGAAGTTATCCAAATTTCGAAAAAAATGGTAATATGTTGGAGCAAGGTCCGGAGAGTACGGTGGATGTCTTAGACATTCCAATTGAAGCTCCTCTAATTTGGTAGTCGTCTGTTGGGCCGTGTGTGGTCTAGCGTTGTCTTGAAGCAGCAGTGGCGTAGAGCGATTGAAAAGTCTCGGTTGTTTAACAGCGAGCTTTTCCATCATGGTTTGCAGTTGCTGACAATAGACATCAGCCGTAATCGTCTGACCAGATTTAAGAAAGCTATAGTGTACGACACCGGCACTAGTCCACCAAACGCTTACAAGTAACTTTTTTAGAGTCAATTTTCGCTTGGGGCAAGATTTTGCTGGTTCACCAGGGTTCAGCCATTGCGATGAGCGTTTACGATTATCGTACAGGATCCACTTTTCATCACATGTAATGATCCGATTTAAAATTCCTTCATTATTGTGCCGGTTGAGTAATGTAACGCAGCAGTCGACGCGCGTTTGTCGGTTTGCTTCACTCAATTCATGAGGTACCCACCTTTCAAGCTTTTTCACCTTCCCAATTTGCTTCAAGTGGATTAAAACGGTTTTGTCACTAACACCGCAGCCTGCAGCTAACTGTGATGTGGTTTGCGATGGATCTGCTTCCACAATAGCCTTCAATTCATCATTATCGACCTTGGTCTCCGGCCGTCCACGGGGCTTGTTCTGCAGGTCGAAATTTCCAGAACGAAAGCGTTGAAACCAAAAACGCACCGTGTTTTCTTTTGCGACACCACCACCATACACATCATTAATCCTTCGAGCCGTTTCTGCAGCACTGGTGCCACGGTGGAACTCGTACTCGTAAATAATGCGATATTTTAAGTTTTCCATTTTGTGAAATGAGTGACGCAGAAAAAAAAAGCAAAAGAGAAAAAAACAAATGAATTACGGTTTTCGAAACACAAATGCATGAGTAAATAGCTGTTTAAATTTGAATTTGGAATTCCCAACCAAAGATGAGATATTTAAGATCAAAGTGGCCAGTACGACAAAACGCCAATTTCATATGTAAGGACCTAATAAATACATCTCCATATAAAAAGTTTTGTCCCGTTTCACGCCTTTATAGGAAGAATCTCCTTAGTTTTTTTTATTATTAGTTTTTTAAAGTTATTCGATATACACACACAAATTTTCAATTCAATAGGATCATAAATACAGATTTTGCGTACAAAACGTTTTGCCCCTTTCCACCCTTTTTAATTGGAATATTTTCGAATTGATTTTCTAAATACCTATTTTTAAGCTATAACAAATACATTAACAAAATTTCAACTCAGTCGGATCAAATATAAATACATTTCCATACAAAAAGTTTTGCCCCGTTTCACCCTTTTATGGGCAGAATCTCCTAAGGTTTTTTTTTACAATTAGCATTTTAAAGTTATAAAAAATACACATACAAAATTTCAGCGTACATTCTATTAATAAGACAATGAATGATACGTTTAATGTAGTTGCACACAGTCACGACTGTCTACACAATCCCGCAGCAGGTGGTTCTAAATGTTCATGTGATGCTATAGAAGTACTTAGTATCGCACTTACGTTATTTAGGACTTATAATCGATAATAGATTCAATTAGCGTCATCGTGTTGAAAATGTTTGCTACAAGTTAAGGGCGGGCTGTACTAGCCAAATTTTTTTTTTTTTTTATTGTACGACGGATAAGCACTTGGCCTTCATCTCACCTGGTAACAAGTTGAGATAAGGCCGAAGGTGGAGGCGCACTTCACCCGGAATCCTCAACAAACTGAGGAACTGGCTATCTTACCTCTGAATGCCGGAACACAACAATTTTAGAATTGTTATTATGGCGACAGAATTAGGTAAGATGAGAGGTGGTAGCTAGCCAGGCGGACTTAAACAAAGTCCTACCAACAACCAAACCAAGCACAATATATTGTACTCCCCATGGGGATCGAACCCGGGACCTCTGGATCTGAAATAGGTGGCTTGAACCACTAGACCACAGAGGCGTTTAAAATAAAAATAAAGATAATTAAATATAAAATGCCAACTACTGAATCAATATAAGTCACTGGCAGAATCAATAATATCATACAGTGATACTTCTTACGGCCGTACATTCAAAACATATTATTATCTAGATAAAATATATTATATACAATATAGGATCTTAAATACCATTACCCCCGTTTTATGAAAATTCAATATGAAGATAACCCATTAGGTCTTTTTCTATTGTCACATTTTGGCCGTTCAAGAGAATTTCAAAGTACATTTATTGATTGAACAATTTAATAATAATGAAATATTAGTACCAGTGACACATAAAATTATCACTAGAAAAATAACTCAATGGAAATATGATATTCCTAAATCCAGCAATTATTACGGTAGACGTACAATTGAATATATTATACCTAACAATGATCAATGAGATACCCCTAAAAACTTTAGATGATATAAACTGTAAATTTATATAAAAAATATTTCTTAGACTCCTCATATTAATCAGTTACGTATAAAGTAAACAACCTGTATGTGCAATTTTCGTCTTAGTTTTATGAGTTGCGTTTTTGTGGAAATAATATAGTATTTAATAGGAACATGTGTTTTTTTGTTATAATGCTATGTTTATTTTATGTTCGTTGCTAAGTAAGTAGTATTATTAGTATTAGTACCTAAATATGTAAGGAAGAGAGTCACAGTGGCGACTAGCGATGCTAGCACAAACCAATATTGTTTTTTTTTTTGTGTCTACTTATTATTTTATATAATAGATATATTTTATTTTTTACTGGTGGTTTTCGTAACAAAAGGGCGAGTTAAGGGGTTAAAACGCATGGTATATCTTGTAGGATAGACTGTTAAAGGGGGTTGGCTTCACAATAAACATTAACTTTTTTTTTTGCTTAAACCACCCCTTTTCCTACATTAAGGGTTGCAAAAGGGGTAAATAAGATTAAAGTCTTCAAAAAGTGTTAAAACATGAAATATCCTATAAAATAGGGGTTGAGACTGATTTCAGAATAGCTTAATTTTGCCCTTATTAGGGGAGGTTTTTAAGATGAAGGGGGCAAAGGATGATCGTCAGGTCTTGTAAGATAAGAGAAGGTATTCAACATTTCAGTAAAACCTGGTCTATTTTATCTATAATTATCGCTACGCTAAGCAGACAGATTGGTGCTAACAGTTAAAGTTTTGTTTACACAAAGAAAAAAGCTGCTGCATTTTTGGTTGACATAACGATATCCGTGGACATTTAGGCATTTAGGTGAATAAAGAGAGTAGAGGAAAAGAGTGCTTAAGTAATGTAAGGTGTAATGAGAGCACACTATTATCGTTTGGTAATTACGTTCTATTTGAGGAATAATCTCATTCACAAGCGGCATCACGAGATCTCAGCTCAGGTGAACTACTAGTTAATACAAATTGATTGTTACGTTTACTATCAAATGAGACCAGAATATATATTAAATATACAAGTGTCATAGCTCAGTTGGTAGTAACTCTGCCTTCTGCGCTGTAGGTTGTGGGTTCGATTCCAACCCAGGATAAACATTTGTGTGATGATTTACGCCAAATATGTCTATAGATACTGGACATGATAACATTATTCATTGTTGTTTTGTTTGATATGTATGCGTTTACAAAAAAAAAGTATCTAAGTATTATATACGTAATCTAGTTCCCATATTACAAGCTTGACTTATTTAGAGACTAGATGTCGACATGTCCTGTCCTGTAATATAATCCTCAACAGTATATCCTGTCACTAGTCCAAGATTCCAAGTGAGTGTGAGTTAGAAGATACGAAGGCCCTACGAGGCCACACGCACGGTCCAGCATCAAATAAGTTTTCACAGAAATGTTCGTAGCTCCGTATTTATAGAAACCCGCGCAGAGATACAATCACGTTCAATCGCAGAGGTGATCGCAGAGTACCGGTAATAGCAGTTTCACAGAATATATATTTGCTAGAGGATATGATTCTGAGGAAACATTGCTTCATGTGTCCGAAGTCGTTAGAATAGTGCGTGTTGTGTAGACTGAGGGTCGACTTGGGGTAGCTCGAACCGAGAGAAGGGTAAATAGAAACTCGCACCGTCAGAATTATGATTGCGATGCTACTTTTGTCAAATACTTGTATGATTTGTTTTTTTATCTCCTTAATAATGAAGTTTCACTAAATTTGTAATTGCTTCTGAATTTTAGAAGCGAATTTGAATTTTATGCAGGGCGGGCTGCATAAAAACAAGTTATCAACAACGATAGTTATCAGTCCTTTTACAAGCTATAGATCATATTTTGCGGCAAGTACATGATACACCAATCTTCAATTTGGATTATCATAAACACGATCGATGGACGCTATCTCAGAAGACAACCACTTCTAGAACATTGGAGACTTGAATCACCTGATTCATTCCGAGCTACGAAGGGCACGTGGATGTGGCGGTCCCGGGTGCTGCCTCGTAGTACGATAAAGAGCCTTCTCAGATGCCTTTGGCCTTTAATCAGCCTCGCAGCTCAGTTGGTAGTAGCTCTTCCTTCAGCGCTGTAGGTTGTGGGTTCGATTCCCACCCAAAACAAATTATTGTGTAGTAAATATCATGTTTGTTTTGTGTTCGGGTGTTGTATTGTTTGATAAGTTTGTATTTACAACAAAAAAGTATGCTGGTAGTTCCCATAGTACAAGCTATGCTTCGACAGATGGCGCTGGGACAGATGACGCTGTGTGAAATTAATGTCCTGTTATGTCTATGGCAACGGCTCGTCAAACCTGTCACCAGGTTGTAACTCGCCAAGAAGAATAAGAAAAAAAAAGTTTTTTAGAAAGCGGAGTTCACCACGGCCAGCTTTAATAAAGCCGTAATGCGGCCTTTTTGCACCGCCGCGTGGTATAAGGGTTTGATCCTAGAGGTGCACAATATTATGTTTTGGTGGTAAGACGATTTATGTCCGCCCATAGCTGATGGGTAAGATGGTCACGTACACCGTCGGTTCCACAGAATGTTGAGAGTTCCGGATGAAGTGAGCTTCACCGTCGTACAATAAAAAAAACCGCCCGCTAGCGTAGCAGTTGTTTAAAATAATTATTAATACACAAGTATTATTAATTTCTTACTTAGTTCAACTCCCTATAGGATCCAATCAAAGTTTTAAGGGCCAGGCGCAAATATTTTATTTAGGGTGACAATTAAGACGCGAGATAGAGAAAAGTAATATTAATTTACTCGTGAATAAGTCTGCCAGGGAGAAGAGTCACTAAGTTTCGCGCATGTGCGGGACGGGACCGACCACCCTTACGTTAGTGTGTGCGGAGGCTTCGGGGCGCGAGGGCGGTGCTGCGCCCAGATGTGACTCGAAATATTGAAGTGCACGTTTGGAAAGTTCAGTGGAAAGTGAAAGAATCGGTGGAAGTGCGTGACACGATTGGGGCAGTGTGCTCGGGGAGTAATGTGACAGCCGATTGGCTTTAGATGCTTGTTTCTATTCAAGGTGAGGGTTATTTGAATCAATTTTCCAGCTGTCTTCTATAATATTATAATGAGCAAATAGGTACAACTAAAATTACGATATAACAAAAAAAATACAAAATGAAAGTCCTGTATAAAACCTTTTAACTTTCGTGGTTTAGATATCATTAGATAATACAAACGACCACCGATCACTTGCAAGCTGTCTATTTTCAATGTTTTCTTCTTAAGCCGCATTTTATTTTCGGTTGTACGATGGAGGCCCCGCGCGCTTAGATGAAGATCATGAAAATGAAAAGTCGAATACATTTTTGAACATCAGCTTATCTTATCTTTCTTCTTTAACATATCAAATTATCGTGTCACAGTGTTTGTAACAAAATCCTGCAAAACGGCTTGACCGATCCTTTGCAATTTTGTGTGTATATTAAATAGATCTAAATCCCCTAAGTGATAAGGGTGGTCCACCCCAAACTTTTCAATATCGATATTAGTAATTCAAAAATGTTCTGCTCTCGGCGTTCCATAATTGATCAGTTACCTCTCGATTAGTTATTCAAGCTAGGTGTCTACCGCTTTCACCAAGATCCATCCACTGAAACATTCTCTAAACAACTGTTAGATATAGTCATAGTCATAGTCGTTTATTGCATTAATTATGTAAAGATACAATAGTCTTATGATTGAAAAAAGTTAAACATAATAACCGTATTAGGGCATAGCAATAGAGTGAAAGCGGACCGACGCGACGCTTTGAACAAGTACAAGCCATGTTAATGTTTATGTAAGCAGGAGGAACGACTTTTTTAGTGATAATATTACACTTTCTCAATTTATTTAAAGTTAAATTAACTACTTAACTTTAAATATTTTTTTAAAATAAATTCAGAAAGTGTAATATTTATCACTAAAAAAGTCGTTGAACTATGATAGCATTTTCTCAATCAGTAGGTATTTCAATTTATTTTCACAGGTAGTGTTATTTTTTTCATCTTTTATCTGTTCACCTAATTTATTATAAAATGTTGATATCATTGTATTTGACCCTGAGCTGTGCATCTGTAGTTTAGTTCGGTAGATTTATTATGTTTTTATACCTACAAACACACCTACAAGGATAAGCGTCGTGGTATATCACCTTTTTTTAAAAAAATTGAGGGTATAAGATTCTAATATGTATATTTGAAGTGATTTTTGCAGCTATCGGTGATTTTTCTGTTGGCATGGTGCAGATGCATGATTTTTGTAGGACGAAAACTTTTTCATTATTAGTACTATAAACAGAGCCTTATGTAATTTCTATATCTAGATACGGATGCTAAATAACATATATAATTATGTGCATTATTGAATTTGATAATGCTATTGATGATATAAGCCCGGACATGTAAAAATCTGTGAATTGGAGAATGGCCGTTATAAAAAAAGTTATAAAAACATTATTGAATCCAGCATTTTTAATAGCAAGTTTCGAGAAGAAGATGTATTACCACGAATCCCTATTATTCCCACAGATGTGTCAATTGAATTGAAACGGGTTCAATTTCCAATTAGATTGCATTCGCAATCATGATCAATAAGTTTAGTGTCAAGGCCAAACGATGTCTTTGTCCGTGTTTGTGGCTTAGATTTGAGCTCACCATGTTATTTACAAGAACAATTATACATGGGTAAACCATATAGCTTGTTTGTGTTGCTAAAGAGGGACTAACAAAAAATATCCTACATTCCATTGCCAAAGATTTTTTACTGTCCGAATTTGTGACAAAGATGTAATTTGAAATTTATTAGTAACTAGCTGTGCAGTTTCACGTGCACGTAACATAGTATGCCGTAAATACATGTTTTCCATATAAACTTGGATCTCTCTTGCTTTTATTGTTGTAAAGATAGATAGATGATAATAAAAGTACAATGAATTAAAAAAAATAATGTTTAGTGTTTTGATATTTTTATAGGCCGTCATCGTTCAAGCGCTCTTTTCAACTTTCAGTCATATAGGTACCAAAATAAGTTAGTTATTAATTATTTGACTACCAAAATATTCACTAGCAATAATTTATACGGCAAAACAACGTCAGCTACATAACGATAAAATCGTGAAAACAGTCGCGTTACCATAAGAAAAATCTTCTGTTCGATTTCAACATTTCAAGCTTCATCGAGCAGAACTGAGCAACCTCTGTATCTGTCACCTCTATTAAGTCTGCCTGGGTGCAAGTAGCAGGGATAGCGGATAGGAAAATAGGTATATAGGCCATACCCTGTACTGAGGCTCGATGAGTCTATACCCCACCTGACTAGATTCTTTCCGGCAGCGGGCAACTTGCGTCCGTATCCGGTTCAGTGATTTCGAAACCGATCACTACAAACCGTGTCCAAGTTTTTTTACGTTTCAAATGGTCTATCAATAGCTCCACTTATCTAAACCAACGCCAGGCGGAAGTGTCCTCGACTCTGGCTACATTGCCTCGCCGAACAGCTATTCTGAATCTTGGGCAAAAGAAAAGAACCAGACGACTCACGTCACGCGTTACCTTAATGAGATGTCCTGCAATATTACAAGAAAACCTGATTGGCACCGGTTCCTCAGAGACCCAAGGCCATACATAGTTCAACTGAGAGTCTGGTTCTTCAGCTGACATAGTTACGTCATGATGACAAAAACGATACAATTCAACCTTCGGTAGAAAAAGAGGTTATTAAGAATGTTCACTCTTAGACCACACCTGATAATCTTTTAATTGCTAATCAGCAATAGGTTTGACTTGTCGTAATAACAGTATCAAGCCTCATAGCTCATTTGATAGTAGCTCTGCCTTCTGCGCTGTAGGATGTGGGTTCGATTCCCACCCAGAGCAAACATTTGTGTGATGAATATAGATGTTTGTTCTGTGTTTGGGTGTTGCATCATATAGTACGTATGTACAAAAAGTGTTTAAGTATTCTATCCATAATCTAGTTCCCATATTACAAGCTATGCTTGTTTAGGGGCTAGATAGCGCTGTTTAAATTAATGTCTTGTAATTATTATTTTTTTTAAGTAGGAATATTGTTGTATGAGAGCGAATTAGCATAGCTATTCAGCGTGGCAATGCAGCAAGTGTCTTGGGCACGCTTCCGTCTGGTACAGGTCTGGAACAGTTGAGTTACCCATAGGCCGTTTGTAACGGTCCTTAGGTAATCTGACTGACTCCTTTGTACATAGTTAGTTTAATTGTACTTTTTATTTTAGAAATGTTGTTATAAATAAATCATTTTTCGTTATTAGATGTCAGTTAGTTCCTACCTACAAAAGTTGTGTGTTTGTTTAAATGTCTGCGCTGTGGTGCTTTTTGTTCTTGGTGCCAAATAAAAAAAAAATATTTCTTCTTTCTTTCTAGGTAGGTTGTTTGTTTGTTTGTTTAATAGATACAACAGATGAATAGTGTATACTTGACAATTTGTTATGTTTCTATTCATTTCCAATGTATCTTTATCGGTCCATAAATGAATCATTGCATTGCTAGGGAGTGCTGTACCATACAAAGAACTGCTTACCCGCCGAACGCTAAAAGTTCACGATGATGATGTTCATACAAGTTTTGTTAAACGCTTTAATCCTTTCATATCAATATGTTTTATTGATCGAGTGAGCGTAGCGAACAACATCTCCGAGTTAATTTGGGAAATCCGTCAATACTGTATGTATGTATTTATGTGGTAATATTTGATGTCATATAACTCTCGAATGGGTAATTCAATTTTAATCAAATTGAAACTATATAGAGATAAGGATAACATAAATTGAAATTGAAATTTGTGGGGGATTTTTCGATTACTGGGGTAATTTTTGATATATCGGAGAACTTTGTTTTATGCAACTAGGATAGGACGGAACAAGCTTGTATCTCACCTGATGTTAAGTCCATCTCTTGCTTATAACAATGCCTTACTACATGAGTCACATCCACAAAGAACATTGCCTACATGGCACTGAATTGCGCCTATCAATTTGAGGCATAGAGGTGTTAAGCCTCGCGTGCCCGTTATTACACCGGCAACCATTCCCTTCAAACAGGAACACAGCAATGCCTTGCAACAAGTTTGTTATCTTATGAATTAACGGTTTGGCAAATTCTCATTTCAATCGATAGAAGTCTAAAATTGGTCCCATTTTAAATTGAATATCCGATGAAGATCTTGAAAGCTGTGACCAAAACTCCTCAACAGACAATAGATAGCAAATCATAGGTTTTTAATATTTAATTGATTGAATACCTATACTTACCTATAGATACGTTTGAATGGGTTGAAATTGATTGGATACCTATACCTACTTAAGATACGTTTGAATGGGTTGTAATTAATTGGATACCTATACCTACCTATAGATACATCAGCGGGCTGGAGGCATATATTTCAAGCCACGGCTACCATCGATTTTAAAAGCACTCTTTAGGAAAAAGATATCAGCATTCCAATATTAGTAATGTGTAACTGATTCACTTATATATTCTGCCCACCTAACCGGTAGGTACGGTCGGTGCTATGGTGCTTTGATCTCAATCTGACTTTGCATGGAATGAGAGCAACAATAAACATTGATAAAAATTGTGGTAAGAGTGAGGTGTAGTATGGTGTAATAAAAGCACACTTTTATATTTTATGTGTTAATAGCTTTATTTATGTGTGTCAATCTCTCTCCAATACTTGACATAAACCAGACATCACGAGATCCCAGTTTGGTTCAACTACTTGTGTTAATATCTCAGACTTAGTCTCTGGCCTTATTTTATCAACCAAGCGAGCGAAGGGTTATGTTTCGAGATTGGCTAACAATGCTTTTGTCCGCTGTCTGTCGGTTTGTTCTCGTCTACAGGTCGCATTTTTCAACAGATTATGATGAAAAACTGTTCCTTGATTTATTATTTTTTTCAGTTATTTGTGATTTTGGATCGGGGGGCAAGTAGAGGGTTAAAGGGGGAAGTTTGCTGATTTCAGATTTTCAGATTTCATTTATTTGGCCTTCTTGAAACTATGTTCGTTATTACTAGGCACGTCATTTTACAGAAATAGGTACATTTCAAAGAAATAAATAATCATAACATACATAACACACGACAAACTTATAACTAACTATCATTTCGAAACAAAAAGATTAAATTAAAAGAAAAGTTACAATATGAACAAAGTAGGTTAAAGACAGAAAAATATAATGTCAGATTTTGTGATCAAAGTTAATAAGAATGAATATTTAGTTAATAAAAAAAAATACAGTAAATAAATCTATGTATACATAATCTAATAAAACAGTATTTAAATTTGTAATTTGTAAAATAATTCATTTAATTTAGTGTCATGTCAAGCTTTATTCAATTGAGATTCTGAGAGCATCATGTCTATGTATTCATTTATGTTTTAAAATGCGTTGTCCATAAAAAAATTCTTTACCTTCCATTTAAACCGCTGTAGCGCTATTTATCAACATTTTTAACGATTAAAATTAAATTTAAAAGACGCACTAAGGATTTAAATCTACACAAGAGAAGTTTTTTTTTTATTTATACCTACGTATACCAATTAAATTACGCAGTCCTCTCCGCCTTTGCAAGATGAACTCGTAGACATCAGTTTTGACCTCCTAGGATCAGAGGAACACGAGTAATCTCTTAAACTTATTCCATAATTTTGCTCAAAAGTCTAAAGGGAAAGTGAAAGAGGAAAGCATTAGTTATTGCATGGCGATACGGGCTCGCGAGGTCTACTGTTCGTACAGAACCACTAGTAATAAATAGTACCTAGTTTATTTTTAGTACAGCGCACTTCACTTGCTAAGGCTCCGGATAGGTAATCGATACCCACGATACAGAATGTATCTAGCGAGGGTATCATGGCATGGATGAGCTATACGGACATCTTGCGAACCTAAACCTCATCTAGGTACTACCTCTTTAGTTTATTTTATGTGAAAATATTTATAAGCATATGTTACACAATCAAGGATATCACTACAATCAAAAACATTTGAATATTTCATTTTCATAGTACCCACCTCTTTGTAATGATAATTCTTAGAACTATCAATTTATTCAATAAACCAAGGAAGCGTTATTTAACTAATTAAAATATTGAATTATTTATCGTATATTTTTTTTAATTCCGTAAAATTAAAAAAATAGAGAACGATTCGCGACTCGTTGGATTAGCCCCGGCCCCTCTGCAGTCTGAAGTCGTGCCATCCATTAATAATAATCCTCGGAGCCTCGCCTCACTACGACTACTTACTCTCTAATCCGTTAATCTTAATCAAGTACTCTACTGACGGCTGACTTAACTCTAAATATTCTCTCAAACATTCAGACGGAAATGATACTTAGTCGAATCAGTCTCAGTAAAATTAGTAAATCATTCGATTTGTTGCCACTAAAATTAAGAATAGACTGATAGATAAACGCAAATTTTTTTACTCCGCACATTATAAAAGGAACGTTTTTGCTAAGTCAAAGATCTCATAAAATTGTTTCTAATTCACACGTTAAGATGTATGATCAAAATATTTAAATTGTCAAAAATATGCAGTTAAAGAAAGAAAGAAAGACACATTTATTTATCCCACATGAACAAGGTTATATAAAGGTAGGTATAAGTAGAAACAATTAGGTAACGTAGGTACCAACCAAATATATACCTACTTAATTAATGAAATAAAAAGAGAACACACCAACACCAAGTACTAAATGTACCTATCTACCAAACATCATTACGTACCTACACAATAAGTCATAAAAAATTACCTACGTGTAACAATAATTATGTGTGGGCTAAAAAGGTCACTGTCTCAGCATTCAATTGCGCCGGGGTTAACGGTCAACGCTGGTTTTCAGACAGGACCCAGTTTGGGAGTGACTACATCACGAGAACCAGCCATGATAGCCATGATACATACTATATATAATAGTACAGTTGATAGGTAACCTCTATGATGAAAGTCGATCATATGGAAACCCCCTATGTGTCAGTATATGTATGTCTGGGTTATGTACCTACACGTAGAGGGTTGAATAATGATATACCGGAAACAAGACGGTTAAAACTATGAAACGGGCACGTGACTTGACTAGCAGAGTGAATGTTAAAGTAGTGATATATAAAGTAGTGACGATTCAAGTTCATTTCTGACCCTGAGATACCAGGATATTATTGATTGGTATTTCATCATAAGTTTCTATCTACACTATTACTCGACAACTTATTGAGGGTAGCACTTATACTTAGCACTGTTTTTTTACTAAATAACTTCTTTACTTACGTTACATTTTATTTTATCTCTGTTTGTTAAATTTGCAATTTTTGTTTGTTTGTTTCATTTAATTACCTACATAATTGTGTTTTGTTCGTTGCCGTGACATCGACATTGACAGTTTCTGGCTTGGATCTTGACATTGGCGATGTTTTGGCCCAACATGTAAGGTACTGTACAATCTTTGTGACCTGCCGCCGCACCGCCCCGGTCAGAATGTATTATGAACTCTATTTTTCTTCATCAATGTTTTCATGGTTGCTTATTACTCATATATATAAATATAAGGTTAATATTTTATAGGTACATAGTTTTTACTTTGCTTTTTTGTTTTCATACACAGCTGGCTGGTGGACAGAACCTGTAGGTATAGTTTATCGTTTTTTTGTGTCATATGTTTTAGTTAGGTTTTTTTTATTTACATATATATGTATATATTTATTATATTGTTTTACTATAAAGTTTATTTATATAATGCATAGCGATACAGATACTGATGATTTTACGGATATGCTGACCTCGTTTGATTTAAAAACAATCCATGCCGTTCTGATAAGCGAATCCTGGTAGAAACCTTGTTTACCCTTAACTTACAACTATACACTCTGCCAGGCTTTCAGCTAATTTGTAACGATCGTTTTTACAATAAAAATAACGGTCAAGATGTGTGTGCGGGTAGTGTTGCTATATACCTTCGCTCGTACATTCCTTTCACCATTCTCTCCATGTCCGCACAGCCTTCCTCTACTGGCGCTGAACATCTGTCCACTCAAGCAACTCTTTCCCACCGAAAGGTACTTTTAGGTGTATTTTATTCACCTTCTTTGCACATAAATTACTTTACATCTTTTGAAGAGTTACTCAAGCAATTTATTCCTGTTCATGATCACACTATCATCATGGGTAATTTTAATACCTGCTTGCTTAAGCGTGACTCTCGAACTTATTCACTAGAGAGTGTAGCTTAAGCTACCAATCTGACTCTCCTTTCTCTTAACGCCACTCATCACTTTCCTGATAGCCCCGTTTCTCTCTTGGATCTGATTTTTGTTTCTTCTCCCTTTCACGTCGCCAAACACGGCCAGTATAATGCTGATGAATTCTTTTACCATGATCTGATATATCTTTCGCATAAAATTTAACCTTCTAGTCCTAAAACTATTCTTCAGCGCAATTTTGGGGGCATGGGTGTTCTTTGCGAAAAGATGCTTGTGGCGTTTTAAATGCTGCTTCCATGGATGCCAAAGTTGAGTGTTTCAAAGGTATTCTCACTAAGCTGTATGATGTGCACGCTCCAATCAGAGCAGTAAAGATGAAACATCTTCCTACACCCTGGCTTACTGATCAAATACGCACCGAAATGCACAAAAAACTTGCTGCACAGGTTAGGTATAGACGCAATCCATCGGATACTAATAAAGATAAGTTTCATGACGTAGAAATCACTGCAATAGAGTGTGCAGGGATGCACAACGCCGATACATCTATGAATCAGTTGAAAACAATGATCCTGCTAAGGTTTGGAAATTTCTAAAATCATTAGGAGTTGGTATGTCACGTCAAGATAGTGTGCTCAAGGATCTGAATATTAATTCTTTGAATCTACATTTCTCTACTTCTTCCAATTTTGATGGAATTACAAAATCACAAACCCTAAATTCCATTTCCATGCTACCAACTCTTGATTCTCCTTCTTTTGTGTTTCGTCAATTTACTGGTTGTGATGTTAAGAAGAGCATTGCTTCTATTTCCTCGAATGCGGTCGGTAGTGACTGTATTAGTAAAAAAATTGATTATCCCGATTCTTGATGAGATAATACATAATTATCATTACACTGTCTGGAAAGATGCACAAGTTACGCCCTTACCGAAAAAGTCGAATCCATTTTTTTTCTCCGAGTATCGTCCCACTGCCATTCTTTTCTTTCTTTCCAAAGTCCTCGAGTGACTTGTTCACAGTCAAATTAGTTTTTTCCTTAACTCCAACAACCTTTTTCATCCTTTCCAGTCTGGCTTCCATCGAGGCCATAGCACGGTTACTACCCTCATAAAAGTCACAGATGAAATCAGACATAGAATGGAAGCTGGATGTGTCACTGTCCTTTCATTATTGGACTTCAGTTGAAATCTTTTTAGCCTTGCTTCGCTCTCTTAATATATATCCAATGGTAATTTTATGAAAATCGGATAACCGTATTTTTTTTTTGCTGTATGATAACTTGCTGTAACAGTTGCTTGCCCTCCATCTCACCTGATTTTCAAGTTATGATAAGGCCAAAGGTTGAAGCGCACTTCACCCGGAATCCACAACAAATTGTGCCAACAATTCAACTGTCTATCTCACCTTAATGTGGGAACACAACACTTAAAGAATGAATATACTTTTTTCTATTTTTATTGTACAACGGAGAGCGCTTAGCCTTCATCTCAACTAGTTTCATGTTAAGGCGCGCTACGCAGCTAAAATCTTGGCAGAAACGATTATGAGGGTTGACAACGGCAAGCTCTAGGTGGCGCATTGTAAATAAAACTTTTTGATAATTCTTATTCTGAGATCGCGTTGCTGGTATGTAGGTAGGTAATGTGACAATATGATGGTACCTTTACTGGCACAGAACGAATAACTTATTTAAATTGGTTCGACGCGAGCGAGCGTGTTGAGTAGACGTGTCGTGTGTCAAGAAATATTTTATTTTTATTCTCAACCATCTATATAATCCGCAAAAGTTTAATATGTACCTATGTTAAATAAGTAGTTATTGTGATTTACTTACAAACATAAGCACAGTGCATTGGCAATTAGAAACAGTGAACAATACTCAATAGTACAAGTGAAATCCTTGGAAATATCCGGTGAATATTATTAAAAATTCAGCGAAAACTAGTGAAGCTGAAATTAAAATAAACATCTACTCGTACTGACCAAAATAAAAACACCATTGAACACTTATCCGATCTCTGTTTTCGTGTTTTTACCACAGGTTTAGCTCAAACCTAGTACTAAATATCGAAAGCAAGGAGCCGCTTACACCGATAAACAAACGGTTGGTTAAACAGAGAGGAAGTTGTCAACACACAACGATGAGTACGGTTCAGCGTAGCCCACCGGAAACTCCAAATAGTGAAATACAAAACTCAAATATGCTGCCTCACAGCCACACCTACGAAACTCATCAACTTTCACTACGAAAAAGGAAGATACCTGAAAATGATGATGGTTCTAATATGAGAGAGTTATCAGAGTTTCGCGCAGACATATTATCAATTCTCCAGAAATCATTTGACGTCCAAAATACTCATCTACAAAAAATTACAGAAGACATCACGTCAATAAAACAACAAATACAAAATATAGACATCAAGACTGACAACATTATACTTGATCAAATCAAAATCAAACAAGAAATTACCGATTTAAAGAGCAAAACTGAGCAAAAACTGTCAAATATGGAAAAAGAAATTGAAACACTCAAACTAGAAACAGAAAACCAAACGACTAATGAATCAGTAAAACCTTGTGAAGACATTATTTTTGAAATACGAGAACGGCACATGAGAGAAAAAAATATAATTATTACAGGAATCACGGAATCATCATCAATTAATGCAAAAGAAAGATTAGCTTATGATGTAAGCGAAGTCAGTAGTATTACAAATCAAATAGACCAGAATATTCCTGAACCCACATCTTGTATTCGCTTAGGAAAATATAAAGCAGGTAACTCTAGAGCCATAAAAGCGACCTATGCCTCATCGCAGACACCTAAAATGATCTTGCGTAATAAGTCTAATGCTACTCCAGAAGGTGTCAGTGTTTATTCTGATAGGACTCCCCAGCAACAGAAACATATGAATGCATTGAAAGAAGAACTTCAAAATCGTCAGAGCCGTGGAGAAGAAAATATTGGCATAAAATATATAAAAGGAGTGCCAAAAATTATTAAACTAAATTCAAAAAACTAACAAATTCTGTTGCATCTGAAAATTCTAGCATAAAAGATAAGGAAACAGTAACCTACCAAATCGTAAGTGCTCATAAGGACATACAACAAGACAAAAAATCTTTAAAGTTCTTTTATCTTAATGCACGTAGTATTGTAAAGCTAGGAAAGTTAGACGAGCTAAAAACCATATTACAAAGTTTGCCAAAAGTCCATATTGTGGCTGTAACCGAGACATGGATTAAATCAGAGACTGATGCCCGAATACTCACAATACCTAACTATACCCACTACCACAACTACCGTGCTGACATGAGAGGAGGAGGCGTTTCTGTCTACATCCATAACGACCTGAAGCATAACTTCGTTGAAGAAAAATATTCTTATGATAATCATTTTCTATGGATACATATAGAACAATTATGCCTTGATATTGGTGTAATTTATAAACCAGGTCGCACTAACTCGGTAGATTTCTTACGAACACTCTCAGATCAACTAGAAAGGAGAAAAAGGGCAATAATTTTCGGAGACTTTAACTATGATCTACTAAAACGAAAGCCTGACATTAAAGAATACAAAGAAACACTTCGAGAAAACGGATTCACTATTTTGAACAAGATAGATATCAAATACTGTACACGCCAGAAAGCCACAACTAGGTCAATAATAGACCATATCAGCACAAACCTAAAAAATCATAACTTTCATTTTGCCATCATTGAAAGTTCGATGTCAGATCACAAACAAATCTATTTTGAAGTTCAAAGATACAACCCTATTCCTCCACAAAAAGTGGAATACGAGAAAATAAATTACGATGGAGTATGTAAAACTATCGATAATATATACTACAACCCTGAAAATGACTACCAATGTCTTCAAAATATACTAAATGAGGCTATTGAAAAAAACAGAAGAACAAAGACAAAAACACTTAATCTACCTAAAAAGAACTGGATAAATAAAGACAGTATTGCAGCAATAGAGCAAAGAAACAAAACATGGAAAATAGCTCAAGATAACCCGGACGATAGTGATGCTAGAGAAAAGTTTCTACAGGAAAGAAAAAAAGCTCATGAAACATTACAATCTTCGAAGAGACAATACTACCACAAGTCATTTAGGGATTGTAAGGGAAAACCACTGAAGATGTGGAAACTAATTAATGAACTATCAAGCAATAAAATCAGAGATAACTGTCTAGCAATAAAACTTAAAATTAAATCAGATATAATTGTAGATGAACTAAAAGTATGTGAACATTTTAACGACTTCTTTTCGACTGTCGGATCTTTGTTAGCGCAAAAAATACCCTCTAAATATCACAATAAACCAATTTCCCAATCAGGAAAATCACTTCATCAAATTTCAACCTTTAGATTAACCACCACCGATGAGATAGCTAAAATAATAGATGGTTTAAAACTAAACACAAGTGCTGGGATAGATGGTATTAACACCAAAGTAATAAAATCAATAAAAAATATTTTAAGCCGAAATCTTAGTAACTGTATTAATAGATGTCTTGAAGAAGGAATATTTCCTGATTCCCTTAAGATTGCAAAAGTAAGTCCTATATTTAAATCTGGTGACAAAATGGACCCTGGAAACTACCGCCCCATATCGGTTCTACCCGTAGTGTCTAAAGTCTTTGAAAAAGTATTACATTCAAGACTCACACAACAACTAGATTATATTAATTTTCTCTATGAAGGACAATACGGCTTCCGATCTAAGTCAAATACTTTATCTGCCTGCATGGATATTACAACGAAACTTAGAAATAGTATTGATGAAAAACTAATTGCGATGGGTATATTCATCGACTTAAAGAAAGCATTTGACACGGTAAGTCATTCTCGTTTGATCGACAAGCTGCACGTAACTGTAGGTTTAACAGGAACTGCATTAGAAATATTTCGGTCGTACCTAACAAACCGGACTCAAAAAGTAAAAATTGGCCAGTATAAAAGCAGTGCAAAGCATGTAACATGTGGTGTCCCACAGGGCTCAATATTAGGACCACTTTTGTTCCTAATATACATAAATAACATGTACGAAATAGGCTTGCAAGGCCAAATAAGTCTGTACGCAGATGACACGTGCTTATTTTATTTTGGACCTAAAATGAATCTCATAGCTCAGCAAGCTCAAAGTGATTTGAATACTCTGCAGAACTGGTTTCTTGATAATTTGTTGACAATTAATGAGTCAAAAACTAAAGCTATAGTCTTTGCTGCAAAAAACAAGCCAGTAGATGATTACCAACCCCTCACTATCAACGGAGTCAGGCTTCAAACTGTAGATGAAGAAAAATATTTGGGACTAATTCTAGACGACAAATTAACATGGAAGTCACATATTGCTAAGGTAATCAGTAAAATTGTCAGTCTTAATGGGGCACTACGAGGCATAGTACACTGTTTGCCATTGAAAGTTCGATATACAATATATAATTCTCTGATTAAACCCCACTTTGACTATTTAATAGAAATATGGGGCTCAGCTCCTAAAACAAACCTGAAAAGACTGCAGACGGCACAAAACAAATTAGTTAAGACTTTATTTAACTACAGCTACTTTACACGAACACAAATTATTTACAAGGAAACCAAAATACTAAACTTAAATCAGAACTATGTTTACAATACTTGCATTCTAATAAGAAAAATTATTAACAAAGATATTCACTGTCACATAACTTTTACTAAGAGATATCAAATACAGAAAAGATTGACAAGACAGGCTAACAATATTGTATTGCGAACTCCAAGAACAAACTATGGTAAAAACAACATTCTTTATGAGGGAGCGCGACTGTACAATAAACTACCCAACAACATTAAAGACACAAAATCCATGGTTGTATTTAAAAAAGCACTTATGACATACGTTCAATCCACACATAGTTTACTGAACAAATAATAATAGATCTTTTGAAAAAAAAAAAAAAAAAAACTACCTACCTACAATATTATAAGAAATAATGCTCAAATATAATAATAATACCTTACCTTACATAATAAAATGGTGAATACATACCTACATCTATATTTCTAATTATTATAACTATTTCTAACATGTGATAGCTTATGATAATATATTTACTTAATGCATTAAATATATTAATTAATAAATATATTGATTGTAATTCAATAGGTAGGAAACCTATTGAATTGAATTTGAACTTGATCTGAATATTTAAATTTAATTTAATAATTGTCTATCAAATTAAATACCTAAATCTTACGCAATCCAATATAATTATAATACTTACATTTGATTTCTGCAACCTACCAACACAATATTAATTATCATACAAAACAAACCGCCAAAAAACTTTGATAAAACTAGAGTAACAATCAATTAAAACTATATCACATGATCATTATACGATAATCGCCGGTTAACCTGAGAATTCGGTGCAGGTGGGAAAGCAACAACAAGTTAACGCCGCCATGTTGAAGATGAGGTGATTCTTCTGATACCCTACCCACATCTAACTGTTTTATTGTACTTTTTTCTGTGAACTGGTTGAAGTAGTGTAGGAATGGCATAGATTATTTGTTTTCTATTCAAAGTACGTAAATTTGTACATGTAGGTATTTATAGTGCAAGAATGATAAATTATGTATGTACGAGTACCTATGGGTACTTTCCGAAATTGCATGCTCGCTCGCTGTAAATTGAATGCAAATACTTTAATGTATAGATAAGTAAGTTTCTCAATAAGTGATTAATTGTAATCTTCTGAGAAATATATATTCTTAAACCTTAAATTCGTTCTTATATTTATTCTGAGTCTAGGTGTTGTCGGACCGCTGCGAGGACGACAAGCACACGTCCGACGTCGACAGTGGTCACAGAGCTACTGATTGAAAGGCGGGCGCGCGGTGCGCCTGTAGTTTTTCAAATAATTCATGATTAAAATTAAAGTTGAATCGATATCAAAAAACTAGCTTACCTTTAATGTAGATCAACATGTAACCTATTATTTAAAATAAATCGTAAGTCAATATTCATTGTAAGTATCACAATTTTTCTCTGGTAAATTGTAAATTTTTCAGCGATTATGTTTTCAGCTTATCTTTAATGTAGTAATACCTGAAGTAATACATATATAACAAAAAAGACTCGTGGCTTGTTCAGAAGTACTATAATTTTCCATTGGAAAAAGAGGAAACGTCTAATGACAGGGCCTTAAGATAAGGCCGAAAGTGAAGGTGCACTTCACCCGGAATCCTCATCACACTGAGGAACTGGCTATCTTACCTCTAAATGCCGGAACACAACAATTTAAGAATTGTTGTTATGGCGACAGAATTAGGTACAATATTGTACTCCCCCTGGGGATCGAATCCGGTACCTCAGGATCTGAAATCGGTGAGTTGAATCACTAGACAGAGGCGGTTAAACAAAAAAACGGTTTAACAATGCCGGATCATACAATTAAACTCTGAGATAAAGACTCCATTTAATTTATTTTCAATATATTATAATAATCAGTGATCACTTTAATGATTTTGAGCGGATAAAATAATATCTAAAAATTACGCATTCAATATTTATGCAGGTACTACCAGCTATTTCAACCATTCAAAACTCAATGGAATAATACACTTTGGCGTATTATTTTGAAGTTGAAAGTTATAATTTGCTCTCACCTTTTGTAAGGCATTTACAACTTTTCAATTTCTCTCGGCACTGATGAATTGACTTTGCTTTGAATAAAATAATCTTATCTGTAAAATCGGTTTTGCATCTTATATTTGCTACTAAGTGATTGGTCCTGTTTAAGGTTTTTTGATGCAACATAACAAGTTAACGGCAAATCAAATAGTTCGTAGTTTTGGCGTGAAATTGTTGTTAGTAAATTGTAGCTACATAATTAATCGAGTCGGCGAAGTGATCGTGATCTCCGAGTTAGGATGGAAAATCCGGCACTGTATGTAAGGACCTATGTGATATTGTATTGTTTGCTGACGATACTTCATTAATATTTAGATTCGATAGGGCTAAAGATAACTATGATTGTGTAAATGCTTCTCTAGCTAAAGTTCTTCGTTGGTTTAGAATAACCTCCTACTAAATAAGAAAAAAACGAAATGCATCCTATTCACTTTGCCTAATGTTCAAGTCAGCAATTATCTTAAATGGGAAAATACTTCACTTTATTGAAACTTTCTTAGGTTCAAATATTGATGCAAAGTTGCAATGGGGTATTTATATAGAGTCATTAGCTAGCAGATTAAGCTCGGCTGCATACGCTGTACGTACAATAAGGCATCTTACTGATGAAGCTACGGCGAGGTTAGTTTACTTTTGTTACTTTCACAGTATTATGTCTTATGGCATATTTTTATGGGGAAGTGCAGCTGATATTGAAAGCATTTTTATTTTACAGAAGAGAGCTGTACGGGAAATTTATAAAATGAAAACTCGTGACTCTCTTAGGGAACGTTTTAAAGAGATTGGTATTCTAACAGTCAGCTCCCAATATATTTATGAAAATCTAATGCACGCTCACAAAAACATTGATGAGTTTAGTAAAAGAAGTGATGTACACAGTGTTAATACTAGAAATAAAAATAAAGTTGAGATACCTAAGTATCGCTTAGGAAAAGTAAATAATTCATTTTTAGGAAACTGTGTGAGATTCTATAATAAGCTTCCTCAAAGCGCCACCAAACTCTCTGCTCGTAAATTCAGTGATTATATCGACGATAAGAACGCGTGGCCCTATGTTGCTATACCAGTTGACAGCAAAATGGTGATTTCTCAATGTTAACAAATTGCCCATTAGGTAGTATTTAGGTTTTTGATGTATCTACTTAGAGTAGGTATAATAACAAATTGTGTATCTAAATGTTGAATGGATCATCAAAAAATTCAGCAGCCCGAGGTTCTTGCCTTTCTCCTTGTGTGCTGGTCGCGATTCCTAACAGGCGGTTGATTAGACGTTTCAAAATAATCCTAAAAAATCTTAATGAATAAAGAAATTTTGACTTTGACTTTGACTTATGTATGTTTGTGGCAATGTCAGTGACGGCATAACTCTCAAACGGATTATCCGATTTTCATGAAATTCAAGTTATAATGAGATAACAAACAAAATTATTGATTGTCTTGGGGATTTTTTTGATTAATTTTAGTAATATAAGATGTAAATAACTACACTGGGAAATATTGTAGCTTGAAATACCCTTTTAATGATTGATTCTATTTTTTTTTAAATCTGCTGCGATTTAACTTATACTCATCGATGAGTTAAAATATTGTGTTGAAACTAGGGTAGTTTTTAAAGAATAATGGTGTTAAGTGAGACAAGCAGATCTATGTCTTCAGGGTTTCATTTAAAAGACATTATTTACGTGGTACGCGAATCGTGCGAGGCTTTCTTAGGAAAAACAATCATGATATAAAGTCGACACGTACCTACCCAGCCGACGTGATGCCGCTCCAAGCGCTGAGCTGCTAGTCGCAAGGCGAGCGTTTGAACACAGCTCACTGACAATAATTGAACATACCCTGAACCGCCACTCACTCACGAGAATCACTATTAGACGCTCGGTCTAATAGTGTGCTCATATTTCTCTTATAATGCGCTGTGGGCTGTGGGTTTGATTCCCACCCAGGACAAACATTTGTGTGATGAATATAGATGTTTGTTCTGAGTTTGGGTGTTATATCATATAGTATGTATGAATTCACAAAAAGAATTTAAGTATTCTATCCGTAATCTAGTTCCCATATGACAAGCTATGCTTATTTTGGGGCTAGATGGCGCTGTGTAAAATGAATGTCCTGTAATAATTTATTTATATTTATAATAAATTGTAAAAAAATGTTACCTAAAGTGACTTGATTTTGTTAATAAGTGCACCAACCTGTTAAAGTACCAATAAAAAATAAGTGGTAACATGTTTAGGGTGAAATAGTTACTCAAGCTTTTAGTTAGCTATTAAATGCATAAAAACTATGATAACATATAAACAAAATCATTTTAAACTAAGATTGTGCGGGTACAGTTTTTTTTTGCTGTACGCCGTTCGTGCAAAGCATTCTCACCGTTACGCGCATCACATAACCGTGATAGTCGCGTGCATTTCGTACAGAGTGCATTGTCTGCGACGCCACAGCTACGCTATCCAAACAATATTTAGTTACAGAACGGACATTGGTTGTATATACAAAAAATATCTCTATCTCTGTGAGGACTTGTTTTAGTTTTTGTACGTTAGCATTAAGTGTGCAGGATGTCTGAAGCCTACCAGGGAAAGACATTCCATGAAATACACTCCACATGGCTGTGATAAAATATATTGCACACTGAGCATAAATTCAGCCTTTCTCCCGACGGAACGCAGGAAGCCTTGAAAGTGTCCCTACTACACTGCAGTGCTAAAAAAACGGCAGTGACAGTAGCCTTACACCTAGGGCGAGCCCCAGCACTAATTATATTACCGTAGGTGAAGATGTGGAAATCGCAGTCAAAGAACCTTGCTGGTGTGCCCACGGGACCATTTACGTCAGACAACGAGATGATTGACACATACAATCTCAAAATGAACTGGGGCGTCTTTTGCCCCATTGCCCACTCCGACAGCTTACGCAGTACGTACCATAAGGCATCTTACTGATGAAACCACGGCGCGGTTAGTTTATTTTAGTAACTTTCACAGTGTTATGTCCTATGTCATATTTTTATGGGGAAATGCAGCAGATATCGAGAGCATTTTTATCCTGCAAAAGAGAGCTGAATGGGCAACTTATAAATTGAAAACTCGTGACTCTCTCAGGGAACGTTTCAAAGAGATAAGTATTCTTACAGTCAGCTCCCAATACATTTCTGAAAATCTAATGCACGCTCACAGGAACATTGATAAGTTTGGTAAAAGAAGTGATGTACACAGAGTTAATACTAGAAATAAAAATAAACTTGACATACCTAGGTATCGCTCAGCAAAAGTAAATCATTCATTCTTAGGAAACTGTGTACGATTCTATAATAAGCTTCCTCAAAGAGCCACCAAACTCTCTGCTCGTAAATTCAAATTGTATATAAAGAATAATTTAATTAAAAGAGCCTACTACAAAATAAGTTACTATATCGGCGATAAAAAACGCGTGGCGCGATGTTGCTATACTAGTTGACAGTTAAATGGTGATTTCTTAATGTTAAGAAACTGCCCATTAGGTAGTTGGGTAATAATCAATGTTTTAAGATAATATTAAGTATTTAGGTTTATGATGTAGGTAACACTTGTAATGTTATTAAATTATTATAAACACTGTACCTAAATGTGAAATGGATCATCAAAAAATTAACCAGCCCGAGGTTCTTGCCTTTTTCCTTGTGTGCTGGTCGCGATTCCGAACAGGCGGTAGATTTGACGTTACAAAATGATCCTAAAAATCATAATGAATAAAAATATTTGACTTTGACTTAACTTTTATTTCCTAAAAGTTCATAATTTTAATACTACTGTGTATTTATCCCAACATTTGAATCGTAATAAGTTCTCAATGAGAATACACATATGAATTAATACAATTATATGCTCGGTTAAACCTCTGTGTGAATTATTTCTTCCATTTTTCATTTAGCAATACAGTAAAAACTTTAGCGTTGTGTAGCTTACCATTTTTAATTTTTACCATAATACTATGTGCCCTTTGTTACTTGTTCAATCTTCTATAATATGAAATCGATTTACCACTGACGTGATAGGTAGGTAGGTAGGTAGGTATAATTACGCTAGCGCCGAAACTGTAAGACCTACAGACTTTAAATTTTGCCAGGGTGTTTATTGTGACATGCAGGTGCTCAGTAAGAACAGATTTTAGGAAATACCTCCGCCAAGGGAGTGAAATAGTTTCTTTGCAAAATCTTTATATTTGATCAGATCGAGTTGAAATTTTGTAAGTGTGTTGATTATAGCTTACAAATGGGTATTTAGAAAAAAAAAACTGAAAATCCAAAAGTGTAGAAGGGGGCAAAACAGTTTCTATGAAATATCTTTATTTATGATCCAATTGATTTGAAGATTGCAAAGTGCATTTGTAAAACCTTTGAAATAATAATAATAATAAAAAGTCTTCCTCTAAAGGGTGAAATGGGGCAAAACTTTTTGTGTGAACAAATCGTTTTATCTGATCTAATCGAGTTGAAATTTTGAACGTTTGTCTTTATAACACTACATGATGATTTTGAAAAAATCGGAATTTTTAACTAATCGAGGGTTAATTGGGGCAAAAAAGTTTGTACGCAAAATCTTTATTTATGATCTGATTGGATTAAAGAATTCTATGTGTTATACGTTTAAGAAGCTAATTATGGCAAAAATCGTTGTGATTCTTCCTTTAAAGGGGTGAAATAGGGCAAAAAATGCATCTTAAATTTTTATAATTCGATTTAGTTGTATGAATACAATGTTGTATGTATTTGTGTTTTAAAGACTATTGAGATCCTTAAAATAGTTTTTTTAGTTTTCCTCTAAAAGGGTGAAATGGGGCAAATGTCTTGAAATTCAATACAATTAGTTTTATTCGATTGAGTTGAAATTTGTGTAAGTATAGACATAATAATTAGATATATAGATATATATAGGTATAATTATAGAAATGCTAATGATGAGAAAAATAACAAAAAAATTTGTTAAAAGGGTAAAATGAATAACTTTAAAGGGTAAAATGGGGCAAAATTAAAAGGGGAGAAATTTGAAAGTGTATTTTATAATTACTTTGCAATGCTAATAATAAATAAAACTTCCTCTAATAGGTGAAATGGGGAAATACTTATTGCGTAGAAAAATCTTTGTATATGATCTGATCGAGTGGAAATTCTGTTTGAGTGTGTTTATTATAACTACATGCTTATAAAACTTAAACTTACTATAAGAGGGTGAAATGGGCCAACTCATGCAAGACTAATGAGATACGTGTCATATTTTTTACTATACCTCTAAAAGGGTGAAATGGGGCAAGTCATGAAATTAAAAATCCTTAGTTGCATTCGATTGACATTATGTATGTGTATTATGTTATAACATTGAAATGCTAATTATGAAGAAAAATTCTTTAAGATTTTGCCTCTGCTAGGGTGACATGGGGCAATTCTTTGTGTACGGAGATATTATTTTATTTGATACAATCGAGTTGAAATTTATAGATCATAAGGTCCCGGGTTCGATCCCTAGGGAGAGTGCAATATTGAGCAGGACTTAAATAAAGTACTCCCCTTGGGGATCGAACCCGGGACCTCTGGATCTGACACCGGTGGGTGGATTACTATACCACTGAGGTGGTTGAAACAGTTCTGGTTATCCGAAACCCTTTACGAGCCGCCACATGGCTCTTTGACGGCCATTACTAGTGGCAGTAGGTTCCCGGGACCGACAACGGCCCTCTAAAGCAATCTGGTAATTCTAGCCTGCACTGTCCGTACGAAACGGCCCGGCGACCAAACCTCATAAAGGAATGCCGCACGAAATAATAATTTTCTACTGTGTTTTGAAATTCAATAATACTTATGGCTACTGACAACCAAATCTGAAAACCAGGTTCTCTTTCTTCTATATTTTATATCAAATAGTAAAAGTAGGATCTGGACATAAGCTTTCAGAATTACCGGGAGGGGCCGTGTAGAAACTAGAAACCCTGTCGTTTAGTACAAGCTGTATACCAGGTAGCCATTCCTATTTTCTTATTTCACCTTAGCGAAGCACGGTTACTTTCAGCTAGTCGTTTCTAATAATGTATATTGCAATTTTTTTTGTGTACCTTAATGTTTGTATCATTAGATATTATTGTTACTATATATGCACACGTTATAATAATAATAGTAATTTCAAATGTTTGGTTTCCCCGATCATCACGTATCTATTGTTTGTGAATGATGGTGAAACAACCAGAGAACCTGCATGCTTATAATCGTTCTTCTGGATTTATGGCTACCGATTTCTAACAACACTATTGTCAAACGATGTCCTGGGTGCAACTTAGATTCAACTAAAGTTAATTGCGAGAGTGTTGGTGACCTTGTAGACAATTGTTTACACCGTAACATAATTTTAAATTGCTTTCAATGAATATTAGAAGTATACGTAAAAATATTGGCCCCCTACTAGTGGCACTCAGGAGTTTGGACGTACCTATGGACATTTTAATTTTGACTGAGTGTTGGCTTCTTGACTCTCATATTATTCCACAGATTCCTGGTTATTACTCATACTGTACTAAGCATTTTAACCAAAACAGTGGAGTCGTGGCATACGTGAGAGATATCTGGAATGGTTATAGAACCAACGATAAAAGAGACTGATAGTCTTTTCATTTGTATTCCTCAATCAATTAATATCCTAGGGTTATACCGCTCTCCATCTCATAAAAGTGTATAATTATTTCTATCATCTTTGGAAAGTTACTCAAGTAAATTGAATGGCCTACCATTTGTTATAGCAGTTGGTATAAATGTCAACATCCTGGAAACAATCGGCAACTCATCTAGCTTGGAATATCAATGTTTTATGGCAGAGCGCGGGCTCCTACCAGTAATAACTAAACCTACTAGGTTTTTTTCTTAGATCACATATACATAAAATATGAACAGCTGTATCCAAACAGCAATTGGCATTGTGTGGCTAACAAAACTCACTGACCACTTTCCGATTATATTTGGTAGAAAATCTGTCGATAAATAAAACTACGCGTCCCAATCGTACCGTTATTAAAAGAGACTACTTTGCTATTAAGAAAGATCTGGCAAACTGTGACTGGTCTAAGATTATTAATAACAATGACGTTGACAGGGCAAGTGAAACTTTTATGGAGCTGATGCATAATATTGTTAGCAAGCACTCGTGTGAGGTTAAGATTTCTAGATCTAAATTTTATATAAAACCTTGGATGACCCCGGGCTTGATGAAATGCATGCGAAATCGTGAACGTCTACACTAACGTGCAAGCAGTGACCCAGGAAACGTTTTAGTTAAACTAACTTATACTCGCTACCAAAATAACTTTGTGGAACTATTGAGGAAACTGAAGTCAGGGTATGAATGTAATGATCTGAAAGTGCACAAAGATAATCCAAAGAAACTGTGGCGTTGAATAGCATATAATGAATATTAGCCTGCCCAGTGGTATTTTTCCACGAGTTTGGAAAGATGCGTCTGTCCCACCAATCCATAAAAGTAGATCTTATGGATCTACTTTTGTGGATTTGGATAATAAAGGAGCTATGTAGATAATTACAGACCTATTTCATAGCTGGGAACTTTTTCAAAACTACTGGAAAGGCTTGCTCATAAGCGATTGATACAGTTCTTTGAAACCCATTATCTGTTATCCTCCAACCAATTTGCTTTTCGCAAGGGAAATAATACTGAAGATGCCGTTACAGCACTTACAATGGCCGTGTCATATCACCTTGATAACGGAATGCACTGTATAGGCTTTCTTCTAGACCTGGCCAAGGCTTTCGACACTGTGTCTGTGCCAATAATTCTTCACAAACTGGGAATTCGAGGAGTCGCCTCGGGCTGGTTTACAAGCTACCTGACGGATTGGAATCAGTGTGTAAAGATTGGCCAGATTATATGCTGCTCCCAAAAAAATAAATTTGGTGTCCCCCAGGTCCCTTATCGGTCCGTTATAATTTCTGCATACATCAATGACATACACAATGTACCAATTGAGAATGGAGACATATTCTGTTATGTCGATGACACCACTATAATGTTTATGGACCGACATGGCCTGCTTTATTTTCCCCAGCGGAACGTGGTATAGCAAAGGTCAGTTGATGGCTTGACCATAATCTCCTTACATTAAACTCGATAAAAACAAGGTACATGTGTTTTCTTAAACTTTGGCCTCAGCCCACGATAGAAGCGCTCACTTAAAAATCCACAATATAATATTATGCCTTTGTTTGTCAGTTGGGAATAACTGACGCGAGTTATGGATTTGAAGTATCTAGGAGTGCACATAGATCAAAATCTGTCTTTGTACCTCACATTGTGTCCCTTTCAGCCCGTGTTAGAAAAGTGATTCACGTTATGCGTGATTTAAGAAACTTTGCAAAATTTGACACGCTCAGCAAGGTGTATTTTGCCCTTTGTTAAACTCTTATTAGCTTCTGCTTAACATGCTGGGGGAATGCTGCTATAACCCATATCATACAGGCTGAAAGAGCGCAACGTTCGGTTTTTAAGGTAATGCTCTACAAGCCTTATAGGTACCCAACGTATTCCGCCTACGAGGACTCCGGTGTTCTGAGTGTGCGACAGCTTTTTATATCAAATACTCTATATCTCTTTTAGTCCATAAATCAGTTATTTTATCTCCTAACTATGAGCCTCTATCAAATCAAAGAATCTTTAGATTAACCACCCCTTCAACCGAAACTAGCTTTGCGCAACGGGTTGGTATCTTTATGAAAATTCACGTATATGATAAAGTCGTATCTAGGTGCGACATCAAAACAAAATCAATACGACAATCTAAACTCATTTTACAAAGACGGCTAAAAAAACATTAACTATGGTTTAATTTTCCATTTACCTATTGTAATATGTAAATTATACATTTACTATTTCATATTACCTTTTATTTTTTTATTTATCTATTTATTATTGATTAGTAACACTATATAAATTTCATTATATTAGGACCCGAGCATAAAATCTACCCAAAATGTCGATATTAAGTTTTCCCGACACAGGCTTAGCCTATATAGCTAGTGGGAAAACTGACAGATATACCTACCTAGCTTTAATATTTGCTATCTGTTAAATATTGATTGTATTATAGTGTTAAAATGCTAGTACCTAAGAACCTTTGTTTTCCTTGAAATTTTACAATTTTATTTAACAGCAATAAACATTTTTTTTACATTTTGACCGAAGATAGCGTGCTCTAGTTCTAATTTCCCCTCTTGACTTTAAGTCTTCACTGAAGCCGTAATAGCAAAACTTTCTGAGATTGAAATAAATCTACAATTTATACCTATCTCTTGAGTCTAACGGGGACCCAATTTCGTGATTATCGGTATGCAAAATTATTCAAATCTTATACAAAACATAATTCCTACATAGCATATCTCGGCTGCTAGACAGAAACGTCCGACTTAATGTCTGGTTTGGATTACGTGTAAGATTTTGATTGGTTATTAAAAGGTATGATTTCACAAGTTGGTTCCGTATCTGACTAAATATTTACGAGGCAAATTTACATAGATTTTTTATTTGTTTATTTATTCAAATGGAAAAACAACAGCACATTACAACTAAAAGAACATAATTAGAATACAGCAGACAAGTAAGAAGTTTTCACGATGATTATTACAGTGGTGATAATAGAATAAAGAACCATAAAAAATGTGCGGTTAATGTAAGATAATACCTTAAACAAATCAGACATTGCAAGTTGGGTATCTATCTATAGACAATCCCATCAAAAATAAAGTAATTACCTAACACTAGGATAAATAAATATTACAGGACATTACGTTTTACACAGCGCTATCTAGCCGATAGCAAACTAATCATAGCTTGTAATATGGGAACTAGATTACGGATAGATAAATCAATCTTCAATACTTTGTAAATACATACGTACTATATGATACAACACCCAAACACAAACAAAAACATCTAACATTAATTACACAACTGCTTGTTCTGGGTTGGAATCGAACCCATTGCCTACAGCGCAGAAGTCAGAGTTATTACCAACTGAGCCATGAGGCTTGTAAATGTGTGATTTCATTACACCTTACTCAAATCCTTATTCACCTGAATGCTAGATGCTCTCTCTGGTTGCTAACTCTTATTGCATGTAAAGACTCAACGAGAACAGATGACTGCTACACCGGCAGTCTGTACAGCATGTAAAGACTCAACGAGAACAGATGACTGCTACACCGGCAGTCTGTACAGCATGTAAAGACTCAACGAGAACAGATGACTGCTACACCGACAGTCTGTACAGCATGTAAAGACTCAACGAGAACAGATGACTGCTACACCGGCAGTCTGTACAGCATGTAAAGACTCAACGAGAACAGATGACTGCTACACCGGCAGTCGGTACAGCATAGCAGGTGTGCAGAATTCAATACCTATAATACATTCCTTTATATTTTTGAATTAAAAAACACAATGTTTCATGCTAGGTATTGCTTGTGGGATGACATTTGAAAGAGTATCGACTGTACATTCACAAAATATAGATTTATTTTTTTATTGGGGGTGGTTTTTGTAACAAAGGGGCGCGTTAAGGGTTTTGATATGTCTTGTAGGATAGACAGTTTAATGGACTTCACCATTAACTTTATTTTGATTTTCTGAAACCACCTCTGTATTTACATTAAGGGTTGCAAAAGGGGTAAATAAGATTGAAGTATTGTAAATGTGTTTAACCATGAAATATCATATGAAATAGGGGTTGAGACTGCAGATTTCAAAATAAGTTTATTTTGCCCTAATTGGGGGTGGTTTATAATCATCAGGTCTTGTAAGATAAGATAAGAGAGGGTTATCGAAATTTAATTAAAATTGGTCTATTTATATAAAACATTGTTACCGAGAATTACTTTAAGGGTTTCATGCAAGGGCTTTGTATGCGCATATTCCATAATAACAGTACATTATTGTCCACCACAATGTGAAAAGAACTTCCTTAAACCGATTTCAGATCTAGAGGTCCCGGGTTCTATCCCTATGGGGAGTACAATATATTGTGCTTGGTTTGTTTGATGGTAGGACTTTCTTTAGGTCCGCCTACAAAGTCCTACCACTAGTCCTACCATCTTACCTAATTCTGTCGCCATAAAAACCATTTTAAAGTTGTTGTGTTCCGGCATTCAGAGGTAAGATAGCCAGTTCCTCAGTTTGTTGAGGATTCCGGGTGAAGTGCGCTACCTTCGTCCTTATCTCCGCTTGTAACTAGGTGAGTTGAAGGTCAAGAGCTTCCCCGTCATAGTATTAAAAAAAAATAAAAAAATTGATCACTTTTCGAAACGACATCAACAATTGTTTCATGTTTCAAATCGCAATACGTTAGCAAAAAGAGGGAGCCTCGAACACTCAGGACCCTTATACATTCAATCGTGTCTTAACGCGCCCGCGTTACGATATCTGCATGGGATCATCGTATTGAAATAATCACTATTGGTGATAGTGAATAAGGGGGCTACTAAATAAAGAGAGTTCGAGAAAAACGTGCTGAGAAATGGGTAATGAAAGCACACTTTTATAGTTTGTTAATTACGTTCTATTTGAGAAATAATCTGCGTCACAAACCAGACATCACGAGATCTCAGTTCGGGGCGAACTTCTGGTTATATTAGGGTCCCGATTCAAAACCTTCTGGAATTGTCGCATAATGGCCACTAGAATATCAAAAGACCATTCCGTGACCATCGTAATAGTAAAGCGATTTGTTTAGTATAATCTGGGCCCAGTACTGTGGGTATATGTGACATACGATTGTTGTCAGCTAGCGCGACGTCCGTGCGTACATACAGCTGCCTATAAATTATTTCATTCGACATACCGTTAGGAACACCATTTTGAGATGCAGATCCAAAGGCCCCGGGTTCGATCCTCATGGGGAGTACAATATTGTGCTTGGTTTGGTTGGTTGTAGGACTTTGTTTAAGTCTGCCTGGCTAGATACCACCATCTCATCTAATTCTGTCGTCATAACAACAATTCTAAAATAGCTGTGTTCCGGTATTTAGAAGTAAGATAGCCAGTTCCTCAGTTAGTTGAGGATTCCGAAAACCAATAGCTTTAAAAGTAGACGATACAACTTTAATTGATAATTTAAAAGTTGCTAATTAATTTAATCGTTATTTCTCAACCATACCTAATGTTGTTACTCGGCCACTAAACTCGTTCTGTTGATTATGCGTTGGCACTACTAGAAACGAGTGTTGAAAAGTGTCATGTTACCTTTAGTTTTAGACACGTCATCGCTGACTGCATTGTAAAAACATTTAAGTCAATAAATTTTAAAAATCCGAAGACTTTTGCTGGGTTTCAACATCCACTTACATAGGTGTACCACAACGATCGATCTTAGAGTTTTCTGTTTCAAGTCTATGTCAAATGATCTACCATCCTAATTAGGGGACCTATGTGACATTGTATTGTTGCCGACGATACTTCATTAATATTTAGAGTCGATATGTTTAAATATAATAATGATTGTGTAAATGCTTCTCTAGCTAAAGTTTTTGAATGTTTTACAGTAAATTACCTATTATGAAATTTTAAAAAATCAGACAATTTACCTTGCCTAATGTTCAAGTCAGCAATGCTAGCATTATCTTAAATGGGAAAATACTTTAATGAAAGAACTACTTTCTTAGGTTTAAATATTGATGCAAAGTTGCAATGGGGTATTCATATTAATACATTAGTTAGCAGATTAGGTTCGGCTGCATACGTTGAACGTACAATAAGGCATTTTACTGATGATGCTACGGCGAGGTTAGTTTATTTTAGTTTCTTTCACAGTATTATGTCTCATGGCATATTTTTATGGGGAAGTGCAGCTGATATTCAAAGCATTATTATTCTACAGAAAAGAGCTACACGGGCAATTTATAAAATAAAAACTCGTGACTCTCTCAGGGAACGTTTTAAAGAGATTATTCTTACAGTCAGCTCCCAATACATTTATGAAAGTTTAATGCACGCTCACAGAAACATTGATGAGTTAAGTAAAAGAAGTGATGTACACAGTGTTAATACTAGAATTAAAAATAAACTTGATATACCTAGGTATCGCTTCGGAAAAGTAAATAATTCATTCTTAGGAAGCTATGTGAGATTCTATAATAAGCTTCGTCAAAGCGCTACCAAAATCTCTGTTCGTAAATTCAAATTGTATATAAATAATATTTTTGTTAAAGGTGCCTACTTAATTATAAAAAAAAAGAGTGACTATATCGACGATAAAAACGCGTGGCCTCTGTTACTATACTAGTTGACAGCTAAATGGTGATTTCTCAATGTTAACAAACTGCTCATTAGGTGGATAGGTACCTAGTAACAAATGTTTTAAGATAGTATTAAGTATTTAGGCTTATGATGTATGATACAATATAATTATAACTGTATAACTAAATGTTAAATGGATATACATAAAATTAATCAACCCGAGTTCATTTCCTTTCTCCTTGTGTGCTGGTCGCGATTCCGAACAGGCGGTAGATTTGACGTTTCAAAGTTATCCTAAAAAATCTTATTGAATAAAGAAATTTTGACTTTGACTTTACTTCCGGGTGAAGTGTGCCTCCACCTTCGGCCTAATCTCAACTTGTGACCAGGTAAAATGAAGGCCAAGCGCTTCCCCGTCGCACACCAAAAAATATATCAATAATCATAAATTATTTACTCACAGTGCTATTGAAACATAACAATCATTTTTCCGTTGTTTCAGGGTCGACTTCGAGAATGACCGTGCAATACTGAGCGGTTAATTTGGCCGCAAGTCAGCGAGATATTGCTCATACAGTAGATAGATAGAGATAGATAAACAAAATGTCCGTTGTGAGATGTACGCGCAGGACGTTCCTGGCGTGTCTGCTGCTGGCCTCATCGATCTCGGCGTCTCTGGATATGTCTCTCCGTAAGTGTTGATTTCATCAGTTACCTACATCTCACTCTAGATAGCTTTCATTTGTTTCGATATTATGTCATTCACTATTATAGCATATTGATTGACGGACAACGCACAATCAATGGATAAGACGCACAGACAAATGCCATTGGATGTAGAATCATGAAGTTTGAATGATGAATGAATAAATGCCTGAAAATTCTTTATTATATTTATGTTCACCATAAACATATAAGAGAATTGTCAATTTAAAACTAAATTTAACCGTAAAATGGATGGTTTTATCGCTTAAAAGTGATCCGCACGTAAAAGTACGGTTGATGGTAGGAGCGTGCACAAAAAAAAGAGAATAAATAAATATTTAAAGACCAAAAATACCTTATTAAATACGTAATGATAATTTAAACATGATAAAAAAATAAAAATGTAGGTACCTACTTACTAAAATATATACCTATACCAAAATAAACATATATACTTTTTTTTTTATAGTCATATACAAACATTTATTCAATAAAAAGTACAATTAAACTAACTATGTACAAAGGAATCAGTCAGATTACCTAAGGACCGTTACAAACGGCCTATAGGTAACTCAACTGTTCCAGACCAGTACCAGACGGAAGCGTGCCCAAGACACTGGCTGCATTGCCACGCTAAATAGCTATGCTAATTCGCTGGCCTAAATAAGAGCCAGCCCTTGGGTCACGTGTCGCCTCGATCAAAAGCCCCGCAATATTTTTGAAAACCCGGAGGGCACCGGCTCCCCACGGACCCAAGGTCTCCACCCCAAAAGGCTCAAATAGGTAAGCTCTGTCGAGACCACTATATTTGCGCCTTTTGTGATCCTCGGCCGAATCAGCCGCCGCACCAGCCCTAACTGATGTCCCAGGCAGATGAGATGGCGCTAGGGTGTCGACGCAGGTAGCGTCCCACACCAAAGGCCTACCCATTTCTTATTATTACTTATTGAGTTATATTGTTGTATTATTTGTTTGCAAGTTCGTCATCCTTAAAGTTATATTGTTGTATTATTTGTTTGCAAGGGAGCGGTTTGTATGCAAGGATGAGGTCTTGAAGTTAATTATCATAATATCCGTTCTGCCATTTAGCCGTGAAAAGGTATCAGTTAAATAGAGCTTTCCTTATCAGAGTTCCATACCCAAAAAATGGCATCTGCAGGCTCAGCACGAGCCGGGGATAAAAATGTTGTCCCCTGTTTTTATCCACCTTTGAGAGATAAAATTACCTTTATCTCTACCACGTAAAGCACGGCAACAATAGTCTCCGTATCAAAGCATGTACTATGCCTATCGTGGATAAAAATAGTCCCCGTTTGCCATAAGATCGGGAGAGGCTATCCACGATCCTATGAGGTGGGGTAGTATTAATAAATGAGGTATTAATAATTATTTCACGAAAAAAAAAATTTGCCAGCATACTTTAAATATCTTTTGACGCGATATATACAAGTAATGGAATGGAAACTGCACCGATGATATATGAGAGACGCCAGCAATCCGTTCGAGCTTTCGGACAACGAATTACAACTTTTTCGTGTAAATAAGGATATGATTATTTAATTAATTGATAACAATTAATACTTGGGACTATCTAGTATTATAACAATTTGTGTCATTGTTAAATTCTAACCTCATTCTTTCCAGCTTCTGTCTTAGTATAATACCTACCTATCCAAAGGTAGTATAACTAAGCACCTAAGATTTTTTCTAATAAAGGCGCTCACATCAATAGTACTTCATAACTTTAAAACTTTTTAAAACTTTTTTTAGTTTTAGTAGTTCAATTATTGCAATATTTGTGTTTCGAAGACTAATGAGATACGTGTCATATTTTTTACTATACCTCTAAAAGGGTGAAATGGGGCAAGTCATGAAATTAAAAATCCTTAGTTGCATTCGATTGACATCATGTATGTATATTATATAATAACATTGAAATGCTAATTATGAAACAAAATACTTTAAGATTTTGCTTCTGGTAGGGTGACATGGGGCAAATCTTACTCTACGGATATCTTTTTATTTGATACATCGAGTTCATTTTATAGATATAGGATCCAAAGGTCCCGGATTCGATCCCTAGGGAGAGTGTAATATTGTGCAGGACTTAAACAAAGTCCTACCACCAACCAAACCATGCACAATATTGTACTTCCCTTGGGAATCGAATCAAATCAGTAGGTCCCCGGGACCGACAACGGCCCTCCAAATTAATCTGGTAATTCTAGCCTGCAATGTCCGTACGAAACGAACTGGAGACCAAACCTCATAAAGGAATGCCGCACCCGGGAATCGGACCTAGGACAAGTGCGAGTCTCTAAAGCGCTGAGATCTCCGAAGATTATTTTCTACTGTGTTTATGAAATTCAATGATACTTATGCCTACTAACAACCAAATAAGCACCAGGTTCTCTTTCTTCTATATTTTAAATCAAACAGTTTAATTAGGATCTGGACATAAGATTTCAGAATTACCGGGACGGGCCGTGTAGAAACTAGGAACCCTGTCGTTCAGTACAAGCTGTATACCAGGTATCTACAGCCATTACTATTTTCTTATTTCACCGTAGCGAAGCACGGTTACTTTCAGCTAGTAATAAATAAAAACGAATTGTAAAAGTATCTAACTGGTTTACCTAGAGTACATTTTAAAAATTCGCGCCTTATTTTAAAGAATCTTTATTTGTAAAATACGAGAGAAGGACCTTAGTAAATCTTAGTGGAAGATAAGGTCGGACTCAAAAACTGCGATTCAAAGACAATACAAACGAGGAATTAAAGTAAATGTTAAATGAAAGTGATAGTGAGCGAAGATAAGAGTCATGAAAACAGGATCTGTGCGTCTTATCTATTGCTGAGCAGATTACAAGCTGTGAGAATTCAGCCTGAGGCAGTAGACAATGGAAATTGTTTTTAACCGACTTTCAAAAAAGGAGAAGGTTCTCTTATGTTTGTTTTTGTGTATGTTCCCCGATTACTCAAAGACGCCTGGACCGATTTAGAAAATTATTTTTTTATATGAAAGGTTATACTTCACAGGTAGTCCCATTGATTTCATGTCAGGATCTAATAATGGGATCCTGGATAAATTGAGGGAACTCTTCAAATATTATATGCACATTTGCACACTTACATGCTAGTGGTTTGGGTATTTTTAGGATTGGTATAGTTCCCAGGTGATCTCATCGTCATCAGGTTAGGATCTGATGATGGGATCCTGGAAAAATCGAGGGAACTCTTCAAATATTATAGGAACACTTGAAGCGATTTGGGTGTACGACCTCAAAAGTAAAAACGGACCACCGGTCTGTTTGTTTGTCCATCTGTCATAAAAATAATTGGAAAAAATGCGTAATGGTAAACGAAATTGTATCATATTCTTCAATGAAGTCGGTTTTCTTTTCAGTTTTTAAAACGTAATTTTTATTCAGCTTCCTTTCTTCGTTGTAACGGAGAGATCGCACGTGTGCTATGTGACGCCACGGTCACATAGCATATATCAATTATAGGTGATATTGACATTTTGGTACGACAGACAGTTCGTTTTTTTTTCAATAAATAGGTAGTCATGTTGGAAATCTCGAATTGTTTAGTCTTGTTTTTAGTAGGGTGGGTCCTGAAATAATTATGATAGCCAATTTATAAATATCGCTCAAAAAATACAAACAAGTACGAGTCAGACACGCGCACCGAGGGTTCCATACGAACCTGTAGGTATAAGTAAAAGTTACGGTATTTTTATGGCTGAACGAAATCCATCACATTACACTGTGGAAAGCTGGAGGAGCATAAGCTTAAGACAAAAGTCACTTTATCGTTTCGAATTATTAAATTATTAAAAATATTTTATTCGATGTAATTAAAATTTTAAGGTTTTCGGAATTTTTCCTTTATGTGTGCTATAAAACTATTTCGTTGCTTCATGCCAAATTTCAAGATTATAGGTTGACTGGATGTATCCTTTAGGTTTTGATTCCCTTGCGAGTAGGTGCTAGTTTTAAAATATGCGGCTTTTTTTATTTTTTTATTGAAGGGTTTGTTCAAAGCTGAACATGTTAACCTGTAGGTACACAAAAAAAAACAAATAAACAGAAACAAATAAATCATATGCGGCTTAAATTGCTGTTTTTTTTTATTGCGTCGATATATAAGTTTGGTTTTGTTAATGCTTAAATGTAAAGACTTAACTAACTGGTCTGAAATAGTTGAGTTACCTATAGGCCGTTTGTAACGGTCCTTAGGTAATCTGACTGATTCCTTTGTACAAAGTTAGTTAAATTGAACATTGTTTTATAGACTAGAGTATTTCATATGAATTTCAATATAATATCACTATGCGCTCATGAGGAAAGGTGTTGTAAGTTTAAAATTATCAAAATATTTTAATAATAAGATGTATCTAAAAAAAAATATGCTTTTCGAAATTTTACCTTCATCTGCGCTATAAGACGTTGCTTCGTACTAAATTTCAAGATTCTAAATTTACTGAAAGTTTTCTGTGGGTTTTGATTCCCTTGCGAGTGTCGAACATTTGCGGCAACTTTTGATTGCGTTGGCTCAGAAGTTTGATTTTTTCACAGCTCCAAGGGACAGTTGATTTGACTATTTGACATGAATGTCAGCTTGATACCTCCGCGCGCTCCTGAGAAAAAGGGTATAGATAGACAGATAGACAGACGGACAACAAAGTGATCTTATTAGGGTTTTGGCACTTCCTATTGAGGTACGGAACCCTAAAAACTATTGAAATTTAATGAGAGTATCTTTTTCTGTTCTTTATCACAAATTTCAAATTAAATGTAGTTTTTTTAATACCTATTTATTAATTATTGGCTTTATCGCAATAGTTTACTATTTTGTCAATCAAATAAACTTAAGCAGACCTTGGGGCAGATTTGACCCTGCGGTGGAGCGTGTTGGTGTACCACAAGGGTCAATCTCGGGGCCTTTTTTGTTTCTAGTCTATGTCAATGATCTGCCTTCCTGTGTAGGGGATTTATGTGATATTGTATTGTTTGCAGACGATACTTCATTAATATTTAGAGTTGATAGGCCTAAAGATAATTATGATTGTGTAAATGCTTCTCTAGCTAGAGTTCTTGATTGGTTTACGGTAAATAACCTCTTATTAAATGAAAAAAAAAACAAATAACTGTAGGTAGTTTTTTTTTTTTTTTAATGTTTGTTGCGTGTGAGTTTTTGTTGTGTTTTTATATGTTTTTTTTCCTATTGTTTGTGTTTTCTAACATACCTGTTGTATATTTTCTTTTTTGTTATTATTTGTTATGTCCTGCCTGCTTGTGTAGGTGTCAAATAAATGATTTTTCTTTCTTTCTTTCTTTCTTTCAAATGCATTAGATTAACCTTGCCTAACGTTCAAGTCAGCAATGCTAACATTATCTTAAATGGGGAAATACTTAACTTTATGGAAGCAACTACTTTCTTGGGTTTAAATATCGATGCAAAGTTGCAATGGAGTATTCATATTAATACATTAGCTAGCCGGCTAAGCTCGGCAGCTTACGTAGTACGTACCATAAGGCATCTTACTGATGAAACCACGGCGAGGTTAGTTTATTTTAGTTTCTTTCACAGCGTTATGTCCTATGGCATATTTTTATGGAGAAATGCAGCAGATATTGAAAGCATTTTTATCCTGCAAAAGAGTGCTGTACGGGCAATTTATAAATTAAAAATTCGTGACTCTCTTAGGGAACGTTTTAAGGAGATTGGTATTATGACAGTCAGCTCCCAATATATTTATGAAAACCTAATGCACGCTCACAGGAACATTGATGAGTTTGGTAAAAGAAGTGATGTACACAGTGTTAATACTAGAAATAAAAATAAACTTGACATACCTAGGTATCGCTTAGGAAAAGTAAATAATTCATTCTTAGGAAACTGTGTACGATTCTATAATAAGCTTCCTCAAAGCGCCACCAAACTCTCTGCTCGTAAATTCAAATTGTATATAAAGAATAATTTAATTAAAAGAGCCCACTACAAAATAAGTGACTATATCGACGATAAGAACGCGTGGCCCGATGTTGCTATACCAGTTGACAGTTAAGTGGTGATTTCTCAATGTTAAGAAACTGCCCATTAGATAGTTATGTAATAATCAATGTTTTAAGATAATATTAAGTTTTTAGTTTTATGATGTAGGTAACACTTGTAATGTTATTAAATTATTAGAAACACTGTACCTAAATGTTAAATGGATCATCAAAAAATTAATCAGCCCGAGGTTCTTGCCTTTCTCCTTGTGTGCTGGTCGCGATTCCGAACAGGCGGTAGATTTGACGTTTCAAAATGATCCTAAAAATCTTAATGAATAAAAATATTTGACTTTGACTTTGACTTTGTGCCGACGCCAACGTTGGTTGTGTCGTTTGAATTAGAACAAAAATAGAACTTAAAAAAAAGTTAAAATTTAAAATTTTTAACTAAGGTGTTTTATAAAAAAACAATGAATTAATATTTTATGCGCTTTCATTTTTATTTTTTTTACAGAAAAATAATTTTACACAGCGCCATCCAGCCCCAAACTAAGCAAAGCTTGTAATTTGGGAACTTGATTACGGATAGAATACTCAAAATATGTAATAGTCAGCTGCTCGCCTTACAGGTATCGTCACCAGTGGCGGTAACATCAGGCGTCCCCCGGGTCGCATTTAGGACCCCGTCTATTTATAATATTCATCAACGACCTTGTTTCACGCTTATCCTGCCACTGCCTGTTGTACGCCGATGATTGAAAAATATTTAATTTAGTTAATGGCCAAAGTGATTGTATGCAAAATGACTTGAACATTGTTTCACATTGGTGTTTATAACAAAATGACCCTTAATGCCAGCAAATGTTTTTACATCTCTTTTACCAATAAACGTAACAAAATAACTTTCGATTACTCTATTGACAGTCATAAGCTCAACCGCTCCCTCGTTGTATAGGATCTTTATTCGATGATAAGCTTACATTTCGTGCCCATTATCAGAGATTAAGCCAAACAACTGGTTTGTCTTAAGATCAACTAGGGGCTTTAGAAACTATCACAGCTTAATGTACCTTTTTAACTCCATAGTGCGAAGCGTTTTAGAAATACAGAAGTCCAATTTGGTCCCCAAACTACAAAGTTCACAGTTACAACATCGAACGCATTCAAAGAAAATTCCTGAGGTCCCTGTTATCGTCTTAAATCCGGACGCTCTGAGTTACGAAGAGAGACTACAAAAATTCAGCGTCACTTCTTTAGAAACTCGTCGTATTTATTTTGATTTTATTTATTTCTATAAATTACTTCACTCCTAAATTGATTATCTGAAACTGTTGTCTGAAATAACATTTAATGTAAATTACAGAGCTCGTAACTCTAATAAGAAGAACCTTTTTACGTTACACACTTTTAGAAATAATATTTCCACATTAATCCCCTCACAAGAATGGCTCGTCAATTTATTGAGCTACATAAAGATGACGGCAGACATTTTTGTTACGAGATTAGGTCAGTTCATTCAAATTATTAAAGAGATTCACCACTTTAATATCAAAGAAAAGAAACCAAGTTAAAGCACTTGAAATGTGATGAATAAATACCTAGTACTTACTTATTTATAATGTAATCTAGTTTTAGCAACCATAATCGTAATTATTTAACCATTTTCTGTTTTGTATCAACAACCAGTTTCAATAAATGCTACCTACTCGATGTATATTTATGTTATAGCAGTACGTACATATGTTTATGTTACAATCAAGTTTTAAGCTACCATTATGTAACCTCATTAAATTCATGTCCTATAATATTTAATAAAATAGTTTTCGGGATTTTGATCGGTATGGCAAAGGTTGTTATGGATTGCCAAATTCGTATCATCATTTTTATGAGATTGCATGATGACATACATTTGCCGTCAGCATTTTACCTTAGCTCTATACTTTAGATGCAGAGCAGTGCTAAGTAAAACGATCTACGAGAAACTCGCGAATGGTTAAACTTGCCTGCTTAACATAATTACGTAACAATAAAACGTATTACTGATCGTCGACAGTGTTTCTCCTGTATTGAGTTTCTTAAATAACAGTTCACGTATGTCATTAGCGTAGACAGCCTGTGTTGTTGTGCGATTGTACTAAATGTGTCATTATAGTATTCGAATAATAATATTGATATTTTAGATAATAGCCTGCCGAAAGTCCTATTTATGGCACAGATTCTCTTAGAAACAACTACATAAATTTATTTTTTGTAACTAGAATGTTTACCTACCTAAAGTACCTGTATTGTTATTGTTTTACTTATGGCACCGGTTTGGGTTTTTTATCTGTTATGGTGTTATAATTGTTTAAAAAAAAATATATATATGTGAGTAATCAGTTATTTGTAAGAGTTTTGACAGCACATTACAAATAAAGTTATTTCACTATAACTAACACTACCTTGATGTAATAAACTTCTGCCAATATTCTTTATATATGAATGTGTTCAGCGCTGCATGCCATAGTTTATTTCCATAACAGTATCCTCCAAATTTAATCAGCGGAACGGCACTGTGACCGTACCTTATCTATCTCGTAAAATATTTATAACTAAGGCGTAACCACAGTTTATCTTCATCTGGGTCCGGACTATATATCTTTATCAGCGGAAGGAGTTAAGGCGCTTCCCGCCAAAAGTTTCGCAATAAGTAGTACAAATGCATAATTTCACTTCTAATATAAGTTATAAAAGAAAGAAGTAAAATTGGTGGGGTGTGCTCGTGATTAAGAGCCCTAACGCCGTAACTTTGAACATAGATATCCTTTTGTGTTTCATACAGCACTCATTACACTCTACTCCCGACCTCATTAAGCGCTCAGTATCAATACAGAACGTAAAGGTCTAGTCAATGTTGGACACTGAACTGTGGCCAACATCAGATCAATGGGGGACACCAAACTGTGGCCATCGTCAGATCGATGGAGGACACGGAACTGTGGCCAACTTTAGATCATTAGGGAACACCGAATTGTGGCTAACGTCAGATCAATGGCGGACACAGAACTGTGGTCAACGTCAGATCAATGTAGGACAGCAAACTGTGGCCAACGTCAGATCAATGGGGGACACTAAACTGTGTCCAACGTCAGATCGATGGGGGACACCAAACTGTGACCAACGTCAGATCAACGGGGGACACTGAACTGTGTCTAACGTCGGATCAATGGGGGACTCCCGAACTGTTGCCAACGACAGATTAATGTGGGACACCAAACTGTGGCCAACGTTAGATCAAGGGGGACACCGAACTGTGGCTAACGTCACATCAATGGGGGACACCGAACTGTGGCCAATGTTAGATCAAGGGGGACACTGAACTGTGGCCAACGTTAGATCAAGGGGACACCGAACTATGGCTAACGTCAGATCAATGGGGGACACCGAACTGTGGCCAATGTTAGATCAAGGGGTACACCGAACTGTGGCCAACGTTAGATCATGGGGGACACCGAACTGTGGCCATCGTCAGATCAATGGGGGACACCGACCTGTGGCCAACGTTAGATCAAGGGGGACACCGAACTGTGGCCAACGTCAGATCAATGTGGGACACTGAACTGTGGTCAACGTCAGATCAATGGGAGACACCGAACTGTGGCCAAAGTCAGATCAATGGGAGACACCGAACTGTGGCCAACGTCAGATCAATGTGGGACACTGAACTTTGGTCAACGTAAGATCAATGGGGGACACCGAACTGTGGCCAACGTCAGATCAATGGGGGACACCGAACTGTGGCCAACGTCTGACAGAGGATACCTCACGAATATGTATTAGCAATACATTACAATATTGTAACTTGTAACTTCTTTATTTAATAAACGATACAATTTGAATAGCTTATACATTACAATATTCTGAGATCAGAATTTTGTAATGTATAAACTATTCAATTCTGAACTTGATTGTTGAAAAGATAGTCGGGTTTAAGATTATGAACTGACTTTTTATAGAACGACAGTTTGCTATAACCTTAATAAGAACAGATTTTAGAAGCAATATTTTAAAGTGCGACTCGCTCAGTGTGTAAATGGGTACCACCCTTAGATTAAACTTTATGAGCCCATAAAAGTTTTATATGGCGAGTGCTAGTAGAATTAAGTTTTCAGCTCACATGAAGCAATTTTAAATGATGACTTGTTAGTTTACTCATGATTATCATACATATTTCAACAAGAACCGAGCAAAGAGCACTATTGTGCTATATACAAATTAGTTTTTAGCTGTAACGTATTTTTATTTAAGACTAGCTGTACTATGTATAATTATCAAGAAAAGACGATGAATGCATAGGGATTGCCAGAATAAGATTACCAGCTGCTGACCTAAGATGTTTGTTGTGAGAATCAGCCAAAAATGTGAAACGTCTTCAAATATAGTCGGAAGAAAAAGGATCTTTGAAAACCGAGAAAAGAAGACAAAGTAATCTAAGATTTCTACGTTCACGAATAGAAAGCCATTTTAGTTTGGAACGATAGTGACTCACGTGGTCGTACTTACGAAGACAGAAAATAAAGCGAATACAGGTATTCAGAAGTCGATCAAGTTTATTTAACAGATCTTCAGAAATATCTAGAAAAACCGTCAATAATAGGAATAACAAGGGAATTAGCAAGAGTAATCTTTGTTTGTATGGGATTCCTCCCCAGAAGTTCCCGTTGTTTAAGCAAAGAATTGAGTGAAGAGAAGCATAAAATCTCCTAGAAATTTCCTTTACATGTGGAACCCATTTTAACTTAGCGTCAAAAATGACACCAAGATTTTTAACAGTGGGAGAAAAAAGGATTTTGCAGTAAATTGTAATAAAGTTGTGACAGCTGCCGATAATGATGGCTTAGCATTTGTCAGGATTCACATTTATGCCAAAAATATTAGACGAGGACTGTAACCGAAAAAGATCGCCATTGAGTGATTTGATATTATTATTTAGATTGTTAACGGAGGAAGAGGAATAAAGTTGAAGAAGATCATCGGCTTACATGTGATATTGACAGTGAAGGTGTTAAGAAAACAAATTAATAAAAAGAGAAAAGAGAAGAGGGATAAGATACAGCTTTGTGGTACATCCGACTTAATGTCAGCCCAATTAGAAAACTGATCACCATCACGCGTTTTTTGTCGTCTGTCAATAAGATAAGATGAAAACCAATCAACAACAGAAGGAGATAGGTTAAGTTTAGGAAGAACAACAAGTAAAAGGTCATGATCAACGACATTGAATGCATTACATGCAACAATGCATTGCATTGAAGTCAATGAATGAATTATAACTGTCAAATGCGATTTTTCCAAATTACCTCTGATATCTTCTGTCACGTTCAAGAGATCAGAAGTGGTGCTGTGACCTTTTCTGAAACCAGATTGAAAGGGATAAAATAACTTATTAGTGGAAAGGAAATCAGTAAGCTGATGAATGAACAATAGAAAAACGACTATGAATTTTGAAAAAAAAAAGGTAGAATTGATATGGGACGATATTGTTTAAGATAAGTTGGGTCTGAGACTTTAGGGAGAGGGATGACATGGGCTAGTAGCCATTGAGCAGGAAACTGAGAAGAGGAAAGGGATGCATTGACCATGGGAATGACGGCAGGAATAATATATTTAAAAACATGAGAAATCATTAGGCGACCTATAGTATCATTGCCTACAGCTTTGGGTTTCAGGGACAATAGTTTTATTTAATTTGTCTTGGCTAACACTAGTAAACGAAAAAGGATTAATAAAATGATTTCGGCCACTTGCCCGAAATCATTTTTAAAACATAATGGTAAACCCTTAGCTTTATAATAAAGCTAAATTCTTGGCCATAACATTAAATTATATGCGTTTTATTTCATCTTGAAAACCTAACCTCTAAAAAAACACCCTATGGGATAAGGGCAGGAAAATGATAAATTATCGATATGTCTAAAAGCAAGCCTGGTCTTACAACGGTATTGACATTTGAACCAGTGAAACTAGACTCCGTAGATTTATCTTCACATGCAACACTAAGAAAATGGTGACTTACAGTGTATCGACCCCCCGCCCCCAACCCTCCCAACTCATAACCCCTCGCCTGTTGAGTTTCCAGTATGAACCTAGTACATTATAGTAGTCTGTGATCTTCGTTAACGATATTGGCGGTATGTAATCTGTCTCTTAGTGTCTAACAAATGACAGATATTTAGAAAGTGCTCAACAAAGAGTACATAACGCTGGAGCTAAGGTTACATTAAAAAAGTTTATAATAAAGATAGTTGTTAAGTTATCTTAAATTTTCTAGGTTTCTGCGCAATTTTCTGTTTTTTTTTTAATGTAACAACTTTCTACGATGTATTATAAGACATTAAAAAAAATGTCATGCTGTTCTCAAGTTATAGCGTGACCAGGAGAAATAAGGGGTTCATCTCTATATATATATATCTCTCCAACCCTGTGATCACCAACTCGCCTGCTAAGTGTGGTGATTATGGCAAAACCCTCCCGTTTTTGGAGGAAGCTCCCATATATGAAACGTTTTTATAAAATGTTATTTTCGATTTATAATAAAATACTTGCACCTATTTAAAAAAAACAATACGCGGACGAAATCGCGAGTAAAAGCTAGTATACAATGTTGTGCTTGGTTTGGTTGGTGGTAGAACTTAATTTAAGTGCGTGTGGCTACCACCATCTTGCCTAATTCTTTCGCCATAACAACAATTCCCCAGTTTGTTGAGGATTCCGGATGACGAGCGCCTCCACCTTCGGCCTTATCTTAACTTATAACCTGGTAAGATGAAGGCTATGAATAAAAAATAAAAACACTACGCCAAATGTTCACTTCTGATTAGTAAGATATTAGATAACATTAAATCGTCTGTGTTGCTTGCTATGAGTATTTATAGAATACCTACCACTGAACTTTAAGACCATAAGGTTCACTTCGGTTTTCCTATAAAATACAAGTAAGCGCGGCGTGAATTCCTTCTTTTATTTTCAAAATTATATAAAGACTGACTCCGTGGTTGTAGAGAAAATCTATTTAGGGTATTTGGGTAATTTTATTTATTATGTCTGTTGATGGGCGCTCGGAAGGCAATCTGCGTCATGTTACTTGTAAAACACAGCTATTTAGCAAGAGTGCTTCTTCAAGTAACTGTTATTTCAATATGACAAATTTCTCAAATTGTTATTCATATAATAATTATTTTTCGACATTTAAATAATGTTATTTAAAATTTTATTAAATTTCATACATTTAGATAATAAGGTAAAATTAGTATTAATTGTAATGTTTGTTTGCTAATTAGCTGGACCTAGCAGATAGACGAAGATTTAATACATATGTATACCTAGGTGCACGAACAATAAATGAATTATGAATTATGTTGAAGGGAATTGGTACATCTAGGTATAAATTAAAATGCTTATTTGAGTTAAGACGTGTACTCTCCAACGACATGAACCAAACAGAGTGAAATCATTCACTCACATAAGGGTAGATACATATTAAAAAAAAACTAATTAAACACAACGGTTTCACTCTCGAGCATGTCCCCGCGCGTTAAGGCTCGTCCTTCAACCGAAGACTCTTCTTCAGGTAATAATGGGACAATCTTGTCATGGCTTCGCCGAACGATGCCATTTGCTGTTCTTACATCAGCGACCCGACATATTCCATCACTGGGTCCAGGATAAGCCGCTACTATGCGTCCAAGCTTCCACGTTAGCGGTGGAAGGCCATCTTCCTTCAACAGGACCAGAGTATCAGTATGTAGGGAGTACTTCGATGATCGCCATTTGGCAAGCTGCTCCTTACTCCATCGAGTCCAGAAATGCTGACGTATCTGCTCAATGCGCTGGAAGCGTGTAAGTCTGGTGACAGGGCAGTCCTCGTTGATTCGGTCCGGTAGAACGGTGAGAGGTTGGCCAGTGAGAAAATTGCCGGGTGTAAGGGGGTCAAATCTGCTGGGTCTGATGATAACGGAGAGAGTGGCCGAGAATTAAGAATCACCTCGATTTGCACCAACGTCGTAGTAAGCTCTCAGCACTCTATTTAAATGATGTTTGGTCAGACGAACACAAATTTCCCACAATCCTCCGAAATTTGGACTATAGGCAGGTATAAAATGGAAATGGATACTTTTCTGCGCTGCTTCAGAAGCTAGTGAATATCAATCTAATATTATTATAATATAATTACTCTTTTTTTTTCGACTGGGAAGCGCTAGGCCTTCATCTCACCTGGATAAAAGTTGAGATAAGGCCGAAGGTGGAGGTGCACTTCACCCGGAATCCTCAACAAACTGAGATACTCTTCAAAAACTTGAAAATGTTATATGCGCCAACGAATGAGGTTAAAACCGTTAGGAACCGTTATCTGAGAAGATATGTGAGGGTTTACCTCTTCGAGAGATGAATCTGCGTAATGCCAGCAGGTAGTTATTACTTGTTAAGTTACCCACTAACTCAAGGTGTACCGCTTTGGTCGTGAAACATACGAATAGGGCTATGTAGGACTTGATGAGTCTACAACCACGACCAGTGCGATTAGCGACGGCGACAGGGCCCGCGTAGTCTACGCCTACATTTTCAAAAGGGTACCCACCTGGTTGAAGTCTTTGCTGTGGTAAATTACCCATCAGGGGGTTATACACCTTGTCTTTCATACGATTACAGCGCACGCATTGACGAAAACACTTTTTCGCCAAGTTACGACCACCTATCGGCCAATACACTTCCCTAATTGAAGCCAATAAAAGTTGAGGGCCGGCGTGCATCAATCGCTTGTGTTCAAAATCGAAAATTAACTTCGTAACTTGATGTGTGGACTGTAATATTATAGGATGCTTCTTTTCAAAGGGTAAATCAGAATTATCTAAGCGCCCTCCAATACGAATCAAGTTCTCTTTGTCTAAATATACATTACATTTTATCAGTGGGCTTTTAGTAGGCAAATAATATATAATAGTTAAATGTAACTGAGACCTCATCTTTGATACGAAAGAGCTATAGGCTCGCTAAGATGAGTCTGTGTAAATATGTAATTCCAACCGCAAAGCTGAATCACAGATAACTCATCGCGGAATGCGCAAGTCGTGCTGGTTAACTGGCAATCAGCTCGATCCAGGGCTTATTAATTTCCGGTGGCATCATCACACGACAGTCGCTGTAACCATAGTTTCTGTAATAGAATTTTCATAAGGATAACACATGGCGATAATAACCCTAACGGATCAAAAATCTGGGCGATTAATGAAAGTATGTCACGCTTCGTGTTCCCTTTGGCTATAGTAGGACTGATGGGAAAGTAAAACTCGACAGATGTTGAGTTCCATCCGAGGCCTAACGTCCTACTCGCATCAGAATAACCGATGTTCACGTCAGGTGATGTCTGATCGGGCTTAGGTAAAAGTTGAGGATCGTTATACTTCCATTTCCTCAGAGGCATACAAACAGAGGCTAGCTCAGCTGTGGCCTGGTCACGTATGTATAAAACTTCATTGATTTCATCACCACCACTTAGGAAATCAACTACATAAAAATCATGGATTATTATTTCACCTATTAGGGTCCTTACAGTTCATACCTATCTGTGTTAAGCAGCGAGTGGCAGTAAATAGTGCACTAGCTGTACCGTAACTAACCAGGGTCAGCTGATAACATTTGAGGGGGGAATGAGGATTACTTTGATCGCGCCAAATGATCTGCTGAAGCGATTTATTAGCAAAATCGACTTCTATACTCCTATACATTTTCTCAACATCTGCCACTATTACATACCTGTGCTGCCTAAATCGTAACAGAATTGACAGAAGGTCATCCTGAACCGTAGGCCCAATCATCTGAATTTGATTAAATTAAACTCCCGAGGTAGTAGAACTACTTGCATTAAATACGACCCGTAGCTTGGTCGTCGTACTACTTTCACGCAAGACACCATGATGTGGTTGAGTAATGAGGGACCGAAGTGTTCGGTTCGCACTCTGAAATATGACCTAATGATTCATTCTCCGACATAAATTCATTATACATTTTACGTAATGACTTATTATTCTTGAGTCGACGTTCTAAAGATAACACTCAATTTTTATCTCGCTGATAAGAATCACCTAACACGCTCGGTGTTTGTTTTAATGGGATCCAAACACATAACCGACGAGTTGTGTTATTCATAAAATGTTCTTCACAAAGCTTCTCCTCAGGAAAATAATGAGAAGACTGAGGGCTAACTTCTTCAAGCTGCCAAAACCGCGTAAGTTGGGTTTGAATGTCATCATCAGGACAGAGGGAAGTCATCGAATCAACTTGAGTAATAAAATTACATTTAATTAGTGGAAAAGTAGGCACACGGCCGCGACTTACAGGCCCGGAAACTATCCAACCTAGTCTTGTTTCATAAAGTACCGGTTTGCTGTCTCCTAACTTAATTGTTTGCGAACCTAAAATGTCCCAAAACACATCAGCGCCGATGATCATTTCAACGGCGGCGGGCACATAAAACTGAGGGTCCGCTAGACAAAAGGCGAGCGGCCGCTAATGCTATCACCATCTACCGTACGCGACGCCGCCGCCTGAGCGGTAGGTATGGGCGTAGGTATTTGTTTTTATACATTATACGCATTCACGTGAATTAAGTCGCTATGCCGACGTTTACACATTTTACATTTAGGCGTTTTGCTCGAGTTAGCGTAGTGACCACTACGAAAACAAATTAAACATAACTTAAATAACCTTAAAATTTGGAATTAATTTGTATCGATCTTCATTACTTAATGCCAGGAACTTCGGACAATTATTTAAATAATGATCATCATTATAGTTAGGGCATGGTCTCACTGACGATAAATTAGAAACAGATTTTTTTAAAACCTTGATAAGAAACATGGTTTTTATTTTAGTCGTAATTTTACTAATTGCCGCATTGTTTTGTTATAATTCAATCGTCTCAATAAAATCTGCGCGATTACGCATAAATTCCATAAAGGCTTCAAGATTTCGTTCTTACCACTCACGATATGTCTTTATGTCTAACTTTATCGTGATAATATAAATCAAAAGGGTATCCCCGTGTGTAACTAGTTCTCCTAGGGTTTCTAAGGAAGGTAAATTCGTATTTACCTGATCTATTATACGTTTTAAATTGACGGACGACTTTCTTGAGACCGTTTCGATGTTGAATAAAGCTGCAACATGATTTTGAATCAACAAACGTTTGTTATCAAAACGATCACACAAAAGTTTTCACGCAAGAGAATAGTTTTTTGCAGAAAACTCAATAGTTTTAATTACCACAGCAGCCGAACCTTCTAATGACGCTCTCAAGTAATGAAACTTATTAATCTCATCAATCTGATAATTCTTATCAATTAAACTTGAGAACGTGTCATGAAACACCATTCAGGTTTCGTATGAACCACCAAATTTCGGCAGCTAAATAGTGGGCAACTTAACGAGCCTTTGACTACCGTTAGACCAAGAACTAATTGAGTCGGTTTCAATTTTATTATGAGCCTTATTGCAGGTATCTAAAAGTTCATTTGCATTAGCAAGTACTCGATAATAATTACTTTCAAACTCAATTCGCTCACTTATATACAAATCATCATCAAAGAGACACTCGATTTTTAACTGTACCTCATCAAACGCATCATATAAAGATACAATCTTACCGATTCGTAATTGTGACTCCCTGGTCTCCAAGGAACTCAGCGGCGAAGAAAGTCCACGTCCACTCACAGTACTGAGATAGTTTGAGAATGCAGTGATACGAGCTTTGATACTGCCTCGTTTCCTTATCAAATCATTCTGAGAGACTGTGGTTGACTTGGAACCTTTTACTGTTCCTCTGCCATACTGGAATTGATACAGTGACAAGCTTAACTTTATGTACTTAGGACTATTACAAAATTTTACCTACAATAAATTAATTACTGTGCATGAAAGCAATTATTTAGATAGGTACTATATAGGTAGATAGGTACTCCTACTTATAACGTTGAATGAGCGAACTAATTAATTAAATAGATGACCATAAATATGTTAAATTAACCTTTGAATCTGCAATGAGCTTTGCAATATGTACTTGAATTATGACGGTCAGTTAGCGCCTACAAACGAAATGAATCTACCTACTTTGTGCGAACTATCAAGCCTTTGTCTACAATTAACAATGACATTAGATAGATATCTAATGATAAATAGAAATCATTATTCTCAACATTATATCAAGATAGATGTAATGTTGAGAATAATGATAAATCTGTTGAAATTAAATGATAGGTAAACTATTCAACAATAACAACTAAAAGACAAATAATTATGTTAAGATTTACTACTAGCTTAGTAACCAAGATTTATCTAATACATCGACATTATTTGAATACACCATTCTCTTATAAGGTAGGTATTTCGTTTAATAATCACGGCGCAACAACAAACATAATACAACAGCAATATAAAAGTTTGTTTATTGCTATTTTTACATCAGCGTGCCACATTACGGGCAAATGGAGAAAATATAAATGTTATGTTGTGAGAACAGCTTAAGCATGATGATGAGTTTCTAGAGACACGTAAATCATGTAACACATCACACGAGCTACTATTCTGTAGCACACTACAGGATGCTACAAATGCTATGGGAGCATGTTGTGCTATAGAACGCAATAAATACTAAGGAAATCTGATGTGCTACAGAATGCTACATATACCATGGAAGTCTGATGTGCTATAGAATGCTATAAATACTAAGTTAGTCTGATGTGCTACAGAATGCTACACATACTATGGAAGTCTGATGTGCTACAGAATGCTACATATACCATGGAAGTCTGATGTGCTATAGAATGCTATAAATACTAAGTTAGTCTGATGTGCTACAGAATGCTACACATACTATGGAAGTCTGATGTGCTACAGAATGCTACATATCTTAAGGGAGTCTGATGTGCTACAGAATGCTACATATACTATAGGAGTCTGATGTGCTACAGAATGCTACAAATACTATGGAAGTCTGATGTGCTACATATCTTAAGAAATTCTGATGCGATTCATGACTGCAGTATCTACTGCCAATTCTAAAAAGGTGACCGTTAAAGAAATCGGATTTCACTAACGATAATGATTATACATCTCCACGACGAATCCAGCCAAATCCTCGAGCGTCTAGGTACTCTAAACGAGGATCATTCAACATAATTTACAAAAATGATTTCGAATGTGAAATTATTGAATTATGTTTCATAAAAGATACCTCATACCTCAAACCCAAAAAAGATCCCCTTTCCGTGATAACAATTAAAGAAAATTATTTATCCAGTTACTCCAATTAGAAACATTAAAAATAATATAATAATAACAATGATTACACTGGAATGTCGCACAAATGTGACTAATCATATCAACATTATTAAACAATTCAAATCAATAAATCAAATCTGTAAAAAATAGCATAATGTCAAATACAAATCTCTACTAAATCAAATACGACCTAGCAAATATGAATAAGAAAATTATAATAGTTTAAAGATTATAGAGGCATACAAACTATAAGAAAGGAGAACATGCTAAAAAAGTAAAAAAATGTGTGCCTCGATATAAACAAGCATTTTGAAAAACATTACCTACAAATGACTACGAAGAGGCTGATAAAATAATTACCTATAGGGTGTGTGATATTATATGTGATGATAAAAACGATAACAGAAATATTAAAATAATGTTTTTAACTATAATGCATAAATAATTTACTAGTATAATTGTATTAGTAGAGTAGAATCTCCATGTGACTATAATGGCTAGATAAGATTTTATAATATCTGTTTTGAAAAGGCTGATTATGATAAGGAGTAATTAAGGTTGTATTTGTGATTTTCATAGATTTTTGAATTGTTATTTCAACTAGTTGTAGGATAACATTATTTTAAAACTTTATAAACCATTTTAGTCTTATCACTAATACTGGCAAAGCTGAATAGACTAATTCTATTCAGTTTTTTTCATTTTATTAAAAAATTCGTCTCGTTTCTTACTCTTTTCAGGTCTTCGTAACACTTAATGTAGTTTTTTGATATGAAATTATCCCTATTTTTATTTAACTCATCTTCAATATACTACTTTCAAACCTTTCTGGTTAGTATTAGCTTAAGCACATCGTGTGTCAGTTCGAAACAAAAAGGTGGCAACATAAGATTGATGTGCATTTAGCCACCTTTTACTTTTTTTAGTTTAACTTAATTTTGTTATAAGTTTATGACAATAAACTAGATTAAAACGCAATTAAATCACTTGACGGCAATAAAGCGAAGGCGTTCGATACAATTTAAATCGTAACTCAGAATTTAAAAAGTGGTTAATGTAAGCTAACCGCATTCTCGCGTATGTCTATCATTAGTATTACTCTAAAGAGCAGCTAAGGTATACTTAGTTGCCCTCTAAAATATGATAAATAATAAAAATATTAATACAAAACATACGTTAACTGCATTTTTTATGTTATAAACTGAATATCAACATTTTCATTATAAACATGTGATTTATATTTTTCCTATTTTTTTCCATCCAACACAATAGTTGAAATTTTTTATCGTTGATTGTCATCAAAAAAACGGATTTCACGTGTTTTTTATCTCGAAATATGCTTTTGTGCCTTCTTCCATATCAGGGCAGCGCTGTTTTACCTCTTTTCTTAAGGTACCACTAACACCTGGTGTTTGCACCTCCGGTGTACATTATATTTCATAAGCAAATTTCCAGGCAGCAGCGTTCTAATTAATTTTGATCCGCGCGGTTTAAAGAATGGCATTCTATTCCTAGAGCAGAAAAGCTTAAATTTACTTGTTAGCGCCACGCAATAGAAAATAGCTAGTCTTGCACAGCGTAGCATATAAGCTGTAGCAGTGTCGTAGCAAATGAGTAAGAACCTCGTAGCAGCACGGTGCGGCGGCGGCGGCTGTGGCGCGGTTCGGCGTAGCACTATCGTAGCACACTGTACTATATAAAATAATATGCTGTACTATTCTATTTTGAAAATTCGCCGCAGTTGCACTACCTCGCTGTGGTGTGCTGGTAACCGTCTCCGATTTCCGTTCAATCGATCGCTAGTTCAAGCTCAGTTGACTGGTATGTTATGTGGTATAAAAAGGTTCACTCACTTGAAGTTGGGTCCGAAGTAGTATTCTCTGATAACGAACGTTTCCGATGAAAACCGTAATTTAGCGAATCAGTGAAGAGAGAAGTCCGATAATTTTCAATAAAGCCACTAGGTCTTATAGTCGAGGTCCTATGAAGAAACGAGAGGGGCTGAAGTTTTCGAAATCGCAGACAGAAGGAGTTTACAACTTAATCAAATTTGACGGTATCGCTATCCACGTATACGTAAAGTCGTCATGAGGGTCAAGGGTCATGAAGTTTTATCATTGGCGGGTCTTGGATAACGTCAGGTGTTGATATCGACAGTAAAACAGACTGTTGGACCATGAAAATTAGTAATAATCCTATAATGGAAACATTAAATAATTGAAGAAACTTTTGACGAAACGGCGGTAGTGCCATAGTTGTAGCTGCCATCTCTGGAGTGGCTCAGCCAAGTACCAGCTCGAAGCCCTGGACTCTATTGTGAGTCGTGCTGCTAGACTTATAGGTGATCATTCGATTGTTGAGGCCAACTTGCAGAGCCTAGATCACAGACGACGGGTTATAACCTGTACCTTGTAGATATCCATTTTTTTTTATTTGTATGGGGAAGCGCTTGACCTTCTTCTCACCTGGTTACAAGTTAAGATAAGGCCGAAGGTGGAGGCGCACTTCACCGGGAATCCTCAACAAACTGAGGAACTGGCTATCTTACCTCTAAATGCCGGAACACAACAACTTCAGAATTGTTGTTATAACGTATTTATTTTTTTATTTATTAGTAAGACGAACTTTATAAAACTTAATAAATAATTGATTAAATAAATGACTTAATGATTCAATCTAGTCTAGGTAGTCTATTAGCGGTCCTCACGAATGGTTACAGAATGATTGAAAGAATACGCGCAAACAAGCATTTACGAAGTTAACTTAAGTAACATAACTCAAGTGCCTACAAGACTAAGTTAACAGATATCTTACAAAATACATTTATTTACCTATGGTTATCTAACCCACAGTTAGCATTACTAAAAAGTACCTAGAAAACTTAATTAAGCTTTCACATAATTGATTACCTACTGATTACTCATTACCACACTATGCCGAACGAATCTACCTTTATTGTTAATACTGGTAAGGAATGGAACTCCTAGCCTTCGCCTGTTTTTCCGCACCAATACAATCTTGGAGTCTTCAAGTCCAGAGGGAACAGGTTTCTTTAGACAAGCGTGCTCTATACATCACTTGAATGCCCAGCCCAGTGTGTTGTTATGGCAAATGTTTATATAAATGGGAAAATAATTAAATGTGAATATAGTGCGACGTTACAAAACCGATGAGCTATAATAACAGTGTAATAAAGTCGGACGCCACCCACACCCAATAATGTAAAATTAACTTGCTTGATCGATGTTACACCTTAGTTAATTAGCTTTATTACAAACCCCATTGAAAATACCTTAACACCCACTCGTCCACGTTGACTGTTGAAAAGTACCTTCTCTTAAACCATGTTAATATAAACGGAGTGTTTCCCACATTCACCACATCTGGCCCAAAACTGTATAATTTAGTAAGTACTGACTCAGTGTAAAATCTTTAGGCTATGCCATCAAATAGTCTCAAGGTAGCTTCATAGCTTTTCCTTTTATGGAGTACAAACCACTGGATAATTGTATAATAGTTTATACTTTCCAAATACAGTACACGAGGGGGAATACATTTTAGCGCAAACAGTTTCAAACAAGACTCCAATGGTTTCAAAGCTCTCTGCGAATCGAGCTTGAGCGATTCTTCAAAGTTCTATTTTTTCCTCTCTTTTTGGTATTTTCTTAACAGGTACAGATACAAATGATTATCATATACGTATAACGTATAAATGACACTAAGTTTACAGTCATTCGTAAAAATTTTATGGGCAGAATATATAAAATTATTGGATTTGAGAAAACATCATTTTGACACACCAAATTATTTATGCAAGTAAATTATATAAAAGTAGTCTATTTTAATTATCAGGGAGTAGCTGCTACTATCTTCCTGGTGAAAGGATCCCTTGATCGCCTCTTACAACGTCCACGGAAGTATCATATTAATTTCCGGGGTACCTGACTACCTAATATAAACATAACGATCACTGATCCGCTTGCCAAGCATGAACATTATAGTGAATGTACTTTGTACTTTGGTAAACGCTTATAACGGACGTATTTTGTGAGGATTAAGACTTTTGATAATATTTTTTTTAATTCATAACATCTTTTGAATTTAATCTTTGATTTTAATAATTCAAAGAAAATTCTATATGTATTAAAACAGTCTTGAATTTGAAGTGATTTATTTGGATACTCAAACTCTTGGAACCGACACAGAGGAAAATGAAAGTCTAGTTCTGTAGTCAGCAGAAGCAGAAACATATTATGTTTGTTGTTACGTAAATTGTGCGTAATAAACATAATGTATGTTGAGATCGTAAATGTAATGGCTGCCCTGCCGCGCGGCTGCTTCGTTCCGCTCGGAACATAAACATCCACGGTAGGTTTTTCGACAAAATTTCGAGTCAATTAAATACAGTAGTAGTTCTTAACACACTTAACAAAAACTTTAGTTATCCATGCAAAGAATCATTCAATTTCATTATCATCCAACATTAATTTAACATTAAACATTCTGAATGTTGTATTCGCCTCTGTAAGCATTGGGTACTTAACATGTTTAAAATGCTTTTTAGCATCGTGTCTGCTGTCAGTGGGATTAGATATTCATGTTTGTTATTTTATCTCACGATTTCTTGTATATGTGAGGTATTATCTCACCAAAATAAAGTTAATACTAGTCAACACTATTAAATAAGTGTGTTTGTATTATATATTAATCCAATAATACTTTTTTTAACTATATCATTCACCTAGCATAGTTTTTGTACACTGCCATCCCCTTACAGTCAACCTCTCTGTCGTTATAAGAGTTTTTACTTATGACATTTTCTCTCACTCCTATATAATTCAATAAACAGACCAGGTGCGAGTCGGACACGTAATCCGAGGGTTCCAACCTTCTTTCCCAGGAATAACACTGTGAAACTGTTTATTGTAAATATAATAATATTTAAAGCAAAATTTAGGTAAACAACACGTTTCATGGATGAGATTATCTATTTTTTACAATCAGTGTATATTGTTGATGTTTCGGTAATTCCCTGAAATGTCAAAAAATTGCTCAAAATACCAACCCGTTACCTTCCGGATCAAAATATGCAGCAATTATAATGCGACTCGGAAAACGAAATATTTATGATTTGGTCCCATTGGCATGGTACAAAACCCTAATAACTACTTTTTTCCATACCAACACACAAAACTCTTTTAATTTATAAATTACAAGACATTTTTTTATTAGACCACTCGTGGATCAATTTGTTTTTGAAATAGGGATGTTAATCCCTATTTTAAAAAACACTATCCAAGGTGAAAAATAATGATGTAAGCCCATAAAACTTCAAATATTTTGAATTGATCGAATTAACCATTCAAAAGATACGAGTGAAAATTTGTAATCCTCAAAATCCATCAACTTATGTATAATGATTACAATGTTTATGTCTTTCAATTTTAATTTTCAATAAAATCAGATAAGCTGTTCGAGAGTTATGCACAAACATTACCACATACGTACACACATTACCGGATTTCCCAATTTAACTCGGAATAAATATGTTATAAGTAAAATATGGGTAATTAAAGGTGAAAAGAAAATTACTAACTGACATTACCGGGCAAAGACTGACGCCCACTTACACCACCACTAGCTTGAATATGGTAAGGTTCGTCATCCTTCCGCCGGGAATCGACCCTCGCCAGTAATAAACATTATATCAGATTATAAACTACAAACAAAAGTTAAAGCTACCCGCGCCCTAACGCAGCCTTGAGGTGTTTGCTGAGAGGTATGGTTGGTGGTAGGACTTTGGTAAGTCCATCTGGCTAGCTACCACCACCTTACCTAAGTTTGTCGTCAATTCGTAATTGCAGTGTTCCGGTATTTTAAGGTAAGAAAGCGGTTCCGTCCAGTTCTTAGAGTGTTAAAGGAAGGTGCGCTTTCACCTTCAGCATAATCATAGCTTAACAATAAGTGAGATGAAGGCCAAGCGCTTTTTCGTCGTGCAAAAAAAAGTACATTTATCTATGTATATGTCAGCGTTAGATTATAATCACAGTCCGTTTGTAATATGCCTTGGCGTATTACATTTTTTTTATATTTAGTGCATATTAAATTAGTATATGCTATAAAACTATATTACAATCTAGCCTATGTAGGCTAATGAGTAATTTTATGCTAACTTAGTTTTGTGTCACGTTTCTTACAGTTTCTATTTAAGGGGAGACACTACGTTATTATGTGTTTTTTAAAGTAGCACTTTCACTTACACTGACACTACTTTATACTATTTAACACTACACTAACTCAAAAGATTTAGTTCTTTTCAGTCTTCTCACTGTTTTTGTGTTGTCGAGCAGCTGGATTGCCTCAAGGTTCACATGTTCATGAAGTCTTTGTTCGTGAGCTTCTGCATGTTTTTTTATATCTTTATCAACGAACTCTATGTTAAGGTCCCTGTGGAGGTCGTCGTTTCTGATGTACCAAGGTGCTTCTTAGGATGAATAACAACTTTGTACACATATAAAAGGAATCATAATCAATCAAAAAAGCCTTAACTAGTGGTGTAAGAACAGTAGACTTCGCGAGCCCAATATAACCATGCAATAACCGCTTTCACTTTCCCTTTTAAACTTTTGAACAAATAGGGGTATAAGTTTTAACGATTAATTGCGTTCCCCTTATTTGAGGAGTTCAAACCTGGTGTTTACGGATTTGTCTTACAAAGGTGGAAAGGACTGCGTAGTCTGATTAGTAAACGTAGGCATACATTTTCCGAAAAAAAAAAAAATCCTACAGCAAACTCCCCTTTTCTCCCTCCACTCCCCTTTTTTCTTTTTTTTTCACAGCATTTTGTGTAGAAATGATGTGTCTTAAAAATTTAATTGAAATCTGTTAATAAATAACGCTACAGAAAACATTCCCCTTTTTCCTCCCTATTTTCCCCTTGATCGAAATTCGCGATCGATTTAAAAATTTGCATAAATCAAGGAACATGTTTGCCAAAAAAAGCCGAAACGACAAACCGACAGCGGCCAAAGGCATTTTTGGCCCATCTCGAAACTGAGATGCTTCGCTCGTTCGGTCAATTACTCACGACTTATGGAAAAACCTACAATATTTATTTTATTAGTCGATACCTACTTATCCGGGTTTTTTTTATAAAAACTAGGTTCAGACAAATTATTTTTTCGTAATGTTACACATTCAAGGTTGCTGTACAACACTTCTCTCACCTTGACACGAAGTCCTTACAATTTTGTGCATAATACTTAATTTAGTAAACCAGGCCACGTCTCAAACAATTACAAGGGAACATGCAATGTTACGAGTATCACGTGACATACCATACCTGCCATATACAGGTTTACTTTTAAGGAGACGAGAGGGGGTGGGGGGTGGGGGGATGGTCTTCAGGCAACAATACATTGAAGGTAAAATGTTAATTTATAGGGTATAGGTATAGCGGTCATAGGATACTGTCACTCACAAGGTAACGGTTTTTGGTACTGCTATATGGTCTGATTATAATACTTGTCGTATCGTGTGTGCTTGTTGTATAATTGTTGTACGTAGTCGTATATAACTCGGTTAGGTTTACAGACATTTACTTCTAATAAAATCGGCATAGTTCATTCACACTGTGCTCCTTCTGAAAGTATAGTTTCCTATTCCTCGTTCATTCGTTCTATGTACGTGTTTCTTGTTTTCAGTTGATACTCAAGACTCAGTAATGAAGGAATGTAGGAGCAGTTTTTTTTTGAGAATGTATTGAAAAATAATTCATTCTTTGATGAATGATTCATGCATACCTAGTTTTTGATTAAATTTTTAGTTTTTAGTTATTTATATTCGGCAAAGATCGTTCGATTTTCGCTAAGAACAGTAGTCTCGGTCGCGTTCGCACGTGATACCTACCAGTAAAGTGAACAGTGCTTACTCACCATAACAAAACCGCCGCGATGTTAACCTAGTAACCAATAGGTTAACATACACACTTTCAGAAGACACTTTCAGCAAGCCTTACGCAACAGCGTAAGGCTTGCTGAAAGTGTCAATTTACGAGTATAATTGTGTTGGCGATTCCAACTGGCCTTACAATGGATTCGCGATATGATATGCCATGTATAGGTTCTGTACAATTAAAAACTGAAACAGAGTTCTCGCTTTACAACCACTTCAAAGAGGTTTGCAAGCTCTACGAAAATGAAAAAAAAGAGCGCAATAACTCCAAATCCTCGTTGAATAATTAACGAGCCATAGAGAAAACTTGCACCAGCAATTAAAACGCGTCGAAAAAAGCATTCCAATGAAGCCGTTGACTTCTGTGATAGAAACTTCCTCTCAGCAAGCAGAATATGCTACTGATAAGGAAGAGCTTGCAAAGGAGACAGAGTGGATAAGAGCAAGGACTAGAAAGAAAAGAAAATTGAACATGATATCACCATCACTCTCCCCTCAAGAAAATAAGGAAGTGAAAAAAGATAAGCCTAAAAAAGTTCCCCCACCACCTCCAATCATTGTGTCAACCTATGTAGTGTCTGGAAGAGGAGCATTTGACGATAAAAATGTTGAATGGCGAAAGCGTCAAAGTGAACGCGACCAACGAGGAGCCATACTGAGCCATCACCAAGTCATCAAAATAAGTGCTAATTTCATTCCTATGAAAATAAATAAGAACGGCCAATAAGAGTAATGGCTAAAAGCTGTCATCTACTTGCAAGCCGGAACGCATAGTGGAAGACAAAATAATTTAATTAAAACAAAAGGCTTCAAGATTGAAGAAGCTATCAGCAAACTTAGCTGGAAAAGCAAGGAACCACTTAACATGTTCATGCTTACTTTCAGTAGCTGCGAAGAAATACACAAAATTTATGACATTAAATCTATAATGGGATGCGTGGTAGACATACAACCACTTAAGTCCACTAATCTGATTCCACAGTGTAAAAGGTTCCAGGTCTATGGACACACACAGAAAAACTGCGCCAAAGAGCCAAGATGCGTCAAATGCACTGCAAAACATTTGAGCCAGGACTGCATAAAGACGTGTCGCTCGAAAGTGTCGCCCATACAGCTAACTACAGGGGATGCATCATTGCAAAGGAAATGCAGAAAATTAAAAATAAAACCAGCAAGAAAGTTTCGATAACAACGCCACGGCCACATCAAGGTGCCGGTCAAAAAGTACCGTCAAACGATTTAAGAAACCAAACCACCAAAGGTATCCCTAATACACATAAATACAACTCATATGCCCAAGTAACTGCGCGGCGGATTTCATTTCATTAAAACAGTCCATTACCAAGAACAGACTACTCCTGATGATGGTAAGCTAGACCTTATCCTTAAATTATAACAACATTAGATGAGCGAATGAAAAAAATTGAAAATAGCACCAAACAAGCTATTCCTAAATTACAAAAATGATTTAAAAACTTAAGATCATGTGTTGGAATTGTAATGGGCTACAAAACCATCTAAAAAAGCTTCAAGTAGTCCTAGATGAAGAAAATATCGACGTGTACTTAACATCTGAAACACATTATACTAGAGAATCATATATCAAATTTAAAGAATACAAGGTCTACCATGCACGCCACCCAGCAAATAAAGGAAAGGGAGGAAGTGCAGTAATTATTAAAGAAAATATTAAACACAATGAAGAATACAATCACGAAGAGCCAGAAATCCAGTGTGTTGCAGTTTGTATCAATACAAAGCAATGTACTCTCACCATAGCAGCCATTTATTGCCTGCCACGCTTTAATCTGAAAAAAAAAACTTATCTTAGCCTACTGAAACCCCTCGATGAGAGATTTATATTAGAAGGAGATTTCAATTCTAAAAATACCAAATGGGGATCCAGACTTACTAACGCCAAAGGTAGAGAACTTATGACAGCCATAAAAGAAATGAAATGCGATATTGCAACAACAAGGTCACCTACTTAATGGCCAACTGACCCAATAAAAAATCCAGATCTGATTGACTTTTTTATTGATAAAAACATATCATCCAATTATATAAGCATAAAACAAAGTTACGATATGAGCTCGGAACCCTTAGCCTAGAGTTAAATGAAAAAATATCATATAAGAAAAATAGCATGGCTCTTGTCAATAAAAACACTAATTGGGAGAGGAGATCCGTCGATAGAAATATGACTGTCCTCCTTGACCATTATTAGCCCTTTTTATACTCTAAAATAAAACAGATAAGCTGACAAAATTTAAACCAATCACAATTGAGTAAATATAAACTCAAATTATCTTACCCTAGCATTGTTACAAATAGCAAGTGATATCGTAAAATCTTGTGAAAACCTAATTCGAGAAGTTTGGAAGTATTTTTAATTATCAAATTGTATTGTATCTACTTATATTTCTATGATTTGTGTTGAGCCAATCATATACGAGAAAATATTATCTTTTCCTAGCATTGTTAAAAACAATAAGTGGTTTAGTAATATCGTGTTGAAACCTAACTGAAGAAGATTGTAAGTATTTTTTATCATCAAATTGTATTGCTTATACGAATATTTTAAATATTAGTGTTCAACCAATCGTAGAGATTTAAAATATCTCTGCAATTTGATTAATAATACAAAGTCTTACTAATTCAATCTTTCTTAAAAACTAATTTATAAGTTTTTAAATTTTTGCTGTCATTAAATGATGTTCTTATTATTACACAGTAAATCAATGGAATATCAAGGCAACAAACAATTATTCATTACATAAACTTATAGTCTGAACTTTCAAATAAAAGTGTTTAATCAAAGTTTAATCTATTAGTAAAACACATCAATATTTTACAAAAATGTTGTGTGCTGTGTTTACTGTTTAAGAGGTGACAGATAGTTAGTTTTAACTAAATAAGACGTCAACAATTTTCCCGGAAACAACATTTGAATTTCACAATGGCATTGTTCTAAAACTAACTTCATGCTTATGATTATTGAAGTTTGACACTTAAAGTTGACATTGACATTTGTTGTGACGATTACAATTGGCAATTGAATAAATATAGTGAGTTTCCTTCAAGTGAAATATATATTATAACACAAACAAAAAGGAATGGTGACTAGTTCGATGTATTTTATCTTATTCAATTATTATAATCTATCACACGCACGCACACGTACACTGTCTATTTGAGAAATTTCTTTTTCGTATCTTCACACACGACACATTCAGTAAAAAATCGAGTTCGAGTTCGGGTTCAATTCAAAAGCAAACCCGCCCTACCTTGATATGGTATTCCGATGTTTCGGAGCACATGTGAAGTAGAAATTAATTAGGGTTTGAACCTAACTACGATTATATAGTCGATAAATCGATCAATCCTCATATGGGGTTTTATACAATAAAGCGACTAGACATGTATTATTAACATTATGTGAAGTCAATAAAATAGCCAAGTCTAAATTATTGATGCGCAAAAATGAATAAAACTTGGCAGAAATAAAAAAATATGAGCTGAATAGCTAATGAGCAATATATGCCTAAAAAACTGTCTCGACCCTGTCGAGCGGTTGCCTAGCAACGATTTTGTTTACTAACTTATAATTTAGTTATACTTTAATATATCAGTAATTTGCACGTTCCACTAATTTAATAAAATCACTCTCATAAGGTTTGCTCTCAGGATTAAGCTCGCCTTTGCCATGCTCATTATAAAAAAAAATAACTAACATTACAAGTTAATTAAAAAAAATACCCCTTTTCACCATCTACGGGGAGAAAATTCCAAAATATGTAATAACTTTTTTCAAATACCTATCTAATATTTATCGCACATACGCAATTTCAACAATATCGAATGAAACTAAAGATTTTAAAAATTTCAAGATATTTGCCCTATTTTCTTTTAAGAGGGATGATAAAAAATATATGTTTTATAATCTCGCTTAGTAATAGCAAAACATCTTTATAATTTGATTAAGTAAATATTTATATTTACTTAACTAAATTATAAAGATTTTAGATGCATCTAGTTTTGCCCCATTTCACCCTTTTATATTAATACTTTCTGAAATGTTTTTTTTTTCTAAATATACATTTAAATTATATCAAAAACACATACTAAATTTCAACTGCAGTGGATTAAATGAAAAATAATATCTGCGCACAAAAAGATTTGCTCCATGTCACTTTATTAGAGCAAGAATCTCAAAGATTTTTTTTTCATAAGTAACATTTCAAAGATACTACTTATAGACATGCTCAATTTGAACTCGATCGAATGAAACTAAGATTTTGAATTTTCAAGAAAAAAAAATTTCCCCCGTTTAAGATAATTAAATTAAATCATGTATAAAAAATACATGATAAGTATCTCAATAGTATTTAGAACACAAATATGTTGTACATAAAACATTTGCACTAAATCGAATTCTACGATTTAAGATACGAGTACATGTTTTGTCATATTCAACCCGTTAATAGTAAGATTTTCTAAAAGATGTTTTATAAGTAAGCATCTAAAAAAAAACAAATTAACAAAATTTCAACTCGATCGGATCAAATAAAAACATCTGTTAATATGAAAAGTAATACCCCTTTTCACCATTTTGAGGAAGAATTTACTTAAGTTTTTTAACAATTTAATAGTTATTATTTACACGTTTAAATTTTCAACTTAATCGGATCATTAATAAAGCTTTGCTTACAAACTGTATTGCCCAATTTTACCCGTTAAGATTTTTTTTTCATACACGTAATAACAAAACACATTAACAAAATTTCAACTCGGTCGGATCCAATATAAATACATCTCCATGCAAAAAAGTTTTGCCCCGTTTCACTCCTTTAGAATAAAAATCTCCAAGTTTTTTTTTATTGTTAGTATTTTAAAAGTATTATAATACACATATAATTTTTCAACTTAATCGGATCATTAATTAAGATTTTGCATACATTTTTTTTACCCCGTTTTACCCCCTTGAGTGAGCAAAATTTCAAGTCCGTCGGTCTTACAGTTTCGGTGCTAGCGTGATTATACCTACCTATTACCACAGTGGTAAATTAATTTAATGTAATAGATAATATGCTGTATTTTGTGTGTGCAATAAAGGATACAGAGCTTAAGAGCTAATAAAGAAATATTCCATATCAGGTTTGGCTAGTGTATATATACACACATCAACATTGTCTAGGGATATTCAACATGTTGTTGATTTTTACAAAAACTGAAAATAATTTCTTTACAATACTAGGTATGGCAAGAATCTTTATTTTGTGTTGTTTATTAATAATAATAAAAACAACAGTTTTATATAATTTTTGAATAAACATTAAAGTAGGAACAAAACCTCGAAAAATCAGAAAATTTACAAGGTTCGGTAAATTGTGTTAAACTATTTTTACGTTGCCATGACTTTATAAAATTACCTTTTTACAAATTAATAATCGGTGTTGCCTCCCCTGACGTTGATAACACATCTGCACCGGTTATTCATACTCAAAATTAGGGTGTCAAAGTCTCGCTGGGGTATGCGATCCCATGTTCTTTTTAAATGGCAAAAAAGTTGGTCTTGTGGTCAAATTTGATGGCAAATTGCTGAAAGCCCTACGCTGTAACATGTCCCAAGCGTGTTCAATTGGGTTTAAGTCGGGTGACAGTGCAGGCCAGTCCAAAACCGCGACATCATGTTCCTGAAGGGCAGCTGACACCAAACGCGCCGTGTGTGGAGGGGCATTATTATGCATGAGCTGAAGTTCCTGGCCAATTTGAACTCTGTGAGGGATGATCACATGTTCTATGACCTCGTTCCGGTATTTTAGTGCAGTCATGCTGCCTCTTATCCAAATGAGCTCGGTTCGCGCGCCCAAACCATGATTGTCCCACCTTGGTACGCATGGACCTTTTGTGGCTGCTGGAGGCGACTTTCTCTGCCTGGAACTCTCCAAACACGTGTTCTTCGTGAATCGGGGTGGAATCCAAACCGAGACTCATCAGTAAAGAGAACCATTGTCCATTGGCCATTGATCCATAACAAATGTTCTTGAGCCCAAAGAAGTCGCCTTCCGCGATTGCTTCGTCGTAGAGCTGGCACACGAAGCGGCCTACGAGAATGAAGATCGACTTCATGTAGCCTTCTTCTGACGGTTTGGTCGCTGACTGACAGCTGATGGTCTGACTGAAGCCTTTGCACTAGCTGCTTTGCTGTGAGATTGGTTCCCTCCCGGAATTTTGGAGAAAACGATCTTTTCTAGGGGTGGTTACTCGTTTTTTTCCAGTGTGGCGCTCTTTTACATCCCCAGTAATACGATAACGTGGCCGCAATCGAGAAATTACGTTTTGATTAGTGTTTCGGGTATTAGCAACCACGCGTTGGATAGCACCGGCTTGTAACATGCCTATCGCTCTTATCATTTCTTCTCTGCTTAAATGTCGACGTTCCATGACATTAGGAATATCACAAGATCCGTTTAAATTAAAAATTACTTAGATAGCACTAATTGATTGAATTAAATAAAAGTTAATTTATGTTAGGCAAAATTAACGTTGTTTAATTTAAATCGGAGTCCCCATTCTATCTTGTTTATTGCGTTCTATTTTTATTTTTTTCAAAATTTTGAAAAGGGCACAAAAGAGGTTTAATTCCATATATAAACTTTTTCTCAAAAAGCAAATAGTTTGTAAGCAAATCATTTCGAAATGGAATATCCCTAGACAATGTTGATGTGTGTACATACATCAAATACCTACTTCATACTATTCCATTGATTTTATTTGGTTTGTAAAATAAGTGAAGTGTTTATTGGAAGTAGTTGAGAGCTTGTATTTCATTAGTAGGTACCTACTTACATTTTAGGTACTATTAAATATTATGTAACAAGCCTCATAGCTCGTTGGTAGTAACTCTGCCTTCTGCGCTATAGGTTGTGGGTTCGATTCCCACCCAGGACAAACATTTGTGTGATGAATATAGATGTTTGTTCTGTGTTTGGGTGTTGTATTGTACGATAAGTATGTATTTAGAAAAAAATAAAGTATTTAAGTATCCTATCCGTAATCTAGTTCCCATATTACAAGCTATGCTTAGTTTGGGGCTAGATGGCGTTGTGTGAAATTAAATATCCTGTAATAATATTAATGTGTTCCTACTTACCCACCTAATATTTCATTAAAAACTGTGGCAATTGATATTTTGCGACTTATGTCTATTTCAACACTTTTTTTTTATTGTACGACGGGGAAGCGCTTAACCTTCATCTCTCCTGATAACAAGTTAAGATAAGGCCGAAGATGGAGGAGCAATTTACCCGGAATCCTCAACAAACTGAGGAACTGGCTATCTTACCTCTAAATGCTGGAACACAACAATTTTAGAATTGTTGCTATGGTGACAGAATTAGATAAGATGGTGGTAGCTAGCCAGGCGGACGTAAACAAAGTCCTACCACCAACCAAACCAAGCACAATATATTGTACTCCCCATGGGGATCGAACCCGGGACCTCTGGATCTGAAATCGATGGGTTTAACCACTAGACCACAGAGGTGGTTGAAATTTGTTGTGTTAGTAAATACAATCATCAAACTCATGAGCTCCTTTAAATAAACTCTAAAAAACGAATAACAGAGACATAATTTGTGCCGTCATCGCTTTCAAAACTAAACTCATAACAAATTCGATCACTTTCTTGTTATTTTTTTATTTGACAGGTGAATTGGAGTTTCGAGTGCATACATGATTCCCCATACATAAAACTAATTGCATGTCATTACTCGTAATGTCAAAATCTCACTCAGAATAGTTCATTTCATAGCCACGCTCATCACTGCGGATTTAGCGCTTTGAGGTAAAAATATATGTTTACAGAATGGCTTTGCTGATCCAGGAGAGTTTTTGTGTGGAAAGTATATTTTATCAGCGTCCTACGTTTTGATTGTGCTCAATTCGTATCTAAATATTATGTAGATGTGGTTTCAAAAAAGAGGTTAGTTCTATGTTTTTATCGTCTTTTCATGTTTTTTAGTGTTATTACTATTTTAAGTGTTTCATTTTATTTTAACTTCTATAATACTAGTGTGGTACTTCTTAAACCAAATGACTATATTTAAGACCTTGTAAAAATAATGTTACTTACGTAATAGAGGTCAAAATTTGTTACCACGCCTCCAAGTTTGCGATCATCAATAACACTCGTTAATGAAGGGCGTTGTTGAACTATATGTATAAGTATATAAACCCCTTAATTTTTAGGTGGCATGCGACGCGCGATGTTAAAATTAGACACTGCCATAATATTCAAAGCGAGCCTGCAAGGCTACGATTGAAGAATCGTGACGTCATCTAATTATTAAATACTAGCTGACCCGGCAAACGTTGTTTTGCAATAAGTATGCATTATTTCTAGTGAATATTTTGGTAGTCATATACAAAATAATTAACTTATTGGAAGAGTGGGGGTGAAATTTATTGTAAAGTCTGTGGAAATTGAACCCGTTTTAATTTAATTGGCACATATGTGGGAATCATAGGGATTAACGGTAGTAATACATCTTTTTCTCGGAACTTGCCATTCAAAATGCTGGCTTCCGCAAAGTTTTTCATATTTTTTTTCCCTTTTTCCCCACTGCTCAACTGGAGTGCTCAACTCAGTTGAGCAGTGGATCATCTAACAGTAGGTAGGATTTTGTTCCCCTCTGCTCAACTAATAAACTGGTTAATGAGAGCATTTTGGGAATCAATGACTGTGCAAAAATTGGTCGGCAATTTTGTGCATCCAGTATTTTCATGTACAGCTACTTTTACATCGCGGATATCTTACAGTAGTTTTTCGAATGTTTCAGCGGATGGATTTTGCAGCATTTGAACGCACATATTTACTTTCAGCTGTATTTTTTGTACATTACGCCACCGTGACGATGATTTTAAGCAGGCGTTGATCTCATCAGCGTACGTTGAACGTGGAATGACGGGAAGTGTTTTTCTGAAATCACCTGAAAGGAGCAACAGAGTGTCGCCGAACAGGTTGTCGTTGTTTTTTGTCTTTCAATGTCCGGTTTAACTCCTCGCGCGAATGTTTCTGTGCCACAGTGCATTCATCCCAGATGATAATTTTACACTGTTTCAGCACTGTGGCCATGGATGATTGTTTTTATGTTACAAACTATTTGTCTGGAAGAGTCTGGATTATTTTGAATATTTAGTGGCAGTTTAAATGCTAAATCAGCAGTTTTGCCTCCATCCAATAAAATTGCTGCAATGCGAGATGCAAGGCCAATGCGATGCAATAATTTGATCTTATTTCGTTATTATTTAGTAGTAATTAGCGAAATGAGAATTGTTTATCCAGTTCCAGCTGGAACAAAAAAAAATCCACCTTGTTCTGCCGAAACTGCGAGCATAATGCGGTCGAAAATGGTTCTTTATTCCCCAGTCAGGTAGTGGGATATTGCGAGTAACAATCGCTACCATTTTTACTGTATTGTACTGCAATTCACGATTCATTTCAGTGTTAATTAAATAGATGCACTACGATTTGGCGAATGTATACATGACTGAGTGGTAAATTGGCAATGACAATGCAATGATTCTCGATAGCAATCAATAATAATGGCCGAAAACTATTACTATGATATGAACTATGACGAGTGAGAGAAAGCTTACTGTGTGAGAAAGACATAAGGCTTCGTTCTTATCTCTACTCTGTGCTGTTTACGGGGTGAGAAATTACACCGGTAGACGCCTTGGAACAACTGATCGAGTGGTAACTGATCAATTATCGACCGCCGAAAGTAGAAAATTATTGAAGTACTAATATCGCTATTAAAAAAAGGGTTGGTGGTAGAAGGGTGAAAATGTAGACTTTATAAATAAATAAAAATACCAAAACAAATGAATTTGGGGTGGACCACCCATAGGTAATACTTAGGGGTATGAAAAATTGTTTACGTCCTATTCCATATTATATTTAAGACCTATTCAATATACACACAAAATTTCATAGAAATTAAGTTTCGGAGGAGTTTAATATAAAAATATTCCAACAAAACAGATATTAAGTGTGTGAAATAGCACAATAAAGACATTTTATTTGCATTCCAAACAATGACAACCATCCAAATTGACAAAAACAGTGACACAAATTTCCGAACCAACCAACAATGACAACCATAAAAAAGTGGACCCGAGTCTACCGTACCCCGTACCGAAGAGCGAAGGGACGAACGTTAAAATGTTTGACAGAAAAATACGTAGAACAGTTTATATGGGAAAATGAAACTGTTATTTTTACTATCTTCTTCGCATGTTTTCATATTTTCTCAACGTTTAACCTTCCCTGAACTACGACAAACATTTAAAAACCAAAATCAGCTAAATTAGCCCAGCCGTTCTGGAGTTTTGGCGAGACAAACGAACACCAATTGATTTAAATTATAAAGAAGAAGATAGATAGAAGATAGTTCGTAAGTGTTACTTCAAATATAAATCACAACAATATTATAAAAGGAAAGCTTGCTAGCATGTTTATATGTTTAGGAGCTAGGATGTTTATCTCCTTTACGCTAAAACTGTTAAACGGATTGAGCTGAAATTTTGCACATATGTTGCGCTAGACCAGCCATAGAACATTATGCTACTTTTATCCCAAAGTTAGTACCCATGGGATTGAAATAGGATGTCAATCATCACAATACAAAACTCTTTGTTTGTTCTTGCTTCGCCCAAAAACTATTTTTTTATAAATTATGGGTTATCTTTTTACTAAATTTATACCGCTCCAGGTCAATCAAAAATGAAGTCTACAATGTAACGACTTTTAAGAAAGCTTTCATCAATCGTGCCTTGTAATAGGTATAAAGTAGCTTCACTGAAAATTTAAAACGCATCTTATAAATTGGTGCGTCACCAGCAATGGTGACCAGATAGAGCGATTCTCCGTCAGTTGTGGCGTTGAACAGGGTTGTGTCTAGTACCTACTCTCTATGCTCTATACTTCTCGTAAACGAGAACACACAAATCAACTCGGAGGGGACTCGCATATATTTTCGCACTAGTGCTGCTATTTATTTGATTTACTATTTGTTAATTATTAATTAATTATTTACTAAAACCAGGGATGGTTTATTTGAAATAAACTTAGTCTCGGGAAAAATATATGATATTATGACAAGGTTGTGTTCTTTTTCTTATATACAACAATGAGACGGAACAAACTAGTAGCCCACCTGATGTTAAGTGCATTTCTTGCCTATAGCAATGCCGTACTGAGTGGGCTGTTCTGTCAAGTGATTTTAAAATATGTTTATTTTTGTCTTATAGAGGGGTGTTGTGGAAAGAGGCTCCTCCAAAGCTAGAATAAGTATATCTATTCAGCGTGGCAATGCAGCCAGTGTCTTGAGCACGCTTCCGCCTGGTACTGGTCTGGGACAGTTGAGTTTCGTATAGGCCGTTTGTAACGGTCCTTTGGTAATCTGACTGCTTCCTTTGTACATAGTTAGTTTAATAGTAAAAAATATGTTTAATGCTTGTGAATAAATACTATCCACTTATTTTTTTTTATTATAAATTCAGAACATATTTTGTTAGTACTAAATAATTTATAAAAAAACATAGACATAATGTTAGTAGGTTAATAGTTATAGATTTATCTTATCTTCGTATTCGATGCAGAGTAGATTTGAAACGTTTATCCTATCCATGTGTATCTGTCAACTAGAATAATACTATTGTTTCTCCGCAGCTAACTGGAAGACGCGTATAGTGACGCGGGTGCCAGCGGTAGTCGGCGGCGAGGCCGTGATGCCGTGTGACATTCGGAAACCGCAGCAGGCCGAAACCATGTCCATCTTCGTTTGGTACAAAAATGACGTGCCAGTGTACAGGTAACAGCTCTCATTTGCTCACTTGCCACACAACACCCTCGATGTTACAATTCGTTTAGCTCTCACTCGCTCACTCACAGGTAACAAAATATAACTACCTACCTACCTACCGACTACTAACTTTCTTGGGTTATGTACTTCGGTATAGGTAGTAGGTACATATTACAAGTATTCTGGTCTAAGATATGCAGCAGAGTACAATAGCACCAACCTCTTCCACTGACGGCTGAAGTATTAGGTCCTTACATATGAAATTGGCGTTTTGTCGTACTGGCCACTTTGATCTTAAATATCTCCTCTTTGGTTAGGAATTCCAAATTCCAATTTAAACAGCTATTTACTCATGCATTTGTGTTTCAAAAACCGTAATTCATTTGTTTTTTTCTCTTTTGCTTTTTTTTTCTGCGTGACTCATTTCACAAAATGGAAAACTTAAAATATCGCATTATTTACGAGTACGAGTTCCACCGTGGCACCAGTGCTGCAGAAACGGCTCGAAGGATTAATGATGTGTATGGTGGTGGTGTCGCAAAAGAAAACACGGTGCGTTTTTGGTTTCAACGCTTTCGTTCTGGAAATTTCGACCTGCAGAACAAGCCCCGTGGACGGCCGGAGACCAAGGTCGATAATGATGAATTGAAGGCTATTGTGGAAGCAGATCCATCGCAAACCACATCACAGTTAAGTGGACTAGTGCCGGTGTCGTTCACTATAGCTTTCTTAAATCTGGTCAGACGATTACGGCTGATGTCTATTGTCAGCAACTGCAAACCATGATGGAAAAGCTCGCTGTTAAACAACCGAGACTTTTCAATCGCTCTACGCCACTGCTGCTTCAAGACAACGCTAGACCACACACGGCCCAACAGACGACTACCAAATTAGAGGAGCTTCAATTGGAATGTCTAAGACATCCACCGTACTCTCCGGACCTTGCTCCAACAGATTACCATTTTTTTCGAAATTTGGAAACTTCTTGCAAGGAAAAAAATTCAATTCCGATGAGGCAGTCCAAACCGCTTTCAAAGATTTCATTGATTCCCGTCCGAATGGTTTTTTTAGTAAAGGGATCAATGAACTACCTATAAGATGGCAAAAGTGTATAGATAGCAATGGTACATACTTTGATTAATAAAATATATTTTAATATGAAAAAATTGCCTTTATGTTCCTCCCATACAAAACGCCAATTTCATATGTAAGGACCTTTTATATAAACCTTCATTCCAAATTTCAAATAAAATTTTCTTATTTTTAGAATGGTTATTACATGAAATATCTCTATTACTTATCAAAACATAATTATTCAGCTCAGGTCAAGTAAAGACTTTTTTTTACTTGATCGGAGTTATTCAGAGATCTAACAAACTTAATCACAAAGAAAAACATAACTTACTTTTAATGTTCGACATTTTTTTCTATAAATTTGAACAAAATTGCATTTCACTTGTTTCATCGTCATTGCTGTAGACACATTCAGTAAAAATCGAACCCGAACTCGAATTCACTCAAATGTCCCAGCTCACTTCGAAAGCAAACGCTTTTTACCAGGAAATGGTATTCTGTATATGTTTTGGAGCACAAGTGAAGTAAAGTAAGAAGCGAAATGAGATAGGGGTTGAACCTATGCTTTATTTGTAATGCGTGTCGACAAATCGATCAATCCTCATATGGAGTTTTACACAATATAGCGTCAAAAAACGTATTATTTACATTATGGTTAGTCATTAAAATAGCTAAGTCTATATTATTGTTGCGTAAAATGACTAGAACTTGTCAGAAATAAAAAAATATAGGCCGAATAACCAAAGGATCTATGCCTTAAAAACTGTCTAGACCTTTTCATATGGTTGCCTAGCAACGCTTTGTTGGTAAATATTCCATATCGAATTTGACTAGAGTATAGGAACATACATTCCTAAGTACCTATTTAGGTACTAGATACATAATTTGTGCCGTCTTCGCTTTCAAAACTAAACTCAAAACAAATTCGATTGCTTCGGAAATCCCCTTACAGAATACCAAATGTATGTCATTCTATACTCGTAGAGTCAAAATTTCACTCGACATAGTTAATTTCATAGTCACGCTCTTCACTGCGGCGCCACGCAGGTATAATCGAGCTTTACAGAATACGAAACTATAATCTCACTGCGGATTCAGCGCTTCTAGGTTCGAAATGTGTTTACATGGCTTTGCTGGTCTCAACTTGCAAAGGCCACCAATTGGTTCCTAGCCACAATTTGTCTAATATTGTATTGTGATTGGCTAAGGAAATGCTATTAATTAAGGAAATGGTATTACTTTTAAGGATCGCCATTGTAGTTTAATGCGTTTACGAATCGGATATTTAAAATACGACACGGATTACCGTGTCGTATTATCGATGGCACTAATAAATACGAACAGCTGGGAAAGAGTTATAAACTTTACTCGGTTGATTTTAGAGCCTTTAAAAGGCTCATCTCGATGATAGACCAATAACCTATAAATGCTTTGTTTCGTATTTATAGTAGCTTTCAAGTTAATCCGTCATATTACATTAATTAAAAAAAAACATTGCAACAATGTGTTTAATGTTGATTTTAAAAAAAATGAGATTTATGTAATCGTGTAGGTACCATAAATAATATTTACACTCCGTTTTGTGTAAAGTCCTTCAAAATCCTTTACAGTTGCTCACAGACATGTTTACCCCTTTCACATTTAAAATGTTAAAGGGAGATAAATAGTTAACGTGATACTTGCCAATGATATCAAACATTCAATTCAGGAGTTACTGTGGAATGTGGCGGTTACTTATTTATTATCTACATATTTTTAGGACAAAAAAAAAACAAATATTTATAATTATAATTTATAAATATTTTTATGTGACAAATTATTAAAAAAAATGGCCTCAAGCACTCAATTAGTACTTATCAATAAAATACAGCAATCATTGAAATATATTCCATTCGTTTAAAATTAATAACTAGTTTCAGACAATTGCAACAATGTAGGTAGGTACACTTTACGCAGAAATTGTTATTCATAATACGAATTGAATGAATTAATAAAATTATAATACTTGAAATAAGATTTATTCAATAAAACGTACAATTAAACTGACTATGTACAAAGGATTCAGTCAGATTACCTAAGGACCGTTACAAACGGCCTATAGGTAACTCAACTGTTCCAGACCAGTACCAGACGGAAGCGTGCCCAAGACACTGGCTGCATTGCCACGCTGAATAGCTATGCTAATTCGCTGGCCTAAATAAGAGCCAGCCCTTGGGTCACGTGTCGCCGCAATCAAAAGCCCCGCAATATTTTTGAAAACCCGGAGGGCACCGGCTCCCCACGGACCCAAGGTCTCCACCCCAAAAGGCTCAAATAGGTAAGCTCTGTCGAGACCACTATATTTGCGTCTTTTGTGATCCTCGGCCGAATCAGCCGCCGCACCAGCCTTAACTGATGTCCCAGGCAGATGAGATGGCGCTAGGGTGTCGACGCAGGTAGCGTCCCACACCAAAGGCCTACCCATTTCCCAAAGGACAAGAGTCATACCGTCGGGCCGCTTACCATCATCACGTAACAGACCATTCGGTTCAAGAACGGCTGGCACATTGACACTGGTAAAAGCTCGACGGATAATGTCATTAGGACTTGCGTGGTGCGAAATCCTGCCGGCAGACCTTGCACACGAAAGTCCGTGAAAACCAAATTGATCTACGGCCGCACCGCACCGGCACTGGTGAGAGGCGCAGCATCTTGCACCCAGCCGAAGACAAGTGGCAATACGGAAAGTTACAGGATCCATAAGTGTACCGGTATTGTAAGATGGATGTGCTTGCAGCCAAAGACCTGATTCCCATTTTGAAACAGCTAAGAGACGAGCACGATCTGTGGAGGTTGAGCACGTATGTAATAGATAATTCCGTGTCAACTCGCACAGAGGCCCGTCCCACTGCCGTTGTGCCGAAAGGTGTTTTGGGGGATCGGTATTAGGGCAAGCACTATGCCAAGCATTTTGAGCCTCGTCAAGATAATAAATTTGGAGTATATTGCCAGGAACAGCCGAAATTGATGGTAAATAAAAATGTAAATGAAAATGTTACAAGACATGAAATCATTGCTTGCTATTCAACTGAACAGAATGAGCCTACACTGACACGCAGACATAAGCGACGTCATGGTACGAGAAGGTCGACAATTTTCATCGCAATAAGACCACATAGTACGGTCCCAGGAAGAAAATTACCCCTTGACACACGGTAAGGCCGACCAGCCTCTGAAAACCATGGCTGACACAAGTAAGGTGCGACTGGACTCCAATTGTACATTGACAGAATACCCTCACAGAGTATATTTAACATTTATTTTATTTGTGTCGGTTTTTGATGGTTGTATAAAGTTTTTGGTTGCTAATAAAAAAGTTACGATGATCATCAGCCAAAGTTTCGTAAATAATTTTCGTCGCCGGTACGTGCCGAGCTTGAGTTAAATTGTGATTATATAGTACTTCTATGAAATGTGGCTAAAAGTGTTTTAAAATTCATTTCTGAATTAAAGTTTTCAACAATCCTCAACGCCCAATAATAACTTTTTGTCTTTCTATATGAGATCATGTGTCCCATGTGATCCCTGGAATCAGTGGTTCGTGTTGGTGGACTATTATGGTGATAGAGGTCGCACGGTGTCACAGGCTAAATCAAGGAGAACTGGATTTATTGGTGCGCTAAAATAGGAATATAACCGTTAATAATTTTAACCGTTTTGGTGGTCTACTGGTTCTACCTACCGATTTCAGATATAGAGGTCCAGGGTTCGATCCCCATGGGGAGTACAATACATTATGCTTGGTTTGGTTGCTGGTAGGACTTTGTTTGGTTCCGCCTGGCTAGTTACCACCATCTTATCTAATTATGTTGCCATAAAACGATTCAAAATTTGTTGTGTTCCGGTATTCAAAGGTAAGATAGCCAGTTCCTCAGTTCGTTGAGGATTCCGGGTGAAGTGCGCCTCCTGTTATCTCAACTTGTAACCAGGTGAGATGAAGGCCAAGCGCTTCCCCGTCGTACAATATAATAAATAAATAAGATGTAAGTTTATAGGTAGTATTATATTATCTATTTATACTTATAATAAAATCGTGGAAAAGCTGTGTCTGTACATTTAATATAAAAAAAAAAATGATGCTAGTAGGTAGCATTTTTTATTTAAACAGATGAGCATAAAAATACAGTTTTTAGAATTTTTGTCTGCTGGTCTGTTTGTTTGTGCACGCGTTTTCCGGAATGGTTTATCCGATTTGCATGTGCTTTTCAATGATGTGTTATGTATGGTTTAGGGCAGGATCTAACGATCAATAAAAAAAAAAAAATTTACATAAAAGTTGTGTTGACTTTGTAACATTTTGTTTTTATGCGTGCATATCTTTTCTATATATGATTGGATTTTGATAAATTAAACGAATGATGTTAACCCAAATATTACATTATTTACTGTTGAAGATTTCATTGAAATTAGTTCAGTACTTTCGGAGATTAGCGTGGTCAAAAAGACGTTTTCGACGTGACGCGTGTGTTGTTAACACACTTTTATCTTTTATGCATAAGTGAAGCGTTGATGACGAGTGATGAGTTAAATTATCCTTGAAGATTTAAACTTTAACCAAGAATTTATTATTTGTTGTTGTGAAAGTATGCAAAATCGTAAAAGGTCGGTAATATCGAATATGAAAGATTCAGAGTTGCTGTGTAAACGCTTGGCTATCGAAGTGGAATATCACGGTACAATTGATTCTGATTCTGAAGGTAGGTTTTACCTTTGCAGTTCATAAATGATAATTTATCATCATCATTATCATCATCAACTGTTATTTTCCTGCCCGTATCGCTCATTGTATAAGTGGGTCAGTATCATCATCGTTCTCATCACCATTATCATCGTATCATGACACGGGCCACGCTTAGTAATCGCAGAGTTGGTATATTATATAGAAGGTGATCCTCATACGATCCACGCTCTGAGTAAACCGACCAACTAGGTGGAAAGCCTGGCTTGTCGGTTGGTAAATAGACGGTGATCAGAGGTGAAAAGTGAGCCTATGTATTTGTATGCATAGACTCACTTTTTCCCCTTCGAGGATTCACGAGGATTTTATTTTATTTAGTTTATAAGTGTATATGCTGCTTTACCTGATACCCAACAAGAGTAATGGGGGTTTTGGCATTGCCACTATCCTTGGCAGGGGAGTCGCTGATCACAGTGTCGGTGTTAGGTAGATTAGGTACCTAGCCTACTAGAAATAGATGAAAGGTGCTGCCCATCTCCTGGTAAAATCCCTTGGTCGAATCTAATGACATTCAGAAGCGGTTAGGAGAGGGACCATATTAACTAGAAACCATTAAGATCTAAGATAAAAGACTGACCAAAGCTTGCGAAGAAATTAACGTTGACTTTTTAATCCTTGCATGTGAACGGACGTTACGTACTAAAACTAAAACTGTAAACATTATATAAAAACTGTAATTCTGGCATCGTTTTAGGAAATTTGAAACATCACCGTCATCATCACCACTCAAAATGTACTACAGAACATGGGAACAGCGTAGCCAGCGAGACAGTCATTGTAGCGTTAGTATCTCCATGATCCAAATGAATGTCCTGTAATATTTAGTATCTCCATGACAACCATGGAGGCAGATTTTTTAATGTATCTACTATGCTCTTGATCGCTAGATTTGCACAGACAAGGATAAGGTCTACGATGGAGTGAACCTACCCAGATAACCTAACTACTTGAGTGTATGCTGCCACTTATCTCTCAACTCTCAAGTCTCAACGAGTGTGACTGGGGGATTTGCCATAACCACCACGCTTTAAAAGCGAGTTGATGATGGCAGTATTTGTGTTTAGTACTTAAGATTATGTTGCCCATCTCCCAATAAGAGTAAAGGGGGGATTTGCCATAATCACCACGCTTGACAGGTGAGTTGGTGATTACAGTATTATTGTCAGATAGGTTTTGCTGCTGTCCGCCCATCGCCTGCTAAAATCCATTAGTCGAATCGAATGGCATCCACGGGCGGGTCAATAAGTCCCTCTGCTAGGGACATACATTGCTGCCGCCACGAACTTCAAATGTTGCATTAGATAGGTAATATTTTAATGTCAGTGATGTAAAGTTTCACTTCGTTTTTCTATGGGGTAGGCAGGATAGATCCAAATATATTTGGAAAATATGTATTTACGGCGACCTATGTTATGTGCAAGTTAAACTGCACTGGTACATCTAGTAGTACTAACTAATATGCTTGTTTTAGTTACTCCATACATACAAAAACGTATTACATATTTATAAAGATAACAAATACATCAAATTTCTTTATAAGCAATTAAATTTTCACATTAAACATAGTTTAACGTCATCGTCCAACTAGGTGGACAACGGTTTATCGGTTGGTAATATAGGATCACGCGGGTCAAGGGGTAGAGATACTTAACAGGTATAAAATGTATCGCACTCGGATTTTTTAGTTTTCAACTTTTAAACTGGTTTGGGCTGTAAATCATCAAATTTAAATGATGTAGATGTTGCTGAAGTAGGTGTGTTTTAATGAGTTAGTACCGCTAGTATCACCGGCGTCTGCGAGGTGAGGATCTTTGTTACCACTAAACCACAGAGGCGGTCAAAAGCTCCCCACGGTCAAAAACCCAATGGTCTCCTGGACAAAACGAAATTCGCATAAGAGCAGCCATCTTCAGGTATGACAAGTCCTCATTAGTAAACATTTACCGAGACAACATACAGCTTGCTGAAACGAGAAACCGCCTCTGAAGCCTCAACAGTCTGAGTAACTTCTTATCTGTAAATGTTTACACATTTACAGATAAGAAGATACTCAGACCTTACCAATAAATGTCAGAATATTAAACAAATTGCATTGTTGTCAGACAGGCTTAGGTACGGTGGTTGTAGATAGCCAGGCGATGAACCAAACAAATCATTATATTGTTCTTCCCTGGGGAACAAACCCGTGGTGACCTTTAGATCGGAAACTGGTAGACCACCAGACTACAGATGTGGTTAAAACCACAGTTTCAAACCACTCATAAAAACGAATCAACAAGCAAAAAAGCCTATAAGCCCGACGCTTAGTCCAGAGCAACGAGCTTATACTTGGCTGAGCTATCCCAGAAATGGCAGTAGTTCTCTACACACGAACAGTCCTGATCTTAGTTCAACGCATAAAATGGCACGTACTAATCAATGAACTGAACTATCGTGGAACCCGCTCGGTTGAATCGGTGGTTTTAGCAGAGAGCACACTCGCCTGAGTTTTGGAACCGTCTAGATTAATGTCACAGAGTTAAGCTTGTGGTTCGAATCCTCCCCCATCGGAGATTGATAATCCAGTCCGCACCAGCTCGTGCATTTGGAACAAATAAAATGATATGTGGTATCACACTGTTATTGTAGGTATCACTTTATCGTGTTTTTATTTATGTAAGTACGTTGATAATATTTTTTCAATGTCATGTCATGTTTGGAGTGTATTTAGGCATTTAGGTATAATCTTGTGATCTAGTCCAGGCAGCGGAATCACTGGCTTTGTGGTTACGGCTGAACGATCACAACCCTGGTGGGATGCACTAGCACCACACTAGCACCCACCCTCCTTAGAAGTACAGCGACAAACAGTTTACTGTACTCCGATGGTGCGAGGGAGTGCCGGTGCTCTTTGGAAAAGCTCGCTCTATCGTAGAACTCATCCATGTCTGTAAAATGCTTATGCATGTTTGGAGTTTATGTTGTAAGGTATTGGAGAAGCCTTACAACATAAACGTACTTATGCTCTCAAATACAATTTATAGTGATTATTTAGGATTTAATGTGGACTCGGTATAATACATATTTCATGTGAGGCGGTACCACCCCAGTAAAATGTTGGTTGCCACCAATAGGCCACAGTTATTTCTCATGAAATTACAACAATCCTATGAGCAGTAGGTAGGTACCCAAAACCGACGGTTGCCTGTGTCATACGGAGCAATAAAAAAATTACAACAATCCTATGAGCAGTAGGTAGGTACCCAAAACCGACGGTTGCCTGTGTCATACGGAGCAATAAAAAAATTACAACAATCCTATGAGCAGTAGGTAGGTACCCAAAACCGACGGTTGCCTGTGTCATACGGAGCAATAAAAAAATTAAAACAATCCTATGAGCAGTAGGTAGGTACCCAAAACCGACGGTTGCCTGTGTCATACGGAGCAATAAAAAAATTACAACAATCCTATGAGCAGTAGGTAGGTACCCAAAACCGACGGTTGCCTGTGTCATACGGAGCAATAAAAAAATTACAACAATCCTATGAGCAGTAGGTAGGTACCCAAAACCGACGGTTGCCTGTGTCATACGGAGCAATAAAAAAATTACAACAATCCTATGAGCAGTAGGTAGGTACCCAAAACCGACGGTTGCCTGTGTCATACGGAGCAATAAAAAAATCGCCCCGAACTAAGATTTCATGATCTCTGGTTTATATGTGGTCAACGAATTGAGGAACTGGCTATTTTACCTCTAAATGCCAGAACACAACAATATAATAACCACGGAGATTATGTCTCAAATATTAGGTCCTTACATATGAAATTGGCGTTTTGTCGTACTGGCCACTTTGATCTTAAATATCTCCTCTTTGGTTAGGAATTCCAAATTCAAATTTAAACAGCTATTTACTCATGCATTTGTGTTTCGAAAACCGTAATTCATTTGTTTTTTTCTCCTTTGCTTTTTTTTTCTGCGTCACTCATTTCACAAAATGGAAAACTTAAAATATCGCATTATTTACGAGTACGAGTTCCACCGTGGCACCAGTGCTGCAGAAACGGCTCGAAGGATTAATGATGTGTATGGTGGTGGTGTCGCAAAAAAAGAAAACACGGTGCGTTTTTGGTTTCAACGCTTTCGTTCTGGAAATTTCGACCTGCAGAACAAGCCCCGTGGACGGCCGGAGACCAAGGTCGATAATGATGAATTGAAGGCTATTGTGGAAGCAGATCCATCGCAAACCACATCACAGTTAGCTGCAGGCTGCGGTGTTAGTGACAAAACCGTTTTAATCCACTTGAATTAAATTGGGAAGGTGAAAAAGCTTGAAAGGTGGGTACCTCATGAATTGAGTGAAGCAAACCGACAAACGCGCGTCGACTGCTGCGTTACATTACTCAACCGGCACAATAATGAAGGAATTTTAAATCGGATCATTACATGTGATGAAAAGTGGATCCTGTACGATAATCGTAAACGCTCATCGCAATGGCTGAACCCTGGTGAACCAGCAAAATCTTGCCCCAAGCGAAAATTGACTCAAAAAAAGTTACTTGTAAGCGTTTGGTGGACTAGTGCCGGTGTCGTACACTATAGCTTTTGTAACGTTGCGTCTAGCGCCGTTACCTATAATTAGAATATGCATACGGAACCACAAAAATATTATTTCAAAACAAAGGATCTTCTGCGCGACCATAGAAGCGGTGCGGAACGCCATCTCAAACCGGCCTCGGTGTACCACGTGACACCACCAGTTGATTGCCAATGCACTGAGAGATCGCTCACTACCGCCTTCGCGTGTGCACGTATATAAAATTATTTAAAGTACGTACCTACGACCTACCAAATTTACTCAGGATCCCTCTAGGGTGAGTTTTTAATAAATGTAACCCCTTCACTATCACCTGCCGTAGCGCTTTAGCAATTGTAGATTAATATACCATTGTAAAGCTGTCTGAACGAGTCATGCTAAACTGCCGGTAGTTTCACCCTCACCGAATCGTTGGACCTTGCACCCACGCTACTGAGGATCAGCTGTCCTTCCGGTGACTCGCAGGCCTCCTAAAGAGCAGGCATTAAGTCTCTCCTTGTTCCAGGATTCCAGTACGGGAGTTTGAGGGATACAACTAATTGGTTGCCCTACTTACCTACCTACCTACCTACCTGCCTGCCAATCTCGTAGTCGCTACCGACACGACTGCTGGACTTTACTACAAATATTTCCTCATCCCTGAGAGCTGGAGCGTCTACCCACTACCGGAAGCAGCCTACTGGGGACTCGCGTGCTCAGGCCAGTGATTTGGTGTAAATAACTGTTGAGTGCGCAATTTGTGCGGCTGTGTAATTTTATAAGGACATTAAAAGTGAGGCTGCTAAACCCTCTTTTAATACCCACTATACCTCCTACCTATCTGCGACCCTAACGTCACAGTGGCGCCCATTTACGTGGTAATTGCACAGCCTATCAGTTTTCGTACTCATCAGATTAACTAACTAGCAGTTTAGCCAGGTCTAGATCGGAACGTGTGAACGAAGCGGCGATCTGTGGCAGCCAACGCGAACTGGTACGTACCTACCTGCATTTCACGCTTTTGCTGGTGTAATGTAACGTGTCTTCTTCTATTATTTCGTTGTAAATTGTTACGTACTTGTAAAACTAACAATCTTTATTCTTGATCTATTATATACAATATCTAAATTCTACTAAATATAACATTGCAAGCATCTTAAAAGTTTTAAAATTATATACTACCTGCTAAATAAATAAATTATACGTAACAGTTCGCATATCACTTTCATGCCGATTTTGCACCATAATTCATCTCCATTTGCACCATAAAATCGCCGATTCGTAGTTATATATTCATTATCATTGTAACAGACAGCTATTTTTATTTTTCTGTAGCGCTTGGCGGCGGTTGCAGTTCGTTCTCTTATAATACGTATAAGAGGCGATATTAGGGTACCTACCTGTATCTTACGTACCTACTTACTTTACAACTGTTTTAATTTTAATTTTCTTGTGTTTTTTATAATTGTTCTGTGTTCTTGCTATCATAATATCATATCATATCATTAGTAATGGAAACTCACCCTATTAAATTCCTGCTGCTAAACAAAAATGAGCTTTCGTATGAGGTCCTTATTAGAGGCGAGGAGCCAGCACCTACAGTTCTTAAGTTACGTAATCAAATTAACAAACTAACTACGATGATTCCATCTGAGGACATACAGGAGTCGGGCGTGGAACCCGAGGCTGATCTGGAAGGCGTTACGTTATCGATTAGGGAATTTATTTCGCGTATAAAAATACTTAGTGAGAAATACGAAACAAATCTTTTCGAGCGCACTAAAGCGTTAGCAAATCACATTTACTTTCGACTAAGCCGGATGGATAGAACTGATATTGCTGAGAGGGTAGATAAGCTACAAAAAGATTTCTATAACTACTACGCTACGCTAACTAAACTGGCTCAAAATTACATTACAAGCTTTGCATCGTCGTCATTCGAGCAGTCTAGCTCTAGCCAGTCGTTACCTACTAGTGTACCTACGGTTGATTCGTTCAGATGCGAACGTAATCATATATCCGACTTACAAAAACTAAAATTTGATGGGAAGTCGTGTGTGCGTGTGTTTATTCAAAGAGCGAATGAGTTTTGTACGTCTAGGAACATTTCACATAAAAAATTGTTGACCTACGCAACAGAAATATTTACAGACCAAGCATTACACTGGTATCGGAGCGTAAGACAGGAAGGTCATAGCTGGGATGATCTCACTAAGTTACTAATAGCTGATTTTGGTCAATTCGACTACGACTATAGGTTAGTGTCGGAAATTCGCAACCGTACTCAGGGCGACTCTGAAAATATTGTCATATACATGGCAATAATGTCTGAAATGTTTTCTAGGCTAACTAAACCTATGTGTGAAGCAGAAAGACTTGAGGTACTGCTACACAACATCAGACCCTGCTATGCGAATGTTCTGGTCTCGCATGGTGATGGTATTGACTCCATTGATACTCTTCGATCATTATGTCGTAACTATGAAAAAATTCAAGCGATGTCCGCTCAGTTTCGTGAACCTCCTAAGGTAACCACGGAAACCCTAGCTCCGGATTTAGCATTCTCTAGACCACAAGATGCGGTTAGTTCTAAAAACTCTGGGAAACCCAACTATTATTTTAACAGATATAGTAATAATAACTATAAATCTAACCAAGGTGTCGCAGGAGGCTCAAGCCAATCCTTTAACAGGAATAGTGCGATAAAACCTGCCCCCGGTAACTCTTACTCCGCGCGTGAACAGGTAGCTGCTATAAATCCTACCATGCAGTCAAACGAGAGACGCTATTGTCCTCGCTGTCGCGTGAACTCTCACACTCTGGGGCAGTGCAGGCAAGACCGTTACGTCGTTTGTTTTAAATGTGGAAAAAAGGACGTTAAATATCCGGACTGCACGGACTGCAATCCTTCTGAAATGTCGCAGTCAAAAAACTAGACAACTCAGATTGCTGCAATGTTAGTACTACCACTATTAAAATACCTAAAACTACTAAATCGGAGTGGAATGAGTGGCTACACCTAATAAAAGTATTTTCTTCTAGTTACTCCATTGCATCAATCTTAGATCAGAAACCTGCTAACGACGTGCGTCCGTACGCATATATAAAAATAGGCGACATATCTACCTACGGGTTACTCGATTCAGGATCGGCGGTAACGATACTAGGTAACAACTCACACCTACATGTACTTGCTTCAGGACTTACACTGGTTGATACTGGCCTATCGAAATTGTTTGTGGCTGCCGGTGGCCAATCACTTACTGCCATTGGATATATCTACCTACCTATTCATTTCGAGAACATCTTCCATGTCATAAAAGCATACGTCATACCTGAGGTAAAATCATCCCTGATTTTAGGGGTTGATTTTTGGCAAAAATTTGAGCTATGCCCTAAGTTTCTAAACGCAATAAAATTGTCAAATAATACTGGGAACTGTATCGGTGAACTAAATCATTCTCCTGGCATCCTACAATCCTACGATGAGCTAATAGGCGTGGAACGAGTGACTGCCGACAATATCGTGGATCAGTTCAAATCTATTTGTTCTGAACGATGCGGTCTAGGTCGTACACAACTCGTGAATCACTGTATTGATACAGGTGAGTCTGCCCCTATTAGGCAGCGATATTACCGACTCTCACCTGAAAAACAGCGAATATTAGGAAAAGAACTAGATGAAATGCTTCGCCTGGGTGTCGTCGAGCCCTGCGAAAGTCCTTGGTCATCACCGGTATTGTTGACCCCAAAAAAAGATGGCTCGTTACGATTCTGCTTAGACAGCCGTAAACTAAACGCGGTGACTAAGAAGGACGCATACAAATTACCGTACATCTCTGAAATTCTAGACAACCTAAAAAACGCTCGATACCTATCTAGCATCGATCTCTCCCGTGCATACTGGCAGTTACCAATTTCAGATCAGGATCGAGATAAGACTGCGTTTTACATACCTAATAGAGGGACGTTCCGTTTCGTCACAGTACCTTTTGGTTTAACCAATGGACCTGCTACTCAACAGAGACTAATGGATCTATTATTTTATGGCCCTGAATTCGAAAACTCAGTCTTTGTATTTATTGATGATGTAGTCATCGCATCTCCTGACTTCCAGACTCATATTGCTCTTCTACAAAAAGTGAAAGAGAAACTAAAAATGGCAAACCTAACTATTAACTTTGAGAAATCCCAATTCTTTCGGAATGAGCTGAAGTATCTCGGTTATGTGGTTAACTCTAAAGGCTTACACGTTGACCCTGGGAAGGTTGAAGCTATCCTCAACTTTCCAATACCTACGAACAAAAAGGAGGTTAAACGATTTCTTGGTACCGCTTCGTGGTACAGAAGGTTTGTACCAAACTTTAGCGCTATTGCTGGTCCTCTAAATTGCCTAACTTCTACCAGCAAAAAGACCAAGTCATTCACGTGGACCGAAGAGGCGGATAACGCATTTTGCAAGCTAAAAGAATGCCTGGTTTCAGCTCCGATTCTAGCATGCCCTAATTTCGATTTACCGTTCGAGGTCCATACTGATGCCAGTGATTACGGAGTAGGTGGCTTACTCACGCAAACCATTAATGGTGTAGAACACCCTATTGCATATATGAGCAAGTCCTTGTCCGCTCAAGAGAGGAACTACAGTATCACGGAAAGAGAAGCCCTAGCAGTCCTCGTAGCCCTCGAACACTGGAGGTGTTATCTAGATAACGGAAATAAATTCACTATTTATACTGATCATTCTGCACTAAAATGGTTCCTTAATCTGAATAACCCTACTGGCCGTCTCGCACGCTGGGGTGTGCGAATATCTTGTTTTAATTTTGAAATCAAACACCGTCGTGGTTTGGATAATATCGTACCGGACGCGTTGTCACGCGCATGTTCGGTCGCTATGATCGATACGTCCCTTAAAACTACAAATACTAAGGACGAGTGGTACCTAAATATTTACCACGGCTGCCAAAGCTCACCAATTTCATTTCCTAACTACACGATTAAGAATGATAGGCTTTACCGCTTCATGAAGGGTAAATGCTCACTAACGGAAGAATTCGAGTGGAAAGAGGTTGTACCTAATGAAGTGAGAGAAGCTATTATAGTTGAAAATCACGCAGAACCTATAGCAGGTCATCTCGGTATTTTCAAGACCTACAAACGTCTATCCTTAAAATATTACTGGCCGGGAATGCATGCGGACGTAGTCAAAGTAGTTACATCGTGTGATACCTGTATCGCTCACAAACACCAGAACCATGCCACTCTAGGTGAAATGGGAAGACCTAAATCTTGTTCTAGGCCATTTCAAATGCTCAGTGTTGACTTGGTCGGCCCACTACCTGTTTCTAGAAAGCAAAATACCTACCTACTGGTTATAACATGCTGCTTTAGCAAATATTGCCTTTTGTTCCCAATTAAACGTGCTACCGCGGAAGTAGTAACAAGGATTCTAGAAGAGAACGTATTTTTGGTCCACGGGATTCCCGCAACTATCATTATGGATAATGGGAAACAGTTTGTCAGCACCACTCTAAAACAAATGCTATCTAAATATAACGTCCCTCAACTACACTATACTCCTAAATACACTCCTCATGTAAATACTGTAGAGAGATATAATAAAACTATAGTAACTGCAGTTTCTACATTCATTGCTAATGACCAACGCATCTGGGATACGCTAATTACTAAAATACAATTCGCGATCAACAACTCCGTAAACGAAGTCACGGGCTACACACCGTCGTTCTTAGTGCATGGTCGAGAATTGGTAACCTGTGGTTCCCACTACACGAATAATGAACCTGGTGCCGTGGAAGACCTAATCTTCCAACCACGGGATCAATACGTTGATAACCTGGGTAATCTTGCATCTATATTTAATAAAGTACAAAAATCCCTTTTGCAAGCACATAGTCGAAACTGCAATTCTTATAATTTGCGAAAAAAAGCGATGGAATTTAATGTAGGTGACGTAGTGTGGAAGAAAACCTTTTATCAAAGCGATAAAGATAAATATTTCAACAAAAAACTAGCTCCTAAGTACATAAAATGTATCATTACTTCTAAGAAATCTCCTATTGTTTACGAGCTTAGCGACATGAATGGTACTAATCTTGGCTCATGGCACATAAAAGATTTTAAATTAATAAACTATATGGTCTAACTAATATAAAATGTACATACAAATTACCTAATTCATTATATTAACCTAATTATTATACACATATACCTAACTAAATTAATTTTAAGCAGTTTTTAAATATTATTAAGTATTCAATTCCTACGGCTAAAGTGCTACTAGGTAATAAATAAATAAAGTACTACTAAATACATACCCATTTAAGTTAGTTACAGTTCTAAGTTAGTATTTAAAATAATCCAATTAAATTTTGTTCGTTCATAGATAACGCGGTACCTACTCGAATAGTAATGTTACTATCGCGCTGCAACTGTAGTGCGCGATGAATCATCGCTATACAATACATAGCTATAGGTATTGACTTAGCCATCTATTGGTTGTTGTCATGCTGCGCTAATGACTGGTAGATGGGTAAAATAACACCTTCAATCAGTAATTACGAATCATTATTTACTTACCTATTGAATATACCTACGTGTTGCGTTATTTCTGGTTACCTACTCAGCAAATATATTTCAGTACCTACGTTTAATTACCTACATAATATTATGAGTTGTAGTACCTATTCTAAAAATTGAACTCCTCAATTACTGTTTCGAGTGTACATGTTCTGTTTAGCAAGTATACTCTGAATGTTAGGGTCTTATGGCACCCCTAAAGTGACTACAGACAATATGTTAGGAATAATGAAAGATGAAGTATGATTGTCAGGATGAATGTAGGACAGTACTATGAAATTTCAGTGTAGTAAGTCGGATTTTCTTAAGTAAAATCCTACGTTTTTTGGCGGGGTACTGTAACGTTGCGTCTAGCGCCGTTACCTATAATTAGAATATGCATACGGAACCACAAAAATATTATTTCAAAACAAAGGATCTTCTGCGCGACCATAGAAGCGGTGCGGAACGCCATCTCAAACCGGCCTCGGTGTACCACGTGACACCACCAGTTGATTGCCAATGCACTGAGAGATCGCTCACTACCGCCTTCGCGTGTGCACGTATATAAAATTATTTAAAGTACGTACCTACGACCTACCAAATTTACTCAGGATCCCTCTAGGGTGAGTTTTTAATAAATGTAACCCCTTCACTATCACCTGCCGTAGCGCTTTAGCAATTGTAGATTAATATACCATTGTAAAGCTGTCTGAACGAGTCATGCTAAACTGCCGGTAGTTTCACCCTCACCGAATCGTTGGACCTTGCACCCACGCTACTGAGGATCAGCTGTCCTTCCGGTGACTCGCAGGCCTCCTAAAGAGCAGGCATTAAGTCTCTCCTTGTTCCAGGATTCCAGTACGGGAGTTTGAGGGATACAACTAATTGGTTGCCCTACTTACCTACCTACCTACCTACCTGCCTGCCAATCTCGTAGTCGCTACCGACACGACTGCTGGACTTTACTACAAATATTTCCTCATCCCTGAGAGCTGGAGCGTCTACCCACTACCGGAAGCAGCCTACTGGGGACTCGCGTGCTCAGGCCAGTGATTTGGTGTAAATAACTGTTGAGTGCGCAATTTGTGCGGCTGTGTAATTTTATAAGGACATTAAAAGTGAGGCTGCTAAACCCTCTTTTAATACCCACTATACCTCCTACCTATCTGCGACCCTAACGTCACACTTTCTTAAATCTGGTCAGACGATTACGGCTGATGTCTATTGTCAGCAACTGCAAACCATGATGGAAAAGCTCGCTGTTAAACAACCGAGACTTTTCAATCGCTCTACGCCACTGCTGCTTCAAGACAACGCTAGACCACACACGGCCCAACAGACGACTACCAAATTAGAGGAGCTTCAATTGGAATGTCTAAGACATCCACCGTACTCTCCGGACCTTGCTCCAACAGATTACCATTTTTTTCGAAATTTGGATAACTTCTTGCAAGGAAAAAAATTCAATTCCGATGAGGCAGTCCAAACCGCTTTCAAAGATTTCATTGATTCCCGTCCGAATGGTTTTTTTAGTAAAGGGATCAATGAACTACCTATTAGATGGCAAAAGTGTATAGATAGCAATGGTACATACTTTGATTAATAAAATATATTTTAATATGAAAAAATTGCCTTTATGTTCCTCCCATACAAAACGCCAATTTCATATGTAAGGACCTAATACAAATATAATCACATACAAATACCTACAATTGATAAAAGTATGCTTTTAATACACGTTAAATACTACCTTACTTAACACACTTTTTCTCAATCACTGATCTGAATATTCGAAGTTCTCTCTTGTTACTAACTTTCATTCTATGCAAAGTCAGAATAAGAGAAAAGTACTAAAGCACCAACTGTACGTTATGTCGTATACTTTGGTATACGGGCAGAATATAGTAAGACAATGATTTATCTGTTCCCACAAGTTAATACTGCTTGTTTTTTTAAAGAACCAATTGGAATTATTTGTCCAAATTGTTGTATTGATGTGGGGCTTTCGTTTAATGTACTAGCATAAAAAAGTTGGCGAATTTTTGAAAACGAATTTGGCTTAGGAACATTACCTTTAAAACAAGATAAAATGAGATTTAAAAATAATTTATTAGATGCACAACAAAATAAAATATTTAATAAAATATGAAACAAAAGTAAGTGGTTCCTGTGAGATTTTGCCAAAAGTAGATAATAATTATGTTCTATGAAATAAACAGGTTGCTCTTTACAAGCTTGCCTGTGCCCTTCTGTTTAAACCTGCAGCCACATTCCTGCCAAGATCAGGGTGGACTTTGCTAAACATTGTGATAGCTCTATCCTGAATAAAGTCAGAAGCACTTTTCAAATGGTCAACAGCATTGGTGGTTACACGTTTCTTCTCTTCAGCATCCATGACTCTCGAATAAAGTACATTTACTTGCTTAAAATCTTCATCAGTTGCCAGATCAAGGTATCTACGAACCTCACCATTCAGCACAACCTTGGACTGGAGTCTCATGGCGCGCGGGCATTCTTGTGGGCCAGAAAAGGAGTTTGGGAAGTAGTTAGGACTGTCTTCTTGGTTCTGTAACGCTTGGGGGCCATCGCGCTGGTAGTTGGATACCTTCGTACGGAATGGGCAGTTTACAGGAAGCTGCAGGTAGTTTGCTCCAAGACGGTGGCGATGCGTATCATTGTAGGCAAATAAACGACCTTGCAACATCTTATCAGGGGAAGGCTCAATGCCGGGAATCAGATTCGAAGGACTCATGGCAATCTGTTCAACATCTGCAAAATAGTTCTTTGGATTCTTGTCCAAAACCAGCCGGCCAACGGGCATCAGCGGATAGTCTCCATGCGGCCAAATTTTAGTTAAATCAAACGGATTTAACTTTGACCCAGCGGCTTGGTCCATGCTCATAACCTGGACGTAAAGCGTCCAAGATGGAAAGTTACCCTTAGCAATAGAATTAAAAAGATCTCTTGTAGCGTAATCAGGATCAGAAATTTGAAGTTCTGCAGCTCTTTCGATGGGCAAGTTCTTGATGCCTTGGTTAGTTTTGAAGTGGAACTTGCACCAGTGAGCGATTCCGTGGTCGTTTACAAATTTATATGTGTGAGATCCATATCCGTTCATGTATCTGTATCCGTCAGGGATGCCACGGTCTCCGAGCGTGTAGATCAATTGATGAATACTCTCTTGTCTCAATGTCAAGAAGTCCCAAAACATGTCAGCGTCTTTAAGGTGCGTCACAGGGTTACGCTTTTGAGAATGAACGAAACTTGGGAAAAGCGTTGGGTCTCTGATGAAAAAAATTGGCGTGTTGTTACCTACGACATCCCAGTTTCCATCTTCGGTGTAGAACTTAACAGCGAAGCCACGTGGGTCACGAACAGTGTCAGAGGAGCCCGTTTCTCCGGCAACTGTTGAGAAGCGGATAGCGACAGGTGTCCTCTTGCCGATGGCGTCAAATACTTTGGCTCCGCAGTATTTTTTGATGTCGTGCGTAACTTCAAAGAAGCCGAAAGCCCCAGCACCTTTCGCGTGAACGACGCGTTCCGGGATACGTTCCCTGGTGAATGAAGAGAGAAGGTCCACTACGTGAAGGTCTTGAAGTAGAGCTGGTCCATTTTCTCCGACAGTCAAGAGACCACTAGCGCTGCCAACGGGATTTCCAGACTTGTTTGTTAGCTGTAGTTTAGTTCCCTAGAAAAGTAAAACATTTTTTTGAAAAAACACCACCTAGAAAGGTTTAAATTATTGAAAAGAAACATAGATACAATACATGCCCGAGTTTGTTGTTAAATGCTTCCTATCAAAACAATAGTTAAAAATACAACACTTTCCACTTTGTTCCTTCTATTCTATTAGTACAAGAAGATGTACGATAGACTACAATCCGTACCGCGTTAGTGTTGCATTGTGCCAAACTCATTGTTTTGTATCGAACGATATGAAATCTCCAATTAAGTTGGGAATTCCGGCATTGTATGTATCTGGCAATGTTTTTGACAGCATAGCTCTCGTACGGGCTATATAATATAACATTTTAATATTTATATATTATCGTAGGACCGGGTTGTGCTTGACCTTCATCTCACCTGATATTTCAAGTTGTGGAAGCGCACTTCACCCGGAATCCTTCATAAGCTTAGGAACTAAATATACCTCTATACCTCTATTTAGAATACCTCTAAATGCGGGAACACAAAAATTAAATAATTGTTATTATGGCGACAGAATTAGGAAAGATGGTGGTAGCTAGCCAGGTGGACTTAAACAAAGTCTAACCACCAACCAAACCAAGCACAATATTGTACTCCCCCTGGGGATCGAACCCGGGACATCTGAAACTGACACCGGTAAATGAACCACTAGACCACAGAGGCGACATAAAGTGATAAAATACATAACTAGTAGTTTGTCCAAACTGTGATCTCGTGATGAGAGATCACTAGTTTGTGTTAAGTAGGTATGTAGCCACAAAGATTGTTACACAAAAATAAAGCCAAAAAACACTACGATCAAAGAGTGTTTTCAATACACCTTTATATATTTGATTATTTTTATTTATATATATATATATATATATATATATATTATATTTCTGCTTCACGTACGCTCAAACAAATTTTAATATAGTTTCTAAATGTCTCTACCATAACATTTTAACGCTGAAGGCGACGAAAACTAAATATTTAACATTCTCACTACGTAAACCTGGACTTCCAAGCTTTGCAAACCACTCCATAAAAGCTCACACCACACACTGCTTAAATACGACCAACTCTCTACAAATTTGCAACTGCCCAACGATTGAAAACTGTAATACGATCAGATACCTAGGTGTTACACTCGATCAACATCTTTCTTATGCAACTCACATAAACTTACTTACATCTAGAACTCGAAAATTAATAGCAGTCTTCAAAACTATTAAGCACGCAGCAAACAACCAACAGATTAGGAACACCTACTATGCCCTATGCCAATCGCTGTTAACATATTGTGTAACATCCTGGGGTGGAGCCTCCAAGACACACCTGATTCCACTGGAGAGGGCTCAAAGAGCAGTCCTTAAGGTAGCATATTCTCTACCACTAATGTTTCCAACAAAACAACTCTACCATAAGTGCGAGGTCTTGTCTGTGAGACAGCTATTTATACAACACACAATCTTAAAACAACACAAAATTACTCCTGATATAGACTCCACTAACAAAAGACGAAAGCACAAAATATACAATGGTCCAAAAATTAAAACTTCGTTTGCACACAAACACTTCGACTTCCTAGCTGTTTACATGTATAACACTATCAATAAAATTTTAACTATTCATGAAACAAATCACATAGTTTGCAAAAAAAAATTAAAGCAATATCTACTTGGACTCAACTATGAGGAAACAGAGGCACTGCTACACATCCAATGTTAATTACGTCTTTATCTTTATACATACACATGCACATAAACACACACAAATCACACTACTTTCTAATAACAATACACTATTTTGTCACACACACAACACAAATACTACACAACCTTTCTACTCATTATATACACACACACACCTACACACACACACACACACACCCACACACACACACATTATATTAGATACTTACTTCAAAGGACTACTAGTTAATAAGTCAAACTTTTTCTCATTTTCAAATACCTGTTTAGTTAAATTTACTATGTACTTACCTACCAAAACTATTGTTAAATCTAACATGCTGATAAGTTTATTCACGACATTGTCATGTATAACACGAGCCAAAGCAAAGATCCTTTTGTGTCTAAATACAAGTTTAATAACTTAGTTAGAACAAAGTGTCAAAGTACTGGATCGTTCACAATACCTACATAATATGAGCTTAGAACGCAACAAAGCTAGTTAGTAAGATTAACATCTGTACTTAGTTCAGTATATTACCTAACTATAAAAAATATTAGATACCCTAGCTTTATTAAGTACTATATTTTTGTTTTTGTATTTACGGCCATTTTCTAAACAATAAATACATTTTATAGATGATTAAACGAACTTCACAAGTGAAATTCAATCATTATTATATGAATAGCTCCATTCGAAGATATAGGAAGTTAGGTATTTTTACGAAGGTAGTATCTTGTTCCAATCGGTAGATCCGCACATCTTTAGAATCGATTACATCGATGCACAACACTAGTAATTTCAACTGTGTCATCCCATCACTACAACAGCTCTGTGATATCTTCATTATTTTAAGAGTAAGATGGTATCCAAAAACTTTGATTGGGTTGTGGAGGGTGGGTTCCTATATCTTCGAATGGAGCTATTCATATAATAATGATTGAATTTCACTTGTGAAGTTCGTTTAATCATCTATTATATTTTCATAGCTCCATTCTTCAGATATAGGAAGTTAGGTATTTTTACGAAGGTAGATGTTTAGAGAGTCTACCTATAGCAAAAAGTTTTTGGAGGTAAGTATTATTTATTATATAATAATCCTGCTAGTTTTTGTAGGTATATCTGATTGGTTTATAAATCTTAAACAAAGCAGTTAGCATAATGATATTTTTATTATCATAATCACAGTTTCAGAAAACTAAGAATATTCTCTAGTTCAATCATAATCGCTTAGTCATTAACATGTAGTTATATATACACCACAAAAGAATATGTAATTATGTCGGCTTATTAATGTATGACAGATCTTGCAAAATCGTCTGTTGTGATAGGAAGGTTATAAAACTTTGCGAAAGCTTGTGAGTTGGCGGTCCAGCCGGCCGCCTTACGGATAGCGTCCACGGAGAGGCCGGCTGCGCGCGCGCTCGAGGTGGCGGCGCGGCGTGCCGCGTGCTGTGCGCGCCGAACTTCGCCACGTCGATGCCGCTTACCGCCAACACCTCCTTTATCCATCGGCTAATGGACTGTGCTGTAGCACGCCTATGTGGACGCTTATGGGTTATAAACAAATTATTAATTTGATTTCTAATATTTTTTGTGTTAGACAAATAATCAACTAAACATTTTGCTGGACAGATGCTAGGCTTATCTGTAAAATAAGGTATGATCAGGGTCGGTTGCTCGCGACCGGCTGCTGATGTTTTAATTATTTCTGATATCATTACAATAATTTTATTTTGAGAAAAGATTATATCAGCTATTTTTATTACTGACAGGGTTTGTACACGGTGGCCTGTGCATAACGCAAGTAGTATTGCTAATTTTTTTGTTATTTTGTCTAGTGATAAATCAATGTTGGGATACCAATCACTTATACATTCAAGTACCGTTTGAGGGTCCCATATGAATCTATATTTAGGTACACTTGGTCTATGTTTATAGGCTCCTTTTAAGAGACGTGAAACTTGCTCATCAGAACCTATTTTGTTACCTAATAACAAAGAAAGAGCCGATCTGTGGGTATTCAATGAACCATATGAGGCTCCATTGTGGAATTGTTCAGTTAGAAAGGAGAGAACCATCGATATCGGAACTTCTAAGTAATTACATTTACTAGACTCACAGTAATTCCACCATAACTTGTAAGTGGTACTGTACTGTTTTATAAGTACCCTCTGATAATGATGACAGCATTAGATCTAATGATTCTGGTGGGACGGATTGTCGTTCAAATGCTTTCCAGAGACAATCGCGGCCCCCAGGGTAATATCTTGCGGCAGATGCACCCTGTAACGAGATCGTAAAGCATTGTCTAAGAAAATTATTTCAGATGCCAGTAAGCGACGAAGCAGAGGAAACCAAGCCTGAGACTGCCAGTTAGGAAATACAATGATTCCGGTTGATCTTTCGTTAACTATTTTGTGTAAACATTTAAGAATCATTGAAAAGGGTGGAAAGCAATAGAAATAATAGGCATTCCAGTGGATTGTAAATGCATCTACTTTGATCGCGTCAGGGTCAGGTTTCCATGAAACGTAAGTGTCACATTTTGCATTGGTCCGTGATGCGAAGAGGTCTATGTCAGGACGACCGAACTGGTCAACAATAGTTTGGAAAGCGTGCGAGCTGAGTTCTAGCTCAGTGTCCGGGTTCACCCTTCGCGATTCCTCGTCGGCTTCAATATTATCTTTTGTATTGATATGAGATGCGAATAACCACAAATTTCGCTGTTCACACCATTGCCAAATGGACCTGGCCAAGCTATTTAAGTGAGGAAACTGTATGCCACCCATTCTATTAATGTAGCTGATGGCTGTCGTGTTATCAATTCGCATTAATATTGCGCAGTCAGATTTATTCTGTGCGAAGTGCTTAAGACCTAGAAAAGCTGCCTGCAGTTCCAAGTAGTTGATGTGAAACCTAAGTTCACTGTCTTTCCAATGGCCATTTGCGCGCATACCTTTGCACACGGCTCCAAATCCCGTCCGTGATGCATCAGTAAAAATCTCTAGAACGTAGGTTCTTGGGATCAAAGATTTTTTAGCATCCTGTATGTGGTCTTTCCACCAGTATAAATCGGGAAGTATGTCAGTAGACAGTTTTATTTTTGCATCATAATTTGCATATTTTTGAAATGCAAGAAACTTCTCTCGTTCCAAAACTTTTGTGTATAACCAGCCGTATTTGACCGCAGGACAAGCAGCTGTTAATATTCCTATGAACTGTGAAAGCTCACGAATGGTGCACCGCGGTAAATTAATATATTTCTGAGACAGTCGTGAAATTTTGTTACGTTTACCATCAGGTAAAGATATGGACATCTCTACTGTGTTAAACACAAAGCCTAAAAACTTGCAACTTTGTTTAGGCTCTAATTTACTTTTTTCAAAGTTAATAACAAAACCCAGCCATTCGAGAAGTTTAACAGTTTTTCTAACGTTATTAAGGCATTCGTCATAATTGCTTCCAATACAAAGAGTGTCATCTAGGTATGATACTGAACTAAAATTACGCGACCTAAGATAGGAGAACACTTCTTTCATTATTTTTGTAAATGTTCTAGGAGCGCTTGATAGGCCATAGCACATTGCATTAAATTCGTATAAAGTTTTTTGTCCACTATTGTCTTCAAATTGAAATCTTAAATATTTTCTATCATCTTTGTGGATGGGAACTAACAAATATGATTCTTTGAGATCAATTGTGGCTACATAACCTTGTGAAGGTAACAAGTTACAGGCAGTTCTGTAATCTTCCATTTTAAAATGTTGTTTTTGTACGAATTTATTAAATGATTTTAAGTTTAAAATAAACCTGTAAGTACTGTTAGGCTTTGGTGTTAGAAAAATAGATGAAACGTATTGTGTTGCATCACTTTGACATGCAGATATCGCCCCTAGGTTCAATAGATTGTCTATTGCTACCTGCATATTGTTTTTGTCTATCTCAGAAGTACAATTATTTTTAGGTATGTACGATTGAGTGACGGTACTCGTCAAAGGAATGCGGTAACCATTACTAACGGAGTCCAAAATAAATTTGTTTTTGGTAATAGCTAACCAACGATTATAGTAATGGCGAAGCCTGCCTGCATGTACCTCATTTGGAGCTACTGTCGACTCGATGCTCGTTGTCGGGTGGTAGCCTGTCTGCTCTGTGGCGCTGGTACAGATGACGCAGGCAACGGCGCTCGATTTTGGTTTCGCTTGGAGTAGGTATTCGCCGTCGTCGGCCGGCTCGCCAAGTATCCTCCGCGCCCCCCTCTGTTCGCCGATGCGAGGTACCGCGAGGGGGCAGTCCAGTTTCCCGGTAGACGTCTACCTGAAGATTGTTGCGAAGCGGTGTACTTAGTAGCAGCCGCTGTAGGACCTCGTTTTATCTGCAGACCTTGCTTCTCAACGGCTTTTGCAGATTTAATTTTATCCGACAGTTTTGATCCAAAAAGTGTTGCATCGCGTTCTTCATCTTGGATGATGTTCAAGAAAGACTTATCAAGGCATGGTGTAATAAGCTTGGATCTTGTTTTTGTCTCCGTGAAGTGAAGATCAGATAAAATTCTACAACCTTCAGAAAGTAGTTTGACAACTTCTACTTTCTTCCCGTCACCTAATAACATGGATATAGCCAGTGAGATGGCGGTAATACCCAGACCTAATTGATCTTGTTTGGCTTCAATCTTTTTGTCCCTCGATCGAACTATTTCGGGTACTGCAGCAGATATTTCGGGGTTCAAAGATGGGGCTTTCAAAAGCCTACAATTATCCGGAACGCTATGTTCTTTTAATATTTTTTCTTTGACCTCTCTCGTCAATCCTTTACGAAGTATGTGAAGCCAACGTTTTGCTACGTCTTCATGAATATTTACACCGTAAGTCTGGGTTTCTTCGACTGGATCTCCCAGAGCAAGTCGTATTTCAGGGTCTAGTTCTAAGTCTATGACCATATGTTCCTCAGATACAGCTTCGACGGGCAACTGATTTTGGGTCGGTGAAAAGTCGGCTAATATCTGATCTGGTGTATTTTCTGTGGCTTCTAGGCCATTAACCATATGAACATTTGATTATAGAGGCTCGTCATTCCTCGGGGTTTCGATTCCTAAAATAAGAAACAAATTTTATTACCAAGAGGTAAAAAAAATATTTTTTGAGGGTAGTTGAAAATATTGCCTCGCGGCTGCATTGGAATCGTAATTTCGTGGAATAAATTCCAAGGATAAGCAAAGTAGGTAGGAACCAACTTGCTTTTAAATAACCTTCGTGTATGACCCACAGTCAACCTCCAGGTTTTTAACACATCATGTCTAGCCTTCGTGAATAACCCGCAGTTAACCGCCCGGCAGACTTAGAGATGGTTTGACGAGATTAATTTTGTGAAAATAATAGATATGGATAACCATTATGAAGCTTACCTTCATTTTCTGAATCTGATTCAGAGTCCGAGAACTCAATTATGCGACGACGTCGACTAGCTTGTTGTTTTTCAAGCTTTTTTATCTTGTCTTGATACAGCTGAATCATTTGGCTTTCACTTTTCCGCTTCGACATGTTTAAATTTCGAACGATTTTGTAGGAGTGTGCGTTCACTACCGCGCACGGAAAAAGAATGAAGATATCACAGAGCTGTTGTAGTGATGGGATGACACAGTTGAAATTACTAGTGTTGTGCATCGATGTAATCGATTCTAAAGATGTGCGGATCTACCGATTGGAACAAGATACTACCTTCGTAAAAATACCTAACTTCCTATATCTGAAGAATGGAGCTATGAAAATATAATTATTATTATTTCTAAGTATATATTTGAGCCATTTGGGGTAAAAACTTTTGAGCCTTGGGAACCAGGTGTGCATATTATTTACAGGAATTTAGCCAAAAGGCTAAATGAGTACACGTGACCAGAACGCTGGTATTCTGGCCACGTCACATTCTGATGGTGACAACGATCGTCTGAGTCATCTATAAGATATTAATTTTGTAGATAATCCATTTGATACTTTTACTTGTAAGTTCGTACCTATTATAGTAAGCTTATGTTAATTTATTAAAAATTGATTAAAGTTAATCATGTTTTGTGTACTTGGCTGTAAGTTTCCTGTTATTTTTATTGTTATGGTTCATGTTAGCTTGCAATACATATTAAAAGTTATAATATTATGAAGAGAATAAGAATAACACCTTACTCTTAACACACTGCCATGTCTTGTCGCAATCTCTCTCATTGCTAACTCTCATTCTACGGCCATCCGGAATGGGAACCAACCATTGCACCGACCGTACGTCATAAGTAGGTAGTCACAATACAATAAGTGAGTAAGTCACCCCTTACGTATACGAAAAGGTTATCTTCTAATCGATATCGCGGCTTAGCAACCCTATTCAAATAAATAAATAGACCAGTTTCAAACAGTGCCTTAGTTTTTTTATACACAAAAGAAAGCTCATTCTCCCTTTTTGGTGAAACCACTTGTTGATTTACGAGAGCTGGAGGGGTATATTTTTGAACCATGTCTTGTAGTCATGATTCAAAAGTAGGCAACGGTCTTAGGAGAATTTAAAAAGTGTTTAAACGTTTTCTATATCGACGTTGCTATGACGTATGGTTGGTGTAAGGGTGCTTTGCTCCCATTCTAGCTTTGCATAGAATTAGAGCTAACAACAAGAGAGAGCCTCGAATACTCAGTTGATTTAAGGTAGATTGAGAAAGGTGTGCAAAACACAAACTAGACATCACAAAATTTTACAACTAGTATGTAACTATTACTTTAACAAGCCTCATAGCTGCGCTGTAGGTTGTGGGTTCGATTCCCATCCAGGACAAACATTTGTAGGATTAATATAGATTTTTGTTCTGTGTTTGGTAGTTGTATTGTATGATAAGTACCATGTATTTAAAAAAAAAAGTATCCATAATCTAGTTCCCATATTACAAGCTATGCTTAGTTTAGGGCTAGATAGCGCTGTGTGAAATTAATGTCCTGTAATATTTATTTTTTATTTATTTTGTAGGTGTAGGTACACACAAGGTATACACAAGCATGCTAGCATACACATGCTGTACGTATATTTAAAACAAGAGCTAATAAAATGAGTTACTAATTGTTTCAGGCGTAATTTGAGGATATCCAAAAATATTATCAGGTTGATATTGAACTGGAGCAAATGTTTAAATCCTTTTGAAAATATTCTCTGTATGCACTTTTTGAATAAACTTTTGAAATAAATAATTTTTCATTATTGTTTAAAGCTATGGTTGGATGGGGATTAATACCATAAGCTTGTTGAAGGAACTCTTTGACTGCGGCATGCACGTGTGAGGCCGCAGTCAATGAGTAATATGTATTTTCTGAGACAAAACTGTAAATATGCAAACAATATAAAAAAACTAACCTCAACAGACTTTTTATAGTTGTTTAGCTGTTCGGAAACCGGATCTCTCGCTGCCATTTTTTTGTTCGAAAAATCAAAGCTGCGCACTGACAAGCGTTTCTTCGCACAATATTGAATGGTTCTCCTCTCATCTGCTTATATAATACGTTGATAACAGTTATCTGGCCGTTTTCATATTGCGTCGGTCCATTGTTGTGTGTTCACTGGCAATCAATGTGATTATCAGAAAGTGTCAATTATTTATTGCTAGTAATAATGCACAATAATAACGTTATTTGTATCATTTTGCAGAAGGTTACCAGTCCGTTTAGGTTGATAAGACGGTTATTGCCGATTGTTACATTATTTTCTTATGCAAATAATTTTTTTCTTGAGAATACAGCCAAAGTAAAAAGTCAATAGCAAATATCCAGATTCGGTTACTTCTATGGATATAATCATTGTGTCTTTGATTAAGATACTTACCATATACATATTTTTAAATAGGTACGCACAGTCATCTGAAAGCTCGTGCTCCGTCTTTACAAAGAAAACGGAGCGTAGGCTTCCGGGTGGTTGGTAACACAGTTCTCTAAAGGCTTGATTTATTTGCATCACTATTATCAAGTTTATTTAAAAGATATCTGGTGGACAAAACGCGCGTTATTTAAATATTTTCGGATTTATTTGGAATAACCCTGGAGCTATTTCCAAGATTGCGAACACTATGAGCATAACAATGTCAAATTCATCTAAGGCTTCCCCGCACAAGGCTCCCCTCATTTAGTAAAGCAAACCAGTGATGGAATGCAAGTGTTCGTAATATTGTTTTTGTCCATAGATGCTTACAATTAGGAAAAGAGCCGCAGGTCGTGTAAAATAAATGGGAACTGAAATATTCAGCTTACGTGAGATTGCATACATCTTATGAACTTATACCAAAGAAACTGATAAATCATAAATAAATATGTTATTGGTAGAACTAAGTAAGTAACAATGGATGATTTATTAGTTGATTTTGATTTATTTATTTCATAAAGATATACATTTTTACATACAGTAGTAATATTACAACGCAACACAGCACTAGCAGGTACTAACAAAACGAAGTTATCCCGGACGCCTTTCCCTTTCAGAGACGTACCTAAAGTTTATCAGCAAAGGTAGCAGCAGCAAGGTTTCATTCAACTTCCTTAATATTCTGAAACAAAACAATTAAAATTAAGAAAACCATTCAATCATTGCAGAAAACTGTATCCCTTGTGTAAACCCCAACTCAGTCCGCGGATGTCGGAAAAGTCGGCTAAGGGCAGCAACTACCTTCTGTGTACTATTCAACACCTTTAACGCAATCACCAATCTGCCTGCTAAGCGTTGTGACTATGTTGACTCCCTCCGTTTTGGATGGGGCTCTGTCCAGCAGTGGACACTAAAGATCTGTTGATGATAACTGTGATTAGTAAATAAGGCTCACTTACCGTCAATGGAACTGATTAATACGGTGATTGCTAATGTAATGAATTGATCTTTGTTCAAGGACAGCAATGTTTTCGTTTTTACTATGATATTTTCGGCAACGTTTTGCAGCTATATATCTGTGACAGTACCTATAGGTACGAGTATATAAGTCGATCGAAGACTGCTACAGTTGGTGTCCGTAAATAGTCCAGGAGAGTGCCTTTGCTGAAATAATAAAAGTTCAATGTTACAAGTTTTGACAAAAAAATATCGAGAAGTATATATTTCCAAGTAGATAGGTAGGTAAGATATTAGGTACTCTTACATCTATAGATTTGGCCATCCGCGCCCACACGAAACATTCACCCTGTATATTTATTATGAATTATCCAGAACAACTCTGACGTGATAATTTTGGTTTCTTTTTCAGACTCATGAACCCAACTAAGTAAATTTAGATTAAAAAATAGACAGCAAAATTCCTGGAAGTGCTTAGTATCTACATAAGTACTTGTTTGATTTATTAGTATGATCTTAATTCAGGAGGTAAGTACCTAGGTTCCTACTTTTGTTGAAGTTACTTACCTACATTATGTATTCAAATATATACTAATAAGGCCGTGGTATCAAACAAATAAAAAGATACGAGTACTAATACTGAGCACTTTCAGGGGTGTTGCTGCGAAAATACGTGCTTCATTAGATAATGTCACAATCACACACTAAACTTGATGTAGGTACAACACACCAGAAACAATACGTAGTTAGGAGTACTTACCTAAAGTTAACTTTAACCTCACTCTCAACAGCTTTTGCAGTTAATTTATAATAAATTTAAAAAAAATAGCCGTCGTCGAACAAAAATAACTCCTTTACTTTCACAGCACTTACGCAAAGAAACAGGGTGTCAGATAGCAAACGCAATTAACCCCACGCAAGCAAGATTGACAAATCATTATCCCAAAATTATACTGATTTCACAGGAATATACTTACTGTTAAATATTAAATTAAATATTAAATGTTACAGGACATTAATTTCACACAGCGCCATCTAGTCCCAAACTAAACATAGCTTGTAATATGGGAACTAGATTACGGATAGAATACATAAATACTTTTTTTTAAATACATACATGTCATACAATACAACACCCAAACACAGAACAAACATCTACATTCATCACATAAATGTTTGTCCTGGGTGGGAATCGAACCCACAACCTACAGCGCAGAAGGCAGAGCTACTACCAACTGAGCTGTGAGGCTTGTTAATAATGTACTTTATATAATGCATTATGACTATTATTTAAGGATCGTTTTAAACTAGGCAGTCTCAGCGTAATCATGTACACTATCATTTACTCGTCATTATTTTTTCATCGATGACGATATCGACAAGTTCCTAGGTAGGTAGGTAGTAGGTACCACAAAACACCTTGCGTTTTCTCTAAGCTGACAACAATTTAGATTTAACATTTAATGTTAAATAAGGCAAGCCTATCTTCAATTAACAAACAAACAACAGACTTCTTTATTAAGTTGCTTGAGAGCATAAGTATACTTTGCTGACTACTTTATTTTTTGGGTAGGTACCTAGCCTAGCTGCTTACTCTCATTGTAGATACGTACTGTATTTGTTCATATTCCTTTCAACAAAACAATAACACTGTCTAAAATAATAATAGATACGGTTGCGGAATCTAACTATTTACTATTAAATAAATTCATTAATTCATTAGGCGTGTATGGAAATGTAAAAAATATTTAAAGCCCTGCTTAAAAACTATAGACCGATTTCACTCCTGAGCCATGTCTATAAAGTGTTCTCTAGGGTCATCACAAACCGTCTAGCACGGAGACTTAGACTTAAACTAAATAAAAAGTATGGAACCACATTTCCGGTGTCCATATCTCTGTAACGACTCGTCCTAGAAAGAGAGAAAGGAGAGCCTTTCATAGTTCAAATGAAAGTTATTAAAGTGGTCTAATTTTTGATGACAACTGTCAAAATGACATCTGTCACCTGAAATGTAGATCAGGTATGATGTTACATGAAAACGAAAAGTTTCAGACCATCATCATAATCATCGGTATTTTTCACCTAAACCGCTTCTGGGAGGTGTGGGTAAGAAGCGAGTATATGTACCTATATGTTCTTATTTCTGGCGTTAACTTCAGCGGTGACAACTGCTGAGTCATGTGGTTTTGTTGTGATAGGCTAGATCCTAGGCCACAGAAATTAACTAAATTAAAACTATTAAAAATTTTACTGTCTAAAGCCAAAGAATGGAAACTCGGAACAATGAAACCTGTCGGCTATGAGCCTGCTTGGATCAATGATAGACGGCGCTAAAATATATCCCATTATCAATAACATCATTATCATCGCCATCCTCATCATGTTAGGAAGCATGCATAGCTATTATTATTTTTGAATAATGTAGGAAACTGTATTCTATGCAAACATTTTCAGAGAACCCTACACAAAAAAAAGAAAGATGATTTGATCAATACTCTAACTAAGATCTTGTTTCCATATGAGCTTGCTAACATGCCTGTTTATTTAAACTAACTTATATTGTTCAATATACATACTTTAATTGTTTTCAGTAACCATCATTATTATTTAATCCAAACAAGCCCCACGATAATTGTAAGCTTTTTATCTTGTTCACTTTTAACTGGTCTCTACGTTGCTTTCACTTTGTCACAACTGAGTTTGTTCCATTAGCCATTCATCTTGTTAATAATAAACAAGAAGGTGCTCAACACTATCATAGTGTTGTTTGAATCAAATAAGTATTTATGTTCAGTGCAACGTTGAAATAGCTAATATACCTTGTTTATTTCAAACAGCTATATAATTTGAACTAGTAATAATGTGTTATTAGATTTAAACAACTTGTGTAGGTACCCGAGCCATGTCACTTGTTGAATTTAATTATGAATGTATGTCAAGTAGGATTTGAAATAATCATACGTTTTTATTTAGTTTGAACAACATAGGTATTGTAGTTTCAAGATCTCGCGCACTAATGGAACTGTTTGACGGTGATCAGTTAGACGTAGAAAAAAAAATGTACTATATTCTACAGTATACCCCTTTTTATATTTAAGCTCTTCATCCTCTGCTGGATACCACAAAAGCAAAATATTTCCATCACAAAATGTTCATGTTTTTATGTAGAAAGTAGATGTAGATACCAGTTCTGTGAAATCTGATTTACATTCAGTCTTTTGACGAATTGAAACAAAACAACAAAACTAGGTTGTTTTACTAAAACACCACACCAGCTCTTTGCTAAAACATTAAATGAATCTGACATTTTGAAACTAGTTCAATACGGTTCTTAATTATAGTGCAAAAAATAGGAAATGTAGGAACCTTGGAAGTTGGCCACGAATACCGTTATATATGTTGACAAAACCCACCTGTTTAAATTACAAGTAGTCCTGTTGCAAAATAAGCACAGAGAAATAGGCACATCCTAGCACAGAGCTACCACGATTAAAACAACTGTAGGTAACTGAATCAATTCTTAGAGAAAAATTCCACAAAAAGATTCTTATGTAAAAAGATAAAGACGTAAAACTTATAAATAATAGGTACTCCTTTTTTGTCGTCGGCAGATATAACATTTACAACTGTTTGATTGTTTGGGACTCGTGGCTCCATCTTTCCAAATAATTTCGAACTGCTTTATAGAGAAACGAAACGTGACAATGGCCTCGATTCATTTTTTTCTCTTTCATGAAACTCCTGGTGCTGTAAAAAGCATCCTCCGTATCGAAAATAGGTGTCAGTAACAAATTGTTGTTTCAAACAAGATAATTTCAACTGGAGTAATATCCACTGGATATTTCACCCAGTAAATGATCTCGTTGATCTTGAAACAACAACATGTTGTTAAAATTAAATAAAAACGTATGATTATTTCAACACACACTTTTTTAATATTAATAAGAGTATCCTTAGTGTATACCTAATACTTTTTTACTTGTTTAATTTTATCAAAACGTATGTTCATATCAACTATGACTTCTCATAGATTCAAATAAAACAACTTTATTCAGGTCGATTAGGATAATTTTATTGTATTTACTTTTGAACCTTTCAAAAATGTTGCATTTTAATGAAGTTGGTGCTTTACACCAAGTGATTAAGTAATGTTTCTTCCGTTGAAAGTTGCCCTCGCAGCTATCTTTGATTTTCTGTGCTTAGCTTCATAACGCATAACCCAGCTGTACGTGTAGGTATCATCTTAATTTAGGCCCTGAAAACAAAAATCAGATGATGACACTTTCCTTGCAATAAGGGTTTTCTCCTTTTCCAGGGAGTCCTGCCAGGATTTTCAGTTTATTTCAAGGTGTTATTTCAAAAATACCCTGATTAAAATAATACCTTAATTTTTTACAAGTATTAACCACACTTTACTACCACTTTTTAGTACAGTCATTTAAAAGTGTCGATTAAAGGTTGCTAGAACATACATTATTACTAACATCACAGATGGCAGAAAAATCACAGCAGACTTTTAAAACCCGGCAGCACATATACATCTCGTTGTGTTCTAGGGCATCTTGACAGGAGTCCTCTAGCACGAGGAAATGCACAATACCATCAGGCTAGTAGCTTTAGAATGACACTGCAACTGTTCAACTGTAGCAACTTTCTCGTCATGTCAGTCAGTTAATACATTAAATTGTATACTATTGAATACTGTAGTTAAAATTAAAATAGCCCCGGAAAGACGAAGCACACAGTAACTACGAACGAAACACGTAGCCTCAAGTGTTTTTTACGTATTTTATAACCTCAGATGCACTCCCGACACCTATAAGTACCTACCGGTAGATACGAGTCGATTTTGGCTAGCTAGGTGAAGCTAGGTAAAGCTAGAAAAAATCGAATCGTACCTAAGCTATGAATACAAATGGTTTCCTAAACACTAGGTTCTACATCGGATCCGGAAAAAATCGCCCACTTCGACCAAACTCACTGTAAGTACAACTAGGCAGCATAGTGCAATTAATGTTTGGATTATGGAATGATCTGTCTGTTACCGTGAACCGCAAGAAACGTAAAACACTAGGTACAAACAAAGTAAAATTAACTTGACGACGACGTCACTACCAATACGCGCACTGGCCAACCAAGACGCGCAGTGCTGCCAGAGCCAAGAAGCGGGCGGCGGCAGAAAAGTGCAAATGTTTCATTTTACCATTCATTAACTCTAATGAATAATAGTTGTTTCTCAATAATAGTTGTTAGGAGTAATTAATTGTATTTGATTATTCCAATCTCAGATTGGGTTTTTTTAACCAATTTGGGTTTGGTTGACCAATATTCTTTGTTTGGAGTAATTCATTGAACTTAGTAGGTTCAATAAAATATAAATGATATCGGCAACTAAATATCTTGTTTGAGTTCAATATAAATCTAGGCTAGTTTTTTTTTTTTCAGTGGCTATATTAATCATTAGTACTTGTTATGGTTATCTAATTATTCTCAATAGGATTGACATAAAAAAATAACCAGGATAACTAATCGTAATGATTAAATTAATGAATAATAATGTATCATGTTTGAAAAGGAAATGATACTTGTTCTAAGCAAACAATAAAGACATCTATCAAGTTAAAATTGTTGCAGTAAGTATGTGACATTAGTCGACGCAAATCATTCTTTGGTTGCTTCAAACAGTAATTCGTCAACCAAGACACACACACAGACATACGACATCAGTCGTATGAGCATATTTTTTTTCAGTGTAAAATAACATTCGGTTATAATTGGTTACCTACATACACGATGCCTACCATCTAGACCTGAAAGTACCTGCTTAATGATCCCCACAGTGTTTACTTTGTCTCGTTTTTTCTACGCATAAAAACAAGAATGCATTTAGGTTTAAAGGTAGGTGCTCAATTACAAAGATATGCATGTTTGTACTTACATCAAATATGTATTACTTAACGTAGGTATTTAACATGTTGTACTTACCGACATATTACTACTTATTTAGTATAAATAGCAAAATAACACATATATTTCATACAATGTAGGTAGTGTTCGTCTTTCATTAAACCAGAAACATTCCTACGGGTCAACAACTCACGATGCGAGAAGATGTAATTATAGAGAGAGCTTGTGATCCAGAAGCAGTAGTAACTCGGGTGAAGTTGCTGCACAGTTGTTCTGGTAAAGTCAGTCGATGTTGGTAAATTACCACATCTGCTAATTTTCTTTCTTGTTTCACTTTTTACTTGTAATTACATTAAAATTAATGCGAAAACATAAAAACAATTAATATTTTTCGTATGATTGACTTTTTTTCCATAATTTTGATGTTTGGCACGTTGACAAACAATAAAGTTTCATGAAATAAGGTTACTATCACAAAAGTTTATAAAATGTTTAAGACCAAATAGTTTTTATGCAATTTAGACGATGTCTGCGTTAAATGCCCCGTTAAAAACGCGTAAGGGTTAATTTACTTCAGACTTGACCGGGCCTGTTCTAGCCTTTCAACTTCTTGCCGCCGCCGGGACCGTCTTGGACGAGTAGTTTGAGAGATGTGGCCGTTTGAAGTTTGACAGCTGTCATCCTCCGTTTAACCGCCCCTGTTGTTTAGTGGTTCAACCCACGGATTTCAGATCCAGAGGTCCCGGGTTCGATCCCCATGGGAGTACAATATATTGTGTTTGATTTGGTTGGTGGTAGGACTTTATTTAGGTCCGCCTGGCTAGCTACCACTATCTTGCCAAATTCTGTCGCCATAATAACAATTCTAAAATTGTTGTGTTCCGGCATTTAGGGGTAAGATAGCCATTTCCTCAGTTAGTTGAGGATTCCGGGTGAAGTGCGCCTCTACCGTCGGCCTTATCTCAACTTGTAACCAGGTGAGATGAAGGCCAAGTGCTTACCCGTCGTACAATAAAAAAAGAAAAATAAGTGTGATTCCATACTTTTTATTTAGTTTAAGTCGAGGTTATGTATGTTGGAATTAGATTTACTGTTACGTCTGACACCTTTCGTCATTTTAAATATCTGTCAAACTGTAAATGCCCACTACATAGCTAAATGCCCATTTCTCAGAAGATATTCATACCTGACTTTTAACTCTAAAAAAATTAAATGTGTGTTCAATAATTGTTACCTATATGCCGTTTGTAACGGTCCTTAGGTAATCTGACTGATTCCTTTGAATTTAGTTAGTTAGTTTAATTGTTCATTTTATTGAATAAAGATTATGTTTTATAATTATTTAATACTGCCACTGTATATTTCATCCACGCAGAACTTAACTGACGTACATACTTAAATTTAAGCAATGTTTATAAACGATGTAAACTAGTAATTAAGGGTTTTGCTTATAAGTATGACCCTTAAAAACTAGTACCAAAACCAAACTAAAACTAGCTTAAGTTGAAATGTGAACGTGGTAAAACGAATCTTTATCAAAAGGCATCTTGTTGAAATGTACCATTGCGTTAATACCTGTAGGTGAAATAACCCAAAGGTGTAATAAAGTTCGGTTGAATGAAGTCTTGTTTAAATAATCATTCTCTGAGTGAAATAATCTAATAGGTGAAATTTAACAAGTTGAAATATATCACTTTCAAAACTTGCGTGAGTGGTACTATACATTTTAAAACACGGGTTTTAAAGTTTTATGTTTAAATATGTTTCGGAAAGGCGAAGTGAGACCTTGCCTAAGACACTATTGTTGTAAAAACATTGTTGTACTTTTATCGTTATAAAAAAGGCTGCAACAATAAATGCAGAAAATCGTGGCGCTTCAACTTTTACATCCTCCCCTTTCTACACCGACTCCCCGGCTTAAAGAATTAGAACTCAGATGTATTACCAGAATGTATCATTGCGACAACTAATGGTTTATAATCTGTCCCTAATCTTCCTATCTATTCACTATCTTACAAAGAACATCCAGTTTCTCCTTCCGTATATCACCTATAAGTATTGATGGGATTTGATCGAGAACTATGGCATATGTATCAGTCGAAGCTAGACTTTGTTGGTACCTAAATTAAATGAGACTTCAGCGATCAACCTCTAGTACTGTTATTTGCATCGAAGAACAGTCACTACACAAAGCTGATCAATAATAAGCTTAGAAAGCATTGTTGTTAACGTATCATTGCTTGGTAGCAATAACATTAAAAATATGTTTTTACGATTTCGGTGATAGATAGTGTGTGCGGTGCGCACTATTTTTATCAATCCCATTATACAAAATTACAATATTTCCCTTCATGTCTAGCGTGGGCGTGTAGGCTTTTACGCTTTCAGAAATATCCCCTATAGTTTTCTTCAAGAAAATTAATTTAATCAAATTGAAACTTGGTTTTTAATACCTAGCCAGGAAAAATAATAATAAATAATTTTTAGCTATATTTTATGGTAAGCTGGTACTAAAATGAGGATGTTTTGATATAAGTAGTACCTTTGAGGACAGCTGTCGTACTTCAAACGGCCATATATCTGAAAGCACTCGTCCTTGACTCTCTGCTCTTATATCAAACTAGCTTTTGCTCGCGGCTTCGCTCGCGTTAAGAAGTATTATTATTAATTAGGTATAGTTTTTGCGGCTTTACTTTTGTTTATCGTGTGTAAAAAATTAGGGCAACTTCTCCATTAACGTTCAGATTTTCTTTAGCCAATTTAAAAAAGTCTAACCGAAAATCTCAAAATCCTTTCTTAGGGGATGCCTACGTCATAGTAGCTTTATGCACGCAAAGTCTCAGCCCGATCGGTTTAAAATTGACAAAGTTTCATACAAACTTTCATCCCTTATTTTATCCCCTTGGGGGTAGAATTAATCAAAATCCTTTCTTAGCGGATGCCTACGTCATAACATCTACCTGCATACCAAATTTCAGCCCGATCCATCCAGTGGTTTGGGCTGTGCGTGTGTGTAAAGCTATGACCATGATCTATATTTGCAATGACAGCTGTCAATCTTCAAATGACCATATCTCAGAAAGTACATGTCCTAGACTCTCCGTTCTTAGTTCAAATGAAAGCTATTAAAGAGAACTACATTTCAAATGGCAAATGTAGTTTTGACAGCTGTCATTGTAAATTTAGATCTTAGCCATAGCTTGGATTATACATTTTAAACATTATTTAGCTTCGGTATTTCAAGAATATACATATATGTATATTTTACATATTATGATACGTAAATTGTTTCACTAACGGATGATCCATTCTCGTGGGAATATCGGGATAAAAAGTATGCTATGTCCAGAGTATGTCTACATTGTAAATTTGGTAGCCGAACAAACATACACATATTTAACAATATTTTATTTGAAATAAACTCACTGGATAAGCATATTCCTTTTTTTTCAACGTTTACAAAGTACTCGTAGTTACACAGTTGAACTAATTGTAAAAAAATAAATTAGTTCAACGAGTTGAACTTTGAAGTAATTGGAATAGAGGATCGCATATTACATATTTTTATTTTGGGTCACCTGTAATATTTTTCAGCATTATTTTCATTTATTTGCTGGAGTGTAGATACACTACACTCCAGCAAATACTATACAAGATATAGTGGTTCCACGTACAAGATTGACCAACATTTTGAAAGCTTTGTTTGTGTATCAATAAAACTATATTATAGAATACCAATTGACATAAACCGGACATCGAATTTTTACACTTTGTTAAAAGATATTTAGTTAGTAAAAGTGATTGTACAATTGACGAAGCTTTTGCTGATAAATATTTATTGTGTGAAAATTTTATAAATGTATAAATTACTGTCACCAACAGCATTTGTGTACTTTTAGAGTGTATACCTACTATTCTAATTTCTTATATATTTTTTTTAATTACCATGGTGTATTATTGTTAAATTCACATATCTAAGTGTAATTGTTAAATTCACATGTATTATGTCTATAGATGAATAAATGACTTTGACTTTGCCTTTGACTTTGACACTTCAGCAACAATTCTGAAAAAGCTGAAATTCTTTCGAAAATACCTGAAACACAGATGTGAATCAGGTATTTTCGAAAGAATTTCAGGTATTTTGCGAATCAGGTCTTTTGCGAAACCGCTACCTAATATTCGTTTCTGCCATTATTGCCGGCAAATTACGCATACGCGTCGAATAGTGTAGGAGTTTCACAGTCTACAACAACATTCAACATTTTAGGAATTCAACTTTTTGCAAACTCAACATTTTAGGAATTCAACTTTCTGATCCTAAAGGGAAAAAAGAGAGTCAAATTTTCTTATTCTGCTAATCAATGTCATAGCAATCGCTAGTGATAGTGGTCAAAATTTGGTATTCTGCTATTTTTTGACAACTCTTCCAATCGTAATTTCGTCTATGAATTAGTCATAATGGTATCAGAGTGCAAAAGTAGCTTTTTACGTATATTGTTGCAGGGTATCGCGATGTCATACAAAAAATGATGTATGAGACAAGGCAGAATTTTAAAGGCGAATATTGTTATCTCACTCACTTTCTAGGCAGCCTCGGTTTTTTTGTATGGGGCCCCGTCTCTTACGTAGTTTTTAGTATTATCTTTGTATATCTTATTGCACGGACTAATATAATAAGTTATATAATATGTACAGACAAAAGGCTATTATGCTAATATTAGGTATCAGCAACGTCGGCTTTGCTAGCGCTGACATCGTCAACGTCGTTGGGCTGTTTCGCAAAGCACGCTGGACCCTTTTCGAGATCTCCACGAGACGAAAAGAGGATCTCTCAAGAGTCAAGGATCAATCAGTATATCCTAAGGGAACGCCGCCGTCATGGGATCTCGGTGATACAAAGGCAGGTAAGTGATGAAACATTCTCTGTTCTCGAGATTGCTAAGTTGGTGTAGCTACAAATCATACAATTTATTGAGCAATACACCTTACACAAACATTGAAGCCCCAATACAGAATTACAACTTCTACAGATTGAAGAAGATTTGAGAGCAATGCTAAGCACTGGAGATTATTTGGGGTTAACCCAGAGCTCTTAACAGGTGAAACATTGCAGCAGGATATTGTTGACAGGTGATGGACAGGAGAAATTAAATGCAAATGTATAAATATATTTTAATCATTTACTTATGTAAATATGTCCTATTAGGTAATATATATGGAGGTGACGGTAACAACTTCTTTAGGTAGACGGTTCCATTTTCGTTTTACTCTATTGCAGAGAAAACGTTATACAGCGTTCATGTTCTTCTTGTTATTTGAATTAACTTGATTTAAAATTATTGCAGGGAAATGCTGTGCAGCGCATTTCGACTCCAAAGACCTTATTTCGAGTCAAAAGTAGATATCACCCGCCGACGTCGACATCGTTGTCGTTTCTGAAAAGATAATTATGTATGAGTATCTAATAAATAACATCACCATCATAGAAGTGTATTTATTTCCGCAATCTTTATTAAATATAGCTTAGAAAATACCTATTAAATGTATGTAAGAAATGAAGTATGTTTTACTCAGTAAGCTTTTGCGCCACAAAACTCATAAGTTGATCGAGCCTATCTGTATACGATGATGTACACGACGGTTCAGGACACACATATTCATTGATGTGAGGTGACGATGCACACGACGGTTCAGGACACACCTATTCATTCTTAAAATTACCCAATGTATGATTAGCAGCAAAGACCGAGGACGACAGAGACTGGATACTTGTGCCAATAAAAAATAATTTACATTCATATGTTGTATAGGATTTAAAAGGTTATCAATAATTGTGACTTATATTGCGATAACAGGAGCAATAAAACGTTATCACAAAGTAATCAACTCGACAGTGGCCTGTAACCTCGTAGTGGACGCGGCTCGGCGCACATGACCCACCGACCAGACACCGATGGCTGTCGTGCGCTCCTGTCTCCTGCCACTTTTGTAAAAGAAGCGAAAGCGCGCAACAGCTACCGTTGTTCGGAAGCCGCCACATAATTGATCGAGTGCGCGAAGCAAACGAGATCTCCAAGCTAAGTTGCGAAATCTGGCGGCATAACTCTCGAACGGATTATCCGATTTTTATGAAATTTGAACTGTAAAGCCATATTGTAAATTTAAATTGATTGTCGCAGGGGATCTTTTATAGGTATAGATAACAAAAACAATTTATAATTTTGAATATGCAGTAATAATAATATGAATTCTCATAAACTGTTACGAGGATTTTTTTGACACTAGGGTAGCACATGCATTAAATGTAGGTAATATAATTTAAAATATTATACTTCTTAATAGTGGTGGTTTTTATAACAAATGGGCGCGTGATGTGGTTAAAACGGTATGTCTTGTAGGACAGACAGTAAAAGCTTTAACAGCTTAACCTACCTAATATTTTTTTTTATTAACATTTTAGGTTGCAAAAGGGTAGTAAGTGTTTAAATTGCAGTCTTGAAAATGTGTGAAAACGTAAAATATCATATGAAATGGGGTTTTGAGACTGCATTTCAACATTCGTTTATTTTTGTCCTTATAATGTAGTTTTTCAGATAAAGGGGAAAAGGATGATTATTATGGTCTTTAAAGCTTTGAATTTTATTAAAACTGGTTTATTTATATTTTATTATTCACTCAATAGTGTTGCCAAAGCAAGGGCGTCGTTATAATCCAAGAATTACTATTGGGATGTCATGCAAGAGGTTTGACAACGTATATCCCACATCAATTGCGCATTGTTGTCCACTGCCAATGCGTAAAGAACTTCCGCCAAAACTTATCAGGTTTGGCCGTTTTTACCACACCAGACAGACAAACTGGTGCTCACAGTAAAAGTATTTTTTACACAGAAAAAAGCTGCTGCCATTTTAGTGAAGGCCCTTGGTTGACTTTTCTACATCCGTTGGCTTGAAGGGTAGATTTTTAAACCACGACTACTAAGGCAATATTGTTGATAGCATTTTTAAAATTGACATCAACTTTTATTTCATGTTAGTAAGGATATTTAAATAAGTTAGAGGAAAAGAGTGCTTAAAAGTATGGTAAGTGAGATGTATCTAATGGAAGCACATCAATAATTTGTTAATAACCTTCTATTTGAGAAATCTTCGTGGTTAAATATCTAACACATAGCAGACATCATAAGGTCTCAGTTCGGGGCGAACAACTAGCATAAAATGCAAAGCTATTCTGTAAACATAATTGGAGTCTCGAAGCGCTCGATCCGCAGTGAGATTGTAGTTTCGTATTAGGTACCGTATTCTGTAAAGCTCGATTATACCTGTGGCGCCGCAGTGATGAGCGTGGCTATGTAATGAACTATGTTGACTGAGATTTTGACATTACGAGTATAGAACGACATGCAATCGGTATTCTGTAAGGGGATTTCCAAATCATCCAAGCGCTCTTGGCGCACCAAGATAATCTTATAGAAGAGAGAAGTAAATATTACAGAAGAGCGAAGAAAAATTATAAAAAAAAGAAGTCTTCTTTTTTTGAAAAGAAAGAAAAATCATCAGTACCTATATCATCGGGTATCATCAATCTCATCAATCATCGGGTATTCCCAGCTCGGTTACCAGCGGTGTCCAGGATATAGCCCGGCCCAAGCAGACATGCTAAAGGATAAGCCCAGCAGCCCTACCAGACAAACGGGACAACCCGGTCAAATTAGGTAATAGGGTTATTAATGGAAAGACTTGGTGACATAAGAGATTATTCGATTTATTTGTTTGTATTAGGAAATTAGGTCCAAACAGGTGAGATGAAAAATTAGGACTTTTTGCAGTTCAGGACGCTACGCTGATAACTTGTTGATCGAGTGAGCGAAGCGACCGAGATCTCTCAGTTAAAAGAAATCAGAAATCCGGCACTAAAAGCATGTATGTGGCAATATTTGTGTCGGCATAATTCTTGAATCGGTTTTTTTTAATGTGCGACGAGGATTTGTTTGTTGCGGGGGGTTTTTTGGGGTGTTAAGAAATACAATTTTTCGTCCATATCTTTTGAATGGCAGATCCGATCAGTACAAAATTTTGAATATGCAGAGATTATTATTAATACTCATCAATAGGTATGAGTATTTTTTGACACTAGGGTAGTTTTTGATAAAAAGGTGAGACAAGAAGTTTTTTGGCTTGTGGGGTATCATTTGAAAGACTGCACATTCATAAGATTTAAATTTTTAATAGGAGTGTTTTTTGTAAGAATGAGGCGCGTTATGAAAGTAAAACGCTTAATAGTCTTGTAGGATATACTGTTAAAGAGGGTTGACTTAACAATAAACTTGTTTTTTTTATTTGCTGAAACCACACCTGTATAAAATTAAGGGTTGCAAAAGGGGTGAATAAGATTGAAATCTTGAACATGGGTGAAAACTTGAAATATCATTTGAAATTTTAAAGTTGAGACTGCAAATTTTAAAATTCGTTTATTTTTGCCCTTAATTCGGGTGTTTTTTAAAGATGAAGGTGCAAAAGATGATCATCAGGTCTTGTAAAATAAGAGAAGATATTCGAAATCTCTCAAACTGGTCTATTTATTTTTTGTTATTCACTCAATAGTGTTGTCAAACCAAGTTTATCGATAAAATCCAAGAATTACAAAAAGGAGTGCAAGGAGTTTGACTGTGCATATCTCACATCAACAGCAAATTATTGTTTACCACAATGTGGAAAAATCTTCCTCTAAAACTCTAAGGTTTGGCCATAAACATCACGCCAGGCAGACAGATTGGTGCCCACAGTTAAAGTTTTGTTTATATAATAGAAAAAAGCTGTTGCCTTTTTGTTGAAGCCCTTGGTTGACTGGGCTGGAGCCTACGGATATCGTAGAGTCAATTAGATTATGGGTAGATTTTTAAGTCACGACTACTAAGGCAACAGTTTTAAGGGTACTTTTCAAAACTACATGAACCTATGTTTCATTTAAGTAAGGGATGACTTATTCATTTATTCTACCCAATTACTACGTACAGTCGGTGTTTTGGTGCGTTTCTCTCATTCTAAATGACTACAGAATTGAAGGTCCAATTTTAAGCCACTCTTATATTGTGAAGGACTTGGGAATATTGTTTGACGATAAACTCACATTTCATGCGCATTATCAACATATTATAACAAGAGCCAATCAACTTCTAGGTTTCATGCTGAGATCGACAAAAGTTTTTAAGAAGACTCGCAGTGTAATATATCTTTTCGACTCTCTAGTAGTATATTAGAATATGGTAGCCCGACCCGATATGGTCCCCTAATTACAAAGTGCATTATCTATAATATTGAAAGGATTCAGAGAAAGTGTTTAAGGTTATTATGTTATCGCTTGCAACCTGGCCGTCTGAGCTTGAGTTACGAAGAAAGATTAAGTAAATTTCAGTTGGAATCTCTAGAAACTAGGCGTAAATACTTTGATCTCATATAGCTCTATAAAATAATTCACTCTCTCATTGACTCCCCTCATTTATTGTCGATGACATCGTTTAACATTAGATTCAGAGCACGAAATTCCAATAAAATCAATATATTTATACTTCAAGTTTATAAAAATAATATCTCTTTTTATAATCCTTTAACTAGAATGTTACGCCAGTACAATGATTTACTGAAAGAATTTAGTCAAATTGACATCTTTGTTCGCAACTTGAGCCAATTCAGTAAACAATTAAAATCTATTTTATATACCAATTCTTCATTTGTCAACCAGGAGAACTCTGTTATGTTAATTGTTGTCATGTTTTTGTTCACATTTTTTTTTTAGTCTCCGTTCGTTACCAAATGTATCTACTTAGTTGTAAGCACATGTTTTTTACCTTACAATCTAGATTTGTACCTTAGTTTTATTTTTTTAGTTGTATTTTTAATTGGTTGTAAAGTGTATTGTGTTTAATAAATAAATAAATAAATTCTGGATTTGCATACAATAGGAGTAAGCAACAAGAGAGTGTATCGGATACTCAGGTTAATATAGAGTGATTGAGAAAAAAGTGCTTAAGTTAGGTTTAATTAAAGTACACGTTGGTCGTTCGTTAATTACGTCCTATTTGAAAAATAATCACCGTGATTAAATACCTAACTCAAACTAAATACCTAACTCACGAGAGCTCAGTTCGGGCGAACTACTAGTATAATGAGTTTACACTATTCACTGAATACGGACGTTTATTTAAAAAGGAATTAAATTTAAATCCATCAATACCTAGTGAAATCGAGAAAATTTACAATAAAATTTTGGGTTTTAAATATTTAAGAGAAAAATTAGAAAGTTCGTCTGACGAATTTTTAGATATAGACGAAATAAATAAGACTAATACATACGAAATGGAGAAATTTTGTTTAAAACCCACCTTGATTCCCATTATGAACGGAAAAGAAGAAACAATCGAAAAGAATATCGAAAGTTCGAAAATTTGCTTAAATAATGAAAGTGGCTTAACAGAAACAAGTAGCAAGTATTTACTAATTTCATTTGTGATATTAACCCGTCTATCAAAAATGGCTAGGTTACACAACTGTCTCTGCTTTAATTCAAGATATTAAGACATATAATGTAACAAAAAAATCTTCGAACTCTATTATGACACAAATAAATAGTATGAGTCAGAATAATTCATAATTCATAATTTATTTATTGCGATAATGGGTTAGTAGATGGTGTTAGTAATTACTTAGTTCAGCCATTATCAGCGTATGTCGCATGCAATATTACAGTTTTATCAGCAAATAAATGTCATAAAATTAGAATTTAAAATGTCAATATCATATCAGTTAATAGTTAATATCATATCAATAACTTGACTATAGGCGTATACGGAGTGAAATTAGGGGATTTGTTTACCTCGGAGTCATGGAAATTACCATCGTGGGTCAGCTCAATACCGTGGGTACAGTTTTCAACACCGTGGATAGCCTTCTTACAACTAGCCCGTCATCTCGGAGTCATGGAAAGGGTCAGCTCAATACCATGGGTACAGTTTTCGACACCGTGGACAGCCTTCTTACAACAGAGGTAATATGTAGCCCGTCATCTCAGAGTCATGGAAATTACCATCGTGGGTCAACTCAATACCGTGGGTACAGTTTTCGACACCGTGGACAGCCTTCTTACAACAGAGGTAATATGTAGCCCGTCATCTCAGAGTCATGGAAATTACCATCGTGGGTCAGCTCAATACAGTGGGTACAGTTTTCGACACCGTGGACAGCCTTCTTACAACAGAGGTAATATGTAGCCCGTCATCTCAGAGTCATGGAAATTACCATCGTGGGTCAGCTCAATACCGTGGGTACAGTTTTCGACACCGTGGACAGCCTTCTTACAACAGAGGTAATATGTAGCCCGTCATCTCAGAGGCATGGAAATTACCATCGTGGGTCAGCTCAATACCGTGGGTACAGTTTTCGACACCGTGGACAGCCTTCTTACAACAGAGGTAATATGTAGCCCGTCATCTCAGAGTCATGGAAATTACCATCGTGGGTCAGCTCAATACCGTGGGTACAGTTTTCGACACCGTGGACAGCCTTCTTACAACAGAGGTAATATGTAGCCCGTCATCTCAGAGGCATGGAAATTACCATCGTGGGTCAACTCAATACCATGGGTACAGTTTTCGACACCGTGGACAGCCTTCTTACAACAGAGGTAATATGTAGCCCGTCATAATAGAGGTCAGGGAGCTGGGATCTGGGAGGGTTTTACACGTTGTCACCGACCATAAAGAATATTATACAGAGTTAAATTTGGCCCAGTTTTTTCGGACCTATATTAATTATGTTTTTGTATGCGAAAGTCTCGATTTTATCTATTTGTACGCAGGTGAACAAAAACAAAAATTGCTTATTCCAAGTCGAACTGAGTGTATTCACAACTTAGACATATATATTTATGAAAATTATGTTTTCTAAGCAGTTAAATGACAATTTATTCTTAGCGGGTTGTATCTTTAAGCCAAAAAGAGGAAAAAATCCAGTGAAAATTTTAAACACAGGTACAGATTTAATAAACATTTCGGAAACAAATTTATTACAATACGATAACTTTGAGTATTTATAAAATTATAATATTTGTTTTTTTTTTTTTTTTTAATATTATAGGACATTAATTTTACACAGCGCCATCTAGCCCCAAACTAAGCATAGCTTGTAATATGGAAACTAGATTACGGATAGAATACTTAAATACTTTTTGTAAATACATACGTACTATATGATACAACAGCCAAACACAGAACAAACATCTATATTCATCACACACATGTTTGCTCTGGGTGGGAATCGAACCCACAGCCTACAGCGCAGAAGGCTAGAGCAACAACCAACTGAGCTATGAGGCTTGTTTATTTAATAAATCTCAAAATGGACTAGAACGAATCAATAACTTATTATCAGAACGAAAATTATCTCATTTAAATTCAGTAAATAAAAAAGAGTAAGTACAAATAATTGGTACTAAACATTCAGACATATTTTTCCTACAAGAATAAAGGTTAGGTAGGTCCAGCAAATGTAATGAAACAGTAAATTACAGTAAAATCAAATAAAATGCCAGTGTATGTTTAGCCTCATCGTTTGCTTCAGTCATCGAAACCAGAAATTAATAAACAAGTTAAAAAATGTTAATGGACGACATAATGGAGCTTTCCAGCAGTAAATGGAACAGTCTCATACTTTTAGTTCCTAAAAAATCGGATGGAGAAAAAAAACTGACGTTTGGTAATAGATTACCGAAAAGTAAATAACTGTATCGATTATTCTCGCGAGATGAATTTGTTGTTTTCTCTCAATAAATGCGATTGAGTTGAAGTTATATTCTAATAAATATTGAAAAACTATGCATAGTATGATATACATAGATTAAAATAATATTGAATTTATAAAGGAATTAATGAATGAAATAAAGAGTATAAAAATGTGGTCCAGGCCACAAAAGTAAGTTAAAATGACGTTGACAACTTTAACTTTTTTAAATCTTTTGTTTATGTAATATAAGGTCCATCTCGCGCGTAATATTGTGATTTAGATGCGTTGGCTACACCGGCCAAACCATTGTCATTGGAAGTCACAGTCAGAGAACCATGTTATTGAACATTTAGCAGAATACCAAAATAAAACAAACTTAATGATCAACCAATAGCATGGTGTCACTATGATTATTTCCAAAAAAATAGGAGAATTGCCCACATGTATACCTGTATGTACCTTTATACAAAAAGTTGATTCTCTTTTTCCAATGATCGTCAAAGTCAATTCAATGACGAATGAGTTATAGAAAATAAATTGGGTTAGTAGAATACCAAAAGGCATCAATGATGGCCATTCTGCTATGAAATAATTGTCATTGTGAAACAATTGATTAAGTAGAATTGGGCCCCAGTAATCTTACTAATAACATAGTAGAGCCACTCCACAACCCAGATAACTATGCTTTAGAGTTTAAATGTAGGGTACACGTACCTCATAAGGAAGTAAGGAATAACATAATTTTAAGAAAAAATAAAAGAAAACTAGTAAATGTTAGAAAATGTAACCCGATTTCATATGAAAAAGTATCAAAACTTATAAAAAATTAAACAGGGAAAAAAATTGATAAATTATATGAAGGACCTTATACTGTATTTAGTGATAAGGAAACTAATGTAATAAATTATAAATTGGAGAATTTATTACAGAACGAAAAGATTTATTAGTTAGTACATTATTTTTGACAAGCCTCACAGCTCAGTTGGTTGTTGCTCTAGCCTTCTGCGCTGTAGGTTGTGGGATCGATTCCCACGCAGGACAAACATTTGTGTCATGAATATTGAAGTTTGTTCTGTGTTTGGGTGTTGTATTGTATGATATGTTTGTATTTACAAAAAAATGTAACCATCTAAGTATTATATCCGTCATCTAGTACCCATATTACAAGCTTTGCTTAGTTTGGGACTAGATTGCGCTGTGTAAAATTGATATCCTGAAATGTTTATTATATATTACTTACTTAAATTAAAATAATGTTCAGTGAAACACCACTAGATACTATTAACTACTGTTTGTTTGAAACACAGTTTACTGTGCTATGTTTAGAATGTATGACCTACCTTACTATAAAATATTGATTTAAATTTTGTATTAACTATTAGAATACTACTAGAGGAACTAAATGGCGCTGTGTAAAGTAAAAAAAAAAGAATAAGAAAAAAAAACACTATTTCTAAGTATTTTTTATAACAACCCCTGTGGTGTGGTGTATGAGTTACTTTTGTACTTATAATGTGGCAGCTGTACATTAATAAGATATAGTTTTAAAGAGCAGTGAAATAAATGGCTTCGTAAGCTGCACAAGCGTTTCAATGGGTGCGTTCCGTTACTAGCCACTTTCGCCCACGACCGCGACACCACGATTACCAGTTCCGCGTGCTTGTGAACGTTGCAGTCGAAACCTAATTGTACCTATACCGTACCTACGGAGTGAATTTCAACTACAGCTTCTTTATTTTGGTTGCAACCGTTTCACCGATTCTGCCAGTGACAAATCACGTATTGAAAGTGTAAAGCTGATGAGACCCAAAAAATATCGAGGGAGATTCGGTAAAAGTGATTGATTTCTATAGACAAATGCCATGCCATGACAAAGATAATTGGGGAATCCGGCTCTGTATGTATGTATGTGGTAATGTTTGTGACGGCATAACTCTCGAACAGATTATCCGATTTTCATGAAATTTAAACTGAATAGAGATACCTAACGTTAATAGAATTTGATTGTCGCGGGGGATTTTTTAAAAGTGGGGTAGTTTTTGAGATATTGGGGTAAAAAGAAATACAGTTTTGTATTAATATGATAAAGAATAAAAACGTGTTTTAACTAAACTGATTTGAATGACATTTATAATGGTTGATTTTATAATATTCTTGTTTTAATATATCAAAATCCAATCTTAAATAATAAAGATATGCATGCAATAAAACAAAATGCAAGAGATAAATGATACCTTTATTGTGTATATATTTATTAGAAAAAAAACCGAAACCTATACTGAACTCACCATCGAAGACCACATCCAAATCGCTTAAGCCACTCTGGAAATATTAGTGCACAAATAGACAAGAGTAATAATAATAATAAATAAATAAATCAATATTACAGGACATTAGTTTTACACAGCACCATATAGCCCCAAATTAAGCATAGCTTGTAATATTGGAACTAGATTACGGATAGAATACTTAAATACTGTGAAATTACAGGCACTTAACAGGCGCAATACAGTGCCGAGTAGGTTGGTCTTTGTGGATGTGACCGACGCAGTAAGGCATTGTTACAGGCAAGATATGCACTTAACATCAGGTGGGCTACTTGCTTGTTCCGTCTCCTAGTCGTATGTATTTTTTGGCACAGCTACGTGTTTTTAGTAGGTAACACTCATTTTTACTTGGAAACATTAAAGTACAGACACAGCTTTTCAACGATAGTGTTATAAGCTTAGATAAATAACACACCAGTATATAGCCACGCGGACATCACGATCGCTAGCTTGTCCAAAATAAGTATGATCGACAATCGGGAATCACCTTCGAGTCCAAGTCTGGCACAGTTTGGATTACGGATTGTAATTCAACGCCTCAAAACGGAACGTTTCAATTTATTTTGAGTACCTACATAGGCTAATACATAGGTCTTCATCTATGAAGTTGCCATTTTGTAGTACTGGTCATTTCGAATAAAAACTATTTCATAATATCTATGAATTCTAATTTCAAATTAATTTTATTTTTAAAACATGACATTCTATTTTCAAAATCAGTCTTTTGTTTATTGATTAGCGTTAGGTTTTCATCCCAATTGGTTCTTTTTCATCATCATGGATGCGTTAAAAAATTGAGTAATTATGGAATATGAGTACCGACTAGTAGCAACGCGGCACAAACGGCACGCAACATAAACGACGCATACGGAGAGAATATTACAAATGAACGCACAACCTGTTATTGGTTTACCCGCTTCTGTGCTGGAAATTTCAACCTGAAAAATGCACCTCGTGGTCGTCCGGAAACTTTGGTCGACAATGACGAATTAAAGGCGATTGTGGAAGCTGATGATACTCAGTCTACCGTCGAATTAGCAGCAGCTTTCGAATTAAGCATCAAAACGATCTTGATATGCGTTAAATTGGCAAGGTAACAAAGCTTGACAAATGGGTGCCCCACGAACTTTATGAACGCCAGCGCGAGGTGCGCGTTGAGGCCTGCCTTGCGCTGCTCAACAGGTACCCAACGAAGGAATTTTGAATCGCAATCGACAATCGTAAGTGATCACCGAGTTAGTTAGATCAGCACCTAAAAACGCCTTAAACGAAAAATTACACATGAAAAAGTGATGGTCACTGTTTGGTGATCTAGCACCAGTGTGATTTATCACAGCATCTTATCAAACGGGACGAGTATTACTACAGATATGTACTGTGAAGAACTGAACACAATGATCGAGAAACTTGCTCAACGCCAACCAGCTGTGAATCGATCATACCCGTTACTGCTGCACGACAACGCGCGACCTCACACCGCACAACAGACCGTCTCCACGCTACAAGAGCAGGGGCTGGAAGCTCTCCGTCATCCGCCGTACTCACCAGACCTTGCGCCTACCGACTTCTACTTTTTCCAGCATTTGGACAACTTCTTAGCGGGAAAAAAAATCAATACCCGGGATGCAGTACAAAATGCCTTCGAAGAGTTTATTACCTCCCGTCCAGCAGACTTTTTTAAGATGGGCATCGATAATTGCCACTGTGGCAAAGATGCGTCGATTGACGTCGATACGTCGATTGAGGGAAATAAATAAGATCGAACAAAAATGACTCGCATTGATATCATACAAAACGGCAATTTCATAGGTAAAGACCTACAAACCTAAATTAATATATTCTCCTGTAGGCGATAAAAGAGTATAAAACTATAACTCACTTAGGATCGTCGTTGCGAATATATATGCATAAACATACCGGTAATAAAGTTGATAGGTAGCATGTTGGGCCGAGTAACGTAACAAACTACTTTCAAAATATGAATATGAAAAAGTATAACGGAATCAATATGTTCAACGAACAAACTAGTGTCTCTTCAGAACCTGACGTAAATTCACTCCTTAAATATAATAAAATCATCCCGCTCTTTGTCCCAACGTTCTGTTTCCCGTTGCTATGTACCTACTAAGGTGTCACAGCTGGAAGTCTAACTCAATTTAAAGCGCTTCCTTTTTGTTGACTCGTAACATACCTACAATGGTGATTGCTGCGATTGTAAGCCGAGCCGATAAAATAACAATCACCAACGTAATTTACATTCGTTAAAACTTTTTCGTACCGAAAGAGCAATAAACAGGTCTCCCTTTAAGCGTTTGACCTACTTCACACGCGCGTCTAAATTTTGTATAACCCTCGAAATAAATTCAATGAGTCCCGGCGCAGTGCGGCAAAGTTGACAAATATTGTGACAACGTGTCGTGTCCTGCAACGAGCGACTGTTTGTAAACAACGTGTCGTGTCCTGCAACGAGCGACTGTTTATAATCAAACGAGGAGATAGATAGATTGATCATATCGCATCGCCACCAAACTGAATTCAGTAACTTCGTAATGCAATTAATAAGGACACAAGAAATGGTTAATTAATCATCATCGCCACAACTCGATAAATGTCCACAATTAAAGTTCGATTTTCTTTACTCGCTTCAACGAGTAGGTGCCTTAGTTGGCTAGATCAACAAACTTCCTACGGCTAAGAACATCATTCGTCCACGTCAAAAACGAGCAAGGCGTGCCAGACCTGGTTTCCAGAAACGTGGAAAGTGGTGTTGCACAACATAATCATGGACACATTTATTATTGATCGAGTGAGCGAAGCGAACGAGATCTCTGAGTAAAGTTGACAAGTCCGGCACTGTATGTATGTGACGGCATAACTCTCGAACGGATTATCCGATTTTCATGTACTTAATGTAAACTGAAAAGAGATACGTAAATAGAATTTGATTGTCGCGGGGATTTTGAGATGCTTGATTCTTGCCTCGCTGCTGCATGTTTAATGAGATTATTTATACTTATAGTCTTCTAGTTTAGCCCCACGTAAATGTCTATTTCCATAATTTTCATATCATCCTCCTCAATCCAAAGATGAACTGAGTTTTTTCCCAAACAACGTAACAAATTGTGATCATGAGCCGGGACTGCTACAGAGTTGTCGGTCAACAACACAGCCCCCGTGGAAATCGCGGATGATTCGCTTGCCAAGTGTTATGGCAAATGTTTTCCACAAAATGGGAATGTAATTGAATTTAGAGATATTACACAATACAATATCCTCACTCATTAACACATTACTCTAAGTTTGTAAGTGGGCTCATGATGCTTTAATTTTAAAAGTAAAACCAAAAAGTCAAAAAGTCAAAAGTCTGTATAAATCACTGGGAGAATCAATAATATCATACGGTATTACTTCTTACGGCCCAATTCAAAACGTAACTATAAAACTGTAAATATAAATACAAAAATATTTCTTAGACTCCCCATATTAATCAGTTAGGTATAAAGTGAACATAATAAGATCCTGTATTTGCAATTTCGTCTTTATTTTATGAGTTGCATTTTTGTGTAAAGGCATATTTACACACCATTTATTTGTTTAGCATTCATGTTTGTGATAATGTATTGTTTTAGGTAAGTTAGTAGTAGTTTTAGTATAAGTACCTAAATATGTAACGAAAAGTGTCACAGTGGCGACTCAGGACGCTAGCACAAACCAAGATTGTTCTTCTAGTGTCTACATATTTTTATTGTTTGTAAACTATTTAAATAAATAAATTCATACAAGTACTAGTACTTAGATAATGAGTACTTTAAGAATCCTAAGTGCGAGGATGTAAAAGCCTCTGGGCTTTTACATCCTCGCCTTTAGGATTCTTCAACCCCTAAATACAATTTAGTATGATGTTGCAAAATTATGGTCACACTTTAATCTATTAGCTACAATCTTAGCTGAAACACCTTATTTATTAATCTATTTTTTTTCTTGTACACTTGGTCACAACAAGATAATATGTGGTTGTCCGATTGTATCAATTAGCCAGGTCATGAAACTATTCGGCAGATCATGAAACGCCTCCATTTCATGCGACACTTTGTATGACTATCTGTTACATTCGGATAAGGTAGGTTACAGCAGTGCCGCAGGGCAGGAACCCCGTTCCGTCCCGTGTAACACATATTCGCGGCCTAAAGACTACCCCGTAGCACCTTCACTTACTGTCAATACAAACACTGGTCGTTATTAGGGTTCAAACGGAAAAAGGAACCCTTATCGGCTTTCTTTATGGTCCATCTGGTTCCTAGTCCTTTATAGTAAAAATGACATACTAACAAATATTCTAACCCCTTTGCACCTCTTCAGAGGGGAAGGGGAAGTAATACGTTTATTCGATCCTTGCCAATTGCAAAAAGTTTCGTTCAAATCTGTCCAGTAGTTTCAACGTGATGTACGTTCATGAAACTGAGAGACAGATAAACAAAATGGAAACAAACTATTATTTTAGCTTCGGTATCGATCTCTAATTGAAATTTTCACAAAAATATTTCACGACAGATTTTGCCTCGCTACATTGTTTCTTGCTTATTACTTTATGTCGTTTATTGTAAATACTTATAGAAGATACGTTCCTCGCTTAAGGAATAAAACGCTTTGTATTTTCTAAGCACTACAACAATAGTGAATGGGTTCGTTTTAGGCAGGACCTTTGAAACCCTTTATTTGAAAACCACCCCTATTAAGGGTAAAAGTTAACTTATTTTGAAAACTTCTATCTATACCCTTTTATTTGACGTTTCATAATATTTCAATCTCGTTAACCTCCTCTGTGTTGTGGTGTTAGACCCAGAGGTCCCAGGATCAATCAATCTCTCTCAACTTAATTTGTGCTTGGTTTGGTTGGTAGTAGGACTTTCTATAATTCCGCCTGACTAGCTACCACCATCTCAGCTGAGTCTATCGCCATAACAGAAATTAATTTGTTTTGTGATGCGGCATTTAGCGGTAAGATACCCAGTTTTTCAGTATGTTGAGGATTCTGGGTGAAGTGCGTTTCCACCTTATCATAACTTAAAAAAACAGGTGTGATAAAGGCTTGGCCTGCCTCCCACCTCCTCGTCGTAAAATAAAAATGAAATAGAGATAAAATAGAGTTTGTTGCATTTCGTATTAAGGACGTTGGCCTCTCAGAATGTTACTTGAAATGATACCTTGTCGACAGCTACCAGTCTCAACTGGAGGCTCTCACAGCTCACTGGGCCGAGGACGAGTACCGAGAGCGATACCAGTACGTGAGCTCTCCATCATCAGGACTGCGCGTGGTGGACATCCAGGTCACCGACCGTGATATCTACATGTGCAGGGTCGAGTTTACCTTGTCGCAGACGAGGAACGTCTGGGTATCTCTTGACGTCATCGGTTCGTATGCTTATTGAATAAAACGATCCCTTTAGATTTACCATATATTTGTGATATGCCTATGCCTATATGATATAATTCCTGAATCATTGAGAGCTTCCTCGTTGTTTTGATCCGGTATCTACTGTTACCAAGCTTAACACAGCACGTTTAAAAGCTGTTGAACTTCCAAGTTTATTTCTTTACTCTCCAGTTTACCGATGTTTCAAACAAATTAATGATTGATTGATTGATATAAGTTGTCTACTAATGAACTGAATGGGTGTTGGTGTTCAATTTAGCTTCTGTTTACAAATAAAAACAGCGCCTATATTTCAGCGTTATTATAATATAACTAGCTACACCCGCGCGGTTTCACTCGTGTGTTTCATAATGTTCGTGTTTATGAGATTTTGTGTGAAAGTTACAATTCTAAAAAAGCAAACAAAAATCAATAATGATGCGTCAAAAACAGTTTGTGTTTCAAAGTCAAAGTCATTTATTCATCTATAGACATAGTACATGCACTTAGATATCACAAATATACATTATTACACAATGGTAATAAGAAAAAAAGGATAAGAAATAAAAGTGCTTTAGGTATGCACTCTAAAAGTACTCAATGGTATTGGTGACAGTAACTACATACTCATACATTTGTAAAATATTTACCAGCAAAAGCTTCGTCAATTGCAAAATAACTTTAACAAACTAAATATCTTTTAACAAAGTGTAAAAATTCGATGTCCGGTTTATTCCTAATGTCAATTTAAATTCTATAATATAATTTTATTTGTTACATTTTCATTCAGCGGTTTCTCCAATACAGACCACAACTCATATCCTTTTACATGACGGGAATACCATCAGAACTAGTAACTCTGTAAAACTACTAGGTTTTTATCTAGATCCAATTTTTGGACCCAAACTAAATACCTGCTGAGGAGCAAAACAATCTATAATATAAAATAAATAATGAATTCCTAAATAATGAATACGAAAACTTAAAGCTACCAGGTGAACACTGTTGACATCCTTGCCATAATTATGTTGTAAAATACTTAGTTTTATAACTCTATTTAAATATTATTTGTTTTGCTTATTTTGTTTAAAATCACTTAGTAATATTAAGTATATATTTTCAATTTAATTTATTTTATATTATATTATGGGACGACGTCATGTCGTCCCTTTACAACCGAACTTATTATGATTCTTATATTTTTTCTATGTAGGGAATTTTTATTGTTATTTACCATCTGGATTAATTTAATAGCGAATTATATATCTGACGATGACAAGTCATTCTAACCGTGGCCCTCATTTTTTGTTCCATACAGTACAACTCTTACTGTGATAATAAACATTTTCATTTCATTTCATATGATACTTGCGTTAATAAACTTTAGGTATTAAAATATAAATTGAGGCATCGTATTTGATACCTTCTTTGAAACATTTTCAGCTTAGTATCTAAACGGGGTGGAATTTTATTCCAAAATTTCATTGATGCATAGCAATGTGGAACAAATGTTAGTAGTAATTAGAGAAGTCTTGATTATCCTGAAATTTTTTGCTCATCGTAAAAATATCAAAGTTAAATTAGTGACTGCTCTCCGAAACATATATAGGCATATATAGATATATATAGGCAGCACATTGTCTCATGTCGTTTTAGTAGCACTCAATTTACCCGTCGCCGTAGTTGCACCCACGAACACATACGAGTAATTTGCCATAGTCGCGGAAAGCGATTCTCAAAATGAGCTCTAGCACCAATAAATATAACCCTTTTATTTTTTGCACATACCTGAAAGTTAAAATCACGTATCTAAAACACGATCTCAAATAGACGAAACTCTTAAATTATCACGTTATCTCCCGCGTATAGTTTCTCCCTTTTTGTGTTTGAATAAAATAATTCAACCCGAAACGGAGGGAACAAAAGCTTTGAAGTGGCAGAGCTGCCGCCGCCGCTCGGGCAATCTCGATAAAAACGTACGTTCGTAAAATTGACCCTCCCCTCCCCCCCTGCTCCCTTATCCTAGTGGAATCAACACGGAAACTTCCAGAATAGACCAAAACTGCGTTGGGATGATTTACGTTCATCCGGACACTAAAATGTAGGCCAGCTCGGGGATTACATTTTTATGAGATGCTCGAAGATCTTGCTGCTTTGCCGGACAAGTCTACATGTCGAAACCGTTGAACTGCGTCTCTCAAGCGTCGTTACTTTATCTGCAGAAACTTGGTTTGGTGGTGGTCTGAACGATCAATGATAAATCACTTACTCTCGGGTTGATCACCTGAACTACGACCAAATAAGTAGGTTATCTAAGTGATGTTTTATAAAAATTCGGTCAGCACGATATTATGAATCCAACGCATAGTCGTCAACAGGATGTTTTTTATGTAAATAGAAACACCTTGTCTTATTAACTAACTAAGTTTGCTGACAAAACACATTTAAGAGCTGACAAAACCGATTAAACTAGCTTACTGTTTCAACCATAGCCAACGTATTTAAGCAAACGAGTAACCAATGTTTACGAAGTAAGTAACAAAATGTATTTGTGACCTTTATATAAAATCACGATCCGAAACCGATTTTTGTGACTTTTGACTTTGAAAAACTTATGATATGACATTTGAGACAACGTTGCTGTTAGAAGGTGTGTGCGTGTATATGTGTGTTTGTGTGTGTGGTTGTTTGTATCTATGTGTGTGTGATGGTATGTGTGAGTGTGTGATGGTATGTGTGTGATAATAATAAAATAACACTTGAAGGTTTCGTAAAAGTTTGAATACTTGTGTTACATTCGTTTTTTAATCCTATTTTTGTATTTCAAGTGATTGCACAAGCATTTACAAATGTTATTATGACACTGTAATTCACAACCCACGACGGGACTCAAACCCGCATCTTTTCTTAAATCCGGAAACGCTCTAACCAACTGATTTACGGGGGTACCGACGCAGATTCTTTGCGTCGGTTTGATTTTTTTTGTGTTAAATCTCTTAGCTACAGCGCTGATAACGTCATATAGCAGAGATTCACTGAACTGTGATCTGCCCTAGTGTTTGAAATTACAATTATTATGTGGCTCGGTTGGTTAGAGCGTTTCCGGCTCAAGAAAAAGATGCAGGTTCGAGGCCCGTAGTGGGTTGTAAATTTTTGTGTCATAATAACACGTATATACACGTACATGTATATTTGTTTTTGCTATACCTTTTTAGTTTAAGAGTTAAAATTTTAGTGTAGTTGATATTTGTACACACTGTGGCGTTCTGTAAATGGATAAAAAAACAGTTTTAATACTGCTACACATCTAACCCTATGTTCGTTTTGTCTGTTGGATGTGCTATTTTAATAAATGAATAAATAATTCAATAAAAAAGATGTGAATGGAGCAGGTTGAATAGAAATGCACAAGTATATCTTCTTCTATTTTAAAATAGTTTTTTTTTCAGAGCTACCGAGCAGGCCAGTTATCTCTGATGAATTCGGTAAAGAAGTACAAGGAATAACGGGGCCTTACAGTGAAGGAAGAGAGTTGAAGCTTATTTGCTCGGTCAAAGGAGGTATGTTTTTAAATTAAACGCGACTCTATTATTTAGAACATCACAAACAAATTTTTACCATCTCATTAGTACAAACTTGGCCTTTTCTATTTCATTAACTATTTTAGAAATGTTGTTCAAAAAATGTTTTTAATATAAAAGTAGTACATAATTACAGTATTTTCATTTATTTTTATTTCCATGTAGTACCTACATGGATATCTTCATGGATACTGTAATTATTTACTACTTTATATATATTTTTTTGTTAGAATAGTGAATGTAACGAGTCAGAATATCCGATTCATACAATTCACAATTAAAGATTTCTATGGAATAAACACTAGCCAATTCACCTGAACTACAAAACTAAAATAAATACTTTTTGCTTGTTCCGGTCATTTGGGATGTGAGAACAATTCGTGGAATCAAAATGAAATTGCGTAATGAGTAAAAGAGTACTAACTCTTTGGATTATAGAACGTAGCCCCTTCCATCGCTTTTAACCAATCACATCTAATGTGCGCAAAATGTTCGTAGAAATTTGGCCAAACTAAAATGGACTTTTCAGTGTGTAGTTGAAAATGGAATGATGTCTTTCAAATGAGATAAAAAAATATTGTTTTTATTATTAGCCTTAAGTGTCCCACTGCTGGGCAAAGGGCTCTCCCCACTCCTTCCCGACCGTCGTATCCTGAGCTGCGATTCCTCGAGAAAATAATTAATCGAGTGAGCGAAGCGAACGAGATCTCTCAGTTAAGTTAGGAAATCCCTCACTGTATTTATGTGTGTATGTATATATGTATGTATGTATATTTGTATGTATGAGTACATGTATGTATATATGTGGCAATGCTTGTGACGGCATAACTCGAACTCGAACGGGTTATCCGATTTTCATAAAATTTAAACTGTAAAGAGATATTAAATATAATATAATTTTACTATCGCGGGGGATTTTCGATAAGTGGGGTAGTTTTTGAGATATTGGGGTGAAAAGAAAAACAAATTTTCACCCATATCTTTAGAATGGCTGATCCGATCAATTCAAAATTTTGAACATGTAGAGATTATATATAATAATCAATAGTTAAGAGGATTTTTTTAAAACTAGGGTAGTTTTTTTGTTTGTTTTGAAAGAGTATCGGATGCATATTCATAAAACATTTATTTTACAATTTAAAAAGGGTGGTTTGTCGTAGCAAAGGGGTGTATTAAAGGGTTAAAACGCTTGGTATGTTTAGTAGGATAGACTATTAAAGGGGGTTGACTTCACAATTAACTTACTTTTGATTTGCTGAAACCACCCCTGTATTTAAATTAAGGGTTGCAAAGGGGGTAAATAAGATTGAAGTCATGAAAATGTGTGAAATTTGAAATATCATACTTAATAGGGGTTGAGACTGCAGATTTCAAAATAAGATTATAATTGCCTTATCAGGGGTGGTTTATAAGATGAAGGGGGCAAAGGATGATCATCAGATCTTCTTATATAAAAAAGAGTTTTCGGAATCTTATTAAAACTGGTCAATTTATTTTTTGTTTTTCACTCAATAGGGAAGGGTGTCGATAAAATCCAAGAATTACTTTTGGGGTGTTATGCAAGTGTTTTGACTGCGCATATTCCATATCAACAGTAAATTATTGTCCACCACAATGTGAAAAGAACTTCCTCTATAACTAACTCTTATAACTAGTTAGGTTTCGCCATAATCATCACCCTTGGCAGACAGATTGGTGCTCACAGTTAAAATTTGGTTAACACACAGAAAGAAGCTGCTGCCTTTTTGGTTAACTTTACGACATCCATAGGCTGGAGGGGTAGATTTTTAAACCACGACTACTAAGGCAACTGTTTTTAGAGCACTTTTTAAAACGTCATCAACCTTTGTTTCATGTTATTATAGGTTAGGATATTATAGGTTAGCAACAACAACAGCTGTAATATGATAAGTAATAGAATGGAACACTTAGGGTAAGTAAGGCGCATTGAAAGCATACCTACTTTTATCGTTATTAAATTACCTACGTTCTATTTGAGAAATAATCTCCGTCACAAACCAGACATCACGAGATCTCAGTTCGGGGTGAACTACTAGTAATAATGTTTTAAAAATGTCGCCAAAATAGCTGCTAGACTAAAACGGCCTTTGGCCATCGTGGATAGGAGATTCGTAGGACACTCGTGTTTTTAAATTGGATAAGTAGATTGTTACGCTGCCAGTGTGAATCGGAAGTGTATTTGGCATACTTTAGTATGACTAAAGGTACTTGTGTTTCAGACTGGTGGTTTAGGTATCTGGTGTGGACTTGACATGGGGGTTAGAAATAATTTCAACATAACTAAATAATTACAACATAGAACCGTTGAGGAAGCGATCAACGTTAGTAGCATCGTCTATTCACGCATCGTTTGTACACGCATCGTCTTGAAACGATAATTAACCGTATTTGACGCCCTGGTCTCTGACTCATGTTCTCAAGTCCAAGCTCCAAGTTTCCCAACGCGCGATGCAGCGCAGCATTCTGAGCATTAAGCGTATAGACACAGTCCAAAACACCGAGCTGCGATCAAAAACTCAAATCGCAAATGTACCCAGGTAACTAACACCACTGTAAGTAGCAAAAAATATTCAATGAAGGGTGGGTTCGATTCACATCAGGAAATAATATTTGTGTGATGAACATAGACATTTTTCCTGTGTTTTGGTGTTGTGCTATACACCTAAGTATACATTTCTAAAAAAAGTTTTTACTTCTATCAGTGATCTAGTAGTTCCCAGATTAAAATAATAATAAAAATAATGACATTCTATTTAACATTTCAACAAACATGCGTGCTAGTGCATGCACATCTAGCATTATGATAGTTATATGTAGTGGCACGAGCGTAGCGAGGGACAATCGAGGTACCGCGACTATAGGGACGATGGGTCACCTTTTAGTATTTCCTAATAGCAAATATTGTTGGGTTAAAGAACTTGATATCTTTGATTTCATGATATTTTATAATATCTACTTGATATCATATAATAATTGAATTTATCGATTTAAATTAAATTATTTTATGATATCAAGTAGGTTTTCAGTTTCTAGATAGTTGAGCGAACTCAGCTACCCATTTATCAAGCGTTTTCATTTATTTCTGTTACAATTTGAATAGCAATATTTTTTGCTACCCTTGCGTAAATAAAAGGTTCAATAAATGATAGCGATATCTGTGCAAAGCTTGTTTTAGTCGTGGGTTACTTCCAAAGAATATGTCTTTGTGGTCTTCGAGAGGGGATGATGATGAAATCTCATTATTGATCCTGACAAGAAGAGTTGTCTGACTCGTAGCACCCTGCATTCAGAATAGAGAAGATCTGTTGAGAAATGGATAGTTTTTCTATAGGCTATTTTAAGAAAGAACCTTTGTGCAAGCTCAAGTTTCATCAGAAATGTACTACATGCAGCACCACACGTTGTTACACAATAAGAAAGAATAGACTGACAGAGAGCTATGTATATAGTTCTTATTAGATCCCCATCAGCGACACTTCTGAGTCTTACAAAAATATACCCTAGTATTGATTGACTCAATTTGCTTAAGCTAAGACAATCTCATCATATAGATGAGATTGTCTTAGCTTAAGCAAATTGAATACATCTATTTAACTCTAAGTCGTATTTAAAAGTTAAAAGTAAGTAAATTGTATTTGACTCCTAAGTATTTTATTGAACAATTGTTTACTACATGTGGACATAAGCATTCCGTTAAGGATATATCGTTACATTCGTGAAATTTAACACACGGCATGGTAGCTGGAGCTGTACAAATCAATATACTAAATTTAAGGAATTTTGTTTAGATGTATTCAATGATAGAAGATTACGATTCAACCATTCCTTTACACGCCCAAGACCATTGTTAGTAGCATTTGTGACATCATTCCACGACTTTTCATGAAATATGTAAATTAAAAAAAGGCTTGGTCAAAGCATACTACCTTGCGGTACACCAAATGACATTTCTGAGAAGTCGCTGTAATTTTTGCACACACATACTCTTTGTTTTCTCTTAGAGAAATAAGATTTAAACCAACTCAACGGTATGCCACGAATATCGAGACATTGTATTTTTTCAAAGAGTATTTAGCGAGAAACAGTGTCAAATGCTTTAGCCGGGTCAAAGAAAACGCCAATGCACCTCTTACCAGAATCTAGTTCAGAAATTATATGATTTGTCATGTGAATAACGGCATGTTCCGTTGACCTGTTATTTCTAAACCCAAATTGATTATCCGCTAAGAGCTGATTGGACTCGAGAAACGACATCAACCTTACATTGACAACCCATTCCAGCAGTATGTAAAATTATGTAGGCAAATAAGTGGGTCTATAGTTGGTAACATCAAGCGGATCACCAGATTTAATCTTTGAGCAGTCAGGTACTGAACCTTTTGACAAACCCAGGTTAAAGATAAGAGTTGGGGTCCAACTAGTACATGTTGAGACATTTTCAAAAAAAAAAAATTTATATTGTCCTAACCCTCGCATTCATCAACTGGGTTAAGGTATATTAAATGGCTTATAGTTTGCATATTATTATGTGGCTTGTTCTGCTAATCTCTGCTCGCTTGTATTAAGTTTACATAAAAAATCATTGGCTAGGTTATCACCTACAGTAGAAAAAAAGCTTACTCGGTTTGGGGCTAGGGGGCATTAGGTGAAATGAATATCCTGTAATTACACTTTCAGTTTTGCATCAAAACTCGTTACCTATTTACTTATGGACTAGGTAAGTAGTCGCCCGGTAAATTTTTCTGGATACCATGCTACACTTTGCCACAAAAACAAGAAATAAGCCAAATGTAGCTCCACTGTGCGCTTATAATGCTCAAATTATGATATGAGATAATATTTAGAGCATTGTCAGGTGTGCCGTCTCCGAGGATCCAGTGGCAGCGCAACAACGTGACGCTGGCGTCGACTGGACCCATGAAGCCGCTGTCGGGGCTAATCACGTCCACGACGGGCGCCTGGGACCTCAACACAGGGGAGATCAAATCTCTCGTCCTGGTGATCAAAAACGCCAGCCGAGAATATCATACCTCATCGTTCACATGCATTACTGACAACACCCGACTGGCACCGCCGCAAAAAGCTACTGTGATTGTGGAACTTTTTTGTAAGTAAAACATCTTATTGCTGGACAATCCTTGTTATACTACTTCTTTCTGATAGCTATCTTACCTCTAAATGCCCGAACACAACAATTTTAGAATTGTTGAGAGTGACCGTCGACTTCTTGACGACGACGAAGCGCCACGGCACAGAATAACTAATAGAAAAATTTTTGTCGGTGGTGCCCGAAACCCACCGAAACCAGTAATTGACTTGTTTTCGGTGGAATTATCGGCTTGTCGGTTAATCTTATATTATTTGTACAAGCTTCGATCACCTGTATTACGTTGGTTTTCAAGCTAAACACGTTCTTCTTTATGCTGAGAATTATACGCTTATTTAAAACCTATACTGTCCCAATGCAGGGCAAAAGCCTCCCTATATCCTTTTTTGCCAGTGGGCTTTGATTGGACCTTGTCTACAATAAACAGGTCGACGGGGATGTTGCCTGAATTAGTTATTCAGGCAACATCCATGATTTCATATTTTGTGCCTCTGTGAATCCTGAGTATAAATATAAAACCAGGCTACGTTAGTTCTATAAACATGTTTTTTTAATATTTTTATTATGTGTGTTAAAACGAGTTAAGTTATAAAAATGTAAAGTTACCTCATAATATTTAACAGGCACTCATTCACAAACAACACAGTGTTCAGTCTCTTCTACGGTAGCTGCTAAACTAAATACGCTCCGATCCTCGTGGCGTTTTTTTTTAAAGAAAATAGTTAAAAGATGCACACTATTTCGAGTTCAGTTACAAAACTATCCTTTATTGGAGTAACCTCAAATTATCATCAGATATAAGAAATAAACATTCAACTCAAAGATTCACCTACCCGAGCCTACGGAGGATGACGAAATCGTCGTCCACCCGTCGTCTCCCTCCCCGCTCCGCAGCAGCCTCCTTCCGCGACATTAATTGTTCACAGAAGGACAACGCCTAATTCCACGACACCTCACTCTCCAGCGTTGAGTTAATCAATTTTGTAAGCGAACGATCCTACGGCAGTGAGTTAAATGCATTGGCTATGTCATGACACAGCTAACATCACACCGCCGCTCATCGCGCACCACTAATACGAGTCTGTCCCGCACTTGGCGTCGGAAGTCCGTAAAGCTGCACTTAGCACACAATGCATTTATTGTGGCCACAAAGTCCTGTACGCTTTCACCTTGTAATTGTGTTCGTCTATAAAAAAATCCCGCTTGCAAAATTAATTCACTTTTGGTACGTAGAACTTCCGCAGGAATTCATATTCAGATTCAAATTTCTTATTTGCGTAAGATCACATTGTCGTAAAAAAAACAATTGACCATTTACAACAAGTCTTAAAACTAAGTAAGGAGTCAATTTTACTTAAGTCATGGTTACAATATTACTATAAGTATAATTACTTTCAACTTAATACAGGCAATACAGGCGCGTTAATACTGGCAATGAGGGTACCTGTCGCGTCGTCGCTCTCAACTGTTCGATCGTCGTGTGCGACGCCGCTCGTTCTCTGACATTCCTTTGTGTTCCTATGTGCTTATCGTTTTGGCCCCTGGTGAAAGGGGCCAAAACGATAAGCACACGGGATAAGATCACGTGAAGTACGTGGACCCTATCCCACTTCTGATTTTATCAAATTCTAGAAATTAGTCATCAGAGAAATTTCTTTTCGACTTGTTCTTAAAGATTACTAGAAAAATAGTGACCTAGATACCGATTTGGGCATAGTAATAATTTATTATCACAAAATGTAACAAAATAGCGAGTAGTTCACTTTTTTTTTTTTTTGATCTCTCAAATCTCTCAAAAAGGTGGAGGCGCACCTCATCCGGAACCCTCAACAAACTGAGGAACTGGCTATCTCACCTCTGAATGCCGGAACACAACCATTTTTTGAATTGTTATTATGGCGACAGAATTAGGTAAGATGGTGATGGTGGTAGCTAACCACAATATATTGTACTCGCCCTAGGGATCGAACCCGAGACCTCTGGATCTTAAATCGGTGGGTTGAACCAATAATATGAAACACAATTCGCTAGTGCAAGATTTGCACGGCAAACCTATCGAGCATCGACTATCGGACGACAATGGGGACGCTATCGCTCATGATTGGTTGTTTCGACAAACCACGATCATTTTGGCGTAAACTTTACTTTACGCGTTCGTAATGTTATAACTTCCCATCGCTTGGATTTTCACAATGAGAGTAGAGAGAGTAAGTACGTAAATATGCACCAATTAAATTATAATAAAATAGGGATTATATATTATATCCGTCGAGCTTTTACCAGTGTCAATGTTCCAGCCGTTCTTGAACCGAATGGTCTGTTACGTGATGATGGTAAGCGGCCCGACGGTATGACTCTTGTCCCTTGGGAAATGGGTAGGCCTTTGGTGTGGGACGCTACCTGCGTCGACACCCTAGCGCCATCTCATCTGCCTGGGACATCAGTTAGGGCTGGTGCGGCGGCAGATTTGGCCGAGGATCACAAAAGGCGCAAATATAGTGGTCTCGACAGAGCTTACCTATTTGAGCCTTTTGGGGTGGAGACCTTGGGTCCGTGGGGAGCCGGTGCCCTCCGGGTTTTCAAAAATCTTGCGGGGCTTTTGATTGAGGCGGCACGTGACCCAAGGGCTGGCTCTTATTTAGGCCAGTGAATTAGCATAGCTATTCAGCGTGGCAATGCAGCCAGTGTCTTGGGCACGCTACCGCCTGGTACTGGTCCGGAACAGTTGAGTTACCAATAGGCCGTTTGTAACGGTCCTTAGGTAATCTGACTGATTCCTTTGTACATAGTTAGTTTAATTGTACTTTTTATAAAATAGGGATAAGATATATTTATATTTTATTTTGTGAGTAGATAGTACCTACCTACTTAAACCTGCCTATCCTACCTACTACGTTTTTCAAGCAGCTGATTTCCTTAAAAATAAGGTTTAAGTTCTGATAAAAAAGCCTTGTTGATAAATAAATTTGTTAGTCTTCAATCAATTAGGTAGCAAGGTTTCTAGTAGAAAGCTTTGTTCTACTAGGTAGGTACCGTCAAACGGGGGAAATAACGCCGCCGCCGCAAAAAAAAATAATCAGAAGCAGCCCCATCTTACTGTATTGATTTGAACGAGAAAGGCAGTATATATGTTTGTCATATAACCACTGTCGTCCGATAGTCGATGCTCGATAGGTTTGCCGTGCAAATCTTGCACTAGCGAATTGTGTTTCATATTATTGGTTCAACCCACCGATTTAAGATCCAGAGGTCTCGGGTTCGATCCCTAGGGCGAGTACAATATATTGTGGTTAGCTACCACCATCACCATCTTACCTAATTCTGTCGCCATAATAACAATTCAAAAAATGGTTGTGTTCCGGCATTCAGAGGTAAGATAGCCAGTTCCTCAGTTTGTTGAGGATTCCGGGTGAGGTGCGCCTCCACCTTCGGCCTTATCTTAACTTGTTACCAGGTGAGATGAAGTCAAGCGCTTCCCCGTCGTACAATAAAAAAAAAACAAAGGAAATTTTGAATTGTGTTTTTTTTAGGTTGTGCGTAGGTATTGTATTTTGTTGAAACATAAGTTTTAAACGAAACTTTCAAAGGAATTATTACACATCACTGAGCCAAAACAGATTGTATTTTATTGCAATTGCCGCTTTACAGTCCATGTTTTACAAGCACTTGTTAATGGCTAAATACTAAACAATCTTCACTTTATTTGGTCTAAGTTTTGTAAACAGCTTGTATTGTCACTTGGTTTTTACACTTTTTTTGTCCTCTATTCACTGAGATAGCACTGTCCCATATGCTTAGCCAACTGTTTGATTATTTATTTAGTTTTTAGACACTGATAAGCTTTATATTAATTTTAAACTTTATTTTAGTACGGAGCTATTAGTCACTTGACGCTGGTCAACTACCCTCCCGTAGGTAACGTAACGTAACGTAACGTAACGTAACGTAACGTAACGTAACGGCACTTACAGGGATATAATTATAGCGTACGTGTCCTTCTCGAATTGAGACAAAAACAAAGAGCGCGATTTATCTTCGTCTTTTGTCAATGTGCGACCGAGTCCCGCCGCATCGAGAGCGCATTGTAACTACTCCTAATTACGCCACGCATTGGTTTTCGCATTAAATGGCCCCGGCAACACAATATTCGTCATTTTGAATGCCATTCCTGCACACTCACAATTATTTTCCGCAGTCGAAACTAAAAGTAACGCGCCATTTTGAGCTTAGTCACAAAGCTGTCTTTTATTGAACCCTCAAATACTCAACATAATAGAAATAAACAATCAACTTCATTACATAACAATAGTGCATAGAAGTTTAATGACGTATGAAAATATCCTGTATTTATTGTCGACATTTATTCAGAGTATAAGAAAACAACACGTCTACAACACGATTCGAATCATAAACGTTTCTGATGATGTCTTTATATTGGCTTTGTTTCTAAAAAGAGCCTCGTTTACTGAACTTTGTGACGGCGCTTTGCTGTATCGAATCTACAAAAAGCTTTCAGGATAAGTGTAAAGGGGTGTTACCACCCAAAGTGCTCTCTTGATATCCCCTTGTTTCAGAAGTTTATTTTTATTTTAGATACTGAAGCCCGCATAAATGCAATGATAAAATAATTATTTTTTATTAACATTTGAATAAGAAGCGCCGGTAAGGCAACCTGTCACATAAATGATTTGCAGTTCACATACTAGTATGCTCGCTTGCTATACATAGTGTCTCCCCTAGATGTATTACAAACATCCTTTGGTCAGCAGCAGCTATATTTATCCATTATCTTTCCTACATGTATTACAAAAATCCTTTGGTCAGTAGCAGCTAAATATACCCAGTGTCTCCCCTAGATGTACTACAAACATTCTTTAGTCAGCACCAGCTCTATTTATCCAGTGTCTCCCCTAGATGTAGAATTAAAACTTTTACTTGTAACTAGCCTGTGATACACGGTATTCGGTCTTTTGGTCCTAGATTTATGACGGTTTCCTCACGATGTTACCTTCACCATCAGAGCTTGTGCCAACATTCGAGTTAAGATTACCTGACTAGCCTGTATCTGTATTGAGGATAAATCAATGAATATTGCCAACATTCGAGTTAAAATTACCTGAAACGGCTGCCTGTATCTGTATCGAGGATAAATCAATGAATGCTGCCAACATTCGTGTTAACATTACCTGACTAGGCTGCCTGTGTGCCTGCCTTAGTAAGTTTCTTGATAATAAAAAAAATATTTTTAAGAAACAATACGGGTTTCGTCCCAAGTCAAATACACACTGAGCTACAACTTCGTCTGCAGTTGGCTGTCAGCAAGGTGACCCTCTAGGCCCGGCCATTTTTAGCCTTGCCATTCACCCAATTATTCAACGCCTGAAATCTAAATTGAATGTTTGGTATCTCGATGACGGAACCCTGGGTGGCGATGTGGACTCAGTATTTGGCGATCTAAAAATTATTATAGATGAATTTCGGCAGATTGGCTTAGAACTAAATTTTTCGAAATGTGAAATATACATTTCAGATACATGTTTGGATAGAAATTCAATTATTCAAAAGTTTGAGACTTTGGCTTCCAATATTACTGTTGTAGATAAGAGTTCACTCCACCTACTAGGTTCACCAATTCTTGATGAATCTTTTCCGGGTTTCGTCGACGACAAAATTCAAAATTTTATGAAGGTTTCGGACAGACTTTCAAAAATTAACTCACATATGGCTTTCACCATTATAAAATTTTGCCTTTTTGTCCCAAAATTTACTTATGCTTTACGATGTTGTCAACTGTGGAAACACAGTGAGCTGGTGGAAGGCTTAGACAACATAATAAAGAACACCCTTTCCACGGTTTTGAATATTGAGTTGGATGACAGAGCATGGTCGCAGGCCTCATTGCCTATTCGATTGGGCGGCTTAGGTATACGCAAAATTTCTAGTGTTGCTTTGCCAGCGTTCTTGTCTTCCGTCTATAGTACACATTCTTTGGTTGAGAAAATTCTAACACCATCAATTTCGGCTGTTCCAGGCAATATACTCCAAATTTCTTATCTTGACGAGGCTCGAAATGCTTGGCATAGTGCTTGCCCTAATACCGATCCCCCAAAACACCTTTCGGCACAACGGCAGTGGGACGGGCCTCTGTGCGAGTTGACACGGAATTATCTATTACATACGTGCTCAACCTCCACAGATCGTGCTCGTCTCTTAGCTGTTTCAAAATGGGAATCAGGTCTTTGGCTGCAAGCACATCCATCCTACAATACCGGTACACTTATGGATCCTGTAACTTTCCGTATTGCCACTTGTCTTCGGTTGGGTGCAAGATGCTGCGCCTCTCACCAGTGCCGGTGCGGTGCGGCCGTCGATCAATTTGGTTTTCACGGACTTTCGTGCGCAAGGTCTGCCGGCAGGATTTCGCGCCACGCTAGTCTTAATGACATTATCCGTCGAGCGTTTACCAGTGTCAATGTGCCAGCCGTTCTTGAACCGAATGGTCTGTTACGTGATGATGGTAAGCGGCCCGACGGTATGACTCTTGTCCCTTGGGAAATGGGTAGGCCTTTGGTGTGGGACGCTACCTGCGTCGACACCCTAGCGCCATCTCATCTGCCTGGGACATCAGTTAGGGCTGGTGCGGCGGCTGATTCGGCCGAGGATCACAAAAGGCGCAAATATAGTGGTCTCGACAGAGCTTACCTATTTGAGCCTTTTGGGGTGGAGACCTTGGGTCCGTGGGGAGCCGGTGCCCTCCGGGTTTTCAAAAATATTGCGGGGCTTTTGATTTAGGCGACAAGTGACCCAAGGGCTGGCTCTTATTTAGGCAAGCGAATTAGCATAGCTATTCAGCGTGGCAATGCAGCCAGTGTCTTGGGCACGCTTCCGTCTGGTACTGGTCTGGAACAGTTGAGTTACCTATAGGCCGTTTGTAACGGTCCTTAGGTAATCTGACTGATTCCTTTGTACTTAGTTAGTTTAATTTATTGAATAAATGTATATGTTATATCTAGATAAAGCTACAACTGACTTAGTAGCAATGATTAAAGTCAACGTTGATAAAAAAAAATACACTAGGCATCTTTATAGACCTCACCTTTGACACTGTGAGCCATGAAATTCTTGTATTTAAACTTAAACTATTAACTAACTTCAAACTTAAATATAGGCATAGAGGGAGTATCTCTTGAAACGCTTAAATCGTACCTATCAAACAGGTAAAAAAAAAAATTGACGGGCAGCAGAGCAGGTCACCATTAAATAAACTACGGAGTACCGCAAGGATCATACTTTTACCATTACTGTTCTTAATCTACATTAACAGTATTCACGAAATTGGCCTGCAAGGAGATTTAACTTTATACGCCGACGACACTAGCTTATTCTACTCTGGTGACTCTATCGTTGATCTAATAGAAACAACACAAACTGACCTAAACCGATTGCACACCTGGTTGCAGGCCGAATCTCCTAACACGAAATATTTCCAAAACCAACTACATTGTCTTTGCGAGAAAAAACAAGATAATAGACGAATACAATCCCCTTACCATAAATGGGATCGCGATAAACAATGTAAAAAAAGAAAAATATTTAAAGTTTACCCTTGACAGTCAGCTCACATGAGCACCACACATACAAACCGTCCGATCTAGAATATCACCACTCACTGGTGCACTACGTGGCTTCGTCGGAAGTCTCCCTAAATAAGTTAAATACACTATATACCTACAACTCTCTGGTCAAACCCCACCTTGAATAACTTGTTGAAGTTTAGGGCTCCGCCGCAAAAACCAATCTAAAAAAATTAAAACCCACACAAAACAAAGTAATAAAACATTAATTGGCTACGATTATCTAGAACCAAGTGTTAACATCTATAATCAAACAAAACTTATGAACCTTAATCAAATATATAAATACAATACATGCATATTGGTAAGAAAAATTTTAACAAACGAACTACACTCACAATTTTTTTTTTACAAAAAATCTACACTAAACGCATTTTACGAAGCGCAAATAATATCAAGTTAAAAGCCCCCGAACTATTCTAATTCTAACACTTCCCTCGATTGTGATCTTCCAGATCGCAATGTACGTGAGGCAAAATCTTGCAGCATTCCCAACACGCGGAGACAGACATATGCGTACATATAATACGCGTGGCGCTGGCAAGCTCGCTGCAGTGACGCACAGACTTTACAACACAGACAGACATTACCAAATCGGAGAAACTCATTCACGTGCTGGGACCTACCGTCTATAATCGTCTACCGGAGCATGTAACAAGCGCTTCTAGTCTTTTATGTTTTAAATTAAAGCTCAAGTCATGGCTCGTGGAGAAGGCATTCTATGACTTTAACGAATTAATTACCTAATTTATTAATTTTATTGTTTAATTTTTATAATGTTTTTTTTTTTTTTTATCTGCAATATTTTTTAATATTGTTAAAATAAGATATTTTTTATACTATTATGACCTGTAAATCTATATTTACCAATAAATTGACTATTATGACTATTATGACTATGGGAAAAATAATATCTTGTACGAAGAGGCACAGCTATATAATAAATTACCAAAAGATATCAAAGAAGTCAGATTTAACCTATTTAAAAAAAGTACCTACTAAAAAGTCACATCCAAAGGGATTTGTCACCATTATAAATTTAAACTTAATTTTACCAAGCATACATAGCACTACATTGTACTTACCTACCTAAATGTAATCTTTAGCTAAGTAAATGTTTAAAACTATCTGCAACAAAAAACTCTCGTAAGTTATTTTCAATCATAAAACAATCTAGTTTTACGCACAGTATTACCCTTAAACAACATTCTGGCCATCAGCGGCAGCGATGCACAGTAGGTAATAAGTACGCTACAAAATAAATCTACCTTCCTAATATAGTAAAATAATAAATCCTGTAAAAGAAGTTAGTATCTAATTAATAAACCTAACTTTATACACAACTACAATAACCACACACAAATATTAAATAGATTTTTCATGTATTTAGGTAGTAATAGCTAGTAGATAGTAATACCTATCTATTTATACTCGCATGACCCTACCAATCTACTTATCTTGTTACGACTACTAGTTTGTTCTAGTGACTGCTAACTTGTACCTATTGTATTTATTCTATCTTGCTTGTACATAGGTACGTATAGGACAGTACCTACCTACTTTATACCTACCTGCCTAATTCTATGCTAGGGTAGCTGACACAAACCTGACAACTACTGTTGGTTAGGTATAAGATTACTGGTATAAATTTACTGTATTGGTGAATACCTAACTTGGCCACCTACCTAAACTGTAGTTTATAACCTGTCTACCAATTTTTTGTATAAAATTACGATAGAAAATAAATAGCTTTCGAAAAGATTACATATATTATATACCTTCAAATTATAAGCTTTAAAATGTAATTACTTGCCCATACTGAAATGAAAAAATATATATTTTTTACATTTATGTTTATATTATATGTTTACAATAGCACATACCTATCATACTTATCATCTTTACTTAGTAACCTACTAATTAATATTAACCCTAGTTCTTATGTTCTCTGAAAGCGATTTTTTGTAACTTTTACGACAATAAATATCTTAAACCGTAAACCGCCTGTATCTGTATCGAAGATTAATTAATGAATCTTGCTAACATTTGAGTTTACATTACCTGACTAGGCTGCCTGTATCTGAATCGAGGATGAATCAATGAATGTTGCCAACATTTGAGTTCAAAGTTAAAGTCAAAGTCCAAATTTATTTATTAATTAAGATTTTTTAGGATCATTTTGAAACGTCAAATCTACCGCCTGTTCGGAATCGCTACCAGCACACAAGAAGAAAGGCAAGAAATTCGGGCTGGTTAATTTTTGATGATCCATTTATCATTTAGATATACAGTTTTAAATTACATTGTATCATACATCATAAACCTAAATAGTTAAAACTATCTTGAAACATTGATTATTAGGTACCTGTCTACCTAATGCGCAGTTTGTTAACCTTGAAAAATCAACATTTAGCTGCCAACTGGTATACTCGTAGTAACATCGGGCCACGCGTTCTTATCGTCGATATAGTCACTCATTTTGTAGTAGGCACTTTTAAGTTAAGAAAACCTGACTAGGCTGCCTGTATCTGTATCGAGGATGTTAAGATTATTAGTAATGATATAGGTAACTAACAACATAATTATTGAGAGTTAAGATTGTCTCTGAATGAACACTTCATCCTACAGAAAGAAGAAATAAAGTACTATATTGTGTCCGCAGTGAGACCGCTCATCGTAGAAATATTGCCTAAGGAGCAGCCTCTGGCGGCCGGCCGACGGGCAGAGCTGTGGTGTCGGTCCACGGGCGCCAGACCAGCCGCCAACATCACCTGGTGGCTTGGCTCTCAGCTTTTGGATTCTATCACTAAGTTTTCAGTAAGTCAAGCCTCATAGCTCCGTTGGAATTAACTCTGCCTTCTGCGCTGTAAGCTGTGAGTACGATTCCCACCCAGGACAAACATTTGTGTGATGAATAAAGATGTTTGTTCTGTGTTCGGGTGTTGTATCAAATAGTACGTATGTACGTATTTTCAAAAAAGATTTTAGTAAAGTCAAAGTCAAAATTTTTTTATTCATTAAGATTTTTAGGATCTTTTTGAAACGTCAAATCTTGTTCCGCATGTTCTGAATCGCGACCAGCACGAGAATTATATACGTAATCTAGTTCCCATTATACAAGCTATGCTTAGTTTGGGGCTAGATGGCGCTGTGTAAAATGAATGTGCTGTAATATTGATAAAGTAAGTTTATTACATTCAAAGTGTTAGTTCCACGCTGAAACTAGCGTGGCACTGATGTTGTAAGATCATAGCTGCCAATTCAGCTGACAAAGAATATTTATTTTGAGAACTTTTAAAAAATCCTCACTTATTGCTTCACACTTGATAAAAGTGTCTAAAACAGTCCACTAACCACCGCGCACCGCCCACCACCCACCACCCACTCCTACCCACCACCACCCACTACTACCCACCACGCCAGCGCACAATAACGAAACTGTAATTTTCAGGGACCCGAAGATGCCAATGAGACCCGATCGCTATTACTGTGGGTGCCATCGAAACATAACAATGGCCAAGTGGCTGTCTGCAGAGCTGACCATTTCAATTTTAATCCAGCCATTGAGAGCAAACTGCCTCTGAATATACATTGTGAGTAGTTTTTTGCTGAAACTCAAATCTATTTTCCTTCTAGTCAACAATTAGTAAAACTAACTAAGTACCTACTTAGTTGCTTTGCTGTAGTTTAGTTTAGTCAAAAACTGTTTCTTTTTATATCCTTCCGTGGTGTTCAACCATAAAAGGGTGGTACTTTAAAAGTTTAAAGTCTCTAGGACCGATGGTTTGGGATGTGCCTTGATTGTCAGTTTGTTAGAAAATCAGCAACACAATTTATAAGTTTTTGTATTAAGTTATTATTATTCCTTGTTAAAATGTATAAATAAATAAATAAAATAAATATTATAGGACATTATTTTTTTACACAGCGCCATCTAGCATTGTATAGTATTGTATCTACGTGTTACTTTTAAAATCTGATATAAACTAAATATGTACTTCAATTGAACAAGTGAATGATCCGATATAGATAAATTGAAACACGCCATCCCATGGTTTTGGGACTCCCGATTGAATAAAATATTTGTAGGTACTGTAGGTACGGTAGGCTCCGAAATATCTAAGAATAGTTTTATAAATATTACTTTTTTCCTCGTCATAATATTGTAATAGGTAGGTAGGTATATAACTAAATGCTGTCACCACAATATCTCAGAATTTTAAAGAAACGCATGTGAGTTTTTCAGGATTTGTTAATAGAATACCCTTGAGTACCCTATCAGAAACGGCAACTTTTTCATCCTTTTCATAATAATCTATTTTTATTTTATAATAGCGCTTCCTATGCGGGCATGTCCGTATAACTTGTGACTGATCATTCTAGAAACAACGGAAGACTATAATGCTCGGCTAGGTTTGGTAAACAATTTAAATTCCTTTGTAAATAAGCAGTTTGTTAGTCTATGTGACGTAAAATAATGGTATCACGCTGAACCTACATTAGCAAACGTTAATTATCAATTTACTGCGTTACTTTTTTTTCACAACGAAATAAAGGCCAAAGAAATGTTACTTCGGTATACCTGGTTCATTTATTCCAACTGGCTGCACAAAGTTGCTCGCTTTTAATTAATTATGTTGTATTCAGATGAACCCGTGGCGGTGATACACCTCGGTGCGAATTTGAACCCTAACGACATTGAGGAGGGCGACGACGTGTACTTCGGTTGCAGAGTAGATGCGAACCCGCCGCCTTACAAAGTCGTCTGGGAGCAGAACGTGAGTTCTCTCTTCTTCATTGAGCTGTTCCTCGACATCTACACGCAGACGTCATCCATTGTATTGTAGATGTCAGCTTCTTTCATGTTTTTGAGAAGTATTGATAAAAATAAACTCAGTAGTACTCTTTTTTTGAGAAGTTGGGGAAAAAATACCAAGCTGGTCCTCATATATAATTACAATATGCTCCTTTGCGTATTTCAATTGTTAGCTTATTGTCTTGTCTCAGGACGTACCTACAAGAGTTCAATTGGGAAGAAAGAGTTTAATTTTCTTTTATTTTTTTCTCTTAATCAAAAGGAATATCACCCCCAATAATAGAGAAATGACGTAATTGAATTCCTTAGAATTTCACATCAGCTTTATATTTATATTCATATAGCTACTTTATATTTATATCAAATAATAATAATAGTATGTGATTGGTTAACTTCGATCACGAAGAACCCTAAAATATATAACAACCATTGAAATTAAAAAATGTGTTCATAATAAGGTGATAGCTCTAATTACTAGGAGTTAGCCCATAACTGAGATCTCGTGATCTCTACTTTGTGTGAGGTATAAACCACAGAATTCTTACTCAAATAGAACATAATAAACAAACGATATAAGTGTGTTTTCACTACACCTTTCTTACCTTACCTACTCGAGCACTCTTTTTCTCAATCTCTTCATTCACCTGAGTGTTCGAGGCTCTATCTTGTTGCCAATTCTAATTATTTGCAAGAATGATAGCAAAGCACCAATCGACCCTAGTAGATGGGTAAAAATATATGAGACTAAGTCACCCCTTACTAACATGAAATTTAGGATAATGTAGTTTTTGAGAAATAGGGGTGTTAAGTGAGACAAGAATATGTTTGGCTTGAAGGGTGTCATTTGAAAAAGCACATTCATAAAATATATATTTTACTTTTTGGTAGGGGCAGTTTTCGTAATAAAGGGGCGTGTTAAGGAGTTAAAACACTTGAAATAATTTGTAGGATAGACTGTTAAAAGGGATTTACTTCACAATTCACTTTCTTTTGATTTGCTGAAACCACCCCTGTATTTACATTAGAAGTTGCAAAAGGGGTGAATAAAGTGAATTTAAAATGTGTGAAAACTTGAAATATTTTTTGTAATGGAGGATAAGACTACAGATTTTAAAGTAAGTTTATTTTCGCCCATATGAGGTGTGGTTTTAAAAGATGACGGGACAATGGATGATCATCAGGTCTTAAAGGATATGAAGGGTATTTGAAATCTCATAGAAGCTGGTCTATTTATTTTTTATAATTTCCAGAATAGGGTTGCCAAACCAAGGGTGTCGATAAAATCCAAGAATTACTTTGAGGATGTTACGTAAGGTGTTTGACTACGCATATCTTTTGTTCTTTTGTCACTTTATTGTTCACAACAATGTGGAAAAAACTTCCTCTAAAAATGTAAAGTTTTAGCCATAAACACCACGCTTGGCAGACAAATTGGTAAGCATCTACAATTGGAAATATACTTAAAGTTTTATTAATACTTAGAAAAATGTTGCTGCCTTAAGGTAAAGCCCCTTGGTTGACTTTACAAAATCCGCAGGCCGGAGTATTATATTTTTAAACAACGATTACTATGGCAACGATTTTAAGAGCACTTTTTAAAACGACATCAACCTTTGCTTCATGTTAGTGAGGATATTAGAGGATAGCAACACGAGCTTCAATATGATATGTTAGCCTCGGACAGTTAAGGTAAGTAAGGTGTATTGTACTTCTATCGTTTGTTAATTACGTTATATTTTTGAAATAATCTCCGCCACAAACCAGACATCACCAGATCTCAGTCCGGGGCGTACTACTAGTGAACAGCTGAAATAAAAACATGCCAAAATAGCGATTTATGTGTAATAAATTATTAACTCATTTATTTCAGATAAAATTATCCATATAATAAGTAAATAGGCAGGAATTAAGAAAAATGTCACATATAAATCAAAATTAAATTATATTAAATCTTGTCAAATTATATCAAACAAATTAGATAATCAAATCAATGTTAAAATAAACATTCAGAAACACAGTTTTATGTGGATTCTGACCCCATCAGTAACATCATCCATTTGTTTTGCATGGGACAGTCTAGACGCGAACCAACCATCTGCAGGATGCCGTTGCTACCGGCTCGCGCACGCTGAAGTAAGGATGCGACTTTTTTGCGAGTGATCGCGAAAAAGTCGTCCGTGCGCGCTTCCACAAACATACCAGATGCGCTGCAAAAGCGAGGCAGCCGCAACAGCATTCTGAAGATGTTGTATTTGACGCGTAGAGTACTGGCCGCCCGGCGGGTGCAGTTAAGCCAAAGACTGCTCGAGTAGAATGACTGGCTTCAATAAAGCTCCGTGCACTTAGGTATTGGTTTACAGAACTTTGTTTGCAAAATGAACATAAAAAACATAAATCGTGAGTAAAAAATTAATTATACGATTTACAATATCTAAACTAAAAAAAAAAATTGACAGCTAAATCTGAACAGTAAGTAGTTCACAAAAAAGATTTATGACCTCTTTTTTATACCAGTAATTTAACACTCAAAACCTCGGGTTATTAAATGGCTGTCATGTTCGGTTTTAGTTATGTTCTATGCTTGGTCATATTCTGATTTGATCATGTTCTGGATACGTCATGTTCTGATTTAGTCATAATCACAGGAAAGAAGGCTTAATTTAGTATTTAAAAACAATAAAAGCTGCATTCAAAATTTTTGAATAATCGCCTGTCTGACCCGGGAATCGATCCCACCGCGGAAATAAAAAAAAAAATCACCCGTAATTTTACGATACCAATCAAAAGGCTGAATCGTAAGAATTATTTTTTACCAAGTAACATTGCATCTTATTTTATATTATCTTATTATATTTATACTAATATAAAATGCTAACTGACTCACGGATAACAACGCACAGCCTAAACGGCTTATTGTAAAGACATAAAATTTGGAGGGTATGTTTGTCTTGATGCGAAAATGAGTGCTAAGAAGGATATTTTGAAAATTCGTACAATTTCTTAAAATTCGTAAGGGTTTAAAAATGAGATTGAAAGTTTACATTATAAGTATTTCCTAACTCTGAAACCGTGCATGATAAAAGGTCAAAAATATCATTATAGATTCCTCATATAAAAAAGATAAGAACGTAATTCATGGTCTTTTGTTTTTTTAATAATTGAAGGGAATTCCTTTTATTAGAAATAAAACAAAAAACATTGTTATATAACATAAAAAAGAATCGACCCCTCCAACTCAGCCCGCGGATGTCGTAAAAGCCGATTTAAGGGATCTCACCAGAGGAAGCTGCAGTTTCCTGCTGTATGTTACATAACACCTTTACTGTGATCACCAACCCGCCTGCCAAGTGTGGTGATTATGGCAAAACCCTCCCGTTTTTGGAGGCGGCTATATCCAATTAACCACTACATAAATGGACTGTTGACGTGACTGTATTTACGACCCTTGACTAATGTAACTTGACTATTTGATACACAGTAATCTTCTAATGCATAAAAGGACAAGTCCTGAGTAACTGACTGACTGATTCAACTAGATACAACGCACAACCTAAGCCACTGAGCCGTACAGACTTGAAATTTCAAGGGCATGTTTGTCTTGGTATGGGCACCATCGCACCATAAGGGGTTCAAAATGGGGTTCAAAGTTCAGAGTAAAATGTTGCATATCCCTGTAACCACAAATGATAGGCACTTAAAAAATAGTATGTTGATTGCCCATAAGGAATAAATTATGGCTTATTTCCGGGTTTTAATAATTTTCAGAAATAAAGGATGGGTGTCCAATATTCAGATCTGACTAATAATGAACAAAAAAAAAATTCGGGGTTCCCATACATGATACGTTTTTATAAATTGTTAATTTCGACCTGTATAATAACAAAGTTGGTTTGAGTATAGTGCTTACTTTGTGGTAAATAAATAAATGAATAATAAAATCTGGCCAAATGTGAGTCGGACCGGCACTAAGACTTCAAAAAGCCTGCATTTTTTGTCTGGAAATGTGGGTCAGAACCCTCGGTGTGCATGTCTGCACACCATTTAGGAGCTAATCGGTCAAATTTATCCAGATATCCAACAAATATATATTTTTATATTATAATACTTGCACCCATATTAAAAACCAATACGCGGACGAAGTCGCGAGTACAAGATAGTCTTAAATAAAAGGGAGACCATAAAATTTTACATTTATAATTTGGGAAAATTAATACTAACCCTTTTATGTAAATGGACTTTGCCGTGCTTATAACAACAATTGTTATTAGCAGTAACTAATTTTATTATTTTTATCCGACTTCGAAAAAAAGGCGGAGGTTCTCAATTCGTTGGCATCTTTTTTTTTTAGGCATGTTCCCCGATTAATCGAAGACGCCTGGATTGATTTCAAAAATTCTTTTTTTGTTTAAAAGGGTATACTTTACAGGTAGTCCCACATTGTCATCAGATCAGGATCTGATGATGGGATCCTAGAAAAATGTAAGGAACTTTTCAAATATTATAAACACACTTGAAGTGATTTGGGTGTATTACCTCAAAATTATAGAAAACACGGACCCCATATAGGGTCACGCGTCTGTCTGTCTGTCTGTCCGTTCATCTGTCATCAAAAGAATTTAAAAAAAATACGTCAGTCAGGTTAACGAAATTGTATCACAATTCTTCATTGAATTCTGTTTTCTTTTTAGTTTTTGAAACGTAATCATTCTATTAAAATTACATCATAAAAACATATTGTGATCAGTAATAACTTAAATACCTACCTAAATTGTAAAGCGTGCAACTCTTTAGTGAGCTCACAATCACAATGCGGCTGGCTGATTTAAAAAAAATATATGAATATGTGTTCCATTTTCAAACGCAAAAGGTGTTTTAGCGGTTTTTGTTTTTATTGAGTTTCATGTGTTTTTGTAATTGTTGAGGTAATTATACCATGGCGTATCAAAATAATTTGAATTAACTGGTAGCGTATTTTTTAAACCAGAAAAATATATCATTAGCATCAAAGACATTCCCATAGAGAAACACCTCGATTCGTTTTGAATAGGTTGGTTGACAATATGAAAAATTTAGGTCGTTTTGATCATCAGTTTCGGCAACCCCAGCCGAACCGAATGCACGTTAATGATGAAGAACTCAACATTTTGATTTATTTTGAGGCGAACCCGCAGAGTTCAGTGAAGGCAGGTGAAGCAGAAATTGGAATTTCAAAGAGTAGCATACACCGCGTATTCAAAAAATACAAATTCAAAAGTTACGTTGAAAGGCGATTGGTCCAAAAATTACGTTCGGCGATGCCGAAAGACCACTCATTTTCTGTGACCATATGGAGAGGCTCATATTTGAAGATCAATATATTCTTAATAACATTATTCGGTCAGACGAGTCAAACTTCAGTAACAACGGTATGTACAACTGACATAATAACAATTTTTGAGCCAAACGGAATTTAGTTTACAAGAAGCAGTATGAAAATGTGCAGGAGTTACAAACTGAACTTAATTCCCCTCAATTTTTCAAAAAAAAAGGTGATATACCACGACGCTACCCTTGTAGGTATAAAAACAAAATAGATCTACCAAAGTCTAAACTACAGATGCACAGCTCAGGGCCAAATACAATGGTATCAAAAATTTACAATAAATTACCTGAACAGATAAAAGATGAACAAAATAACACTATCTTCGAAAATAAATTGAAATGCCTACTTATTGAGAAATGCTATTATAATTTGAACGACTTTTTTAGTGATAATATTACACTTTCTGAATTTATTTAACATTTATTTCCTCCTGCTTACCTTAACATTAATATGGCTTGTACTTGTTCAAAGCGTCGTCGGTCCGCTTTCACTCTATTGCTATGCCCTAATAGGGTTATTATGTATAACTTTTTCAATCATAAGACCATTGTACCTTTACATAATTATTGCAATAAATGACTATGACTATGAACTTAGGCGTAATATTTTAAACATTCACTATGAAAATATAAATAAATCAACTACCTATTGATCAAAATTGTTCAAAGAGTGAGAATTTGTATACAACCGAATGGGACACATTTTGAACATTTGCTATATTGGATTAACTTTTAGGATAACGTAAATATATTAAATAAAATGTAAAATTTCATGGTCTTCCTTTTAATATAGATGCTTTGCTACCTGGAAAGAAAAACATGCAATTGAGCCTTTAGATCGAAATCGTAAAATTAACGGTGTTTTTTTTTACAATTTTTCTGCCTTGATTCCCGGTTCAGACAGGCCATTTTTCAAAAATCTTAGAATGCAGTTAATTTTTTAAATTAAATGAAGTCTTCTTTCAGTAAAATGTTCTATCTACAATATTTAAGGTACTTGCCCTCCATGTGGCATGGCCGTGGGACACCCTGTATATGCTTCAGTCATGTCAATTTGGTCATGTTCTCCTTTAGTCATGATCTTGTTTAGTCATAGTAACGCTTAGTCAAGCGTTTAGATGTTACTATGACTAAGAGACACTCATTACATCAACAGAAAATATAAGATATTGAATAAACGTTTTTGGGGATTAGATTTTGGGGATGTTTTTTTTTAAGTGATTGACAATATTGGCGGACAATATAGATAAATAAAAACCGAGTCATAAGATTTTGTTTTGATCGATATACACGATGCCTCCGTAGTAGTGGCAACGACCCCGACACTTATGGATGGTCAATAACTATTAGTGTTCGCAATATTTGATCGAGTGATCGAAGCGAACGAGATCTCCGAGTTAAGTTTTGGCAATGTTTGAGGGCATAACTTTTTTTTTTTAATAAAGATATCAGGACATTCATTTAACAACTAAGCATAGCTTGTAATATGGGAACTAGATTACGGATATAATACTTAACTACTTGTTGTAAATACATACGTACTATATGATTCAAAATACAAACCCAAATACAGAACAATCATCTATATTCATCACACAAATGTGTATCTTGGGTGGGAATCGAACCCACAGCCTGCAGCGCAGAAGGCAAAGCTGTGAGGTGAGCCAACTGAGCTATGAGGCTTGTTCTCAAACGGATTATCCGATTTTCATGTAATTTAAACTGAATCAGGCGTGTGTGTTCTCTACAAAAAAAAGCCAATTTCATCCCGTACCTATTTTTAACGGCACTTCGCCCCAGTTCAATGATAGTTTGAACTTTCATCGAACTTTAACTTTGGGTCCCATATCGAGTCTAAGGCCAAATTCGCTGCTATGAAGCTGGGTATTCTTGCTAGAGTTCGGCGGTACTTCACACCGGGACAGCTTTTAAGTTTGTACAAAGCTCAGGTCCGATCTTGTATGGAGTATTGCTGTCATCTCTGGGATGGCTCAGCCAAGTATCAGCTCGAAGCCCTGGATTCGATTGAGCGTCGTGCTGCTAGGCTCATAGGTGATGATTCGCTTGTTAAGGCTAATTTGCAGAGCCTAGAACATAGACGATGGGTTGCCAGGCTGTCTGTGTTCTATAAACTCCACTTCGGCGAGTGTGCGCACGATATCTTTGATACTATTCCTTATCCCGCCATCCCCCTTCCACCACCGGACTAGCAGACGTACGGCTGGCTATAACCCGTACCTTGTAAATGTTCCATTGTGCCGAACACATCGTTTCGCCTCTACCTTTATCATTAATACTGGTAAAGAATGGAATTCCTTGCCTTCGTCTGTTTTTCCGCACGAGTACAATCTTGGAGTCTTCAAGTCCAGAGTAAATAGGTTCCTTTTAGGCAAGCGTGCTCCATCTTAGGCCACATCTTTACTAGTTTTACATGTAAGTACTATCAATAAAAAAAAAGGAATAGAAATAACATAAATTGATTTTTTTTATCTCGGGGGATTTTTGATGAGTTTTCGTAACAAAGGGGTGGGTTAAGGGGTTAAAACTCTTGGTATGTCTTGTAGGATAGACTGTTAAAGTGGGTTTACTTCACAATTAACTTTCTTTTGATTTGCTGAAACCAGCCCTGTATTTACATTAAGGGTTGCAAAAGGGGTAAATAAGATTGATGTCTTGAAAATATGTTAAAACATGAAATATCTTATAAAATGCGTTTGGGTGTTGTATCATATAGAACGTATGTATTTACAAAAAAAGTATTTAAATATTCTATCCGTAATCTAGTTTCCATATTACAAGCTATGCTTAGTTTTGGGCTAGATGGCGCTGTGTAAAATTGATGTCCTGTAATATTATTATTAAATTAGGGGCTGAGACTGATTTCAAAAAAAGTTTATTTTGCCCTTATTAGGGATGTTTATTAAGATGAAAGGATGATTAGGTCTTGTAAGATAAGAGAGGGTTTTCGAAATTTCATCAAAACTGGTTTATTTATTTTCTGTAATTCACTCAATAGGGTTGTCAAACCAAATTTGTCGATAACCCCACACGCCAAATTACATCTTGTCTCACTTAACACCCCTATTTCTCAAAAACTACCATAGTGTCAAAAAAATATTCATTGATGAGTAATAATGTAATATCTGCATATTCAAAATTTTGAATTGATCGGATCAGCCATTCAAAAGATATGGGTGAAAAATTGTATTTCTTTTCACCCCAATATCTTAAAAACTACCCAACTTACCAAAAATCACCCGCAGCAAATAAATTATGCTTGCGTTATCTTTTTACTGTTTAATTTTTATGAAAATCCGTTCAAGAATTATGTCGTCACAAATATTGCCACATACATACATACATACATACAGTGCCGGATTTCCTTAACTCAGTCAATCAAAAAGAGGTTCAAAAATACGTTAAATTAATGATGTTGAAAACCAATTAAACTTACATTATTAAATTCATATCTCTAAACTTATACATGCCCTCTGCATCTGCCGCTGCCAAAGACACCTGCTTGAAAAAAGCTTAAGTGCGCTTCCTTGGAGCAGCTTTACCATTTGTACCTGTAGCAGTGGAGACCTTGGGCACTTGGAGTGTGGATACGAAGTGTTTAGTGGGAGAAATAGGCCGTAAACTTAACGAAGTGATACTCTCGCCCCGGGTCGTTCTTGGTGCAAAAGATTGCCATCGCTATGCAGCGTGGCAATGCTGCATGTATAATGGACACTTTTGCACCGGGAAGAAGTGGGTTATCTAATGACTAATATATATATTGTAGTGTAGATGTATGCATTTCATATGATTTGACATTTATGTTTATTGTACTTACACATAACGTAGAAGATTATAATTTAATAAACAGAATACCTACCTACACGTTACTCGCAAGTAACGAGACTACATAACCATAACGATCTGATCCCAGGGCGTCCAAATTCAGCATAATCCATCAAACGGTGTGATAGTGACGGGCAGCAGCAACCTGGTGCTCCGGAACGTGACGAGACTCCAGGCTGGAGACTACTCCTGCACGGCGTCCAACCTCGAAGGCGACTCCATGTCGGCGCTGCTGAGGCTAGCGATCATTTGTAAGTATCTCTCCACCTTGATGGCGACCCATAGAGCTATCACCGTTTGTGAGTTTTTTTTTGTCCTAGGTGAAAAGGTTTTGTTCGGTAGATATGGTTTTTTAATTTGCATTAATTATGAATTTATATTAAGACACTTTTCCATTCTGTCTAAGACACTTTAATTTAATAGCAATGCTTCAAATCCGCAGTAAATGCTCGCAAACATTCGGGTCGATTTAGACTGAACTTAATGACAGGATGGGTAGACATCAATAAATAATTGTTGATTGTTGACAGACAAGCCTACATGCAAGACGAAGGAAGTAAAGATCCAGGGAGCAGCCATGCAGGTGCCTGCCACAGTGGTGTGCGAGGTGGAGGCATTCCCGCAACCTGACTCCTTCGAATGGATGCTCAACAGTTCAGCTGGATCTGCCAAAGTAGACTCTGTGAGTTCTACACTGCAACTCATGGTTATCACCCCCCAAAATACATAGCTCTGCCATCATTCATCTAGAAGCTACATGTTAAATCGATATCCTTTGTGATTAATACTTGAAAGAAAAGAAAGGAAGACACACTTATTTATCTCATACAAATTTACAAACAATTAAAAAAGTAGGTAAGTATAAGTAGGTAGATACAGTTAAGTACTTAAACAAGAGAAAGTCTTGTCTGGACAAAGCTTTAAAATTTATTTATTACTAGCTGAAAGTACCCGTGGGTCGCTACGGTGAAATAATAAAAACAGAATGGCTGTAGATACCTATACATGTAGGGGTAAAAAACGACAGGGTTCCTAGTTTCTACACGGCCCGTCCAGGCAGGTAATTCTGAAATCTTAATTATGTCCAGATCCTAATTATACTATTTGATATAAAATATAGAAGAAATAGAACCTGGTGCTTATTAGGTTGTTAGTAGGCATACGTATCATTGAAATTCAAAAACACAGTAGAAAATTATCTTCGGAAATCTCAGCACTTTAGAGACTCGCACCTGTCTAGTGTTTTTAGCAGGTCCGATTAACGGGTGCGGCATTCCTTTATGAGGTTTGGTCGCCGGGCCGTTTTGTACGGACATTGCAGGCTAGAATTACCTGATTGCTTTGGAAGGCCGTCGTAGGTCCAGGGCACCTACTGAAACTGGTAATGGTCTTCGAAAAGCCATGTGTTAGCTCGTAAAGTGTTTTGGATAACCAGGATTGCTTTAACCACCTCTGTGGTCTAGTGGTCCGCCCACCGGTGTCAGATCCAGAGGTCCCGGGTTCGATCCCCAAGGGGAGTACAATATTGTGCTTGGTTTGGTTGGTGGTAGGACTTTGATTAAGTCCTGCACAATATTGCACTCGTCACACATCGAACCCGGAACTTTTGGATCCTATATCTGTAAATTTCAAGTCGATTGTATTAAATAAAAAGATATCACCGTACTCAAATATTTGCCCCATGGCAATAGACAAGAGTAGTTTTTTCATAATAAGCATTTCAATGTTAGTATATAATACACATACATAATTGTCAATCGAATGAAACTAAGGATTTTGAATTTCATGACTTGCCCTATTTCACCCTTTAGAGGAATAGTAAAAGACATGACACGTATCTTATTAGTCTTAGAAACACAAATAAATGCAATATTTTAACATAATCTAATTATAAAGATTTTGGCTGCATGTTTTGCCCCATACAAAGTTCCCCATACAGTAATCACACCGATCAACAGAATCAGCCATGTCAGTCAGTGTGTGAGTGAGTCTACGATTGACTCACTCACACACTGACTGACATGCAGCTTTATATATGTTGGTAATTGGTAATGGTAATTACCGACCGATATTTGCTGAAACTATCCAACTTCAGGACCACAATCCCTATCCTTATTGCAAAAGGGAGTGAGACGGAGAGACAGAGAGACAGAGAGACGTTATCTCTCTGAAACTATTCACCTTTGCACTGAAGGCTATATTCAAGCTCTTGGACTGGGAATAATTATGGCACCAACATTAATGGCGATCACGTAACTCACCTTCGGTCTGCTGATAATATTGTCCTAATGGCTGAATTGCTAGAAGACCTTAGCAAGATGCTCAGATGAAATATCTTCTTGTCGAAGATACCGCAGACCCTCAAGATGAAAGTCTGTAATCAGTGTGTACCAGAAATGCATCAGAGACGTGGTCGCTAACTATAGTGGCATACGGCTATCATCTTAATATCACTATGAAGTTGACATCATTACATCGAAAATATTACATGTAGATTGATTATTAAATTATTAAATTTAATTAATAGACAACAATTGATATAGAACAGTTTGTACTAAACAATATCAGATGATGTTTTTTCTTCTACTTATGACGTATATGTTTTAAATTATTATTATTTTGTTACTCTGTTTTGTTGCACTAAAGAAGTACTGCCTTTCACGTGCGTTCACAAGTTTTTTAATTTAATAGTTTTATTTATCATCAATTCTCACCTTCACACAATCCAGATCTCACCGCAAGCATTTGGTAACCTTTCACAGGACCGTTTCACGACGGAGATGTATCAGAACAGAAGCACCGGGCGGTCGGTCCTGACGTACACGCCCGTGTCGGAGACGGACTACGGCACGCTGTCGTGTCGTGCGACCAACCTCGCCGGCCGACAACTCACACCATGTGTATACACTATGTTGCCGGCAACGAGGCCCGACCCACCTACCAATTGCACCATTTACAACCTGACCCACGATTCGCTAGATCTGTTCTGCTTGGCTGGTAAGTACCTATATCGATTGCAAACAGCCAAAATGGGATAACCGCCACTGTCCAAACTATACAGGAGAGTGGTTTAAAGTTGAAAATAAACAAAAAACATAATTATAAATTCTGTTTTAGTTCCAAAAGCCTGAAAATTTTAACTTTCAATTATTAATTTACCATGCGGCAATTTTAACTTGTTATTATTCATTCTGCTAAAACCATTTACTGTCACTTACCACTAAGTGGTCCAGATTTTACGAGCAGCCAGAATGTCCTAAACGACAACCTGCAATTGTTTCACTTCTAGCCTAAATGATTTATCTGTTAGTTTTTTGTTATTTGCTGTAGTTGCAATAAAATAACTCAGTTTTTGTAAATCAAATAGACGCAATTATGCTACAACTGTTTGTTGATTTTTGATGAACGAACAAGGTAAAATGACAAACTGAAAATTATTAAAAGAAACGTTCGTCTTTTTTGAAAACGATGAAACGTAACAATCTTCCAGTCTTTAATATTACTAAATGGGTACTTACTCGTAGTTTCATCTCAGGGGAAAGCATAACTTTTATTTAGGTTAGCATAATATTGACGGCTCAAATTCACAACTTCTATAATCTTAAATCTTTGAAAATCAATGAGTCCTATCTTTGGTGATCATTTAATCCTATCCTTCTGATAAGTAACATAATTACACGAATAGATTTTTAATCATTACTAGAAACATGTTCGCTGTCTGATCGTGGCCCCGGTCGTTTTAAAAATTTGAAACGGATAACTGATGTTTTAGTTTTCTGTTACACATAGTAATTGACAAATGCCGAGTGTTATTGTAGTACATTTAAGTTTTACCGTAATAGCTAACCAATCGTTCGAATATCGGGAAGTCAAAATAGGGTAAGCGACATTATGTTACGTAGGAATCACTAGAACAATGTTTGTTTAAGTTCCTCAGATTATTTGAACAGTGACAAGGCAAATAAGGCTAAAGTACAATTAAATTTTTATTATAAACAGACAAAAGGTTTAACTAAAAATATTTCTAGCTCAAACAGGTTAACGTCCGAGCAGTAAACAAATATTAAATGCCAAAAGAGTATAAGTCCCATTTATGCAATTCCTGATTATTGTAACCACCAACATAAAAAAACAACTAAATATCTGTCGTTTACGACGAAGAGATAAGGCGAAGAATCTTAATTTACAAACTGCCTAAGCGCCCTAAAGTATCTTGTAAAGTTATCGGACTAAGACCAAACGCCGCAGATAAATAAAGCAATTCTAACTATAAAACTAAGCCATTTTTTCCAAAACGGTCGATTATCCCATTTTGGCTATCAGCCATCGATATGTATTTTCATTATTTGTGTTGTTTTGATACCAATTAAGAACTAGAACAAAGTTAAAAATCTAGTTCTCACGCTAAAACATTGTTTTTATTAAATTTTGTTTTTGAAAAACTAAGGTGCCACAAAAGTGTTGCGATGTATCTCCCCACTAGGGCCCTACTCGTTGGTAACACATTACGTTGTCATTGCGATGTGGCCCCTCACTAAGACCTACATTACTCTACTCTGTGGCTTTACACTACGGTGTCATTGCGATGTGCCCCCTCACTAAGACCTACATTACCCTACACGGTAATTGTACACTACGTTGTCATTGCGATGTACCCCCTCACTAGGACCTACATTAACCTACACGGTGATTGTACACTACGTTGTCATTGCCATATGCTCCCTCTACTAGGACCTACATTACCCTACACGGTAGTTGTACACTATATTTTCATTGCAATGTGCCCCTCACTAAGACCTACATTACCCTCCACATTGGTTGCACACTACGTTGTCATTGCGATGTAACCCCTCACTAGGAACTACATTACCCTCCACTGTGGTCGCAAACTACGTTGTCATTGCAATGTGCCCCCTCACTAGGACCTATATTACCTTACACTGTGATTGTACACTACGTTGTCATTACGATGTGCTCCCGCTACTAGGACCTACATTACCCTACACGGTGGTTATAAACTACGTTGTTATTGCGATGTACCCCCTCACTAGGACCTACATTACCCTACACGGTGGTTATACACTACGTTGTCATTGCGATGTGCTCCCTCACCAAGACCTACATCACCCTACTAAATGGTTGTAGACTACGTTGTCATTGCGATTTTCCCCATCACTAGGACCTACATTACCCTACACGGTGGTTATACACTGCGTTGTCATTGCGATGTGCCGCCCTAACTAGGACCTACATTGCCCTACACGGTGATTATACACTACTTACGTTATTTAAATGTAATGCCTTTGTCGTGTTGTCGAAAAAAATTATGTAATTGCAAATAAAAAAAGAAGAAACATACAACAGTTTTCCAAATCGCATGCATGGGACTTTACCCTACAAAACGAAATAGAATTTTCTTCGGATAGTTCGGATGTTCTCATCAGACAGTTCAATGCAGAAAGAAAATAAAAGGAAAAAAAAGTGACAAAATAATAGAGATTCTGAAAATAGTCAAGAAGAAATGGTACCTCAAAAAAAGTTAAGCCTGAAAATAAACAAAAATCCGACAAAAACTGAAAGACTTTGCTTATGAAACGAAATCCGGGTATACTGGTACAGTAAGAGAAGTGTTACAAGTTGCAAGACAATTTTGTGATGAAAAGAAATGTTATGAAATTTCTAATGAAAGAAGGAAATGTAGGTATATTTGACTAAAATAAAACGAAAAAAAAAGAAATCGACAGAAAGTAGGCGATTAGTATCTAATGAGTACTTGATAAATGAGGTTTATAATTTATTTTAATAGGTATGATAATTGAAATCTATAAATTACATTTATAAAACTTGATAAGGTATTTTTGACAGATTAGTAATTGTTTAAGAAGGCGCATTAGTACCGTTTTCCCATATAAAAGTACTTTGTTTCTCATTTTGAAATGGCACGTTCGATTCATATTATAAAAATGTTTGATCCGCGTTACTTTTAAAAAAAATGAAATATTGGGAAAATAATTAGTGTTCATTAGGTAGGTACCTAATGAACTAGGTAGCTAAAAAACTTAAAAATTTGTTTGCTGTTGTATTTATTTGCTTGCGTTAAAAATAAGTTTTAGTTTAAAACATATTTTTCTTTCCTATGGTTTATTTTAAGAACGCTTTTTTTATTGAAGGCATTTTATAAGATTTATAGTACCTCTAGATTACTTAGTAGTACTTTTATAATCTCTTATATGTTAAAGCTATTTTAATGTTTATGTGGATTTATTCAGGTGTATTTAGATTTTGTTTGTTCATGTTTTCCTAATTCATTGATTAAGCTGTGGTTAAGACAGCATTCGCGCGCCCTCTAGTTGTGGGTAGCGAGAACAGCTAGCGATAGAATCATTCATAAAATTGTTCATTTTCATTCACAATCTTAACCATTCATTCCCATTCATTTCTCCTCATTCACTCCAACCGAAAAAATTGCATTGTAATCGTTATTGATTATAAAAAGGAATTAAATGTTTTTAAATCCAAATAAGTAATATTTTTCAATTCACGTTCGAATCATTGGTCCTGCGATCCAAATATCAAGAACAGCGAAGCCGCATCGTCGAGTCGAGCGAACATCTCTGTGGATCATCGAAAATCATTGAAGGAGTCAAGGAGATGATAAGGGTCAGGAGCAGTGGCGAGCAGAAACGGTCTGGTCAATCTCACCCATCCTAACTTCTCCCTGTCCAACAGGTTGCGTTACCTGTATCGTTTCGTGTTTCAGTAGTGCGTTACCCTGTGCCTCGCCTTGTTTTGCCACATCGTCATCATCGAAAAGGAACTGTAAGTACCTACCTACCTTCTTATTACCCATCAAAATGAGTGATGAAGAATTTTTTCAGGCAGCTTTAGCTCCACCAGTTTTAGATAGAGTAGTAAGGCCCAAATCCCCCAGGCTACAAGCAGCCTCAGTTGTAAATTCCCGTCTCGTTCAACTCAAAAAGAAACGAGCCGCGTTAAAATGTAGATTGACCTTATTTAAAAAACATATTCATAAAATTCAACAAAAAAAAGAGTTTAAATGAAATCAACGCGTACAATTCGATTAACGTATTCAATCGCTTTGCTTAAATTAAATTATATCTATATTATAATTCGCTCGTTTTTCATAATTTCAATGATGTTCAAGGTGAAATTGAACAATTGACTGATGAATCAGACCTCGAGTCCCAGTTAGAATATAGGGAATCGTTTGAATCGCAGTATTTCTCTCTAATGGCTGCTGCAAAGTGTATATTTAATAACAGTGATCAAACTTTAACATATCAAAATACTGTAGGTGTAGGTAATCCTGTGTCGATCAAACTGCTACAAATTAAATTACCTGGCTTCCTATGATCAGTGGCTTGAATTTAGAAACTCGTATCTCACAATGATTCATAACCGTCAAGATCTGAACGCGATACAAAAGTTTCACTATTCAAAATCATCCCTCAGTGGCACTGCAGCTCATGTCATCGGTGCGTTAGAATTCACTGCACCTAACTACATTCACGCGTGGGATTTACTAGAAACAAGGTTTCATAACAATCGTTTACGGGTCCAAAATCACATAAAGTCGTTTTTTACCACTCAGTCGCTCAATAACGAGTAGCCTGCACACATTAGGAATATTATAGATGCCACGTTACGCAATCTACGTGCCCTCAAATCACTGGATGAACCCACTGATTCGTGGGACACACTAATCGTTTATTTAATTGTGTCAAAGCTAGATCCGGGTACAGAACGCGAGTGGGAGTCTCATAAAGGTTCACTCTTTTCTAAGAAAAGTGAGACAGGCATGGAAACCAAAATTAAACTAGATGATTTACTAGTATTCCTCATAAACCGGGCGGATATGTTAGAAATGATTAAATTAAATAGCATAAAAAGTACCTCTTCATTCGCGAAATCAAATAGTAGTGAGTTATTGATTAGGTCAAAGGTCATAAATCAGCAAAATAAGAAACTTTCTCAAACTCATTCATCTATCACCACAAATACTGATAAAAGACAAACACGTAGTTGTAACAATTGCAACGGCAATAATTTACTTTTTTCGTGTGCAAAGTTTTTAATTATGTCTGTACAAGGTAGGCAAAACCTAGTCAACGCGAAGAAAGTTTGTAAAATTGTTTACGTTTATGTAGTCACTCGGCAAATGAATATTCTTATGGCAAATGTAAAATGTGTAGCTCAAATAAAAATAATAGTTTATTACACGTCACTGATAGTGCTGCAATGGCAACTAGCTCGATATCCACATCTAATAGCCTACAGCAATCAGCTGATGCGCTAGGACTAGGAGGCTCCGCGCGCAACCTACTCACAAGTTATGCGGCGACGGCGGCGTCGGCGGCGTCGGCGGCGTCGGCGGCGGCGGTACAACTAGTATTGTTGTCCACGGCTCTTATTGACGTGTCTGATTCCAATGATAGATTTCATACCATTAAAGCGCTTCTTGACAACGGAAGCCAAAATTGCTTTGTTACGCAATCGTTAATTAACCGTTTACAATTACCAATTATACAGTCCACTATTCGCATTTCAGGTGTTGGGCAAACCGTATCACAAAGTACTCACACTTGTAAATTAAACATTCGTTCGAAAACACGTGATTTCAAGACTGAAATCCAATGCTTGGTTTTGCCAAGTATTACCTCGAAGCTACCTTCGATAAACGCTAACTGTGAATCTATAAGAATACCTAGCCATGTCTCGCTCGCCGATCCTACGTTTAGTATTCCGTCCGAGATAGATATACTAATAGGCGCAGATATTTTTTGGGACCTTCTCTAAGATTCTCTATTCACAGAAACTACACAGCAAACCTACCGTGTTTGTCACGAACATGGTAGGTTTGCTGTTTTCTGTTCGCATTCCTCTAGAGGAAACACCTGACTCATTAGGTGAATCGTTAAGTATAGCTAGACGTCGGTTTTTATCGTTAGAAAAACGGCTAGACAGCTCACCACAATACAAAAAACTGTATTGCGACTTAAAACAGGAATATGAGGCACTAGGGCATATGTCTCCGGTCCTGGGAAACGTTATTAACTCGGATAGGCCACACTACGTTATGCTTCCACCGGAGCGCTTAGAAGCAAGTTTTCTCCATTCATGCGTTGTGGGGCAGACTATGCTGGACCTTTGCTCATACTGAACCGCAAAGGCTGAGGTTCCACATTAATCAAATCATATATTTGTTTGTTTATTCGCTTTACTACTAGAGCAATCCACTTGGAACTAGTGTAGTATGACAACACAGGATTATTTATTAGCCTTAGTATTCGCAAGCCAGTACAGATATTTTGCGACAACCGACGTAATTTTGTAGGCGCTGAAAAATAACTTTCAAAAATGTTCGAATCCCCTCATGACTTCATGAGTCAAAATTAATTTGATTTTGGAATCTTTGTAAACATCACCTAAGGCGGGTGCTAGGCAATGCAAGACTAACGTACGAGGAATTAGGAACAGTCCTGACGAAAATTGAAGCCGTCCTGAGTTCCTGTCCTTTGTCCCCTCTGTCCTCAGATGCTACCGACTTTCTTCCTCTAACATCAGCCCACTTCCTGATCGGCCGACCGTTGACGGCGCCAGCCTGCAAAGACCTGACGTCCGTCATCCTTACACGACTGGGCCGCTACGAACGGGTGGAACAACTCAGACAGCACTTCTGGCAACGCTGGTCCAAGGAGTACGTGTCTGAACTCCAACAACGCACGAAGTGGAAGATAGTGCAGACCTCACCATAGACAGCATGGTGCTCATAAAGAGGATAACCTGCCGCCTCTAAAGTGAAGAATGGGCCGGGTTATACGTTTATTTCTCGGAACTGGCGGTATCTCACGAGTAGCGGATATTCGCATAGCAACCGGAATCATACGACGGGCCTTCTCCAAGATCTACCCGGATCTACTACTGCCTCCGCAATCGTCCGAAGAATATATCTCACCATCGAGTCATCATATTAAAAGCATGGGTCCTGGTGCTTCCAAGGCGGCCGGCATGGTTAAGACAGCATTCGCGTGCCCTCTAGTGGTGGGTAGCGAGAACAACTAGCGTATCGAATCATTCATAAAACTGATCATTTTCATTCCCAATCCTAACCACTCATTCCCATTCTTCTCATTCACTCCAATTGAAAATTTGCATTGTAATCGTTATTCATTATAAAAAGGAATTAAACGTTTTTAAATCCAAATAAGTAATATTTTTCAATTCAAGTTCGAATCAGGCCGATTAGATTGAGTCGAGATGTGTCTGTTGCGTCAAAATAGAAAAAAACACCTTATAAATAAAAAAAAAGATTTTGTTTTTATTTAATCTAATGTCAGATAGTTTCCTATACCCACATACTAACACTTACTCACACTTAATGACCTCTAATTCGATGGAATTTGCTTGGTTTGAGTTTAATCACAGTAAATAAATACTAGCGAAGGACCTTAACGTTAAAAAAACCTATTACATTTATTTTTCTGTTTGTTACTTATACTCGTAGCTAACTGCTTATAACTTAATTTTGAATAACGTAAGGAACGGTTTAACATTGAATTTTAACGTAAGGGACAGGCTATCTACGAAACTATAAGGTTTATATTAATTTTAAACAAACAGTACGAAAGATGCTTAACATCTAGGACACTTAGTCTTTGGAAGTTTTTTAATAGAACCACAAGAAAAAAAATACAGACACATTTACAAAAATATAATCTTTTTTTTCGCTATCCTGTAAAACAGGGGTGTGTCCCTTTCATTAATTTATACTTCCGGTATCGATATGCTCCCTCTACTAGGACCTACATTACCCTCCACGGTGGTTGCACACTACGTTATCATTGCCATATGCTCCCTCTACTAGGACCTACATTACCCTCCACGGTGGTTGCACACTACGTTATCATTGCCATATGCTCCCTCTACTAGGACCTACATTACCCTCCACGGTGGTTGCACACTACGTTATCATTGCCATATGCTCCCTCTACTAGGACCTACATTAACCTACTCGATGGTTGTACACTACGTTGTCATTGCGACCTATGCCCCTACTAACACAAACATGACCCAAATCGGTGGTTGTACACAACGCTGTAATTTCAATGTGCCCCCCTACTAACACCTACATTACCCTACTCTGTGATTGAACACTACGTTGTCATTGCCATGTGCTCCCTCTACTAGGACCAAATTAACCTACTCGATGATTGTACACTACGTTGTTATTGCGTAGTACGCCCCTACTAACACAAACATTACCCTAATCGGTGGTTGTACACAACGCTGTAATTTCAATGTGCCCCCCTACTAACACCTACATTACCCTACTCGGTGGTTGTACACAACGCTGTAATTTCAATGTGCCCCCCTACTAACACCTACATTACCCTACTCGATGGTTGTACACAACGCTGTAATTTCAATGTGCCCCCCTACTAACACCTACATTACCCTACTCGGTGGTTGTACACAACGCTGTAATTTCAATGTGCCCCCTACTAACACCTACATTACCCTACTCGGTGGTTGTACACAACGCTGTAATTTCAATGTGCCCCCCTACTAACACCTACATTACCCTACTCGGTGGTTGTACACAACGCTGTAATTTTAATGTGCCCCCCTACTAACACCTACATTACCCTACTCGGTGGTTGTACACAACGCTGTAATTTCAATGTGCCCCCTACTAACACCTACATTACCCTACTCCGTGGTTGTACACAACGCTGTAATTTCAATGTGCCCCCCTACTAACACCTACATTACCCTACTCGGTGGTTGTACACAACGCTGTAATTTCAATGTGCCCCCCTACTAACACCTACATTACCCTACTCGGTGGTTGTACACAACGCTGTAATTTCAATGTGCCCCCCTACTAACACCTACATTACCCTACTCGGTGGTTGTACACAACGCTGTAATTTCAATGTGCCCCCCTACTAACACCTACATTACCCTACTCGGTGGTTATACACTATGTTGTCATTGCAGTGTGCCTTTTTACTGTATGTACGATTACATAAGCTATCGCATTGTTAAGTTGTAAGTACCAGTAATAAACCAGCTACCGAGCGATACGGTTGTATTATTTATCTACCGACATACAATCTACCGACGAGGCTGAGATCTACCCGCGTCTAGTTAAAATGCCGAATTTTCTTGGTTATTTAAATGTTTTTGATTATAATATACACGAGTGGGAAGTTTTTATGGTTATTATTGCAATTTTTAAAGTTAAACACCATCGCAGAAAAAAATAAAAGTGTAGTGTTACTAACGCATCTGTCAGACGAATCCTACCGTCTGCTACGGAATCTTGTGCATCCAAATAAACTCGAAGATAGTAAATACCTACAGCTGTTGAGTACTCAACAAGCATTTCACGCCGAAAAGGTCGACATTCACCGAAAGGGCGAAATTCTACGAGGGAATCAAATCTGTGGATGAAAGCATCGAAGATTGGGCGGCACGACTACGTGGTTTGGCCGTAGATTGCGATTTTGGCACAAAACTCGATACTGTTTTGCGTGACCGTTTCGTGATAGGATTTCGGACTGGGCATGATTGAGATAAGCTTTTCGAGTGTAACTCTAAAACGCTGACGCAAGCCCACACAAGGAGGTCACGCAGAAAGCGTCGTGGGCGCGACAGGTGCGCACAGAGGGTTTGGCCGCCGCCGCCGCCGCCAGCTTGGCCGTCGCCGTCGTGAAAATCGAGCCGTATTTTACATGTAAGGAGGTTCAATCGGAGGCCGTCGTCGCGGCGCCGCTATCGCCGCCAGAGCCTCGTACCAGGGGGCAGCCAACAACAGCGGCGCGGAGGCTTGCAAAATCAACGACGCAGATAATACGCGTTGTTCAGTATGCGGTCTAAAAAACCATATTGCGATTCAGTGTAGATTTAAGAATTACAAGTGTTTGATTTGTGGGCAGATAGGCCATTTGAAGAAGGTGCGTGTGACTACAGTCTTATCTGCATAATGTTGCTACGGAGGGAATGCCCTTTTTTCAAGAGGACTGCAATGAGTGTGAACTCTTTAACCTGGGGTATGTGAATTTCCAACCTATTACGATATCTGTGAAAGTGAACAGTTTAGATATGTGCATGGAACAAGATACGGGATCGGGAAGTACCGTTATTTCGAGTAAAGTATTTTCTCAATATTTCTCGAATCATTGTTTACAAAAAAGTGATATAAAGATGTGTCTATACATCACATTACAATACAATGGTCATAAAATCACACACCTGGGTTATTTAAAAGCTTATATCACCTATTTAAGCATAAGCAATAATATTAAAAGGAGATAGTTCATAATGGGCTACGACTTGTACAGTACGTAGAAAAAAATAAAGGGAATCTATTAAAAATATAACGAGACTGATTTATTAACGCATTCCGGTGGACAAAAATATTTATCTAAACGTTTTCGCTTATTCAAGCACCGCCGCCGTTGCTATTGTGATTTCATTGTCTTTGACAGATTTCACGTAATTCACGTACCACTTTCGTTCGTTATCGTTGCTTACGTACACGTAGGTACGTGTGCAACGACACACACACGACAACAGATTTTTACACGTACGTACGTGTAAAAAAACTATTTTTGTTCGATCTGCTAAGCGCGTTGAGTTGGTTGTGTTTTATAGTGTTTTCCTGATAGTTTTGAGTTACTTTGTGACCCTAAAGTAGTCATATATAATATGACTCTAATACCTAGCACCAACGGACTCCGATTGATTGCTTGTATTTTGACCAGGTTCTGTGTTATGGATATTGATTCCTTTACGTGATTTCGGTGTTGACGATCTATCTGATCCACCTTCAAACAACAGTTCAAAGTTCATTGTCAGGTACTATGTGATTAGTTGCTTCTTCAATAGAAAATTACACCTATCCGATATCTTGACAATGATTTGGTCCAGAGGGTGGGCTGACCAAATATCTGTCCGATATCTGGCTGGAACCACTACGGGTACGCAGCCCCGGACTGCTCTAGCTGCTAATGTCATATTTCACACTCCCAACATGGCATTAGTATCCTTATATCCTCCTAACCCTCTCCTTACCCATATCCCTCTTCTCATCAATATCCCTACCCTCTTTCATCTAGCGCTGAGGTCTCCAAGGCTGACCCCCGAATAGTGCACTTACTTGGAGGTCCTTAAAAAACGACGATATGGGTTATTAATTGTCGGCTAGACCCTGAACATGGATTCCCAAGGAGGGTTGATGTCAGGCAGGCGGCCGGTCATAAAACTATCAGCCAAAACTCATAACAACATGAATCTAAGGTATGAACAATGGAATGCGAGATAATGTTAGGGCGTACCCCCGAGGCGACGCGCAGGTGCAGCACCCGGCGCCTTCGACAAGTGAGAATGATGATGATGATTTGGTACTCGAAATGATTTCTGTCATTAAACCAAATAGGTAGATGAAAGGTAATATTATTTATGGATATTATATATAATAAGAAAGCTAAATCTTGCCCTGGCTCTCTTTAATCTTAGTCTTATTACAGGTCGTCGATGATGGAGTAATGTGCTCACAATGCCAACCATCCGTGCCAATGAATCAAGATGTGTAACACTGTATAAATAGAGGTGGTAGAGGTAGGTAGTGAATGGCCGTTTTAAAAAAGACAAAGCTGCTGTGACAAGTTTAATGTAATATAGCTGCCACTTTTCTGATGGATGACTGCCGAATTTGTGCAGCTATAATCTATGCATGCATCCATTAATTGTTGACAAACCAGATGCAGAAGCTATTTTGAATCATGCACCGATAAGGTTAAATATGCCAAATATGTTAGCAGGACTTATTATTAGTAGTAATCAACCGGTATAGAGCAAAATTCACTAGAATTGATGCGCAACTTCCAGAGCTACATATTTTTTCAGAAATGACCATGTCAGAACTTATTCTTTTCACTCTAGGTGTATATCATATAAAACAAGCTAGGAATTATTTTGGGGAACATTTAAGGCAGCATGGGTAATTCCAGGTTGAAATATCTGACCAACTGGAAATTGTAGCAGAGGGAACCCTATCTCAACATGATGCTATTTTAATAAGAGATCGGTTCAAGTCACTCCATTCGTCCGGTCAAATGAACTGCACTTATATATTGTTGACTCGGACAGGATTATGTTATGATGATAGGATAATCAGTTATTACTGTAGTTGTGTTGCTTTGCTGGCCATCGAACAGTGGGTTGTTGTGCACACACAATGACAATTGTATGGTATTTGGGTTAGGCTCGGTACCAGGAACATATAACCTGCACCATATTTGGATGGAATATTAGTAAGAGAAGATGTGGAAAATTAACAATAAATACTTATACACACATCAAAAAAGTCTAAGCAACACAAGTCTTCGCTGGTATATTTTTTTTTTTATTAGTTTTAAACTTTCATGTAATATCAAAACTTCTATGAATAGCCAACCTCCTTATAAAGCAAATTAATACTGTCAGTTTTTTTCAGTAATTTATGTTTTTAAACAATAAAAACATTCTTTTGTCCAATTCAACGTTATTTCATAGATGTTGTTTTACTTCATAATCAACAAAAACAAAATTTAACCGCAGTAACCGTTCGTTATGTGGCGCGAATAATATCGCGAAGTCTTACTGTAGCAATGGAGCGTCGTCATCTGACCACGGAAGAGATGCAGAGAGCTGTAGGGATGCTAGAAATTGAAAACAGTCAAGCCTATGTTGCCCGGCATTTTGGCGTCCACAGAAGCGTAATTTGCCGACTCTGGAGGCGTTATTGTGACACAGGTGATCCGTCTGAACAGCACCCAGGCCGAGGGCGTAGTACCACTCGTCTTCAAGACCGATACATCCAGGTAACATGTAGACGTGAACCAAAGCTGACTGCCCAAGAGATCGCATCAAGGCTACAGAATGCTGATGGTCCCGCGGTTTGTCCCCAAACTGTGCGAAACAGACTGCGAGAGTATGGTCTACGTGCACGTCGTCCAATCAGATGCCCACAGATCCGTCACGGAAATCGAGCACGTCGTATTCAATGGTGCAGACCACGCGTGCTATGGCCGCAAGAACGATGGGACCAAATTTTGTTCTGCGATGAGTCTCGATTCGGTTTCAAGCCTGATACGAGAAGAATGAGGGTATATCGTCGCTCAGGAAATGCTGAACGTCTAAGATGTGTCCAGGAAATCCACCCATACAGCGGCTCGACAGTAATGGTTTGGGCTGGTATAGCCAAAAACCGAAAAACCGACATCGTTTTTATAAATGGCAACCTGAATGCTGAAAATTATTTCATAATTATTAGTTCTGTAACTTTAAAAACCATTCATGCCTTGAGTTTAGTTGTGGTTAGCCTGAATTGTGTAGTCGAAACAAGTAGGTACCTACACACATTCTATTCACCATATCATGAACAGTTCATTTAGTTATGTCGTGAGATGCCTGGAAAGTATGTCGAATCAACATTGTACCTAATTACCTAGTTATTTATATTTACACAATAAGCGTAGGTAATACTAACTTATCAAGCTACTTGAAATCAAACATATATCTACGATGTTTTAGCATACTTTCTACTCTTACGTAAATAGACTACATCCATCATGACTATTGTGAGCCATAGACTAAGATATAATACTTCAGTGATGCCCGCGTTATAGTGAAGAAGTTCAACGATCATTGGATCGATACCCAGAAATTTGGAATGAAGATTAAGGCTGTTTCAATAAACTTGAGGTTCAGCTAAAATTAAAAGGAAATACGATACAAAATTTGAGAAACCGCGTACCGTGCCGTTTGCTCTCATGGACAAAGTTAGCTGGGTATTAGATAGACTAGTCAGTTTAGGCATTTAAAACCGGTTCGAGTATTTAAAAAAAACGGAAAGATAAAGATTGCAGGTGATTTTTCATGTACTTTGAACAAATATTTAGAAATTGATAGGTACCTTTTGCCACGTATAAAGGAAGTGTTTTCAAAGTTGGAAGGAGGTTAGCATTATTCAAAAATAGATTTGAGTAACGCATATAACCAGTTTAAGATATCGGAATCGTCTCAAAAACTCTGTTCTATAAAAACGCATTAAGGCCATTTTTCTTATACGCGATTAGTATACGGTTTGGCCTGCGCCCCAGCAATTTTTCGAAAAGCTATGGAAACCTTTTTTGCAGATTTAGAGGGGTCAGTGTATGGTTGGGCGATATTTGTTTGACTGGTCCAACAAAAGGGGCACATCTAAAAATATTACGAGAGGTCTTACGTAGACTGCAAGATGCAGGGCTACGCTTACAAAAATATTACGAGAGGTCTTACGTAGACTGCAAGATGCAGGGCTACGCTTACAAAAATATTACGAGAGGTCTTACGTAGACTGCAAGATGCAGGGCTACGCTTACAAAAATATTACGAGAGGTCTTACGTAGACTGCAAGATGCAGGGCTACGCTTACAAAAATATTACGAGAGGTCTTACGTAGACTGCAAGATGCAGGGCTACGCTTACAAAAATATTACGAGAGGTCTTACGTAGACTGCAAGATGCAGGGCTACGCTTACAAAAATAAAAATATTTATTTTTCAGAGAAAGCGTAACATATTTAGGTTACGTTATAGATAAGTCAGGTTTACGAACTTGCCCGTCCAAGTTTGAAGCGCTACTCGGCGCCCCCGCACCTACTGACGTTTTTCGAGTAAAAAGATTCCTTGGGGTGAACTATGATAGGAATTTTATTTCAAACGCATCTTCATTGTTGAGTACACTATGTACATTATTAGTGAGCGCCGGTAGTGAGTGGCAGTGGACGGAGGGCCAGCAGGCTGCATTTAAAAGCGTCAAGCGGGTGCTGGCCAGCAACCGCGTGCTGGCGCATTTTGAACCAGAAGCTTCATTAGTGCTGACAATGGATGCGAGCCTTCACGATCGTTATCGACAAGCGAGAAGAACTAGTCAGATTCAGAAAGAGGCAACGGCTATTATCTTTGGCGTGAGACATTTTCCGCAGTACCTGTACGGGCGGCAAAAATTATTTATTTTGTAAACTAATCATAGGCTTTTTTTTTAATTTTTGGCAAAGGTAAGGGAGTGTCATTAACGGCAGCCTAACCTAACAGCCTAAGGCAGCCTAATGGCGGACTTCGAAGATACGCTTTCATTTTATCCGCATATAATTTTATACCTAAGTACATTGATGGGAAGAATAATGAAGTAGCAGATTATTTTTCACGGGCGTCGTTATCGGTTTCGGCTAGCGAAGAACAAGATAGAAGTTCTAAGTACTTTCTGTTTCTAGACGAGTGCATGGCCGAGCGCGCCCCCCGCGCCCTGGCCGCGCCCGCCGGGCCCTTGGCACCGCATACACATAGATTACATGTCCCTAGGGCAGGCGGTATATTTGATTGTAGTAGATGCGTTCTCTAAATGGCTGGAATGTATTTATATGGATCGTAGCACTTCTAGACAGGCACTCACTCTTAAATAAAAAAAAATGTTTTCTAGGTTTGGCCTGCCCAGTGTTATTGTCTACTCCAAGCCTCATAGCTCAGTTGGTAGTACTCTGCCTTCTGCGCTGTAGGTTGTGGGTTCGATTCCCACGCAGGACAAACAATTGTGTGATAAATATAGGTGTTTGTTCTATGTTTGGGTGTTGTATTGTATGATGTAGGTATGTGAAGATGATGATATGAAGTATGTATTTACAAAAAAAAAAAAACTTTGTTATTCTATCCGTAATCTAGTTCCCATATTACAAGCTATGCTTAGTTTGGGGCTAGATGGCGTTGTGTAAAAATTAATGTCCTGTAACATTTATTTATTGTATCAGATAATGCTGAGTTACATTCGTATTGTCGGGTTAATGCGGTTGAACTTATAACATCGCCAATTTATCACGCTGCTAGCAATGGCCAAGCAGAAAACTCCGTAAAGACATGTAAAATAAATATTAAATGTATGTTAGCTTAAGGTCAATTGTAACAAAAGATAATTTTAGAGAAATAACACAGTTTCTATTCAATTTTAGGAACACCATTCATTGTGCTACAAGTTCTACGCCAGCTATGTTAATGTTAGGTCGTAATCTTAGATGTAGGTTGGACCATGTCCTGCCTCAGAATAAATGAAAGAAGAATGAACCGAAAACCTTAAAACTTAATAGACGTTTTCAAGTATGTAAAACTATATGGGTTAAATGGTTCATTGCTAGGAATGGTGTTTGGACTATATGTAGGTATAGTGAAAAGGCCAATAGGGACTAGAATGTATGAAATTTATTTTAAGGTTTATGATACCGTTTGTAATTGTCTGTTACAAACGGTATCATAGTAGATCAAATGAGGAATTGGACCTGTAAACATGTAAATAACGATGTTATAAACATAAGTAGTGATGCCGATGGAGCAGTCGCAATTGAATGCTCATCGTTATCACCCGCCGCTTATATAAGCTATCGCACTGTCTAGTTATAAGGACCAGTAATAAACCAGCTACCGAGCGAGACAGTTGTATTATTTATCAACTGACATACCAGCCTCCCCTACTAGAACCTACAGTATCATACTCGGTGGTTGTACACTACGTTGTCATTGCGTTGTGCCCCCCCCCAATAGGAGCTGCATTAACCTACTCGGTGGTTGTACACTACGTTGTCATTGCGATGTACCCTCCCTACAATAACCTACGTTATCCTACTCTGTGGTTGAACACTACGTTGTCATTGCGATGTGCCCCCCCTACTTAAACCTACATTACCATACTCGGTAGTTGTACACTACGTTGTCATTGCGATGTGCCCCCCTACAACCACTAAACGGTGGTTGTACACTACGTTGTCATTGCGATATGATCCCCCAATAGAAGATACATTATCCTACTCGGTGGTTATACACTGCATCATTGCAAAGGGTAATGAGTATGTTTGAACACGTTTTCTCTTATATAGTTAAAAACGCAAAAACATTTTTACATGTATACATTTTTTATGAATTATCTATTTGATCAAATATTTTATTCACCCACTGAGTCACTTTTTTAAATGCAAAGTTATTTCTCTTGAATTCACCGTGACAGGCTACGAAGGAGGCCTGCAGAGCGTGTACATAGCCGAGGTGTGGGCGAAGGAACGGCTGGTGTCGAACGCTACTAGCGGCTCGCCCCAGTGGGAGCTGCGGCGGCTGGGCGCCGGGCGACGGCTGCGACTGCGGCTGTATGCGGCTAACGCCCGGGGCCGCTCCACACGGGTCGCCTTCTCCGTGAACACCGCACCGCTGCTCGCGTCCAGGACCGGTATCTACCGATTTCATCACAATTATATTACACCCACTAATGCATTGGTTATTCCCATGATATGTTGCGTGCTCGATCGCGGCTAATGTACAATTCGCAGCCAAGCACTGAAAAACTTTAGAAATTCTCAGTATTTTGCGTTCTTCAATATAAAATATTTCATCAACATAAACGAAACGTGATTAATATCCGTGTTTTAAAATTTCATTACTAATTTGTACGTTTTAAGAGGTTAAATATTTACATCAATGATGCACACACCGGTTACCGCAATATCGAAAAATTACAATCATTTACACGGTAAAGTATTTGCAACCGAACAATGTTAGCTGATTCAAGTGCCCTTTACATATGCCAGTTGCAAGCGGTGTATCCATTCGTAATAAGAGGATATTCTGTTTGTTTGTTTGTTTGTAGAAGCACAAGAGGCCTGGGAGTTGAGTTGGGCCATGGGCATGCTCCTTGGCGCAGGTCTCACCATTTCTCTCGGCCTCTGCTGCGCGCTCGTCGCGTTCATGCTGTGGCGTCGATCCCGGGACTACGAAGGTACCTACGGTTACTTATTTTAAGCTATTTCAAACATTTATAAAATAATCTATCTATATCTTCTACACCTACAATAAAATCGTAAAGCTGTTTTTGTAGTGCAGTGAAATATTGGTATAATGATGAATTATTATTTTTTGTAGCTATCGTATTCTCGAACAAATACACTTTTTAGAATTTTTGTCTATTTGTTTTTTCACGCATATTTCTGGAACGGCTTCCAATTAATATAAGTCCCAAGCAGGGGAATTTATTATAGACCTACCCGTGGATGTCGTTAGTCGTATGTTTTAGACTAAGGGATTTTACCTGGCGCTGGGTGGGCAGCAGCTTCCATGCACCATGTGGTATTATATTGTGTTCTGTTTGGTTAGTTGTAGGACTTGGTTTAAGTCCGCCTGGCTAGCTACCACCATCTTACCTTAGTTTGTCACCATAACAACAATACGAAATTGTTGTGTTCCGGCATTTAGACGTATGATAGACTGTTGATAATTCGTGTGAAGTGCGCATCCACCATCGGTCTTGTCATATCTTGAAACCAGTTAAAATGAAAAGCAAGCGCTACCCCATCATACAATTATAAAACATCCTCCAAAGGTTATCATTGAGATACCAACACTACAATTACAGACTCGCTTGCTACGCGAGGCCCATAATTTCCTAAAACAATGCCAGGAAATTTTCAAATAAATACTTCAATGTAATACATAATACTAGATTGTATTGTATTACATGGGAGCAAAATAATATTTTTACGGCGAGGGCACTTTTTTGAATCACTTTACACTTTTGATATACTTTACATTTCATTACCATAAAATAAAACGCGCCTCTTATTTTATTGTAATATCATTATTTAATAAAACATAGAGCTACAACTAAATTGAAATTACAATACAATACAAATACAATACAATACAAATGTTTATTTCTTTAACTTAATCTATACAATATATTACATGTGATTGAGACCTCCTTTTAAGCAAAAAGATACCTATAAATTAAATAGTATCTATCTAATAATAAAATAACTAAATACTTATATTTACATTTGAGACATTTTTGCAACTATGAAAATTTATTGTTGCAGTTTAATTAGGAATATAGATTATTGTAGATTTTATTTTCTGCGTGTTTGAAATAATGTCCGAATCTGTATAATTTTGAGGAAAATGCTACGATGAATGGATGGAAATGTTGTATGGATGTATATGGGCGTGGTGACAGTGGCATGGATGGATTAACTGAAGGCTGCAATTTAATGTTTTCCACGATGCGTTTTGATGTTGTTTTTACCTTATTCTCAACGGAATCTTCTATATACCCCTCTGCTACAGCACTCGACTTCAATCTTTCATGTCACTTGAAAACAAATAAGTCCGCTCCAGAATCCTCCAAAAGGGTAGCAGAAGTATGACGAAAACAATGTCCTGTATACAGCTTGATATCTGTTAATTTCAAATAAGTAGCAATTTCTTATGGCATGATAGGATTATTTTTTTTGGAGCACTTGCCATTTTGATAACGGATAAAAAACCGATTGGTTTTCATATGGACGCAGGTTCAGGTATTTCTGTACAGTAGTTTTGTATTCTCCTCGGGTTACGAAGGATAGGTCAATTTTTGTTTTAGTGTCTGTCAGTTTTACTAACAGTAATGGGTGCAAGAAGAAATCCTCCCCGTAGTCGTTGCAGCCTGGAAGCAGCTAGACCCGGTAACGCAGGGCCTAGGCTGACTCATCTCTTCACCACAAATTATTGAAAGTCACACCCAAGTCCCACCTCAACGGCTCCTGACACCATCGTCTTTTGTGGCATCTCCATCTGCCAACACTAATGTTTATTCGAAGTACCCGCTTTGAACGTAGTCACAGTCAACATAGAATGGTTTTCCAACAACAAAGCTCACCTACTTACAAACCTGTGTAAGGACACACGATACGACATCCTTTATGTCCAAGAAACGCATCGAGATACTGAACAGCTTAGACCGGAGGTACCTGGTATGATTCTTGCTGCAGAAATTCCTCATGCAAAGTATGGTAGAGCTATCTCCGTGCGTCCCAATATCGTTGTCCAGTCAACCGATATCAAAACAGATGACTTTGTTCTAATTATTACTATCGACACTGGCAGCTGCACGGTAACGTCCTTGTATAAACTCCCTAAACAACCATTCAACTTTCAAAATAGATCCATTAAAGTCGTGGTGGGTGAATTTAATAGCCACATACATATGTACATAGGGCTACAATATTAGTAATAAAGATGGTGAATCTGTGGAAGTAATGGCGGCAGCAGAAAACCTCACTCTCGTGCATAATGCCAAACTACCAGCGTCATTCGACAGTGGACGGTGACGCCGTGGCTACAATCCCGACCTTATCTTCGTCAGTGGTAACGTTAGCCATATAGACAGAAAGACGGTGCTTCAACTTATCTCACGAACCCAAATTAGGTCCATCGGTTGCTCTATTAGATCAGCTGTCACACCACAAATGGTCCCATTCAGACGACGTTTTAATTTTACGAAAGCGGACTGGCTCAAAACTTCAAGGAAAAGACCCTGTGCCATGCTACTAATAAACTACGACAAGTTTGTTGACATTGTTTGGACTCTATCTTGCCAGCACATTCCTTGTGGCTGCTATACTGCATACACACCAGGGATAAGCAAGGATTCCGCAACACTTCTCGCAGAATATGAATCTTCATATGATACTGACCCTTTTTCCGATATGACCTTGGAACTAGGCGAGGAACTCTTGCGTACCATTGGTGAAAGCCGTCAAGAAAAATGGATGACACTTGTTACCGATATTGATATGACACGCATCAGTAAAAAAACATGGCAAACTATACATAAACTCACCGGGGACCCTCCTGAAGCACAGAACTCAGGCCATGTGACTGCCGATCAAGTTGCTCACCAGTTGCTCATTAACGGCAAGCCGCTGCATCGTTTACCACACACAAGAACTATTTAAGTTTTAGACAATACCATGGCTGACCTAAGTAACCCTTTCACGTTATTTGAAGTGGTTCGCGGAATCAAGTCAAATGTAAATGCCCAAAAGACCCAAAAAGCACTTATAAGCCCATATCCCTCCTCTGCCACACTTTTAAGCTATTCGAAAGGCTCTTAATGTATCGCTTTACTCCTATCATCGAACCAAACCTCATTGATGAGCAAGCCGGACCTGGTGAGTCATGTACCAGCCAGACCCTGAAAAAAAACCCAGACGCAATATACTGAGGATAGCTTTGAGTCATATAAAGTTACTGGCGTTATATTTGTTGATCTGTCTGCAGCCTATGATACGGTCATTATAAAAAAAAAATCCTTTAGAAGACCAACATAATTACAAAGGAGGTTTTGTAAAGTAAAGGATATAGGTTTTGTACACATCCTGAGTAAAATTCTAAACAACCGTCGCTTTTAGATTCACCTAATCAACAGTAAAAGCAGATGGCGTTGTCAGAAAAACGGGCTTCCTTAAGGTAGTGTTTTGGCTCCTGCACTTTTCAACTTATATACTGACGACCAGCCTCACACCGAAAAAACTCAACGGTAGGAATCGTTGAGTCATAGCGAGATCATCGGCATATTCCTATATGCCGATGATCTCGCTATGACTCAATCTCGCTCTAGCTGCTCAGATGCACACCTTTGAAGAGGCCGAAGAAAAATTGAAAAAGGCACTGAAAGCACTGGGTATTTTTTACGATGAAAATGCGTTACGCCCAAACCCATTTAAGACCCAGTTCTGTGCTTTCCACCTCCGCAACAGTCAATCAAATAGGACTCTTGTCAAGAACAGTAGATGTTATTCTTGCCTGTGTAAGTTTTGTGGTCTAGAGGCGACCTATCGTAAATAAATAAAAAAAAACGGAGTGAACTTCAACTTCAACTTTTTTATTTTGGCTTGCAACCGTTTTACTGATTCTGTCACATACGTGACAAGTGACGTATTTATTGAAAGTGTCAAGCTTAAGAGACAAAAAAATAGTAAGGGCGATTCGGTAAAAGTTATTGGTTTCTAAAGACAAATGCCATGCCATGACAAAGATAATAAATATAATTATATTTTTATTTATTACAGTATATTTATTCATGACACGTCATTTGAAGCACTACTGAACTACATTTCGGTCACTCGTGCACTACATAAAACTATCTCACTGAATTGCCGCCAAAAAGTCGGTTCGATTAATTAAATTATTTCAATAATTTTACCGATTACTTGGAAACTCAAGAATTTTAAACAGTCGCAGCAGTAGTGCTGCGACTGTTTAAAATTCTTGACATAAAATTGCATTAACGTGAATCTCATTACACTTTTACTGATTGTTTATGTTTTAAACTAGTTTTATGAGATTCAAGTATACATTATTATACAGGAATGTTTAATAAACATCTTAATTTATCTGAGTAAATAATTATTCGACATTATAAGATTACTTGTTTGTATTTTATCATATTGTATTGTGTCTACGTTTGAACGAAGTTATAGTATAATAAGAAACACGAAACGTCAACATATATTTCGTAGATTTAATGAACTGTAGCTTGTAGTGGCTAGTGTTGTTTGTGGTACATTTTAGTGATAATCAAACAATTATCTTTTTTGACAGTGTCACTGCCACCTTTGACGAATCAAAAAATCATCATCCTGAAACGTAATTCCATAAACGGAGCCAACGAACTGAATCCCGACCTAATCCCTCCAAGAAAAGGTAACAATAACTATTGTATACGTTAATATCTAGAAAAACTGACACTGGTTATGTGTTTTTGCTTGAATTGGGCATCAGGCTATTTTTAAATATAAGTAGGTGAAGTTTTGTAAATCAAAATATTACATTTTTTTTTTTTTTTTAGTTTTATATTTATGGAGAGCGAACTTATCAGTGCCTATTTCTAAATCAATTAGCAGTAATGAGAAATTAACAATATTGTAGCATTTTTTTTACACTACTGAGCGTTATATAAGCGTCCTGTTATATTTATTATTTTTATTATTGATAACATCATCTTCAACAGCCCATTGATGCCCACAGCTGGACAGAGCCTTGGAGAAGACTCTGTCCAGCCGTGGACTCTAATGGGCAGCTGAAGATCCAGCAGGCCACCAGGAGGCCGCTCGCCCGGCAACTAGATTTAGATACCTACCTAGGTTGTTCCCATTGTTACCAAGGTGGCATACCTTAATCGAAATGAATAATGTATGTAAACAAATAAGTTAGAGTAAGTACCAGGTGTATAGAATGAATGTATGAACATAAGCAAGCAAAGTAGTATGAACATATTTTTATGGTATAATATATAATGTAGATATAGTATAGGTTTAAAATAATAAAGTTTATATATGGTAGGTATTAGGTATATGACATATATATATAAATATAAGTCAGTATTATAGGAAAATATAGGAAGATCCCCACACACAGCAACTATTTTTCATGATCAACCTACCTTTTACGATTTTGCATATCGTTTACTACTACAAATCATACATTCTTAGTTAAAATTTAAATCTCCAAGGTGTAGATACATAACTTATCACTCGTAGTATTTCATATTAGTAAGCATAGAAGAAGGTAAAGTGTTGGGTAAAATTACACGCGTCACGCCCGAAAACGTATCTTTGACCACGCTAATCTCCGGAAATACAAAACCGATTTTGTTATTTATCAAAATACAATCACTAATAAATAAGATATGCATGCATTAAACCAAAATGATTAAAAGTCAACACAACTTTTTTATGTATAATTTTTTTCGAAAAAAATTAACGTCAGATCCTTTCCTGAACCATACACAAAACATTATTGAAAACCACATCCAAATCGGATAACCCGTTCCGGAAATACGCGTGCACAAACAAACAGACAAACAACAACAAAAATTCTAAAAACTGTATTTTTATACTCAGCTGCGTCTTTTAAGTAGGTAACATCAATTTGTTTTTGAAAATATTAAATGTACAGACACAGCTTTACTATAATTTTATTACATGTATAGAATATAAGATAGATTGTAAATGTTCAGGGTCACAAAGGTCGTAGGGTCTGTTTTCTCGAGGGATGAAACCACTGACTGCAGATGACGCGGATGATTATGCGATGCAGCGCTAATGAACGAATGAATACATAGCCGCTGTGAGGAACGGTCAGGTCAACCAGACACCTATCACGGAGCACTTAGTGGACTCATATCCTTATCACTAGATAGAGCACTAGTTAACCGTCTCTCTGGTCTAGATTTCACCGATTTCAGATCCAGATCGAACCCTCCGGGGGAACCGGGGGGTTCGATCCCCATGGGGAGTACAATATATTGTGCTTTGTTTGGTTGGTGTTAGGACTTTGTGTGGGTCCGCCTAGCTAGCTACCACCGTTTTACCAAATTCTGTCACCATAACAACTGCTGGCTCTTACTTAGGCCAGCAAATTAGCATAGCTATTCAGCGTGGCAATGCAGCCAGTGTCTTGGGCACGCTTCCGTCTGGTACTGGTCTGGAGCAGTTGAGTTACCTATAGGCCGTGTGTAAAGGTAATCTGACTGATTCCTTTGTACATAGTTAGTTTAATTGTACTTTTTATTTATCTTATCTTGTTTATGATTTTATTGAAAGTGTAATTTTGAATACTACTTTATTGTCTGAAATAAATGAATACAATACAATACAATGCAATAACAACAATTCTAAAATTGTTGTGTTCCGGCATTTAGAGGTAAGATTGCCAGATCCTTAGTAGAGGATTCATTCACACCTTCGGCTTTATCTCAACTTGTAATCAGGTGAGATGAAGGTCAAGCGCTTACCCGTCGCACTAGCATAACCTGAAAGTGATTTCCGATGAGCGGTATTACTATAAGGGGAAGGTTCGGGAAGTGATTGAATTTACCCCATTTCACCCCCTTGGGAAATTAGTTTCCCAAAATCCGTTCTTAATGAGCACCTAAATAGAACAATTGCTAAGGTGTTCCTTAGCAAAATTTTGAGTAGTTTCGGCGCTAGCGTGATTATACCTACCTACCTACCTAACTACCTATCACGTCAGTGATAAATCGATTTTATATACTAAATAGAACTGATTAATGATCAAGGAATTATTCTTATTCGTCTATAACTAGTTCTGACTAAATAATTATTCTAACTCAAATATATTAAGTTCAGATCAAGGGATTTTTCTTACTCTTATATTAATGATCCCAATCAAGGAATTAGGTATTATTTTTTTGTACTGGACTCAAGTAATTATTCTTATTTGCATGAAACCGGTTCCGATCAAGGAATTAAATACAAGTCATAAAATATATTTTTTTAAAAACCCAATTGGCTATTACCCCTTTTTAAAAAATAACAAACTCACCATAAACGTTATGCATTGATTCGTGGTGTTTCCAGAGCCGGCGGAGAGTGTCCCGCCGCCGCCGCCGCCGCCGCCGCCATCCGCCGACGAGATGGCTGCGCCTCCGGTCGCGGCCCGTCTCTCCCACGGCGCGCACTCCTCGTGCCATCATCGTCATCTCCTCAGCTCACCGATCTCGCACTCCCACTACTACACCAACTCACAGGTTAACAAGCCAATACCTCGGTAATACCGTCGGTCACTGTCAATGTGTGTATGCTTAAGATGAACATTTATACACGTCATTTTTACATATTTTTTTTTTATTATGTTAGGTATTGTGATTGTTTTTTGATTTTATTGAAAGTGAAACATACTCAAAGAAAGGTGTAAAACTCATTAACACAAAAGTTAAATCCGCATCTATCGACCTAGGTATATTCAAAATTATTACTGACATTAGAAATTGTATGCTTTTTCGCGAAATTGCTTGGTTTGGGTGGTCTACCACCACACGGTTTTGTTTAAGTCCGCCTTCTTATCTTCTTATTCTGTCGCTATAATAGCAATTCTCAAAAAAAAATGTATTGTATTCCAGTACTTCACCCGGAATCCTCAACTAACTGAGTAACTGGGTGTCTTACCTCTTAATGCCGGAACACAACAATTTTTATGATTGTTGTTAGGGCGAAAGTTTTAAAGATTACGGCGTAAACTTACAGTTATAGAGGAAGTTCTTGTCACATTGTATTGGTCAATAATTTACTGTCGTTATGAAATATGCACAGTCAAAACACTTGCATGACACCCCAAAAGTAATTCTTGGATTTTATCGACATCCTTCCCTATTGAGTAAATAACAAAAAATAAATATACTAGGATTACTGAGATTCCTTTCTTATCTAAGAAGACCTGATGATCATCCGTTGCCCCCTTCATCTTAAAAACCACCAAAAATAAATTCATTTTGAAATCTGCAGTCTCAACCCCTATACCTAACATATGATATTTCATGTTTTTACACATTCTCAAGACTTCAATCATATCCCTTATGCCACCCTTAATTTAAATACAAGGGTGGTTTCAGCAAATCAAAAGAAAGTCAATTGTAAAGTAAACCCCCTTAAACAGTCTATCCTACAAGACATACTAAGCGTAAACCACCCCTATTTTAAAGTAATATATACATTTTATGAATGTACAGCCAATACTCTTTCAAATGACACCCCACAAGCCAAAAATCTTCTTGTCTTACTTAAGGACGGAGTTACATTTTAGACGCGCTCGAATTTAGGTATCTAAGCCACACTACCAGCAAAGAGGCCACGCACAAATCGAAACCGCTTGACGCCCGATTTAATGCAGAAACAAACTAATCTTGATACTTGAAAGTTAAGTAGGGTACATAAGGATAATAGCATTAAATAAAAATTGATTATTTCAGATTGTAAAAATCCATATGGGTTAGTAAGAAAAGAAAACTTAAAACTAATAAATTAGGTATAAAATGTTTGCAATAGCATGTGGTTCTACTCGAGTATTTATTTTCTTCTTCTAACTATTCTATACTATGATCTATATTTATAAAATGTAAGTCCTGACTGACTGCTAAATATATTAACAACATCCAGCCTAAGCCACTGGTCCTAGAGATATGAAATTTGGAGGGTATGTTTGTCTTGGTGTGCAAACGCTCACTAAGATAGCCATTTTGAAAATCTTCACTCCAAGGGGTTCAAATTAGGGGCACAAAGTTCGGAGTGAAATGTTGCATATTTTCCAAACCGTACATGATAGACGTTTGAAAATTCGTATGTAGATTGCCCATATGAAATAAGCAATGTTAAATTTAAGAGTAGGGGTTCAAATATTTATGGAAACAACCTTTAAAGAGGTATATCTTTTGAACTGTAACAGGTATCAGGATAAAAGTTTCAGAGAAAACGTATTATCACACGAAATAACCTGAAACAAAAAAGGGGATTCACATTCAAGAAACGAAATTATAAATTGTTATTTAAGCTCTGTCGTTAGATAATGGTAATATCGATAATTTTTTAAGTTAGTGTATTCACACTAAGTTAAAAAGCGCTTAAAGCGAATTATTGAATTTAAATTTTAAGTATAGCGCTTACTTTAATGGTATACCAATCAATTATAATAACTGTCCAAGAGTGAGTCGGACCCGCACTAATACTGAAAAAAAAACTATTTTTTTTGCTTAGAAATGTGGATGCGGAACCTTCAGTGTGCGTGTCTGACTCGCACTTGGTTGTTCTGACAATTAAAAGACGGAAGAATGGAAGATCCAAGACTTGAAATTTTCTAGATTTTAAATCCCAGTCCTTCTCTTTTGCGCCTATTTTGAAAAACCGTATATAATAACGTCACCCTCAAAAACCCCTAAAATATGACACTCATTTTGGATTTCAAGATGGCGGGTATGTCACTTTTTCATGAAAAATCCATATGTGATTATACATATTGATTTTTCATGAAAAAGTGACATATCAGTGAGTGTCATAATCGTAATCACCACCCTCAAAAACACTGAAAGTGATATATGCATATTATTTTTTCTTGAAAAAGTGAAATCCGCCATTATTAATTCCAGAATCAGTGTCATATTCGTAATATTTTCATCAATTATTCGATCGTGATGGACTTACCATAGTACTTTTCCAAATTCAATTATGTGGTAATAAGCACTTATAGGTAGGTATCTACATAGCAAACAGTACTTCTCTTTCGGTCTAAAAAATTATCAACTATTAACAGCCACAGTATAGGGTTGCCAACATTTTTTACTATAAATAAAGTATATTGTGGTATGAAACAGGAAAACAAACAGTAATTTAGAAAATTTGAGCTTTTTATTTTTATGTGCCTTATTAACCTTAGATTATCTAATATATTTTCAAAATTATCTAATGTGACTTTAAGGACAAACAGCTTATCAGAGAAAGCCAATTAGGCTGATTGATATCGAAACCAAACATCCCAACAGTGACCTGTCTTTTTTGAAACGGCGAAGTTTGTCAAAAATAATCCTGATTGGTTTCCTCAACCCTCAGATATCGTAATACGTAATAGAAGAGACCAAAGTAAGATATGTGTACATTCATCAAAGACCACGATGATGCGAAAGAATATTTTGCATGGCACCTGCCATGCAAAATATTCTCTTACGTATTAATTTCCATGTATAATAATCTGTCAAAAACATTAAGGGTACTACCGACCCCACTGTTTTAGAAAAAGTTAAAGGTCACATTAATAAATAAATGTTATTATAAAATCGCACAATTTATGAATGATAGACATTTTATTTATAATTCTGATGCATAATTTTATTCTGATTAAATTTATATTCTGTGATATATTAACTTTTGACAGTGACAATTTTCTTTTTTTCAAATATTTGTTCAATGACATTTATTTTATTCATTAATGATTTTTTGATTGTTCTATATACATCACCAAATATTGTACACCGTTATACGGTAGAATACATTGATGCACATTCTGACATTGTTAACATCTCTATTTTTCACATGTATTCATGCAATAAATATTACTTTACTTTACTTTACCATTTATTTCAATATTAATTAGTTATATCAATGAAAAGTATAAAGTTAATAACAGTTCTATTAAAAACTATTATCACGCACCCATACTATTTACGTTTACTTTTTGAACAGGTTTATTTATATACCAGTGATGCGTTAAAAACAGTATTATGTCAAAACAGAATAATAATATAATAAAAAAACAGTATAATACTGTATAGTTGGCAACCCTATACTATATTAAAAAATCCGAAACACCCGTGCTTCCATGACCGCGTCGAGCGCGGAATGGTGAGCCGAAACGTAATCGAGTCTATATAAAGCAGATTCCCTTTGAAAAATGTATGGAGAAATTTGTTCGTCATAGTTGGAAAATTAATTTATTTGAATACAAAATATAGTAAAGGACTATAACAGACAGAATTTGATTAAAACATGCAGCGGATTTAGCTATTTAATATGTACCTATCCAGACACCATTTTTCGTCATTTTCGAGAGTTTCGATCCATTTCAAAAGAGGCTCTACTACTCTTAAAGTCTGTTATTTACGGTATAGCCGTGTTGCCATTAGGGTAGCAAAGTGGTAAATAAGGTTGAAGTCTTGTTACTCATAATCGAGCTTCGAAATCCTTTATAGTAAATGTTTTAAGAGAGGATCGTGGAAACAATATTATTGGAGACTTAAGAAATAATTTTCTGAATTTATGGGTAGTTAATATCCCCACTCGTAATTTTAAGAGTCCTATCTACTGTCCATACCATTTGAACATCGCAAATTTTACCTTTATAACATATGTATTCGATTTAAAGGTTTGTATTGCATGTGATTGCACTTGGTCACAAGGATTCCGAATTTATGTCATATTGGTACTCAGCTTGACACTGCGTCAGCACCCTCGTGACTCTTTATAGAACGTTTCCGGCTTTAGGAAAAGACGCCGACTCGAGTCCATAGATCACATTTGACACTTCATCTGAAATCAACATTCTAACATTCTTGTATCGTAGGGCACACAATATTTTTAAAGTTTCAACTGCACAATTGATGCACTTTTTCAGTTGAACATAGGTACATATTTAGAGTAATAATGATAACAGAAGGCAATTTTACGACTTACTTTGACAAATAAGCCGTTCGAAACACAATAATTTCTTTTTGGTTTAAACTGAACGTCGTTACAAGGTTACGTTGTTCAAAGTATTTCTTTTGTGCATTCTAAACACAAGGGATTTTACCCAAATAATTTTAAGATTTATGATTGATTATTTGAATTACTTGTGAAGGAATGTTTAACCCAAAAGAAGATCGCAGCTTTGGGCCCTTGTGAACAAAGTGGACACCATAAAAGAAACATTATATATTTCTGTGTTTTTTAAGTATTTCAATTTTAACCTACAGTAGATCTGTTAGATTTTAAAGAGAACGGGTGGTCTAGTTTGATATATTTTCTACCAAAGCTACCATCTTGAGTTTGTTGACAATCTCCAGCTTTTTCTAAGGAGGCGGGTGCTAGGATACACAGTATGAAACTCTTGCATTTTTTTATGTCAGTCAGTTAGTTTGAAGTTGTGCTTATTTGGGCACAAGTAAAGGGTCATGCAGCGCGTAACAATACTTCAGTACTGCAAAAATGTTGGCACTGCTACAAACTGCGCAGAAATGGAAGACTGGAGAAAAGTCGTTGAGAAAACAAAGAAAATAATTTCAGATAATTTTAAACGAGATCATATCTCTGAGTGCGGACAGCAGTCAGCAAGTATTATTCAAATAGCTCATCTGAACAAATGCATTGTTTTGTTACACTATGTACTTGTCTGTTTCCACAGCTGATTGAATCGATGTTTCTAAGCAGGTCGCCTCACTATGAAGTTAAAACAGACATCAAATGTGATCTATTAACTTGGCCCAACTACTCGTATAGTAACAACTGAAAAAAATGTGTGTTTCTGAAGTATAAGGTGTGTTTATTTTCAGAGTGAATTGGGTCAGAGCCTGGACTTCGGCCAGAGGAAGTCTCCCTGGGAAGTGGTCACCACGAGGACTCCTCTGCTAGCAGGCCAACAAGAAAGTCGTGTTTAACTCACTATTTTATATCATTTATATTTTTTTTATAAAATATTAATTTTATAAGTTGTAACGCACATTAAAACTTGGTATGTATATTCTTACTGCGTCATGAGCCTAGAATGCTCTGAAGGTTTTTTGTAAATGTTTGTTCCATGCACTTATCGAATAACGCACATTGATAATCGAACAAAACGGAATAGTTTGAATATCAGATTTTAGATAAATGTATTGATGTCAATAGAAGTACTTTTAATAACGGATTTTGAATAAATGTAGCAGGTACCTATTTTGTAGTAATGTAGTTATTCAGTTTGATCCTGAAACTGAATAACATGTTGAAAATTGTACCGACACTTACTTCCTGTTATTATGAGATATTTAAAAAGCAAGAATATCATCTTTATTTTTTTTATTTGTATATGAAGCAAATTTATGATTTTTAAGTTAAAAAACTCTTGGGTAACATTTTAAGAGAATTTATTCGGAAATGACTGATGAATTATTTAAGTGAAAAAGGAATTAGAATTTTATTTGTAATCTTGTTAAAAGTAAATAACTTAAGGTAAGGACGTCAAGTAGCTTTAAGCTCTGAATGGATAAAGTAACTTATTTAATTCGGTGTGATTGTTACCATAATATGTATAGATATATAGATATGTATATATACCGTATGTATAAATACTTAAAAATGGCAGCAATTAAAATATTGCATTACATGGTTTATCAAAGAAAAACTTTACCAGGCCACTATTTAATTTTGTAAAAAAACTTAAGCGTAATTAACAAGTCAATTTTCTTGATATATCTATACGTATGCACTTATCAAAACTGTGAATAAAAACTTAATTGATTCAAGAAATCAGTTTTAAATAAATAAAAACAATATCACTCTGGTATTTGATTACATGAATGACGATAGTTACATTTTCAGGTATTTTGGCTCCAAAATTATGTCGAATTATCTATAGGCAAAAAAATATATAATAATTATAGACGTTAGTTTTACACATCGCCATCTAGGCCTCAAACTAAAGTATAGCTTGTAATATGGGAACTAGATTACGGATTACTTCAACAACTTTTTTTTTAAATACATTTATTCTCATAAAGACAAATAAAGTCACTTACATGAGAATGAATATCGAAGTTATTTTTAAGTTAAGTCGTTTTTAAAGTAAGTAGGTATGAGTAGAAGCTAGTTATCGGTAAATTATCAGTGTATGGTACCTAGTACCTAGAACTAGCCATTTAACGTAGTTAAAATACAATAGTACTTCATAAAAATAGTAGTTAGTAATAACATTGTTGTTATTAATAGATTTTCTCAATAATGTGTTGTGCAAGTTTAGTTTTAAATACGTTAAGCGAGTTTACATGTTTCACCGCTGAGGGTAGCTTATTGTAAAGTTGAGCGCCTTCGTAGGTAATTGTTTTCTTGCCGTAGTTAGTTCGCACTTTAGGTAGAACGATAAAACTGGCCCGGCGCGTACTTCCGCGCGGTGGCGTTATTGATACTCAGTTGTCGTTTGAGCCCCATCTTTGTGGCTGACTTCATTTTTGTACGAACCACTCGAAGCAGGATATGAGGGCCTCTCCACGCAAGGGCCACTTGATCTATCCACTCTTTGACCCGGCAGCCATTATCCGCACAACCTGCCATTATCGTATATCGTATTGGTACTTCTGCGAAACCTAAGCCAGCTTAAGGATAAAACAAAGCACTATTTACCACAACATTCATTAATAAATCAACGCGTGTTTCAAATATAGCCAAAAAGCATGTACCTGGAGGTCAAAATTATTTTATTTTAGAAAAACTAACAGGTAATAAAACGATAAAAATAAATACCAGTTAACTTAGGTCTTATTAAAAGTTGTCGCTCATCCACTGCCCAGGGCACGGTATGGGTCCGTTGTCCACTAGCTTCCGTGCGGAAGTTGGCAGTGGCAAAGCACGTCGTTGTAGGGTGGGTCTGCGTTTCATATGAATAAGGGTGGGTCTCTCGGGTCGATTATTTGACCTCGAGGCCTCTCCTGTGCTTCCGGTGCTTGGAGTACGGGCACGTACGCAGTAAGTGTCCGAGTACGGTGAATTGCAGCCACTTGTGCTATGCGTGCGGCAAGCCCGACCATCGGGCGAGCCACTCCACTGCGTGCTCGGACAAGGGCTGTAAGGCTGACCATAGGATGGAGAGCATGAATTGCACCCCTTCTAAGGGAACGAGGAAGTCTCAGCGGAAGGCAAAGAAGGCCAGAAGGCTGCCCCAACAAAGGGGGCTGCTCAGTCGGGTCAAAACCCGCCGCCTCAAGAAGGCATGGAGGATTCGTAATGGATCACACCATTCGAATCCACCAGTTCACCACTGTCGAGGTGCGCAGGATCTGTTTCTGCAAACTCATGCAGTGTTCGATTGCACTTGCCGTAGTTGCGGAGCCCTACCGCGTCCCGGGGCATCTTTGGCAGCATGTCGTTTAGAGAACGCTTCTCGTCAATGTCGCTGAAACTATTTCGAGGAGTACTTTTTTGGGAATAAATATATTTGTATTTGTATTTGTATTTGTATTTGTATTTGAGTATCAGTTTGCTAAGTGTGGATTATAATTGGAGATCACTCGATGAGCGTTTGCTCACCGCGAATGGTGACTAAGTTAAACCAACCAAATTTTATAATGACATTTGCCACTATCTGATCGCGTTGTACCATGGATCAATTTAAAATAAGCCGACAGAGTTTCTATCGAGCGTAACTTGATAGTTGTGTAGTTTCTAAGGCGTAGGATGTCACAAAATGCTCCAAATCCAGAATTAAAATATGATATTTCTGAACAATACTGCCTTTCTCGTTCAAATCAATACAGTAATATGGCACTGATTCTGCTTTTTTTTGCGGTGGCGGCGGCGGCGTTATTTCACCCGTTTGACGGTACCTATACCTAGTAGGAAGCTAGGTACCTTGCTACCTAATTGATTGCAGACTAACACATTTATTTATCAACAAGGCTTTATTTTATCAGAACTTTTAACCTTAAATTTAAGAGAATCTGCTGCTTGAAAAAAATAGTAAGTAGGATAGGCAGGTTTAAGTAGGTAGGTACTATCTACTCAAAAACAAAATATAAATATATCTTATCCCTATTTTATTATAATTTAATTGGTGCTTATTTACGTACTTACTCACTCTACTCTCATTGTGAAAATCCAAGCGATGGGAAGTGATAATTTTACGAACGCGTTAAGTAAAGTTTACGCCAAAATGTTCGTGGTTGGTTGAAACAACCAATCATGAGCAATAGCGTCGTACTCTCGTCCGATAGTCGATGCTCGATAGGTTTGTCGTACAAATCTTGCACTCGCGAATTGTGTTTCATATTAATTACAGTAGATGGCGATGTGCTAATTTCATACAAATGGTGGCAAACGCTAACGCGATCGAGTAGGTATGGAGCAATTTTACAACTGATACTCGCCACTCAGTACGAGCCTCGTACTACGAGGACGAGTTGTTACCGTCTGCCCCCATGAACGACCCCCACTTGGGGGCAGACGGTAACACTTATGGCTATCCAACCCCACGTGTGAACAGTGGGGGCACACGGTAATACATTATTACCGTCTGCCCCCATTTCTCATACGTGGTGTTTCATAACTATTTAACATACGATAATTTGTAATTCTATCTGCCCCCACAACAAGGGGATAACCGCCGGTGAATGGTCATTATCTCGAAGTATCAACGATTTAATTCGGAACGGATCAAACCTTCCTTGTCTTAAGAGTCACACTCCACTACGCTTAGAATATCAGAATGAGCATCCTCAAAACTATCACATAATTTCTGCACGACGGAATAATGAACGAGGAATGTGTCCAACTGGGAAGGATCCCGCTCAGCTAACACAGCAACCTCAAAAGTCTTCTTCAACCGATTCAAGGCAAGAGTACGCTTGGGACGTAAAACAGGTAAATCCTGTAGGTACAGTAACGGCAAGGTTCATCCTGGTATAAAGGGATATATTTGCGTTTCTTACGTGTATTCTCACCTTTGCTTTTACTTCTTGTAGTGTAACACATGTTTACACAGATACGAAAATAAAAGCGAGAAGAAAGATCGCCCCACCTATATAATAGATTTATATGAGTCGGTATAAACGAGTAACTGATAATCTTGTAAATCGATAACCGCCTCTGTGGTCCAGTCTAATTAAAGATCTAAAATCTTTAATTCAATGAAGTTCAAATGTTTTATGTAATATGTGTTCAAAGACTATTGAGATAATTATCATGTATTTTTAATTATTCCTCTAAAAATATGAATTAGGGAAAAAGTCATGAAATTTTCTCAAAAATTAAAATCTTTAGTTTCATTCGATTGATTTGAAATTGCGCATGTAGGTATGTAGTAGCATTGATGCTGATTATGAATAAAAAAAATTAGATTCTTCCTCTGATAGAGTGACATAGGGCAAATCTTTATGTGCGGAGATATATTTTCATTTGATCCAATCCGGTTGAAATTTGGTGTGTGTTTTTATTGGAATTAAAATGCCTATTTAAAAAAAATATACTTCGGTAAGTATTAAATTTTACTATATTTACAATTAAAGGATGATTTGGGGCTCAATAGTTTATATATCTACTTATAGACACAAATTATTAAGATTTTATATGCATAGAGATATAAAATCTTTTTAATTTGTTTCGTTGATAATTTTGTTCATAAGTAAATATGTAAACTATTGAGAGTATAATACATTTTATGTTTTCTCAAAAGATCTGCAGACCAATTTTATTATATTTATGCAAGAACAATACCGAGAGCAACCCATAAATATGAAAAATATAGTAATAAATATGAAATTTAAAGTAAAATTGGGAGAATCTAAAGCTTTTTAGACTCAACAAAAAACTTTACTAATTATTATCAACATATAAGGTAGATAAATGTTTAGTTCGCACATTTAGTTCTCTTCTATATTGATTTAAAAAGTAAACTACTCTTTAAAGGGATTACCTAAGAAGCCATACTGTGCGGTCGTGACCCGCTTGTACCGATGACGACGCGTCGCTCTGTGCCTGTTTGTAGGTAAGTAGGCATTTCTGTAAGTACTCATAAATAGTACTTACCGAAGTAGATGGGTGTATATAATATGACTAAAGTTTTACTTTGATAGGACACGTGACAGGAGTTTTCAACCTCCTAGATATGTGGGTATGATATATAGTTTGATGCTGCCAAACGTATTTCATTTACGTAATACACATGTCAAATAACATTACATACTTTTTACCTGCATAATACACATGTCACCAAACAATACATAGTTTCTTTTACCTAAGTAGGTAATATCTACACACTGTCAATATCTACAACATTATATACTTCTGCGCTACGTTATACATCTTATTAACATAATTATATACTAATTTAAAATGCTAATTGACTCACTGATAACAACGCACAGCCTAAACGGCTAATTGTGGAGACATGAAATTTGGAGGGTATGTTAGTCTTGATGCAAAAATGAGTGCTAAGAAGGGGATTTTGAATGTTCGTACCCTAAGGGGTTCAAAAAGGAACGTAAATGAAAGTTTTCATTAAAAGTATGCCCTAACTCTGAAACCGTGCATGACAAAAGGTCAAAATTATCATGATAGATTCCTCATATGAAATAGATAAGAAGGTGACTCAAGTTTATTGTTTTTTTTTAATAATTGAAGGGCAGGGTGACAGATTATGTCTAAGGTGACATAATATGTCATTTCATACTTCTACATACGTAATTCATTATTATGTCACCTTGCCTACGTAGGTACGTAGGTAAGGTGTAAATCAACTCCACTCGTAAGTAAATCTTAAGTAACACCTAAATTATCAACATGGCCATCAAGCAGTCCAGTACACAGCTCTATTTTTAATAGCCTTAGTGCCTCAGGCCTGCCTACGTTTGCTTAATTTAATAAAATAGCTTGTAGCTAGTAAGGTACCTAATGTTTTCCCAAGGGCGTGGCGCTGGCGTGGGGGCCAGTCTGCCAGAGTCGCGGTCCCAAGTGGTGGTGGCACGTGGCAGCCGGAGTACCTACTCGTACCTACCTCCTGCCTAGGCATGACGGCGGTGCCCGCAGTGACGGTCGACGCTTGCGATGAGGTGGATCCTGAGGCGGTCTCGGAGGGCGATGCCGCCACCGCCGCCGCCTCCGCCGATCTCGCTCGTACGAACGGAGATGATGGGTAAGCAGGTACCAGTACCTAGGTACCTATCTACTTACTATGCACTATTATTATATATTCTGTGACATTCATAGTGACATTATTACAATTATAATTCTACCAACGTTTAATACCTTCATTTTTAAACATAAACGGGAGAGTAAACATTCCGGGTCATCTAAAAAACCTGAATATTTCGAAAACCATGAAAGCTAGCCTAAAAAAAACAATTGTAAACAATGTAAATTAAATACCATTTAAATAAAAGTCATAAAATTTCATTGTTGTTGCAAAGTAATGCCATCATGATGGCATTATGTACTTATCTAATTCAAAATTTGAACAAACAGTTATCGCTTTATGTTTAAAATTCGTCGTTTTAGGAAACCTAAAAGTCTCCTGCAACCTACATAAAACCAAGGATATTTTTTACATATAATCTATAGCAAAGTTTCCAGTTCGTGGCGGCGGCAGTTTATTAAAGAGTATAAGTTCCTAGCAGAAACACATACCTATATCGACCAGCCCGTGATAGCCGTTAGATTCGACTAAAGGATCTTACCAGAGGATTGGCGAGCAGCAGCTTCTATCCATCTAAGAACCTACCTGACACATATTGTGATCACCAACTCACCTATCAAGTGTGGTGATTATGTCAAGTCCCCCAAATCCCCCAAAATCCTATATTATAATGAATATGAGAATTGGCATAATGGTGAGAAAAAATGGTGAGAAAAGTATATTACGGGCAAGTTTATTTGTTGACAAAAAAGATAACCGTAAATTTTCAAAAACAATCTATGATTCGTGAGTAAGCTCCATTTGACATTTTATGATTAAATCGTCACGATCAAAGCTTTATTTGCGTCTGCTTTTAGCTTCTCATCGTTTTCTTTGTCACTTTTAACGTTTAGTCAACGCAAAATTGATATCGGAGATCGCTTTTTTAGCTCTTCATTAAGTTGAGGGTGCGAACATAAAACTGGTAAAGTGGCGTTCTTGTGGTATTATTTTATCTATCTTGTATTACAGCTATTAATTTGTGTAAATACTCACATAGGATAAACATTATGCTCTTATCTCATCACTGTATCATCATCTTTAGCCTTCCTTCAAGCTATTTCAAATGGTAAATCCATGTTTGAGGCAAATTTCATTTTAAAAACATCTATCCATGTATCTATAGAGCGGAAAATGTTCTGATCCTATTGATATACATAATTGTTATTCTAGCTCTATATTTTTTTCTGAAAAACCTAATGTTTTAATATGTAATGTTAATATTATAATGTTGTTAAATATGTATCTGTAAATTAAAAAAATATTTTCCTTCGGTTTCTAAATTTAATAAGTGGCATACGGTTCTTCGTAACATTACATTCTCCAAATAAAAAATCTCTAGAAGTAGTCATAGAGATTGCTTTAAGCCAGGTCATGTGCATGTACTTTAGGAATTTTATTATCTTCTGAGTGTAGGAATAATTATGTTTAATAAACCTAATCATCCAAACGACACCATCATCAAATAGTGTCGTAGACATCGATTTGTATGTACACATACTAATCTGTACCATTATCTTTCCATTTTATTGCAACCTCTCTATAAAATCAAGGATTTGCTGTTAGTAAACTCTACTAGGGTTAAGCTTGCCTATGTACCTACATAATTTTTCTATTTTTTTTAATTGAGTACAGTTAAGAATAACGTGTTTCAGGCAACATGGCAATGCCGTACATAACCCTATCACTCTTCTCTCAGGTTTTGAATATATATATTTATATATATTTTTCGATCATTAGACTTGTATGGAAAAAGGCAAAAATGATGTACATCATATCATTAACAACCCTATTACTCAAAAACTACCCTAGTGTAAAAAAAAACCTATTAGCGATTGATGAGTATTAATATACCTTTTCTTTATCTATTATATCTTTATTTCTTCTTTATTTTAAAAATTTGAATTGATTGGATCAGTCATTCAAAATCCAATATCTCAAAAAGTAACTGTCTCTGACAGTAACTGTCATAAATTACTGACATCTATGTCAAATAATTATTCCTCTGACTATTCTGTTACGTTAGTTAGTCAACTCACATAAAATATATAAACAGGAAAAAACGTTTTTTCTTAAAATATGGTGTTACAGTATGACTAAGAGGACATGTTTTGACAAGCCTCATAACTCTGCCTTCGGCGCTGTAGGCTGTGGGTTCGATTCCCACCCAGGACAAACATTTGTGTGATGAATATAGATGTTTGTTCTGTGTTTGGGTGTTGTATACTACGTATTAGTACGTATGTATTTACAAAAAGTATTTAAGTATTTTATCCGTAATCTAGTTCCCATATTACAAGCTATGCTTAGTTTGGGGCTAGATGGCGCTGTGTAAAAATGAATGTCCTGCAATATTTATATTTATTTATTTATTTATGTATATCCATTGTAGTCATACTGGTATGACACATTAGTATGACCACCGGGAAACGGTGATTACTCTTGTTGAGAGCCCTATCAACATACGCTTTTGTACTAAACACAAATACTGCCACCATCAACTCGCCTGTCAAGCGTGGTGGTTATGACAAATCCCTCATTCACGTCTTTATAAATAATTTACTTGAGAGATAAGTCAACAGGCAACAAACACTCAATAACCGAGTTGGTAGGCTAACGCCATCTTAGACCTTTTCCTTGTCTGAGCAAGACTAGAGGTCAAGAACTAGGGCACTTAATAAACAACTACTTCTGTGGTCTAGCGGTTTGCCCACCGGTGTCAGATCCAGAGGTCTCAGGTTAAAACCCCAGGGGAGTAATATTGTGCTTCGTTTGGTTTGTGGTAGGACTTGTTTAAGTTCGCCTGGCTAGCTACCACCATCTTATCTCAGTCTGTCGCCATAACAACCAAACAAAAAAGTTGTGTTCTGGCATTTAGACGTAAGATAGCCAGTTCCTCAGACTGTGGATGATTCCGGATGAAGTGCGCATCCACTTTTGGCCTTATCATAATTTTAAACCTGATGAGATGAAGTCCAAGCGACTCCCCGTCGTATAATAATAATAATCTTCCTCCCACGGTGTCATGGAGATACCAACACAACTCTACAGACTCAGTCGCTACGCGTCGCACATTTTCGAGACCCTCGACGCCCCCTCCGCGCCCACTGTGGGTGCACAAACGCAAGATATTCGACGTCTCCTCTGCGCCAGCTGCGGGTACTCAAACACAAGACGTTCGACGTCTCCTCACGCAACACACTCACGCTGTGCTTCATTAACATACAGAGCCTGCGTGGTCAAACGAAAACACTGGAAGTATTATTGACTAAACAGTTAGGTATCGAGTGATATAGGTACTTCTAATCACCGAACACTATTTTTGAATTTTAATAAAAGATTCTATTACACTATGTAACTTCCATATATTTGTGCATATTGTAGACCACGGATAGAACTAGAAGGCTGCTGTACCTACATCTGATGTGGCGTCAAGTTTAGTAACAAACCTGATTATTGTCACTTGTCCCAGGCGCAAATTTTTGACATCTGTGCGGTCCACTCAAATAAAACTAGTCATTCGGACTACCTAAAATTACTCGATAAATTACTACTTATGTAAAATTACCGATCTTATAAAACATACCTACATAACTTTGCTCAACTGGTTGACTTCCCAACTCAGATCACGGACGATACTTATCACTTTGATCAATCACATGATCACGAATCTCCCTTTAGTTTTGACCGCATAGTCATCGGTTTGGACCCGCGCAACTTCTGACGATATCAGAAGTAACTTGACCAAAGTAAATGACTTTTTATCTATTCTAGAAATCTAGAAACATTACTTACCAAATTAAATGACATTAATTTAGAATGTATTTGTAGGTGACTTGAACATGAACCCTTAAAAAAACCAAGCAATATACAGATCTAGACGACCTGTTGAGTACACACGGCTTCGATAAACGAAGTAGACTTTCCAACCCTCGTGACAGCTGATACGTCCACGTCTTTGGACCATGTCAATACCGATGTCTCGCGCCACAAGGTCACAACAACTGCAGTGCACACAAACATCAGCGACCACATGGGATCCGCAGTGAGTTTGTGCGCGAGTTGCCCGGTGACCCAGGCAAGAGATCTGAGCTGGCGCGGAGATACACAACTGCAGCTCGAGCATCCACCGTCCTAGCTATAGCAAGTGGCCCCAGGTATACATAAAAAGTGCCACAGCACACCAGTTAGCGGAGAGTATATATATTTTATACTCTTAAATGATAAAATATAGTAATTCAACTATTAAAACGATATGGCGTATAATAAAAATAGAAACAGGTAACAAGAAGACGAATGTTGACTTTACTGAAATTATTGTAAAAGTTAACAAATGCATGTCTAGTTCAAAAGACAACGTGGTTAATTTTCTGAATCAAAAGTTTGTCTCCGCTGTCAAGCAGTGTGGTGCTCCTAAAACAAATCATGAAATGGTCAGTAAATTTATTAATAAAGCATTTGCACCAAGTACTGCCTCACTGAGAATGAAACTCTTACTCCGGACGAAATACATAAAATTATCACGATTAAACAATTATTCCGATAAAACCTAATAAAGATATTTATAGCGTTTTGACTGAAATTTTACGAGAACTAGCGAGCATGATGGCAGTACCTCTCTCTACCTAGTATTACCTTTGTCTCGTGGAGGGTACATATCCGAAATATTTTAAAGAAGTTCGAATATGTCCCCTTGACAAAGGCAATGGAAAAAAAGATTACCCTGACTCGTACAGACCGATCACTATAATCCCAGCATTTGCAAAAATCTTTGAAAATGGCCTGACGAATCGCATAACAGAGTTTCTAAAACTAACACAAGCTCTATCTGAGCGTCAGTTTGGATACCGCGAGAGGCACTCAACTACGATGCTCGCCAGAGAAGTACTACACCGTATTTTGCAAGCTCGAGAGCATTATCAAGAAGTTGCTGTGCTCTTCTGCGACCTCTCAAACGCATTTGATGTCGCTGACCATATTGCATCTTGGAAACAAAGTTAAAGCACCACGGCATATCTGGACCAGCACTTAATTTAATCAAACGTTTTTTGAGTAACAGAACTCAATAAGTTGTAGGAGATTGTAGCAAGATAAAATCTGTAGGCATGACGACTACTACAATGGGGGTGCCACAGAGATCTACTCTTTCGAATCTGGCCTTCTCCCTCCTGCTAAATGACTTGCCAATGGCAACAACAGTAGGGGAAGTGGTCATGTATGCGGACGATGTCATGTCACGGCTATAGTAACGGCATCATCACTAGACATGCTATAGAGACACGTCTGAACACAACATCACTAGACCTGCTATAGAGACACGTCTGAACACAACATCACTAGACCTGCTATAGAGACACGTCTGAACACAACAGCTGCCGAGCTATTTTTATGGTTTACACACTTGATGGTTGATGGCTTGAACCTCAACTTAACAAAAACCCAATTTATGAGCTTCAACCTCTCTGGTAGAGTTAAGCGACCATTGGTGATAAGCATAACTGGAAAACGTGTGGAGCAGGTACAGTCAGCAACGTTTTGATAAACTTTGTGGAGGGCTGGGTAGTGCTTGCTTTGCCCTTAGCAGAATTACGTGTATGTTACCACGAGAAGTCTTTCCGTCATGTTACTTTGCATGTGTGCAATCAAACCTTCAATACGGCCTCGAGCTATGGGGTCGTGCTTCCGCCTGGGACCGCGTCTTCCGCTTGTAAAAGCGAGCAGTAAGATTGATTGCAGGCTTTTACGATCAAAATGCCGGCGCGACCGTTCTTCATAGAACTAGGAATAATGACCCTGCCTAGCCTATTGATATATCAAACAACGGTTTACACGCATGAAAACATAGTTTCGCTACGCGAGGTGACTGTCAAAGAGAATTAATTATAATCTAAGAAATCCCCAAAAAGTTAGAAGCGTCCCACGTTTATTGGCTAAGTCTGAAAAACGGTTCACGTTATGGGAGTTGACGTGTACAATAGGTTGCCTACTTCTGTCATTGAGGCTCCAAGCCTAATGACATATAAAAACAAACTTAAGTCATGGCTCATCAATAATGCATTCTACTTTTTCCAAGAGTTCCTGGAATTCTATGTAAGCAGTTAATGTAGGTAGGTGTTACCGACCTAGTTTTGTGTATATTGTATACCTATGAAACTATAATTACGAACCTATTGATGTACTGTAACGTAACATTGTTATGTATCTAATTATTAATAATATTATCTATTTGTTTGACCTGTAAATGACATTATTAATAAACGAGTTTGAGTTTAAGTTTATCTCGAATTGGATTGCGGTGAGCGCTCACCGCCAAATATACCCGCGAAATAAGGCAAACATTCAATACCTATCACAAACAAAATGAATTCTATAACAGCCCGGATTCCGAGGACGGGGACGGGATAATGGAAGTATCGAAGCACGACAGTCAAATGCTGGCCGAGTCTCTCTTGACTTGTATAGTTGGAAAAAATAATACTTATTTCCTATTTAGAAAGCAACCTTCAATGCAAAAATTTAAACATTGGGTTGACTCGGACATATTCAATTTAAAGTATCTCCTTTACGACACAATGCACTTGGCGACCATCTTTACGGGATATTATTAGTGGTAGGACTTTGTTTAAGTCTAGCCACACCATCGTCCCTAATTCTGTCGCCATACTGACAATTCTAAAATTGTTGTGTTTCGGAATTTAGAGGTCAAGTATTTAAAGTTAGCCAGATCCTCTGTAAGACCTTCGGCCTTATCTCAAATTGTAACCAGATGAGATGAAGGCCAAGTACTTACCCGTTGTAAAGAAAAAAAAAATCTCAATAGTACCGCGTCCATTCACCTGGCCGCACGGCTCCTTTTGCCTATACTTAACTAAACCAGTAACTACTTATGCGAAACTCTCGCATCATAGCTTTGTATCAAAATGAAAGAGGAAATAGCCACACAATGGCGCGCATCGATTTGAATTGGCTTTCTCTTTTGTAGATTGGACATGGACTCGAAACTGGGATGCCGTGTGCGTTTCCAGGACGACAAACAAACGTGAGTGTTGCTATAAGAAACTTTACGGGTCTTATTTATAGTTTCGAACGCAAAGTGTCCATACTAGTCCCTATTACTAATTACGTTAAAAAAAAAAGAAATAGAAAGTCAGTCCGTTTGTCTGACCATTGGGGCAGTAGTTTTTTTGAGTCGTGTTGACTTTTTTTTTTTTAAATAGTAGCTTCTGCTCGCGGCTTCGTCCGCGGGGTAACCGGATTAAAAGAAGCATGTTATATTATTCCTGACCCAGAACATTATCATTATACAATGTTTCAGCTTAATCCGTTCAGGCGTTGACGCGTAAAGAAGCGAAAACGAAAGAATCCATTCTGTATGGCGATGTTTAAAAGCCCAAGCGCATCCCATTTAAAGTAGCCCTTTTGTTTTTGTAAGTATAACAAAGAAAGCAAACAAGGATACAGCCCACCCGAAGGTAAGTGGCTACCATAGCCTATGGCGCAACACCAATGGCGCCACTGGCGCGATACCAACAATATAAGAAAAGGGGTTTTTTAATTTAAAAATAAATTTAAAATCCCCTTTGCTTATATATTTTTTTATTGGTTTTGGTTATTATTTTTATTATTTTATTTATTTATTTATATTATTATCACGCTTGTTAAAAAGAACCTATTCAATCTAGACTTAAATTCTCCTAAGATTGTAGGTACTACTCGTGCGGTAACTCGTACTTCGTGTTATAGGGGTAAGATAGCCAGTTCCTCGGTTTTTTGAGGATTCCGGGTGAAGTGCGCCTCTACCTTCGGCCTTATCTCAACTTGTGTAACCATGTGAGATGAAGGCCAAGTGCTTAACCGTCGTACAATAAAAAAAGAATAAAAAAACTGGAGAAGCGTCGCTGAAGATATCAACACCAAGAATCCCGATGCTCTTAGTGATAGTAAGGGATAGGTTCTGGAATTCGGGAGCACCACAGTGAATGTATGTTTTTTGGCCATTAGTGTGCAAACTCGTGTCGTAGTAGGTTATGACTGAACCAGGTTTTGTGCCGACCAATCAGAGATCTTGGTTATTGTACCCTCGATAGAAGACACAAGCTGTTATGATGAGCTCTCCTCCGCAACAACAAGATTTTTGCACTTCAATACGTTCAGTACCTACTTAGTTTCACCTCCATCCGTTCAGTACCTGCTGTTGACTTTGACCTTGACTTTGATTTTGATCTGCCTGAGAAAAAATAAAAGGTGTCCTCATAAATGAAACGTTAGATGTTTTCTTAAACATAGCATAGGTATTTATAACTTAGCTTTATCGTAAAAATGGAAGAAGTACAGAGTTTAAGCTTGGTCTAATTATAGTGCGACCTCCAATCGAATGTTACTACAGGTAATCGAATCAAAACAAATACGAAGAAAGCAACTGAGTGCGAGTCGAACTCGCGCTAAAGCTCCCGGTGTGGTCTCGGTGGGCGAGTCTGACTTACACCTAGTCGGATTATATTTGTATCGCTCCGTTACAAACGATCTCACGTGAAAAAAAAATATGAAATCTAACGCTGATTAAAAATTTAAATAAATTTATTCAATAAATTAAACTAACAAAGTACAAAGGAATCAGTCAGATTACCTAAGGACCGTTACAAACGGCCTATAGGTAACTCAACTGTTCCAGACCAGTACCAGATGGAAGCGTGCCCAAGACACTGGCTGCATTGCCACGCTGAATAGCTATGCTAATTCGCTGGCCTAAATAGGAGCCAGCCCTTGGGTCACGTGTCGCCTCAATCAAAAGCCCCGCAATATTTTTGAAAACCCGGAGGGCACCGGCTCCCCACGGACCCAAGGTCTCCACCCCAAAAGGCTCAAATAGGTAAGCTCTGTCGAGACCACTATATTTGCGCCTTTTGTGATCCTCGGCCGAATCAGCCGCCGCACCAGCCCTAACTGATGTCCCAGGCAGATGAGATGGCGCTAGGGTGTCGACGCAGGTAGCGTCCCACACCAAAGGCCTACCCATTTCCCAAGGGACAAGAGTCATACCGTCGGGCCGCTTACCATCATCACGTAACAGACCATTCGGTTCAAGAACGGCTGGCACATTGACACTGGTAAACGCTCGACGGATAATGTCATTAAGACTAGCGTGGCGCGAAATCCTGCCGGCAGACCTTGCGCACGAAAGTCCGTGAAAACCAAATTGATCGACGGCCGCACCGCACCGGCACTGGTGAGAGGCGCAGCATCTTGCACCCAACCGAAGACAAGTGGCAATACGGAAAGTTACAGGATCCATAAGTGTACCGGTATTGTAAGATGGATGTGCTTGCAGCCAAAGACCTGATTCCCATTTTGAAACAGCTAAGAGACGAGCACGATCTGTGGAGGTTGAGCACGTATGTAATAGATAATTCCGAGTCAACTCGCACAGAGGCCCGTCCCACTGCCGTTGTGCCGAAAGGTGTTTTGGGGGATCGGTATTAGGGCAAGCACTATGCCAAGCATTTCGAGCCTCGTCAAGATAAGAAATTTGGAGTATATTGCCTGGAACAGCCGAAATTGATGGTGTTAGAATTTTCTCAACCAAAGAATGTGTACTATAGACGGAAGACAAGAACGCTGGCAAAGCAACACTAGAAATTTTGCGTATACTTAAGCCGCCTGATTAAAATAAATCGGTCAGGTGCGAGTTGGACATATCTAGGTTGTAATTTATCTGGAAAAAATAAAATCAGTGCTGTTGTCATAGCCGCGGTCAGAATATAATTCCATTCTTGTAGGATATATTGTAATTATCTGCCAACTAATCCCATGTTCTGGCAAACAAATGATTTCGTATTTGAATATTGAATTTCGTATCTTATCTTACCTCAACTCTTCTTCAAAAAACCCAGCACTGTCTAGCAGATAGTCATAGTGATACACACATACCATAGTTCGTTATGCAACAAACTAAAATACATTTTGATTTATTTTTACTACTAGTTTATCTATACAAACTGTAGTTTGATCAAGAATTAGTGAGAACCAGTTCGATGTATGTAGATAAGTAGGTGCTTGGAACAAAATTGTGTATAACCTGTTAAATTAAAATGCATTAAAAATAACTTCGCGCAACTGTTTTTGGTGTATTGTTGGTGTTTGGTTTACATATTTCATTTATTTTATTTCGCGACTCTTATCTGTTTGCAATACACGGCGTGTAAACAGTTAAACGAATCTATAAGATATTGCAGAATCTTCCTAAAATTAAGCATGGAAAAATGATGAAGATGATGAAGATGATGATGATGATGATGATGATGATGGTCATGCTCATCATCAGGCCTAGCTGATGATGAGCATGACTATCATCAGGTCATAGTTTAGTAAACTGACTATTTAATTATATATATGATTTAATAGATTATTAAATAATATAGTATGAATATCGTACAGTATGTATTATGTCGTCTCTAACACGAGCTACTAGGAAGTACTTATTTTATTTTATTTTTTTGTACGACAGGGATGCGCTTGACCTTCATCTCACCTGGTTATAAGTATATAAGGCTCTTTCTCAAACAGGAACTAGCTATCTTAATATCGGAACACAACAATTTTAGAATTGTAGTAGGTAATGGTGACAGAATTAGGTAAGATGGTGGTAACTTGCCAGACTGACTTAAATAAAGTCCTACCACCATCCAAACCAAGCACAATATTGTACTCCCCTAGGGATCGTACCCGGGACCTCTGGATCTGAAATCGGTGGGTTGAACCACTAGACCACAGATTCGGTTACTGAGGTATGCGCTTTACACGTAAAGTAAATTATCGCCACAGATCGTAGAGGAAGCGTAGAGGGTCTACGAGAATGATTGAAAGTTGCAGTGCTACGGTGCATCGTGCTACGTCCATCGTAGCACGGTGACAGAGGTGGTTCAAAGAATTATTCTAAAGCTCTATCAGATAGCCAACAAGAGTAATGGGGGCTTTGGCATTGCCACTATGCTTGGCAGGCGAGTCGATAAAATTCCTAAGTCAATTCCCTTCCACGGGTGGTTAACAGAGAGACCCGTATTGTTTGCTGGGTCTAAGCTTGCATTTGATAATACCTAATGTGACTTTACACCAATAACATGAAGTCACATGATGACATCTAAAACCACACTAAATACGTTTCTGAGGGGCAGGCAGGAGAGATTGACGGGCGAGTTGATTATTGCAGTATTTGTGTTAAGTATGCATGCTGCCCATCTCCCAACTAAAATAATAGGGAGATTAGTTTTTTTGATGTACGGTACGCTCAGAAATATTTAAAGGCTTACCTTTATAAGTTAAAAAGTACGTCTTTGTATTTATGCTGTAGTGGATAGTGTAGTGTGTGTTCCTTTTGGCTGTCTAATTTTACTGCCTCTTAACTATCCCCATAGAATACAAGGCCAATGATTTCTGTAAAAGTGGAAATTTAACCCTGGGCAATGTTGAGGGTACAAAGAACATTTATGTAAACCAAGAATACGATGAACCCAAAGCACTACAGTGAATATCCGCCACGTGAGATCGATGTTCTTTAACTGTAAGATACGAGATGAACCAATCGAAAAAAAAGTAATTATTGGTAATACTAGGCACTACGCTTATGAATAGATTTGAAGGGACCTCAAATGCCTTAGTAAAGGCGAGAAAAATACCTACACACTTTTGGGTTTTTCTGACTTGCCGGCCAAGTGATCACATAACTGTCTTACCTAAATCCTTAAATTTAAAGGAAATAGTTTGTTTCAAGGTATTGTATTAGTACGCATTCATAATTCGTTACGTCGCAGCGCGGCACTACACAAGGTATTAGTGTCTAAGCGCATTAGTAGAAGGGCCAAAATTCGCATATACAAAACCGCTATAAGGCCTATCCTGCTGTTTGGTTCTGAAGCCTGGACGTTAACTTTAAACGAGGAAAACCAACTTATAGCAGCAGATAGAAAAAAAATTTGAAAAATCTTGAGCCCAGTGAAAAGAGAGGATGGCGGCTATAGGGTTCGGAAAAACGTCGAAATTGAAGACTTCATGGCCGAGCCTAACATTATATGAGAATATAAATCTCACCGACTCCGGAGGCTCGGCCATGTACATCGAATGGGGAAGATCGAAGCGTCAAGAGAGCACACCTGGGCAGACCAGTCGGCCGTCGACCGGTTGGTCGTCCCAAGTATTGCTGGAGTGACAGACTTCTTTTTTTATTTTTATTGTATGACGGGTAAGCACTTGGCCTTCATTTCACCTGATTACACAAGTTGAGATAAGGCCGAAGGTGGAGGCGCACTTCACCCGGAATCCTCAACAAACTGAGGATCTGCTTATTTTTATCGGTTATCGAACACAACAATTTTGGAATTGTTATTCTGGCGACATAATTAGGTAAGATGGTGGTATCTAGCCAGGCGGACCTGCGCGAGCTTGGAGCCGATAACCGGCAAGACGCCGCGAAGGACAGGGGAAAGTGGAGAGTTCTCGTATCGGAGGCCAACACTCACTTTGGGTTTCTGCGCCGCAGGAGTAGTAGTGGTGAAGTAGTTTTGGTTAAAAAAATATCTTCGCAAACTATCTTCCCTGAATTTTATTCTTTCTGACGTATGCAGTTTAATTGAACCAAGAATAGGTATTACTGGTTTCTTATTTGACCTGCTAGCTACGTACAGTTTGGGTTACGTATCTATCTACGTTGTGTATTAAGAATAGGTATTTTCTGGTTTCTGGTTTGCACTGCTTACTACGTTCAGTTTGGGTTACGTATCTATTTACGCTGTCAGACCATGGGGTCTAACTGCAAGGGCAGAACATCCCAAAATAAATTCTTGAAACTTATTCGCACCCTTGGCTCCGCAACCCTGTTGAGTTAAAAAAAACCAGCAGCGCTCTGGGAGTGCCAACAGAAGTGAAAACTTGAAATTGGTCGATCTTTGCCGAACAGAACAGCTGACCGATGAAGCCTGGCTTTTTATTCTGTGGTCTGGTTTCGTTATTTTTTTGTTAACAAGCTTTGATAAGGCCGCAGGTCGAGGCGCAATTTACAAAGAATCCTCGACGCTCTGAGGAACTGGCTATCTTACATCTAAATACCGAAACACAACAATTTAAAATTGTTGTTATGGCAACAGAATTAGGTAAGATGGTAGCTAGCCAGGCAAACTTAAACAAAGTCCTCCCACCAACCAAACCAAGCACAATATTGTACTCTCCCTGGGGATCGAACCCCAGACCTCTGGATCTAACAACGGTGGGCGAACCACTAGACCACAGAGGCGGTTAGAACGTGTCTTCGTGTTTTCGTGCTTACAATAGTGAAACTAATGCCGAATACAGAGGTGTTGGTAACAGTGTCGCAAGTATAATGTTTTTTCCATCTCATAAAATGCCCAGCGCGCCTTAAAAGTTTACACTTCAATAACAAGTTGAAAGTGTGCTCATTTTTCCTGTGGTGACATCTAGTTTTAAAGTGAAATAAGTTCCTATACATAATTATAATATGCTAATATGTGATTATATTATGCCATACAATTTTATGTAAACACATGTTTACATTTCTATGAAAACAGGTGTTCAATATTATAGACATCACCAGCTTATAAAGACAATATATTTTACAATAGATTTAAGGTACGAGCGACATACTTTATACTTAACTTGTGACTATGTGGTAGAAAAAAATGTGGTTTAATATATAGATTTATAATTGGCATATTACTAGATTTAATTTGATACCTATATTTATGGAAAAGAATACTTTTTGTGTCTAACCGCTAACCTCTAACTTTTGATTCTCACCTCCCATATAAAATAATACAGGCTATGTCACTCCCATTCAGACGAATACCCTACGAAGGAGGAGGTAGGAGCAACCTCAGATCTCACCGTAACCGTGAACGTATTACGTGCTGGTAGTTTAACTATAAAAAAATCTTGTGATAACTAGTATACTGTTGTAAAATTGTTATATAGTTTTATTAGCTATTAAGTTGAATGCGCCACCTAGTGTAATATGCTGTGCCCTAACAGGGCTTATGTTTGAAACCACTACATCTGATAACAACATTAAGTGCAATAAATAATTTAAATTTGAATTCAAAATAGATCGATGTACAGAAGTGTTCGGGCACGCGTATAATAGCATGTATAAATAACTTAATCACTTGGCAAATGTGCGGTCTGGCCGCTCCGCCGCCGCCGCCGCCGTAAGCGTCTCATGCGCCCATCTGTTAGTATTTCCTATCTGTATTTTTGGAATACTATCAAATACACACATTACTAGTGGGACACCTGGGACTTCGTCCCCGCCATCACGTACGTATATCCCGAAACATAAAAGATAAAGATCATTTATTTGCTAAACCATGTGTACAATATGATGGTGTTCTAACTGTAGGTAAGTGTGTTACTACCTACATGCTTTATATGTCATAGTTATGTCATAAAGATATTATCAGAATCAAATAAACATTAAATATGTCATTATTCATCATTAGAGTGACAAATTAAAATGTATTATATAAGAATTCATCAATTGTAAAGTAGCACTATTCTTAGGACTTTTTAAATTATAATAACCTATTTCAAAATGTTTGCAAAATGAAACGTGAACGACAACACGTCATATTATCAGCACGTTATATTATCAAAAGTCATATTATCAGCACGTCAACGACAACACGTCCTATTTCAGCACGTCATATTACCAAAGGTCATATTATCAGCACGTCAATGACAACACGTCCTATTATCAACACGTCAACGACAACACGTCCTATTATCAACACGTCAACGACAACACGTCCTATTATCAACATGTCAACGACAACACGTCCTATTATCAACACGTCAACGAAAACACGTACTATTTCAGCACGTCATATTACCAAAGGTCATATTATCAGCACGTCAACGACAACACGTCCTATTATCAACACGTCATATTACCAAAGGTCATATTATCAACACGTCAACGACAACACGTCCTATTATCAACACGTCAACGAAAACACGTCCTATTTCAGCAAGTCATATTACCAAAGGTCATATTATCAGCACGTCAACGACAACACGTCCTATTATCAACACGTCATGTTACCAAAGGTCATATTATCAACACGTCAACGACAACACGTCCTATTTCAGCACGTCATATTATCAAAAGTCATATTATCAGCACGTCAACTTGTAGAATTTCTCGCCTTAGTCCGATGTCGTTAGAACAGAATGCTTGGTACAACTCAAGCAGAAGACAGAGTAAAGTATGTATAAGCTTCCGTTTGTATTTTGAGTACCTACCAAGTGTGATCAAAAATCCCTTCAAAATTTAATGTCAGAACTAGAGTTGATGAATACTATCTCAACATGGAATCGGTGGCACTGTAAGCAGTGGAAACGCTTACCAATACCTGTGATAAGATCGTACGTTAATTGGATTTTCGTTTCCTTTCCTATTAAATACATTAATATAGGAAGCATGCATTGTGCTCCAGTACTACTGTGGATGTAGGTACATTTTGTGGAGGATGTACAAAGGACATTAAATGATCTCACTAATATAAATCATGTGGCAATTTTTTTGTAGGTACTTAATTACCAATAAGTTGCAGTATAACCCAAGGGCTAAGCCTAAGATTGTCTTTTTTATATAATGCATAGTACCGTGGAAAATCTTTGGTAACCCTTAAAATGCATGATAGTTATGAGAACCCTCTCCAAAAGTGAAGGGATTTTGAAACAAATAAACAGTATTCACGTCGCCTCACTATTCTATTTCAGTGTAAATACTGTCGCCTATTCTGTGTCGCAATGCGTGCGACACGCCGCCGCCGCGGCCGGCGCGCGCGCAGCTCGAGCGCGCTCCAGTCCGCGGGCGCGCTCCCTGAACGCTCCCCGTTCCCGCACGTACGCGCGTACGGTCCCGTCGCCGACTCCCGCCCGACAGCACCGTCCGACCGGCGCGGCAGTGCGACGCGGCGTTGAGTGATCACACTTACATACTTACCACCCGCAGTGATTCGCGTTTCGCCGTCTGACTTAACACGTCTTCAATATCACGACTGTAACAACGTGATTAACTTTTTAATATAAATGTTGCATTTTATATTGGATCAACAATACCAAGGTACTGCTCAAGTTATGCTGCTGCGTTTTATAATAGGTACCTACTCATTTCCCTGTGATAGGGTTCAATTTATTATAATCATATCTCAGGCTAACATTTGTGGAAAATCTTCCCAAAAAGGATTAAAGTCATGTAAAAATATTCAAATAGGGCTTGATACGTTTAGGTATTATGTTTGGAGGTACGTAGGACTGCTTTGATTATTATAATCAAAGATGGTAGGTACCTATTATGGTACCTTACCTAGGTGCCTACTGGGTACCTGCAAATTGTTTATTTTAAATATATAATAGTTGATTCATTTCCGCTGTAACAAATTATACATTTGACTTTGTTAGTCTTCAATAATAAAAGAGTAATAATTTATAATTCACTGAGGTAGGTTAAGTATACATAAGTCAAGGAATCAAATCAATCGCTTTGTCCGACTGTTTGATCCATAAATATGATATTAAGTACCATAGGTACCATAGGTAGGTATAGGTATATAAAGATGGTAGGTATAGACCTACCATCTTTATATAGCAATGTTTGTTTGCTACTCGTAATATACTGTTTGGTTTTCCTGTAGGTAGGTACTTAGGTACTATGTTCTAATCGAATTATGTCCTGATGACGGTGTCCAGTCCTCGTAAATATTTTCAATAATAACCACTGAGGGAGTTATTAGGTAAGTGGTTTATTTCCTCCAGCTTATTATTAGAGAAGCAAAAGCATCCCATTATTTATGGATATTTGCGATTACCAACTTTTTCGGTTACTGGGATTTCCCCCTTATTCCCCTGAGATAGAAATTCTTAAATTGAAATAGTAAATTTGATCTTGAATCGATTTTAATTAATTTAAGGTAGGCTTTAAGGGAGCACTCGTGCGTCCTCCGCCATATCCCCTTACGGTTGGGCCGCGAGCTTCTGTTTCTCTGTCCTCTTTCTCACTAGAGTAATGGCTCTCGTAGGCACTTGAGGGTTGACCTCCATAATAGTTGATATTTACCCCGCGAGGGGTACTTACGTGCTCACCTGCATGATCACAATATGCACACGTATAATCGGGAACCAGAGTTCTCTCGATTTGTATGTAGATCTACTCGATGGACTTGCTGACTAAGCTGAGGCATGCCCCCGCGAGAAGCAGATTTTGTTCTGGCTATATTTCTACTCGTTAAGAAGAGCCAAAAAGCTTTGATTTAGCCTTTTCTAGCGTTACTAGTTTGTTCAGTGGTAGAAAAGGGCGTGTATCATGATTTCAGCATAATTGCCGCAGCGGCTAGAGCAAGAGGTCAGAGTTTTTACTTTTTTATTTTACTTTGATGAAGTATATCTACTTATGTGTTTCAATCAAGACAAAATATAATAACAGCGTATGTATTTGTCACGTTTACACGCACTCGTACTCGGGTTAGCTGCGCCAGCAGCCCGTACAGAGTTGTCCTGCAAAAGATATTGAAAAAGGTAACTGTTAATATCCGAGACATAAATAGGTATAACCTTAATATTACCGACGTACATTAAAATATCTGAAAATAAAATCAACAAGTAGTACGGAATTCTACGGCTAGATTGTTAAATATTTCACACGTACCAACAGGAATTACAATAAAGACAATAATCAGAAAAATTGTTAAAATCAATTTTTCAAATACGTACCAAAATCCGAACGGCAAAACCGTTAATAGTGTGGATTGCGTAATAACGAGGGTAGTGTGTAGTATCAAGAGACTTACATTATACTCATCGTATCACTTTTAAAAACATTCGCCCAAAACTTTGTAATTTTGTAGCGATTTGCAAAGAGAATATTCAGTCTCTTAAATTTGTTCTACATATTTTAGCAACAGCGTAGAGCCTAAGCAGCTGCGCACAAGTTGATTCGACTGAAAACGAAACGCCAATGAACTAAAAGTTTTTTTAACTTTTTTAAAATTTTATTTAAGGGCCATGAAGATGCGTAGAGTCTGGTGTCTTTTCATACTCTGTTTTATCACTCTATAGTTGAAATCTGTATCAAAGGAAGTTATCCCAAAATACCGTTAAAATAACTGTTAATAATGCTAACTTTCAATATAAATTACAACAAGTGTGTATTTGTGTGCAAAAACGAAGAAAATCGATGTAAAAACTTTGATGAGTTGTGATAAACGAGTGTAGTGGAGTGTGAAGTGGTGTGCGGCGATATGTTGTTGCATGGTGCAAGGAGAGGTGAACCACGGAGACGATCAGGTCCTTGCGAAGCTCCATGCTGGCCTGGGGCCGCGCCAGGCCACGTGCGGCCACCGCACCGGCCGGAGTGCACGCATCCCCCGCATCGCTCGCAGCGCGCGCCCCCCCCAGCAACGGCGAGCTCAGCGAACAGCGCTTATTGCTTCCCGGATCCAACGCGGTGGCTAGGCGGCGATACGCCATCAAACTGAGGAGGAACTCAAGCATCGCTACATTATTAAGGTCGGTTTCTAATTCACTATCGAGCAGATAGATATTCAACAATTTATTGATTTACTTTCTAACATAGGCTTGCAGATCTCAGCCGATAAGAGTAAGATCTGTATTTTTAAAAGAGGATTTTGAAATTTTGATACCTGTGATTTAATTGCTACTGACTATGGCTGGACAGGTCCATACGGTGGGCGAAACACATAAATGAATCTAAAGAAAGGAGTCACGGATTATTAAATATTTAAAATCTCAGGGTCAGGCTGGGGTATACATCCTACTTACCTGAGACGTATTTACATATATACAATCCGCAGTAGATTAGACTACGCTAGCCCGTTGTTTGGAAACAGTTGTGCGACTCACCTTTATAAGCTGGATAAGATCAAAATCAATGTACCTATGCGCGTTATTCGTGGATTTCTAAAAAGCACCGCAATACATGTGATGGAAAACGAGTTGTACCTACAGCCATTGAGAATACGTAGAATCTTGGGTGGAAATATTCGCTCAAAAGGAATCATTACCACGTTTACAGAATCCCAAGACTACAGATTGTCAATAGTACAGATTCCCATTTCTAGAGATTTCTATTTCTATAGATACCCATTTCTACAGATACCCATTTCTACATATTGCCAATTCTACAGACTCCCGTGTCTACATATTTCCAGTATTACGAATTCCCAATACTTCAGATGCCCATTTTTACAGATTCACAATATTATAGATTAACATGTCTACAGATTCCCTCGTAGACATGTGAATTCGTAGAAATGGGAATTATAGCTTGTTTGCCATCCTTAAAAAAAAATAAGGAATATTTTATTTTTGGCTTTTAATGTTCTGATCTCTTCACCTAAGCAAACGTTATTTATTATCAGTTATAGCTATAATACCAAATCCTATAATTCCCAAATGAAGTGGAGGTGGATAGGGTACACAATAAGAGGTATGGAAAGATGGAGCAAAAATGTCATGAGTTAGTATCCTACTTATATGAAAATAAATAAAATGAGGCAACATAAAAGGTGGGAAGACGAGATCACAGAAATTGCAGGGAATACTTTGAGCTTATAGCACAGGACAGAGATGAGTGGAGGAAGTTGGGGGATGCCTTTGCTGAAATAAGGCACGCAGATAGAACGGCAGCTGCCTTTCTAAGCTTTCTAAGCTTCTCAGTTGCCTAATTAAGTTTAATTACGTGTTTTAAGTATACTGAATAAAGGTTTTGATAATAATAAATAGCTATAATATCAAATCATTAGTAATATTTATTTTTGCTCAGTTCTCTATTGCATTAAGTTTACACTTAATGCAGAATGGCTGGTAATAACGATTTAAATCTTTTAAAAATATTATGAACAACATAATTTAGTTTGAGTCGCGTAAATGCAATGTTTTTCAGATGTTAGGTATTTGTGTTTATTTATTAAATTATTCATTGAAGTATATATCAGCATTGTTAGTGAGTTGCCGGAAAATTGCTGTCTTGAAGAGTCTTTTTCAAAATTTGCCGGCTGTTAAATGTTTAATAGGTAAAATAAAACTGTTGTTTTGTGAATAAGTACTGGGGAGGGTTGATCAGCCCTTTTTAACTAGGCTTATTTTTTTTTTATCACTTATCATAAAAATCTGTTGATTTGCTTTGGGAACATGTAGTGCTAAATATCTGTAGAATTGGGAATCTGTGAAGATGGAAATCCGTAGAATTTCGAATCTATTGAGTTGAATCAATAGATTTGGGAATTTGTAGAACCGGGAATCTGTAGAATTACGATTCTGTAGGATTGGGAATCTGTAAAATTAAGAGTCTGTAGAATTGGGAGTTTGTAGACACAGTAATCTGTAATAAAAATCTGTACAATTATACAGATTTTTGGAATGGAACAAACCCTCAAAAGCAAATCTTTTGATAATGGCGAAATTATACCTATTTTGGAAACGTTATCGATGTCATGCGAAAATATTTTTTGGAGACGTAAAAGCAAACCGTTACACTAGTAACTTACAAATTCACACTTATATAAAAAATATACCTGTACATACCAGCAAACAATTAGAAATGTTTTCGCTCGGCACTTGGGTCAGTAATGTGGATCTATCTTCTATAACAGAACCTAATATTAGTGATATCAACAAACCAAAAAATAAATATAGGCCAAGCGAATTGAAGGATGTCTGTGTTCAATTAATAAACAGATTTTTACCAAATTTATACCGACGGTTCTAAAGATAACGAATATATGTTAGCGGCGCAGCTATTTATGACCCGCAAAATAATTGTTCGAAACATTAATATTCAAATATCTATTATGTATACGGAATTGATTGCTATAGCAGAGGCTATCTCTTATGTAAATTCACTGAATGCTGGCAAATATGTAATTATTACGAATTGGCTCGGTGCACCTCGAATATTCGAGGCTATACCAGATAGCCTACAGTTTTTTGGAGATGACTCTCTAAATTAAATAGAATCTGTAAAATTACTAAAATTCAGTGAGTTCCCACCCACGTTGGGATACCCGGGAATGAAGAGCTTGATCGCCTTGCCAGAGAAGCACTTAGTGACGGAATACCTTTTAATTGACTGCCTCTATTCACGGACCAAATGCACTAGATGAGAGATAAGTGTACAGAAATGTGGAAGCAATATTTTGACGAACGATCGCTGACCAAGGACATATGGTACCAAACTATACAACACACATGGTCTCCGTGGTTTGCTGATTCATACAACTCTCGAGGTGACATTGTGATTGCCTAATGACTTCGGTCCGGGCACATTCCATTTAACAGCTTTGCATTTCTAATGGATAAAACAGATTCACCAATTTGTGAAGAATGCGATGTATTAGAGGATGTATATCACGCATTGGTGGAATGTGTCCGGAACGAAGCAGAAAGAATAGATTTTTATCAACATACTGGAAAACATGTTTATGATCTAGGACTATTTAACAGCATACTAGCCAGTCCTCAATCACAGAGGATAAAATGTTATATAGTTTAGTGAAAGTAGCAGTTAAGCGGCGTTTATAAGTATAGTGTGTAACGATGAAGGTGGCGTTATCGTGTTTGATAAAACCCTCTTAAATTGATTAATAAATATATAAAAAAAAGTGGGAAGTCTTGAGTGCTGGCAATATTGATTACTTCAAATAATGTTCTGAAATTACCAATGATCCAAGATGAAGATGTTTGTGACACACCGCTCCAGCGTATGTAATCAAGCCCAGAACTTAATTTTTTTTTCAAACTTTTATGTGTCGGTTTAGTGTGTTGCGTAAGAACTATTAAATAAATGTTGAACTGCCTTTCTGTAAGAACAGGAAAGACGCGGTAAACGTCAGTCGCTGGATACCTAAACGGCTTGAAAATAAGGACTTTGAGAATAGTTCTTTGTGTGCGTTCTAGTTTAAGTGGGGTCACTTCGCCTTTCCGAAACACATTACAACTTGTTACATTTCACCTATGACGACTCATAGAACTATTTTTAAACTTCATTTAACCGAACTATATTACACCTTTGATTCATTTCACCTACAGGCATTTTTGTAATGGTTCATTTCGACTAGCTATCTAGTCGAAATGCAATCTTTGTCAAGCCTTTTGACAAAGATTCGTTTTACCACGTTCACATTTCAACTACAGTTTGTTTTAGTTTGGTGCTTTAGCTTGGTAAGTAAATTTAATATAATATTAGAAGTAATTACTAGTTTATAACGTTTATAAACGTTGCTAAAATTTAAGTTCGTCATTTACAAACAAAGCTCTGCGCGGATGAAATATACGCTGGCATTATAAAACAATTATTGATCAGACTTTTATTTTGTTTAGATTGAGAAGCTTCTGAGATATGTGCATTTAAAGTTTGACAGATATTAAAAATGACGGCAGGTGTCAGACATAACAGTAGGTAGCTAAATCTAAACCCAACATACTCGACTTTTATACTAAATTGTTTATACTAAAAAAAAAAAATCTAAGTATGGAACCACATTTTAGATGACAGCTGTCAAACTTCAAACGGCCACATCTCTGAAACTACTTGTCCTAGACTTCCCGTTTTCACATCACGTAGCTACGAACTTGATCTTGTAGGAAAACTGTGTTTCCTGCATGTTTTTATACTTTCTACATGAAAACATGTACATCTTTATCGTGTAGTTCTAATTTAGTTCTAAAACAGTACGTTTTTGTGTTATTGCTTCACAATTCATACATTAATATTTTCATTTTTATCCCTTGTTTTGCTTTCAAAAGTACATCTATAGATTCTCTGGATTTATCTTATTACGATAAGCTTATTATTTTTTCTTCAAATATAATATTTAGCTGAAATCAATAGACCTTAGACTTTCAAAGATTGTTTATATTATTTTAGGTTGTCAATTATGGCAAATGTCATTTATCTTTCTTATGTCAAAAAAAGCTCATAGACGTAAGTTTCCTTTATATTTTATATGCTATCTCTGTCTAACACATACATTTTTATCTGAACTTGTATTAGAACCTTAGCTATTATCTTTGGCCATGTATAATATTTGAATTAATCAAATTTAGAATCCTAGCGTTCCACCAAAGTCTTCTTGCGAAAGCTGGTGGCTAAGGAAAGTCAATTCATATCTAGCATCCAAACGGAGCAGAGATAAGTACATCTATTAGCTCCCAATCGGAGAACTCCAAATTAAATACAAGACCATTCCCGGGTCAAGTGGCCCGGGAAAGTTGCTGGTCTTCAATTCATTTGTCTGGCTGTCTTTAAATAAACTGCTGTACGGGATACTGAAGACCCTCATACTGGCTGGGTACTGAAGACCCTCATACTGGCTGGGTACTGAAGTCCCTCTTACTGGCTGGACATTGAAGACCCTCATACTGGTTGGACATTGAAGACCCTCTTACTGGCTGGACGTTGAAGACTCCGATTGCGTTGAACTTGTGGACTTTCTTTTCTCTAATATACTTTTATTTTCTTTTACTTTCATAATTCTTATTTTCTTATTATCTTTTTAACACCTCTAGTAGAATAGGTCCTTTAGTATTTCTTATTATTGTTCCTTACTGTTTCTCTTATAAAAACAGTAACGTTACAATCTACATTTTAATGACAGATGTCATTTTAACAGTTTTGTCATCATAAATGTAGACCACTTTCATTTTAACTAAGAAGGGAGAGCCTAAGACGAGTAGTTTCAGAGATGTGGACACTTGTAGCTTGACAGCTGTCATCTGAAATGTGGTTCCATACTTCTTGTTTATTTGAAGTCTAGGTTAAGTATTTTGCGTTTAGTTTAACTGCAACGTCTGACACCTGACGTAATTTTAAATTTAATTTATTTATTTATTGAATAGTAAATAGTTAAAAAGTGCTTCCGATGAAATATGTTTTGCTAAAATATGTTTAAGTGAAACGGAGCACTGACTAACCGAACATATTCATATTAAACATTGTACCAATTGACTTTTGTATCCACCTAAAGGTCAGCGAATCGCCATAGGTGAAATATGTTTCGGAAAGGCGTAGTGCACCCAGTTTAAGTAGAGTTGACTTGCGTGTTCCACCCACCACCGTAGGAAATCAACGACTGACAGAGTGTTATGCAAAGTGTCCTGCTCGTGCTGTTATCTTTAAGTGCCTTGTTTTCTTAAACATAGGTATCAGTTTGCGTATCCTTAGATTTAAGTGTACTAATGTGGTGTTTCTAGTTTAAGTTTTTATCAGTTATTATACCTAAGTATTTTTTGAATCGGTGCGTGAAATGGTATAGTAATCACAGTTAGTGTTATTATTTTCCGAGCACGTGTGTATTTTGATTGCAAATTTTAAGTCTGGTCGGCTATTTTTGTAGATGGAAAAATAAAACATATTGCGTTTTATTTCGATTTAGAGTAAGCAAGTTTGTATTAAGCCGATCCGTGATCACTGTCATCCCCTTTTCAGCGGTAAGACGTACATCGTCCCATGTTTTACCTGTTAACTGTGTCATCTGCAAATTTAATAAATTTAGTGTCAGGAAGATTTGTATTGAAAAAACCCTGTGGAACTCCGAAGGTGACTGACAGTTTATCACTTGAGTTATTATTTATTTTGAATGCCTGGGACCTTCCAGAAAGATAGACACTAAGAAGGTTCAAAACACCTCAAACACCCAAGTTCTCCAGTTTACGCATAAGAAGAGGAATAGAGACAGTCGTCAAAGGCCGTTGCTAGGTCTTAGAACACTCCAATACATTTTTGTTTTTTATAAATGTTGGTCGTTACATTACTTATAAGCGATTCTATTGCATCTTCAGTAGACAAGACTACTCTAAATCCATATTGATTAGTTAAAGTAAGGTTATTTGATTCTAGAAAACTTACGAGTCTGCAGTTAATAACTTCTTCCAAGAGTTTGGTTGGTGGTAGGATTTTGTTTAAGTAATAAAAAAGATACCTAACAAATACACATCAACGGACATCATCAGATGACTTCACCAGATATCTCAGTTCATTTATTTTTTTAAACAAAATCCTATCACCAACCAAACCAAGCACAATATATTGTACTCCCCATGGGGACCGAACCCGGGACCTCTGGATCTGAAATCGGTGGGTTGCTAGACCACAGAAGCGGTTAAAAAAACGACTAGTTTTTTTACCATTTTTACACAAACATATACAACATGAAATTAAAATGGCTACTAAGAAAACCACTGAGGCCGAAACTCGCGCTATTTTGAGTCACGGAGCTACAATAATTAGCTGTCACAATATCAGAAAAATAATTATTGATCTAATATTAACTAGGTAAGTAAGTCAAAAGAGTAGGAACACAAACATAGTATACAGTAACGCAGGAGCTAGGTAAGTACCCAAACATGAAATAAAAAGAGATAGTAGATACATGGGTAAGAAAGTAGGTACTCTACTTATACATTTATTGATCAGGGTTAAGAAAAAAAAACCTTAATTTTAATTTAATGGTATATGATGTGAAACTATTGCAATGACAGAAGAGGCACTGTGACACCGGATGTTCGCTCGATTCGCCATACGCATTGTTAGAGCGCTGAGTGACAAGTAATTTCTTAGCAACAGGGTCCGTATTCACCATGACAAATCGTGTCTTAACGTGCCCGCTTTACGGTATTTCAATACGATGATTCCATGACGGATAGACAGATATCGTAACGCCTTGGTCATAGTGAATATGTTTTTTTTTATTGGTGATAGCCAAGTGTTTGACCACCAGCTTACTCGTAAAAGAAATAAAGATGTAGCCTTAGATGTAGCACGCTTGCCTAAACCTATTTACTCTGGTCTTCAAGACTCCCAAGATTTTACTCGTGCTGAACAGACTTAAGGAATTCTATTCCTTACCAGTATTAATGATAAAGGTAGAGGCGAAACAATGAGTTGGGCACAGTGGAACATTTACAAGGTACGGGTTGTAGCGCCGTACGTCTGCTATTCCGGTGGTGGAAAGGGGATGGAGGGATTAGGTCAAAGATATCGTGCACACATTCGCTGAAGTGTAATTTATAGAACACAGACAGTCTGGCAACCCGTCGTCTATGTTCTAGGCTCTGCAAATTGGCCTCAAATTAGGAGCTGATACTGGGCTGAGTCATCCCAGAGATGGCAGCACTGCTCCTTACAAGATCAAACCTGAGTTTTGTACAAAATTAAAAACTGTCCCAGTGTGATGTACCGCCGAACCTTAGTTAGTTATTGTGACATAACTACAACAGTTGGACCTGTACCATAACGGTATTTCTTTTTTTTTGTAGAAAAAAATGTTGAATATTACTTAATTCTATCATCAGTAGTTCTCGCAGCGCACGCGGTGAAAGGAATTTTATCGGTCATTTTCCTTCATATTGCGTTACATAGTTAAAAGATTCAGTTAGGATCCATAATAAGCCTGATAAAATCTTTTAGCAAACCTCGAGGCCTAGGGCCCACATATAAAAATCAGGCCAACCGCTGAACATAAGCCACTTCTATCCATCAACACATCCACATAAATACTTAGTAACAATTTAAATCTCCAAGTGGTATTTACCTCATCACTCGTCATCAACGTTTTGCATTTTGCATAAAAGTTTAGTGTGTTCCTCCAATTGATCCCGCTATATTCATTGCGAAGTCTGTATAAAACCAAACGTTTTAGGTAATACACAATTTTCTACCTACTTAGCGTGCCTATTATATACGAAAACAAGGATGGAATACGAGTATATAGGAATGTGAGCAAAACCACGATTCTAAAGAGCTGATTCAAACTAGTGCTACCTATTATTCAAATAAAAGCGGCCCATCGGTCTCTTTTGCACAAGCACTTGATCGAGACAATGATTAACTATGGGTGGTATCTACATAGCGTAGTGCATTGATTGGAGGACAGTAGCGCGTTCAGCTCGAGAGGCTGTGGTGATGTGTAGCGGAACGCACGCGCAGCATCTCATCGGGTCCACCGCCGCGCCGGTAATGACCTAGTCACCATCCGTGCCGCGCTCAGAGCACATCTGCGAAGCCGCCGCCGATTACCTTCATAACAAACAAACTCATACTAAATTATAACAACAAAACAAATACCTACATGATAAAACCTAGCTAGTTTATGTGATTCAAGTGCCTGTGATGATAATATGATTAATAGGTGCTCATAGAGTTAACTTGTGATGAAACTAGATAATTGTGAATTTGGGTGATAATGGGATTTTTGAATGTATCGTTTTCGGTGTTCAAAAAATGTCCAATTCTGAAAGTGAAACGAACGACGCGGCAACGGGTCAGGTTGGACATTTGACACATTGCATACATGCATAACAAATACAAAAGGATCTGGGGCCCTACTATGAAAAACAAACGTTGTCGGATCCGAAATAGCTTCTATCAAACGCGCAATCCGTCAACGGATTCATCATGTTTCGTTTTTCGTAGTAGAGCTACAGGCCTTATATTATCAGATAATATCAGAAACACTTTGTAATACTTTCGTAAAACAATCAGGGATTCCTTTCAAAACATTTCTATGTAATTAGTAATCAAAGTACTGTAACGAAACAGGGTTCGTATAAGTCACAAATATTATTATAATAGAATTATCATCAAATATTACAATAGTTAAATCAGCAAGTAGATCGAGACGTAACCAAAGAAAGTACTTGAAATCAGTCTTACTCCAGAAAAGTGCGCTCAGAGGTTTCAGAAATTATTGTGTATTTTCGTGAACGTGTTTTTAAAGAAGTGACAATAGCTTACTAAGTAATAAGTGATTTTACTAAAATAGCGATATCATGTTTTGGGGCTTGTTGTAAGATGATCAAGTAAACTTAAATAAGCAAATCATATTTTCGCGTGTAAATTGAAGTTAATTTCTGGAGTGCTAAGATATTAAGTTTACTTTTACCTAAGCAAAGTGGATTCTAGATTTCACCTTCGATAAGGTCTTGAAACCTAGCGGTGTTATACCTATAAGGTCCGTTTATTTTGTAGATATGGTAATCTGATCTGTTTGACAAGGTTTATTTATTTTATGTATTTATTCCCTTTTTATATGTCTAATAGGGTCCCGGTTCCTGGTCGTTTCGTCCGGTTGAGCTGAGACAAGCTCAGCTATAGGATAGGCGAAATAGAGATTAACCATCTCGTTCTCATCTGAAGCTTAGAAGAGAGCGTTGCACTTTGCTGTCCTGTCCTGTCACCCCTTACACAATTAGACTTACATGTGGTAGCTTGCTTCCTATACTTGCGGCTTTGTTATTTAACTAGGGCGTAGGGAAGGTACTCATCAAGGGCAGGATGAGCCTCAATCCTCTCGGTGACGCGACACCTCTGTCTTAAATGGTCTGATGAGTCTGTCGGCCAGCATGAGTGTGTTTGTGGGATTCCTGTCCTTCCAATATTTTCACATCACATCACGTGGCAACATGCACCCTGAATTCACGATGAAACTAAAATATCACTATGTTAGTGTTAGGGAGGTATGATTATTAGGAATAATATAAAATAGGATACTAGATCATTAGGTTACATAATTCTAGGGAGTTCTATCTAGGACATGGGAATATAGTTTTTCGTTCATTCAGACAGGATTCAATGAATCAACTTTCCTTCTGACTGAACATTATTGAGTCTTACTAAAATCTACTCTATCTAACGCGCACTAAATTAATTTAAATTATCGGATCAATATTAATTTAATAAAAAATCGTTTCATTTATGACTAAAATGGTAGGAAAGTACTAATAATAGTCTAGTATTAGGTCAACTAGGGTTAGGTATTATCAAGGTAAGTAGGTAGTACAGAATACTCTCTATAACCGTTACGGAACGGAAACTTCCGGAAAAATAGGATCTCTTTTGTGCTATTAATTTAATAGAATTGAGTCCCGCAGAGACCAAGATGTCAATCTCCACGTCAATATTCGTAATCTGTAGATGTAAAATATAATATTTATATCATTCTTGGTAAATATAATTCGTGGAAAATCAAATGATTATTGGGAAATAAAAACATTATTGGTAATTAAATTTTATACAAATCGAAGGTAACTTATATATCTTTAGGTTGGATAGAACCCCCCTGGGATGTAACCCAGGTACTGTACTGTACCTACAACATTAACCTACGAGTAAACTTAATACCTACTATGTTTAGAAAATAAACAATCCTCATAAAATGTCGTATATGTTACTTATGTACATAGTTTTTTTGAAACGAATGATATCTCTTTTTATAATAAAACTGTAACGGGGAAAAATCTGTGTTTTCAATATATTTTACAAATATCAATTGGAGAGAACATTATCATCGATACATTGATCTAGCACACGAAACTTTGTGAAAATTATCTTTAAGGGAGGTATACGATTACATGTCTTATCATCATTTTCATTATACTTTACTCCTATAGCTACAGCGTTGTAAAGTTTTATAAATTGAATATAATATTGAAAGATTGACTTGAAACTTGCTATTAATACCAAGAAAACTAAATTTTGAAACATATGTTTTAAAAACTTATGATAATTATCGTTTTAGAGGCTTTAAATAAACCAAAAATATGAGCTCTCTTAAGGCGAGGGGTTAGGCTTGATGCTCTTTTCATACAATACAAAACAATACAATAATAAATTTATTAATAACACTAAGTTACAGTTCACAGATTTTATAGCTATACTTTTTCAAAATATATCAGCTACAATATACATTCAATTCAATTAAATTCATCCAAGGGCTGGCTCTTATTTAGGCCATGCAGCTATTCAGCGTGGCCATGCAGCCAGTGTCTTGGGCACGCTTCCGTCTGTCACTGGTCTGGAACAGTTGAGTTACCTATAGGCCGTTTGTAACGGTCCTTAGGTAATCGGACTGATTCCTTTTTACATAGTTAGTTTAATTGTTCTTTTTATTGAATAAATGAATGTTAATTAAATTCTATAACAAATAGGTACTTTAAGATTGACTTTTTAATATATAACATATATATGGGATAACCTTCAGTTGATTCCTCAAAATATATACTGTTGATGAGTTAAGACTCTGTAATAACATATCCATGTAATTATATAGCTGTAATTAGCTAACCTAAGATTTAGTGGCTGAGGCATGTTTTTTTTTTATTTGACATGGGTGAGGAATACAAGTGCTCAAAGGTATATAGTTAATCAATATATGTATAAAACATAACAATTAGAGACATTTAGGGTTAACCTTAAAAACCTTAGATTCATGAGAAGCTGGTCCCCTCCGAGTGATGTGATATTACCTACCCAGATGTAAACATCTGGGTAGGTAATATCACATTACTTAAATCTTCTATTGTATAAAATTGATTTACCACTGAGGTCATTAGGTAGGCAGGTTAGAATAATCACGCAAACGCCGAGACTTTTGTCGACATAATAACAATTCTTAAAAAAAAAATTGTGTTCCGGCATTCAGAGGCAAGATAGCCAGTTCCTCAGTTTAATGAGGATTCCGGGTGAAGTGCGCCTCCACCTTCGGCCTTATCTCAACTTGTTACCAGGTGAGATGAAGGCTAAGCGCTTCCCCGTCGTACAATAAAAAAAAAACTCTAAGACCTACGGACCTGAAATTGCCTCATTATGACACCTTGGTGCTTACTGAGAACGGGTTTCAGGAAATTCCCTAAGCGATTGAAATGGGGTAAGACAGTTTGCAGATAAAATTAAAGTTCTACTTTTGGGATGTCATACAAGGGGGTACGGTTATGGTGCTCTCCTTTGCCTTTGCATAGAATCAGCGATATCAACTAGCGAGAGCCCGAGCACAGGTAAATAACGACAGATTAAGTAAAATTTATCGAAGAATATTGTAATAAAAGTATACTGTATCGGAGGATTTATTGTAATAAAGGTATACTTTTGCGTGTCTTGTTTCTTACGTATAATTATGCATGTACTTACGAAAAATAAAGAAACAAGTATTAAGTAACCTAGTTCCCATATTGCAAGCTATGCTTAGGTTGGGGCTAGATGGCGCTGTGTGAAATAAATGTCCTGAAGTATTTTTATTTTACACTTTTATCGTTGTTTTAACATCTTTCTTTTGTATGATAGTCTCTGTGATTAAATACCTAACACAAACCAGACATCATGATATTTAAATTCGGGGCAAACTATTTGTTACAATAATGTGAAGGTCACATTATTGTCTAATCTCCGTGTGCGTTGACTAATACAATGGAACTGGCGAAACAATTACCCGCCTGATGAAGCATGTCGACCTCGTCACAAGTACGACACGAGCCAGTGCCTCTGTAGCCTCGTCACAAGTACGACACTAGCCAGTGCCTCTGTAGCCTCGTCACAAGTACGACACTAGCCAGTGCCTCTGTAGCCTCGTCACAAGTACGACACGAGCCAGTGCCTCTGTAGTCTCGTCACAAGTACGACACGAGCCAGTGCCTCTGTAGTCTCGTCACAAGTACGACACGAGCCAGTACCTCTGTAGCCTCGTCACAAGTACGACACGAGCCAGTGCCTCTGTAGCCTCGTCACAAGTACGACACGAGCCAGTACCTCTGTAGCCTCGTCACAAGTACGACACGAGCCAGTGCCTCTGTAGTCTCGTCACAAGTACGACACGAGCCAGTGCCTCTGTAGCCTCGTCACAAGTACGACACGAGCCAGTGCCTCTGTAGCCTCGTCACAAGTACGACATTAGCCAGTGCCTCTGTAGCCTCGTCACAAGTACGACACTAGCCAGTGCCTCTGTAGCCTCGTCACAAGTACAACACTAGCCAGTGCCTCTGTAGCCTCGTCACAAGTACGACACGAGCCAGTACCTCTGTAGCCTCGTCACAAGTACGACACTAGCCAGTACCTCTGTAGCCTCGTCACAAGTACGACACGAGCCAGTACCTCTGTAGCCTCGTCACAAGTACGACACGAGCCAGTACCTCTGTAGCCTCGTCACAAGTACGACACTAGCCAGTACCTCTGTAGCCTCGTCACAAGTACGACACGAGCCAGTGCCTCTGTAGCCTCGTCACAAGTACGACACGAGCCAGTGCCTCTGTAGCCTCGTCACAAGTACGACACTAGCCAGTGCCTCTGTAGCCTCGTCACAAGTACGACACGAGCCAGTGCCTCTGTAGTCTCGTCACAAGTACGACACTAGCCAGTACCTCTGTAGCCTCGTCACAAGTACGACACGAGCCAGTACCTCTGTAGCCTCGTCACAAGTACGACACTAGCCAGTACCTCTGTAGCCTCGTCACAAGTACGACACTAGCCAGTACCTCTGTAGCCTCGTCACAAGTACGACACGAGCCAGTGCCTCTGTAGCCTCGTCACAAGTACAACACGAGCCAGTGCCTCTGTAGCCTCGTCACAAGTACGACACTAGCCAGTGCCTCTGTAGCCTCGTCACAAGTACGACACGAGCCAGTGCCTCTGTAGCCTCGTCACAAGTACGACACGAGCCAGTACCTCTGTAGTCTCGTCACAAGTACGACACGAGCCAGTACCTCTGTAGCCTCGTCACAAGTACGACACGAGCCAGTACCTCTGTAGCCTCGTCACAAGTACGACACGAGCCAGTGCCTCTGTAGCCTCGTCACAAGTACGACACTAGCCAGTACCTCTGTAGCCTCGTCACAAGTACGACACTAGCCAGTACCTCTGTAGCCTCGTCACAAGTACGACACGAGCCAGTGCCTCTGTTGCCTCGTCACAAACAACACGAGATCTCAGTTTACGAGATCTTAGTTAGTCGTCACAATTACCTTTTTTATATACTGAAACCACCCCTGTATCGACATTAACGGTTGCAAAAAGTATAGAAAGGGGTAAATAAGATCAAAGCCTTAAAAATGTTGAAAACATGAAATATCATATGAAATGGGGGTTTAGACTGCAGATTTCAAATTTGGTAAATTTACCCTTTATAAGGGGATCAGGTATTGATCCGGTCAAAAGAATACTTATTCGGAATATCAAGAAAACAGGTTTATTTTTCGTTATTCACTCAATATGGTTGTCAAACCTAGGGTGTCGACAAAAACTAATAATTTCTTATGAGATGTCATCCAAGGGGTTTGACTGCGCATATCCCATATCAACAGCACATTATTGTCCACCACAATGTGGAAAGAACAAAGAACTTCCTCCAAAACTGTAAGGTTTGGTCTTAATCACAACGCTTGGCAGACAAATTGGTGCTCAAAGTTAAAGTTTTTTTTACACACAGAAAAATGTTGCTGCCTTATTGGTGATGCCCCTTGGTTGACTTAACGGATATCCGTTGGCTGGAGGGGCAGATCTTTCAACCACGACTTCTGTGGCAACGGACCACCTATGAAGTATATCCTTGAAAACAAAAAAATATTGTTTTATATCGGCCCAGGTGTCATTCAGAGTATTCAAGGAACATACATGAAAAAAAACGACGAATTGAGAACATCCTTCTGTTTTTGAAGTCGGTTAAAAAGACAACATCACAATATTTAATGACATTGACATGTACAATGAGAGTTAATCGATGGACACGTTACTGTTGGCCAAGCTATTGACGATGTAAGATGAGCTGGTGGAAGGCTCAGGCAACATTATATATTTAAGAACACCCTTTCATCGGTTTTGAATATTGTGTTGGATGACAGAGCATGGTCGCCGGCCTCTGCCTGTTCGACTGGGCGGCTTCGGTATACGCAAAATATCTTGTGTTGCTTTGCCAGCGTTCTTGTCTTCCGTCTATAGTACACATTCTTTGGGTTGAGAAAATTCTAACTGCATCAATTTTAGCTGTTCCTGGCAATACACTCAAAAGTTCTTATCTTGACGAGGCTCGGCATAGTGCTTGTCCTATTACCGTATCACAAAAACACCTTTCAACACAACGGCAGTGGGACGGTCCTTAGGTAACTAACGGGTACGATTAGCGGATTACGGTCCTTAGGTAATCCAACTGCTTCCTTTGTACATAGTTAGTTAAACTATACATATTATTTTTAATGTTTGTTGATTAGCAGATTTTAATGATAAAATAAGATTAGTATTTGCAATCTAATTTCCTTTATCCAAATACATTAAATTGTTTAGACATTGACCATGATTTAACTGCATTCAGAATAAACTACATTGGCAGTTATATAATACCTTATGAACTTTTAATTAAAATAAATATAGGTACTACTCTGAGTTGGAGCCAAGGTAATTTTACTTTTCTGTGGTACAACTAGTTGAACATAGCAGTTGTTCATATACCATGTGACGTTGGAGGCTAGTAGGCCATATGAAAACACCAGAATAACAATCACAAATTTATTTTGGTTCGTGTTAAGCCCTGGTCACTGATTTTAGGAAGTTGCGTTCGAGAAAGGTGAAGTTAGGTACTCCCCTCGGATGATCCAGGAATGTGGAGCCGATGTCCTTGTGCGTGCTGTGGGTTGCCTTGCTCGGTGGGTAGTAGGTACGTGGATGCGGGTGAAGTGCGCGCCACGTATGTAGAACACGAACAGGTATCAGGCCTCAACCGTAACTACGGACCCTTGGAAATTGGACATAGAAGGGTGTCACAAAAGTGTCCAGGTTCCACTCCCTCTGATAGTCTCTATCACCGGAGCAAGCAAGACCCAAGCATGATTATGAAGGTGATGCCAGTGACGATGAGGAGAGTACGGATAGTGGTGTATTTTACATGACATTATCAGTGCGGAGTTTACAAAAATAATGAAGTAGGTAGGTAGATAAAGTATGAAGTGAGATGATAGGTAGGTACGGCATACCTAGTTATACCTATATTATATACCTAGGTATGAAGTAAACTGTAGAAAATCGTGAAAAGTAGATATAATTATACTTTCTACAGTGCGTAATAAGCATTATAAGCAGTAGGCTAAGAAGGAAGAGGAAATAAACATAAAAAAAATTACACTATTGAAAAGCCCGTTACAAAACTAAAATATCTACCTACATTATTTGTGAGAAAAAAATTGTTCAACACTTACCGAAAACAGGGTTTTACACTGAATTTAGGATTACTTTCAGAAATGTGAGAGTATAGGTTTAGAAATACGTAAACCGGGCAAATAATCGTTGGGCTTGTGCAAAATGACGTGTTCTCAATTCCTGAGTATCTGTGCGCGACTGGCAACTGCCAGCCAGGCCCGGCCTGCTTGCGATAGGCGCGAGCGGCGGCGGCAAAGTTAAAGTCAAAGTCAAATATTTTTATTCATTAAAATTTTTAGGATCATTTTGAAACGTCAAATCTACCGCCTGTTCGGAATTGCGACCAGCACACAAGGAGAAAGGCAAGAACCTCGGGCTGATTAATTTTTTGATGATCCATTTAACATTTAGGTACAGTGTTTATAATATAAACACTGTACCTAAATGTTAAATGGATCATTTAATAACATTACAAGTGTTACCTACATCATAAAACTAAAAACTTAATATTATCTTAAAACATTGATTATTACATAACTATCTAATGGGCAGTTTCTTAACATTGAGAAATCACCATTTAACTGTCAACTGGTATAGCAACATCGGGCCACGCGTTTTTATCGTCGATATAGTCACTTATTTTGTAGTAGGCTCTTTTAATTAAATTATTCTTTATATAGAGTTTGGTGGCGCTTTGAGGAAGCTTATTAGAGAATCGTACATAGTTTCCTAAAAATGAATTATTTACTTTTCCTAAGCGATACCTAGGTAAGTCAAGTTTATTTTTATTTCTAGTATCAACACTGTGTACATCACTTCTTTTACCAAACTCACCAATGTTCCTGTGAGCGTGCATTAGATTTTCATATATATATTGGGAGCTGACTGTAAGAATACCAATCTCTTTAAAACGTTCCCTGAAAGACTCACGAGTTTTCTATTTATAAATTGCCCGTACAGCTCTCATTTGCAGGATAAAAATGCCTTCAATATCTGCTGCATTTCCCCATAAAAATATGCCATAGGACATAACGCTGTGAAAGTAACTAAAATAAACTAACCTCGCCGTGGTTTCATCAGTAAGACGCCTTATGGTACGTACTGCGTAAGCTGCCGAACTTAGCCGGCTAGCTAATGTATTAATATGAATACCCCATTGCAACTTTGCTTCGATATTTAAACCCAAGAAAGTAGTTGCTTCCATAAAGTTAAGTATTTCCCCATTTAAGATAATGTTAGCATTGCTGACTTGAACGTTAGGCAAAGTGAATCTAATGCATTTGGTTTTTTTTCTCATTTAATAAAAGGTTATTTACCGTAAACCAATCAAGAACTCTAGCTAGAGAAGCATTTACACAATCATAATTATCTTTAGCCCTATCAACTCTAAATATTAATGAAGTATCGTCTGCAAACAATAAAATATCACATAAATCCCCTACACAGGAAGGCAGATCATTGACATAGACTAGAAACAATAAATGCCCCAAGATTGACCCTTGTGGTACACCGATGTTAGTGGATGTTCCCGAAGATTTGTTACCGTTAATGTCTGCTTTTTGAATGCGATTCGATAAGTAGCTACGCATGAGGCTTATTGCCTGATTCTGAATACCATAGTGATTTAGCTTTGAGATTAAGGTGTCATGATCTACGCAATCGGAAGCCTTAGATAAATCACAGAATACTCCTATGGCATCCTGTTTTCCTTCCCAGGCTTCAAAAACGTATTTTAACAGCATAGCACCAGCGTCAGTGGTTGAACGACCTTTAGTAAACCCAAATTGTTTTTCATGAAGTAGCCTGTTACAGTTAAAATGTGACAACAACTAGTTAAGAATAGGTTTTTCAAATATTTTACTACATGCTGGCAGAATTGAGATTGGTCGATAATTTCCTGGATCCTTTTCATTTCCAGATTTGAATAAAGGAATCAACTTGCTATATTTCATAAGATCTGGAAAAATTCCTTCGTCGATGCTTCTATTAAATATATATGCTAGACATGGTGCTATATCAATAACAATCGTGCTTAAGATCTTTACGGACATCCCCAGAGATCTTCAGTATTTTTAATATTTATTGACTAAGCTTTTACAATACAATCAGCATTGACGTGTCTGAAGCTAAAAGAAGCATTACACCTTTCAACATTTATTTCAAGAAAGGCTAAAGCACAATCAACAGAGGAGTTTAATGGTCGAGTAACAATTTTTGGTACACAAGAGAAGAAGCGGTTAAATTCATTAGCGACTTCATAGTTATCAGTCAAAATTCTGTAGTCAACTTTTAAGTTTAATCTTTTTTTTTAAAGTTCATACAATCTACTCCTACTTTTATAGATACCGGCTGTTGCCCAATCTGCAAACATGGAACCAGATTTAGCTTTGCACGTTTTTTGTGGAAACGAATACTCGTGTTCTTTATGTATTAGATTAGACAATATATTATAAAGCTCATTTGGATCATTCAAGCATGGGATCAGGGAAATCTTTTGACTAATGTTATTTTGGAATTTTATGATGCTTCAGTAATTGGTCTGTATGTGATTTCCGGCAGCTCTTGTTGTAAATTTTAATCAAATAAAACATATTGACCATAATGGTCTGAATCAAATTTTTTAAACACGTCTTTTTCAAGGGGTATACCCCTTGAAAAAGACGTGTTCACTACAATATACATTATATACATCTATGCAAGTGGCAGTTGTAAGAGTTATCCTAGTTGGTTTATCGAATTGGTGCTTAAGGTTGAAACATTTAAATAAGCTAATGATTTTTTCAGTTAGAGGATTTACAGGTATATCAATATTGAAGTCACCGAGCACTATTATTGATTTATTACGACTGAACATTTTGCTTAGTACATTTTCCATAGTGGACTCAAATAGCGCGTAATTTGCTTGGGGAGGACGATAGACACATACCACTATACTATACGGCGACGCCGGTTCTAGAATCGAACGTAGTAGGCGAGACTAGGTACTCTAACACTAATAGTTACGGACTAGGCAATCCAAGTACTGTCACCGAGCTACGTAAGTGTGGGCTATAATTTAAGATCACTCGATGAGCGTTTGCTCACCGCGAATGGTGACTAAGTTAATCCAACCAAATTTAAAATGACATTTACCACTATCTGGTCGCGTTGTACCATGCACCAATTTAAAATAGGCCGACAGCGTTTCTATCGAGCGTAACTTGATAATTAGTTACTTTTTAAGGCGTAAGATGTCACTAAATGTTTCAAATCTAGAATTTATATATGACAATTCTGAACCATACTGCCCTTCTCGTTCAAACAAATACAGTAAGATGGCGCTGTTTCTGCCTTTTTTTTACGGCGGCGTTATTTCCCCAGTTTGACGGCACCTACCTAGTAGGAAGCTAGGTACCTTGCTACCTAATTGATTGAAGACTAAAACATTTATTAATCAACAAGGCTTTATTTACCAGAACTTAAACCTTATCTTTAAGGAAATCTACTGCTTGAAAAAGATAGTAGGTAGGATAGGCAGGTTTAAGTAGGTAGGTACTATCTACTCACAAAACAAAATGTAAATATATCTTATCCCTATTTTATTATAATTGTAATTTAATTGGTGCTTATTTACGTACTTACTCACTCTACTCTCATTGTGAAAATCCAAGCGATGGGAAGTTATAACTTTACGAACGCGTAAAGTAAAGTTTACGCCAAAATAATCGTCGTTGGTTGAAACAATCAATCATGAGCGATAGCGTCCCCACTCTCGTCCGATAGTCGAAGCTCGATAGGTTTGCCGTACAAATCTTGCACTCGCGAATTGTGTTTCATATTAATTACACTAGATGGCGATGTGCTAATTTCATACAAATCGTGCAAACGCTAACGCGATCGAGTAGGTATGGAGCAATATTACAACTGACACTCGCCACTCAGTTGGAAAATAACCCCTCCGTTGTACCACAGGTCATAAAAATAAATTGTAGAAAACAAATATTCTGACAGTTGAAACATGGATAGTTTACTTACCGTGCAGCCAGTTGGACATTAGGGTTGGACCACGGGTCGGTAGCGATTCAGAAGAGCGGACGATATGCTACACTTTCAATTGAAAAATAGTAAAATAAACTTATAAAATTTGACTATCAATCACTTATAAACAATTAACTTATTTGACATTATTCTTTAAAACTAATTCACAGAGGTATCTGAGTAAAATACATTAAAGTCGTATTAATGTATTTCTTCAGATCAATTCATATTTTGCAGATTCCTAAGTACCTACATACATTAATGGATTCAGGACGTTTATTGCCCATGGTCCGATAGCGGAGATCTACTGGTCGAACCATGGGTATTTTTTTTTTGTCTGTGGTCCTATCAATTGAACCACGGGCAAATCTAACTACCCGTTGTCCTATCGATAGTAATAAGTGAAAGTTTGTTTACCCGTGGTTCTATCAAAACTAAATGGCGTAGGTAAAATAATTCTCTTAACACGAAAACTTCATGCAGGAAAATTGTGACAGATATAATCAGAAGAAAATAAATCGTATCGACACTTATCCCTAGCATTAATTAAAATTCAGAAGTCGATTTAAAAAGTGATATTTGTTTCATTGATAGAAAAGGTGGTACAATAATTATTTGCCGATTACCAATATTACAAAATGCGTAGCAATTTACAAATATAACACATATAACAGGGTTATTAGATGGCTGTCATGTTTGGTTTCAGTCATGTTCTATGATTTGTCATATTCTGGTTTGGTCATGTTCCGATTTGGTCATGTTCTCCTTTAGTCATGTTCTTGTTTAGTCATAGTAACATCTAAACTCTTGACTAGAGACACTCATTACATCAACAAATAATATAACACATTGAATTAAACTTTTTGGGGATTTTACTACAATTTATGTCATGTAGGGTTTAACCTTTTTGCTAAAAAAGTCAAAGTCTAAGTCAAAAATTCTTTATTCATTAAGATTTTTTAGGATCATTTTGAAACGTCAAATCTACCGCCGCCTGTTCGGAATCGTGACCAGCACACGAGGAGAAAGGCACGAAACTTGCGCTGGTTAATTTTCTGATGAACCATTCAACATTTAGATATACAGGTTAAGTATTTAGGTTTAGATAAACCTAAATACTTAATACTATCTTAAAACATTTGTTATTAGGTACCTACCTATCTACCTAATGGGCAGTTTTTTAACATTGAGAAATCACCATTTAGCTGTCAACTGGTATATTAACATTGGGCCACGCGTTCTTATCGTTGATATATTCACTAATTTTGTAGTAGGCACTTTTATTTAATTTATTCCTTATAAACAATCTGAATTTACGAGCAGAGAGTTTGGTAGCACTTTGAGGAAGCTAATTATAGAATCTCACACAGTTTCCTAAGAATGAATGATTAACTTTTCCTAAGCGATACCTAGGTATATCAATTTTATTTTTATTTCTAGTATTAACTCTGTGTACATCACTTCTTGTACTAAACTCATCAATGTTTCTGTGAGCGTGCATTAGATTTTCATAAAAGTATTGGGAGCGACTGTAAGAATACATTTCTCTTTAAAACGTTCCCTGAGAGAGTCACAAGTTTTCGTTTTATAAATTGCCCGTACAGCTCTCTTCTGCAGAATAAAAATATTTTCAATATCAGCTGCACTTCCCCATAAAAATATCTCATAAGACATAATACTGTGAAAGTAACTAAAATAAACTAACCTCACCGTTGCTTCATCAGTAAGATGCCTTATTGTACGTACAGCGTATGCAGCCGAGCTTAATCTGCTATCTAATGACTCAATATGAATACCCCATTGCAACTTTGCAATGGGGTATTCACATAACAATATTTAAACCTAAGAAAGTAGTTTCTTCAATAAAGTTAAGTGTTTCCCCATTTAAGATAATGTTAGCATTGCTGACTTGAACAGTAGGCAAAGTGAATCGGATACATTTAGTTTTTTTTTCATTTAAAAGGAGATTATTTACTGTTAGTAAAACAATCAAGAACTTTAGCTAGAGAAGCATTTACATAATCATAATTATATTTAGCCCTATCGACTCTAAATATTAATGGAGTATCGTCGGCAATCAATACTAAATTTAAGAGTAGTAGAAGCCCCTTGTGGAAGGGCTCGTCCGAAGATTTACTATTACAATACTTATTTCGGCCGCCAAGCAGCATTACTGTGTTTCGGTTTGAAGGGTATGGTTGCCGGTGAAATTACGGGTACGTGAGGCTTAACACCTTTATGCCTTAAGTTGACGGGCACAATGCAGTGCCGTGTAGGCTATGTCGCCAACATAGGATGGTAGATAATTGACATAGACTAATTTGAATGTCTAACCTTGTACCTATACTTTTTCTCATTTGACTGTATATGATGGATATGAAATATGACTAAAGCAGTATATGACGAACGCAGAATATGACAAAGGCAAAACATGACAAAAGGAGAATATGACCAAGCGTAGAACATGACTAAAACCGAACATGACAACCATATAATAACCCATATTATATATTAATGGAATAAATTCGAAAAGAAGGTCGCCCATTTTGATTAAAAATGATAATTTTATTTTGCAAATACAAATAGAGTTCCTAAATACCGAAATAAATTACTATCGGACATGCATAAGTTACATACTTTATTACATAAGCTTTTTTTTTAGTTCGTCAGAAGCATTGTTTTTTTATTGTCAGGAGTGAATGTTAAAAAAACTTATGTTACTTTGGTACTTTATTTTATTTACGTAGGTACTTAATTGTTTTATTTTTCTCTCTAACTAATGTTATAGTAGTACCATGGGTAAAAATAGTTTGCGTGTGGATTGAGTGATGGACTTACGTGTGGTGTGAGGGCCACCTTGTTAAAACTCTTTGAAAATGTGCTCAGGATTTAGTGATCCCAAAGAATTGTGAAAGTTGGAATCAGAATTTGTGAAAGTCAAATAAGCGAGTTATGAACTGTATGCTCCATTTTAAAAGATAAATAGATTTTTACAAAGTCAAGGAATAGTTTAGGGAATAATTGTGAAAACTTCATGGTGAAGATAAAAAATTGTGAAACCTTTGGAAAGTTTTGTATGATGCCACTGGGATCATGAATTAAGGACATTATGGAATAAGCCTTGGTGACAAAGTTGTGGTCAACTAACTAGAACAATCAATCAGCCAGCATGAAAACTCGTGTTTCAAATTATACATGATATATTTTTAACACTTTTTAGTGGAATAATTGTACTGAACTTGTTAAAACTATTCACAAATATTCAATACATTTGACGGCTTATATGAATTAAAAGTGTGCAAAAATATTTATTTTGGTCCTACTCTACAAGTAGATCCAGTACCAATACAATGATATTTTTATAATGGTGATTCGATTGATAAAAGCACAGGCAAAAAAATATTTGCCCATGGATCGACCAGTAGAACTCCGCGATCGGACCACGTAATAAAATATTGAGGGCCCTAGTTATACCGCTGGAAGTCTCTTAAAAAAATTAATAATTTCTATCGTATTGTCATCCCATTAGGTTCATTAGGACCAGTGTACTGTTTGGTATAGTCTGTCCGTTAAGTCTAATTCCCGGTTAGGTGAATCCCTTTTGGGTCCAATTACCCATAGGTCTAATAACCGTTTAGTCCAATTCCCGGATTGTCAAATCCTTTTTATCTAAAATCTGTTGAGTCCATTTTCTTGGGCACTATTTTTTTATTTATTTATAGTCATTATAATGCAAATTTCGTAGAGTTCAATGTTTATTTACCTACATCGAAGATTTTTAAGTATACTTAGTCTAAAAATTTACATGTTATCAAATCTAAGAAGTACATTTTGACGTTTCGCATTTCTTGTTACGCTAAAACTGTGTTCAAACGTAGACACAAAATATTACAAACAGTTATTCTTATAATGTCGAGAAATTATTTACTCAGATAAATAATTATATTTATTAAATATTCCTGTACATTAATCTATACTTGAATCTCGTAAAACTAATTTAAAACATAAACAATCAGTAAAATTGTAAATAAGGTTTACGTTTATACAATGTTATGTCATTATGTTGTTTACAGTAGTGCTGCGACAGTTTAAAATTCTTGAGTTTCCAAATAATCGGTAAAAATATTGAAATAATTTAATTAATCGAACCTACTTTTTGGCGAAAATTCAGTGAGATAGTTTTGTGTAGTGCGCAAGTGACCAAAATTTAGTTCAGTAGTTCTTAGAATTACATGTCTTGAATAAATATAGGTACCTAAATAAATGAAAAATTTATTTATATTCTAGTAAGTAGTTCGCCCCGAACTGAGATCTCATGATGTCTGGTTTGTAACGGAGATTAATTCTCAAATAGAACGTAATTAACAAACGATAAAAGTGTGCTTTCAATATACCTTTCTCACTTTACTTAAGCACTTTTTCTCTAACTCTATGAACCTGAGTATTCGAGGTTATCTTGTTGCTAACGTAATGTAATTAATATCCTTTCTAACATAAAACGAAGGTTGATGTCGTTTTGAAAAGGGAAAACTTGTATCTCTTTTTATTTTATATCTCAAAAACTATCCCACTTTGCAAAAATCCCCCACCACAATCAAAATATATTACGTTTTATCTATTCAATTTAAATTTCATAAAAATCGGATAATCTGTTCGAGAGTTATGCCGTCACAAACATTGCCACACACATACATTGCCGGATTTCCCAATTATCTTTGTCATGGCATGGCATTTGTCTTTCGAAATCAATCGCTTTTACCGATACTTTTTTGTCTTGACAATTTCAATACGTCACTTGTCACTTGGCAGAATCGGTGAAATGGTTGCAAGCCAAAATAAAGAAGTTGAAGTTGAAGTTCACTCCGTAGGCACAAGTAGGTACAATACAACCTCCAATTTAGTCTGTCGTCTATCGGTGGGTGGCCATCTTGAAAAAAAAATAAGCAGAAATAATTAATTTATTTGGTTTTAATTAAGCGCTACATATTTATTTAACTTCTATCTGAGTTTATAGATTTATCAAAAAAGTAAGCGATTGTTTCCTACGTATAAAGTATCAATATCGATTTTTCAAATTCTCATTAATATTGGATATTTTAGATGGCGATTATTTGGTTCACATCCCTAGACAAGTTTATCTGACAGCTGTCAAAGTGTACTTCTTAGATTTGATGGACTATAGTGACATTTAGAACAGATTTGACATTGGTTTGGTTTCGTGTTGCCATAGGCTGTACTTTAATTCCATTTCAATTATTTTATACTCTTTCCAGTCGGATTGTACGTCAGTCGTACTAGTATGCACTTCAAAAAGGTTTTATGTGATTAGATACTGACTGCGAAAACAATACTGTCCAGCTGGACATTTGCACACAACTTTATTTATTTGTTTTTAGCTGACAAGTTAATGTCTGTGAAATTGTGAAAAAAAAATGGAAATAAATTTTATCAAAAGCCGATTTCACTTAAGTGTTGTGAACAAAAACGGCAGCACTCTGGCGATGTTCTAACCGCGATGTTTGTTCACCATCACTTTAGATCCAAATAGAATAGAAGTGCTACGTAGAAAGGTACACGCGTGCCATCCAGATTAGATCCAAAATGAAATTGATATGGCTATAGATGTAAAAAGGAAGTCTGTGAAAACTTTGGTCCAGTGCAGAAAATATATGAACATAATTTTGAAAATCTCAAGACCAAAGGAGATGAATATATTAAAATGATACCACTTTTGAAATCCAAAAATGCATGTATCGTGCCCGTAAAAAATATTTAGCTGTCGATCGTTTATCTTTTCAAAAATTGGAGGATGTGACGCTGCCTGGAAATCAGAGTGATGATTTTTTTTTGTGTGTGTGATGATGGAACTTTCAAAATTCTTATACAAGGTGGCCCATAAGTCCCTTGAAATGTAAAAAAATCATTAAAAAAAAACTAATTACAATATGAAAAAGGTTTTTATTTGGAAGTAATCTTAATAAAATGGGAATTATTTTTTGAAAATTACATCGTCTAAATGTAATCCGTTACGATCGCGGCACTCCTGTAAGCGACGTCTAAAATTGTCCATCACTGCGCGGCAAGTAACTTCTGTAATGCTTACCATTTCTCGTCGAATATTTTCTTTCAAGACAACGATTGACCGCGGGTTGGTTTCATAAACTTTACTCTTAAGATAACCCCATAAGAAAAAGTCCATTGGGGTCAGATCCGGACTACGTGGTGGCCAGGCAATATCTCCTCTTCGAGAGATAACTTTACTAGGGAAAAGTTGACGAACGACGGGCATAGCGGTGTTAGAGGTATGGGCAGTTGCTCCATCCTGTTGAAACCAGGTCCGCGTATTGAAGCCTGGAAAATTCTGCAACTCTGGTGCAAAAAAGTTCTCGATCATTGCCACATAGCGCTGCGAATTAACAGTAACCGCGCGACCTCTGCTGTCCTCAAAAAAGTAAGGGCCTATGATGCCATGCGCTGACATAGCCGCCCAAACTGTCACTTTAGGGCTATGTAAGGGCCTTTCATGTTTGCGATTTGGATTTTCGCAACTCCAGTAGCGACAATTCTGCTTGTTGACATGGCCGTTGATGTGGAAGTGAGCCTCATCAGAGAATAACACGTTATTAAACGATGTAAAGTGGCCGAACATTTCATTTGCAAAATTTAGTCTGTGCATAGGGTCAGTATCTTTTAATTCCTGTACTAATTGAATCTTGTAAGGGTGAAGAAGTAAATCTTTCTTTAAAATCCGCTGTAATGAAGTTCTGGATAAGTTTAATGCACTGGAACGCTTACGAATAGACTGGGTAGGATTTTCACGAATTGACTGTTTCACTACGTCGATGTTTTCTTCCGTGCGTGATGTCCTTGGTCGACCTGACCGTTTTTTATCCAACGTAGAACCAGTCTCCTCGAACTTAGTAACCCAGTTCTTAATCGTTTGAATACTTGGAGTGTCGTTAAAGTTGCGTAAATTGTGATGTTCTCGAAATTTACGCCGCGCAACGGTAGCAGAATTATTGTTGCGATAAAACTCGCGCACACAAAAAGCACGGTCCGCACCAGTGAAACGCTCCATGGCGACTGAATTCCGAAAGACCGTTGGTGCTTCCCCCGTACCCCGCGCGCCATTCCTGCGCATCGTTTGAATTTTATTCGAAATTTAAATTTCAAAGGACTTATGGGCCACCGTGTATTTTCATCGAAAATTTCTAGAAAAACTATACGGAGTTCCTGTTATATACGGGCTCTTACCGAATAATACAGAGGAAACTTACATTCGGTTTTTCTGTCTAATAAAAGAAAAACTCTGTCGAAATTAATCGATACAAGTGTGATTTTGAGTTTGCACAAATTAATGCCGTAAGAGTAGTATATACATACACCCTGAAGTGAAAGTAAAGGGCTGCTTTTACCATTATAACGAAGCAATATGGAAAGAAAGTAAGAAAATAAAATTGAATACTTCCAAAGAAGGTAGAAACACAACAAGATTAATTTCATTACTGCCTCTAGTGCCTGAAGACGAAATTAATAACGCATTGTTGTCCATAATAAATGAGCAGAACACCAGAGATGAATACATTCCAAAGTTATTTTCAAAAACAGTGGCAAAAGATAAATATTTTTGAAATGCCGAGTTGCGCAGAAGAGAGGCATTGTACGACCATAATTTAGAGGGTTGGCATCGTCGCCTAAATGCCAGAATTCCCAAAACACCGAACTTTTTTCTCTTTTTGCATTGTCTAAAAAAAAGAAAGTATTCATTATGATTTCAGAATAAGAAGGAGTCTATTCCTAGAACCCAACAAAAAATAGGAAAGAACAAGACATCCAATTTGATATAATATACTTTTGGATAAACTCAAAAATGACAACATTACGCTGAAGTCATTTCTGAAAAAAATAATATACATAAAGCTCAGTCACAAGTATCGAAGTAATTGAGCTTCACATTCGGTATCAGTTTAGTTAAAATTAGAAGGATTAAAAGTTATTGTTTGTCATTATTTTTAAGTTACGTTTATCCTTTTAAAATAGATTTATAAAAAAAAACTTTTTATTTGGTCCGTTGGGTCCAGTTACCGTTAGGTACTGTAGACAGAGTAATTGGACTAAAAAGGAAATAGGCAAAATTATCAATAGACTAAAAGGGAAGTTGACGAAACTGGTAACTGGACGTAATGCCGCCTCTACACATAGGCCAGCGCATTCGCCAACGCGCTGGCGGTGCGCTTGCCAACGCGCTTGTGAGTAATCCACACATTGGTAGGTCGTTCCAGGTCGTTCAGTATGGTTTGGTTCGGGCCAATGTGCGGACGGATTCAAAATGGATGTTGAGTCGCTAACAGCTGCAGCTGTATATTTATTCACAGCTTATAATTACTTTGTAAATGTGTACAAGAAAAGGGTGATAAAAAAGAAATGGCAAAAAAGAAGGTGGTGTATGTTATCAATACATCGAAACAGAACAAGGTAAAATAATTTTATTAATAATATGAAAAATAAATATAAAATAATATGAAATAGGCAAGTACTAATTTTGTTGAAAATGTATGATGAATATAATACTACAAATAAACTTTCGATATGGGTCTCATACACAAAGTTGATTATTAGGGTATATTATATAGGGTATTTTTTAATTCACTGGCAGCCTGCTAAGGATATACTACTCATGATAATAATCAACTTTGTGTATGAGACCCATATCGAAAGTTTATTTGTAGTATTATATTCATCATACATTTTCAACAAAATTAGTACTTGCCTATTTCATATTATTTTATATTTATTTTTCATATTATTAATAAAATTATTTTACCTTGTTCTGTTTCGATGTATTGATAACATCCACCACCTTCTTTTTTGCCATTTCTTTTTTATCACCCTTTTCTTGTACCTACACATTTACAAAGTAATTATAAGCTGTGAATAAATATACAGCTGCAGCTGTTAGCGACTCAACATCCATTTTGAATCCGTCCGCACATTGGCCCGAACCAAACCATACTGAACGACCTGGAACGATCTACCAATGTGTGGATTACTCACAAGCGCGTTGGCAAGCGCACCGCCAGCGCGTTGGCGAATGCGCTGGCCTATGTGTAGAGGCGGCATAACGGATAAACTATACCAAACAGTACACTGGTCCTAATGAACTTAATCTTGCTCAGTAAAGATTTATTGAGCACAACATTTTGCTGAGGTAACGCACACTCAGGGGAGGCGGATGGTGAGCAATAACCGGCAATAGCCACCTCAATCCAGATGCACACTGCCAGGGGAAATAAAATTTACTGTAACTACTGCAAACGAGTAGTGTCGCAGGAAATGCTGTTTTACCCATAGCACTACTCGTAATGTCACGGCAAAGAAAAATATCAACTACTAGAAGTGCCGTGTAGTAGTGTCAAGGGAAAAAACGGCATCACCGGTAAAGGCTCATCATGAGTGCTATACTTTAGGTTAGTTGAAAATAAATTCAGGCTAATATGAATTAAAAATACCAACTTAAGGATCCTTACGAAAAATATATTTAGTCAAAAGCACAACAATTTGACAACGCCACTCCATCACGCTCGCACGTCCACCAGCTTGGCGTCTCCCGCCAGTAGGCTCTCACATTGAATACACCGCCAGCTGTTCCTGTACAACAAACATTCACTTGGTGTAAGTGTAACATGTGGAACTACCCAGTTACGGAAACAATACGAGTAACAAGTGTACAGTACATCCCTGTTCTGTAGTTACGCGGGTTATGTAGTTACGCGGTTTCCGTTTTATAGAGTTCATTGGGCGCTGAATCTGTAGCAAATCCGAAGTAATTGATTCATATTTTTCGTTTAATCTCCTTTAAAATTAACAAAAATGTTATACATACATAAATTATATCTAAACTCCGTACATATCGGCTGTACGTCGAGAATCAGGCGGTCACCGATCCACGAAAGACTCATCCATCGATACGTAGATGGTGATGGATGGTAGGATGGATGGTAGGATGGATGGGCGAGATGCCGCTGGCTTGTGACCCAGTCTGAGACATCGGATGGTAGGCATCTCACCTGTTGGGTACGAGCTGCTCGCTGCTGACGCACTCGAGGTGGAAACATGATGAGCAGTGGCTGCATTTGATACAGGCGCAGCCCTCGGTCGTGCGGTTGCAGAATGCACACTCCATTATATGTAGATCTGGAAAAAGGCCATAGTTTACTACCTGTACGACTTCTTCAGTATCAAGAATAACGTTCATGGTAATTTATATTCTCTTCTTCATCTATTTCGATCATCTATCCATAGAAATCTGTGAAAATAGATTTCTATGGATAAAATACCCATACCCATAAAACATGAGAGTATGGGGGGTCTGGAGGAAAGTAATCGTATAAAAGCAACGAAAGCTAACCAATATATCACTTTGTTTATAAATGCTAAATAATTCAACGTTTTTTTGATAATTTCTTCTTTATTTCGTTTTGTATTTGAATTTGAGATTTTTATTCAATTTTATTGAACCGTGTCGTGTGCTGTAAAAAATTTGACTAAAGATAAAAGACAATTTTGTTTTATCATTTGTTCGGATTTTAAATTTTTGAATTTTATTTCTTATCTAGAATGAGAAACTTAAACGATTCTTTAAAGAGTTCTTCAATGTTTTGACTATACAAAATCTTATTAGTTTATCTTTATGATTAATGTAGGTATTCCAACCAATGAAACAAAATAGTAGCTGATAAACTAAGACCAGAAATGATATTTCCTCGATACTACTTTGTAATCAAGCATCTAGTTATCAAAACAATCACCAGAAGAAGACAATCCTCAAAGTGAAAATGTACACAACGTAAACAAGCAACGCAACTCGTTTGTTGGCTGCCGTGTGCGCTGTAAGTTGTGGAAAACCTTCCCGCAAGGGACAAGCATTTGTGTGATAAAAATGTATCTTGTGTTTACTCTGTGGTTGGGTGTTGCATCGTTACTTTAAAACATTATTTTTTGTTAATATTTACTAATAAAAAGTATTCTTCCGTAATCTAAGTATTTCCTTGATAACAGCGTTGCTCAGTGGCTTGATGGCACTGAGTGAGTTGTCAGTAGATTTAATAGGTAACATGGTTCTGGATATGCTCATGTCGTTACAGACGCAGTGGCGATGGAGGGCCCCGGGTGCTGCGCTCGACGCCGGACTGGGGCGAAGGCGCCGTGTGCGGGGAGCATCTGTGGGCTCCCACCGCCACGTCGGGAGACTGCTGCTATGTCGGTGATGCTGAATGCCAGGTACTCTTCCTTGAAGGAGGGGCCCGGGTGCTGCGCTCGACGCCGGACTGGGGCGAAGGCGCCGTGTGCGGGGAGCATCTGTGGGCTCCCACCGCCACGTCGGGAGACTGCTGCTATGTCGGTGATGCTGAATGCCAGGTACTCTTCCTTGAAGGAGGGGCCCGGGTGCTGCGCTCGACGCCGGACTGGGGCGAAGGCGCCGTGTGCGGGGAGCATCTGTGGGCTCCCACCGCCACGTCGGGAGACTGCTGCTATGTCGGTAATGCTGAATGCCAGGTACTCTTCCTTGAAGGAGGGCCCCGGGTGCTGCGCTCGACGCCGGACTGGGGCGAAGGCGCCGTGTGCGGGAAGCATCTGCGGGCTTCCACCGCCACGTCGGTGATGCCGAATGCCAGGTTCCTTGGCTGGTCTTTCAATCCAAAGCCCAAGTCAAACTAAGGCTTAGGGCATTGAAATCGGATAGTGGAACTCGGTACCTGGCTGGATATAGTGAGGAGCTTTCAGGACATCTGCGTGTCCTGAAGCAACAGGCGTCATGATTTTTCGCTTCTTTTTTATTGTACAATGGGTAAGCGCTTGGTCTTCATCTCACCTGGTTACAAGTTAAAAAAATGAAATTGGAGGCGCACTTCACCTAAAATCCTCAAATGCCGAAACACAACAATTTAAAATTGTTTTTACGCTATCAGACTTAAGTAAGATGGTGGTAAATAGTCAGACGGACTTAAAACATGTTTTGAAGCATTCCAACTAATTCGATCAATTTCATAAGTATTCATAATTCCATTTTTCCATTCACAGTCCAATAATTGTGAAAACATGAAATGATCCATTGCTATACAGCGAGTTGTGCGACTTTAGTGTAATCCAACCAAATACCTGTAAATGTAGCTCACCTCGTAAAATGATGTTGACCTTGCCTTTGTATGATTTTGGCACATTCTTCATGATCCACATACCAGACAGAAGTATTCAATTTTAAGAAAATATATTTCTGGTTGTGATGATCTTATTAAAGATGGTGTTAATTTGCCCCCAGAAACACGGATCTCGCATGAAGTGTTCAGCGTGCAAGATAGTCGCGCACTTAGCCTGCATAGACGACCTGCTGGACCGGGTGCAGTTCGGCTGCAAGCCCACCTTCCGAGACGTCGGAGTCCGGCAGTACCGCGAGCAGACAGGCACTCGCCACCACTGGGTGCAACGCAGGTCGGAAAAGGGGAAGTGCAAGGCTTGCGGGAAGGTATGACGTCAACTATCCAGATCTTCTTGTGAATGGTCCGAGGGCTACCACCGTTGGTACCTATTTCTGCCGTAAAGCAACATTGCTATATTCTGTTTTATAGTATGGTTGCCGGTGAAAGTATGGATACACGAGATTTTTAATGGCCCTTGTGGTGTTTACCTATCTTCTTGTGTGCTGGTCGCGATTCCGAACAGATGGTAGATTTGACGTTTCAAATAATCCTAAAAATTTGTATAAATCAAAGCATTATTGTGCTTGATTTAGTTGGTAGTTGGACTTGTTTAAGTCTGCCTGGCCCTAATTACCACCATATTACTTAAGTCTGTTGCCATAACAACAATTTTAAATCGTTGTGTCCCGGCATTCATAGTTAAATAGCAGTTCCTCAGACTGTTAAGGATTCCGGGTGAAGTGCGCTTTCATCTTTGGCCTTATCAATATGCTGTGAACTATTCTTCTAACCATCTAACTCTCTACCTAGAGAGTTAGATGGTTAGTGATACCATCACTAACCATCGTTGCATATATTTTATATGCAAGTGATACTGCATATAAAATAGTAGGTACTACCTAGTACCTACTATTTTATATGCAGTATCACTTGCATCGAAAATGCATGTTTTAATTTTAAGATAAACTTGGATGTGTCCTGTCTGTAAAGTTATTTTCTATCTTGGTACCTACGCGACACGATCGTCATGCATAGACTGCCTTTACACATGCCATAGGGAATACTCGATCTACTTACACTGCCTACCCCACAATAAATCGAAGTGTGATTTATATCACTTACACTATTTTATCTAATGCAATGTTTCTAGTTGTTGGCGGTGGCAGAACAGCAAAGAATGTCCTCTGCTAACCGCCTGTAGATGTCGTTACATTCGACTCAGGTATTTCACCAGGCAATGGGCGGGCTACAACATGCATCTATATAAAAAAACACCTGTGATTACCAACTCACTTGTAAAGCGTGGTGATTATATCACATCCCCCAACCACCTTCGTTGAGAATTGAGATCTATGATCCTATCTAGATAATTCAGTACATGAGTGGATGCTGTCACCTGCTGCATTCAGTAAATGATTTTTAATTCCTTGTTTTATATTTGTCAAAAAATATTGGTCCGAAAATTACAGCCTTTTTCTTGTAACAGTTCAAAAGATATAGCTCTATAAATGGGTTTTCCATAAATATTGGACCCCTACTCTTTATTTTTGAAAATTCTGAATAACCTTTCCATACACCATACCAAGACAAACATACCCTCTAAGTTTAAAGTCTGTAAAACCAGCGGCTTATGCTGTACGTTGTACAGTCAGTCAATCAGTCATGACTTTGAACGCGTGGAGGATGATTTTAGAATAAATGTGATACATTATTTTTTTCATTATTACTCATTATTTTAATCGAAGAGAATGTATATCTATTTTCGAATCAATCGACCCAGAGAATTAAAAGTTTCATGGAAAATGGAACCCACTATTTCACGTGGAATTTAAAGAAACCCTTTCTTAGTGGATATCTACAAATCACAAAGAACACACCCTCCAAATTTCACGTCTCTAGGACCAGCGGTTTGGGCTGTGCGTTGATATATCAGTCAGTCAGGACTTTGAATTTTATTAATATCAGATGGTACGGAACCCTTCGTGCGCGAGTCCGACTCGCACTTGACCGGTTTTATTAAGAATTACTATATTATGTAGTCAAGGTTAGCCCATTTATGTATTTGTTAATTGGATATTGGACAGAGCCTCCTCCAAAAACGGGAGGGTTTTTGCCATAATCACCACGTTTGGCAGGCGGATTGGTGATCACAGTAATGGTGTTATGTAACATACAGCAGGAAGCTGCCGCTTCTTCTGGTGAGGTCCCTTAAATCGGCTTTTACGAGGGGTTTTGAATTATAAGCCACGAATGCTACGGCCGGGTAAATACAGTCATTTGTCGTTAAATGCTTCGATATACCGATTTCATAAAGTATAAGCACGAATATCATACCATGCATTATTCAGTAGTTCCGCTGGCATCATCATAAGACCCTGGTTTGCATGGTTCGTAGAAGAGTACTACATATACAATAATTTTAAATGCGCAACGCTCTAAATATCTAAATAGTATTACTGTTATTTGCTGAAAAAACCCAATATAAGTATTGATTCCACTCCATCATCAGACGTTGGTAGTTTTGACATTCATCCATTGCCTATAGAGCACTCAAAATACACCACTTTATAATGGAAACCAACGTGTTGGTACATCGCTTTTTTTCTGTTAAATAACAATGTTTTTTTTTGTTTTTTTTTTTTCAAAAAAATGAGCTCCTGCTCTTCAATTATGCGCACTTCACCCGGAATCCTCAACAAACTGAGCGACTGGCTATCTTACCTCTGAATGCCGGAACACAACAACTTTAATTATGTATTGAAAAGGAATTTTCTGCCACAGTCCCTGCAAGCCAAGCTGTTGTTTAATACGAAAGAGATCGTTGCACTGAATTGCTCGTGGTGTAAAGACGCGTACCACAACAAGGAGAGCTGCTTTAACCTGCAGCGGATAGGCGAGGACTGCTGTCTGGGTGAGTGACTGCCTGGGTTTGTTAAGACGCATACCACACCAGGGAGAGCTGTTTCAACCTGCAGTAGACAGGCGAGGACTGCTGTCTGGGTGAGTGACTGCCTGGGTTTGTAAAGACGCATACCACACCAGGGAGAGCTGTTTCAACCTGCAGTAGACAGGCGAGGACTGCTGTCTGGGTCAGTGACTGCCTGGGTTTGTAAAGACGCATACCACACCAGGGAGAGCTGTTTCAACCTGCAGTAGACAGGCGAGGACTGCTGTCTGGGTGAGTGACTGCCTGGGTTTGTAAAGACGCATACCACACCAGGGAGAGCTGTTTCAACCTGCAGTAGACAGGCGAGGGCTGCTGTCTAGGTGAGTGACTGCCTGGGTTTGTAAAGACGCATACCACACCAGGGAGAGCTGTTTCAACCTGCAGCAGACAGGCGAGGACTGCTGTCTGGGTAAGTGACTGCCTGGGTTTGCTTTGATGCTGATTAGAGCCGTTATCTCTCCCTAGAGAGAACTGTTGTGTGAATACTCTCAGAATGAGCAAGTTGAAGTCCAGTGGACAGGGCATTGAAGTCGATAACCGCTGGGGAGCATCCTTACTGCTCGGACTTTGGCGATCGTGATTATATGCGCAGCAAAGTGTAAAAAGTCCGGAACTCGAGAAATCGGCGACATTGTTGCGGCCTAGATTGCTATTCGTAACGAGGATTCTACACTACATGCCTTCACTGCATTGACAAAACCCTTGATTTTTTGATACTATGGGCCGCAAATGTTAAGTGTGTTTTTTGATTATTTAATGGATTAATTAGCTCTTAACCTCTTGGCCAGTGCAAGGGTAAGGGTAAGGTCTACGATGGAGCAAGACTTTCCCAGAATGTTCTGGCTCTTTCGCGCATAGACAGAACATGACAAACCGTTTGGTACCGGACTTCGGCAGACGGATGTCACTAGCCAGGTAGACATTTACAAGTTCTACCACCAGTGTTATGTTGTGATCATTCAGCCGAAACCAAAGGTCAGCGATTCTGTGTCCCGAGGTAGGCCACTAGGAGGTAGATCACACCTGAATACCCCTAAATATAGCTTGTCGTTCGCCCCGAACTGAGATCTCGTGATGTCTGGTTTGTGACGGAGATTATATTTCAAATAGAACGTAATGAACAAACGATAAAAGTATTTTTTCAATACACACCTTACTTACCTTAAGTGTTCGAGGCTCTTTCTTGTTGCTAAATTATTATATTTATTATAATATCTTAACTAACATGAAACAAAGGTTGATGACGTTTTGAAGGTGCTCTCAAAACCGTTGCCCTAGTAATCGTGGTTTAAAAATCTACCCCTCCAGCCTACGGATGTCATAAAGTCAACCAAAAAGCTTCTTTCTGTGTTTTAACAAAACTTTAACTGTGAGCACCAATTTGTCTACCAAGCGTGATGATTATGGCGAAACCTTACAGTTATAGAGAAAGTTATTTTCACATTGTGGTGGACAATAATTTACTGTTGATATGGAATATGCGCAGTCAAAACACTTGCATTACACACCAAAAGTTAAAAGATGAAAGGGAAAGAGAGAAAGAAAAGGCAAAAAATGGTATTTCATTTCACACCAATATCTCAAAAACTACCTCACTTAGCGAAATCCCCCGCGACAATCAAATTCTATTTACCTCTTTATCTCTATTCAGTTTAAATAACATGAAAATCGAGAGATATGCCGTCACAAACATTGCCACATACATACAGTGCTGGATTTCCCAACTTAACTCAGAGATCTCGTTCGCTTTGCTCACTCGATCAAAAAACATGTAGCATTATTCAATCTCAACAATAATACCAGCTTAATATACGCATTTTCTTGTCTCACTAGTATTCAATACAGATCACCTTCTTACTTTTACTTTTAAACTTACCTAAATTCACAAACAATCTACAAATAACGAATGGTTTTAAAATCAAATGGCCAATAATACATATCTTGTGCACACACGCCACGAAAAACCTAGGCAACACACGTAACTACAGCACACGTAGCTACAACACACGTAACCACAACACTCGTAACCACAACACACGTAGTCACAAAACACGTAGCCACAACACACGTAACTACAGCACACACAACTCACGTAGCCACACCACTACGTGAATACAGCGATAACTTCTATCAACAGGTGCACAGGCCAACATTATAGTACCACCATCGTGGATCGTTCAACTACCTAGAAATGGTAGTTTCAAATCTTCGTTACGGAAATCGCCGAAGAAGAAAAATGGATCAAAAAAAAAAGGGAAGGATTGTAAGAACGATCAGAAAATGTTCGTGATAAAGCCAATACCGACGGCTGACGTGAAGCCAGTGATCGTGTTTATCAACCCGAAGAGTGGGGGAAACCAGGGGGCGAAGCTACTGCGGACGTTCCAGTGGCTGCTGAACCCGAGGCAGGTGTTCGATCTCACGCAAGGTGGCCCGGGACCGGGGTGAGTTCTAACCGCACACTGAGATTTTGTCTTATTCGCACAAAAGAGTAGTAATATTGATGGAGCTTGTAATTCTAATAATTTTAAATATATTCAACTAGTCAAAATGTTCCCTCTCATTTTGAGAGTATTCAGTAAATCGTTAGGCAACGATTAGTATCATCTAAATTATTGTCTAACATAGAACAAGGTATGGTGAAATGTTATCATGTCACAAAATTTCACAAACGTTTGTAAAAAACGTTAAAATGGGTTCGAGTCCCATTGCGGTGCATTGTGACCAAGTGCAACGTTGTGATTAAATAGTAATAGGGGTACCCATTGATTGAGCAGGTGATGCAGGTTCAGAAATAGATAAAAAAATTTAGAGAACATGTTTACGGTTACAAATAGTTTCCGGGGTTTCAGATTTAGTGTCATTGCATTGCAGTCATTGCAGTAGGTAAACCAGACTATGCCTTACGCTCTTACAGTACACTTTACAATTTTAGAGGAAGTTTTTTTCCACATTGTGGTGGGCAATAATCCTCTCTCATCTTTCTTTCTAAATTGTGTTATTTTTACAGACGATATTTCAATACTATTTAAAAGTTCCATAAACATTGACATTGACTATATAACGAATACCTAGAAACCAACCTAACTATAACAAAGATGATTCAATTCAGAACGTATCAGCGGGCCGCTTAAAATCTTGATTTACTACAAGTAAATCTTGATTTAAAATAAAGATATGAAAAAAAAACTAAAAATTAACTATTCTAATGAATTCACTCTTCTAGGTGTAACCCTTGACACAAATCTGTCAAGGAAAATACATATTCAAAAAACAAAAACTAAGTTATCACGTTTGTTTACGCACTTGGCATTTTAAAAGTTAACACAAACTATGACACTGCGCTGTCAGCATACTACGCATACGCATATGAATGGCTAAACTACGCGTCTATTATTTGGAATAAAAGTACTGACTATCTTCAACTATTTATTATGCAGAAAAAATGTATCAGAATTTTATTTATAATAGGACGTCGAGTTAGTAACAAACCTTATTTTATTGAAAATGAAAAACTGACATTACCATCAATTTACATTTTGCAAGCGTGTTTGTTTACAAGGCACAATAGACATGTGTATTAATCGAATATAGAAAACCAACAAAACAAACTAATACTACCCACGACTACTTTGGAAACAGTTCATAACAGCCCTCTAAATAAAGACTTGTCAAAATATACAATCAGCTGCCCAACAGAATAAAAGTTGAAGAGAAAAGACTCATTGTACAAAAAAAATATCTATATTTTAATACGAAATTTAATTAATAACACCATTTATCTGGTAGTACCCAATCGAATAACCATGACATATGGGTATAATCGAAACAATCAAATACAAACAATCCGATTCATATAAAAAATATAATACTTTTAAAGACCGTGTTTTCGACATCTGTGTTTGTTATTTTATTTTTTTGTAATTTTAGTCTAAAAGCGCTGTATGAATTTCGATAAACATTTGATGGAAACCAAACAAAAGCAGAATCATCATAATCATAATTGGCGGAATTTCAATTTATTTGCATAGGTACTGAAGGCGCTATCGTGGAGGTAGCAGCATTGCTGTATTCCGGTTCGAAGGGTGTGGTTGCCGGTGAAATGACGGGCATGTGATTAACACCTTTATGCCTCAAGTTGACAGGCGCAATGCAGTGCCGTGTAGGCACGTATGTTATAGTAAGAAATTGTTATAGACAAGAGTGGACTTAACATCCGGTGAGCTACTTGCTTGTTGTGCTGTCTCCTAGTTGTATAAAAAAGGTACCTACGGTTTGCAAAGACACACAGCTTCGTGACTAAGTATACTTGACTTTATTACTTTGTTGTCAGACTGGAGCTGTTCCGCAAGGTGGGCAACTTGCGGGTCCTGGCATGCGGCGGCGACGGCACAGTGGGCTGGGTGTTGAGCGTGCTGGACGGCATGGGGAGCAGGCCAGCCGTGGGCGTGTTGCCGCTCGGCACCGGCAACGACCTGGCGCGCGCACTCGGCTGGGGCGGGGTGGGTGCCTGCTACTTATCTTCTTTCCCCTTGGACACTCTTTTAATTTTAATATTAACTACATACACGCACACACATAGGATATCCTCTCTTTTATTTATTCCTTTCCCTTGGAACTTATGGACTATGCTCCATAAGTTCGTCATCGAACCTTGAGCGTAGATATCTCTATAATGTTTGTTGGCCTGTACCTATAGTACCTATGAATGAATGAATGAAATGAATGAATGAATGAAAAATACTTTATTGCACACCTTAAAAATCAAAACTGGATAACTTAAAAATAAATGTATATACAATGGGCGGTCTTATCGTTAAGAAGCTATTTATTCCAGACAACCTTTGGATGGAGAGGATTTCATGGCTAAAGAGGTGGTTGGTGGTGCACATATTAATTTATTAGGGTCTAGCTAAATTACCTAAACGTATATCATACATTATAAGTAAAGCTATGCTACAAATATACAAACTACTTATATAATATAAATATAAATACCTACATATTATACACTATGTACGTAAGTACATATATATAAGTACATAGTATAGTATGTAAATACTATACTATACAAATATAATACACAAATATAAATATATATTTATATATATATACATTTACTTAGATGGATGATAATTATAATAAATGTTCTAGAAGTACCATGATAAAAACATATAAAACGGCGCAGAAAACAGCAAATACATGTTGTGGTGACGAAGGATGAGACTATTTAAACAGGTTCATTTAAGTAATAGTTATTTGTTATACAAGAGTGCAAAGTTGCTTTTTAACCGCGTGTTCAATTTTGATGACCGAGCAAGCGAAGGATTCTCGAAGCGAAGGAATCCTGAGCGTCAGCGAGGGAATCAAAAGAGCACGAGGTGAAAAATCTTTGCACTCGAGTGCAACACGTAACTTTTCATTCCACCTCAGCGAGGAAATGACTAAATGCAAAAAAAAAACGTTTACAATCACAAGATAGGTACTTTTATTTCAGTTTAGGTATTAACTTCTACATTATGACAGGTAAGTATTACAGAATAATCTTTAAATTATAACAAAATAATACTATGGTATAATTAAGAAAATTTGAAAGTAGCGTTGCTACAGTTATTTAAATTGAGTGTAATATTTTTGTTTGGTACTGTAATATTGGTGTTATTCACTTGTGTACTGTTTTTCGGTAAACTATCTGTCATACTTAATAGTTGTACCGATTCATCGGATTCCCTTGGCGTAAATGTTGGCATGAGAGGGCGATGGTTAGGTGTTTAGTAATGGCTCATTTTTTATGTAGAAGGGCCAGTCCAAGGATCTGACTGCGGCTCTTTCAGTGTAATGGCTCCTACGATGCCTTTACAAGTAATACACCAAGAAGGTTCCGATTTCGAGTTTTTAACAAATTAGAAAAGGTTGTATGATGAATTCGGCACCATGGAGGTAGAAGTAAATAGGTTTATTGATGTTTTGAATTCACAAACTTAGTGCACACGATGTTCTAAATTCAATTTTACTTTAACCTCTAGCGGATAAAAACGGCTTTTGCACTCAGATATCGAATAGTAAAAATACTCTTTCCGAGATGGTGGGATGAAAAAACATTTAACCCTAACTTTGAACACAGCCAGAGAAGGTGATTGCCTTATTGAAAGCGGCAACGCGTTCCATAAGCGTACAGCCTCCACAGTAAAAGAATAATTGTAAATACTAGTTTTGTGAGCAGGGAATTTCAGAACAAGAGTTTCAGACGATCGGAGAGAGCGGGAATGTGAGAGGTGCAGGAATTCAAAGCGTTCCTTTAAGTAATTGGGGGTCAAAGGATTTCGGAGGATATTGAATAAAAGAGAAAAAATGAGAGAGTTCCGGCGAAGGCGAATTGGGAGCCACTTAAGCTTCGAGCGAAATTCAGAAACATGGTCATATTTTCGAAGACCGAAAATGAACCTTATACAAACATTTTGAAGTCGCTCAAGTTTACTAAGCTGCTCCTCCGTGATATCAAGATAGCAGACGTCAGCATAATCAAGTATAGGAAGGAGAAGAGATTGAGCAAGCATAATTTTAGTGGCAGTTGGAATAAAATTGCGCAATCTCCTGAGAGGGGCACTAGCTGCAAAAAGCTTCCGACTGACGGAAACAAGTTGTGTACCCCAGGACATGCCACTGTCGATGAAAATACCCAAATCCTTGACTGATTTACTGAATGGAACAATCACACCATCAAACATAACATGAGGGAGTGTTGTCCAATCGATGTTAGAGATGGTACGTGAGCTACCAGCAATAATAACTTGCGTTTTTGATGGGTTGATGTTGAGACCGTAAGCCTTGCTCCACTCACTTTGGTTAACATACCTATATCACAGGTATGTTAACCAAATTTCTAAATGTCTTTTTACATGCTATCTGAATATAATTTTAAGCTTCAAGTAAGTATCTAGTAAAGGAATCTTGAAAACTCGCACCCCATGGTGTTCCTACCGTCAAATCCTACCGTGGCAAATATGACGCGTTTACGCTCCTAGAAAATAGATAGCATGGAGATCTTATTTGTTCACTAATAACACTAAAATATATGGTATATTTTAGAATTTCCAAAATAAAGTTTGCGTATCTGACTCGCACTTGGCTGGTCTGACAACTATTTTTTATTTAAAACACAGCCTTTTAATTTGAATTGAATGTGCCATAGGAAACTTCAATTCAAAATTATGCCAAGACAAAATAAACTGTTTGTAACTGCTGAGAGTCAAGTAAAATGCTGAGTTAATAAAAATAATACTTCATTAATTACCTGTTAAATATTTATTTGAGTGATCCAGCCTATACCTTCTTGTGCCTATTTAAAAAATGCGGGTAAAAGCTAGTCTGTATGTATATAATAAGTAGTATTTCTATAGATTTAATGAAATAAGAGGCAAACTGCGAAAAAAACTCTTAAAAAGAAAGCGGTCGGGGGGGACACCCACATCTCGGTAACTCATGACCTCCGCATCGAAAACCGAACACAGTTCCTTTTTCTCTACACCATGAAGGTTTGCTTTAAAATCAATAGCTGAATATAAGTAGATCTTCTACAAACTACTTGAGCTGCCGCTTTCCAGTAACTTCAGACCGTCCGTTCACCTGCAGATATGCCGCGTAACTAATCGACGATCTCATAAGACTACGTTTCTATGGACAGGGCTACGAAGACGAACCCATCTCGAAGATCTTAGCAAACATCGGAGAGAGCGACACGATCCTCCTGGACCGCTGGCAGCTGACCGTGGAACCGAACACCGCCACGAACGTGGAGGCCAGCCAAGCGAACTCCTCTCTGCCTCTGAGCGTTATGAACAACTACTTCTCGTTCGGAGTCGATGCACAGATTGCTTTGGAGTTCCACGAGGCACGAGGTAACGCTTCATAACTCATTGTATACCGCGAACGTACGAATTACAACTTATTTCACCGTAATTTTAATCTAGACGTCATCATATTCAACATTTAGAAAATTGAATTGATTTGTATAATCAGACTTATTTGGCGAATAAAAGATATTAATTTTCCATTTCCATATAATAAGTTTTCAATCAATAAATTGCAGGAAAGGCTATTTGCGGATAGCAGCAGATAGTCGTCAGTTCCATGAGTCTCGATGTTACGAGGCCTAAATAATAGTTAGACGATTGTAAATTTCAAGGAATGCTATTACGATATTACGATAAAACCGATTACCATTTATATATTTTATATTATATATGGTATTTATATATTTTAACAGCCTCTGTGGTCTAGTGGTTCAACCCACCGATTTCAGATCCAGAGGTCCCGGGTTCGATCCCTATGGGGAGTACAATATATGGGCTTGGTTTGGTTGGTGGTAGGATTTTGTTTAAGTCCGCCTGGTTAGCTACCACCATCTTACCTAATTCTGTCGCCATAATAACAATTCTTAAAAAAATGTTGTGTTCCGGCATTCAGAGGTAAGATAGCCAGTTCCTCAATTTGTTGAGGATTCCGGGTGAAGTGCGCCTTCATCTTCGACCTTATCTCAACTTGTTACCAGGTGAGATGAAGGCCAAGCGCTTCCTCGTCGTAAAATAAAAAATAAAAATAAAAAGATACCTAACAAGGACCTTTGTTCTGAAACAAAATAAATGTATTCCTATCCTTTTCAAGGGTTTTATTCAAGGGCAATAATCTAAAAACTTAGCTTCTGTTACATGATGATTTGACACATTGATGATCTGATATGAGACCATGTTAATTCAAGTCTATTTTATGTTTGACAGAAGCGCATCCAGAGAAATTCAACTCGCGGATAAAGAATAAGCTATTTTACGGCACAGCGGGCGGCAAGGACCTGATGGTCAGGAAATGGAGGGACCTGACGGCATCCATCACGGTTGAGTGTGACGGCAAGGATCTCACACCGGTCCTCAGGGAGCTCAGAGTCCACGCTGTCGTCTTCTTGAACATTCCAAGGTAAAACCTTATTAATTAAAAAAAAATAGACTCATGTAAAGCTGATATTAATTGAAAAATATACCTAATTGTGTTTCGCTTAAAAAAAGACTTGACATATTCAACATAACGGCGCTTAAAGATTTCTATACTATACGTGGACCGGTAGGGAGTTACTTGGGGGGGGGCAACAGAGTGACGAGGGGTGACGCGGCCACCTTGAGGTCTTGAGCGAGAATCTTTATTTTGATTGGTTAGAGCCAAGCGATTGACCTCCAGCTGGCGTCTGCTTAATAAAGTAAAGGGAGTAAGAGAGAATTTGCGAGAGCAATTTAAGTGCAGGTTGAAAGAAAATCACACACGTCTGAGAGAAGCAGCAACAGCAAAAGTCTTTTGTCTAACTTCAACTAGTTGAGATGCCAATGACAGATGCTGAACTCCATTGCTGTGTCATCAAAAATACTTTACTACTCCACACGACCATAGCCTTCGTTTTCAAAAAGGCTTACTTTGTAAGCTGTGACTTTAATTAGGGCAGTGCTATGTAGTATTATCTGGAAGGAAGCCAGATAGTACAAAATTAAGGAGGTGGAAAAAACTAATTTGATAAGAAAGTGAAGAATGTAAATGGGATCGTACTCGGGAAAAAAATTTGGATCCGACTTTTTCGGAAAGGGCGTAGCTTGTGTCTCTTTCCAGATAGTTAGGAGTGATGATATCAAGAATCTTGAAAATAATAAACTAATACAGTCACTACCAACCGCATTCGAGGAAAAGCCGAGTGTATCCTCCCCACTAGTTTCTGTAAGTACTTATGTCTTTAGGTTAGATAGAGAAGACCTCAATAAAATATTTTTGTCCACTTATTCTTGTTCTATTTTATTAACTTGCAAACCAACTTAACAATAAATTAAGATTAATCAAAAACACCGTCTCCGAAAAACCTGTAGAAATAATTATATATATACCTGTGCTATATCTACCTTTTTTCCTTGATTTTGTTTTCAGCTACGGGGGTGGAACCCACCCGTGGACCAAGTCCAGAAGGGAAGACTGGGTGAATCCATCCACCGACGACGGCCTCATAGAAGTTATCGGATTGACTTCCTTGCAATTGGTAAGTTTCTATTGGAAGGTGCGTGTAGGTATGTCATTGTACCCGATGGGTTTTTATGTCCTGTCCTGTAACTTTACAAATCTTGTGTGTAAGGTAAAGTGAAATTCATTCCCAATGGGGGTACCCATTGGGAATGAATTTACGAAAAACGTGGGAACGATTTTTTTATTCGTAAATACCAGTAGTAGTAGGAAAGCTAGTAATATGCCAATTCTTAATATATGTATATTAAACCACTTTTATGCTACTACATAGTCACAAATTAAGTTGTAAAGTATATCACTCGTACCTTGAATCTCTAGTTGAAATGATCATCTATGTAGGCTGGTGTTTTCAATAATATTAAACACTTGTTTTCATAGAAATGTAAACACATGCTTAGCTACTGAAAATTTTAATAACCAAAGTATTATAAATTATATAATCATAATTATACAAATGAACTAGATGGACAAAACACAGGAAAAATAAGTTCGCGATGTCAAAGCATTTCGGCTAACTTGACAGTTACTAAAAGACTTGTTTATAGTTCTTAAAATAATTTACAGTCGGGTTTTAGTTTTATCTTTCAACTTGTATTACACACCAAGAAAAATGTTTTTTTGGTGTGACGCCATCGCCACTGACGTCACGTAGGTGGTTTTTCTTTGAAACTGGTGATGGTGGTAGACCTAAGGCAGACTATGTTATCCATCCTTCGGCGAGCAGAAAAATAGTAAAACGCCAAGTAGATTGCGAGCTCATTTATTTTCCAAACGGACAGAGTTTCAACATTGGTATTGTAGGTCTTTACAGTCCGACGGCTTGAGCAAGAATGTCCCGAGCTTTTTTTTTTTATGAAAGGACAATACGCTGGTATGGTTCTGAACCTGGAGGGCGACAGCTTTGCGCGGACCTGAATGTCCCGAGCCCGTTCGTCATCCAGTACTTATAGCAAGGTTTGGTCCCGGCAAAACTACATTTTGCACAAATTGAAAGCTCGTTTTGTAGGACAGAGCCACATTATTTACGCTAAAGTTAGGTGGTTATGCAATTCATTTGAAGGCATTGATAGATCCTAGAGTTTCACTTTAGTCTAACTCATATCTGCAGCTCGACTTTAACCGTAATTTAACTTGAACAGTAGTTTAACTTGATCAGTCAAACTTTAATTGTAGTTTTAGTTTTAACTAACTTTGACTGTAGTTTAACTTTACTGTAGTTTAACTTTCAATGTAGTTAACTTTAACTTTGGTTTAACTTTAACTTTGGTTTAACCTTACCAGTGATTTAACTTTAATTGTGGTTTAACTTAATCATCGTTTATTTTTTATCATTAACTCTGGAATAACTTTATCTAAAACTTTTCTAAGGCGAACCTCTAAAAGGCACAAATTAGTTAAATAAGTTATTTGACCGAACATAGTTAACAATAACAATTCCAAAGCATTGATTATTGTATCCTATAGCGAACCAATGGCACTTCACCCCGATATATAATTATGTTTTGAAATTTAGACCTTAAATTAAATTTATTATTAACGTGAGAACCTACCTACTTACAACTAACCTGTTTTATTTTTTTGTTATTTTACAGTTTATTATGACCACTATTATCTACCCTGCATAATTATTATGCACATTTATGACATAATTATCTGATCATAAGACGTTTTTCAGCATTGGACGTACATTGGTTGGCATAATTCGTAGAATTAAAAAAACCACACACATTCATTTTTAATGCGCAACGCTTCTGATACAACTGCTATTCACTGTACAAATTCGTTGATACTAACTTGACTCCATCACCAGACCTTAATATTTTTTACGTTTATGCATTGCACACAGATCACTAAAAATACGCTATAACAATAAAAAAAAAACACAATAACATCGCATTTTGTCTGTTTCATTAATGAAAGTTCCAAGAATCCCAGAAACATGTGTTTATGTATTTACAGGAATCAATAACGACAATTTTAAACATTTATCTTACACGGTTTTAGAGATACGGCACATTTTTAAAGAAAACTTTGAACCCCAATAGTATACGTTGTTCCACCAAGACATATACCCTCCAAATTGCAAGTGTCTTCGATTAGCGGCTTAGGCTGTGCGTTGTCTGTCAGTTTGCATTTTATAATATAACTAGCATACATTGACCCATGTAAAGACTAGCCTTGCAGACTAACAAACACCTAATATATCAAAGTATGTAAAAGGCACGTCATTCCGCGACGTGCTGCATGCTGATTCAGGTAGGTATACATAATATAGGTATGTAGTTGTCGTGTAACGATGTGGTTGTCTCCAACAGCCGATGCTGCAGATGGGCTCGCACGGCACCTGCATCTGCCAATGCAGCTCGGTGAAGATAGTGACCAGCAAGGATATCCCCATGCAGGTAGACGGTGAGGCGTGTCTGGTCGCGCCCTCCGTCATCACCATCTCGCTGCTTAATCAGGCCACCATGCTGGCCAAGAGAAAGCCTGGCCGGCTCAATGCACAGTGAGTTTTTCCTATTGACCTGCATAAACCTGTACTAATAACGATAATTGACTAATAAGTCATTTATTAGCGGCATACAGCCCCCTGCGCGTGCAATACCCATAGCAGTGCGTTCCGAGGGGTGTTGGAGCTGCCGGGCTCCTGCAGCGCATCAGGTACGTTCACGTGGGCGGCCTCCGAGCCATCGTGTGCAAGCGAGTCGCTTCCCTGATGCTGCGGATGCCAGGTGCCAGCTGCCAGCCCCAACAGCCTCCTGTTACGTTGGCTGCGCTAGTGTATTGCCCACTGCACCAAAACGCATGCTTTTAACGCAACGCATTGCACCAAGTTGGTTAAGTTATTTTTAAGATGAAATCAACCCCAGGTAGTTTCAGAGCCGCAGTTGCAACGGATAACTGGGCCAAAAACAAACTCGATTAGATCGCAGAGTTCATTTATTTTCTTTAACCAGAAAATAAAAACCATTTTGGGAAAACTAACAGCTAATAAAACTATAGAAATATAAACAACTTAACTTTTACCTAACTTAACTTACTTACTGATTAAAGGTTTCCACAAATAAGTATGTGACGTTATGATATAAAAGTACACAGTCCTGTGATGATGTAGACGGTAATAAATAACAATGATAAATATTTATAAAGGTATGTACCTATAATAAGTCAAAATTATCAAGTTACTAAATAAAATGAAGACACTATTATTATACTAACCTATCAAAGAATGAGTTGCTCATCAAGTGTTTCATACGCTTGGTAGTTGTATTAAATAAAAGTAATTCAACATTGTCACCAACATTTGCTACAATATTGAAACATCGCCGTGAGGGCAAACGTGCCCTCCGTATAAACGATTTTTTTCTATAGTTCGTGTTTACCCTATGAACTTGGAGAAGATTAGGCTTACCGACTTATTTGGCGGCGCGTTGTGACTGTTATCAAACTTTTTACAAGCTAGTGATTGCCACTGTGGAATAGATTCCATAATGGAGGCAGCTGCGCGTGGAGCGGTGCGGCCTAGGTCAAAAAAATGCCGTTACGGTACCTGAGTGTAGAGTCGACCTTTACTTTTATGTTATATAATAAGAATAATAGTCTATGGTTCTAATGTGGTAACTGTCACTGCCACTGTCGGAATAAACAATCTGTCAAACAGGTGGTTCAAATTTCCCATCTTAAAATTTTGTTTATCAAATCTTGTTACTGATGTAGTTAAATATTTATATCGGTAAATGCAAGTGCTTTAGGATGTGCTATACATTAAAATAATCGCGAAAATGCAAGGAATGAGTGAACATAAGTTTCGGGATGAAACTCGTGGTAAATTATGATAATTTTGCTTTCAAAGTTTTTTCAGCATTTTTTGTGGTTGGGTTTTGTGTTTGGCCTGTCTTTAGATAAATATTTTTATAAATACCTGTTAGAGTAAGTGTAACTAATATGTTTTCCAATAAGCACCAGACTTCTAGTTTTCTGAAAACATTTTACGGAAATATGTAGAATTCAATGTTAAAATAACCAAATTAATAACTTGCCGTGCCGTGCAGGATATTTTCAAAAATGTCCTAATTTTAGGTGCTGTTTGAAAGTGTTGTCCTGAAAAGTTTTGTTGCAAACTATATCAATGTTTAAATGTAATTGTATATTACGGGTATTAAACTACATAAATTATACATCAAAGTTATATGTTAATGCATTCAACAAAAAAAAAAAAACCCAAAATACTTGCCATTTTATTGTGTTACGACAAGTTGGATCGCTCGTAACCCTGGATCTCAAAGCTACTACTCTTATAAATATAATAGGTCTTCACCTCTATGAAGTTGCCGTTTTGTAGTACAGCAAGCTGAGTGCAAACATCCATACTGTATACTTTATAGTTTACGTTAACTTTATTTTATATGGAGATGTGAACAGCGTCTCCTAGCGGCAAGTTTACAAAACTTTTTTGCAAGTGGGAATCTGTTACCATTACTTTTAAAATTGCGTAAACATAAATTTGATAGTTTATTTTATGTTTGGACAGTTTTGCGAGTGTAAACGACCAATTTTGACATTTATCGTGTAAATTACGTTAACTTTGTAGTTACGTCGTTTACTTAAAATTTCTAAGTAAGGAGGAACCGTGATTGTCTTGACTATTATTGTGCGAAAATGGATATATTTATTCACTCACGTCAATATTTTGCGCGTAGAATGATTGAGGTGGCTCATGCTCAAGATGAAAGTGATAAAATGAGGAATATTGGCACAGAATTCCGCAACAAATTTGACCCTACGAAAGGCCTCTCCGAGAATGTTTTCCGTGATAAATATGTTACAAATATTAAAATGTCGTGGTGCCTCGATCGTCCCTCGCTGCGCTCGGGCCGATTTCGGTCTCCATGCGTCAAAAAAAAAGGAAGGTCCGAAAGGTAAAGCGACGGAACCCAAAACGTCTACGTCATAAAAAAATGCACTTGTGCTTGGCCTTGAAAATAAGAGCAAAACTCGTGCTTGGCCATTGAAATTTCAAATTATTTCGAACTCGACACAGATCTTAGTAAAAATCGGCGGATATAGAAGTGGCATTGACATTCCTTTGAAATTGAATTTGAATTTGAAATCTCCATACATTTCCCTTGAAATTGCCACATCTGTTACGCTATAGATCTATGCAATTCTCGAGCATCATCGTCACTTCTATCGAAAACGTTTCGAGTAAACGTAAATAGTAGAGTATAATGACGTTTACACTCGCACATTTTACGTTGACTGACGATGCGTTTGGCGTAACTCGATATACTTGATCGTCACGTTAACGCGATTTTACAAAACGATTTGCACTCAGCTTACTGGTCATTTCGAATAAAAACTATTTCTGAATGTCTATGAATTCTAATTTCAAATTAATTTTATTTTTAAAACATGACATTCTATTTTAAAAAACAGTATTTTGTTTACTGATTAGCTTTATATTTTCATCCCATTTGGTTCTTTTTCGTCATCATGGATACGTCGAGAATTTGGACAACTTCTTAACGGGAAAAAAAATAAATACCCGGGGACAATACAAAATGCCTTTGAAGAGTTTTTTTGCCTCGCGTCCAGCAGACTTCAAGAAGGGCATCGATAAATTGCCACTGCGCTGGCAAAGTTGCCGCAACTTTGCCGCAACTTTGATTGACGGAAATAAATATAGCCCTTAATGATAGTGACGTTATGATAGCAAGTGTCACTGCGCGGGGTCAGCTTTAGTTACTTAGTTATAAAGAGGACTGCAAAAAAATATATTCGGGTTCCTGAAAATATAATGTAGATTAAGATTATCTATGGAATCAACGGAATTCTGATTAATTATTCAATGGAACTCCTCAATGAATATCAGTAAAATATTGTGCTTCGCAAATATGATTATTTCAAAACGAAGGTACATTTAATTTGCAGACAAGCAACTATGGAGAAGCCATCGTTCAGTGTCAAATTGATCTCCATGGCTGACTACGAGCAACACCATTACGACAAGGACTTGATTAACACAGCTGGTATGTTATCATTCATGATTAGATCTACCAGCCTAAAGTAGGCATTAACTTACATAAAACTGAGCCCTGACGGTCTCGGCAAAGGAACGTGGTGCCACAGCTTACCCCGTTGCCGGAGGCCGGAGGTATTGTTATATTAAATATGTCCCAGCGATAATATCTACCTGTTAACCAGAACAGGCTTCAAATATGGTAGGAGTGCCCTCCACTGCGGGACGGCTTGGAGGCCGTCGGTCAATAGATAGTGCCTAAATAATGTTCAGAAGGAGCGAAGACCTCCGTCCGTGCGAGTAAATTATGTCGGTCGAAGGTCGGGCTCAGGCGATTACCTACGTGCAGCAACGGACTGAGGTAGCTAACTTAACGATGATGATGAGTAGGTACAGTTTGGATGAAACTAATATTGTCTCTGTGTGATTATAGCCGAGAGCCTGGGTGAGCTAGTGGTGGACGCTACCTCCGACCTGGAGCAGCTGCGTACTCTGGTGCAGGGGCTGCTCGCGACGTCCTCGGCGCACGCCCACATCCGTGACTGGTGGTTCCTCGACTGTAAGTACTGGCACTAGTCACGGTACGCTGGCGGTGGCCGTTGCCTCTGACATGGAGAAGCTGCGTACTGTGGTGTAGAAGCTGCTCGCGACGTCCTCGGAGCTCGCCCACATCCGTGACTAATGGTTCCTCAAAGTCAAAGTCAAATATTTTTATTTATTAAGATTTATTAGGTTCATTTCGAAACGTCAAATGTAACGCCTGTTCGGAATCATGACCAAGACACAAAGAGAAAGGCAAGAAACTCGGGCTGGTTATTTTTTTGATAATCCATTCAACATTTGCGTAGGTATATAGTTTATGATAAATAAATTACCATTACAAGTATGTTCTTACTTCATAAACCTTAACTGAAAACTATTTTTTACTCTAAAGTCAAAGTCAAAGTCAAATATATTTAATTTTGTAAGATTTTTTAGGATCACTTTGAAACGTCAAATCTACCGCCTGTTCGGAATCGCGACCAGCACTCAAGGAGAAAGGCAAGAACCTCGGGCTGGTTTTTTTTTTCATGATCCATTACAATAGCTTAAATTATCTAATACTAATTACAATTTATTCACTGGAGCAAATTCATTTTTTTTATTGCCAGGCTTACTTATCTTCTAGGTAATCTGAAATGTTATAATAAGCTTTCCTGGATAGCTTTTGTTTTACAAAATTTTTGAATTTATTATTTGACAAGCTTAGCACATCACTTGGCAATTTATTACAAAAGCGTACAGTTTTCCTTATGAACGATTTATTAACCTTATGGAGCCTAGTTGTGGGAACAGCGAGTTTATTCGTATTTCTAGTATTATAATTATGTTTATCACAGTTTTTGTCAAATAAGCTTATGTTTTTACGCGCGTACATAATATTTTCATAAATATATTGGCAGGGCATAGTCAATATATTTATTTCTTTAAAATTGTCTCGTAATGAATCTCTGGGACCCATTTTGTAAACAGCGCGAACAGCCCTCTTCTGCAAAACGAATATGGTGTCTATATCTGCAGCACTTCCCCACAGTATTACGCCATATGACATAATACTGTGAAAGTAACTGAAGTAAACTAGTCTTGCTGTAGCAACATCTGTGAGAAGACGTACCTTCTTTACAGCAAGTCTCTTCGCCAGTTTATCTATGTGTGGGCCCCATTGAAGTTTATTATCCAATTTTAATCCCAAAAATACAGTGGTTTTGACTAATTCTATGTTTTCCTCTTTAACTTTTACATTAACTTCAACTTCAGTTACATTTGGTAAAATAAATCGAATACATTTGGTCTTTTTCTGATTGAGTACTAAGTTATTTACATTAAACCAGTTAACAATTTTCGAGATTGCATTGTTTACGTTGTCAAAGTTAGTCATTTGTCGCTTCAATCTAAATAGAAGTGACGTATCATCTGCAAACAGTACAATATCATGGTCATCTTTAATTATTTGGGGCAGATCATTAATATATACTAAAAACAAGAAAGGCTCCAATATTGAACCCTGCGGCACACCCATGGTAACTAAAGATCCTGAAGAACGCTGGCCGTTCACGTCGACATACTGTATGCGATCATTTAGGTAAGACGTGAGTAAGTCTAGTGCAACACCCTTGATACCATAGTGGTCTAATTTCATAATCAGTGTTTCATGGTGCACGCAGTCAAAAGCCTTAGACAAATCACAAAAGACTGCGATACTAAACTAATACCGGCATCAGCTATAATCTATTGCGACCTAACTACCTAATTGGTAGTTTGTTAACATTGATAAATCACCATTCAGCTGTCAACTGGTATAGCAATTTATATACAATTTGAATTATGAGCAGAGAATTTAGTGGCGCTTTGAGGATCAATGTTCTTGTGAGCGTGCATTAGATTTACATAAATGTATTGAGAGCTGACTGTAAGAATAGCAATCTCTTTAAAACGTTTCCTGAGAGAGTCACGAGTTTTCATTTTATAAATTGTCCGTACAGCTCTCTTTTAAAGAATTAAAATGCTCTCAATATCTGCTATGCTTCCCCATAAAAATATGCCAAAAGACATAATACTGTGAAAGTATCTAAAATAAACTAACCTCGCCGTGGCTTCATCAGTAAGATGCCTACGTACTTACTGCGTAAGCTGCCAAGCCTGCTAGCTAGTGTATCGATATGAATACCTCATTGCAACTTTGCATCGATGTTTAAACCCAAGAACGTTTAGTTGCTTCCATAAAGTTAAGTATATTCCCATTTAAGTTTTTTTTTAATTGATTAAACACTTACAAAAAAATATGTGATATATGACGGAGTTGAAGGAGATTTGTTGTGATGAGTTGGTGTGACGCCCTCGCTGCTGACGTCACGTTTATTGTTTTTGTCTTTAAGAAGCTTGTAGGGATGGCTGTGATGGTAGACCAAAGGCAGACTCCCAGTACTATTCATCCTTCGGTCGGGCAGCAAAAACAGAGTTTCAACATTGGTATTGTAGGTCTTTACAGTCCGAAAGCTTGAGCAAGAATGTCCCGAGCTCGTTCGTCATCCATTATTTATAGCAAGGTTTGGTGCCGGCAAAACAATATTTTGCTTAAGATCTTTACGGAAATCTCTCAGAGATCTTCTGTATTTCTATATTCATTGACTTCAATAAAATCAGCATTGCACTGAAGCTAAAGGAAACATTATACCTTTCAACATTTGTTTCAAGAAAGGCTCACGCACAATTAACAAAGTAGTTTAATGGTCGAGTAACTATTTTTGGTACACTAAGTTCAACTTTTCTTTGCTTTTTCGTTGCTTTTATTTTATTTCATAACTATTATTTTCCTTTTTGTTTGCAAAGATTTCTGAGAAGATTTTTGATTAGTTTTTGACAAAATAGATAATAATGTAGCCTTGACTTTATTTCTGCATATAGTTGTTTCGTAAGAGACATCCGATAGATGCCATTAAAACACAAGAAGATTTTTTTGGATTTACGCATTATGATGATAAGGCTGACGATATGTCAATTAACAAACAACAATAAACATCTCTTAGATGTTTAGAAATGTAAATTAATTTGCGCATACGGCCCGACAGTGCACTGAAATGGTTTTTCTTCAATTATTACGCCAAGATACTTATATGACAGACCAGTTCTATGAGTAGTAAATATAGGGCAGTCACAGCGACCGTGTGCACTATTTTTATGTACTTTGATACCAAGTATGGGTGTAGGTGTTTTACATTGTGAGTTTGTAAAGGACATATTATACTTTATTTTCGTAACGTTCGGTGCTAACAGATTATTTCAAAGCGAGGTAACTACCATCATGAATCCTCCTTCTGCACGAGCTCTGGTATCTTCCCAGTTTTTGCCTTGAGATACAAAAGCAGTATCTGCCGCGTAGGTACGAGTAATTTTCAAGATCCAGTTGTAAGTCTCATAGGTCATTCACGCATATCAGAAAGAATCTGGATGCCAGAACACTTTCCTGGGAGATACTGTGTATTATTTCCTGCTCGCCACTGAGTACATTGCCAATTTTCGTTTTTTTTTCTTATCTGATAGATAACTACACAACAGGCTGTGATTTTTTCCACGTATACCAACTAGTTCTAGCCTTTAGAGTAGTATGGGAATGGAGACAGTAACAGAAGACTTTCGATGAATATAAAAACATACCAATAACTTTTCTTTTTGAAACAATATTGTTAACAACAAAGTCTGTAAGTATAACAATTCTAAAATTATTGTGTTCTGGCATTCAGAGGTAAGATAGCCAGTTCCTCAGCTTGTTGAGGATTCCGGGTGAAGTGCGCCTCCACCTTCGGCCTTATCTTAACATGTTACCAGGTGAGATGAAGGCCAAGCGCTTCCCCGTCGTACAATAAAAAAAACTGCTTTAAATTAGTTTTTAATTAAATTTTTAATTTTACAATCATATGAAAGATTATACGTGTGATAAATAGTAACAGGCTTATTTTATAGCATGAATGATTTATGCTAAATTATGCAAACTAAAATGGACATGCATTTACAATTATTTTCTTGAATTTATTAAAAAACTACCAATGATAATTGATAAAATTGGTTGTTATTCTTCCAACAACATTCATTTAAATTTAAAATGCTCTGAAAATACAGAAAAAAAAACTTCTATAAATCTTAAATAAATCAACAAGGAATTCTACAAGGAATCAATTGTCAAAAAATCTCAAAATAGATATTAGATAAATTCATAGATAGACTTTTGTCAATTTGATTTGAAAAGTCAACCAAATTCACATTTTATTGAATAAATTCATTGGAAACACAAAGCCATGAAAGAACTTTGTGTTCTGTTATCATTTTAATATTTATAAGCACAACGATTTGTGATCCAAAGGATGTGATCATTAAACGCAGCGACTAAAAAGTCGTTGTGCCGACATATACAACCTCTTAAAGTGCGGACAGACTAATAGACAGACAGACAAAGGGAAAGACAAATTTGAAATAAATAATAACCCTTTCCCTCACAGCCGAGACAGCGGAACGGTTCTTCCGCATCGACAAGGCCCAGGAGCACTTGCACTTCCCCTCGGACATCGGCCACGAAGCCATCTACATCCTGGAGGAGCCGGAGCTGCTGATGTCGGACTCCGAGAGCGCGGCCCTCCCCGGTGGCGTGACAGCCTCGCTCGCGCTCGAGACCAGCGAACCTTCCATCTCGCTTGAAACCACTCCGGGGCCCTCCTTGTCTCTTGATATCTCGCAGAGCGTGGACACGCCAAGCTTTGCGCCTTCTACTGAAGTTTCTGAATCACATGTCAGGTGAGCAGGATACTGTATAGTGAAGGTCGCGGCGCACAACTGTCGGAACATGTGATGGACACAGATATCCACTACGTCGCAGAGACGTGCCCACTCTGACAGCAACAGTTGGCGACGACGTTGTCAGTCTCACTATCAACATCAGTTTGTCTGTTGCAACGGTAAATCATACACTTCTATTGGTGATTTTTGACTTGGTCCCACCCATTTTGTCCCACTATTAGTCACTGCTTAGTGGAACCACTAATAAATAAATAAATTAAAAATTTACATAAATAATATATTATTAGTTCTTGGTCTCACTGCATGAAGACTATTAACCATAATTCAAACATTATGGAAACAATATGGACTAGTGACATTCAACTACAATAAAGAGGAAATAATAGGAAATATAAAATAAAAAAAACCGTCCAAGTGCGAGTCGGACTCGCGTGGGTTCCATACAAACCTGTAGGTATATTAAGTAAAAGTTCTAGTATTTTTATGGCTAAATGAAATCCATACTGTACTGTGTGTATATACTGGAGAAGCATAAATTTAAAACTTTAAGGTCTTTTTATAGTTTCGAATTATTAAAAAAAACATTATGTGATGTTACAAAAAAATTAAGATTTCGGAATTTTTCCTTGTTGTTGCTACAAAACGTTGCTTCATGCCAAATTTCAAGATTCTATGTCGACTGGAAGTATCCTTTAGGTTTTGATTCTCTTGCGAGAAGTTACGAGTTTCAAAATATGCGGCTTAAATTGCTGTTTCTTTTGATTGCGTCGAAGGTCTATAATAGACCCGAGTATTTCAGGTGAGATGAATTCTCACCTGATTTGCAGGGCTTTCTTTTTGGCTATCAGCAATTTCACAATTAGTTTTCTGAAATAGCGTTTAACTTTCTTATTTTTACCATTTATTTGTTTATGATCTGACAAGTTTATCTTGTCACTTGGTATGACAATTGCAGGTTTTGAGATGTGCACTTATTAGGAAATGCGCATTTATGAGGTGCACAGAAGAAGTCCTAATTTTGAATCAGACCCAAAAACTACAGTACAGATAGATATGGCTCTTGACTTCTGTAGAAAAAACAGTAGAACCATAATCAGATTATTGATATCAGTGGGACTAGGGTTTTTCTTTTTTTTTATAAATTGTTTGACCACTATCCCTATGCTAGTGGGACCATAAGGCCGGTAGTTCAAAATTGGTGAGATCAGCTGGCTTACCCGTGAACACGATTCCGATCGATCGGTATTGAATTTGTGTCATTTCTTACTCTTGAACACTCTTGAATGCTAACCTAGCGCCAAATTGATTTCATATTGTGTGGATATTGAATGAACTAATAGCTTTTGGAATTGAATTGTCCAATGCCGCAAATAAGTAACGGGTGGGCAACCATGCCGCCATAAAAAATATTTTTTAGTCAAAACAACGATTTGTATACTGGATTCGCTTGAAAATATGTTTAGATTGATGTTTTAAACTATTTGTAATCACTAGGTACTGATAAAAAGCCCAAATTTTGAAGTGTATTAACACAAATTATAGTCCAAAATTAGCGCAATTCCGATTTCAATCCAATGCTATCAAATTGTTTGTCAAGAGGCAATAAGTCAATACTGTTAGAGTATTGGATTGCGATTGATGTTGAATTGGAATTGTTATTGGGTTCGAGGGTAAGCCTGCAAGAGTAAAAATCCTATTTTCACACATGTCATTTGTTTTGTATTGAGATGGCAGGTACCGAATGTGTTTACTGTTGTTTTTTCAAGATTTATTTCCAAAAATGTTCCTCATTTTTACAATGAATTGGTACGTCACCAAGTTGCAGTAAGTGTCATGGTTTTTAAGGCGACCCGGTAGAACTAAACGTAATTTTCAAAACGAATTGGTAGGTATGTCTGATACAAAATAAATATAATAAATAAAATAATAAATAAAAAAAGTCGCCGCAGGAAATATTAGCTCGCTTTGTCAAAGCAATTCGGCTAATTGATTTGTCTATAGCTAGATGTCAGATGAAGCAAGTATAGATCATCGCTACCTGTACACATGCTATATGAAAATGTTTCCAGTCGGGTTTTCGTTTTTTTTTCAGCTTTCAACTTTTTACATTTATAAGAAGTGAAGTACTTGTCTCACAACGCACATAAAGAAGAAGACAATATAAAACAATGTATTTCTTAATGTTTCTAGTGAACCTGGAATCGGCAGTCCTGCGCGTGCGTCCCCAGAGCCGAGCTCCCAGTCACCCTGCGCCGACGCCCCGGAGACTGTCCCCTCTTCGCCCCCCTCCCCCACTGACATCCTCCCCTCTCCGAGCAGCACCACGCTGACGCCGCCAGCCCTGTCCCCGCCGCTGGACACCAGCCCTACCCCGACAGGGCATCAGCCGTCTTTTGATTCTATCGCCAGGTTCAAAACGTATGTACCCACTTAAATGAGCTACGCACTGTTTGCCGAATCACTGTCCTCTGATACAACTGCTATTACGAATCACCGAATAACGCCAGGAAGAGCAATTATTGTTGACCACGGTTGGTCGAATAACGCTTTGTGAAGATATGGTGAGAAGTCCCATCGAGTCGAGGGCTACGGTAAGGTCCCGTATGAGTCACTCTCGCTGGGGTACACGTAGGCTCACAATACCTGGTGGTCCAAGCGATGTTAACTGTTCGGTTGATACCGAACAGTTGGATTGATTGATGGAATGGATTGAAGTATTAATTCGCACTGACGTTTGTTTTAACCGCAAGTAGTTTGTTTTAACTGCAGCCGCACCTAGTTTGGATAGCCTGCACTCTATCTTTCTTCTTTTCAATCTCTCTTTCCATTGCATGCAGCATTCACGAAAAGCTCTTTGGACTTGATCAAGATGTGTTTGGCTTTGGGTGAGCACTCACTTGTGTTTGGATTGATAGGATAATGATGTATTTAACATAATTTACCATTAGCATATCACTTATTATCAATAGATTACAGTGACAATAACTACAACTAAAAGAAACACACTAACGTATAATTTACAGCTTTCTGAAGCAACAAGTTTAGGCTAGAACACAGAACACCAGGCTAGAATCTGTATTTTGGTAATAACTCTGAACATTTAGTTACAGTCGAATATTATTTCAGAAATCTGTTAGAAAAAACTTCGGACTCGCTTCTGAAGGCGGCTAAAAGTGGAGACTTGAAACTGGTAAGAAACCGAAAACAAACGTTTAGGAATTTTAAACAAATAAACACTCACGGTACAGAATAGTAACATAAAAAGCTACGTCTTACAATGATGGACCTACAGATTATTACTAGTTGTTCGGCCCGGACTGAGATCTCGTTTGAGATGTCTGGTTTAAGTTAGGTATATAACCACGGAGATTATCTATCAATATAACGTAATTATCAAAAGATCAAAATGTGCTTTCATTACACCTTACTTACCTTACTTAAGCACTCATTTTCTCAATCTCTCTTTATTCACCCGAGTATCCAAGGCACTCTTTTGTTTCTAACTCTTATTGTATGCCATAAGAACAAAGCACCAAATCACCGACTGTAAGTCATAGTAGGTGGGTAGAAAACATTAAGTGAATAAGTCACCCCTTACTTAAATGAAACATAGGTTAATGTCGTTTTGAAAAGTGTTCTCAAAACCGTTGCCTTAGTAGTCATGTCTTAAAAATCTACCCTTAATAATCTAATTGACTTTACGTTTTTTTTGGGCTTGAACCTACGAATGTCGAGAAGTCGACCAAGGGGCTTCAACAAAAAGGCAACAGTTTTTTTTTCTAGTATATAAACAAAAATTTAACTGTGCGCACCAATCTGTCTGCCAAGCGTGGTGTTTATGGCCAAAGTTTACAGTCTACACAAACACAAAGTGTTGTGAAAACAGAAAGATATATACTTAGTTAAAATTCGCTGAAATCGTTTGTGACTTCACGTCACTTGCAGCGCAGCGCTCGGATCGGCAACACGTCGGCAGAGGGCTCGTCAGTTTAGCAGCAAGACTATATTTCCTAAGGTTCCCTTCCTTTCGTGTAGAGGCGAAATACGTGTTACTAAATATCTTTCTGTATTCAGATTATTTATTTTGACCCTTCGTCTGACAACCCTATTGAGTGAATTACATAAAATAAGTAAACCAGTTCTCATGAGATGTCTAATACCCTCTCTTGTCTTATAAGACCTGATGATCATCTTTTACCCCCTCTCTTTTTTAAAAACCACCCCTATTAAGGGCAAAAATAAACTTATTTTGAAATCTGCAGTCTCAACCCCCATTTCAAATGATATTCCAAGTTTTCACACATATTCAATACTTCAATATTATTCACCCCTTTTGCAACCCTTATTGTCAATACAGTGGTGGTTTCAGCAAATAAAAAAACAAGTTAATTGTGCAGTCAACCTCCTTTAACAGTATATCAGACAAGAGATTATTACATTTTACCTTCATAACGCGCCCCTGTCTTACAAAAACCACCCCTAATAAATATTTAAATATATATTTTATGAATGTACAGCCCCCTGATACCCTTTCAAATGATACCCCACATGTCAAAAAAAACTTGTCTCACTTAACACCCCTATTTCTCAAAAACTACGCTAGTGTCAAAAAAATCATCACATTCAATCATGAGTATTAATATTAGGTCCTTACATATGAAATTGGCGTTTTGTATGGGAGGAACATAAAGGCAATTTTTTCATATTAAAATATATTTTATTAATCAAAGTATGTAACATTGCTATCTATACACTTTTGCCATCTTATAGGTAGTTCATTGATCCCTTTACTAAAAAAACCATTCGGACGGGAATCAATGAAATCTTTGAAAGCGGTTTGGACTGCCTCACCGGAATTGAATTTTTTTCCTTGCAAGAAGTTATCCAAATTTCGAAAAAAATGGTAATCTGTTGGAGCAAGGTCCGGAGAGTACGGTGGATGTCTTAGACATTCCAATTGAAGCTCCTCTAATTTGGTAGTCGTCTGTTGGGCCGTGTGTGGTCTAGCGTTGTCTTGAAGCAGCAGTGGCGTAGAGCGATTGAAAAGTCTCGGTTGTTTAACAGCGAGCTTTTCCATCATAGTTTGCAGTTGCTGACAATAGACATCAGCCGTAATCGTCTGACCAGATTTAAGAAAGCTATAGTGTACGACACCGGCACTAGTCCACCAAACGCTTACAAGTAACTTTTTTTGAGTCAATTTTCGCTTGGGGCAAGATTTTGCTGGTTCACCAGGGTTCAGCCATTGCGATGAGCATTTACGATTATCGTACAGGATCCACTTTTCATCACATGTAATGATCCGATTTAAAATTCCTTCATTATTGTGCCGGTTGAGTAATGTAACGCAGCAGTCGACGCGCGTTTGTCGGTTTGCTTCACTCAATTCATGAGGTACCCACCTTTCAAGCTTTTTCACCTTCCCAATTTGCTTCAAGTGGATTAAAACGGTTTTGTCACTAACACCGCAGCCTGCAGCTAACTGTGATGTGGTTTGCGATGGATCTGCTTCCACAATAGCCTTCAATTCATCATTATCGACCTTGGTCTCCGGCCGTCCACGGGGCTTGTTCTGCAGGTCGAAATTTCCAGAACGAAAGCGTTGAAACCAAAAACGCACCGTGTTTTCTTTTGCGACACCACCACCATACACATCATTAATCCTTCGAGCCGTTTCTGCAGCACTGGTGCCACGGTGGAACTCGTACTCGTAAATAATGCGATATTTTAAGTTTTCCATTTTGTGAAATGAGTGACGCAGAAAAAAAAAGCAAAAGAGAAAAAAACAATTGAATTACGGTTTTCGAAACACAAATGCATGAGTAAATAGCTGTTTAAATTTGAATTTGGAATTCCTAACCAAAGAGGAGATATTTAAGATCAAAGTGGCCAGTACGACAAAACGCCAATTTCATATGTAAGGACCTAATATAATCTCTGCGTTATCAAAATTTTGAATTGATCGGATCAGCCATTCAAAAGATATGGACGAAAAATTGTATTTCATTTCACTCCAATATCTCAAAAACTACCCACTTATCAAAAATCCCCCGCAACAATCAAATTCTATTTACGTTATCTTTTTACAGTCTAAATTTCATGAAAATCGGATAATCCGTTCGAGAGTTATGCCGTCACAAATATTGCCACATACATACATACATACAAACAGTGCCGGATTTCCTAACTTATCTGAGAGATCAATAAACCAGCCAAGTGGGAGTCGCCAACGCACACCGAGACCCCAACCCACATATCTGGAAAAAAAATGACATTATTTTTTACGTTGTGAGGTAGGGCGTGTTGCTCGATCTGGAGGTCCTGGGTTCAAGTCCTGGGTGGGGCACATCTGCAATGTTTGTTCCGAGTTTCGTTAACATATTGCAGATTTTTTGTTTATTATAGAGAATATATAAATCATACCCAAGGGGTTCAAAATGGCGTTTAAAGTTCAGAGTGAAATGTTCCATATCTCCGAAACAGTACATTATAGACATTTAAAAATTCATATGTCGATTACCCATATAAAATAAGCATTGGAATATATTAGGGTTTTTTAGAATTTTCAATATTAAAGGGTTGGGGTTCAAATGTTTATGTGAACAACTTTTTAAGAGCTTTTTTTTTTAACTGTAATAGGTAGTAGGTTACAATTTTCAGAGAATATGCATTATCACATCAAATAACCGAAAACGATTAAAAAATAAAAATCAAAGGATGTTTTTTAAGTTTTTTATGCTCTGTTGTTTAAACGGTAAAACTTATGTATATCAAACATAGTGTAAATTTGGGCATACCTTTAAAGTAGGCACTCACTTTAAAGTTATACCAATAAATTATAAAAACTTGCCAAGCGAGTCGGACCCGCACAGAAGGCTTCAGAACTAATAACTGCAATAAAGCTGCATTGTTTGTCTGGAAATGAGGGTTGAAACCTTCAATGTGCGTTACAATAGCGGGAAAGGGTCATAGCGGGCTAATTAAAGCAGCGGGAAATAGACGCAGCGGGAAAAAGAAGGTAAAGTCCTATCTGAATGACTGGTTCAAGTATATACGCTGATAGGCTGTGCGTTTTTGTAATGGTTTGAACCATCACGAAATTTACAAAAATATAAAGTATGGGGTCCAATATTTAAGGCAACACTTTATAAGAGATCTTTAGAACTGTAACAGGTAGCAGGTTGAAATTTTCAACCTACAAACAAAATTATCGACACAATAATTAACAAATAATTTATTAGAAGGGGTTCCTAACCTAACCAAGCACAACAACATGTTTATTGCACCGCCTTCAAATTATATGAACTTACACTAAGAGTTATTTTTAAGTTTTTAGTGGTGAAGTCGGTTCTATTTTTATTAAAAAAAAAGTTTGTTTAAGCTTTTTTTCTTACGTAACAAGAATTATCAAAATCTATTTCGAATTGGCGGAAAAATCGAGTAACAAATAAAAAAAATAACGTACAGCTGAATTGAGCCTCCTCCTTAAATAAGTCGGTTCAAAAATAATAGGTTACTAATTAACTTCCTGTTAAATTATTTATTTTTGTGATTGTTTGAAGTCCCAATCGATCTCTCCTTGCGCCTATTTTAAAAACTATTACGCGGTCGAAGTCGCGGTTAAAAGCTAGTCCTTTTATTTTATTAGAAGAGAAGATAAAAGAAAAACAAGAAGAAGCAGAAGATAGAAGATATAGATATATTTAGATGGTTTACGCTCTGTGTTGTAGGTATCTAGTTTAATCAGTCAGTCACCCAATACTTCCTTTTAAATATTATCAGAAGTATTTATTTTCTGCTGTTCTTTAAGCTCTAATTACGTATTATTTAATCTAATTGTTGCACTCTTTACTATGTTGTAACAGATAATATTATTTAGTCATCGCTGTGGGCCAAAGCATTGCCAGCTTTTACTTTTACCCCTAACATAGATGCGGTTTTATTCGTGTTTTAACATATTATATTGTTCCTGTTTGATATTACCCAAATAAGTACTTATAACGAAATTCAAAATTCAAAATTCAAATAAGTAAGGTGCCATGCTTTTGTCAGATAAAAGAGCTGCACGGCGCGGGCTACTCGCTTCTGTCGATCGACGCGAGCGGGCAGACGGCGCTGCACGTAGCGGCGCGCTGCGGTCACAAGGACGTGGTGACCTACCTGCTGGCGGCGGCGCCGTCGGCCATCGTCCACATGCGTGACGGCGAGCGCGGCCAGACGGCGCTGCACAAGGCGGCGGCCAGCAAGCGGCGCGCCATCTGCTACATGCTGGTGGCGAATGGCGCGCGCCTCACCACCGCCGACCGCGACGGCGCCACGCCGAGGCACCTCGCTCTACGGGCGCTCGACCACAACCTCGCTGCATACCTACACAGTGAGTACAGTACTGCATAGTGAGTACCTGCGGTTTGTGAATGTAGCACTGCACAGTGTGTGTAGTATAGTACGACGGCGCCACGCCGAGGCACCTCGCTCTACGGGCGCTCGACCACAACCTCGCTGCATACCTACACAGTGAGTACCTGCGGTTTGTGAATGTAGCACTGCACAGTGTGTGTAGTATAGTACGACGGCACAACGCCGAGGCACCTCGCTCTACGGGCGCTCGTATCTCCCATCAAATATGATGAATATGCATGCCAACTTTTTAACCCTATTTCACCCTCATAGGGAATAAATTCCCAAAAACTCTGATACTATGTGTGCCCACTTCAATTGATAAACCGAAGTTCTCTGGTCTCTAGTCATATTTTCTGTAGGTACCTCTCAATTTAAAATAAGACAAACTTCCATACAAACTTTCGAGCGTCATTGTAGGAGACTGAAATTCTTATCACGTTAATGTAATTAATTAATTAAACTTCATTAAAAGTGTTATCTACTTTACGCATGGACAGAAAGGTGGATACTGATAAAAAGCTGGTCCCCCAAATCATACCGTAGGTACATTGAGCTGGGTTTACGGAGGCAGGCAGACGTAAATGAACGGTTCTGTTTATTATAGAGGTTTTTTTATGTTTCAGGTCAAGAACATTTCCAATCAGCCGCTGACAGAGGGGAAACAGCAGTTTAAAGGAACTATAATAGTGTGATCACTCACACATTATATTGAAGAGAGTTGAGAGAAAATTGAGTGTGATCGCTCACAAGCCCTGCTGATATTGAAGAAAGTTTAATGAAAGTTGGAGTGTGATCGCTCACAAGCCCTTTTGGTATTGAAGAGAGTTTAGAGGAATTTGAGATACTCTTGCAGTAAAAATACTTGTTCAGAGCAAAGTATTTTAACTATAAAAGAAAGTACATTTGAGTCATAATGGCTATTATTGAGAAACTGTTATAGTGAAAATTCTTAGTAATCGAAGTATATTTCAAAAAATATATTATCGTCATAGTGGCTATATTTAGGGACTATTTAAAAAAATGGGTATTATATGCATTAAGACAACATTAGCAATGTTTTTTTTAAACTGGCAAAGTAGATGTACTTGTTAGGAGCAAAGTAGGTATTTACCTACTAATCAAAAAATAATAATCGCTTCATGTCTAACAATCCATTTAAAATATTTTTCCGTCATCCTCGAAAAACGCTTCATGACGTCACAGCTATTGGATACAACAATAAACTCAAAGTAAGTACTTATATAACAGTTTTGTGTAACTCCCTAGTAAGTTATTTGTTCTCGTTCAACACAATGGTGCCTCCAACTCAGCCTGTGGATGACATCCGCGGGCTGAGTGTGAGCCAACTAATAGTTAAGTTTTTTTATTTTGATTTATCTGAGTTAAAAGCCGACTGAACCGACTGTCGGTAACTGACTTGTGTTTTGTAGTGCAGGTCTTGCATGATAATATAATCGATTCTTGTACCTATTAGATAATATGTTATGTACTAGGTACCACCGTTTAATATACTTGATCTTCATACTTGTATGCATATTATATAGGAAAACTCGTCTATTACCAATGACCAACTAATACCTTCCCAAAATTTGAGCCACGCATAAATAATGGACTCGATAGTTTTGCGAAACGAACTCGATTCAGTTGGCCGTCAATAATTATAAAGGCAATAATTATCACATTATTTTACATCAAATGGTAATAATATCTGAGGATTCAACGTGTATTAAGATAGGTATGTTTACCTTCAATGTTATGTATGTCGTGAGGTCGAAACAATTGTATGGTAGTTATAGTTTAATATTTGAAATAATAATGTTTATTTCACTTTTATTATGATACGGAGGATTTCAACTGGAAACGTGCGTTTTGAGAGCATTTACATTGTATCATTGCATTAGGTACCTACCTAATGTCAACTTATTATGTATTGAATAATAATTATTCAAATAAAAAGGTTACTCGGGATTTGACCGAATTTATTCATCCGATTCGATCTAATCACGGAAATCAAGTTTTAGTATTATGTTGTACTTACCTGCATGTTCTTACTTCTTACACACAGGTAATGTTATACATTTTAAATAGATAAGTAATCCTCTCAATATGCAATTTAAAGTAGGGTTTTTTCGGGTTTTATCTTTATATCATTTTTATTGAACAAAATCTATCTATACATAAAATAAAATTGTAGAAAAGCGATGTCTGTACATTAAATATTTTCAAGTAAAAAGTGGTGCTATCTATTAGAGACAGGTAGCTGAGCATGAAAATACATTTTTTAGAATGTTTGTCAGTTTGTTTGTTCACGCGTATTTCTGGAACGGCTCCACAAATTTGGGTGTGGTTTTACACGATGTGTTGTGAATGGTTCAAGGCAGTACTTCACGATCAACTTTTTTGAAAAAGTATGCACATAAAAAGTTGTGTGGACAACACTAACATTTACCTCTTACATTTTGTTTAAATACATATATCTTTTTTTATGATCGGATTTTGATAAATTTAACGATTGATGTCAACCCAAATATTACACAATCTACAATTGAAAACCTCATTGAAATCGGAACTTTCGGAGATTAGCGTGGACAAAGAGTCGTGACGTCGTGACGTGTGTAATATAAACACACTTTAAATTTCTATCCTTAAGCAAAACGTTGATAACGTGATGAGTTAAATACTCCTTGGAGACTTAAATTTTAAGTAATTATTTATTATTTGTAGTTCTAAAAAGTGGCTACGGAACATCACGGTCTGATGATGATGATAAGATGATGATAATGATAATGTTAGTTTAACATCATCATTATCATCATCAACTGTTATTCTCCTGCCCCTCATTATAAAGGTGGGTCAGTATCATCATCATCATCATCATCGTTACCTTATAAATTTGTTATAATCACCATGCTGGGCAGGCGGGTGGATAGTCGTATTGATATCGTTAAGTTCCTAGATAGGTATATACTACTCCTCATTTCCTGGCTGCCTATTTACGACACTTACGGTGGAATAATCCCATACTCCTGCCATTATCTCATCTCATTTCATTACTTCTGCTTCTCGTTTGCTTTATAGGTGATTCTGTGGGCAAACAATTTTTTCACTAGACGCACTGCCCTTGCTCTGACAGAATGATAGTCATTGTCAAGCGATACGGTAATCGCAGTGTTGGTTTATATAGTGGGTGATCCTCATAAGATCCACGCTCTGAGTAGAGATATTTATTTGTATTAGATTTTATTGAGGACATAAGTGAATATTGCTGTTTTACTAGATGCCCCACAAGAGTTATGGGGATTTGGCATTGCCACTATACTTGGCAGGTGAGTCGGTGATCACTGTGACGATGTTAGGCTAACCTAACATAGTCACAGTGATCACCGACTAGTTAGATGTAGGTACTAAGATAGATGAAAGCTGCTGCCCATCTCTTGGTGAAAATCCTTGGTCGAATCTAATGACATCCAGAAACTGACCAAAGCTTGCATTACAATTTAACTATATCAGTGGTGTGCAATCAAACTACATAGGCACGTCTTTCTGAAGGGCAAGCAGGATAGATCAAAGCTCATTTCTTGGCGTTTTATTTTATGTGCAAGTGATACTGCACGGGTACACCTATTTCCTGGGCAATAAATATTTTTTTATAATCTTATAGGTACTTTTGATTCCTTGCTTGTGAACGTGTAGGAAGTTGCCATTGCGCATAAAATTATGTCTGTAAAACTTTAAACAAATTACATATAAATGATAACTGATGTTCTGGTATCATTTTAGGAAATTTGAACCATCATCATCATAATCACTCAAAAAGTATTACTACAGACCATGGGTTAGGCGTAGCAAGCGAGTCTGTAATTGTAGTGTTGGTATCTCTACGAGAACCGTGGGAGGCAGATTTAAAAAAAAGTGCCAAGCTCATGTCCTCTATATTTGCAAAAACAAAGATAAAGCCTACGATGGAATGAATCGACCCAGATAACCTACCTACTTAAGTGTATGCTGCCTAATATCTCTCAACTCTCAACGAGTGTGACTGGAGGATTTGCCATAACAACAACCAAATTTGCAAGTGAAACTGCACTGGTACAGCTAGTAAGTAATAAAAATAATAACACACGAGTCCAAAAATATTCTAAACTTTCACTTAAATATAAATTTTCATCAAGTGATTTGAAAGCGCTACCCGCCATCGTACTATAAAGAGAGAAAAAACCCTACAGTAGTTTAGCGATTGACAGTATTGTGTATATGACGGTATAGTTAGAAGATACAGCTGTAGGTATCAATATTTTAAAGTTATCAAACCATTTACCCTCGCTACGTTTGGGTCAATATCGCCCCTAACGTCGTGGTACACCCTGTACCGTGATCGTTCCTCACTGCGCTGCGCTAGGGTCAATCTCGCTCCTAACATAGTCATAGTAATAGTTATAGTCATAGTAATTTATTGATAGCAAAATAAGTTGCAGGTCATAAAATTGTATACAATTAAAATTATATAACAAAATAATAATTATACACTCATTATTCTCAATATTAATAATTATGAAGTCTTCATATTTGTAAATTACACTGTTTACAAGCGTTTTTTTTCCTTAGTTTTGAAGGATTGCGTCGTTCTGGCGCATTTTACGCTGCTTGGAAGGGCGTTGTAATCCTTAAGGGCCATACGTGTGGGCACAGCCGTCAGCTTGCCTCTATTACGAGTATCATGCTTGTGGCCATCACCAAACTGTGCAAACGACCCAAGATTACTCTAGCGTACAAAGCAGCTTGAAGGATGACCAACGCTGGTACCTACTGTTGGTATTCCGAGCTCGCTAAAGTGAGGTCTGGTGGAGGTCGTACGAGATATCCGCACCATGGCGCTCACCGCTCTTTTTTGCACCCTGAAGACACGCTCCCAACAAAACAAACAAAACACGCTCGGCAGCGCGTCCCCAGTGCTCAACTCCATAATGTAGGAATGAGTATACTGATGCGAAGTAGCAGTTTCGGACCATGGGTAGAGGTAGGACCTCAGATAGACGCCACGGCGCAAAGCAAGCGCGACCTATCCTCTCACAGAGGCTGTTGATGTGGTTTTGCCAGGTCAGACCACTATCGACCTGAAAGCCCAGGAAAGTGGAGCATGCTACCTGCTCGATGAGCTGATTGCCAATACTAACTGTCATCTACTGACATTTCCGCCCGGACAAATTGAAATGAATGAAGTGTGTTTTACGTTGTATTTAAGACGATCCCATTTATTTTAAACCAGTTGTTTAAATCGGTCGCTACTTCATTCATTTTTTTAAAGACGAGTGATTGTAGGCGCAGTGATAATAGCTGCAACGTCATCAGCATACATGAGTATGAAAGCCTCTTTAATACACTCCGGGAGGTCGTTGAGCAGGAGAGAAAACATTATGTTCGACAATGAAGAGCCTTGAGCCACTCCGATGCTAGTCGTTAGTGGTGTTGATTTGGCGGTGCTGCCGCTGCCAACCACAACCTGACTCCTACTGGTCATAAACACTATGAACAGCTGCAGCAAAAGACCCGCTAATGCCATAATGGCGCATTTTGACAGTAGTTTATGATCGGCAACCTTCGAGAGATTACAGAAAATAACCGCAACTTGTTGCTGTCTCTCTCGAGCTTCGAGGATTCGGCGTATCAGACCTCGTGTCAAACCTGTTGTAGACCTTCCCTCCCTGTACGCGTATTGCCTTTCAGAAATAGCATCGCAGCCGCTTAGATATTCCACCAGTCTAGTCATTTAGTCCATATTCAAAAATCTTTGCGATAGCGGGTATGATCGAAACTGGTCGGTAGTTTGTTATCGAATCCTGTTTTCTTTTCCCTTTATACAGGGGTGATATCTTGACGTACTTTAGGCTAGGAGGGTATGAACCTACCCGACTGCACTCGTTATAGAAATGGGACAATACGTGTGCTAGTGGAATGGCCGCGTGGCGCAGCACCGAGACGCAGTGGCAACGTCCAACACGATAAAATTCAAGGAATCGAAAGTATAAAATTTCAAAAAAGTCATTTACCCTATGTCCCAGCAAATAGCCGTAGGTACCCGTGCACATTACGTATACATTAAATAGGACGTCAAGAAATAATAATATAGGTTCCTCTGCCTACCTCTCGTGGAGGTCATTCGGTTCGACATTCGAAGGGATGGACGACCAGGAGATGGGCAGCAGTATTCATCTATCTTAGTAGGTACCTATCTAGCACCGATACCTACTGTGATCACCGACTCACCTGCCAAGCTTAGTGGCTATGCTTAATAGCTCATAATATTTTATTTTTATTTATCATTACAAATTTTGGATTTTTTTCACATACAAGAAAAGAAGTTAAGTGCCCAATTTAGCCAACATGAAAGTAGCTATCGCTAAGTAAGCATTTCAGCTTAGGTACTTGTTTTGGTATTGAATAGATCTATATTAGTCCTAGCAATCGAGTTAAACGAACCAGCGGCTCTAACCATAAATGAATTTTGCCTGTAATTTGTCCTAACTATAGGAACATAAAGTACATTAGGGTTCCTCAAAGACGCCCTGGTATTACGCAGACCTAGTTTCCCAAGAAGCTCTGGGCATTCCACAGTACTGTTTGCTATGTTTAAAAGGTAAGTCAAATTGGTTATTTGTCTTCGTTCGGAAAGCGGTAGGAAATGAAAATCACATTACGTGTCAAAGTCTGGTAGGAAAATTTGAGCCCGATATTGAAGGTTTCGTAGAGATCTTTTCTGAATGCATTCTTAACATGACGAATGAACGCTATAGCAGGGGTGCCACACTTGTGAAGCGTATTTCAAATGACTACGTACAATAAGAGTATTTTAAAAGTTTTAATACTTACGAATTCGGAAGACATTCTTAATTAAAATCCGAGGGAGCGAGACGCCTTCTTAACTATAGTATTTATATCTATAGTATCAAATAATAGTTTGTTATCAAAAGTAACTCCCAGGTCTTTAATTGTATTAAGTCTAGTCAGCGGTAAATTAAATAATAGTTACATTATAGCTTAAGCCAATCCGTAACTACTTAACAATTTGAAAGAAAAATGATATACAAATAATTTACACATAAAACAGATCAATAAAATATACACTAATTACTACAATAACTGAAATATATTCTTAGAGCCCTGTATATACTACTACGGACACTATCATAAAATAGGTCTACATGTTGGAACTCTTGAAGAAAAGCATTTAGAATTAAAAGTGCTCGTTGGGTCGGCGCATTTTTGTCATGCTGCGTTTGTGTGGTGTGGCAGTCAAACAGCCGGCGACGACGACGGACTCCTCTCAAATAATTATCGGGAACATACCAGGATAAACTACCCAGTATCGTTGGATTGTTCATCTTATTGCGCAATATTAGGCAATAGTGCATGGCTAGATGTAACTTACGCCGCAACTGCAAGGAGTCCAATCCAACCATACCGGTAACAAATAGGGAAGGGTAGAGGTATGGGTAGTAGCCAAACATACGCTTATATACGTATCTGGCAAATTTACGCTGTGTTCTTTCTATAATAAGCGCATATTTGGCCTCACGTGGATCCCAAGCTATGGAGCTAAACTCTAGCCTACTGCGCACAAAGGCGTTGTATAGCATTATGGAAACTCTTACATTCTTAAAATTTGAAGCGGTTCTCATAATAAAGCCGAGAGTTTTGTTAGCCTTTTTGCAGATCGACATAATATGGTCACGAAAATTAAGGGACGTATCCTCTGTGATTCCCAAGTCCCGAATACTGTTCACCCTTTCCAACATAGAACCACCTAAGGAGTAAGTGAACGTAATATATTACCGCTTGCATGTATGTATATGAAAAAAATCTGTATTTTTGTGAAAACACATCCATCCTATTTTAAAAGACGGAGTGAAATTATGACCCGACAGAGGAGAGACAAATTTAACAACCTATTATTTCAACCTCCTCGCCATAAAGATATATATAAAATGTGTATATTGATATATAAAAATTACCGGAGAGTCTTAAGGTGTTAAATGGGAATATTTTTAGGAGATAAGTTAATTGGTTAATGTATAACTGTTTTTATAATTTAATTGAATATTTTGATTATTATGAATGCTAAAGTATTAATATTTGCACGCCTGCATGCAGGTTGAATACATGTACCTACTGACTTTATTTTATTTTATTTATTTTTATTTATTTACCACATCAATACATCTATCCTTACAGGCTAATAACCTAATACAATAGAGTAGTCATCAAATTAGTAATCCACACTTTTAGCACTTAGATCGGCTACTGTAATATTATATGTATTCTAGCAAGTAAATGATTATAATATATATTATATAGGTTATGATTATGATTAGTAGTCGACCTACCTCTCAAAAAACCATGTTGATTCAATAAGAGGCTATGCTTGAAAGCGGAATACAGTTGTGTATACACGATTTTTAAGTACCTTCGCAAATAGACATAGTTTCGATATAGGTCTGTAATTATCGACCTTGTTCTTCGGGCCTTTTTTTGAATAGGAGTTATAAAGGCAGACTTCCAGACGCTAGGGACTATTCCCTCAGTGTTTTACGTCGGTAAAGTAACGAAAGTAGAAGAACGACACTTTTGACACATTTGACAATTAAAACTGCCGGAATGTTATCCGGACCTGTGGGGCTACTCCCGACACTCGATCCCAATCGTGATTTGGGATTTTGTACGAAATTTTGCAATTTGGTACTCTTGAGTTCAATACTAGCGCACGATTGGAACTGAATTGGGTGGATTTTTTTTGAACTAAATGAAATTGATTCATCACGATTGTTTCTAAATTTGGTACTCTTGACGCGATTTTGACATTAGCATTCGAGTTTGAAATTAACCATTTTTACATTCAGACCTAACCACCCGGAAACATCGTGATTATGATAGAAAAGCTAACTTTTTTGCGTTCGTATTTGTATTTTTTTTATTGTACGACGGAGAAGCTCTTGTCTTTCATCTCCCCTGGTTTTAAGCTATGATAAGTCCAAAAGCACTTCAAACGGAATCCTTAACAAACTTAGGAACTGGTCATCTTACCTCTAAAAGCCGGAACACAACAATTTTAGAATTGTTCTTATGGTGACAGAATTAGGTAAGATGGTGGTAGCCAGACGGACGTAAACAAAGTCCTACCACCAAGAAGACCAAGCACAATACTGCCCCCCTGGGATCGAACCCGGGACCTCTGGATCTGATACCGGAAGGCAAATCACTACACCACAAAGGCGGTTTTTGAAGCGTATCGGTTGAAAGGAATGAAATTAATACCTAATAAATACCTCCATTGAAACGGCTATCACTTTCACGGTGCGTAGACTAAGTACCTACTAAGCCAGTTAGATAAGATTTCACAAAGTTTATCTTTCTCAAACTATTGGCTATTGATTAACTAATTATATTAATAATTACCTATACAAATAGTAGGTATTTAATATGAGTCTCGGGAATCGCTATATTTATTTTCCTAAATTTATTGGCTAATACTATAAACCATACCGGGTGTCATTTGTCTCATGAGTTTAAAGTGGAGCGGAGATAACTAAAAGGCTCGAAGTGTTCATTCATTGATTATTTCATTAATTCTAAGAAGTAAATTTAAAATCTAAAATTCGAATGAGGTTGGATATCGAGTACATCTAGATCCCAGAACTTCTGGGCTAGCTCCAGGATGACTAGGCCCTTATCGAGCTTATTATTGTCTTGTTTGATAAGAAAATTAAATATTATAATTAATTTCGAGAGCACTCGAGGCTACCCAAGGGTGGGGGACCCAAACAAATGATAATGTCATTTTATGGTCAATGAATCAAGTGAAGATTTATAGCTATATACGCTTTACACTCATGGAGAGGACGATTGACTGTTGAACGCTAGTAATAATAAATAATAATTACTAACAATATACCTATTGTCACACAGGTTCCATATCCCAACTGTTGGGTTCCCATCTTCTGGAGAGTTTAATTTAAATTTGGAAGCTCCTAAAGGTGGCGAGTTCCCGCAAACACTGCACATATTAAATAAGGTTTAGAAGAAAGAGTACATCGTTTCTTGATATGTTGCTACAAAAGCTTCATTGGTTGCGAATGGTGGTGTTATTGTCTGCTTGCAATGAATGAGATTCGTTTTATTCGAATTTGTATTTTCAAGAAATCTTAAAGTATAGGGATTTATGTGCCTATGCCTCTTACTTATACATAGTAGGTATTTGTCTAACTTTGCGGGGGAATGATTAGGATACCCCAGTAGTTAGTGCGCTATCCTAGAGTGTGGAGATCATGAAGGTTTTTGATAACATGATCAATGATGATGAAATTTAGAGTTTTATAAACTTCTTGAGTTGATTTAAAGTTGAGAAGGGCTTTCAAATTATTCATTATCAGTTGTTTTTTTTTTTGCTTAGGTACCGTATACTTAGAAGATGCTTAGCTTAGTCATACTTTTAATCAGAATCTTCAAGGATTCTTAGGATTCTCGCTGCATGTAGGTAATAATTGTTCCAAATAATAACTCAGATAATGAAATATGCGAGTATTTTTCAGTTTGTTACTGCCATGAATGAAGAATACACTCTCTTATAATATTTATATTTAAACTACTTAAAATACATTATCAAATTTAGGGGATTGGTAATTTGGAACCGATCGCCCTATCACAACTACCAATCAATGCGATCAGCTACTCGTAGGTATATGCTTTAGATTCCTGTTTGCGAGGTTGAATTCAATCTTAGGCAATGCTTTTACATGTACTGTGTTCATGTTCTAAGATGTCTTGATTCATTCTGTTGTCGGAATAGCAATATTTGGTATCTCTATTTGGCTCTGTAACCCGTCGAACTCAATGGACAACGCTTCTGTTCTTGACAACTCCTATCCTACGCATGTTTGCTCAGTTCCACAAAGCAAATGATTTCAATTTCATTAACTTAACAAAATCAGAATACATTTTGATTTTGATACACAACGTTTGTGATAGAGCCCTATTTGACATTCAATTCTACGAGTTTAACCTCGGTTGTGGAATATCGATCCATACAAAATAAAACAAATATAATAGTCTACAAAATAGGTACGTTCCGCTCCTCGCTTACGTAGGCCGCCTGGAGTATGCCGTCGTCTCATAGTCTCATTGGAGTATGCAGTCATTTTGTCAGCCAAGACTGGACGCTCAGCTGTGCGGAGTCAGCGTACACGATGCTGGTGCCCTCGGTAGTCGGACAGCAAGCCGCAGGACTTACAGGAACTGGAATCAACGTCATTCACACTGAATACCTCTCGCTGATAGTGATTGTAGAATTTCTCTTTTTATTCCTAAATTGAATATGCCCCAATGCCCAAATAAGCGAGTTTGTTTGCTTTGCTTGGCTGAGAATAAAATTGAATTGGGATTGGCCTGAATTTGGCAATCAAATATTCTATGAAGGAATAACAAACGCAAAGTAAGTACTCACAATAAAAAAATATGTAAGTACGTAGGTATTGCAGGTATGCTGTTGAAAATGCCTCAAGAATAGGAAATAAATGTTATGACCAAGTACCTAATTATGTGCGTGGCAAGAAAAATCGCATTCACTAGCTTCACGATAGCTGGTAGGTAATTTTTTTTTTATTTGATTTGATTTATATATACAGAGGAACCACTGGTGGGACGAGAAAGGGTTGAACTGCCATATACCTTTAAGAAGCTAAACACAGACAGAAGGATAATGCTCTAGGAAAATGATAGGAACGAGCTCACGGTTTAATTGGCACGTGGCGAAGCCACACCTGTTCCAACAGCTAGATATGAAGGCGTGACTTCTAGGCGTAGGCAGTTTCGATCACTTGTAGATTTCTCATCTGAGCTCTGCCTGCGCAGACTGTGCTTGGGCTTTGTCTCGCGTTTTATAAAAAAATAAAGTGAACTTATTAAAAAGGCGGTGGATAAAAGCGTTGAACGTTATCCTTGGCTCCAGATTGCAGGTCATGTTATGATCACCAGTTTTGTTCCCGAGATATCCAGGAATGAAGGTGCGATGACCAAGGATAGGACTCGCTGCAAACCAGCAGATGGCGGACGAGTGTCTGGAGCGCTAGCAGATGTTACAGCGTTGCTTTGATCTCGGCAGCCATGCGTCTCGTGGCCAGTTCGTCTTACAAGCATCAACGCTTCAACCCCTTGTTGCTACTCTGGCGTCGTTTCATCGATGGGGCGTGGTATCTTCATAAGGAAAAAAAAATCACGCCTCGTACGTTGCCTTCTACGAGGCATTATTTCTTCTTCCTTCATCCGAGATTCTTCGTTCATATACCCACTTCTGATGTATTACAGAAGGCGAGATAGGTACTGACAGGAAAAGCATACTTCATAAATAAAAAACATATGTGCACAGAGATACAGCGTTTACTTCACAAAGAAGAATATAAAAGTAAGCCTCTACAAAACGGTCCACCTGCTTATATACTGTTGACAGCCGACCCACATTTAAAAACATATTGTCTAAGTATTATCGTTACAGAATAATGCATTATACAAGTGTAAATTACATTATATATCATGACTCTAATTATAATGCATTATTGTTATAATAAACATTAACAATAACTTCTAATTATAATAATAAACCCATTTTGACTAAACCGCCAATTGCGGTAAGCAAAGAACGTGGCAGTCACACAACTATTAATATTCATAGAAAATCTATATCCCCGAAATAATAATAAAACAATATTTAATTAACACTGAAAATAAAAATGAAGCATTATGATGCTTCCTTGTTATTTGAAAATAACATAGATATGTCTATTTCTATCATAATTTAACTTATAAAATGAATTGATAGAAGTTGTATGGTCGAGTTGTGGTAAGACACGTAGCAAAAAGTGCATCCTTTTCTAACAACAAATATGAATTTTTAAAATCTAAAACACAGATCGTCTGCTGTATAATGTGTTTCTTCAATGTACAAAGTGTCAAGGCCCACGCCCAATTAGGGCGTATTTATAGAATGGCGAACATTTTTGCTACAAATTAGAGTTAATTTTGGATTTGTTTTTCTGTCAAGAAAATGTATTATTTCATCATTAATCCTGAACATATATTAATTTCAAAGTAAATGCTACAGTATTATTATTATTATTTTATTTATGTATGTATGCAGTATATCATCTGCAGCCCCGCCGCCTGTACGCCTCATCGACTGTGCGTGTTGCGCACATAGCTTTTTTAGGGAGCATTTTTGTCAGCCCAGTACTGAAAATAAGTATTTAGCTGCACACACATTTTTTGCACTATATAAATGCATAGATCTATAAAATTTTAATCATATGAAGTAAATTTGAAAAAAGCATAGAGCGCAGCTGTTACATCTCTGATCCCTCTTGATACGGTTTGTTGGGACATTACGGTGCCCTGAGTTCCACCCACTAGTCTTTGGTAGCTTCCCGTAGCATAAAATGATAGGGCTACCAATACCTAAAATATAAATATGTATGGTGAGTAAAAATCAATAAAAAGGCTCGGATAGACTGGAAATTAAACAATGCTAGAAACCATTGAGCTCAGTATTACTTTTACCAAGTAGGTATTACAAGCCATTGAACCGAACATTACCTACATACAACACAATACACAAAACACCATGCATGAAAGAACTCTGTATAAGTTGGTACAAACCTTGTATCTGGAGGATATATCACTATGACGAGTAGGCGTTGGCATAATGGGCTCCAAGTCACCAACTAAGTCCTCAAATAGGTCTTTGGTTACCGTCTAACATTTAACAAATTCCTCGTCGTTCATGTCGAAGGCATTTTTATTATAACGCGCCATTCTTCTAGCGTTGCACCTCTGCCTTGTATCTTCTCTGCGAGCATTGTCCAAAATCGAATTAATTTGAGCTAAACGAGCCATATTTTCACCAAAACACAAACTCGAACGCAAAAAAGTTAGCTTTTATTAACTTTGCGAATTCTATCATAATCACGATTTCAAACTCGAATGCTGATGTCAAAATCGCGTCAAGAGTACCAAATTTTGAAACAATCGTTGATTTCATCTAGTTCAAAAAAATTCCACCCAATTCCAATCGTGCGCTAGTATCGAACTCAAGAGTACCAAATTGCAAAATTTCGCCCAAAATTTCCCAAATCACGATTGGGATCGTGTGTCGGGAGTTAGCTCAACTGTTCTTAAATGGCTCCGTGAAATGGCAAAATTTCACAAAAATTTTAAAACTCACGGTAACGCGTATGACCCTTACTCATTTATATTACTTCGCAAAAGAGCGCATTCGATAGAAAATGATATGTATAAAACATACATATCTAAAATTGAACCTGATATAAAATTAAATCCTCGCGCTTTTTGGTCATTCATTAAAAGTAAAAAGCAATCAAACTCTTCCCCATCCATGATAGAGTACGGTAACCTCGCGTCTAATAAGGGTGACGAGATTTGTAACGAGTTTTTCCATTCTACAACAGTCTATTGTATACAGGTTTGCTCAATTTCTTCACAGGATTTTGGACAATCTGCAAATATCTGTACGGTTGAATTTCTGTAGGAAAATGTTTTAAAGCTACTTAAATCTATCGACCTAACTAAATCTGCCGCTTGTACCATAACGGATACTTACGGGATGGGGTGACTAGCTTAGATGAAACGAAGGTATCCCGCAATGTAAATAAAGTATTGTAAAGATAAGCTTTTATTGAATAAAAATGGAACCGTCGTCACTACTAAAAACTTAAAAATAGCTCTAAGGGTAAGTTCATTTAATTTGAAGTTGGTGCCGAATTGCCAAGCATAATAACATGTTTATTGTATGGCACCGCCTTCAAATTATATGAACTTACCCATAGAGCTATTTTTAACCGACTTCAAAAACAGGAGGAGGTTCTCAATTCGGCTGTTTGTTTTTTTTTTGTTTGTTTTTTATTCGATTTCTCCACCAATACGTAATAGATTTTGATGATTCTTACTATGTATGGTAGGCCATACTTTCGAAGTGGTTCCATAGAAATTTCATTAAAATCGGTACCAAGTAAACGAAATTGCACATTCTGCTTTCCTGTGGTGTTTACGGTCACTAGAGTAGACCTATTAAACTGCTTGCCTTCCAGTATCATCATCATCATCATTATCAGATTTTTGTCGTAATCACCACGCTTGGCAGGCGTGTTGTTGATAGCAGTAATCATGATACGTACTTAGTCGGGACTACTACGTATCATCATTCATCTACTACTGAACTGCCTGCCTTCCGGTAGGTCCAGGGTAGGCCTTTGGCTACATCATCAGATGATGATGGTGACGATGTTCACCGTTACTCCGAAAACAATTTATCCTAGCATTGTTTGGGCTTGGTGGAATTGTCTTATGATGCATTCTGGCTATAAATGCTGTATACTTGAATTATCATCATAATTACAACAAATAAAAGTCCACTGGATAGGACATGGGTCTCCTCTAATGCTAAAGAAAACAATGGAGGGTTTTTGCTATAATCACCACGCTTGGCAGGCGTGTTGGTGATTGCAGTAATGATACTTATATACTTTTTTTTTTGTAAATACATATTTTCATTCTTTCTTTCTTCGCGTGGAACGTGTTCAGTTGAACAGTTCTGGTATCAGACTTTACGATCCGCCACTATAGGCGTCTAACATGACTCATAAACGGCAACTAGCATTACTTCAGAACTCCGTTATTACGAGTACTCAACCGATTTGAACCTCACCTCCCAATGTCAGGCTCAAGATCAGGTACCAGGGTTGGAGGTGTCGGCTTTGTCATTTGCTTGCCACGGAGGCCAGCGGCTCCCTTCGCCGCGCTCGTGAATCAAAGCAATTTAATGTAATGAAATTGTTTGCAAAATTTTAAATTATAACACTAGTAAACTGGTGACGGTGATTTGATGTAATTAACATTATGTTATTGATTCGATAGAAATATTAGAAATTTTGATATGCAATTGGATTATTTAGTGTGCAAGTCAGTATTTACGGTGTGTCATGAGAATGTTTGTTTTAAAGGTATTTCAGTGTTATCTTTGGAATTGCTCTTCTCTACTCAGTTAAACAGATCCTCTTCTTTTGATAAGACTTATTATAATTTTAGTTAGGTTTGTTTTGAGTGACAAGTGGTTTTTTAGAAGTGCAATCATTTAAAAGTTATGCGTAAATCGCATAGTGTGTAAGTAAAGAAATTATAAGAAGTTAGTAAAATTTTATTTAAAAGTGCAATTAAAGATCATTCCTAAAGTGTGTTTTTCGCAAAATCCATGATAAGTTGTGATAATGGTATGGGAAGTACCTACGTAAGTTCTTCTATGAAATAGTGCGTTCATCATTGAGAAGGCGAGATCGGAGAGTGAAGGAAGATTATCTGTCAATATCATAAATAATAATAAATCAATAAATGTTACAGGACATTTATTTCACACAGCGCCATCTAGCCCCAAACTAAGTTATACGTTATAGGAAGTTATACCTACTTAAGCATGTAGGTATGTATGCGGAAATGATCGAGCGGATAAATCAATCTTTACACGAAGGGATCTAATAGTTGTTTTTTTTTATTTAAGTAAGTACTCAACACTGAAAAGGCTCTTCTGCCCCCTCAGCACGGGGAGGGGATTACATTTTTGTCCTCTGTTTTATCCATCTCTGAGAGCATTTTGTCTCCCGATGGTGGATAAAAACAGAGGACAACAATTTTATCCCCGCCCCGTGCTGACGGGGCAGGAACTAAAAGTCATTTTCAAAATCTGAAGTCAATATTATGTAGGAATCCTTACATCGCCAAAATGTACAGTACCTAGGTACCGACTTCTGAAGTCACTGTGCATTAAAGAATCAGTTGATAAAACATTAATTTCACTTTCGTAGACTGTTTTCAATTTCTAGTCGGTAGGTAATTCGTTGTCGTATCGGGTCGCTCACGCGTGACTCGGCCTGCGAAGGCGTGGTGCTATTGACACATTGATACCTATTATTATATTATGTGTAAGTACTGAGATTAACAACATAAATAATTACCCTAATAATCCATCATATGAGGCACATATTTAAATATATTGATCTTCAAGGAAATCGTTATCGTCAAAAATAAGTAGCCAATCAATCAATATTATAGATAGGTAAATAATTAATGTGTTGAATCGAGCTATAGCTAATCTTTGCCTGTTGTGTGCATGCCGCGTGCGGTATGCGAGCGGTGCGTGTGCATGCTGCGTGCAGTAGGCAAGTGGTGCGTGCAGTGCGTGTGCGTGCTGCGTATAGTATGCAAGTGGTGCGTGCAGTGCGTGTGCATGCTGCGTATAAGTATGCGAGTGGTGCGTGCAGTGCGTGAGCATGTTGCGTATAGTATGCGAGTGGTGCGTGCAGAGCGTGTGCATGCTGCGTATAGTATGCGAGTGGTGCGTGTGGTGCGTGTGCATGCTGCGTATAGTATGCGAGTGGTGCGTGCAGTGCGTGTGCATGCTGCGTATAGTATGCGAGTGGTGCGTGTGGTGCGTGTGCATGCTGCGTATAGTATGCGAGTGGTGCGTGTGGTGCGTGTGCATGCTGCGTATAGTATGCGAGTGGTGCGTGTGGTGCGTGTGCATGCTGCGTATAGTATGCGAGTGGTGCGTGTGGTGCGTGTGCATGCTGCGTAGAGTATGCGAGTGGTGCGTGCAGTGCGTGTGCATGCTGCGTATAGTATGCGAGTGGTGCGTGCAGTGCGTGTGCATGCTGCGTATAGTATGCGAGTGGTGCGTGTGGTGCGTGTGCATGCTGCGTATAGTATGCGAGTGGTGCGTGTGGTGCGTGTGCATGCTGCGTATAGTATGCGAGTGGTGCGTGTGGTGCGTGTGCATGCTGCGTATAGTATGCGAGTGGTGCGTGTGGTGCGTGTGCATGCTGCGTATAGTATGCGAGTGGTGCGTGCAGTGCGTGTGCATGCTGCGTAGAGTATGCGAGTGGTGCGTGTGGTGCGTGTGCATGCTGCGTATAATATGCGAGTGGTGCGTGCAGTACGTGTGCATGCTGCGTATAGTATGCGAGTGGTGCGTGCAGTACGTGTGCATGCTGCGTATAGTATGCGAGTGGTGCGTGTGGTGCGTGTGCATGCTGCGTATAGTATGCGAGTGGTGCGTGTGGTACGTGTGCATGCTGCGTATAGTATGCGAGTGGTGCGTGCAGTGCGTGTGCATGCTGCGTATAGTATGCGAGTGGTGCGTGTGGTACGTGTGCATGCTGCGTAGAGTATGCGAGTGGTGCGTGCAGTGCGTGTGCATGCTGCGTGCGGTATGCAAGCGGTGCATAATGGTTTTAATCATTCATACAAACATCATTTGTATGCAGATGACAAAAGTGTTTATTATAAATACGTTTTAAAAACTAAAAAGAAAACTTTCAATGAAGAATATAATACAATGTCGTTTACCTGGATGACGTATCTTTTACAATAATTTTGTTGACAGATGGACGAACAGACAGACACGTGATCCTATATGGGGTCCGTGTTTTCTTAACTTGAGGTAATAGGTACCTACTCCAAAATCTATTTTTTCAGGATCCGATCATCAGATGACCTGATGACAATGGAATAACCTGAAGAAGTATAGCAACCCTAAAAATACCCAAATCATATCAAGTGTCATATTTGAAGAGTTCCCTCGCCATTTCTCCAAGATTCTATCATTAGATCCTAACCTGGTGACAATGAGACCACCTGTAAAAACCCTTTCAAACAAAAAATGAATTTTCGAATCGGTCCAGGCGTCTTCGAGTAATCTTGGAAAAATCGGGGAATATACAAAAAAAACGAAAGAATTGAGAACCTCCTTTTTTGCAATTAAATTATTTAGGAAAACCTGTTGTTGGTTGTATAACATATTAAGACAATAATTGACTTTCTGTTTTTATATTAATTGATGTAATCTTGTATGTACATTTATTCAATAAATTAAACTAACTAAGTACAAAGGAATCAGTCAGATTACCTAAGGACCGTTACAAACGGCCTATAGGTAACTCAACTGTTCCAGACCAGTACCAGACGGAAGCGTGCCCAAGACACTGGCTGCTGTTAGAAATTAGAAAACCAACACAATTAATTGATGTTGGTTTTCTAATCAGATAAAATTCAAATAAAATAAACAGGTGGCTTTGTGAGCTGTAGACTTCGCGAGTCTGTCTTTGAATAGCATAAAACTGAATAAATTTTCTTAAAACATTCAGCTGAGTTTTATATATACCGCCTTTCTGTCAAAAACTTCTTAAATCCATTAATATTTCAATTAGACGGAAAAGCAGACATTTTTTAATTGGCGAGCGCGACCTGACCCTATCCAAGCTTCTTCAATTATGTAATATTTCCTTAAATAACAGTAAGACAGGCAAGTACGCTACACCTATCAATATTATTTATTCTTCATCAAAGCTACCAAACATTTTTAAGTATGTTTACATTATTAAAACATACAAGTATATATTAAATTAAATATGGGTCACCTCCAAATCAAAACCAAAAATCATAGTAACATTTCGAAAGCGAATTAAATCCCCTTATAATTTGATGTCACACAGCAAATAAGCGTTTTTTTAGTATACATTTTTCACCCCCTAACACCGCCAAGGGGTCGGGCTCCTTGAAGTTTATTTGATGAAAAGTTGCGTCTTAATAAGGTTAACCAAAAATTATTTGGGTCATTTACTTCCATTTTTTGAAATGGCTGATGTCTTTTATGTTTGCCATTAGGAACATTTCCAAAAAATATCTATATCGGTTTAAAGAAATTTAATACTCAAAAAAGAACAGAGTTCACTTAAAATGAGCCTAAGGCTATTTGCTATAACTAATTAAAGTTAAATTATGCTTGAGTTAGTATTTACTTGCTCCAGAGGTTAACAAGAGAATTATATATAGTCATCCGGACTTTGCGTGGTATACAGCTGGCAGTTCTTCTCAGTGCTCCAGTCAGCTTAAGTCTTTATCTTTCTATTTTTATAGTCTTTTATTTTCTATTTTTCTTATTCTTTCCAAGAGAGTTTATCATCCTATCTAAGGCCGAGATACTTTTCTTGATGTGATGACATGATGTGTCCTTAGATTATCCTTAGACCTATCGTTAGAGGTTCATATTGTGGGTTTTTTTTTTTTTTTTTGGCCGTAAATATAATATACCTGTTTTTTGTTTCATTTATTACTTTGACACCAGATATAATATTTCAACAGGTCTGATTGTGCTTTGTCTACTAAATCAGGTAAACTTTTCCCAAAGTAAAACAGACAAGTATCATCAGCATATAATGAGACATGACCCTTTAAGCCTATTTTGCTAACGTTGTTAACATATACTATAAAAAGCAGCGGTCCTAAGATGGATCCTTGGGGAATGCCGCATTCTATTTGCCGAACACCACTTTGATAGTTACCGGCCTTAACAAACTGGGTCCTCTTAGATAAATATGAATTAAAAATTTCTGATATACCTAAATTACTTAACTTTTCTACAAGTATATAATGGCTGACAGTGTCGAACGCCTTTTTCAAATCAATGAATATATCCAGACAATAACACTTTTCATAAATATTTGCTTTAATTTTAGTTATAAGATCCATTGTGGCAGAAAGAGTGCTAGATTTCGGCCTAAAACCTTATTGGTGTTCATATAAATAGTTTATGTTTTTTAAGTGATGTTCAAGCCTGTCACACATATTTTTTTCGAACATTTTTGATATCACAGGTAGAATCGATATTAGCCTATAATTGCCAGGATCGGTCCTTTTACCTGATTTTAATATAGGAGTAACTTTTGCTACTTTTAAAGTGTCGGGAAAGATACCTTTACTGAAACAGTCATTTATACAGTCGCTTAAATTTAGAGCGATTACGCCAATTATACACTTAATAGAATTAGTGCTTATTTCGTCTATTCCGGTGCTTGTGTTTGCATCTAACTTATTAACAATTTTTATTATTTCGGTTGCAGTGCAAGGCGGAAGGCTTTGCGTTACGATGTTCGGTGCATTAGTGTTATTGTGTAGTTATTGTGTTAGTGTTATTGTGTAGAAGCTGTTATTTTTATAAGTATTAGGAATATTATTTGTCAATTGTGTGCCTATCGATGAGAAAAATGCATTTAGAGTATCACATATTTTAGTAGGATCAACTATATGCTCTGAATTGTTTGTAATTATTTTTTGCAGGAGCGCAATTTTCATTTGGTTTATTCTTTACTATCGTATTTATTAGTTTCCAAAGACCTTTAGAACTTTCACATTGACTAAATTATTGATTGAAGTATTCTTCTTTTTTTTACAAATGCATTTTTGAGTTCCTCATCGGATCATACAAATGAATTTTATGATCCTGTTTTAGGTGAGTCCATAACGTATTCCGTGATTGGATTCCGTCTATTACAGGTTTGTTAATCCAGTCATCTCTAGGTGTGTTTAATATTTTCGTCTTCAGTTGTTTGCACTTGTCTGTGCTATTTTTTAAATATAATTCAAGTTCAGTAAATTTGCACTTTTCATCTTCTATTTTGTTTGACACACGTTATTGAATAGCCTTATAAAATCTATTGACTCGGATTGGATTCTTGGTTTGTAATGGTGTTTGTCTCGGCAGTTTTAGAAATAGTTGCTTGTGGTCAGATAGGGTTGAGTTAATTATAGTAAATTTTCCCACTATTATTATCTTATCTATATTATTTTATCAATATTAGTACATATGTGATCTATAATGGTTTTAGTAGTATCGGTTATACGGGTCTTCGTGTATTTTATTTAAAGATTCATAGCCAGTTTCTCTTAGAAGGGTAAAATATTCATAACTCTCATTTGTTTATAAATCAATGTTGAAGTCTCCTGCAACAATGCACTTTTTTCTTTTTTCGAGTTATTGTGAAAATATTTCTAGTAAGTCTTTTTTCTATTCGGTTTATAGATTGCACCGATATGTAGATTTTGGCTTTGTAGGTATATTCATAGGAAGTGTATTCCATTGTTATATATTTTCGTCAGTTGAATCATATTTAAGGCTTTTATGTATGTATATCGCTACTCTAACTCCATTTCGTTCATTCTATAATTACAGACCAGCGCGTAATTTGGTAATGAAAAAAAAACTTTCATATGATTTTGACTTCATCCTTGTTTCTGTTAGTATAATTAAATATATGGTGCTACCTATTGCTTTTATAATACATAGTTCATCAAAATATCCTTTCTTTTTAATGGTTCTTAGGTTCGCGGAGACATATCAGCACACAAAAACTCTTTGAAGATTTTCTTTAAAGAGTTTTTGTGTGCTGATATGTTTTTGTAGGTAGATTTGACGCAGTACGTAATATTTTCTAGATTATCGCATTCATGCTCATCTCGTAAGGTGAAGTTTTTTGGTGGCATAGTTTAATTTTTTGGAGTTCCTCTACTATATATAATTATAAGGTCTAACTCGCTCCCTTGTTTTCGTCGTTTTAACTCAGTTTTTAGACCTTGCAGGTAGACTTTCTGCGCATGCTTTTGATCTGCGTAGACACGAATGTTATCAGTTAGTTTTGCCCTGTTACGTAGTATCGTTCGAGCCGTGCTAGAGGACTCAAAGCATATTTTTAACGGTCGGCCACCACTATTTTGTCGGTATTTCCCAAGTCTCATCGTCTCTTTATTCTTATTTATTATATTTATATATATTATATTATATTATATATTTAGTCATACGTCTTGGCGGTTTCTCTTCGGTTGAGAAATACCACCTCTAGAGGAGAACAACCGGACATCCGCCGGACATACAAAAGCATTTTTGTCGAAGCTGAAATGGAGCCATTCAAGGTGCTATACGAACCTCGGCTGCAGGCTGCGGATGCAGGCAGCACATGCGGCAGCTGCACAAAGCCGGCTGCGGCTGCACGACTGGCTATCTATGTAATAGTATGGATTTATGCAAAAAACATTTCGAACGCGGCTGCGGCTGCACGTGCTGCCGAGCCTCGGCTGCGAATGCTGCCGCGACTTGCCGCCGATCGCAGACCAGTAGTGCGGCCGCAAGTCGATGCGCACCTAGTAACGTCACTCCAACCTGTTCAAACAAGTCCGAAGTAGTCGCTACTCGGAGCTAGATCTCACCAAACTTAATTTGCAATCAAATTAGCGCTCATATTGGATTGAATCATAGATTTTTTATAGACTATCGATATCTTGATTTATCATCAATATTTATTTCAAGAAAATGAGTTTTTCGGAGGCTGAAAAAGATCAGTTAATAAATCTTACAAATGAAATATAAGCATAAAAAGATACCAAAAGCTAAAGATCCATCTGGAAGGAAATAGGACAGCAGTTGAATGTTGAGGCAGCACGTGCAGTCAGCCTCGGAATCACTCCCGGCTGCGGATGCAGGCAGCGGCTGCGTGTCATGCGTGTGCTGCCTGCATTCGCAGCCTGCAGCCGAGGTTCGAATGGCACCTCGCCATTTCGAACTCTCGAGCAACTCGAACTCGAGCTCGCGCTTCGCTCGCTCGGGCAATGAAATAAATTTGATTGCATAGAGAGAGCATAGGGTTGGTGATCGCATTGTTAATAGATACATAATCAGGTGGATGAAATTAACAGTTCGTTCATGTAGGTAGGTATCTACATTAATTATTTTGAAACACATAATAAACACTGTACGTAGTAGGTATAGATAAGCTTCCCGTGCTATGATTGTGTAGGTGTGTGTTAAGGTAAATGTCCGATGTAAGTTGGCGGGGTAGGTGAGGTGGTCATTGATCGAGTAAGATAAGGTATGAGATACCAGAACTGATGGCTACTGCAATACGGGACGTTTAGCAGCGGGACGTAAACTGACAGACACTGTGCAATACGGGAAGTTTAGCCGTGAGACGTAAACTGACAGACACTATGCAATACGGGACGTTTAGCAACGGGACGTAAACTGACAGATACTATGCAACACGGGACGTTTAGCAGCGAGACGTAAACTGACAGACACTATGCGGTTTGGAACTGGAACTAGACAAGCGACAAGCACTGCCTCGTGGTGGACGGGTCAAATAACAACCCGGGTAGTGTAACATTCATTTTTTTAATATATTACATAAATATATTTTTTTAAACCAAAGATAAGATTTGAAATCAAATCACATTATAAGCCCGGAATTGATGATAACACATGTTAGTAAGTGATTACGTGATATCAGGTGCAAGATTAACTTGCGTATATATAGTGAGGCGATCTGGAGGCGAGGTTATCACCAGTGGCACTCCTCAGTAGCCATGTTGAGAGTCGCAGTGTTGTTGGGGTGTGTGTTGGTGGCGCTGACCGCAGTCTCCGCGGCGTTGACGTCGTCGCAGACGCTGCCGGAGCCGGGCGAGCTGGCACTGATCCTCAGCGAGGAACACTTCGAGGACTACTTGGACGAGTGGCTGGAGATCGAAGAGGCAAAATGGGCTAATGCTTCGACACTTGACGCTAGAAGTGGTAAATATCATTTTTTGACACAAATAATTCACAACTCGCGACGGTACTCGAACCCGCAACTTTTTCTCCAGCCGGAAACGCTCTTATCATATTGATCCACTAGTGGGCCCGGGTTCAAAAAAATCTTAAGGGCCTTCTGATTGAGGCGAAACGAGGCCCAGGCGCTGGCCAGCAAATTAGCATAGCTATTCAACGTATCGATATAGCTAGTATCACATAGACCGTTTGTTTATTTATTTGTTATTATTGGGGAAACCAACAGTGATTAACTTTTTATTGAAGTCGGGTCAAGGCTTGCATATAAATTTAAGTCTCTAAAAAAAATGGCGTTGTTCTCAAATTCCTAGATCGCGCTGACGAAAATTCTCGGCTTGACTCGACTAGCCAACATAGCATCATAGCCATTTTGTTAGGGTACATTGAACTGAATATACATTATCATAGTATACAAAGTTTCTTTTTTTGATAGCCGTACTGGTTTATCACCAGACCACTACATGAAGAGTTCTCTGGTCAGCTATCTTCGTGCTGAGGTTGCGCTAGTGCAGAACAGGTCCAACCAAATAATAGTGCCTAGTGCCTACTAAGCTTATTGAAGTTATGAAACTGCTTGCATGGGTTGATGTATAGTCGTCCGATGTGTACGTAGATGGTAACATAGATACTTGGAAACCTATTTTTATACTTTTCATTCATGTGATATAAGTATAATAGGACCAGATCATCGACGCGTATTCAAGGTTGCTGCGAAAATATTTGTGCAGTGCAAAATTAAAGTCAGTTGAGGAGCGCATTTTGAATCCCAGGGCTTTTGATGCTTTTTTATAATAAGGTCAATTTGTTTATCAAAGATAAGTTTGTGGTCATAAATTACACTGAGATCCTTGATTTAATCTTGGCTGGAATGAGATATAATTATCATTCATTAAAATCTAAAATAGCTATGACCCCAATATTTTGGGCAGAAGCAGTTGTTGTTCATAATTATATATCTATAAACAACAAGTGCTTGTGACATCTTTTAAATGTAGGAAGAGAATCACCTGAGTAAGTCACCTTACACCGATAAATTCAAATTTGCTGATAAGAAGTCTGTGATCAATCCCATCAAAACATTAGCTATAGTCCGTGTACTCAGTATCACAGATAGTAAGAAAGAAAGAAAGAAAAAAAGAAAGAAAGAAAGAAAGAAAGAAAGAAAGAAAGAAAAGAGATACTTAACAGTATCGACTTGACCCCTCGAGTTCAGATGTCGGAAGCTTGCACTCCTATAGTTGTAAGTGTGGTATTTTGCACACTGTTATCGGGAACTAGAAAGGTAGAATAAAAATAATTGAAGAATGCATTACAGATTGATTCTTATTTATAGGTACTTTATTGCACACACACATTTTTTTTATTGTACAACGAGAAAGTGCTTGGCCTTCATCTCATCTGGTAAAAAGTTAAGATAAGGCCTAAGGTGGAGGCGCACTGCACCCGGAATTCTCAACAAACTGAGGAACTGGCTATCTACCTCTGAATGCCGGAACACAGCATTTTTTTAGAACTGTTATTATGGCGACAGAATTAGGTAAGTTGGAGGTAGCTAGCCAGGCGGACTTAAACAAAGTCCTACCACCAACAAAACAATATATCTGAAACTGCTAGACCACAGAAGGTGGTAAAACAGAAATAAAGCCACAAATTAAGCCACAAATTAACTTAAAATTATAAGGTATGCTAAAGGTGAGCTTTATCCTAATAAGAGTTTTCTTCCAGCAAACCTAGTTAGAGAAGGAAACTAAATTTTAAATATTATAGGAGAAGTGTACAACATTAATAAATAACATTACCAATATAAGAATTATAAGACAAACTAGTACTTAGTACTTATTTTAATTTGAGAGTAGGTACAACATCATTTTTCAATAATTTCCTTTTCCCATTTCCTCCTAACAAAATCTATTTTCAAACTAGGAAACCTGTTGTTTCATAACCTACTTAGTTTAATATCAAAAAACGATAGTTTCTTAGAATAGTAATTATAATGTCTTCGTTGAAATTGGGATCTGTCTTGAATGAATAAAATTAATCCAAAACAAACAAGGTAAGTTCCAACTTATTCCTAAAAAAAAAAAGTATGTCTTGTAGAATATACTGTTAAAGAGGGTTGACTTCACAATTAACTTTCTTTGGATTTGCTGAAACCACCACTGTATTGTACATGTACATTATGGGTTGTAAAAGTAGTAAAAAAATAAGAATTAGGTCTTGAAAATGTGTTAAAACATTGAATATCATGTGAATGTGTATCAGATTTTAAAATAAATTTATTTTGCCCATAATAGTGGTGGTTTTTAATATGGATGATCATCAGGTATTTTGAGATAAGAGAAGGTATTCGAAATATCGTTTGCACTTATATATTTATCGATTGTTATTCACTTAATAGGGATGGGTGTCGATAAAATCCGAGAATTACTTATGGGGTGTCATGCAATGGTTTTGACTGCGCTTATTCCATATCAACAGTACATTATTGTCCATCACAATTTGGAAAGAAATGGTGATAATGGCCGTACCTTACAGTTATAGCGGCCATCATCACGAGGCTAAGCAGGCAGATTGGTGCTCACAGATACATTTTTGTTTACACAAAGAAAGAAGCTGCTGCCTTTTTGGTTGAATCTACAACATCCGTGGGGCTGGAGGGGTACATTTTTAGACCACGACGATTACTAAGGCAACTGTTTTGAGAGCACTTTTCAAAACGACATCAACCTTTGTAACATGTTAGTAAGGATATTACATAACGTTAGCAACAAGGGGGCCTCGAGCACTAGGTGAATATAGAGAGTTTGAGAAAAATGTGCTTAAGAAAGCTGTAATGAAAGCACACTTTTATCGTTTGTTAATTACGTTCTATTTGAGAAATTATCTCCGTCACAAACCAGACATCACGAGATCTCAGTTCGAGGCTAGCTACTAGTTATAAGGTACACAATTTATTACATAAAGATTGTAAGCTAATAGATACAACATAGGTCTGTTTCGGTTTGAGCGAGTAAGTAATAATTATTATAATAACATTTAATTATAATAACAGCATAAAATAAATAAAATGTCATAAAATTTTAACTCCATTATTAATTTAGGAAATAAATACACACTTTAGAATACAAGCTAGCAAGGTTTCAAAATTATATAATTGGTCATACCTCATCAAGTTAAAGTTTTATATTTATCCAGAATAATCCAAATTCGCAAAATTATTCGTATGCTAAAAATATTTTATTTCAAAATGTTCCATTCTCAATAACTTCACCAAAAATGTACCACCGTAAGCAAATAGTCCAGTTATCAAGACGTCCCGTTCTCGAAGATCAATATCGCCAAGTTTCTGAAATTATTTTAATTATTATTTCACTATTGTGCTTAATTATGTCAATACTTACTTCAGCTTTGTAAAAAAATAAAAAAAAACCTGCTTTAAAGTATAGTCCTGTCAGTAGATATAGAAAGATAGTAGTCCTGAATCACGATAGAGCATAAGTGTAGCGTAAGGCCAAGTATAAAAAAAAACAATGGTTACGACCCACATTTTAGCGCAAAAATATGTGGGTTTTTGTATTAGAACTACGTCTCCCCTTACAGATCTTCAAAGATATTTCCGCGTTGCATTCATTATCTTTAAGCCTTAAAGTTATGAAAAATATTACCTACCTGTTTAAACTTTACAATCGTTCTAGAAAATGAATCTTAACCATTTGTGGTTTCCCATAAAATCACACCACTCCAAAGACCATCCACTGCTGAAGTTATAGGTACATTAGAATCCTTCTAAAATTGGAAGATTTTGCTCCACGCTTGGCATGCAGGTTGAAGATAGTATTGAAGGTATTATATAATGTACAGAAGTAAACTGGTACAATCGTTCAGATGAGATTCTAAGTCGCCTATTACGACATCCACACGCTGAGGTTTAATTATTCTTATGAAATAACCACTATGGCAAATTTAAAAAAAAAAACGTGGAGAGCGCAAAACTCTATATAAAATAAAGGTTTGCTCATTTCTATCCACGGTTGCCTGGAAGAGATCGCATTTAGTGATAAGGCCGCCTATTGTGTTACCAATCGTTTTAATTAAGCTTAGTTAGCACTAACTTATCTGTTTTGTCTTTTGTGGTAATGAATAAAGTGTAACTTACTTACTTACTTTCTTACTTACCTACTAAAGTCCAGCATCACCAGGATATTGAGAAGTCGGTTGTCAATATGTTGTCTGATATTATTGGCAAGGATTAAGAAACTTTTTATCTACCCTCACCCCTAAAGGGCTAAAAAAATTTTAATAAACAACCTGTGGTGTCTATAAAAACACTTGAATATTATTATATAGATGTAACGGTGTGTAAAAAGTACAGCCGAATCGAGTATACTCAATTTAGTTGATTATTTCCAGGTTGCCAGATCCGAGTGAACGGTGACCTGGGTCAGCCCCAACCCGTGTACATCCACCGCGGCACGTACATCGTGCCCTCGGGGAACACCGGCGTCATCAACGTGCCTGCCGGAGACCACATCCGCATCGGATGCCCCGCGAGAGTCATCGCTCACCCCAACCTCGTCACCGCCCCCATCTCCGCGGTGAGTCCTCATCACCGCCCCCATCTCCGCGGTGAGTCCTCATCACCGCTACCATCTCATTTAAGTGTCGTTTTACTTACCGTACTACCATTCATATGGACTAACCTACACATTGCTTTTATTTGTACTTGAAAGGGTTTCGGCGGATAATACCATAAAAGTAGACTACCAACTCTACTTAAAAAGATGATAAAAAATAAACCATAATATCAATTAATCGGTTGATTATATTATATCGGTAGGTATTGGTACAAACTACCTATACCTACTTATTTGTTCCTACTTTCTACCTACCTATTTGTTCGCTTTAACGAGTCATTAATTTGGTGTAAAACATTATTCATCCTCGTCTCAAGACTAAATCGAGATTGTGACAGAGAAAATAATGGTACTATCATCAGCGAATGGTACCATTTGTTCTGGTATCAACTTGGGTAGTAGGTACTATTTATAGAGATAATGAACAAAAGTAGTACGTAGACGCTACCCTGCGCGACTCCACACTTTAATTCGCGATATTCTGATTCATCGACGATCTCTTCTTTGTATTGGGGACATATAGGTACATATAGATACATATAGGTACATGTTACTAGCGTGGCTTACTTTTTATTATTCAGATATCAATCTGAGTAATGAAAAGTAAGGTCGAGGATATACACAGAGGACTCCTCCAATTCAGTACCCGCTGTGCCGCAGTAGTCAATATTTTTATTGCTCTAGAGCTTTATCTCACGGGTTTTACTTATTGAAAATTCTCAGCTCAGATGCAAATCAAAATAAACAGACAAAATGGCATTCTAAAATGGATCAAAAATGTTTCTTTCAAATTAAATGCGAACATCAGAAAAAGGGGAAATGGCAAACTTGGTATTCAAGGTATTTACTGAATAAAAATACTGAGCAAGAGGTGAACAACAAGTTTTGTGCTCAGACGGCTACCTGCGTGAGCGGCAACCTGGTGTCGGGCGCCGGCTGGCTCAACGGGAACGCGGCTTTCCACGACTTACTCTGCAGTGGCCACGCCTTCCACGAAGCACAGTACACAGGCGCGCGGTGCTTCGGCAATGGCCAGGTCATCAGGTCAGTCCATCTTACATAGATAGGTCCAGATTCCTGTTACAAAGTACATCAATGAATCTTGATCACTAATGATGAAGAAAAACTAATGAGTATATCTCTTCAGGGTTGGTTTCATCGTCGACGGTGTGTTCCACGTCAAGTACTGGTCTTGTTACGATGCGAACCGTTTCGAAGTCCTGTACGTGTGGTACGAGCAGAACCCTCCGAACGGCGTTCACCAGACCGGCGTCGCCAGACCGAGCTGGCTGGGTAAGTGGACTGACTCCATGATAGTGCGCCAAGCTTGTATATCTCTCTGGAGTGGTTTTTGTGCGCAGACGTAGTCTTCATTTTCGGACAAACTCCACAGTGAACCAGATGATTTGAACGACATCTAGACACAAATAAAAAATAAAAATCTCTTAATCTAATAATGACTAAATCGAGCTTCGATATTCAAGCGCAGTTCCTCTATATCGATACAGGTTGTGTTTTCTCGAGGGCCCTCTGAGCGCAACATCTAAACGGCTATAGTTACGGGAAAATATTGTCAGGAGCTACGATAAAAATAAGAACTGTATTTTTAAAATGTTGTACCGTTATAAAGTGACGAAGTCTTGGGCGTTTTACTATTTTTTTTATATACCAGAAATGTTACATAAGCAATTTTACGAACAGCCGGTTCCTTCTTCCCTGGAGTGGGCATCAACAACCTGTACACCCAAGTGCAACAGAAAGCCGCCATCGCCAACCTGGTGGGGCAGGCCCTGGCCGATAAGTACGTGACCAGCCATCAGTTCCTGGCTCGCGGGCACCTCGCCGCTAAAACAGACTACATCTTCGCGACCGGCCAGAGGTCTACCTTCTATTTCATCAACGCCGCTCCTCAGTGGCAGCCGTTCAACGCTGGCAACTGGAACTGGCTTGAACAGGTACGTAACCATTATTTATTTATTTATTTATTTATTAAAATAGGACATCCGACAGACAAAACAAAAAACAAACATAGGGTTATCAAGTGGCAGTCTTAAAACAGTTTTTATTATAAAATTTAGCATTATAATTAAATTTATAATTATAAATTAATATAATAAAATATGTTGTGCGATGATTTATTGCTGACCTATTGACACACTTAGGCATCAGATGATGCACTCAAAGTAAGAAGGCTTAGATACGTACTCGGATATACTAGCCCAAGGTTGGCTGTAGGTTTTACCTATACCGTTGGGTAGCAGTAGAACTTAGGTAATTTGTGTATTTTATTACTGTCTGAAACCCATAATCTAGCATTAGAGCAAAATTGATGTTTTCTTTATAACTGATGAAGGATTTGCTTCATAATTCCTGTTCACCAGTAAAAGTACAAGTCAAGAGGTCATTAATTTTTTTTGTTCTGTAGAACCTGCGCACGCGCATCGGCGCCGCCGGCTACTACACCACGATCTACACCGGCACGTTCGGCGTGTCTCAGCTGCGTGACCAGAACAACAACCTCGTGGATATCTTCCTGCATCGCGACGCTAACAACAATCCGCAGCTGCCGGTGCCTCTCTACTTCTACAAGGTACACACGCGCTCATCGACTCCATCGATATCAGACCCTTATCACTTCTCCTGCAACGGCCGACTTGCGTCCGTAATCGCTTCGGAAATCCGAACCCCAATACAGTCGAGGTTGAATAATTTTTCGAACGCCCTTAGATACCTACCTATACATTATACCATAGGCTGAAACAATTCTCGCCAAAACTGTAATATTATTGTTATGCCTATATGTATGGCTATTCACCGATTAGTACCGTGTTTCCAGGTGGTGTACGATGCAAGACTCCGCCTCGGCACCGCGTACGTGAGCATCAACAACCCTCACTACACCGAGGCGGAGGTCCGTCAGCTGACCTTCTGTACCGACGTGTGTAGAAACAACCCGGCGTTCGATTGGCTGCGCTGGCAACCCGACCGCATCGACATCGGCTACTCCTTCTGCTGCAGCATCGATGACTTCCGCAGGACCATCCCTCATCTGCCAAGCTTCGTTACCAACGGAATACTTGCATAGTAACACTCTGTATCTTATACCTACACATACTCTGTGCTATGAGGGTTAATTGCAATCAATAAATGAATTAATTACTTATTTGTAATCACAGAAGACCCCGGAGTTCTGCTGATTTTCTCTCTTCAGTACTGTTATGTAGGTAGCCAGAGTATGAATTGGTTTTATAAGAGAGGCTATCCTCAGATTCCAGTCTACGAATATAGGACTTGTATATAACTACGTTGTGCTTTCCTTTATATTCCCAATAAAATAGTAGTAGAGACTGGCTGGCGCCGAGGATAAAATTTTAACGTTATGGTAGTTGGAAAGATTGGGCAGGTTGATGTGTACAGTGGAAATTGGACGCTTTACTGTGAATGAGTGAAGCTATACTTTGTGGCAAACGGGGACAAAGATGATCTAAAGTTACCGACACTAATTATCGTGTGTACGAGCTGATTGTGAATTTAGCGAGTCCAAAAAAACCCAGTGCACTGAAATATGAAGAACTTGTGAGACTGGTACGCGAACATTTACAACCACATCCATCAGTAATGGCGGAACGCTACCGCTTTAGACAACGTCGGCAGTGCGCGTCTGAGACTGTGACTCCGTATAGGGCTGCTTTGAAGCAATTAACGAGATATATAATCTTTGGAGGATAATTTACGGGATCAGTGTGTGTGTGGCGTTGCGAGTGATATTATTCGACAAAGGTTGTTTGCTGAAAATAAACTGATGTTTTCGAAGACAATCGGCATCGCAAACAATCTCGCTGGCTGCAGAGAGGGACGCCGCGTCAGTCAAGTCATCGGCCATCAGAAAAACGGAAACGGGTAGTGAATCTACGGGAATCAACGTGATGAAGTCGTCAGGCCGTGGACAACAGCGGTACGGGGCCACCAACGACGGGTCGAAGGCCGTTTCCACCAGTGCGTGCTCAGTTTGTGGAACCAGAGGGCACGAAGCATCGAAATGCCGATATCGCGGTATTGTATGTGATTGGCGAGACATAATGACCGCTATTACTTTGCGGGCGAGATCTCTAACGATAGTCAATCGGAAGCGGAAGTGGAAGAGGCAATATTCCAAATGTCTCTGAGCGAGTACCTATAATCCGATGAGTCTCACGATGTTGGTTCATGGCATTCCCCTTGTTTTGAAGGTGGACACCGGCACCCCCTCGTCTTGCATCAGCAGATCAACGTATGAAGCTAAATTTAGTGATTTGCCTATCGAAAAAGTTAGAACTCGGTTTAATTCGTATACTGGGGAACGATAAAATCCGATAGGTATTATAACACTGATCGTTCGATATAAAAATCAGAAGAAGCAATTGGACTTGTATGTGGTCGAAAAGGGAATAACTACATTAATAGGTCGGCAATGGGAGCGTGTGGAGGCCGAGCTCGACGCGATGCTGCGCGAGGGCGTCATCGAGCCGGTCGACTGCTCCGACTGTGCGACGCCGCTGGTGCCCGTCCACAAGAAGGACGGTGGCCTACGACTAGAACTACGTGTTAGAACGCCTAAGAGATAACGGGTTTAGGGTTGAGACTAGTAAGTGCATGTTTATGGCGAATTAAATTATATTTTTATTATTATTTATATTATTTATATTTAGGTTACGTAGTTAGCGAGCAGGGCGTCAAACTGGATCCTAGCAAGCTGGATTGTATAAAGAAAATGCCGGCACCTACAAACGTGTCAGGGGTGCGCTCGTTCTTACAAATACAAATACAAATAATTTAAAAATACGAGCCGTTAAAAAAGGGACGTCGGTGGGGATTGCCTAGACAAGTTGTTTCGGATAATGGCCCGCCGTTCTCCAGTAAAGAGTTTAATGATTTTTTAAGTAGCGATAGCAACGCGATCAAGTGTATTTTTTCTCCACCGTACCACCCGGCATCGAACGGTGCGGTGGAAAACGCAGTAAAAATCATAAAAGGCAACGAAAATAACGAATGCCGATCAGAAACTAGGCACTTGAACTCGGGCGATGATGGCGTGTGGTATAAGATATATAATTCGCAAAATAAACGTGTTGATCGTTTAGGTAGGAATAATAAATAAATATACTGTATCTTCGGCGGAGGGTAGTAGTTTAGCGGTAGCAGATCTTCAGGAACCTCCACTAACATAGGTGTATCACAAGGATCAATCTTAGGGCCTTTTCTGTTTCTAGTCTATGTCAATGATCTACCATCCTGTGTAGAACCTATGTGACATTGTATTGTTTGCTGACGATACTTCATTAATATTTAGAGTCGATAGGGCTAAAGATTACTATGATTGTGTAAATGCTTCTCTAGCTAAAGTGGTTTACAGTAAATAACCTCCTACTAATTGAGAAAAAACAAAATGAATCCGATTCACCTTGCCTAGTGTCAGCAATGCTAACATTATCTTAAACGGGGAAACACTTAACTTTATTGAAGCAACTACTTTCTTAGGTTTAAATATTGATGCAAAGTTGCAATGGGGTTATATTATAAGTATAAAGTTGTAATGGGGTAATATTGAGTCATTAGCTAGCAGATTAAGCTCGGCTGCATACGCTGTACGTACAATAAGGCATCTTACTAATGAAGCTACGGCAAGGTTCGTTTATTTTAGTTACTTTCACAGTATTATATCTTATGGCATATTTTAATGGGGAAGTGCAGCTGATATTGAAAGCATTTTTATTCGACAGAAGAGAGCTGTACGGGCAATTTATAAAATAAATACTCGTGACTCTCTCAGGGAACGTTTTAAAGAGATTGTTATTCTTACAGTCAGCTCCCAATACATTTATGAAATATGCTCACATAAACATTGATGAGTTTAGTAAAAGAAGTGATGTGCGCAGTGTTAATACTAGAAATAAAAATAAACAAATCGCTCAGGAAAAGTAAATAGTTCATTCAAAGGAAACTGTGTGAGATTCTATAATAAGCTTCCTCAAAGCGCCACCAAACTCTCTGCTCTATATATAAGCTTCCTCAAAGTCAAAAGAAATTTTGACTTTGACTTTGACTTTGAGGGTGGTGTGCATCATCGTCACGTTGACCACATAAAGCGGTGTTCCAGGAGGTCCACATGTGCGTACCCGGAGGCCACCGAGCCGGAGGACACGGTCGGCAGCGGCATCGGTGAGTCCGGGGCGGAGGCGGCGCCGGCAAGGCAGCCTCGCGTCGAGGCCAGGCCTTCGCAAGTACCCGGGCGCAATGAGTCTTCACCAGCCGACAAAAAGCCTCCGCTGCAGCTTGATCTCTCACATACAAACGTATGTAGGCGACGGGTTATGGAGTCGGTCCTGGAGAAGACTCCTTCGCCGGGTCGCAGGAACCGGAAAACCATCCAACTCCAAGACGGCAAAGAAAGATGATCGCAAAATATAGTTTCGAAATCGATCAAAAAAAAAGTGTATCTTGATTTTTTTGCTATTGTGTTCTTTCTGTGTACCTATATAGGTAATTCTCTATTATAGGTCTGCATTTTGTTTAACCGTTTATAGATAATATCAGATTACCTATTCATTGATAGATAGCGATTAAGAAGCGAAACAATCACATATAACTGTCACCAAATCAGCATACGTAGGTATGTTTACAAATTTATTAAAATAAGACGTAAATATTACAGGACATTAATTTTTACACAGCTTCATCTAGCCCCAAACTAAGCATAGCTTGTAATATGGGAACTAGATTACGGATAGAATACTTAAATACATACTTACTATATGATACAACACACAAACATAGAACAAACATCTATATTCATCACAAAAATGTTTGTCCTGGGTGGGAATTGAACCCACAGCCTACAGCGCAGAAGGCAGAGTTACTCCCAACTGAGCTATGAGGCTTGTTAAACGTGTTTACATCTTATTGAAATATTCACTGGTTAGATCATTTTGAAACAAATGACTGTCTATAATTTTGCAAATGTGTTGTGTAAATGTTTTGGACCAAGTGATTAATGCGGGCATTTTAAATAATTACAAGCTACATCGGGCAAAGTGATTAATTATTATCAAAACATCATTATTTATCACATTGTCTGGTCAATATGAATATTGCTTCGAGATCGTCGGGCAATCTGATGATATAGATACATTCTAGGATATAGGATACGTTGGACCGTGCTCCATACGAAGCCATGTTTGGGACGAAATTTAAATGTTCTTATTACCTGAGGCTCTCCGTCCCACGTGTAGGTATAGTATAAATATTAATTAGGAGCCTTGACCGGAATTAAACATCATTTAACTTATAGCAAGAAACGAGTTAAAAAAAAGCATAACGAAAGGTTGACCGCGGCTTGAACTTGCCTTCCCCTGAACGTCAGCCGGGTAAACTACGTTTGGGCCACAAGCGCTTACGAAATACATAACATACTTAGTACGTTATTGCTCTCTTTTATTTATTATTAAGTCCGGTGGAATTTTAAGACCTCTTTTTTACTGTACGATGGGGAAGCGTTTAGCTTTCATCTCACCTGATTTCAAGTTATGGTAAGGCTGAGGTGGAGGCGTTCTTCACCCGGAATCCGCAACTCCGTCTGTTGGAACTGACTATCTTACCTCTGATTGCCAGGACAATACCATTTAGAATTGTTGTCATGGCAACAGACATATTTATAAGATGGTGGTAGCTAGCCAGACAGACTTAAACAAAGTCATACCACCAACCAAACCATCACAATATTGTGCCCCCAGGATCTGAAACCGGTGGGCGAACCACTAGACCACAAAGGTATAAAACTCCTGGTTTTCCTGGAAAATGTAAGATTTTTTATCTTAAAAAATATTCTCATGACAAAACCTTTCATTTGATATGCAACACGACACGATGCTATTGCGCATTTTTTTTCAATAATTCCTTACTTTACCCTCCATAATCAACCTTCAGAACCTCAGTGTTAGTGAGAGGCTCCAAACCACCATGACCACCACTATTGTGATGTCCATGTGTGTTTATGTGGATGTGCCGAACGTAAGTTTGGGCGTGCCTCTGACTACCCCTAGTAGGTTATCGTCGAAGTAGAAAAAAGTCGAAAACCTGTGCTCTATAAAGGGAATATCCTCTCTTATTGTTTTCATCATAGAAGGAAGCTACTTTCAGAAAAATAATAGAATAGATACAATTTTATTACGTACAGACAGGATGTCAACAAATTCTCACTTCCACTCCACCAATAAGTCTGAGGATTCTACTCATCAACATTGTCACCCTATTCATCTCGCTCGCTCGTTTTTTTGATATCAGATAACAGTCCATATTTACAAAGTTATCATTCCTGTTTGATATTACTGTTTGTCTACTAGGTCCATGCTCTATTGCCAATCTAACGTTGACAAAGCAGTCAAAAAAACGCTATTTAACCATGGATCTTCGGTTTCTACGGTTGATTGGCTTGTTTGGAACAAAGACTAGTGCTAGTGACCCAAACAGAACACAGGACAAATTGATTGTAAAACCGATTATGTAAGTACTTATCCTGATTATATTGATGCTACCTAACTACGTCGACTACATCGAGTGTATATTTTTATTGTGAATCAACATCACTTACCCTATATGTGGGTTACCTAAAAGGGTCGAAAGTACTTTTTTTCCTCCCTGTATAATAAGTATCACAACCTAACAAACTTTTCGCTCCGTCTAGAGTTAGTACAAAAAAGCTAGGTATGTTTGTAAAATGTGTGATATCCCCACATATTATTATTATTAAATGAGTGCTAGGTCAAATTAACGTGATGCAATATTCTGGACGGAAAAAAAAGACGGAAAGAATATGTTTTTTATTTGTTTTCATACATTGCTAAACAATACAGTTTTACGCAATTTTTGACGTAGCCTTGTCTCCTACGTGCTTGAGGGTTAAGGACTTCTACTTTACCGTGTCCTGTAACCAAAAGTTCCACCAAAAATAGTCCGTCGTACGAAACATGTAACTAAAAGTAACATGTTCCACTAATATTTCTTGTTAGTTTAATGCTATTTTCAACATTACGAATCATCGAATCTTATTTGACAAGAGCCTAGATAGCATACGCTCTTTACACAACACAGTCAATTGTGCCAACCAACCTACGTGCTCCGGTTCTAGATTAGGTTGCTTTGTTTATATTGTTTAGTTCCCTTTTTCCCTGTTCGTTACGAATAAACTACCTAACTAAGAATACCAATAGAAAGCCAGAAATGTCTTCTTTAATTGTAATCTTGGTCTCTAGTGCGCTTAGTTCGTAAAATTCAAACTATAAGATAAATAAAGTAAAAAAGTCGTAAAAAAAAAGAAATGGATGACTCGAAGGGATGTTGTATTCATTTTCACAAGTTGTCGTACCTGGATGCCCTAGCATGAATTGTAGCGTAATAATAATAGCATGGCATTCTACCTGTGTGTGTGTGTGTGTGTGTGTGTGAAATTTGAACGTTAGCACACTGACAACAACTCCAACAGTAAATTATTTTTGTGGTGCGAGCGCTTGCGGGGCCCGTGCCACCATTTTTGTTTGCGTACGAGTATTACGTCACGCTCATACGTCACACGGTCGAGTAGCTTCAAAATCTTAAATTTAAGTATTTTTAACCATATATATTAATTAATTGCAATTCGTGAGATTCGTCAGAGCTTGGATGGGCTGGCACAATGTGCTTAATTTTCAGGGAAAATTGACAAGAGTAGACTGGATCAGAGTGGTGCAGATCAGAGCTTCTACTAGCAATAATTTAGGATGTCATCAACTTATGTAAATTGACTCTTTTGTTTTGATTGTATCCCGAACACAGACTAACTAGGCATCAACCAAAGGCATTAACACTCTGACAAGCTTCATTCCAGAAATCCATCAAACCCGTTCTAGAGAACATAAACTTGCAACAGAGTGCTATTGTAAAAAACGAGTACCCGGCGCGGAGCGCTCGCCAGGTTTCGCGCCGAATCGCGCTACAAGTGCGAGCGAGATGACGTGTCGCATCGCAGGATATCCAGATAGCGGATAAATCTATGGCTACCTACTATATAATCTATAAATCTAAATCTATGGCTACCTACGTACCACGCCACGTTACTATTTGACCACTATCCTTGTGAGTAATAGCAGGGGGGTGTCACTTCAAAGTTTAGTAAAGTGTGGCTCTCGTCTCGGGTCGCACGCTAACTGCGTAGGCACCGTGCGTTATTTTTGTGATTTTTTTGATCAAACAATTAAATTATGACTTTGAAACAATAATTCGTATGAAAGATACTGTGCCGTACTTATACGGGTATTCAAATAAAAGAAAAAACAATGAATCTACAGTAGGTAACATTTTTTTTTAATTCCGACAGATATTGAATGGTAGGTAGGTAACTAATTTTTCTATGCAAACCATCACATAAAAACCTACTTACTCTGTAACTTTATGTAAGTAGTACCTAGGTGCATACTAAGAAAGAGATTGTAATACACCTACATAGACATTTTAGGATGCTAAAGGAATTAATAGTTGTGCGAAATCTAAATATTTAGGTGCCTACCTACTTAGTTAATAGTTTTTTACCTACCTATGTACCTATTTATGTAGATTTTCGTATATAGTTTGTTCACAAATCAAATTCGATTGATAATTGAATAGATAAGTACCTACCTACCTACACCTACCACCGTTTCATTTACCTCGGCTCAAACCACGCGGGTCAACTGAGCAGGTCGATACATGTTTGCAGAAATTAAACCACGCGCTGCCGTATGGTAGTCAGCCACCCATAGCCTAGCCAGCGAAAAATAAATCTGTTTGTACCTACATAATTGGTAAGAAATTAAGAGTAAGAACAGATAAGACATGGTTCGCCAATAAAAAAATTGAAGTAGGTTCCTACCATGTATGTTAAAGTGTTTTCACTACACTTACTAAAGGAGTTTATTTATTTGATTTATTTTAACATAAATTTACCTATATTTATATCGGCGAGTGAGATCCCTATGCTCTGATCGCGAAACCGGTTTCAAGTCAGCGGTGCCAAACAGAATATGAACGCTAGCCACACGATAAGTACATTTTTATACCTAAACATGGCTTTTGTTAGAGAGTGATATTTCTGTGCTATTAGTTATTTTGTAGTAATAGTATTATTTTCTATGCCATTACCACACGCACCACGTAGATAGGATAGCTATATATCTACGTAACGTAGTAGTCTTGTGAGTAATAAATAGTCTATGTCTATGAGTACGAATGAATGAGTATAGTATTGTATTCTCTTTGAGTGGTATTTACATGTCTACATGTAGTTAGTAGTAGTAGTTGTAGGTATTTATTTTGTAAAAATTGTGAAGGTAAAACAAAGAAGAGTAATAGTATTCTATGGACAGAACCTTGTGATTGTGATTGTGAGTATTATTATTCGGACCTTGTGTGTGTTCTTCATTCTGATTCGTACAGAACAGAACCAACTAACCATACTTATTACGCTGTTTTTTCTTATCTTGAAGGCACTTCTCCTTCTGAAGGAATACTAAATAATACTAGGTAGAGGTAGGTACTTACCTTCCGAAAAACGGAATAGGTACAAGATTTAAATTGTCTGAATCGAACTGTTCTACTGGAAATATGGGTGAAGAACCTAAACCTGTCAACGAAGAGGACCTCAAGCTACTCAAGGACCGAATGAGTATCATAGCCGGTGCTGACCCAACGCAATATCACAATGACTTCTCGCTGCGGCGGTATCTCCGAGCTTTCAAAACTGTGGACTGTGCCTTCCAGGTACGTAGTATACCTATCTACAAGTTAACTAACTAGTCTTGTTTATATTACTAGTGACTTCGTCCCTGGTATCCTGTGGGAAGTAATTATACAGTTTAAATGTTGATTTTTGACTTGTTGGGTGCTGTTAAACACTTGAGTGTTCTTGATACAACAAGCCTCATAGCTCAGTTGGTAGTAACTCTGCCTTCTGTACTGTAAGGCTGTGGGTTCGATTCCCACCCAGGACAAACATTTGTGTGATGTAATTTTAATTCGAGAAACGGGATTTTAATTCAAGATACATATTTATTATATATATTGCACAAGCCATGGTCGCGGGCAGACAGCCTGACCATAGCTGGTGAAACGTCGGGATAAATATAGGTGAAATATAGGTGAAATCCTTAGTATGTATGTATTTACAAAAAGTATTTAAGTATTCTATCCATAATCTAGTTCCCATATTACAAGCTATCCTTAGTTTGGGGCTAGATGGCGCTGTGTAAAATTAATGTCCTGATTGGCAGCAACATTTTTACTCTTAGTTCAGAAGTTCAGCTAATTATCACGGATGATATGCCATTTACTAGGGCTAAGCCCTTTCATAATATATCATTGTACTGTAATGCTCAAACTTGGAATAAAGATAAAATAATTAAAGTCATGAAAATAATGTTTTCAGGGTATTATAAAGACCAATAAATGGAGGATGGAGTATGGAGTATCAGAATTGGTAAAAGACAAAGAGCTCATTGAGAGATACTGCAACAAGGCCCAGGTGCTGCGACATCGGGATATGCATGGGCGTCCCATTGTGTACATACCAGCAAAGAACCACAGCTCCAGTGACCGGGACATTGAGGATATGACTCGGTTTATTGTATACTGCTTGGTGAGCTTTATTAATAAAATGGGCTGGCCTGTTGTTTTGTAACTAAACAATAGGCCAGCCATTTTATCATATTAACAGTATGTAAACATCCCAGGTTGGACAGAGCTTCTTTTACAGCAGTAGGGTTTTCCCATGATCACAACAAGCAACTAGCTAACACTACTGCAAGCAGGTTGGTTGTTACAGTGAAGGTATAACATGTTGCTGCCTATCCATGTTTAAGGTCCCTTAGCCACATTTTGCAATATCCACAGGCTGGTTGTTGTAGAGGGACTGGCTTAACTAGACAGTAAAATTACTCTCGGGATTTTGTTAAATCCTTGCCGTAAATGTGTAGTGAGAAGTCTAGAGTGCTTGTAAACATTCTATGCCAGTCCTAATCTACATGTTTTGACATTAACTTTCACAAATACAAGTGATTCAAGCATTATCTGTACTATTATTATAAAGAGAAAACATTTTTTTTTTTGTATTGAATAGGCTCAAAAAGTACTGGACCGACTTTAAACTTCTTTCACCCATATAATGCTATAGAATCACTGACACACATAGGCTATATTTTTTGACAGATTTATTAGGATGCCTTACGAAAACTGTTATAATGTAAAACAAGGTGAAGGAAAATTACCTTATGTTGTGTGCACTGCGTAAACTATTGTAGTGAAGAACAAAGTAATGCTCTACAGTTTTAGAGAACAAATGTTACCTTCAAAAAAGTCCCTGATTTATTGTTTTATGAGTTATCCAATATTTCAACACCTTGCCTAATGTTCTAGTCATTAATGCTAACATTACCTATCTTAAATGGGGAAAGACTTAACTTTATTGAAGCAACTTTACTTTCCTTTTCTTTTCTTTTTACTATACTTTGTTATGTTTAAATATTGATGTTAGTTTATTTTAGTTACTTTGTTTTAAAAAGCCTCATAGCTCAGTTGGTACTAACTCTGCCTTCTGCGCTGTAGACTGGATTCGATTCCCACCCAGGACAAACATTTATAGAATACATACTTACTATAATATATCATATTATAGTAAGTATGTAATAAATACTTACTATAATATATCAAATTAAAGTAAGTATGCTATTTACAAAAAAAAGTATTTAGGTATTCTATCCATAATCTAGCTTCCATATTACAAGCTGTGCTTAGTTTTGGGCTAGATGGCGCTGTGTAAAATTAATGTCCAGTAATATATACATTTTTAAAATTTTTAACTTTCAGTGTTTATGTCTTATACTAGCTTTTACCCGCGACTTCGTACGCGTATTATTTTTTCGTAATAGTATTGTTAAGTATTATTTTATTATAAACTAGCTTTTGCTCGCGGCTTCGCTCGCGTTAAGAAGTATTATTATTCATTAGGTATAGTTCTTGCGGCTTTACTTTTGTTTAGCGTGTGTAAAAAATTAAGGCCTACTAAACTTAAAAACGACAGTACATTCTTCAACTTCTCCCTTAAAGTTCAGATTTTCTTTAGCCATTATAAAAAAGTCTAACCGACAAAACCTATACTTTTTTAGCGGATGGCTACGTCATAACATCTACCTGCATGCCAAATTTCAGTCCGATCCGTCCAGTGGTTTGTGCTGTGCGTTGATAGATCACTATGTCAGTCAGTCAGTCACCTTTGAGTTATTACTAAACCGAAACAAAACAAATGCAAAACCTCAAAATCCTTTCTTAGGGGATGCCTACGTCATAGTAGCTTTATGCATGCAAAGTCTCAGCCCGATTGGTTTAAAATTGACAAAGTTTCATACAAACTTTCACCCCCTATTTTATCCCCTTGGGAGTAGAATTAATCATAATCCTTTCTTAGCGGATGCCTACGTCATAACATATACCTGCATGCCAAATTTCAGCCCGATCCGTCCAGCTGTGTTTTGTATCTAGTTGATTCAGTCAGTTAGTCAGAACTTTTCCTTCCTTTTCCCGCCACGTCCATTTCCCAGTTCGTCAAGTTTTTATATAGCTCATTGGTATACTTTAAAGAAAGCACTATAATCACACCAAGTTTTAAAAAGATAGGTATTACCGATTTTATGTCATTATATATATTATATATTATTTTATGTCGATGCTCTCCGGGTTTTCAAATATCATGCGGGGCTTTTGATTGAGGCAACACGTGACCCAAGAGCTTGCTCTTATTTAGGCCAGCGAATTAGCATAGCTATTCAGGTGGCAATGCAGCCAGTGTCTTGGGCACGCTTCCGTCTGGTACTGGGCTGGAACAGTTGAGTTACCAATAGGCCGTTTGTAACGGTCCTTAGGTAATCTGACTGATTCCTGTGTACACGTTTCGGCATAGTACACATATTCTGTTACAGGTTGTATATTAGAGACAAATAACCAGTGTCTAATCGTTTTTATAAATCAGAAGTAAAAATGAGAATTAAATTGATACTTTTTTTATTTTTATTTACAAGAGTTCCTATATTTTAATCCTAGAATATATCGATGGATGGAGTATAAATATCCTAAAAGAGTCTGCAGCAGTGACCCAAATAAGTAATCCGTAACTCATAAGTGTGTGGAAGTATGCAAAGTAAGCATCTCTCGGAACCCTTTCTCCCCCTAACTCCTTAATTGCGATAATTGTTGTTTTAATATTGATAAATAACCAGTGTTTATTCGTTTTTATAAATCAGAAGAAAAAAATAGAATTAAACTAATACTTCCTTTAAATAAATGTTTGTTGTTGCATTTTTGACTTGTTTTGAAAAAAGCTAAAAAACATGATAACTCAAAGATGGTTCACTTTTGCATAAAAAATATGGGGGTTAAAATTATCGCAAATAGTCACCACAAATACATAGTAAAATAGTGACCGGCTGTATGCACAAAGACTTTTTCTATCACCAAAACATTGAAATACGTATATCGTTATTTTCAGGAAGAGGCGAGCAAAAAGTGTTTCGAGGAAGTGATAGACAACCTGTGCATCGTGTTCGACCTGAGCGGGTTCAGCCTGGCGTGCATGGACTACTCCCTGCTGAAGAACCTGTCCTGGCTGCTGGCGCGGCACTACCCCGAGAGGCTGGGAGTGTGTCTCGTGCTGCACGCGCCCGCCTTGTTCGCGGGATGCTGGGCCGGCATCAGGGGGTGGTACGTGTGTGTGTGTGTGTGTGTGTGTGTGTGTGTGCGCTGTAAGGTTACAGGGCACAACAACTCACACGAGGAATGTGTATGTTCCAGGCTCGACGAGCACACGGCGGGTAAAGTTACCTTCGTGACCAACGAAATGGACCTGTGTAACTATCTGATCCCGGACATACTGCCGACCGACATGTGAACTGACCACCATCACATTGTATACACTCGCAGGGTAGGCAGACAGACGACCATGTGGAAACCTGCGTCTCCTGCTTAGTTTTGTCATAACTACCTTACCTACACAACGATGTTGCGCTACACTTTTTGTTGTAAAAATGTTTGTAAAACAATGATTTTGTACGTATTTTTGTGTCGTGGATTTGACAAACGCTTTATGAAGACGGGGCTTAAAGTATCGACGTATAAAGCATGCAAACGAGCTATTTGAAACTGCCACTTCCGAAACCTTTTAATGTAGGGAGGTACATTAAAAAAGCATTTATAGATTTTTTACTACGTTTTAAAAACTGAATTGATCATCACTTACAAAAAACGACAAAATACAGATAAAAATACTTGGGCGAGCGAGCACGCTGCCACTCGCTAGCGCGCTGACTACATGTTCTGTGTCTCCTAATCTGTTACTTTACTAATAGAGCGCTAGAGGCGCTGTATCATATTCATAGATCATTTTCATCGCAGGTCTAGTTCTAGCGAAAAATTTAACTTATAAAGCTCTTGCAAAACGAAGATCACGTACCTAAGTAGGTGGCAGTCCTAAAGAGCTCCTAACGTAACCCATTTTATATTACCATTATTTATAACAATACATTTACCTCGTTAAACTACTTAAGCAGAACTGTCGATATTTTTACAGTCGGAAAAATAATACGGAAGAAATAAAGAACAACAGCATATTCTGTTAATATTTCTATAATTATAAACGTAGTAATAAGACACCAGCTAGTCCAAGCTTTGTGCCCCATCAGTTGCCATACATTTTTATTTCTCAAATTTGCAATGGGAGTGGTTTTATGTTTAGGTAGGTACCTATTAAAAATATTATTTACAGTTTAATTAAGTTAGTTAAGGTTTAGGTAGACTCTCCCCTCGTCGTCCAGACGGCCGTCACCAACATGCCGTCACCGTCACCGTCAGCAGTCGTTGTACAGGACGAGACTAGTATCTATACGGAGATGTTCGCGAGTCACTTCAGCGAGCGTCATCGATTGGTTACTTCCATGTTCGGTCCAGGGGAGTCACTTATTCAATTTATAATTGAGTCAAATAAATATATAACTAATGTTATTGTTTTACAGAAGTCAATAATGTCTACCAAAACGTTTGCGTATTTGTAAACTATATATTATGCATATTGTTAAGTGTTATTATGTACCTAAATACCTACGTAGGGTCAGATGGGTAGGGCGACTCAGTTTTATTGTAGTACCTACTAGTAAGTATAATGAATTAAGTCAAGCATCATATCGTTTGTTTTATTTGAATCTACTTATTGTGAAATGATTGCTTTCGATCATTTGTTTCCCTTGACACTGAGTACTTAAGGCACTAAAGATAGTGCCGAAATTTTTCTTTCGCGTGAATAAATAGGTAATATAACTACTATGAATACAACAGTAATATACAGGTTGAGTTTTTTTCTAGGGCCACCGAGGTCAAGTTAGAAACCGTGAGACTTATAGAAAAGTCATGTTAAATGTAGTCAAAAAAAAAATCTGCATTATAGAAAATCTATTTTTTTTTTATAGTTTTTCAGGAAAAGTGAGTTAACGAAAAAAAAATGCATATTTTTTGAGTTTTTTGTTTGATAATAAAAAAAATAATGTATGATGACTATGTGCCCAAAGTTGTTGATAGGCACACTTTCAAAATTGAAAATTAATAAATTCAATATTATGCATTTAGTAAAGGTTGTACGTTTAGACTGTGCGTAATAGCTTACCTATGCACGAGGATTTATAGCTTAGCAGCTATTAAAGCCTCTTTTTGGTGAACGCGTATTTGCGGAACGGCTTATCCGATTTAGATGTGTCCGATATGGTAGCGTACGTACACATAATCGAATTCACGTTCGTGGTTATTCCTAAAAAACTGCGTAAATATATTAAATGTTTTTGAGATTCGGAAGTGTCCGTTCCATTTTAGTAATTGATCGGGTACATAATGAAAAAAATATAAATTAATTATGAATAAACTTTCACTCTTACCATTATCATCACTCATAAAGTATTACTTTTCGAGATCGTTACACTCTAGGTATGCTAGGAGTTTACTGTTTAGAACACGCTCCATTGACTTGCAGAGAATGGAGGTGATAGAGATTGGCCGGTAGTTGGCGGGGTCTGCTCGGCTACCTTTTTTTGGGACAGGTTGAACATTAGCGAGCTTCCAAGATGATGGTACTTTACTGGTATCCAAAGACATGCGGAATAGGCGAGTGAGAATCGGCGACAGTTCGGGAGCACACTTTTTTAACACCACCGCCGGGATCCCATCTGGACCACCGGCTTTGTTCACGTCTAGTGATAGTAGTACCCTGAGCACCTTTCACTGAATGCGCACTTCTGTCATGGATTTTCCGCACCAGGGAAGCGATGGAGGAATCTCATCAGTAGTATCTAGACGCGAAGAGTGAAGCAAACAAGTTGGCTTTCTCTTCAGCAGTGAGGGCCAGCGATCCATCAGGTTTCATCAAGGGCGGCACAGTGATTTTTATTTATTCTTTGATTATTTGCTGGTGCTAAACGTAGGTAAAATATTGAAACTTCTTATATATTATTATAATCTACGCATCTATATTACCTATATTATGTTGTCATCACAGAGAGTTAAGCGGACCGCTGTATTTTCGCCACACAGGCTCCTAGTGCGAGGGACAGAGCTCAGCCAAGGTACACTACACCAAAAAAATCCATAATGAAGACTTCGGATCGTAAGAATGTACCTTTAATCTGAGTCAACATTTTTATGAAATAAATAAATTTTTATCTTTTTTTTTTTAATATGCGATAATTATTATAATCTCCAAAAAATCAAACAACTTTTTTATTATGGGATTTTATTATATTATCCAGCTTTTCTTACAAAACGGTTGTTTATAAATTTTAATATAAATCTTAAGCATGATGCAGGCCGATAGGCTTGCACTAATCAAACATTTTGTACACACCAAACATTGTACAAATCAAACATTTATACCCACGTATACTGTATACATCAAACATTGTAAAAATTCTGAAAAATCAAACATGTAGGAAACACCAAACATTGTACAAATCAATCATGTATACACCAAACACTGTACCAAACCAACACTGTAAAGAATTCGCGTCCCACAGAGATCAAGAAAATACTGGTAATAATCGACTTTTCAATTATTTTCAATTTATTTGGGAGCGATTTATCTAAGATTTACTTTAAGTAGTTTAAGTATTTCTCGTCCATAGGATAAAATATGGCATGCTTCACAATCACAACGTACAGAAACCAACTTGTCATGAAGGTGGTTGATCTGATGATGGCTCGATCTGCCCCTGGGGTTACCTATACTATATAGTACCTGTACCTACCTATCTCTTCATGTTGGGCACTCTGCTCTGGTGTAAACTACTTACAACCCATTGGACGCATCTAATTTCAAAATGAACTGGCACGAGACTCGGTCACAAATAATATTATTCTAAGAAGACACATGTTAACCCACACCTGCCTACCAATATTTTTATTTGATGTTTATTGGACACCGAAACTACGTGATGTAGGTGTGATGTACCACGCACTCCCAGGGGACAACTGCTTGTAATCTCGAGCAACCGAATCGCTGGCTTTTCTAACCCACTAGACCAATTTTATTTATTTGTATTAAATAAATAAAATGGGTCTGCTTGTAATGTCATAATAACTGGTTAAATAATTAATTGTTGCCTATTAGTTCCGGGTAATCTCGAAATAGATGGACATATTTTGATGGGACATTCGATGGCAGATAGCTGGTGTTATAAGGAGGAACTTCGACTAATTTTGTTAGAATTAGGGTACCGCACAAAAAATAAAACCCATCAAACTCAATTTACACAGCTGTTTTTGAGCGTAGGTTAGCTAGGTACAGGCTTAGCTTCTTTTCGTTGTGTGTGTATATAGGAGTGTAATGTAATAAAGAAAAGATTTCCGAAGGGAAATCCCCACGGGTTGAGGGGATTGATCCTCTCATCCCCATCCCGGACGCTAGTCATTTATAAAAAAAGAAAAGAGGTGGAATGAATACAAATGTATTAGAAATAATCAGATAGGTACCTGCAGTAGACATTTATTGAGTACGATTTCAACCAGACCATTCACAGAGGCCCAATGTACGATGCTAACATAAATCCTCCGGGTGTAATGTAGGTGTGCGTTAATGACTAGCAGAGTAGCAGCCGGTTTCTCGAAGGCACTCTTTCAAATCAATTGACGTTGACATTGACATTGACATGCGTGGAGCTGTTGTCTACTGGGATCGCTTGAACGCCGATTGTCTTACTCCCTATTGACACTTGGACATTTCGTTATATGTCAAATCATTTAACAAATTCGCGTCAAACGTCAACATGGACTGTTGTTTATTCAGACTTCGAGAAATTCGATTTGTTTGAAAAGAGTGTAGCGTTAAACCCCTTTGGTCCACTTTCACAACTTTTTTTTACAACTAGTTAAGAAAAAACACTTTTTACTCCTTATTTCATAACCGGTTATTATAATGGAATAAAAAGTGGCCTGTCTTAACTGACATCCGAAAATAGTTAAGAAAGGAGAAATATAATTCTGCTTTACCTATGGCAACTGATTTGTGATTTAATTGAAGTACTCACTAAAAACCGGCTGTGAATTTTTGTGACTAAACATGAAATGTCAATGTGCGGTTGAGAAAAGCCTTAATAAATGTTACAAATCATACAATTCGAGATTCTAGCGGAATACCACAGATAGTGTATTGTTGTCACTTTGATACCTACTATAACAATATAACTGTCAGTCGCTGACATTGCGCAGTCTTAATCCTAGTATTTTACCAATTTCAGAACAACGAAATAAAAATAAAATGAGTACCTACCTTCCTTGTTTGTACCCGGTAACTTGTCAATCGGAATCTCAGCCCGTCTGGTTACAGACAACCACTATGTGTATGTAATGTATATAATAGAAAATTAATGTTGCCTTCACATGTTTGAACATGTTGTATATATTTAACATATACAACATGTTGAAACATAACGGTTCGCAGCTTCTATTGTTAATTGAAACCAGGCACTGAATTGAATTGAATCGCTTGTTGTATAATCTAGGATATGATATAGGTACCTACCTATTAATATGAAACGGGTCTATCTCGCGTTACTTTTAAGACCTAAGACGTATTAATATATTAAGAACCTATGTAAAAAAATTGCGATGTTTATAAAAAAAAATGATACACCTACTTACAAATATGTTTATGTACATTACATAGGTACTACAGTGGATATAATAACATGCGGATATGTAAAGGATTAGTGAAAGTAAAGTTACTCTGGCAGGGTTACACTTCAACATTCAGCTGCATTATATGTTTGAGGACTCTCGCTACGAATCAAACAAGCAAATACCATTCGCGGGTGTGCATATCATATACAGATGATATGTAATTAACCTATTTTATTGGAATATAAACTATAAACTAAAATCACAATCTTGATTAAAACATCCTACAAGTAAAGCAAGTCTGTATTGTATAGTATCGTCTAGTATAGCCCGTAAACAAGAAATAATTCCGAGCATCGACATTTGGACAGCTCGAGTATAGCTGTCGGGTAGTTCCAGAACATAGGAGAGGGGCGACTCGGCCACCGAAAACCTCAAAGGTGTTTCTACTTCAGCAGCCGGGCTGGTAGACTTTACAAATGTACATATATTTTTATTCGCAACTTCGTGTCCAGCCTGGTTGCTGCGGCGGAGGCGGAGGCGGAGGCGGAAGCGGAGGCGGCAGAACCAAGATAGGCAATCAAAGCCACGGCCGGTGCCGACGTACGAACTAGATCAACTATTCAATTCCTTATTTTTGTCCAAAGCTTTCGCTCGGTTTACTGTCTATTTTCTAAGACCTAATGGCCCACTGTGTTTTTGTGAGAATCAATAGTCATTTTATTAACTATTAATTATATTGTAATGATTAGATTTTTTTTACTTATTGATTAGTATATAAGCATCTGTCTTCTCTCGCCACCTCCGCTCAGTACGCCACGCACCCGCCACCCGCCTACCACCACCGCGTACGTTGCACGCACCTACGAATACTCATTAGGAACAAACGGAGCACGGTGAGCTACATCACTTAGAAATAACATCGAACTAACCGACGACAACTCGACTATTTGTCACGTTTCACGGAATGTCTTATCAGTGTCTCAACCCACGTCTGTAATAGAACCTCGAACATCACTGGACTAGTACGTAGTAGCGCTACCTCGAGGTGAGCACGCCCGGCAGTGAAGCTCATGGCGTGCCTCGGTACCCGATGGCGCGCCTCACTCACCGATGGCGCGCCTCAGTCGCCGATGGCGCGCCTCAGTCGCTAATGGTGCGCGCCACGCTCGCCAACTGCTCATGGAGCATTCGGAAAGACGGTCGCTCGTCTGGGAAACGTCGCCAGCACTCTAACATTATCTGAAAACAAATATTAATTACTAGCTAATGCTACCAGGATAAATACGCAGGTATATGTTTTCCTGTTCCCGAACAATATCTAGACAAAATGTTGTTTTCGGGCGAACTCAAACTTTCGCCATTGAAATGATGATTTGTACAAAATATAGTTATTGATTTATATGTGTGGAGACTATCCAAGGCTCTTTTGGTTATGTTATCTCCGAGTTATGTTGGAAAATCATCTGTATGTATGTATGTATGCACCATGTCATGTCTACAACGTCCGTACTCTTCACGTATAGTATACGGTACGTACTTTGTATATCTCGTTGAGACATCCCTTGGGCCGCTCCAACACCTGTCCCCGCTGCACCATGTCTACAACGTCCGTATTCTTCATCCGTCCGTACGGCACCTTCCCACACGTGAACACCTCCCACATGAGCACTCCTGACGACAACGTACAATGATTACACAAACATCTGCTGCACCTTCGTTTTCGCAATCGTTACGGGCGCAGGTGATGCTCGAGCGATCAACATTTACATAATATATTTAGTAAGTCAAGATGACAGCGGTCCGCCGCCGACCGAGTCGGATGCAATGCGCCGGAACGATCGGAGGAAGGAGATGAGACAGATGCACTCACCGAAGGCCCACACGTCCGACTTGGAGGAGAACTTGGTGTAGTTGAGCACCTCGGGGGGCGCCCACTTGATGGGGAACTTGGTGCCGCCCGAGGACGTGTACTGGTCGTCCAACACGTAGCGCGCCAGTCCGAAGTCCGCCACCTGACATACGCGATTCGATTTATATACACACTAACAAACATATAACATAACATACGGTCAACTCTACGTCGTGCGAAGCGAGGTAGGTGATCAATGGGCGAAGCGACATTCGAGATGTTATTCAGTCTACTGTAGGTACCACCGCCGCCATTAGGATGGCCACCGCATTGCGACACCGAGGTCTGGTTTTGATGGCTTTCTAGCATCGTTGGTATCGCAACAGTATAGATAGATCTGTCCTTAAGATAGTTACAAACTGTTTGTTTTCCATGTAATCAGTCCGGTAGTGGTCTAGGTACTGAAGAACTAAATGAATAATGTGTCGTATTACCCAAATTTCCCGTTTCTATTTCTTCAGCTCGTAACAATAATACCGAATGAACATGATTATACTCGCACGCACCTTAACAACGTTTGCATCGCCGACTAAACAGTTTCTAGCAGCTAAGTCTCGATGGATGTAGTTTTCCTTTTCTAGATACGCCATGCCGGAACAAACCTGGAGAACAATCGGAAATGTTTGTTGTGCAATCGATTACCGGTCAGGGTTGGAAATTATCAAGATCATTATCGAATTATGTGGACATCCGTAGAACCAAAGTCACCGACGTAGCTCAGCACGAGGAAGCTGGAGGGGCAGTGGACAGGCAACATACCTCGCAGAACTGATAACCGCTCGGGAGTAAAGGTTCGACCACGATCGATGTATGGGCTTTTTTGTAATTATAATAATTACTAAAACAGCTAATCGTCAGTTCGACCCGCCAGCACCCTCCAGGACTAAACGCAAAAAAGCCCGAGCTACCCTCAATTTTTCCAAAAATCTAAATTTCATTAATCTTAAGGTTCATATTTGGCTAGTTGTGTAGAAGCAATCTACATACATTTTCAAGTGCCATTATGTGTTACTGGGATATTCAATAGTTATTCTAACTTTTTAACGACTACTATTTTTTTGATGAAATTTTAACAACCAACAGCTAACCTGAAAATTTCAAGTCTCTTAGACCTTTCACGATGTCAGTCACAAACACGATGATTATATATTCAGTTAATAGACCCCTGATCATTGGTCTGTACAGGCCATTTTGTATTCTTAGTAGTTTTTTATCGTTCGTTCCAAATTTTAAACTAGATGGCGCTGCTAACTTTGTACAAATCCTAGATCGCGCTATCGTTGCGTTTTACAAAATATGCATAATCGTAACAGATTTTTTGTATTCTGAGGACTGCTTCCGTGGCTTTGAGCTAGCGACCCGATGATGGCGCCAACGCCGTCGGGATACTACGTTGATTTAGTCGGGATTGCCTGCATTCCTTCATTTATTTATACAATTGATACAATGTAATTATGAAGATTAAGTTAACTCACTAATTAACACCGAAAAAAATCCGTATTCAGCCGCTGCGCTGCCTTGCTGAACTGACGCTCGTACAGAATAGGTCAAAATCTATTCGCCTACATAGCTCATTGAAATTATCGCATGCTCGCCACAGATACGTATTTTGCCGGTAGTTGGTACCAGCACGAGGTACATAGATAACTGGGTTAAATCTTAAGGGTCTGGAAGGAACGATCAAATTATTTTTGCTCAATAAATCAGGACAGTTAATATTATTGGAGGTAATTTTTAACAAGAAGGATAGATCGGCGACTTAACTAGGGGTAGGATATGAAATAGTTTACAAAGATCAAGTTAAGATCAAGACCGTTGTGTCCGTCGGGATCGTTGTGTCCGTCGGGACCGTTGTGTCCGTCGGGACCGTTGTCTCCGTCGGGACCGTTGTGTCCGTCGGGCTCGCCTCACCTGGACGCACATCTCCAACAGCGCCGCGTGTCCCATCTGCTCGCACGTGGTGTGTCGCAGGTAGTTGAACACGGACCCGTGCCGCATGTATTCCGTCACGATGTAGATGGGCCGGTGCTTGGAGCACACTCCGTACAACTGCACCAGGTTCGGGTGTTGCAGTTTACTACGAAATATTACATCGTTATCGTAACGCATTCAATTAATCAATAAATGTTATTACACAGCATTGCAACCTTTGCTATATTATATACATTTTGATTTTTGCCGATATTTGCTGACTTTAACGTCCGCAGTACATGAGGTGATCTGGAAGAGAAAGTGAGCCTCAGAAGCGACACATTTGAAAAAAAAATGTAAGTGCTTTTTTTATTCGATATTTTAAACTTTTTAAGTGAATTTATAGATTTAAGGTAAGTGTCTGTAAATGTCGGTGTGCATTATTTGTATTTGTTAACAATAGTTGTTCGCCCCGAACTGAGATCACGTGATGTCTGGTTTGTGACGGAGATTATTTCTCACTTTACTTAAGCATACTTTTCTCGAACTCTCTCTATGCACCAGCCCCCTTATTCCCTATGACCAATAATGATATTTCAATACGATGATTCCACGCAGACATCGTAACGCGGACGCATTAAGACACGATTGGTCATAATGAATAAGGGCCCTGAGTGTTCGAGGCTCTCTCTTGTTGCTAACGTGATGTAATATCCTTACTAATATGAAACAAAGGTTGATGTCGTTTTGAAAAGTGCTCTCAAAACCGTTGCCTTAGTAGTCGTGGCTTAAAACTCTACCCCTCCAGCCTACGGATGTCGTAAAGTCAACCAAAAAGGCAGCAGCTTCTTTCTTTGTATAAACAAAACTTTAACTGTGAGCACCAATATGTCTGCTCAGCGTGGAGATAATGGCCGTACTTACAGTTATAGAGGAAGTTAGTTCCACATTGTGGTGGACAATAACGTACAGTTAATAATGGAATATGCGCATTCAACGTCTGAAACCCTACAAGTAATTCTCGGTAACAGTTTTATAGATAAATAGATCATTTTTAATGAAATTTCGAACATCCTTTGCTCCTTTCATCTTATAAACCACCCCTAATAAGAATAACATAAACTTATTTTGAAATCTGCAGTCCCAACCCCTATTTTAGATAATATTTCATGCTTTAACATATTTTCAAGACTTCAATCTTATTTACCCCTTCTGCAACCCTATATCGCCCCTTTGTTACGAAAACTACCCCTAATAAAAAGTTAAATAATATTCTTTGAATGTGCAGTCGATACTCTTTCAAATGACACCCCACAAGCCAAAAATCTTCACGCCTCACTTAACACCCCTATTTCTCAAAAACTACCCGTGTCAAAAAAAAAAAATATCATGTTCAAAATTTTGAATTGATCGGATCAGCCATTCTCCGGAAATCCGGTACAGAACGTCCTCTATAACTGTAAGGTATCTCCACAATCATCACGCTTGCCACACATATTGGTACACACAGAAAGAAGCTGCTGCATTTTTTCTCTTTGCTGACTTTACGACATCCGTTGGCTGGAGGGGTAGATTTTTAAACCACGACGATTACTAAGGCAACGGTTTTGTGAGCACTTTTCAAAACCTTTCATCAACCTTTGTTTCATGTTAGTAAGGATATTGTAATACGTTAACAACGTTAAAGTTAATAAGCAACAAAAGAGAGCCTCGAACACTTAAGGTAAGTATGGTGTATTGAAAACATACTTTTATCGATGGTTAATTACGTTCTATTTGAGAAATAATCTCCGTCACAAGCCAGCCATCACGAGTTAGGGGCGACTACAATTACACGCACACACAAGTTTTTTTTTCGATTCACTCACTCTGCAATAAGAGCCCTGCACTCTGCGTATTCACGTATAGAATGCAGTTCTCACAAACTGGGTGCAGTACTCACGTCATGACCTTGGCCTCGTCGATGAAGTCGTCCTCGGACATGGTGCCCTCCTTCATCATCTTGACGGCCGTGTCGAGCGAGCCCTGCCACTTGCCGCGCCGCACCACTCCGAACTGTCCCGTGCCCAGCACCTCCATCAGCACCAGCTCCCCGGGGTCGATCTCCCACTTGTCTGACAACACACAACACGAGCGTACTTCACAATCGATCAATACGTACCGTGCGAGGCCGGCGGTGGGCGGTGGGCGGTGCGGGCCGGTCGCAAGGCGTGGCTTTGAGTCGGGAGCACAGCCCGCCACCGATGTGTATACGTACGTACACGCAGGTATACGTACCGTGGGAGAGGCCGGCGGTGGGCGGTGCGGGCCGGTCGCAAGGCGTGGCTTTGAGTCGGGAGCACAGCCCGCCACCGATGTGTATACGTACGTACACGCAGGTATACGTACCGTGGGAGAGGCCGGCGGTGGGCGGTGCGGGCCGGTCGCAAGGCGTGGCTTTGAGTCGGGAGCACAGCCCGCCACCGATGTGTATACGTACGTACACGCTGGTATACTTACCGTGCGAGAGGCCGGCGGTGGGCGGTGCGGGCCGGTCGCAAGGCGTGGCTTTGAGTCGGGAGCACAGCCCGCCACTGTTGTGGCGATGGTAGTTAATCAGCTCGGGGATGGTCCCGCAGCAGTGCTTGTCCGACAGATAGAACTCGCCGCGGCTGTTCTGCTTGATGTGGTAGTGCTTCGTCTGTGCGTGGTTGCTGCGGACGAACACATTCGAAACTTATTTTGCATTTCGACATTCATAATGAAGATGTATAAAGAGTTTTTTATTTTTAATAAGGAATCAAACCCATGACCTCTAATTCTCTGGATCTGACACCGTCGAGCGAACCACTAGACCACAGAGGCATAGCTAACCATATAAGTTGAGGTTGAAACAGTTGACAGACAGTTGAAATTGTTTACCGTTTTTGGGAGCACCCACTTTGTTCAGCGGGCATTAATGAGCTGGGATATATTTGCTACTGAAGCATACAAATCTATTTGGTGTCTTATCTCCGAGTTAAGTTGGGAAATCCGGCACTGTATGTATGTATGTATTAAATATTACAAGCTCTGCTGATTTTGGGGTTAGATGGCGCTGTTAAAATTATAATATGTCCCATTAAGCATGCTGTTCAATACTACACAGAAAATTCCGGCACATGCCTTTTTTCTAGACCTGTCAAAGGCATTAGACCTTTGAAAGGTGACATTCATGTGACATTCTTTAGCTGAAGCTTTTAACCCAAACAAATGTGCTAAAAGAGCACATAATTTTTTAGAAATTTTGGTATGATAATAAAAAATATACTTTTAAATGGGCGGGTTCGTGCTCTGATGTATACCAGTTAAATTACGGGAATATAACCAAAGCTGTTAAATAGCCACTCATCAATAAGTTGATCATAGAACTTAGTGGATCCAAAATCGGTTGCTCAATTCACGGCGTGAGTGTTACTGCTGTTGGGGCTACCGCGGTATTGTAGCTCTTCGGGGATGTTCGCAGATGCGCGCACTGATGACTTTTATGCGAAAAAGATGTGGCTCCCTGATTCGGCTTTAACATATTTTAATGCTTATTATGGATCGATGATCGGAAATAAATGTTATATTATTAAATACTTCACCAGACATCGCGAAATCTCAGTGCGGTGCGAACTACAAGTGAATTAGTAAGTACTTTAAATAATACGTGTAGATATTTGTATCGGATGCGTGTACTCACACCTTGGTATAGAGCGAGAGCGTGTACATGCCCTTGGTGGAGGAGTTCCGCACCACGAAGCAGCCCTCCTTATCCTCCTGTTTGAGGACGGACTCGGCGCGTTGCCGGGACACCTCGCCCACGTACCATCTGCGTAGAGCCACACAACGCACATCAACCAACGTTACTGCTGCACCCAACACGTACTTACGATTCGTGTCGCGTTAACTAAACTCATTTCAAATACACAATAATGCTCATATTTTAGGATCGTTATCGTGATATCTCGAAGTACACTTACTCGTATTTTTGAAGTCCAATATTTTCCTTTTCTTTGACGTAATTGCTCGGAATGTATCCGACGGACCTGAAAGCGAGGCACGGTATCTGTAAACCACGCATTGGACCATTCGGATTGCCCTGCTGTTTCCTGAGTTAACTGAAGGTCGCTTTTATAAGCATACTGCAAAAATAATCGACAGTTGCTTATTCTATAAAACATGTTATATCATTTATTGATTATGTATATATTTTTATGTTACTTTGATAGAGTAACACAAACAATAAATCATAATGTTTGGTAATGTTTAATAATGTGGAAAGGCTATTCAGTGAAAATACCATTATAATTAGACTGAACTTTATTCAATATAATATTGCAATAGGAATGATGTGAAGGTCTACGCTTCAACCGACTATGCTAAAACAATGAAACGTACCTACCTTTGTTAGGTAGGTAGGTTAGGTACATAAAAAAACACTCAGCAAGCCATACAATTCAAATTGAAAACTAATTTCAATTTATTCAATTGGTGTAAGTGAAAACTAATTAGATAAAAACTACCCGCGACTTTTATCCAAATATTGTCTTTATAATTATAGTATTATTTCTTTATATTGTGCAAAGTATGTTCATTCATGCGTTTATAGATTCGATTTATATCTATGAACGAATGAATAAATTACTAATTTCATCCAAACGGCGTATGGGGAAAATACAAAGATTTAATTTGAGAAACCTTAAAACGACAAAGTGAAAGACAACTGATCATATAATTTTGTAAAGAAACTATAAATTTATTAGTTTAATAGAGACCTATAATCCGTCAGACATTGTGATAAATAGAGTGGTATTAGAATCGGGGTACACACGAACATGACATTTAGCTCATTTACACACGGTTCATTTTGAAAAGTCAAATGTATGATCCGATAACGTCATCCATACAAACTCCAGGGAAAAACATTACAATTAAATATTGGGTGAACACACACATCGATACAAGCACACGTAGATGGTTTGAGTTTGAGTAAAGCTGACTCATGTCAATAATCAATTTGACATTCACAGGAAACCTCTACTACCTCGTAGAGTGCTAGTTTTATCTGCAAGTACTGAACTCAAGTAGAACTCACCCACTATCATCCTTGACCTTCCACCAGTGGTCCTGAGAGTCGTCGATCACTTCATACTCCGCCCCCTAAACAACAATTTTGACACGAATATATTAGCTGTGTGCAATGGAGCGTCAAATAATTAGCATTATCAATTAATGTAAAATATGTATAATTCATAAATAATTCATAGTACCTAGGGGAATTTTTGATAACATTCAGGCTTAGCACATAATAACTACATGGATTTCCGCAAAATCTGAATCGGCTAAAGAAAGAAATGTCAAAACTCAAACTTCAACTAGGAGTGCTCACCTGGAGACCAATAAATGAATGTATTAAAACTTGCAGGTGTGTTGTGTTTTACCCGATATATTAAATTAAAACACCGATACAGACATACCTTTTCAAGCGACAGATCGCCGGTTTCGATAGCTTTGAAGGGGTAGAGCGCAATGACAACTTTGGCTCTTTGTTTTTCCTGAAACAAACGACATTTTTTTCAAAAGTCTATGTTACGTGAAATGGCTTAGCTTCAGCGATCATATCTTCCACAATACTGTAGTATTTACTTTAAAATTAATGTATGTTATAGTTCAGGATTTTCAAAATTAATATTTGTTTTACCGTAAAAAAAACAAAACGTAGAAATACGCGCATATTTCTGACATCTGGTGGTCATCATCATCATCATGTTTGCCGCGGAGGGAGAGCCCAGATTTCTTCACATAGTCCGCGGTGGCTTTATTATATAGGTAAGACTGGATATTTCGGTACGTTCTCAATAAGCTCCTCCATAATAAAGTCAATTAACAACAAAAACTAGAGCGCTAGTGTTGGTGCGCGCAAAAATGTGTGTCTCTACCCGCGTGCTGCGCGATCAGATCTGTCTAGGCACACTCCTGCACCGCGACGCAGATCTGCCCAGGCAAGCTACGGCGCCGCACACGCTTCAAGCTGTATACGCTCTTCAGTGATGCTGCATTGTTTACAAAAATCACAGTTTTGCTGAGCTGTCGCCTGCGTTATACGCTTAGCCTTACAGTGACTGTCTCCAAATTCCAAGTTATCGTGAATGTGCAGACAAGGCAAGGCTGATGATGAACGAGCAATGCGTACCTTCTGTTTGGCGGTCGGGGTCCCAGGCGCGGCGGCGGCGGCGGCGGCGGCGGCGGCGGGCCCCGGCATGGCTCCCACGGCCGCGGTCACCGCTGGAAACGACAACGATTACGTTTCAGCTGGTCGTGTCCACAGATCACATCTATACCTACACGTGAACTGTAACGGGCGGGCAACACAACGAAAACATTGATGAAAGTCCCTATTCCCCTCCCTAGTCCTCGTCCCGATGAGGTGGATGAGGAGTCTCACGCGGCTGTCGATATCGAGAAGCTGACATTCGGTCCCCTGCGCTTAGGGTTACCAGATAGAAAACTTAAAAGTCCGGAGAAAAAGCCTGATTTTCAGTGAAAAATCCTGAGATTTTATACAATGTTGTGAATTCTCTCGCAAACGATGATGTGAAATTATTTGACGAAATTTCTGCATTATGCACAATTATATCAACACAAGAAGACGCATCTTTGATGTACTGCTCCATACATTTCTGGGCAACCATTTTCAAGACCATCGTTGTTTCAAGATTACCAGAGATATTGCGTTTTGTCAATACGTATTTGTTATTACAGTCCAGAATGCAAACTTACGTAGAAAGAGATCTATCACGAAGGCTCAATGGTCGAATGCGAAACATACGAAGCATTTTATAGAACCGTGCTAATATACAAAAAAATGCTTAATATGGTATAATCGCAAAATAAATATGATAAAACTTATGATTAGAATAGGTTTTAAATATTTTGTGTTGATTTTATTTGTGCATTTAACGTGACTAAAGTTGTTTTTTAAATTAATCAATAAAAATATTATAATTTGCTTTTTAAAAATAGATCTAAAAAATCGAATCTATAGTACTTATTACTGAAAATTCTAAAAATCCTGAGATTTCCTAAGATTTTTAAAATCCGGCCGCAATCCTGAGCAAAGCCTAAAAATCCTGAGATCTCAGGACAAATCCTGAGATATGGTAACCCTACCTGCGCTCCACTAGCGCTCCCGTCATTTACCTACACCTCTACACTAGACATTGCTTAGCATAGCTTATTTTATTGCAAGGTACCTACCTGCAGAGAGCATATCTTATTAAAGCAACAGCTTATCGTTCGAAGCAGTAGGTAATTGAAATAACTTTTGCTCGAAGGGTGTTTTTACTCTATTGATTATTGCTATGATGACGCATTAATAATATTAATATTAATTAATTTAATTGTATATCTCTATGTTTATTTTATATTTGTGTACGTTTTTAGTTTTAGAGTTAATTTCAAACACGGTTGAATAATTGTTAATGAATAAAATAAATATGAAATATGCTCTGACCACATACGATAAGATTGCAAAATAAAACGTTCCACGATGTACGATCGGCATGTCACACACAATCCGGACGTACCTACCTATTTTACAATTTAAAGAGACCGTGTAATCCGAGGAGCTGCGCGCACATTTTCCCTAACAAGCGAAGTTTTCTACCGCAAGGCTGTTGCATTTCAATGTATATAGCGGTAGGTAACAGTAGTAGGTACCTGATTTCTGAAGAACTTCTTAGCTTAAGAAAATGTTGGCGTCTCAAAGTCTTACTTGATACTAAACTGTCTTTGCATACGAGTAGTTATATTAGTTTCCTTAGAGAGCTTTGATAGTAGTGGAAATGTTGAAATCGGTATACGATGCATTAAAGTGACAACGGATGCGAAGTACCTACCTACTGCCGCGTAGACTACTGTGTAATGTTTTGGTAACGTTTGCAATTAGCATCAGGTGGGCCGCTGGCTCGCCCCGTTACTGACTCGTATCAATAACACATAGAGATCCTACAACAGGCTAACTATCATTATCTGTGGACCAGATTGGTCTGGACCGGGTTTTATCACTAGATAATATAAGCCGGTTCGGAAATGATCGTGTATGTGATATGCAGTTGTATAGATAGAGTTCCCTCTACGGAAAGAGCTGGCCAGGTCTGCAACGCAGAGACCGTGACGCGGTTACATCGGGGAGACTTGTGCCCAGCACCCAGCCCCCAGCCACAGTAAGTAACAATGAGTTGTTCTGTTACTATTCTGTTACTCGATTCAAACGTTTCACATTTTCACAAGTTAATATCGGTATCCAGGTCCCGGTTCCCGGAGTATCCCGGCGATGGGAGCACCTGTGCAGTGCATGCTCCACCTGCAGCCGTTCCATTAATCAGGAACTGTCAGAACAATCTCGAATACTCTGCTCTAGTAACATGGATGCTGTGCTTTGGGTGTCACGCGACTTTACCTCGTATCGTATCAGTTCACACAAAATGTACAACAATAATCATTATGTATGTTGCAAGTACATAATATTTACTGTAATACAGGAAGGGCACAGCGATCTACACATTGTCTATACTATATCTATACTGGCTTTGCCATATAGATATGTGGTATTTAAGTGTAATATATCTATCAGGCTTAAATACAAAAGCATTAACAGAAATTCACCAGACGCGAAAGTAAAAGAAATGACTACACTTTTAAAATGTATATAGAGACTGCTCTCTACACTAAACGCAAATTATGATACGATGCAAGTGTTTTCCACAATATTTTGAAGAGTTGGTGACACGCGCAATGAAAACTTGTCTCCTCACATCCTATATAGGAAAAATACTGTGTATTTTTATGTGAATTGTTATCGCACAAAAGTAGATATGTATGAAGATTCACCGAACGCAACGATATCTCAACGACCATGACAACACAAAGGCACAGCACCACGTTACGTAGGTATACGTCTACAGGTAGCACACAGCACACAGGACACAGCACACAGCACACAGTACACAGCGCACACCCGACCGAGACATTAAGTGAGTGCACCACTCCAAGTGAATGTGCGGAGGTCACCAGGCTGGCTGGTTGCATTACCCTCGAGGGCCGGCAGGAAGGCGGACAGCGAGAGACATGGTATCTTGGACTTCTTCTTGGTGACCATGGACTCGTCCTCGGGCTTACTCGGCAGCATGGACGTGGCCGCGCGCGATCCTGTCCCGTTTCTCACTGGCACTGCACTGTGGCACTGGGAGGGGGGGCGGCGACACTCTGACACAACACAAGCGTGGCGAACGGTACACTACGGTAAGGCCGCGCACACACCGGAGGCGGCGGCATTCACTATTGTACTCGGATTATTTAGTAACAGAGCAACTTTTACACTTTAAATATTTTTATATTTGTTTTACTATCGAAAAAAATCAAGTCAAGAACGAAGATGATCTACGAGCGAGCCAACCCAGAAGGTGTATATTAACTGTATGGTAATGTCTAATATTCTAATAGTAGGTCAGTGTGTCACAACATGCTTTACCGATATCGTCAGTGTACAATCGAAAGAGAAATCCAAGTTCTTGCACTTGAAAGCGCTTAGTCCTTGTATCAACACCAGGTGGTATTTATATTTTAGGCTGTGCGTCTGAAATTTAAATTGAAGAAAGGCGAAGGCGGTTTAAGGTCGTGAAGCTCCGGAGCACACTCACCGAAGTAGGTACCTACTACAATCTGTGAAATACCGACAAACACGTAACCTTTGGATTTTGTCTGCTTATGATTGAGGAATATACTCATGGGTCTACTATCTTATGGGTATACTTGCTACCACACTTTTTTACCACACTTGCAATAAAATATATTTGAAATACCACAATCTAAAGCTTCGTGATGATTGAATGGGTCTCAATCGGTCTTTAGGGTTACGTACCCAAAAGGGACAAAGGAATCTTCCGTCCTCCCGTATTCATTCGACCGGTCTTTAAAGGGATCTTTTGATAATATTTAGAATCGTTATATTAATACAAAATAAGAAAATTTTCAGTGTACCTATATGTGTTATTACGGCGGATTACTTGATAAATAATCATACAAATACAAATATATTTATTCCCAAAAAAGTGTAATATTTCAGTAATCATATATACAAATAAGTCAAAATAGAGGTCTTTGTATAAGAAACGTGTTCATATTTAAACTCCAGATACCGCTAACTCGTTGGGTGCTGCGCGTCCCGCTCTCTATGTAAAACTCACGTGAGTGTTTTACAGCACCCACCGAGCTAACTCGTTGGGTGCTGCGCGTCCCGCTCTCTATGTAAAACTCACGTGAGTGTTTTACAGCACCCACCGAGCTAACTCGTTGGGTGCTGCGCGTCCCGCTCTCTATGTAAAACTCACGTGAGTGTTTTACAGCACCCACTGAGGTAAACCGGCCAAGCATACGTCAAACCAGCACAGACGAAATAAAAAAACAGCGATTGTATGCCACGCTATGCACACAGGTGGTGTTTTGACTGCAATTACTTATATCTATTCGCATAAATTTAAGTTTATTTGATTACTTTACCTTTATTTTTACACCACTTCCTATTTTCCGTTATATTTTGCAAGAGCTTCATTTTTATCACAAAAAAATGCCAGAACATAAAAACCACTAAATTAATAAACACACTCAATAATTTATTATTACTTTGCCTAAACACCATACGAAAGTTTTAATGAAAATGAGCATTCAATTGACATTTTATGCCTCAATTTACTAGACAAGGAAAACGCACCCGGTGACGTATCTTTATGTAGGTACCTAATATGGGAAACATACACATTCAACATAATAAGCCTACTATTTTACGATGTCTGAGTACCGCTACTTCACAATTCAAATTATACCGTCACTTTTTGTTTACATGTAACAATGAAAGAAGGATATATTTAATATCTATCAGGTAGAACTACTCAGACATCGTGAAATAAGAGCTTTGGTCGTAACATAAGGTCATCATTGCGGTCAAGTAGAGTAGGTACGACTGAGATAGTCAAATCTGTCACACACGCTCATTTGTTTGATCTCCGTGACAGGCAGAAAGCTCACCAGATAATCTTGTGATACAAGAACTCTCATTCACTCACACACACACACACTCATTAGTTTGATCTCCGTGACAGGCAGAACGCTCACCAGATAATCTTGTGCTCGATATCACAAGAACTCTCATTCGCTCACACACACACTCATTTGTTTGATCTCCGTGACAGGCAGAACGCTCACCAGATAATCTCGTGCTCGATATCACAAGAACTCTCATTCACTCACTCACACACACACACACACACACACTCATTAGTTTGATCTCCGTGACAGGCAGAACGCTCACCAGATAATCTTGTGCTCGATATCACAAGAACTCTCATTCGCTCACACACACACTCATTTGTTTGATCTCCGTGACAGGCAGAACGCTCACCAGATAATCTCGTGCTCGATATCACAAGAACTCTCATTCACTCACTCACACACACACACACACACACACACACACACACACACACACACACACACACACTCATTAGTTTGATCTCCGTGACAGGCAGAACGCTCACCAGATAATCTTGTGCTCGATATCACAAGAACTCTCATTCACTCACACACACACTCATTTGTTTGATCTCCGTGACAGGCAGAACGCTCACCAGATAATCTCGTGCTCGATATCACAAGAACTCTCATTCACTCACTCACACACACACACACTCATTAGTTTGATCTCCGTGACAGGCAGAACGCTCACCAGATAATCTTGTGCTCGATATCACAAGAACTCTTAATCACTCTCACACACACACACACACACACACACACACACACTCATTTGTATGATCTCCGTGAAAGGCAGAACGCTTAAGGTAAGATAGCCAGTTTCTCAGATTGTTGAGGACTCCGGGTGAAGTGCGCTTCCTCCTTCGACCACACGGACGAAGCCGCAGGTGAACTGGTTTTAAAACCAGTTGAAAGTAGAAAAAATCTAAAACCCGACTGCAACTAATTGATTAAGGTAGCCTCTGTGATGACAAATGAGTGCAGTATTAAAAAAAACAGTTATCGGATCAAAACCGTTCAAATTAACTCCATCACTCGAAACTCTTACTGTCGTAAATCAAATTAGTTGCCAAACACAACGATAATAGAGAGTGACATCTAGTTATAAATAAATAAAGTAGCCGAAATGCCTTAACAACGCGTGCCAATTTTTCCTGTGGCGATGGCGATATCTAGTTTTAAATCGAAATATTGTATACATATTATAATTGTGATTACATGCCATAAAAAACTTTGTTTATCAAAATGTTCAGTAGATAAGCATGTGTTTACATTTCTATGAAAAACACATGCTTTTGCTTTGTTCAATATTATAGACATACCAGCTTACACACACGATAATTTCAACAATAGATTTCAAGGTACGTGTGACATACTTTGAACTTAATTTGTGAGTATGTGGTAGCATAAAAGTGGCTTAATATATATATAGAATTGGCATATTACTAGCTTTCATTTGCTACTATGTCCACCCTCTAACTTTTGATTTACTCCCCCCATATAAAAATAATACCTATATAGCCTTTGTCACTACCACAATTGAGAGGAATCAAATGACACATAACAAGCCGTTAAGGCTGCAGAGAGAAAGTTCGAAATCCATACATACTCTCGATAAACATAACCCTCCTTCAGAAGCAGTCGGGTAATAAAAAATATTACCTAATTTTAATTTTATTTAAATTATATAAATACAACACCTATTTACCTATATTTTTGTTGTAAAAACCTTAACGTATTCCGGGAAGGAATTGCCACAGCAGATATATACCTACCAAAGTAGAGTCAAACAAAATTCAATACACTTACGCATATTTGGAATTTGTTAAAAACACAAACACAACTAAATATCACGATAATCTTAAGAAAAGCCACGAAAAGTCAATTTCGAGAATGTATAAATTAAGATTATGTACAATAACTAAACTCAGTGTGGACAACGCCTTAGTCTCGGAGACGAGGGTTTCAAGATGGTCGCAGGCGACCTACATGCACCGTTCGAAGCGCGGCCGCTACTCCCGTCTCCCTTTCACTTACTGGTACAATATCAGCGAGAAAGAGACAGCACGTTAGCCAGTACGTCATCAAAGGCTATCGACTTGTTCGTGAGATTAGAACATCAACAAAAGCCTTCCCTGCACTTTTATCAAGGTTTTGGGACAAAGAACGTTGATATCGTAGATATATAATGCAGGGCACGCGACGCGAACTAATGGTATGAGGACATTATTGAGGATGGCTGATCGAAACAGGTTATTTTTCAAGGTTTATATACGGACTTCCGTAAACCTGCTGGGAAAGCATAATAGTAGTTTTTTTTTTTATTGTACGACGGGGAAGCGCTTGGCCTTCATCTCACCTGGTTATAAGGCCGAAGGTGGAGGCGCACTTCACCCGGAATCCTTAAACTCAGGAACTGGGTATCTTACCTATAAATGCCGGAACACAATTTTTTTTTTAATAATTGTTATTATGGCGACAGAATTAGGTAAGATGGTGGTAGATAGCCAGGCGGACTTAAAACTAAATCTTACCACCAACCAAACCAAGCACAATATTGCTCCACCTGGGGATCGAACCCAGGTCCCTTGATCTAAAATCGGTGGGTTGAACTAGTTTAGTTATAGCCTACATGTAATAAATAAATTTAAATAAAATAGTTACATGTCTGCCTGCAGCTGCACTTGTATTTATAATAACTTTAAACTACTAATAATTTAAATTTCCTTATTCATTCAAATTTTGACTGACTGATTCAACTAGATACAACGCACAGCCTAAACCGTTGGTCGTAGAGACTTGAAATGTGGGGGGTATATTTGTATTGGTGTGTAGGTATCCGCTAAGAAAGGAATTACGAAAATACGCACGCCAAGGGGTTCAAAGTTCAGAGTGAAATTTTGCATATCTCCAAAACTGTACATGATAGACGTTTGAAAATTCGTATGGAGATTGCCCACATAAAATAAGCTATGGCATATTTCAGGTTTTTTTATAATTTTCAAAATTAAAGGGTAGGGGGTCAAATATTTAAGGAAACAACAGAGCTATATCTTTTGAACTGTACAGTTTAGAACTGTACAGGTAGCAGTTAGCAGGTTCAAATGTTCAGAGAATATGTATTATCATACCAAATAAACTATAATTTTAAAATAAAAAAAATGAAAGTAAAAGTGGATCCTCATACAAGGAACGTTTTTATAAATTGTTACGTTGTATAAACGGTAATACCTATCTATTTCAAACTTGGTGTGAATATAGTGCTTACTTCAAGGTATACCAACAAATTATAAAAAAACTACTGGCCAAGCGTGAGTCGGACCCGCACTGAGGCTTCAGAACTAACTGCAAAAAACCGTGTGTCAAAAATTTGCGGCATACACGGCTGTATGTTTTGATTGCGTTGACTTAGAAGTTTGATTTTTTTAACAGCTCCAAGGGAGAGTCAGTAGACTTGAGTATTTGACATGAATTTCAGCTTGATACCTCCACGCGTTCCTGAGAAAAAGGGTCTTGACAGACAAACAGACGGACAACAAAGTGATCCTATAAGGGTTCCGTTTTTTCCTTTTGAGGTACGGAACCCTAAAAAACGTAGTACTTACGTGTTATCTCCTCGGACGTTCTCTGCAGCACGCTAGGGGTCCTCTGCAGATCCTGCTGAGCCACCAGCTGGTCCACTTCAACGTCCGACGAAGGCCACAAGTCGGCGATGGTGCAGCCCGATGCTGACCGGCGCTCGGCGTCACAACACGCCCAGCGTCGCGCAGACCACACGGCGGGGTGGTACCGACTGCGACGACCGTTGATGTTGCACACTGTACAACATTACACACATAACGCAGCCGGACGCGGACCGGCGCTCGGCGTCACAACACGCCCAGCGTCGCGCAGACCACACGGCGGGGTGGTACCGACTGCGACGACCGTTGATGTTGCACACTGTACAACATTACACACATAACGCAGCCGGACGCGGACCGGCGCTCGGCGTCACAACACGCCCAGCGTCGCGCCGACCACACGGCGGGGTGGTACCGACTGCGACGACCGTTGATGTTGCACACTGTACAACATTACACACATAACGCAGCCGGACGCGGACCGGCACTCGGCGTCACAACACGCCCAGCGTCGCACCGACCACACGCAGGAACCGATTGCGACGATCGTTAACATGGTGCACACTTTACAACATGACGGACAGTTGAATCTAAAACCCGCCTTTTAAAATTATTTACTAATTTAATTAGACTCGACGGTTGACCTGGATATGAAATATTACGATGGCGACAGTTTGTATGTTTAGCGCTCCTTCACGCCGGCCAATACGGTTGAATAGATTTTGATGAAATTTGATATATAGGTAGCTTAAAATGGATTAATACATTATATTAAATATGAAGGATCAATACTTTTGTCTCGGGAGAGTGCCTACGTGTTCCGTAGGTATGTAAATGGGACGTCGAAAATCGCCATACGAAACTGTAGGTCTACTCTACAAACCGATAAACGATATATCGCGACACTTATCGTGCAAAAGGTACTCTTAGTGACATCGTTTTGAGTATCGTTTGAACGATGAATCGTCCGACAATAATTTCGACAATCGATGCCGAAATCGTACTCTAGCACCAAAAACGATACGATGATTTGAATTAGACCAATAACAGCCGTTAATTCGACCGAGCTTGACGAACATTGTAACGACACATAGTTTGCTATCGTGTATGTTATTGTTTCTATTTTTTTAACAGTGATTCCTTGATTTTCTGCTTCAAATTATTTAAGTAGTAGGTATAATAGGTACCTACAATGTTTATGTTAACTTAGGTACCTATCTAATAAACACAAAAAGTCCAATCGAATTATTTCTGTAGGAGGTACCTAGGTACAGTGTTTATGTTAACTACTTAGGTACCTACCTAGTAAGCTTTGGATTACAAGGTAGTGGACTCTCGATTTACCTTGTAGTTGGATTCAATAAACTCACCACCGTCTGTAACTTTTAAAGTTATATGTAACCCAAAGTTTATTAGGTAGGTACCAAAGTTAACAAAAACATTATAGGTACCTCTACTATTAAACCTACTACGATTTGACTCTCTTCTGCCATGTTAATTATGTAGACATTCTTGTTTTAGGCAAAATGGTGTGATTTCTTCTGTTTGTCCCAAATGCTTCCATGGTCAGAAAAAAACAACTTAAAATAAGAATGTACCTACCTATACATATAGAACATGAAAGCAGAGAGTTAAATCAAATTATTTAAGTAGTAGCTATAATAGGTACCTACAATGTTTATGTTGACTTAGGTACCTACCTAATAAACTTTGGGTTACTTTTAACTTCCAATCCAATCAAAAAGTCCAATCAAATTATTTCTATAGGAGGTACCTAGGTACAGTGTTTATGTTAACTACTTAGGTACCTACCTTGTCAGCTTTGGGATACATACAACTTCAAAAGTTAAAGGTGATGGTGAGTTTATTGAATCCAATCACAATGTAAATGAAATTGGTTTCAGACAATGTTTTCTATCATATTATGTAAACTACGTAGGTAGGTAGACGTTAGGTATAGGTAAGTAACATGCAACCTACTTTTTGCTACTGCTGGACAGTATTATCACTGCCGATTAGGGAGTTAAGAAGTTGTGTCAAATCTTGCAATAACCATATGGCAAGGACCATAGTGCGGTCGGATGCCATTAGCAAATCCCTTGCTAGATCCCTATGCAGGGTTAAATAAATCTAGCAAGACGTTCAACGTTGATGATCAAGCGTTGACGTGTAGCTCATGTTATCATGTCGGGAAGGGTCCCGTAGGTACTTCCGCGCCATCGATCGATCCTATTTAACACCATGCCAAATTTATACCATCGGTACCTACTTACCTATGGTAACTGTAGCTCAAAATGGTGACGCGCGCTGGCTGGTGATTAGACCATAGAGAACAATAAGTGGTATGGTTGTATAACTTTAGCCTTTCCGTAATGGGTAACTTGAAACATAAAAAACAAAGTCAACAAACTTTGACATAAAAACGGATCTAGACCATCAATCAAAGAGATTTGTGCCAAAAGATTTTTATCCATGCCAATTATTTTGTTGTCATTCGTTCCGAGCATTCGATACAACTTTCGACAGACGATGGTTATTTCGATGTTTATCAGAGTACCGTTGTTTCCGATTATTCGGAAGACTATCGTATCGTTTCGAATATATCGCAATCGGTTTGTAGAGTAGCACGGCTGATTCGATCTTTATTGCTCCTTCACGCAAAAACTACTCAACGGATTGAGCTGAAATGTTGCACGCATATAAGCTACTAGCAAAATAGCAAGTATATCGCGAAGCCCCGAGCAGAAGCTAGTGCAAGAAATTATATTAAGCATTTGAAGCAATATTACATCATTTGCTCTATTTGTAGTGAAATGACACAGCCATCCAACACTACAACTGTTAGGTACACAGAGCACACAGGAGTATTTGTACCACATAGGATAACCCTCATACGATGCTAAAATTGTTCAAATTAGTATATATTACAATTGCATTTACCCATTAATGTAATGACCCATTTAATGTATTAATTTGGAGCATCTACCGCAGTTCAAGTAATACGTCATGATCATGAATCAGCTTTTTCCTATAGTTATGAGTTTGTTAATCCACCTACTTCCTACTACCTACACGGTATTCATTCATGACAAATGTTATAAGGCAACGAATAATCCTATTATTCTACTACTAGCTTCAATCTGCGACTTCGTCCGTGTAATGGTAATTTGAAAGAGGCGCAAGTATTATTTTATTTAAAATATTTATTTGTCGGGGAAGGACCATTGGTTTGCCACAGTCTACAATAATCAATGCTTTGGAACTGTTATTGTTAACTATATTATTATACTATGGTATGTTATTGTGTACAAATAACTTATTTAACTAATTTGTGGCTTTTAGAGGTTCGCCTGAGAAAAGTTTTAGATGAAGTTAAACGACGGTTATGTTAAACCACAATTCAAGTTAGATCACTGGTAAAGTTAAAGTTAACCTATATTTAAAGTTTGTTAAAGTTAAACTACAATTAAAAAAGTTAAACTACTGTTAAAGGATACAGTCGAGCTGCAGATATGGTTAGAATAAAGTGAAACTCTAGGCTCTATCATATACTTTCAAATGAATTACATAACCACCTATATTTAGTGAAAATAATGTGGCTCTGTCCTACAAAACAAGTTTAAAATTTGTGCAAAATGTTGTTTTGCCGGCACCAAACCTTGCTATAAATATTGGATAACGAACGAGCTCGGGACATTCCGCAGGCCAAGACACGTTCTTGGAGACCCGGATTACCCACTCACCACCGCAAACCCGGAGGTGACGGCATCCATTCATTATCTATCTCGTCACACAGAGAAAACACTATACAGATACACCGACTCCGCCGGCGGAGTCGATGAATCTTTCCGCCTCAAAGCGTTACCCTCGGTATCGCCTTCGGCCATTCCTATTCTCCCCCATCAAATGGCAACAGCCCAAGCCGAGGTCCGTACCTAAGTGGTGCCCTTGCGCTTGTTGCCTCAAAAATCAATTATTGGGCTCGCGCCTTCAGCGCCAGCCAGGTCCGCGCATAGCTGTCGCCCAGGTTCAGAGCCAGGCCAGCGTATTGTCCTTTCATTAAAAAAAAAAAAAGCTCGGGACATTCTTGCTCGAGCCGTCGGACTGGTAACACCTACAATAACGTTGTCACTCTGTCCGTTTGGAAAATAAATGAGCTCACTATCTACTTGGCGTTTTACTAATTTGCTGCCCGATCGAAGGATGGATAGTACCCCAGTACCTTCGGTGAGGCAGACTCCCAAGTCTGCCTTTGGTCTACCACCACCACCAGCTTCAAAGAAAAAACCATATACGTGACGGCGATGGCGTCACACTAAAATAATCTCCGTCAACTACGTCATATATATATATATATTAGTTGGATATCTGGATAAATTTGACCAATAAGCTCTAACATGGTTTGCAGACACCCACACCGAAGGTTCCGACCCATATTTCTAGACAAAAAATGCAGGTTTTTGCAGGATTTTTTTAAGTCTTTAGCTGGTGACCGATTTTTTAAACATTTATTAAAAAAAAAAAAAACCGCTGGTCTCTAGGACCAGCGGTTTAGGCTGTGCGTTGATATATCAGTTAGTCAGTCAGTCAGTGATTTAATCAGTCAGGACTTTGCATTTTATATAGATTTAGATTATTGTAAATTTGAAAGTTTGTTTGTTTGGATGTTTGTTACTCAAACCCACGGCTAAACGGACTTCAACGAAATAGTCACTTCTGGGGGTTGAATTTTAAAAATAAGTTTATTTTTGTCCTTATTAAGGGTGTTTTTTAAGATGAAGGGGCAAAGGATGATCATCAGGTCATGCAAGATAAGAGAGGGTTCGGAATCTCATTAAAACTGGTCTATTTTTTTTTGTTATTCACTCAATAGGGTTTCAAACCGAGGGTGTCGATAAAATCCAGGAATTAATATTGGAATGTCATGCAAGGAGTTTGACTGCGCATATCCCACATCAACAGTACATTACTGTCCGTCCACCACAATGTGGAAAAAACTTCCTCTAAAACTGTAAGGATAGGCAATAATCACCACGCTTGGCAAACAGATACTTCTCACAGTTAAAGTTTTGTTTACGCATTGGAAAAAGCTGTTGCCTTTTAGCTGAAGCCCCATGGTTGACTTTACGACATCCGTGGGCCGGAGTAGCTAATTTTTAAACCACGACTACTAAGGCAACGGTTTAAAGAGCACTTTTCAAAACGACATCAACCTTTGTTTCATCTCAGTAAGGGGTGACGTATTGTTTTCTACCCATCTACTATTCCACTACGAACAGTCGCTAGTTTGGTGCTTTGCTCTTACTTTAGCATAGAATGAGAGTTAGCAACGAGAGTGAGCCTAAACGAAAGTAGTTATTCCAATCAAATAAATACTGAAAGCTGGGAAAAATCTTGTTGAAGTACAATAATCGAAGAGAATTAAAAAAAAATCTAAGTTCTTTTTAAAAAAGAAATAGATACTACACTAAAACAACGCTTTTAATTAAAATGCTCGAAATTATCAGCGACAACCCCATTTTTTTATTTATGAACAAAATAGCTAGACTAGTGTTTTAATCGAATAATCGGCTAGTTTTTTTAATTTCACGTTTACATTTTGAATAATTAAATAAAACTTAAACAAAAATTATACCCTGGACCTGCCATTGTCATTATCAGCTGAATCATGCAATTCTCGACTTTATGTTAAGCCGTTTGAATACAAAATAGATGGAAAGTTGTTCCCGGCCGCTCGCTTTGTTTCGTAGTCCATCGCGTAATTTGAATTATGTTTTGAATATCTACTGGTACTTATCTATTTTTATTAATTAATAAAATTAACTGAAGGCGGCTTTCTAATATTATATTTTCAAATCAACGCAAATAATTGATAATGGTAGCACCCTATCTTCATACAAATTGAGTCTAAATTTGATGGGCTAGCGTTCAAACCCGGCCGGGCCGCGCGTTTGCCGCTGCACTCATAATTTCTATACGTAATCTTGACAGTATAGGCAAGATTTTCAGATAAATCATTGTATCCTCAGCTGAGTTGGTCCCGTGCTACGCCGTCATAAAACCTATATTATTAGGTCCTTACATATGAAATTGGCGTTTTGTATGGGAGGAACATAAAGGCAATTTTTTCATATTAAAATATATTTTATTAATCAAAGTATGTACCATTGCTATCTATACACTTTTGCCATCTTATAGGTAGTTCATTGATCCCTTTACTAAAAAAACCATTTGGACGGGAATCAATGAAATCTTTGAAAGCGGTTTGGACTGCCTCATCGGAATTGATTTTTTTTCCTTGCAAGAAGTTATCCAAATTTCGAGAAAAATGGTAATCTGTTGGAGCAAGGTCCGGAGAGTACGGTGGATGTCTTAGACATTCCAATTGAAGCTCCTCTAATTTGGTAGTCGTCTGTTGGGCCGTGTGTGGTCTAGCGTTGTCTTGAAGCAGCAGTGGCGTAGAGCGATTGAAAAGTCTCGGTTGTTTAACAGCGAGCTTTTCCATCATGGTTTGCAGTTGCTGACAATAGACAGCAGCCGTAATCGTCTGACCAGATTTAAGAAAGCTATAGTGTACGACACCGGCACTAGTCCACCAAACGCTTACAAGTAACTTTTTTTGAGTCAATTTTCGCTTGGGGCAAGATTTTGCTGGTTCACCAGGGTTCAGCCATTGCGATGAGCGTTTACGATTATCGTACAGGATCCACTTTTCATCACATGTAATGATCCGATTTAAAATTCCTTCATTATTGTGCCGGTTGAGTAATGTAACGCAGCAGTCGACGCGCGTTTGTCGGTTTGCTTCACTCAATTCATGAGGTACCCACCTTTCAAGCTTTTTCACCTTCCCAATTTGCTTCAAGTGGATTAAAACGGTTTTGTCACTAACACCGCAGCCTGCAGCTAACTGTGATGTGGTTTGCGATGGATCTGCTTCCACAATAGCCTTCAATTCATCATTATCGACCTTGGTCTCCGGCCGTCCACGGGGCTTGTTCTGCAGGTCGAAATTTCCAGAACGAAAGCGTTGAAACCAAAAACGCACCGTGTTTTCTTTTGCGACACCACCACCATACACATCATTAATCCTTCGAGCCGTTTCTGCAGCACTGGTGCCACGGTGGAACTCGTACTCGTAAATAATGCGATATTTTAAGTTTTCCATTTTGTGAAATGAGTGACGCAGAAAAAAAAGCAAAAGAGAAAAAAAAACAAATGAATTACGGTTTTCGAAACACAAATGCATGAGTAAATAGCTGTTTAAATTTGAATTTGGAATTCCTAACCAAAGAGGAGACATTTAAGATCAAAGTGGCCAGAAGAACAAAACGCCAATTTCATATGTAAGGACCTAATATTTGCCTAGAAATATGAGTTGGAGCCTCAATGTGTGTGACAGAACCATACTTGACTGGTCTGACAATTTAGGCATACCCTATGTAAGCTTGAAATTTTCTATATTACAAAATCCCAGTTAATCTATCCTTACGCCAATGTTAAAAACCATTACGCGGACGAAGTCGCGAGCATAAGCTAGTATATATATATTATTTCAGGTACACTTCAGTACTACACTAAAGGTAAGCTGAAAATATAACTGCAGAAAATTTTCGGATTTTTTTTTTTATCGGTCAAGCTCATTTTAATTGATTGAGATAAATTTTAATTGGTCAATATAGTCAAGCTTTTGATCACCAGCTTACATGTAAAACAAGTAAAGATGTGGCCTAAGATGGAGCACGCTTGCCTAAAAGGAGTCCCCTTGTGGGACTCCATAGAAGTCAAAGTCAAAGTCAAAATTTATTTATTCATTAAGATTTAGGATCATTTTGAAACGTCAAATCTACCGCCTGTTCGGAATCGCGACCAGCACACAAAGAGAAAGGCAAGAACCTCGGGAAGGGAGATGGTTTGTCACTAACGCTCTTTCCCACTCTTACAGATTGCCTTCGGCCACTGAGGTAGCTTTGGAATGAATTTAAGTCAATACCTCTGATACCTATGACCTCTAGCTTACGAAAGAGTATTTGTATTGAGACGGTATCAAAGGCCTTGGCCAAGTCGAGAAAAACGCCTACACAGCAGAGATTTTTATCAAGAGTGTAAGATATTGTATTAGTCAGTTAGTCAAACAGCCGGTCCGAGAGATGAGTTCCTTTTGCTAGGTAGCTAACCAGTCTTGCGTTGAAAACTTTCTCCAATATTTTAGAGAATATGTTTAGCAAGGTCTGTAATTGCTAGGAGTGTTTTAGTCCGTTCTTCGTCCGAGCTTCTGCCGATAGCGTTTCGTGTGCTGTGAATAACCGCTAGGGATACCTGCTGTAGATAAAACTACGCTCAACTTCAAGAGTATTATTATTTCACCTTCAAATTCAAATTTCATTCAAAATCAAAAACCTTCAAATTTCGATACAGGATGATAATGATATTGACATAACATCATCTTCAACAGCCCATTAATGTCCACTTTGGACAGAACCTCCTCCAAGTTTAGAGGTTTGTGTCATAATCCCCGATTCAATATGATCGGCAGGCGGATAAGTGTTTGATGGTACACATAAGTGAGCAGTTGCCCTTCTGCCGGGAAGAAGCGTGATGATATCGATCGGTGGGTATGTGTGTGTATGTGTGGATAGAACAGTGAGGTGATGATAAGATACAAGTACGTACCGGACCTTAGAGTGTGTATCCAGTGCAGCCGCTCGGTGTGCTCGCCGGCCACCAGATACAGAGTGTACTCAGCGCTCTGCTCGCTGTACCCCACCTGCCAGATCGACAACACACCTATTATAATAATTTCAAACACGTCAAACAAAACAACTTATTTTCAGCGATATTCGAGATCCGCTCGAGTTATTAGACAAATTTTACGGGGTTTCCTTCTGACTCAGCTAATTGTGTCATCCATCCACGGGTGGAAAGATACCTATATTATCAGCAAGGCAAGGGCCACTTCGCCTCGAATTGTAGACAACGCGAGGTCAGCATTGGAAAATGAGCCAGGTGGTCAAGCACGAATTGGGGTTTACGCACAGATTTCATATCCGTCAGACAAGCGAAAGATTCAGGTCAGTGTCGCTGAAAGAACGCTGTACTGTAATGTAATGCAGAACTAACAACAACAACAACAACCACAACAACAACAACAACATTATGTTCTAGTACGTATACGTACCTGGAACGGGAACTTGTAGATCGTGTTCCTCTCGGCGTCGTCGATCAGCTTGGAGAGCTCGGTGAGCTGAGCCTCCTCCACCGTGTGGATTGCGTCCACGTCGATGCGCCCGCGCTCTTTGCGCCGCTATTAGAACACACACGATCTTTAATAATGGTAGCGATAGTGACCGAATACTACGAAAATATTCATATTAGAGGACATTCATTTTACACACCGCCATCTAATATCTAACATTTCTTTATACAGGGTGATTCATTTTACCTGTATCAAGAGATGAGGGGAGTTGGGGGTTTCAACATGCATCGATTGGACTGGACCCCCATGTATGCTCTACGATTGTCGATACCTAGCTTAGGAGATATTTTAGTTTTTTCACAATATGGGTCAATCTCCAGATTGGTTCACGAAATTATTATCGTAAGAAAGATATGGATATACACCTACATGGAAACTTAAAGATGTCTATAGGAATGAATAGTTGTAGGCACCTACTTATTTAATAGTTTTTACCTAACTAGGTTTATGAAAATTTTCGTATTTCTAGAAGGTACATTTCACACCTAAACATAGCTTTTGTTAGAGAGTGATCCTTCTGTACGTAGTACTATTAGTTATTCTGTGCCTTGACTACAAAGTGTTTTTCATTTATATGGATTAATAACAAGGTACCTACAAATATCGTGGTATAGATTCTACTGGCGTTTATATTAACAATTTAAACATTAAAAAGTGGTTATTGTGCCATAACTATAATTGTTGGACATTTATACGATCGTTGACTTTTTTGTAGGTATTGATGTATTCTCTAAAACTACACACTATTTCTATGTTCTATCATCATCAATATTTTTCGCTGCGCACGCAATGTAAGGAATTTCATCGGTCATTTTCCTTCACTTGGGTTACATTATTACAGTTTCGTTAGGATCCTTAATAAAACAGTTACGTAGTAGTTAAGTTAGTTAGAGTGATACTATAACATTCTATTGGTAAAATAATTTTAAAAATCGGTCCAGTAGTTTTTGAGCCTATTCAATACAAACAAAAATACAAAAATAATATAGGTAGTACTAATCTTTTCTGTTTATATTAATAAAAAATTTAAAAAAGACGTGCTAGTTAAGGTCAGGTCTTATAAATTGAAATAGGTATAACAAACATTAATCAGCCAATTTAATTTCTAATTTCTTTGTAAATCATTTAAGACTTTTCGGAATCGGAACCGAAGCTCCGTAACATCCCTAGTACCTACTTAGGTTTATAATTTACTTGGAAATGTTATTTACATTATTATGAACTCTGTATACTTTGGATCATCAGAAAAATCGAGGTTCTTGCCCTTTCTCCTTAGGTCGCGATTCTGAACAGGCGGCGGTAGATATGACGTTACAAGTTCCCAAGTTCCTTCCATAGGATCATCTATGGAAGGATCTTGGGAATGATATATTAACTCTATATAAATATAATGTATAATAGAGTATGAATGCTAGTTTGGTGGGAGCCGTAACTTGGGACTTGGGGAATGATCGAGTGAGCGAAGCGAAAAAGATTACCTAGTTAAGCTGTAAAATCCGGTACTGGGATGTAGGTGGCTGTTTGTGACAGCGGCATAACTCTTGAACGGGTTATCCGATTTTCATTAAATTTTAAATATAAAGAGATAACTATAGTAGAAATTGAGGAATGATAGCAAATTTGCTTATTTTTTATACATCTACATATTTACGGTTTTCAGTTTTCCTTTTTATAAAGCTGTAAGACATTGCCCTTTGTCAAATTGTATGATTCTATGGTCAACGGGAACCTGTGAAACCAATTTTGATTTTGATTCCCTTGTGAAATAGACAAATAGGTTTGCTAAGATACCTATGTCTTAAAATACAGATAGCAAAGTGTTCCTATAAAGGTTTCTTTTTCTTTTTGGGGTACAGAACCTTAAAGTAAGTGGAAATAGTATAATTCAGCACAGCGGTGAGCGGATAAATGAGAGACGCATTATGCTCCAAATGATACTTGCACAGAGATCCATTTTGAACTTGTTGGGCTTTGAAGCGATGATTATACTTATTGGCAAGCGAAAGTGAAGATAGAAGCTCGAAACTCACGCTTCAGTGAATACTGATTAAATTCGTTGCCTGGATTTAAATTGAAACCTATGCATATTCAGTCAGTGGTGTATTGGGAAAGCCCCCAGTCCAATTAAAATGTACCCGGTAGTAAAATGTGTCGTTTATTTTAAAATGTTGTTAGTCGCGTTAAAACACGTAGCACGATGCTTAAACGATGGCGAAACGTCACGTCTTTACAACCGTAGTCGTAACGCTGAGCTAAAGTAGCTCGTCTTTAAGTGTAGGTATACCTACACTTAAAGTCGGTGACATGCCCCGGATGACGGCTAAACCAATCTCCGGGCGAATCCGCGAGTATCCGGATTCAGATATCTTTCATCTGACTGAAATCCGACTTTGATTTAAACGAGTCATTTACAGTAATGAATGCAATTCACTAAATTTCCGGTGGTTTTGTGTTGCCGGTGAACCACGCAGCTTAGCATAAAAATACAGTTTTTATAATTTTTGTCTGTTTTGCACGTTTATTTCCGGAAGCCGTTCCGATTTTTCCGATTTGGATGTTGTTTTCGATGATGTGTTGTGTACGGCTCAGGGCAGGATCTTACGGTCGTTTTTTTCCAGAAAATATATCCATAAAAAAAGCTGTGTTGATTTTAATAATATTGACCTATTGCATTTGCAAAAAAACATATTTATTCATCACACAAATGGTTGTCCTGGGTGGGAATAGAACCCACAACCTACAGCGCAGAAGGCAGAGTTACTATCAACTGATCTATGAGGCTTGTTAATACATAATAAACCTAATAAAAATAATACACCTAAGTCCATAACAGAAGTAACAAATAAGCAAGTTATTTATTATCAGAGGGAGAGAGGATAATGTATGTATTTAGTAAGGCCAGTTAGTTTTAGGTCGAAGTATTAAAATATGCAATGAGTGGTGGTCATAGGTAGGTATATATATATATATATATATATATATATATATAGTGGCCTGAGATAACTTCTCAGGCTTCATATGTATACCCGATTACATCTCAGGCTAGATCGATTCCAACGTGTACGGCAATAAGTCAAAAGTTCATGTTTTGGACAGATCAGGAAGGACAAACGATTAATTGGTAGGCTTTAAAACTACCTTAACTTAATTATACAGATTTCTCACTTCATGAAATTAAATTGATTACAGGTTTAAGAAACTGAAACTGCAACTTGGTGTTACCGTTTGACGCCGAAAATGCATCCAATTTCATGAATGCCCGGAAGCACTTACACTTATACTTATACCGACACTTGACAATACACGAACGAGCTACAGATCACATCAACAAATCAACAAATCGTAATCGTGATCGTCCTTCTGGACACGACCCCACTCCAAGATCGCACAATGTTATACCTTAACGTCGACGCATAGCAGGCAAGTGATAGCAAAGTTTGTATTCGGTAGGGTTCTTCTTATCCGAAACTGCCTATGCCCACCTCGAATGAATGAGCTTTAATAGTTGTACCGAAGAAACAACGAAGTTACAAGTTACAACAAAGCCCTCCGCGTTCGCATCGAGATTGGTTAGTAACACTCCGTGGAAGATACTGCAGAGATAGACTATGTGATAAATCTGGATGAAGCAGTGGTGATAGCTTCGAGTGATGCCAGGGTATAGTTACCGGAAACGTGTGGTACAGCAGGTGTGGCGCGGCGGTAGCGCGGTGCGGAACTAACGCGTGCCGCCGCCGCCGCCGGTCTAGGGAAGGACACACCCACCCCACGCATGCGCTCAGTCAGCGATATGGAGCTAGGGGTACAGAGGGCCAAGCAACTACTTAGAAGGGTCAGTGGACTGACAGATATCCTGACGTATTGTACAAGTACCTGCCTACAACTATTGCTATGTCTGTAAGGTATATGCCGATAACTTATGCCGTTTTCATAATGATAATGTATTTAATTAGTTCACTACTTACTCAACAGTAAGTTAACAGCATTAGCACATAAGAAAATAAAATTTTCGAAAAAATACTCCTGAAGGGGTTGATGTTGAAACAGGGTGGTAAGGTACTATGGAAAATTTTGATTCATTGGTGCGATTCACTTTAAACTCGGTTTAAATAAACAGCGCGCACGGACGGCTTTGATGCTAATATTCGCAAGAAAGTCGCTTCCGTTATCCAGCGTACGTACATGAACGGAAAATACATATAATTTGAAGTTGGCACCATGTTTATTGTATGGCACCGACTTCAAATTATAAGAAATTACCCTTACGAGTTATTTTTATGTTTTAGTTGTGAAGTCGGTTCCATTTTTATTCAAAAAAGGTTTATCTAGCGTTTTTTTTTTCGTTGTAACCTACGTCACCACGACGCCTCCGACACCCTATTTATGAGTCTTGTGAGGGTGCAATAATACGGAGTTCTGGGAAATATCTACGCAATGATGGGAACGAAGATAAATACAGATGACCTAAACAAATGTTAAAAATCGATTCCTACGGTGCAGAGTAGGGGTGCACTATGTCAGACAGAATAAAAGGGAAAATCTGTCGTTCCCATTGTCCTGTTTTTTTATTTAAAAGCCAAACTACTGGACTGATTTTGATAAAAATTTTATGGGATTGGTCCCTCAACTGAGCTCATGAAAGAAATTTAAAAAAAATTGTATGAAAAAAATGATTCCAGATCGGCCTGGAATCATATCTTCTCACACAAAAAATATATTTTTGAAATCGTTTGAGTTATAACGGAGTTCTGCGGTATGCTAGTAGTAGTCGTTAATCCATATTAGACGCCTATAGTGGCGGCTCGTAAAGTCTGATACCAAAACTATTACACAGTCCACACGAAGAAAGAAAGAATGAAAATATAATTTTAAAAAGTATTCAAGTAGCAATACTGCGATCACTAACACGCCTGCCAAGCGTGGTGATTAAGGAAAAGGCCCATGTCCTATGCAGTGGACTTTTATTGGCTGTAGTAATGATGATGATACAAGTATCATGACATTTATAGCCAGAATGCATCATAAGACAATTCCAATAAGCCCAAACAATGCTAGGATAAATTGTTTTTTTACAGAGTTTCGGTGAACTTTGGCTTCATCATCAGATGACGATGATACCGGAAGACAAGTGCAGTGGGACAACTACGTACTTATCTCATTACTGCGATCAGACACAGAAACAGATGAGATGATGCAAACAGCGGAACTTTAGACAAAGGCAATCAAGGGATGTGTCTGATAACCGATTGTATACTACTCGTATAATAATAATTTATTTTCAATCACAATTTAAACTTTTTTATTATAATTGTATACTCCGAGATACAAACTGACTATGACACAAAACCAGGCTTATATTATATGTGCATTAACATTTATAATAAATTGCCAGAATAAACTGTAAGGTAAGGTAAGTGAGATTTTTATCCATAAGGTAAAGCTCTCACTCTTTCTGGTGATATTTTTAAAACAAAGATGAGATGGCTAATGAGTACCTATGTGTTACTATTCGTTACATGACTATTTTAATTATAGGGACATTCAATTATATCCTATGACATTTTTTATTATTATTCCTGACATTATTATTATAATTATTGACATTACTTTGAAGATTTAGTACTTAAGAAATTGTTAATACTCACTTCGATTGTTTATTTTAATCTCAATGAAATACGGTGTTAAACATTTGCATGCCTGACCGGTAGGATCTAATTTAATTACTAACCAACTACATATTTATTTAATAAAAAGTAAAATTAAACTAACTATGTACAAAGGAATCAGTCAGATTACCTAAGGACCGTTACAAACAGCCTATAGGTAACTCAACTGTTCCAGACCAGTACCAGACGGAAGCGTTACAAATACCAACTTACCAACTTATCACATGTTCTGGCAAATAACCGGTCTTATCTTATCTTATTAACAACACGCCTGCCAATCGTGGTGATTATGGCTAAACCCTTATAATGATGATGATAATACTGGAAGGTAAGCAGTTCAATAGGTCTACTCTATTGACACCATAGAAAAGCAGAATACGCAATTTCGTTTACTTGGATGACATATTTTTTCCAGATATTTTGATATAAATATCAAACTACTGTACCGATTTTTATGAAATTTCTATGGGACCACCTCGGAAGTATGGCCTAACAAACATAACAAGTATCATCAAAATATGTTTCGAATTGGCGGAGTAATCGAGTAACAAAAAAAAAACATATAAACGAGTTGAAAACCTCCTCCTTTTTTAAAACCGGTTAAAAATTATTATGGTAATAATTGACAGAGATATTAATGATTTGTTGTTATCGATTGAGGAGTTTTGGGTCTCCAGATCTGAGGATCTTCATCAGATGTTTAACAAATTTAAATGGGAACTGGAAATTATACCAACTGAATCAAAAAATAATTTTCCAAATCAGTTCAGGCAAATCTTTCCAACTCATCATCATTCACTTCTTTTTGTCATTCGACATACTCTGAAGCTGCTCAGAGTATGTCCTGAGAATCTCTGAGTTTATTTTTTGCCTTGAGTCTTAAAGAACTCTGACCCAACCGCAACAGCAGCTTCCACCAACCCGTTATTTAGCTCGACCACTGTTGTGCATTCCGCGAGGCATTCAAAGCGGTTTTTTAACTCCAACCGAAAGCCCTCAGGATTTTATTACTTATCGTACGAGACCGTTCCAGTTTAACATTGATATTCAATAACCCTCTCACCATGCGGTGATCGCTGCCAGTTTTAACCCTATCGATCACAGAGACGTCATGATAAAGTCTATCTCATGCTTATGCCCGCCCGGGGTGTAGCCACGTCCATTTCCTTGACGACCGCTTCTCGAAAAAAGAGTTCATCGCCTCTCTTCGGACTTCTGATAACCCTATGATATCCCAATGCAACTTGTTCACTGCTTCTTCCAGTTCAAACAACTTCAAGGGTCCTCAGCGTGTATTATAGGTAACCAGGTACAGGGGTCTTTGTTTTTTAGGTTGGTAGCCTAGTCTCTTCTGGAGATTCTTAGTACCCCTTGCCCCGCCGTTACTGTAGCCGCTACCGTAACTAGGAATAGCGGGACTGGCGGGGACTTGGAGCCGTAATGTTTTTCTGTCGATCATGTTTGGGGGTGGATTGCCATAATCACCACGCTTGGCGGGAGGATTGGTGATCGCAGCGGGTGTTTTAAATACTCGTAGTACTCAGGAGGCCGTTGCTGCCCATCTCTTGGTGGAGTGTGTGTTGCCGTTACGCCAGAGCCTTGTCCGTTGTTTAGCGGGGAACCACGTGCGGGTAAGGTTGGCTTGGTTCCCAAGGACACAATTAGCAAAAAACCTCTGAATCTCAATCTTCGATACGCTGATACCAACCTACCCTGAGCGGAGGTCATATCCACAGAGAACATGGCCTAAGCGGCACTGCATTGCGCCCATCAACTCGAGGCATAAATAGGTATGGTGGTAGCACATCCCCTTTCACAAGAAGCTCTACTGCTAACATTTCTTCACTCGCGACACATCAATTTCCATGCGGGCGAAGCCGCGGGACACAGTTAGTATAATATACTACTAATATGGATATTCAAGATTGAGATTAGGATATTTTTTGTGTAAGTTTCTCATTTACTGCAATGTGAACATAAAGTAGCAAAAAGCAAAGGTAATCGTACGCCGCTCTCACTGCAAAGGTAAACTCGGTTGGAAGCTGTGGTGTGGAGGGCACATTTTTTTTTTTTTTTTTTATTGTACGATGGGTGTCACTCCGAAGTTTGAGCCTTTTGGGGTGGAGACCTTGGGTCCGTGGGGAGCCGGTGCCCTCCGGGTTTTCAAAAATATTGCGGGGCTTCTTTCTTATTTAGGCCAGCGAATTAGCATAGCTATTCAGCGTGGCAATGCAGCCAGTGTCTTGGGCACGCTTCTGTCTGGTACTGGTCTGGAACAGTTGAGTTACCTATAGGCCGTTTGTAACGGTCCTTAGGTAATCTGACTGATTCCTTTGTACATTTGGCTGGAGCTCCTCCCGGGGAGGATGAAGGCGGTAGGTTGCCACTCGGCTCTCGTCTCGGGTCATCGTCACCGTGCGTTATTTTTGTGATTTTTGGATCAAACAATTATTATGACTTCGAAACATAATCATTCATATAAAAAATTAAATTAAAATTAATTTATTACTGTTGTACAAAAAGTTCAAGTTAAACTACAGTTTAAGTTAAACTACAGTTTAAGTTAAACTACAGTCAAAGTTAGGATCTGAAATCGGTGGGTTAAACCACTAGACCACAGTGGCAGTTGCGATAGTATACATGGGTTTTTGCATTTTAGAGCCAGTAGGGAGCTAAAGCTGAAACACACTCTGATATCTATTTGTCTCAAATATATTACATATGTGTTTCATTGTTTACTTGAAGGTTTATTTTTACCATATTTTGAGTAAACTACTTAAATAAGCAAACCAGGGAATATTTTTTTATCATAAATTTACTGCACAAACTTTTTTACTTTAGTAAAAAAGTTGTCATTATTTACTTTGTGGTTTATTTATACCGAGTTTTTAGTGAATCAACCCAAGAAATAGTAATTTTCCATAGAAACTTTACCACCCCTGCAGGTGTTAATTTTTGAAAATTAGACCCTGCTGAAATTTATCTTTTATTGATTGAGAATTTATCTGTTATTTTAGAACCTAAAGTATACCAAATTTCATCAAACTTAGTTAGGAGATACATGGTAACAAACATTCCCATTTATAATATTATGTAATATATTAACATTAGGAAGGATTACTAATATGAGATAATAAAATACTTCCAAATGTCACATTGCTGGTCATAGTTGGTAGTTGACAATATGTTTAGTAAAATTACTTACCTTATTGACCACAGGGTGCAGTCCTGGTAGCAATGAAAATAATAATAAATTATCTTTAGACAATAGCAAAGAGTATTTTTAACTATTTTAAATGGATAGGTACTCATAACAGATAAAAAATTACACAACTTCTTCAATGTTTTACCCATACCAAAGAAGACTAATTTGTACCTAGATATACAGGTTGAGTTTTTTTCCAGGGCCACTGAGGCCAAGTCTGAAACCGTGAGATTTATCACAAAGCCATGCTAGGAGTTACATGCTCAATTGAAAAAAAAACATTGCAGAAATAGGTACAAGTTGTATTACAACCACAAACAAAATGTTATAACGATTTAAAGGAAAGCTTTTGGGTAATTTTCAAAAAACCTAAGAATTATCATATCCAACTATTGTGATGCATGGGACAGGTTCTGCCGATGGGGGAAAGGGTAGTTCCCTCACCCCCACCCCAAAATTATCTAATCAGTCCATGCACAAAACACCCCAACATTGAACATTCTTGTGTGGCTGAATGACTGACTGACAATGATCAATTCACAGCACAAACCAGAGGTCACAGCAACATGAAACTTTCAGGGAAGCCTCCTCCCGTTTTTTGTACCTATCAAAATAGTTAAAATATCCACAAGAACGAACAGGTTAAATTAGAACAGTTACCTCTCCGTCTGAGTCATAATAAATCAGCGCCCGACGATTTAGAACCAAATAACGCTCCTTGTAGTTAACAGGGGTAAACAACTTCTTGTTCTGAGATCTTTTGATCATAAATGTTTGGAGAATCACCTCGTCGTCATCTTTACTTGCCATTGTTTACTGAAAATAACAAAGTCTGCTAGAAGCGTATGTAGGTATTTACTTGTACAAAACCGGTCTATGAGGCTCAAGAACTTACCTAAAAACATTCAGCAATATATGCACAAAATATTTGTGCGAATTTTGCCTGAGAAAAAAATTAAATAGAATGGACCACGTCATTAATTACCTACTCGTCTAACCAAAACTGATGAATTCCATAATAATGGTTCAGCTAAGAAAGAAAGGACACCATTAAAAAATAGGTATCCTAACACCCAACCTCAACCCAACAATCGAAACAAAACAAAACAAACACAAACTTTATAGAGATGCACCGGCACAAAAATCTCTACATTCTCAATCTTATCTCCTTCCAACTTAACAGTCCACAACTCCACAAACAAATATTATGATAGATATAATAAGATGATAATGCGGTATTGGAATCTTTGGTATCATTTTATTTTATAATAGTCAAATATTAGCCTGATCCAAGATTCGTTTCGTTTACCTCACCGCTTTGAGTGAGATGAGTGCTGTTAATATTTCTTCTGTGATTTGATTGATATTCATTTCGTTTAGCACAGTGAATCTAAGTAAATAATAGCTTCGTGATTGATATTCCTCTGCTAATGAGTGAATTTGTGTGATTAATAGTGTGTACGTGGTATGTACTTAATTATAAATCAAAATTAAATTAGAAATACATGTAGTTTGAATAAATTATAGAAATCATGTTACTACATAAATCAATACCTAATCATAATAAATATTTATGTGATTATTTTTTTAAATACGTCAACGTCTAGGTATTTATTTTCGTTGACAGTCCTAATTCTGATAAGGTATAAAGGAAAATTTTTATCACTGCTACATTTACATACGCACCCCTAAAGCCAATTTCACCATATTATGGATATCTACCCAAAGAGAATATCTGATAGTATCTATTAGACCCCGTATGTAGCGTTAAATACAGAATCAGAATCGGTCGGTACACTATTATTTGACTATTATATTATAATAGGTATCATAACATAATTCCAGTAAAGCGTAGTATATTTATTTATTTATCGTACAAAACACGTCACAGACACTTTATTTAATGAGGTAGTTTAAACTTGATTAGAACATAAACATATATGCGTACTGCTATAATATAAACATATATCAAAAGGTAGTATTTACTAAAACAGGCTGTTGAGACAAAACAGGAAATGGTTAAATAATTACATGCTTTATTACTATAAATCAGTAAGTACTAGGTATTTATTATATATTAGTATTTTTTTTGTATTTTATTAATAACAAAAAAATAGTTAGGTACATATAGGTCATAAAACATAAGTTACCTACATAATAAAATAAAATCAAATCGAATATAACTAAGTGTAGGTATGTACCTATTTATACATTACAGGACATTAATTTCACACAGGGCCATCTAGCCCCAAATTAAACATAGCTTGTGTTATGGGAACTAGATAACGGATAGAATACTTGCAGGTATACTTTTCTTTTGTAAATACATACATACTATATGATACAGCGCCCAAACACTGAACAAACATCTACATTTATCACATAAATGCTTATCCTGGGTGGGAATTGAACCCACAGCCTACAGCTCAGAAGGCAGAGTTTCTACCAACTGAGCTATGATACGTGTTACTTATAGGTACTTACTTATTAACCTAGGTACTTACTTATTACAATAAAATTATACTTAGGTAGCTACTTTTTATATGAAAATAGGTATGTCCTACTTGTGCAATTCATCTACCCTATAAAAGGTTTTATTTATAAGCCAGTTCTTGAGCCTTTAAATTTGTTGTGCGGATACTTTGGTTAGGTGCGGTGGCGGGGAGACAATTGTATATTTTCGGTCCCATCACGTGAATCAGTTTCGATGTCTTTGTAAGATAAAGTGGAACCGCGCTCAATTTCTGTGCGTTTCTTGTGGGGTATCTGTGACCGTTACCAAGCCTAGCGAAATTATCAATGTGTTGCCAGAACACAATAATTTTAGAATTGTTGCTATAGCGACAGAATTAAGTAAGATGGTGGTAGCTATAGCCAGGCGGGATTAAAAAATGTCCTACCACCAACCAAACAATAAAGTTAAGTAATTTAATCAATTAATTAGTAATATATAGGTTTTAAAAAAATGTTGGTTTTCCTAATAAAAAAATTAAAAGTTCCGTATACCAAGCACATATTGCCATATTTTTTTTTAACTGTGTGAAACCCTAAAGAGTTATTATGAAGGTAAAAGCCAACTATTTTCTTTGATATTACGTGTCAACGAATACTTTCTTCCTGAAAGGGAGTTTAAAAACATTATAGGTGACCAACATGGATGTTCGGAAATTCAAATATTAAAAAGTAGGTACTACCAATGCATCAATGTACTCTGAAGCTTTTTGAATGGATTATCTTCAAAGTGTTTCCACTGGCCTCTGTGACTGCTCAATAGGGGTAAGTACCCTTCGATGCGAGACGTCTGTACAAAACATTTTTCAACAACAACTTTTTACCCCCCAGATTTAAAGTTATTATTTTAATATTACTCAAATTCCAACTGAAAAATAGCTTCAGGTACGTAACACCTTCCCAGAAATCCCGGGTTCAATCCCCAAGGGGTGCAATAGGTAAGTTAGCCAGTTCCTCAGGATTCTGGGTAAAGCGCGTACGTTATGATAATATTTTGGACCTTATCATAGCTTGAAGAGGCCAAGATCTTCCCCGTCAAACAATAAAAATACAAAAAAAAAGTTTTATATCCATGTAGAATGGATACGGTGCCGGTGCACTCCACCAATATTTCCTGTAAGAATTAAAATTGCTATTACTCAGCATAGCATAAGTTACCATTTATCCAAGTTTTAATCATCCTGTATATAAAAATGCGATCCCGTGAGAGCGCTTCATTTCTCCCGATAATGCTCGCTCTGAACCAGGAAATTAGTTTTTGTCTGCAGGACTGTGCGGGAAAGAAAATAATACCCAGTAGAGCTGTGGAGCGTATTGGCCGAGTGGTTGACGCTCAACTTCAGATCTGGAGGTAATAATTTCATATACCCGTCGAGCACCAATGAAACTTTCATTCGGAAAGCTTAGCTTAGGTATCGACTCATTTGACACTTGATCAGACTTTGATAAACCACTATGGTCACCGCTATAAATATTATTAGGTTTATCGTTTGTTAACTACCTACCTACGTTCTATTTGAGAAATAATCTCCGTGAGAAACCAGACATCACGAGATCTCAGTTGGGCGCGAACTACTAGTTAGTAAGTAGGACTTTTAGATAACACAAAAACAAAGCGTACGACTCCGTTGCCTAGCGCCGGCCGCCCGCAGTAGCCCTAATCGGATGCGGTTACGTGACGTCACTGGCTTGATACGCGCGACTGCGTCGTCGCCGCTTCATTACGTCTATAGTTCCTCTGTTGGGTTACAGATATTCCCAGCCGATATATGGATAATTGATTCCATGGTGGCAATAACTAGTTTGCAAAAATTGGGATTGCAGTGCGCGCCGGCAAGCGAGTCGGTAATTATAGCGGATCGACGGACAGGACGGCGCCACAGAACATATCAAATCCTAGACGGCGCGAAACAAACACGAAGAATGAATAGTAGAAAAATTACAAACGAGTGGAATGAGGAATAAATTAATAAATAAATATTACAGGACATTAATTTTACACAGCTATGTAAATATACATTGAATGAGTGAGCGGTGCTAATGTTTTAGAAGGTTGGATTTGACATGATTGAAATAGACGGCGGCGGCGCGGCGTTGCCATAATTATGAGCCGTAAAGCCAAGTTTTAGATAGGTAATTTCTAAGATTTATTCGATACGATACCTGACTAAAAGTACTCATTGAGTAAAAGTATCCAACACAAAGTATCGAAAGGAAAAGTACTCGATACCACACAGTATCGATACTTTTTCGTGTCCCTACACCTAATATCTTGTGTTGTGAGTAATAGTATTGTAGGCCTATTATTTACACATTCAGCGTCTTGTGTTGATTGACGACCTAATGGAACTCCATGATAATCACGAATCAGTCCCGCGACGTTTGCAGGATCTGCTTAAAAACCCGTCTAATTTTAATTACATATATATTTTATAGATAATACTGTACATGATATTTAATTTAACGTGAGACAAGGCGGTATGGTTGTGAAACTTTAGCCTTCCCTTATTGGGTTAAAAAAATATATATATTTACATACTCAATTCAATTCAATCAATTCACAAGTCCTATCTTACTTGTTATGTGAACGATCCGTTAGGACATTGGTGTTCTGTGGATGTGAATCACAAATAAATAGTACAATACAACATTTCAGCATAGTACAAGAGTGTTTATTTGTTTCGATTAGTATTCTATGAATTAGCAGCAGCAGTTTAAATTAGTGAGGGCTACTTCAATTATACAAATAGGCAACATGTCTGATACGGCTCAAGTCAGCTCATTGCCATTGCCACCAATGCAATACATCAACTTCTACACCGACGACAATGTGAGAAGAAATAGAGCACCACTAGCACCAAGACCGATACACGACTCATATTCCATGTTCGGTCATGCCTTTAGTGCCGATGATGCTATAATCAGATCTCTAGAAAGCCAGGTAAAAATACATAAGTATGTGCCTCCACTTATCCACTTAAAAATAACTTCATCAAATAACTCTAATCCATGTGAAATGAATGTTTCCAATTTTAGTCTAAGGTTAAAAGACAGTCTAAGATATATAATTATAATTCTGGTATTTGTTTCCAGGGTTTTCGTCGCTTGTACCCTATGCACTTTGAGCGAAGAAGGGAGTTAAAGAAGCTAAATCATTCATTGCTAGTTAACTTCTTAGATTTACTGGACCTGTTAGTTCATTGTCCAGATTCACCGAAACGAGCTGAGAAAGTTGAAGATCTTAGTTTGCTGTTCATCCACATTCATCACCTCCTCAATGAGTTCCGGCCGCACCAGGCCCGGGAGACCTTGCGAGTTATGATGGAACTTCAGAAAAGGCAGAGGGTTGAGACAGCTACAAGGTACCCTAATTTAATGTTTATTGTCATTTTTTTATTGGAAGGGGAAGTTAGTAGAAAATTTGTTATTAACTCCTGCCCATGGCTTCTCCCACATGGTATGCGGATAAAAAGTAGCCTATAAGTTATTTCATGGTCCAGTACAATATCTGTACAAAATTTCAGCTCAATCTGTTTGGTAGTTTTGGCATGATAACTAACATCCATCCAAACAAACTATTGCCTCATAATATTGATGTGATAATGAAGAGGTTGATGAGACTTTTCCAAGTCGTAGAGACTATTACAGTAGTTGTTTGTGCAAACTGAGATTGTGTGACGTCTGGTTTAAGCTTGCGCTTATTACACGGTCCTAAATGAAAGATGCTAGGTCATTCAGTCACCAAATTTATCCAAGTGCTAATAGCACTTGCCAGCTAGCATCCTAGTTAGCAAGAAAGTTTGGTTGCAACTGTCGTAGCTCACTAGCATCCGATATTAAGAACTCCTAACTGCTTCAGTCACCGTGTGCATATCACTGTGTAAGAACATGTCATATGAGAGAAAAGAAGTGTCCAAGAATGAAGTTATTATGTAAATTTATAACTTTACAAAGATATGCCATATATTTTCATCTTTCATATTTTTTAGGGTAGCACTATACATTAGCTAGAGTAAAATTATTGCTATTATTTATTAAAATTATGTACCTACATTATTTACATGGAAATACCTAGATGGAATTTTTTTTCTCTAGGTACCTAGGTAGGTATGTTTACTAAAACCTACTTACTCTGTGATAACCGCCTCTGTGGTTCAACCCACTGATTTCAGATCCAGAGGTCCCGGGTTCGATCCCCATGGGAAGTACAATATATTGTGCTTGGTTTGGATGGTGGTAGGACTTTGTTTAAGTCCGCCTGGCTAGCTGCCACCATCTTACCTAATTCTGTCGCCATAATAAAAATTTTAAAATTGTTGTGCTCCGGAATTTAGAGGTAAGATAGCCAGTTTCTCAGTTTGTAGAGGATTCCGAGTGAAGTGCGCCTCCACCTTCGGCCTTATCTCAACTTGTTACCAGGTGAGATGAAGGCTTGGCCTTCATCTCACCTGGTAACAAGTTGAGTTTTCGCTTCCCTGTCGTACAATAAAAAAAAAAAAAATTTTATGTACCTACCCACTTCATGAAATACGAAACGAGTGTTATATTATGTAGGTACTTTTGTGTACTAATACCACAGAATAACTAATAGTACTAGCGTACAGAAGGATCACTCGCTTACAAAAAACATGTTTTTTAGGTATATATTTTTTTATTTTTTAAGGTTTTAGGTATAAAAATGGGGTTATTAGATGGTTGTCGTGCTCGGTTTAAGAATATGACTAGAGCAGAACATGATGCTCTAGTCATATTCTTATTTCGTCATGTTCTGATTTAGTCAAACATTAGTCAAGTTCTCTTTTTGTCATGTTTTGCCTTTGTCATATTCTGCTTTAATCATATATTTTTTAGCATACTAAGCATAGAAAATGACTAAAACCGAACATGACAACCATCTAATAACACCTTAATATGTACATACTCTTACCACTTGCACGCGAAATTAAATCGTATTGTGTGGCACTAGCATTCATGTTCCGTTTGGCACCGCTGACTTGGAACCGGTTTCGCGGTCAGCACATAGGGTTTTAGGGTTCCTACTCGCCGATATAAATATATTTATAATTTATGTAAGTTTAATGTTAAAATTAATCAATAAAGTTAACTAGGTATGTGTATTAAGCCAATAAAGTAGGTATCTACCTTTAATCAATAAGTGTAGTGAAAACACTTTAACATACCTACATAGGTTCCTATCATGTACAATTATACAAGTTCTACAAACATGCATCGACCTCAGTTGATCCGCGCGGTTTGAGACTGGGATTTCACACAACTATTCATTCCTTTAATGTCTATGTAGGTGTAGGTACCTATATCCATATTTTCTTATTATGCACCTAGGTATTTAGGTACTAGCTGTACACTTTTCCCGATAACGCGCCTCCATGAACAGTTCCTCTTGACCGCATTTCATTACTCGTTGTAACAAGTTGGGATCTGACGACTGTACGAGAAGCTCCAGTATCTATTGTCAGTTAACATGCGTTCCGTTGAGTTCACTTCTGATGATCAGGTTGTTCCCATGATGGGTTTGTGAGATCGAAATCCTTGGGGCTCTTTGAACCTCGGCCAGCACCCGCCCCGGAGTTCTCCACTGTCATCATACTTCTCGGAGGCTTCCACTCGTTTCCCTGCTGTTGCTGGGCGTTACCGATAGCTGCCCTCTCCCGAGTCTGGGTTTCTTCTCTCTCAGCGCTTTGCTTTGGACAACTAGACCGAAAATGCCATCTCTCTCCACAAGTGTAACATCTTGGGCTTCACTTGATGTAGAAACTCTTACTTCTTGTAGTCTTTTGAAACGGTCGCGATCTTGCGTTGTGATAACCTCCCTGGGCTATACTTGATGTAGAAACTCTTACTTCTTGTAGTCTTTTTGAAACAGTCGCGATCTTGCGTTGTGATAACCTCCCTGGGCTACACTTGATGTAGAAACTCTTACTTCTTGTAGTCTTTTGAAACCGATCTTGCGTTGTGATAACCTCCCTGGGCTGCACTTGATGTAGAAACTCTTACTTCTTCTAGTCTTTTGAAACGGTCGTGATCTTGTGTTGTGATAACCTCCCTGGGCTACACTTGCTATAGAAACTCTTACTTCTTGTAGTCATTTGAAACGGTCGCGATCTTGCGTAGTGATAACCTCCCTGAGTCTCTGACGCGTAGGTAGGTAATGTGACCATATGATGGTACCTTTACTGGCACAGAACAAATAACTGATTTACATTCGTCCTAATATTTATTCTGAGTTTAGGTGTTGTCTGACCGCTGCGACGACGACAAGCACACGTCCAACGTCGACAGTGGTCACAGAGGTACTGATTGAAAGCCGAGCGCGCGGTGTGCCTGTAGTTTTTCAAATAATACATGATTAAAATTAAATTTGAATTCGTATCAAAAAACTAGTTTACCTTTCATGTACATGTAGATCAACATGTAACCTATCATTTAAAATAAATCGTAAATCAATATTCATGGTAGGTATCAAAATATTTCGCTTGTAAATTTGAAAACGTAGGTACCATTTTCAGTAAATATTTTTATCGAGATTTTTTTCTGCTATTATGTTTTCAGCTTACCTTTAATGTAGATAGGTACTTGAAGTAATATATGTATAACAATTAGACTCGTGGCTTGTTCAGAAGTACTATAATTTTCCATTGGAAAAAGAGGAAACGTCTACTGACAGGGCCTTGAGCAAGTCTTGGTGCCCGAGTCTTACAGTGGCCCTACATCTAGATCACGCATTCCGTCGATGAATACTTGTACCAGATTATGCAGGTATGCTTTTCAAACCAGTTTCTCCCCTTCCAAGGCCCACTGTTGTAAATTTTCACCAGTGCGTTGAACACGATCCTTTAATTGTGCTCGAAAAACGTGCTTAAGCGTGCAGCTGCTCGTAGGTCACCCCTTTTTCAACGGCTTCGAGGATGGTTAAGGCTTGATCGCGTAGGCCCAAGGTAAGCGCGGTCATCGCCTGACTCTTCCTTGTCACGCTGCAGTAGCTCTTCCAACAGACCGGTCTGCTCCTCTTTGTCACGCTGCAGCTGCTCTTCAACCGACGAGCCTGTTCTTTCTGGAGTCGGGTCTGCTCCTCTTTGTCGTGCTGTAAGTAGTTGTTCTTTCAATCGTCGAGCCTGTTCTTCCTGGCGACGAGACTTCTGCCTGGCAAGAGCCTGCTCTTGAATGCATGGTCATAAGGGCAGCAAGATCTGGAGCTGCTGACGCTGCAGGTCGGCGGAAGGCCCGGGCTAGCTTCCTTGTAGCTTCGGTTGTTGACCTGCCGTTGACTGCGACGGCCATGGCGAGGTTTCTCCAAACCTCCGCTGGTCTAGATTCTGCTGACGGATCTGATTCCTGGTGCAGATTCCTTGGGTAGAACCGGCATCTTTTTGGTCCGCTCTTCTGACACCAATTGTTACGTAAAATTAAAAGTAGGCAACGGATTCTCAAATAAGACACGTTTATTCAGCACCAAACTAACTAGGTACTCTCAAACACAGTTAAACACTATTAAATTATACTTTCGAATTACTAAACACTGTTATCGCACTCAGATATCACTTGATGTTATCTCGCTGTATCGTAAAATTGAATAGGTACTGTTTTCTTCCGAGTCGCGCGGCAAATTTAAATCCATTTCTATAGATTGTTCTAGGATGTGCGGGACTGATAGCGGCACTTCTATTGCGTAATCTGGGACTCTATATTGTTGTCTACCTGCGGTCAATACGGCGATTTTTTAAAACACGTTTTTTTTCTATTAATTTAACTACCTACCTACATATTTATAATTGTTAGAATATTCATTACTTATGTAGTCAAATAAATAATGTTATTTTCTTTACTATGTAGTGAATTGATTTTATTTCAAATACTTTTCGTTGTAACTGTAACTACTAAAACTATAAATTTAGTAGTCATGTTGCGAGTGGTCCCAAATGCCTGAGAAAAAGTAATTACGCTTTTGGCAGCGTTCCCAATCGCCTGTCTTATCTGAAAATCATCCTTTGCAACCCTGAAAACCAGGGGTGGCTATAGTGCCAATTCAAAAATAAACAAATGTTGAAATCAGCTGTCAAAGCTTTGTCATAAATAAGATTACAAGACGTCAATCTTATTTAAGTATTCCTATTTCAACTCGTACACTTTCTAAGTTGACCCAATGCGAGTCCAGGGGTTGTTAATGCAGGTGTGGTTTCATAAAAAAACCAACATAGTATTGTGTAGTCAACATTATATCCTACAAGGCATACCAAACGTTTTACCCTCTAAAAGCACCACCATCTTACAAAATATACCTACACTATTCAATAGGGGTGGTCCTATTGAAAAGTAAAATCATTTTATATTAAATGTGTAGGCGATCTCCATCTACATCTCATCTCAAATGCCACCCCACAAGACATAGATCGTAGCGACCCTATTTCTCAAAAAATACCCGTGTCAATAAAGATCTATATACCGATTTCGCTCACTTTATCATTAATATGTATTCATAGAATATGCAAACTTAAAATCGGGGAATAACAAGCAGTATTGGCAGCAAGATGAAATGATAAATGTTCCTTCCTAGTTTGTTGTATAATATAACCTGTCTGACTATACCTACATTAATTTTCAGGTTCAAGAAACACCTGGACAAAGTTCAAGATATCTTACAAAACGCTCTCCAGAGTTTACCTGACCAAAGTGAAATAGAATCCAACTTCAAAGTGCCTATCGAGATTTTGGAACAGATGGACCCCAATATCAACGATATCTGCAATTCAGACCCTTGCTTTGAATTAGATAGTATGATGTGTAATGTTGTAGATAACATGAGATAGTGATGCATTTGTTTTATAGCTTATTTGTCCCGAGTAATAAATATAGGTACTTAATATTATTTCTTATGTACCTCACTACTCTACATTTTACAAATCTACGGTATACCTAAATTGCATCTCCCTTCACTTATTTTAAATTTTCAGCAAAACACAGAATTAATTAGTTAACAATTTCAGCTAGGTTAGGTAGTTACCTGGCTGATGAGACCGCTGCCGCCATGTACCTACTCACCAACAGAGCGACAGAACGCTTGGCCGGTAGCGGTAGACAACTGAACCCTTAAGAGTAGGTATTACATTATACATAGATCCGAGAAACAGATCAAATAAAAGCATTATATTTTTTGAACACATTTATTTTTGATGGTGATAAAATCCAGGTCTGGACCTTGCTTGCTTATATCAGAGTAGAAATATCTGAAAACATCTATAATCTAGGTTCGTGTAGATGAAATGATTGCTGCCGGGCGGCGCCACTCTGAAATATTTAAAATATATAATAAACTTACTTGCAAATGACAGGACCCGATGCGATGCCTTGGAGTTCTAATAGGTAGGTCCATAAAACTAGTGGACGGCTCGACCTGTGTGGAGTAAAATATATTGCAGAACTGTGTCGTTCTCCAATATATTTAAATCCATATTATCCAACATATTATGTAGGTATCTATATGATGATATCAAATGACAAATAACCATAAGGTGAAGTAAGTCCCAAAAAACACATATTGACAGTACGGAAAATTTTAACAACTCGACTCGAGAAAGCGGTTTCATTTGCTAGTTATTTAACATTTTTCAATTAAATTTCGTCGACGTATACCATAAAAATAGTTTATGGTATTATTCTATTGCGAAATATATTATTTTATTGCAAAAAATACATTTAAAAATGAAGTCAAGTGAAATTATGCGAGGGCCGGCAATTACGCCGCGCTCCCTTTCACGGTTCGAGTCCCGTCGTGGGTGAGTTTTTGTGTCACAATAACATTTGTAAATTGTTGTGACCAAGTGTAATCACTTGAAATACTTGAAAAATGTACTTTGTGAAAGTTGGAAAAAAGGAGTATTTTTATCCAGTAAGTTCAATAGAAATAAAATATTGTTAAATTGTGTAAAATATATGTATAATTGTTCGGCCACCAAATTTGGAATACTTTTTACCCCGACACTCCCACGTTCACATTACCAAGTCAGGAACATTTAAAATACGGAGAAATGTGTGATGTGTTCTCATAGAGCCTTGACCGCCCCCGGCGGGGGTCGACCACGATCCCACTTCACCTTAAGCTAAAGTACTTACCTACACAAATGTTGCAGACACTGCCGCTCGCCGTCTGCTCAGACTATACAGATGCAAGTAACACTAAGACTTACCTACAGACATAGATACCGACAGTCCCTCGTAGCTGCTCCTAGATCTTACGCGCTCCTCGTCACGATCGAGCCAATTTAAAAGCCCAATAAAACACAATTTTATCTTACGTGAATAAATGTAGACTAGCTGGATCTGAGCACCTCCGTGTGCACCTCGAGGTCGAGGGACAATCGAACGGGACAGTGGTGGGTACCGCTTCCAAAGGAAGTTTATATCTGGGTCACGAAACGGTCGAGGAGGCGAGGCAACACTAAACTAAACAAACGTTTGCTAATAACTAAATCGCACCAGTATGTAAAACTGAAACAAACAAAATACTTCCGACCAAATCACCTGCCTAATTTGAAATCCAAGGAAAATAAAACGATAAGGCAACCGAACCAGTACAGCCCGTGCATTGCACGACGACCGCGTCGGGGAACGGGGATCGGGGATCGGGAAAACCAAGGTGATGTAGCACGTTCGTAGCCACGTCATATCTTATGGGGAAGGACGATCGAATCGACGGCATTCCGGAAAGGAAGGTTCCCGCCGTTTTAGAGATAGCTCAGAGCTAGGCGATGTCACACGCAAAGGGGGATCGAATCCCATCGCTCGTCGCCAGGAGCCGTGTCGTATCAAGTCTGTGGTATGAAGGTAGCGTAGCGTTTGTAAAGCTACGCCTCTCTTGCGAGGAGATGGCAGCTGTCGGTCGCCGCCGGGTCACTCGTAGCACGTGGGGGCACTACGCCATGTTCGTGAGGTGGGTCGTAGCGCGCTAGTAGTTGCTGCGTCTCCTGAAGGGTGCCCCCCGCCCCCGGTGGTCCCGTCGGGCCCCCCCCCGCACCCCGAGTCGCGAGCTGTACTTCCCGGAGGGCGGGGCGTACATCTGCTGGCTCCGCTCGCCGCTCCGCTCGCCGCCCCGCTCGCCGCTCCGCGATCGTTTCTCCGGCGATGTCTTCTCGGCCCCGTTGCCGAATGTGATCGGTCTGTGTCGCTTTAGCGGGGATACTTTCTCCTTTTCGTCGTCGACGGACAATTGCTTTTCCTGGAACAATGAAAACGATGTTAGAAAGGATCGCGGCTATCGAGTCCGTGTGTACGTGCCGATGCAGAAAACGCGGCAAATAGCAACGCGAGAGCCGCACGTACCTCGCGAGCGAACGGCGATTTGGCCTTTATTTCGGGCACCCAGCCCCCTCAGCACGGGGAGGGGAGAAAATGATGTCCTCTGTTCCTCTGTTTTTGTCCACCATCGGGAGACAAAATTATCTCGAAGGTGGATAAAAACAGAGGACAAACATTTTATCCCCGCCCTTTATTTTAGGCTGACATCAGAATACTAACGTACTGATACATCATCACATACGACCGAACACGACCGTCCCGACTCGGCCAAAGTCAAAGGCAAATATTTATCGGCCAATTCTGCGGGCTATTTTGTTCTGTCTACTAGGAACTAAGACGTGTTCTCCAGAGCCAGCATCTTCAGCTTGAATAGCTATATGATATGTGTGTGTGTGTGTGTGTGTGTGTTACCTCGGCGAGGAACGAGGGCCGCACCCGGCTGCGGTAGCTGGGCGGCGAGCGGAACATGTCGCGGATGAGAGTGTTGATGTTGGACGTGTGTGTGTGTGTGTGTGTGTTACCTCGGCGAGGAACGAGGGCCGCACCCGGCTGCGGTAGCTGGGCGGCGAGCGGAACATGTCGCGGATGAGAGTGTTGATGTTGGACGTGTGTGTGTGTGTGTGTGTGTTACCTCGGCGAGGAACGAGGGCCGCACCCGGCTGCGGTAGCTGGGCGGCGAGCGGAACATGTCGCGGATGAGAGTGTTGATGTTGGACGTGTGTGTGTGTGTGTGTGTGTTACCTCGGCGAGGAACGAGGGCCGCACCCGGCTGCGGTAGCTGGGCGGCGAGCGGAACATGTCGCGGATGAGAGTGTTGATGTTGGACGTGTGTGTGTGTGTGTGTGTGTTACCTCGGCGAGGAACGAGGGCCGCACCCGGCTGCGGTAGCTGGGCGGCGAGCGGAACATGTCGCGGATGAGAGTGTTGATGTTGGACGTGTGTGTGTGTGTGTGTGTGTTACCTCGGCGAGGAACGAGGGCCGCACCCGGCTGCGGTAGCTGGGCGGCGAGCGGAACATGTCGCGGATGAGAGTGTTGATGTTGGACGTGTGTGTGTGTGTGTGTGTGTGTTACCTCGGCGAGGAACGAGGGCCGCACCCGGCTGCGGTAGCTGGGCGGCGAGCGGAACATGTCGCGGATGAGAGTGTTGATGTTGGACGTGTGTGTGTGTGTGTGTGTGTGTTACCTCGGCGAGGAACGAGGGCCGCACCCGGCTGCGGTAGCTGGGCGGCGAGCGGAACATGTCGCGGATGAGAGTGTTGATGTTGGACGTGTGTGTGTGTGTGTGTTACCTCGGCGAGGAACGAGGGCCGCACCCGGCTGCGGTAGCTGGGCGGCGAGCGGAACATGTCGCGGATGAGAGTGTTGATGTTGGACGTGTGTGTGTGTGTGTGTTACCTCGGCGAGGAACGAGGGCCGCACCCGGCTGCGGTAGCTGGGCGGCGAGCGGAACATGTCGCGGATGAGAGTGTTGATGTTGGACGTGTGTGTGTGTGTGTGTTACCTCGGCGAGGAACGAGGGCCGCACCCGGCTGCGGTAGCTGGGCGGCGAGCGGAACATGTCGCGGATGAGAGTGTTGATGTTGGACGTGTGTGTGTGTGTGTGTTACCTCGGCGAGGAACGAGGGCCGCACCCGGCTGCGGTAGCTGGGCGGCGAGCGGAACATGTCGCGGATGAGAGTGTTGATGTTGGACGTGTGTGTGTGTGTGTGTGTTACCTCGGCGAGGAACGAGGGCCGCACCCGGCTGCGGTAGCTGGGCGGCGAGCGGAACATGTCGCGGATGAGAGTGTTGATGTTGGACGTGTGTGTGTGTGTGTGTGTTACCTCGGCGAGGAACGAGGGCCGCACCCGGCTGCGGTAGCTGGGCGGCGAGCGGAACATGTCGCGGATGAGAGTGTTGATGTTGGACGTGTGTGTGTGTGTGTGTTACCTCGGCGAGGAACGAGGGCCGCACCCGGCTGCGGTAGCTGGGCGGCGAGCGGAACATGTCGCGGATGAGAGTGTTGATGTTGGACGTGTGTGTGTGTGTGTGTGTTACCTCGGCGAGGAACGAGGGCCGCACCCGGCTGCGGTAGCTGGGCGGCGAGCGGAACATGTCGCGGATGAGAGTGTTGATGTTGGACGTGTGTGTGTGTGTGTGTTACCTCGGCGAGGAACGAGGGCCGCACCCGGCTGCGGTAGCTGGGCGGCGAGCGGAACATGTCGCGGATGAGAGTGTTGATGTTGGACGTGTGTGTGTGTGTGTGTGTTACCTCGGCGAGGAACGAGGGCCGCACCCGGCTGCGGTAGCTGGGCGGCGAGCGGAACATGTCGCGGATGAGAGTGTTGATGTTGGACGTGTGTGTGTGTGTGTGTGTGTTACCTCGGCGAGGAACGAGGGCCGCACCCGGCTGCGGTAGCTGGGCGGCGAGCGGAACATGTCGCGGATGAGAGTGTTGATGTTGGACGTGTGTGTGTGTGTGTGTGTGTTACCTCGGCGAGGAACGAGGGCCGCACCCGGCTGCGGTAGCTGGGCGGCGAGCGGAACATGTCGCGGATGAGAGTGTTGATGTTGGACGTGTGTGTGTGTGTGTGTTACCTCGGCGAGGAACGAGGGCCGCACCCGGCTGCGGTAGCTGGGCGGCGAGCGGAACATGTCGCGGATGAGAGTGTTGATGTTGGACGTGTGTGTGTGTGTGTGTGTGTTACCTCGGCGAGGAACGAGGGCCGCACCCGGCTGCGGTAGCTGGGCGGCGAGCGGAACATGTCGCGGATGAGAGTGTTGATGTTGGACGTGTGTGTGTGTGTGTGTTACCTCGGCGAGGAACGAGGGCCGCACCCGGCTGCGGTAGCTGGGCGGCGAGCGGAACATGTCGCGGATGAGAGTGTTGATGTTGGACGTGTGTGTGTGTGTGTGTTACCTCGGCGAGGAACGAGGGCCGCACCCGGCTGCGGTAGCTGGGCGGCGAGCGGAACATGTCGCGGATGAGAGTGTTGATGTTGGACGTGTGTGTGTGTGTGTGTTACCTCGGCGAGGAACGAGGGCCGCACCCGGCTGCGGTAGCTGGGCGGCGAGCGGAACATGTCGCGGATGAGAGTGTTGATGTTGGACGTGTGTGTGTGTGTGTGTTACCTCGGCGAGGAACGAGGGCCGCACCCGGCTGCGGTAGCTGGGCGGCGAGCGGAACATGTCGCGGATGAGAGTGTTGATGTTGGACGTGTGTGTGTGTGTGTGTGTGTTACCTCGGCGAGGAACGAGGGCCGCACCCGGCTGCGGTAGCTGGGCGGCGAGCGGAACATGTCGCGGATGAGAGTGTTGATGTTGGACGTGTGTGTGTGTGTGTGTTACCTCGGCGAGGAACGAGGGCCGCACCCGGCTGCGGTAGCTGGGCGGCGAGCGGAACATGTCGCGGATGAGAGTGTTGATGTTGGACGTGTGTGTGTGTGTGTGTTACCTCGGCGAGGAACGAGGGCCGCACCCGGCTGCGGTAGCTGGGCGGCGAGCGGAACATGTCGCGGATGAGAGTGTTGATGTTGGACGTGTGTGTGTGTGTGTGTGTGTTACCTCGGCGAGGAACGAGGGCCGCACCCGGCTGCGGTAGCTGGGCGGCGAGCGGAACATGTCGCGGATGAGAGTGTTGATGTTGGACGTAGTCTTCAGAGCCAGCATCTTCAGCTTGTTCTCCTCCGAATCACTGTTCTTTCCCTGTAAATCATCATATTTATGTATTTAATCGTCGTGAGAATGCCCTCTAATATTTTTCTTTGAATCTTTCACCCCTTAACCTTTTTTTTTACTAATCAGATGAATTTTCAAACACATTTTTATTTTATTTACCTGATTTTCATGTTACGATAAGGCCGAAGGTGTAAGCGCACTTCACCCGGAATCCTGAATAAACTGGCTATCTTATATCTAAAATATTTTGATGTTTACAATATTACAATTAAATCTTTAGCACTTAATGTTTTCTGTATCTACCGCAACCCCGAACCCAAATTCATTAATTATATTCTTTAGATAGTTACAACTGCTTTTAGACAAAACATGTCAAAATGATAAATTGAATAATGTCATATGTGGCGATTTTAATATAAATAATTTAGTTAAAAGTAAGCATAAAGGATATTTTAGTTCCATATTGTACAATCAAGGTATACACAATATACACATGTCGATATGTGTATATTATGTCGAAAACGAAAACAGAACTGTATTGATAATATTGCGAGTGACATAAAAGATGTGAAGGGTGACATTCACACGTCAGGGTTATTTGATACAGAGCAAACAATCACTATAAAAAAAAGATTAAGCTACTAAAGCCCCGAACACTCAGATGAACAACAACAAATTAAGAAAAAGTTTGTGACTGTGTGTTGAGAAAGGTTTATTTTTGTGGTCATAGCTTTATTTTTGTATTGTAATCTCAATGGTTAAATACCCAGACATCATGTCCAGCCTGACAACATGAGATCTGTTTGGGGCGAACTACAAGTTATTAAAATTTTCATATTCTAAAATAATGTATGACTTTACACAAAGTGTTAACAACTACAACTCTCAATTTCAACCTCATAAGGGGAATTCAGTATTGTATGTATTAACTAACATTATAACAGAATATACAATAACCAATAATAATTATTACCAATTTTCATATATCTAACTTCAAAGATGACAATTGACAAACTGGCATATAAATGTTTTTACCTCTATTTCACCCAGTTAGGGGATAAATTTTCTCTCATACTTCTATATATCCACCCGTTTAACCTGTGTATTATTTGTCAGTCAGTCAGTGTATATGAGATTTTGATGAATCAGAATTGAGAATACTTTATTTGAGTGGCTTACCAGCTCAAATAAAGTAGGTGAGACGAAGGTCAAGCAATTACAATATAAAAAAAAGAGCACTTTTTTTTAACCACCTCCGTGGTCTAGTGGTTTAACCCACCGATGATCCATAGGTCCCGGGTTCGATCCCATGGGGAGTACAATATATTGTGCTTGGTTTAGTTGGTGGTAGGACTTTGTTTGAGTCCGCCTAGCTAGCCAGGCTACCACCATCTTACCTAATTCTGTGGCCATAATAACAATTCTAAAAAATTGATGTATTCCGGCATTCAGAGATAAGATAGCCAGTTCCTCAGTTAGTTGAGGATTCCGAGTGACGTGCGCCTCCGGCCACCTTCGGCCTTGTCTCAACTTATCACCAGGTGAGATAAAGGCCAAGCGCTTCCTCGCATACAACAAAAAAAAAAAAAACAACATTTTGACTATTTTTTTGTGTGACAAACTTGTCAGTCCTATGGCTGCCTTACTTACAACCTAAACAGATTTTTGTGATACTCAAACACACTTCTTGCTTTTATAGGTACGAAAACTATTATGGGACAAGCAAAATAAGAATGACCAACTGCTTTCATGACATTCTTCAGGTCAATTGAGGCGTTTGAAGGCTTTGGAGAGCGAACAGCACGCACGTGGGAGGAGTGAGGTTATCATACCTTAGTGACCTCCTTCAGTTTCTTAATGTACCCCTGCGTGAGTCGCGCGGTGTACTGCAGCCGGAGCCGCAGCCCCCGGAGCCTCGAGGCGTCGGCCGCCAGCGCGTCGGGCGCCGCGCGACACAGCGCGTGGAGAGCGAACAGCGCGCACTCCACGTGGGAGAACTGCAGCGAGGGACTCTTGGAATCCTCGGGTTTGTCTTCAGTCTTCTCAGCGCTGTCTTCAGGTTTCTCTTTGTCTTCTGTTTCTTCTTTGTGTTCGATTGGAGCTTCGGGCAAGTATTTCTGTAATACAGGTCTCGATGTATGCATGTTGTGTGGCCTTGTTTATCGGGAGTTCTCGAGAGATGTCTCTCTAGACAAACGTAATGTGCAGGCCGGTGGAAGCAAGTGATCACTTGCACAAGTGGGCCGGCCACTCACTGTATGGGGAGAGTCCAACACCGGACTCAATGGCAAAATCATAATCATGTATGTATGTTTATTTAATTAAACCTCATTAAAACTCTTTCGGTTTAAAGAATTTATTTCTCATAAAAAACTTAGAATTAGTTCTCTTAATATGAGATATAAAGTAGTAAACATTTTATTGGCTAGTTACTAGTTCAATTTACATTGTATATGTTCGAAGTCAGTGCAAACAGATTTTACTTTAATAGGTAGGACTACCTGTTACATCACATGTGTAGGTACGTCAAATATTCTTACTTCAACTGATGGTAGGTAGATTATAAAGATGTTGTACTGAGTTAGACTGGTACAAAGTAGTGGAACAGCTATCTACCCTCAATTTGGTTGCGATTTATAAATGTGTTTTTATTTCTGTCAGAGTTATAGTCTAGGAGATGGCAGTAATTATTACAAGTTATGATTACTATTATTCACCTTCTATAATTAGTAGTTACTTGTTATTAAGTTATGAGATGAATTTGTTTTAAACATTATTATGGTACAAGGAGATATTATTATCTATCTATAATACCTTACTTTTACTTGTTAATTTATATATTGAGTTAAGTTACCTAAAAGAACATTTGAAACGGTTTTTTTTTTTTTTTTTAGTTTAGCTAAAACTTTTGTATATAAGTATACGATATAATAATATGTATTTGGCGATAAGTTAGGGGCGGTCAGGACGGAAAATATTACTTTTATCAATTAGTGATTTTCGATATTTATGATTTTATATTAGTTAGGCATAGGAATAAGGCCAATAATGTGTTGTCTAAGTTTTTTTTTAAAAACATTTATACTTTGGCTTTAATCATGAATGCAGCTGCTGCTGGACGTGTGGCCAGTGTACAGACCAGCAGTTGATGATGATAATATTTATACTGAATAATAGAGAATTGTAGTACAATATTACATACCATCAGAACATCATAAACATTGTCAATTTTCTTCTGTGCATCGGTCAATTCACCGCAGAATTGTGACATTTCCGAGAATATCTTTAGTAGCTCCAGCTTGGTGTCCGTCCCTCCCTCAACTAACACTATTTCGTCCCAGTGAGGCAGCACGTGAGAGCAAAAGAAGTTGATGAACTGCGATGAATCCACTTGTGCCTGTATCAAAAGAATGGGCTAATTTGGGGTGGGTGGGATCTTCTTACTGATGGTCTACCCCGGGCAATGGAATTGATAATCTATAGTTAACGGTAACTGCTTAGCTCCTATTGCTAATGATAGCTGTAAGCTGTAAAGGTCTGTCTAGCTGCAACCGCCCTGCACCCAGCTGTTTGGTTTCGCAACCTATAAACCAGTTTGCGTGGCGGGCGGGTTTCTGTCAGTCCACAAAAAGTCTTCCCAAGAGTATAAGAATATGTGCGTGGCCGTCTCCTCTGCATAAAACTGCTTATTCAGTCAGCAGTGTCCTGGGACAGTACTGCCAATTCGTTGTTTGTCACGTTTCACATTGTCACGTTTTTTGGGAACCCTATGAAAGATAGACAGGAGCAGTGAGCTCACTTCTCTACAATGGTGGTGTGTACTGAGTTCCCATAGTTGAAGTGTCCAGAGTCTGTAGCCAATCTCTGTAACTTCATAAGCAGCTTGTGGAGTGGGAAAGCTCACTCCACTGTAGATGTCCTACTCACCCAGATAAGTCAAGAACTTACCGATTCAAAAAATTAATTAAAGAAACTAGTATATCTATCTGAACTCCTAGGAATTAGGTAGGTGCAAACAGACGATACTTGTACATATGGTTAATACAGGTTGACATAGTTTATTTTTTACAGTATTAGATTGTCGACTACTTGGAAATTGTGGTCATGTGCCAAACAGTAGTAGAAGGCCCTTGTGAAAGGGCTCATCCGATGAATTACTACCACCATACCTATTTCGGCCGCCAAGGAGCATTGCTGTTTCGTTTGTAAGGGTATGGTTGCCGGTGCAATTACAGGCACTCTAGGCTTAACACCTTTATGCCGCAAGTTGATGGGCACAATGCAATGCCGTGTAGGCTATGTTCTTTGTGGATGTGACCTATGCAGTAAGGCATTGTTATAAGCAAGAGATGCGTTTAATACCAGGTAAGCTGCTAGCTTCCATCTCCTAGTTGTATAAAATAAAAAACATTAGCTTGGAAATTCCCCTGAGTAACCCCTAGTAGGTGATTCTCATATAAGATCATGCACAAGTAGTGACCATTATTCTAAACCAAACATGAGAATAAACATGGACCCTCACAGATAGCAACGGCAAGGCATGTTGAGAGCACTGTATGATCCGGTCCACATACTCCGCATCCTCAGGGTGCCAGTCGTCCGGAGTAAACGCTAGGGCTGCTACAATCTGGACGAGTTCCTTCTTCCCGCCAGGAGTCTTTCCAAGCCGAGACCAGGTGAGCAGTGCCATTATGTGCTCAAACTCCTCGGCCACTACATCCTGAAGAAAACATATGAATAAAAATCTTCTCAGATGTTTGTTCTGGAAATTTTGCAGGAGTTGCCATATGAGTTTACTTAAGGAGAACTTGAAGCATATTTATTGCGAAAATACCTACTTGTTGCATAAAGCTTGTAAGCATGTTTAAAATGTGTGGATAATGCAACACCAATGCCATACTTCACTACAATGGTACTACACTCAGTTATTGTGTATAATGTAACTGGCCATATCTCAGATTGGTTAGCAGGATATGTTAGTTAAATATGACTTTGACCTTATATTGTGCAAATATTTGGCTTCAAAAAAAGTTTAGTTACCTCGAGAATTTTCTTGCATTCTGTAATGATTAAATCTTCTGCTTCCTTATCAATGACCTCTCGACCGAGCTGCTTTACTTTAGTAGCCAAAAACTTGATGCATCTTTCCCTAACCGTGTCATTAACCACCTCACTGTCAGTGTGCTGTTGGATTTGGGAGAAGAATCCAGTGAGGGCACCTTTGGGATCATTCTTGAGGATAGCGAGCAGGGAATTTGTGACAACATTTATTTCTGATGCATCATCGGACTGTAGCAGCTGAGCTAGAATGTCGGCTATTCTTTGGGTGTGTTCTTTGTGGTCTTTGCAAAGATTGGGCAGGTCTTTGATGGCTTGCTTGCGGATCTGTAATAAATTCACAATTAAAGGCCAATACTACCTCAGATTAGTTACTCAACACAACTTTACTTTACTTTCAAAGTAACATGTTATAATAAAGGTGACATTGCTGTGCACCACCATCTTACCTAATAACAATAATTTACAATAATAACAATTCTTAAAAAAAAAAAAAATTGTGTTCCGGCATTCAGAGGTAAGATAGCCAGTTCCTCAGTTTTTTGAGGATTCCGGGTGAAGTGCACCTCCATCTTCGGCCTTATCTCAACTTGTTACCAGGCGAGATGAAGGCCAAGCGCATCCTCGTCGTACAATATAAAAAAAAAATAAGCACTCAGCCACAGCACTTATGACCACCAGATGATAGAACTACACTTATTTTTTTTATGGTAAAACAAATAGAACATCTGACATATAAATAAATACTACAGGACATTAATTTCACACAGTACAAATACTGTACAAATTTTCAAGGCAATTAGGCCTTAGTTCATATTTTTTGAAGGGCGAAAATTTTTGGTACAATAGAAAGACTACTTTTGATTTTTTTTTCTATTCAGAAAGTTTTATCTAATCATGTTTTTGCTACAGGAAAATTCATAGTTCTAACATCAATCCTGAACTATAACATATATTAATCTCAAAGTAAATGTGGATGTTATGATCACTGATTCCAGTTAAGCCATTTCATGATCTTACTTTAACGTTAAAAAGAACAGATAGCACTGTGTGAAATTAATGTCCTGGTAGGTACCCAAACATTAATTATTATTATTAAAATATATATAAGCGGATAATGCAACATAATATTCTAGGTACTTACAGCAACGTCGTCATCCTCACATAAATCGAAGTGAGCCTCGATGGCTTGATCAGTCAAAGTAGGAAAGCTGTTGAAGAATTTAGCAATGAACTGTGACGCTAATCGTTTTTCTTTATCAGATCCTTTCACAGCGGCAAGAATCTCCAAATATTCCTTTTCATGCTGAAAATAGGCAGTAAAACAAATCACAAATAATGTACATGGCAAAAACCCCCTGATTGATACGAATACATTTTTGGTCAAAAAGTTGGGTTACCTTAGCGATGTCTTCTTTGGCGTCGGCTAAAATACCATATAACTGGTAAAGTTTTTCAATGTTATCGGACGACATTATGTTATAGCGAAAGGAATTACAAGCGATAACAGAAAGAAACAACCTAGCAAATAACAAAAATTTAACGAGCGGCACGCACGTATCGACTCCACCACAGAACACTAATATTAATTACTTAATATGAGACTGATGTGATGACTCAACTACTCCAAGTTCAACTTTTTCAATGCAGGGTGACCACAGATCAATAACTACCATGTATGCTAGTCCTATCTGTAGATTACATAGTTATTGATCTGTGCTTCTTTGGTCTTTGATGTGTTTTAACCATAGATAAGGTTGCGTTCCGTTACTAGCCACTTTCGTTGCGGTCGCCCATTTTGGCGTTCCGTTTGAGCTCGAATGCGGCTATCGCGGCTACAAAGCCGCGATCGCCGCGGCTTAGCTTAAGAAACATCATTGTGACGTCACCGACTGCGACGAGCCCACACACAACGCCCGTGGTGCGATGGGTGCGATGAGTACCACAGCTTTGGTGACACGGGCTTTGTTATGGTTCAGCTGTTTACTTTTAATAAAGTTCCAAGAAGATTTTGGATTAGTTTTAAAATTAAGTTGCAGCATCTCCTGATATGCATCAAAAGCTATAGGGTAGACCGAGGCGAATCGGATCATTTTGACTTTAAGGTTAAAAAAAAGCAACTTATGTTTAAAGTTAGTAACATTTATTCATTGGACAACAATACGTCTTTATTGTAGATACCTACACGTAATAATATTTTGTAAAAAAACTTAAATCTTTCTTTTCACAAACAAAAAATAAAAACTTGAGAAATATCCGATTCGCCCCAAATTCGGGGGCTAATCGGATCAAACAGATATGTACCATAAAATTAAATAAAAACGAAAACAATTACAAAATAATCTACATAAAACCCATGAGTATCTTAATACTGAGATCAGTTATCATTATTGGCACATAAATCACAAGTGTATGGTCCTTTGGCACCTCCTCTATCAGCAAAGTTCTCATGGCACCATTCTTCACATGCACTGCACTGAATCCAGACGTCTGTTGGCGGATAGGTACTTACAATTTTTTCTGAGCAAAAAATGTAGTGCCAGTCTTTTGACTGACTCCTGCAGTGCGATTTCGTAACTCGAATAGAAATGTGTCTCAATGGATTTCATAATTAAATCCAAGAAAATGACAGTTTTGCGATTACGTAACCACCTTCTCCCTCTATCAAAGCATCATTGAGGGAGAAACCACATTTGAAAGAAACATATCTATCGATTCGTTAATTTTGCGATTACCGATGCTCGGTTTGAATGAAACCACAGAGTACTGACAGCTATCGTTTACTTACATCTATTCAAAATAAGAAACAGCTTGGGTGTTGTATCTGTCCAACAAAATATAAGTATTTTCATGTGTTTTCGTGGCTTAGTTCAGAATTAGATAAAAATGTATGTACCTACCATTTACCTTATCATTTCTATTCACATTATATTACCTATATACTACTTGGAATTGCAATACAAATCAATTTTACAAGCCACGCGATAATCATTTTTTCATTGTAGTTTGAGATGTCGCGTCAATATTTATTGTATTTGGCGGAGGAGCAGCGTCGGAAAAATGCGTTGGTCAGCTCTAGGAGACTGATGCAAGACGCCAGCGACCCACTAATGCTCCCGAACAGAGAGTTTGTAGCACAATTCCGGCTCACTAAGGAGGTGTTTGCTACTCTTTGCCAGGAAGTTGTGCCACTTCTTCCCCAAAAAACCCGCTCAACAGCCATTCGAGACGACCTCAAAGTAAGTTATCTATTGTAGTAGTAAAGTTTTTTGAGAGGTTATAAGTAGGCCTAGGTACCTATTTAGAGAGGAACAAGGATCTCTGGGGAATAATAATAACCCAAAAAATAGGCTACCTATTACTCATTGATTCATATCAATCATAGATTTGTGTTGATACCTACCTATTATCTAATTACTTGGCTATTTTTTTTAGGTTCTTGCAGCCTTGACTTTCTACAGCCAAGGTTCTTACCAGCGAGGAGTAGGTGCCTCCTACCTTCATAACCTGTCTCAGACAGCCATGTCCATCAGCTTAGAGGAGGTGACAAATGCCCTCAATTCGCCAACAGCTTTACTCAAATATATTAAATTTACAAACCAGCGTCAAAGAAGGGAAGCAATTATGTCAGAGTAAGTCATCTACAAACTACTTACCTATGCTATGTTGTTTTTATCTAAAATGCTGTCTTGTTGAGTACCAGCTGAATTGAGTTTATTAGCACCCAACAAGTTACCTTTATCAAACCCGTTTACTTAGTTAACCTTCTATTCCAGTTTCATGAGTAAACATGGGATTCCCGGAGTGATTGGCTGCATAGATGTCTCCATAATTCGGCCAACAGAGCATGAGGAGGCTTTTTACAACCGCAAAGGGTACCATTCCCTTAATGTATTAGCTGTAAGTAGGAATTTCCTTCTTTATTTAGGTATATCTACTAATATTATTATTGCTTTAAATTACCTACTTACCACTTTTTTTTTGTTGAAGATATGCGACTCACATCTTAATATTCAATATTTGGATGCATCATTTGGGGGAGCAGCCCACAACAGTTTTGTTTGGGCTACCTATATTGCTCTGAGTGGGGGGCATGGTACTTAATATTTTTATTTTTGTTGCAGATAATCAATTCAAATGAAAGCAGCTAACTCATGAGAAACTGAAGAAAAAAAGGACAGTATAATTTTGATTTTTAAATGTAGGCTACTACATAAATACTGCTCTGAGTGGTACTTATTATTTTTATTTTTGTTGCAGATAGTCATTCCAATGAAACCAGCTAACTCATGAGCTTGAAAAACTGACAGAAAAAAGGACAGTATAATTTTGATTTTTAAATGTAGGTAACCTATATTGCTCTGAGTGGTACTTAATCTTTTTATTTTGGTTGCAGATAATCCATGGCTATACCTACTAGCCAGACATTCCTTATGCAAAATGGATGAATGGACACTAGGTACACACAGTTACCTAAAATGTAGAGCTTCGTTGTTTCAATGAATAAATGTTATTTTCTACTACAAATTATTTTAATTTGGTTGTATTTATTTGAAACCTTTTTTAATATTTGAGGAGCTCCGGATCAAAAACCGATGTTTTTCCTTTAGTCTAAGTGTATTTACATACCCAAGTGCTCTTAAGTGCAGGAAAATTATATTATAATATTATAAACATACTAAAACAGGCTGTAAAAATGTAGAAAAAGGATTTAATAACGAAGTTGACTAGGTAGGTAGCCACGCATAAGTTGCAATAAATAATTTGAGTAAGTAGGTACCTCATACATACCTAGGTAGTCGGTGAGTAGTCACCTACCTTCCAAACCAAAATGTACTACTACTACCTACCTATGACAAAGTAGGTACCTAGAATAGGAACTTGTTGTTTAACAATACATACTATAAATATGAAACTACTTTTAATTAAGATTATGATAAAAGCAATGAGGATCAGTAAAGTTATAACAAATTCAATAGAACTATATCCATGTTATTCTTTATGACATAAAATTTTTGCACTGTATGTTAAGGATTACTTAGCTCTATAAATCTGCATTCTCAACTAAAAACGTTACGGATCCTCATTCTTAACTACAAGTAGGTAGCGGTAATAGGTATGATTAATAAAGTCAAAGTCAACGTCTAAAGGTATTTATTTAATAAAATTACAAGGATCACTTTGAAACATCTTAAAACTAGGTGAATCGAGGTGCCAGTTCCACGCAACCAAAGCCTAGAAGAACAGGCAAGAAACTTACGGCTTGGTTCCTACTGTTCTTTTGTATGATCCTGGTTACAATGTAATTATAATACAATATTGAAGCTAGAAGCTAGTTACATTTTAAAATCAAAATGATACTGTCCTTTTTTCCCTCAGTTTTTCAAGCTCATGAGTTAGCTGCTTTCATTGGAATGACTTATCTGCAACAAAAATACAAAGAATAAGTACCACTCAGAGCAATATAGGTAGTAACATTTAAATTAATTAAGTTAGTGATTAGCTTTGGCTTTTATCCGACACTTTAATAAATGCCAGTACTTGTGGGGAAAACATAACATTTTGTTAGCAAGTTTAGTGCACAAAGAAAAACAGTATGTTGTTAGTACGTAGGTTAATGTAATACATACATAGTGCACAGTAACACAGTCAGGCAGATAAACTACCACCACTACTGGCACACTAGAAATATAACATGCCTTGCAGGTAAGAAGATTCTAAGCGTCTGCTTTACTTACTCGCTTCATTTGTCTACCGGCTTATTTAATCCCTCGCCCAGGGAGTTAAGCCTGTTGGACAGAACTTGCCAGGCTTTGTTGGCTTCCTGATGGCCCAGAGGGCCGCCTGACCTCCCGCTGTTTAGAGCAGCATCTCTGTTCGTTTCAGCAAACTCCACAAGCATTTCATACTGTCTGTGCGTCAGTTGTCGCAAGGGTGCCATATCTATAGATAAATATAACCTAGTTTAGTACCATTTGGATATGAAAAGACCAATTAAATTCCATTCAGCAATGTAGATGCACTCACTAGCTTTTCAAATCACTGCACATACATTTACTTTACTTACTTCAAATGAATACAGCTCTGGCTGTTATAATTGTAACAGTCGAAACTAAAATAATTAATCTATCCAACTTTCTTTTCACAAAAAGAAACGATGCACTTGCTTCCCAGCAAAAACAACCTCAAAAAAACATTAAAATTGGATTTCAATAACAGAACCTATAGACCGAGAGTCGTATAATACGACCAAATAAAGGATATTGAGTTTACGCGCGGTCACCACCCTAATAAGTAATATGTGAATTGGTCGGGTTGGCAATCACTCGTCATTCATTCAGTCAATGTGATCACAGGCGAATCGGTAGAAACGGTTTTACGTAATCGCAAATTTTTCATTGAAGTACTTTTCTGTTCCATTGATGTAGCTAAATGATGTCTCAATGAGACAGAGTTACGAAATCGCACTGCAGCTCTTTACTTTCAGTCCGGGTGTAGCTTTATTCTTCTTCTTAACCGTCGTATTCTCTTTGCCTTTTCTTTTCCTACTTTAGATTTTTTCTTTACTGTTTCAGTTTTTTTCTTCTAGTCTTTTAGACAAAGAATGTCCATGCTTTGTGGTGAAGTTAAATTGGTTTAGTAACCTGGCGAGGTTTTTTGATTACTACAGGGCTCTTCAGTGGAGAAGGAATTATTTCTTTCATGGCATTCTTGATCTGGTTTTGGTGTTGTTCTGCCTCTTGTAGAATGGTAGTGTATTGAGTACTCGTGGAAGGAGCTGGTTGAGCACTAGTGGAAGGAATTAGGCTATTAGCTTCAACTGAGTCAAGATGGTTCACAGTAACACTGACCTTGGTCTGTTTTTCTAACATAGGTTCGAACCATCTGAAACAATAAAAAAAAATAACTTTAAGCAAATAGGTACTGATCCGAATCGCCCCGGAAGACATGATCCGATTCGCCCCATATCACTAGCCGTTAAAAATTACGTTTTGTCAAAATATCTGTAGCATAATCATTAAAAATCATAACTAATATTTATTTATTACATTCATAACTAATATAATAAAACAAAAACCAAAACAATTCAACGAAAGCTTGAAATAAAATTACAAGGAAACATAATTACGTATTACCTTAGATTTTGGCGTCAAAACCGATATCGCCTCACGACCACTTTCCTGACGAGCGTCGCCGGCACTAAACTACTAATGCGAATGAAATATTTCCGATAGCAATAGATGCGGGGGGGAAGGAGGAAGAGATGTGCAGCTATGGTTGCGTTCGGCAACGCGCGTAATTTGAAATATTTTCAAATTCCTTATTTTGATCCGATTCGCCCTATGATCCGAATCGCCTCGGTCTAGATAAGTAGTTAATTTATGTTTAACCAATGATCGATGATAAGAAAACACTTCATAATCACTATTGGATTTTGTTATTTTGTATCTATAGTTTGTGATAACGCCAGTTTAGCTTAATATCGCGTATCAAGTCAGCCGTGTACCAATCTGGATAAGAATGCTGTGTTTTGTTTGTCATATTTTCCCGTCTCCTATAGGCGTGCACTCATTAATAGCTTCATTGATTGCCTCGTACATATATGACAAACCCGAGTCCGAATCGTCAATATCGTACAACGTATCCCAATCAATGCACTTTATTCTATAATACCTACAACATAGGATAATTACTTACATTTAGAAAAACTCCAATGACACTGGTTATCATCTGTGTCACGGGCGCGGCATGAGCGTGCGACTGGCGATCACTCCGCCGGCGCCGGCCACTCATCGTCACCGTCACACAGGCGACGACCGGGGGTGCTGCAAGTCTATACCTACTAATGGCTCGTCAGACAACAAAACCTATATAAGTAAATCATTCGCCGGTAAGGATGTCACAACCAAGTCTAGCACACGATTATTTACATTAAGTATATTATTTACCTGCCGAAATCCACCGTATGAATTCCCATATTCCATATAGGTAGTTATATATTTCCAATTTAGCTGAGGGCAAATTAAAGTCGCCCAACACTATAACTTTGTCGTATTTAGCACACATTGATTCTATAATATAATGGATGGAATGAGCTCGCTATCATGTAATGAATTGCATAAACCAGTTTCCGTTATGGCAAATAAATCGTACGTTGGATTCAATAAACTACTTAGTAAAAAAATCTAGTTTTCTTGCGAAGTGCCCGCGTATTTTGGTAGTATACCTGAATGAGGTGATCAGTGGTTTTAACTACTTTTTGTTGCATTGCTTGGGGCTCGAAACCACACCCACTCGTTAAATTTAGCCAAACATGCAGAAACTTCTTCTTTTTAACAGCTTCAAAGGTCTGCGGATTTCCACCATTTTGGACAGTGGTCTCTTGCATCTTCTTTCCTTTTTTTTTGGTAGTTCACCACATGCCACTTATCTGAATACATACATACATACAGTGCCGGATTTCCTAACTCAGAGATTTCATAATTTAACTCAGAACAACTTCAACAGAAAATTTAGTTCTTTAAATAGTGTTACGCCAATCAGAAAGGTCTAGAATATTCGCGAGCCTTCGCATAGTTCCGAGAAAATAAGACAATAACAACTTGTTTATCAATAACACAAAAGGATGATTTATGACCGCCGTGCCAGATTACGCAACAGTTAGCGGCGCGACCATTCCCGCGCTTGCTAGAACTATCGATAAAGTTGGATATAAATTGACGCGCGATTCGGAAGCAAGTCAGTATGTCCCTCCGTAGGCCAAGACACGTTCTTGAAGACCCGGATGACCCACTCACCACCGCAAACCCGGAGGTGACGGCTTCCATTCATTAACTATCTCGTCACACAGAGAAAACACTATACAGATACACCGACTCCGCCGGCGGAGTCGATGAACCTTTCCGCCTCAAAGCGTTACCCTCGGTATCGCCTTCGGCCATTCCTATCCTCCCCCATCAAATGGCAACAGCCCAAGCCGAGGTCCGTACCTAAGTGGTGCCCTTGCGCTTGTTGCCTCAAAAATCAATTATTGCGCTCGCGCCTTCAGCGCCAGCCAGGTCCGCGCAAAGCTGCCGCCTAGGTTCAGAACCAAGCCAGCGTATTGTCCATTCATAAAAAAAAAAAAAGCAAGTCAGTATTCGATTACTATACAGCGAGTTAACATCAAGTGATATTTGAGTGCGATAACAGTGTTTAATGATTCGGTAGTATAACTAAGTAGTGTTGTACTGTGTTTGAGAGTAATTCGTTTGGTGCTGAATAAACGTGTCTTATTTTGAGTAATAACCGGTTGCTTTTAATTCTTACGAACCCCAGCTCGTAACAATTGGTGTCAGAAGAGTGGATTTCAAGTATGCCAGTTCTACCCAAGGATGACGCGGAAGGAATCCGCACCAGGAGTCAAATCCGTCAGCAGGATATGGACCAGCAGAGGTTTGGAGAAACCTCACCACGGCCGTCACAGTCAACGGTAGATCAACAACTGCCACCACGAGAAGCCAACCCGGGACCTTCCGCCACACCTGTGACGTCAGCAGGCCCAGACCTTGCTGCACTTATGGTCATGCTGCAAGAGCAGGCTCGTCGCCAGGAGGAACAAGCTCGTCGGTTGGAAGAGCAGCTGCAGCGTGACAAGGAGGAGCAGACCCGTCGCCAGGAGGAGCAGACCCGTCGCCAGGAGGAGCAGACCCGTCGCCAGGAGGAGCAGACCCGTCGTCAGGAGGAGCAGGCTCGTCGGTTGGAAGAGCAACTGCAGTGTGACAAGGAGGAGCAGACCCGTCGCCAAGAGGAGCAGATGGTCCTCATGAAAGATCTGCACGCCACATTCGGCAAGGAGATCAAAGTGATGAAAGACCAAGTGCATCAACATGAAAACCGCCTTATTGAAGCTGAATCACAGATTGCGGACGTGAAGAAAGAGTTGGGAAGCATCAAAGCTGGAGAGGGGATTGCTATTCCAATAGTTACTGCACCTTCAGGACGTGGATTCAAAGTGCCGCCATTTGACGGAACATCTTCGTGGTCGGCCTACAAAATACAATTTGAGGCCGTTATGAAGGCAAATGGATGGAATAAAGATCAGGCGATGACAGCGCTTACCTTGGGCCTCCGCGATCAAGCCTTTACCATCCTCGAAACCCTTGGTAAAGAGGTGACATACGAGCAGCTACTGGAGGCACTGGAAGCTAGATATGGTGACGCCCATCTAGAACACGTTTTTCGAGCACAATTAAAGGATCGTGTTCAACGCACTGGTGAAAACTTACAACAGTGGGCCTTGGAAGTGGAGAAACTGGTTCAAAAAGCATACCAGTCAGTACCTGCGGTCATCGATGGAAACCTAGTACACGTATTCATCGACGGCATTCGTGATCTGGAAGTGAGGGCCACCGTGAGGCTTGGGCACCATGACACGCTTAAGAACGCCTTAGCTCATGCTTTGGAAGTGGAAGCTGTAAGGCAAGACCATCGTGCCCAGCGCATAAGGAAGATTGTGGAACCACCAGTTCGTGACCGTTTTGAAGGGTACAGCCCAAGATGTTACGCCTGTGGAGAAAAAGGACATCTTCGGTCCAGTTTCAGAAAGCAAAGTGCACAGAGAAAAGAAACCCAGTTTCAGGGAAACGAGTAAAAGCCAGTACTGCGGGGTGGGTGCTGGCTGACGTTCAAGAAGCCCCAAGGATTTCGGTCTCAGAAAACCATGATGGGAACAGTCTGATCATCAAGGTGGAAGTAAACGGAACATCGTGGACAGCAGATCACAAGCTAGCTACAGATGACAAGCGAGTGGCACCGAAGAAAGGCTGGACGCCCTACAGGAATCGTGACTCGTACGGACCAGAGTGCTTCGTGGAAGATTGGAATCGTGGCGGGAAGGATCACGGGTACAGCGGCCGAGATATTGACTGCACTGCTGATCGATTGGAGCGTGCAGGGGTTGACTTTCGTGTCCAGGAAAGCAGGGGCTTTGGAATTGAAAGTCGGGATCTCGGAGACTGTGATGGTGATCTACCACGAGAAGATATCAGACCACGGGAGCGTCCGTAACTGAGTTTACAGCATCGTATAGTGCCACACGATACCGAAGTGAGCAGCAAGCTGGTAGACAGTGCAGATATGGAGGCTAAGAAACCTGTAGAAATAGCCAAGCCGGTGACTTCTGAGAAGAGTTGTGAAGCCGCGAAGTTGGTTGGCACTGCTGGCAAGAAACATGAGAATGAAGACCAATGGCGCAAACAAAGACAGAAGTCGAGACTAGTAACTTATGGAGATCGCTGTAGCAGATCCAGGTGTTACGACAAACAAGAGGAATACTTTTGCAGCAACAAAAAGGATCGGAGTAACAACTTGAAGAAAGACTACAGTCAGGCAGGTCAACGGGACTTATCGCGAGATGACATGGATCTTCAGGATTACGATCCCGGGGGGACTACAAAAGGCACAGCAAAAGATTCTAAGAAGGTTCTACATAATCCAGTTCGCAGTTAAGAAGATTGATTGGCGCGATATTCTAGAGCTGAGAATGCTCGGGGCGAGCATGTCTGGGAAGGGGGCAGTGTTACGCCAATCAGAAAGGTCTAGAATATTCGCGAGCCTTCGCATAGTTCCGAGAAAATAAGACAATAACAACTTGTTTATCTATTGATAAACAAGTTGTTATTACACAAAAGGATGATTTATGACCGCCGTGCCAGATTACGCAACAGTTAGCGGCGCGACCATTCCCGCGCTTACTAGAACTATCGATAAAGTTGGATATAAATTGACGCGCGATTTGGAAGCAAGTCAGTATTCGATTACTATACAGCGAGTTAACATCAAGTGATATTTGAGTGCGATAACAGTGTTTAGTGATTCGGTAGTATAACTAAGTAGTGTTGTACTGTGTTTGAGAGTAATTAGTTTGGTGCTGAATAAACGTGTCTTATTTTGAGTAATAACCGGTTGCTTTTAATTCTTACGAACCCCAGCTCGTAACAATAGGTATAGATAACTAGTTAAAAGTACCCGTGCTTCGCTACGGTGAAATAATAAAAACTATATAAAAAAGGTAAAAACGACAGGGTTCCTAGTTTCTACACGGCCCGTCCAGGTAGGTAATTCTGAAATCTTAATTATGTCCAGATCCTAATTATACTATTTGATATACCTAAGTAAAATATAAATGAAAGAGAACCTGGTGCTTATTAGGTTGATAGTAGGCATAAGTATCATTGGATTTTAAAAACACGAAACGTAAAGAAAACTACCTACGTTTGTTATATTTGATAAAATATGTCATCCGGGTAAACTAAATATAACATTGTAAAGTTAAGAAGGTCATCAATATGTATGAATTCGTCGTTTTTTGTGGTCATTCGAATTTGGTCAACTAACCTATATGCAGGCGTTGTTTCAGTAATTCGTTAATATCTACCTTAATACGAGACATGTAAAGCTGAAATTTTCAGTATATAATTTTCAATAACCGCTCTAACTCTAAAGTATAAATTCATAATCGTGGGTTAAAAAGGTTTCTTGTATTTTGACGTCAAAGTTATGACATTAAAAGTTTTGATCTAAGCTATATTATTCAAAATCGCTTGTATATACATTCCTGAAGTTTTTTATGGTTGCAAAAAATAACAACAAAAACCGAATACCATTTACAATGAACTTGTATGTCTGCCCATTTAAGAGCTAGACACATTTTAGGGTTTAAAAAAAAGCTAGATTACTTAAAAACGGTATATATTTTTGATAATATTACTATGTCACAAATACACACAAACGAAGAGCTACTCATGTGTGTATATCTTCTATCTCTCTATACGATTCTGCAAAACGTTCCCCCAGCAGGAAATGAAATATCTCAAAAACCTTAAGGCCCACTAATTAAATTTATCGCGCACTTTTATGCAAAAATGTTAGCTATCTGCCCATATATGTCGCTTATGGCTACGGTCATTCGTTTAGACTCTTCCTGCTGGAAGAACGTTGCTCCAGCAGGAAACGTTTTTCGCGTTTTATTCCAAAACGGTAACATGCACTAATTTCATACTTGGCATACAGCATATATAGCTCTAAGAATGTGTTGAACTCAATTCGTTCTAGAAGATACTTTCCTGCTGGAGTAATACACACCATATTCTAATACTTAAAATAAAATTGTATTTACTTCATTGAAGTCGGTTTTCTTTTTAGTTTTTAAAAGGTAGTTAAATTTATAAGTCTCGAGAAAGATAATTTCACTTGGCACAGCGAAACTGTACTTACATGTGAGTTAAAATAGGGTACCGCTTTCGTTTTATTGACAAATACTTATTATTAATACTTACTTACATTACAGTGATAACTTTTTTTCCAGGGCCACTGAGGCGAAGCCGGAAACCGTGAGAGTTTTTGAAAAGTCATGTCAGGAAGGAGTTACGTGCTCGACTAAAAAAACAATAATGCTGCACTAAAGCAAATCATTTTATTTGTAAAGTTTTCAGGAAAATAAGTTTTTGAGAAAAAATGTTTTAGCATTTTTGAGTAGGTACATAGGCATTTTGTTAAATAAACAATCATGTACGATAACTATGATGTGCCCAAAGTTGTTGGAAAAAATAGTTTTTTTTTTATATCAATTACTTATTTAATATATTGATGTACCCTGTAAACCTATACAGGGTTGTGTGGGTAATCACATTCGTCTTATTACTAGACTGAAAATATGTTATCACAATTTGAAGTAGGTAGGTACATACAAGCTTAAATCATAGTTTACAACATGTAATTTATGGAAACGAAAACATTGCATTAATTTAATTTTCTAGAAAAATGAGCAACTAACAACAATAAAATGATCAAAATAGTTGAACTAGCTGGCTGTAGAATCAGGCCCGCATTGCATCGCATCGCATTCAGATCTGTGATAAAGCGTGATTATTATTGTTTCTTACAAATTCTCAAAAGACTGGTATGGATTTTGCCCGCGAGGTACCTGAAAAAAAGCCAAACACTAGGCAGGTTTATACCAAATTTCACTAAGATCCGTTCAGCCGATTAGCCGTGAAGAGGTAACAAACAGACAACTCTTGAGCCTGCTCCCCCAATGCTGCTTAGTGGCAGAAATACGTGTGTGAATTTACAAAGAAATGGAAGTAGGTGACAGAATTAGGTAAGATGGTGGTAGCTAGCCAGGCGGACTTAAACAAAGTCCTACCACCAACCAAACCAAGCACAATATATTGTACTCCCCATAGGGATCGAACCCGGGACCTCTGGATCTGAAATCGGTGGTGAACCACTAGCACTCCTTCATTTCTTATACCCTGTTAGCCACATTTCACAATCACAACTCAATACAATACCCACTCATCGATATCACAACACATGTACCATACCTATCCCTCATACCTGGGATTCGTCTGTTGCCCAGACTCCTATGAGACTGGTGTTCTCAGGAAAACCCATACAGTTCTATCTTCTCCTTACACAAAACCACATCAACACCCAAATAATACATCACACATCATCATACTAAACACTAAAATAAGCATATTGTTACCAATAGTATTATGTACCTAAATCTGCGGAGTGTGGGCACTGGTGTCCTGTAGTAGTTATGCCTTTGGGCAAATCGGGTAGAAGATAATAAGTAATGTAATGGACCATATCGGGTGTTTCTTATATTTTTTCAATTTTATTTGTTTTTAATGTTGTAGATGGGCAATAAATACAAAATAAAAAACAACTAACGCATCATGGAACAAGAAACTTGATTTAACTTAAGAATACTTAGATGTGTTTTTTTAAATTTCACAAATTAAAAAAAAACACATTATAAAATAGACTGATAACAAGGTTGTGCAAAGCATTAACCCAAAACTAATGATAATTATTCTATTTTGTGATAATTTAGTTCCTAAACCTAATTGATCTCACTATTTTGATCACTACCCGTTTTGCCCATAAAGCCTACCCGCTTTAGGCCCCACTCCGCGCAAAACGGGTTTTTCGAAGGGTTTTGTTTTTAGTTACTTTTATGTTCTAAATGAAGAGTTATTTTCAGTTTCAGACTGTTTGATAGAGGTAAGATAAATAAAGAATTGTTATAGTTGAATAAAAGTTTTCCAAATATAAAGAACCCGAATATTTTTACTTCCATCCTTATAGCTTACCCGTTTTGGGCTGGTCTCTCCTACAAGTAAGTACTCAACCTATTTCAGGCACCAGTCTCTTCCAAAACAGGTTAACTACACTACCAGCTAACAGTGTTGTCATTAGGATAGGATTTCTTCCTGTATTTTCATTATTGTTATTTTTCTTTCTTGTATGTAGTTGTTAGGTTTAGTTTCCTATCTCTGTAAGTAGTTAGACTTAACTTGTTCTTAAGAGACAAATGAACCAAAATATTATTTTTATTATTATTACTAGACCATAGAGGCGGTTAACAACAATACAACAACAATTCTAAAATTGTTGTGTTCCGGCATTTAGAGGTAAGATAGCCAGTTTCGCAGTTTGTTGAGGATTCCGGGTGAAGTGCGCTACCACCTTCGGCCTTATCTCAACTTGTGTAACCAGGTGAGATAAAAACCTAGTGCTTATACCCGTCGTAAAATAAAAAAAGGTATAGGTTCATATGCCCAGCTGCGACCTACACTAGACCAACGACTGCATAAGACCTGTAGACGTTTATTACACGAAATGGTTCATGTGTTTAACACATTTTCACTGAGGCCCGTTATACAGGTTTTGTTACATTGTCAGCAGCTGCCATTTTAATTTGTTTACATTTTACCAAACACTAAAGAATCCTCATTCAACTCGAGCATTCCGGGGTGTTGTGTTCTCTAATTCCAGTGATTAACATCTAAACCCAGGAGTAAATAATAACAACAAATACTTAGGTACAGTTATAATTTCCCTCGGGCGCGTGCGCATCGGCCAAGCGTTCTACGCCGACTGCCGATCGCAGCGCCCTCCCTCGGCGACGATCATTTATTCTCAACATAACATGGGGAAAATGACTTATACCTACCTTCAGCCGCACGATTCGTCCTATATATTTAAATGTCTATATTTATTACATATGTAAAGTAAAATTAAATGTTACTTAGGTAGGTATTTCGTCGTTTATTCATTCATGACAAGAAGAGAGACGTTTGGCTTACGAACGAAGCTAGTTAATAATATACTTAGGTACTTTAATAGATGGCATTTACTTTAAAAAATATCAGCCAGAAGTTGCATACGAGTTTATCCATGTACACAGCTAGGTACCTACTTAGGTACGTATCTACTAGAATTTCACTAAAACGTATAGGTGTAGGTAGGTATCTATGCTGGCTGAGTGACGTAGTGATATAAGCGTTACAAGGGCTTACCATTTCCTGGTTCAAAATAAAATTTGGTACCTATCGTAGGTACCCTAGTAAAGCGTACTCGGGTACCTACGATAGCTACTAGGTATCAAATGTTAAAATAGATAAAGTAGTTTCGAAATAGGCAGTCCTAATTCTAACTGTACCTACCTAGTCTATTAACAGTGACAGTGTTGTAAAACACTCACAACTTGTTCCCTTTTGAGTGTTTGTATGTACATACCTACCTTCCTACCATACCTATAAAATAACCACAATATAAAGGTTTATTATAGGCAGATAGGTATGTACCTAATTACCATCTACCTTACTACGTGTTTGCCATGTGATGATGATAAATTCAAAAGTTGAATTAAAAGTTTCCTTTCAGGTTGCATGTAATTTTTTGTTTCACTTACGAACGTGTCTCATAGGTAGGCCCTAGCGATCGAAAATTTATGAGTAGGTAAGTATATAGATACCTACCTACTCATAAATATTTGATCGCGAGGCACGGGGCACCCGGCCAACTTGCATTTAATTAAATTGCATAAACATAGAACAATCAATATATAGGTACCTAGTTTAGTTGGTGTAGTGGAGCGGGGCGCGGCGGGCGCGGGCTGGTGGTGAGTAGGTGAGTGAGGCTACGGAGACAGCGCCATGCCATGCCATGTATAGTGCGGCGAGCGAGGTGTGGCGGCGGCGGAGGCGGCAGAGGCGGCGGCGGAGGCGGCGGCGCTCATTGGCCACGCCGGGCGACGCCTCCGGGCGAAGCCCCTCCCGGCAGCACTCGGCCCCGGCGGCGGCGCGGCGCACCCCAGCCTCAGTCGCGGTCACGCAGCGCGCGAGGTGCTATCCGTCGCTCCCAGGAGTGTGTCACGTCACGACACAGAGTGCAGTGCGATGCTCGGACAGTGATCGAAGCATGGTGAATTACGTCAACCCGCTCGCCATGTACCAAGGCAAGAGCGGGCAGTACGGCAATGGCTGGTACGGCTGGCAGCATCAGAACTATGACATGGAACAGCAGTGGTGTGCATGGAACGGGGCCCCGGGCGCCGGAGAGTGGGCCGCGGATCCTCAGTTCCCCAAGAGGGAGCCAGGGGAGAGAGGCGAGGTGGTGGACATGCCGTCTCCCGCGAGAGGCGACCTGGCCAGCCCGGGGGAAGGCTCTCCCGGGTCTAGGCCTTCCCAGCCGCCGGCGCCGCCGCGGTCGCCGTACGAATGGATGAAGAAACCCAACTATCAAACACAGCCTAATCCAGGTACGTACATACCTCCCTACTAGTTCGATGGCAGTGACCACGACGCGACGTTAAGAAGTAACCTCACCATGCTTGGTGGCTGACTTATAATGTCTTGGCAATATAAAAAGAGAAAATTATCAATAATACCCACCTACTTATTTAACCTCTAATTAGGTATTGCGTCGAACAGGGAACGTTTTTCTTTGTTTTGGAAAAAAGAAAAAAACCGGTATTTTTTATTTAGGTAGTTTGTAAATAAAAAATACTATACGTCAGAATACAGTTAGGTACCCAGGTACCTACTTGATGATATCGCTAAGTAATCTTTGAGGAATGATAGCCACTTACTCGGTTTTACCTCATTCAGCTGAATAGCTATGTTCCACATAGAAGGTAATCATTCTTTGTCATCAAGTAAGTAATCAATTTTAACGGCCGGTCTAGTGGTTCAACCCCATGGGGAGTGTAATATATTGTGCTTGGTTTGTGTGATGGTAGGACCTTGTTTGGGTCCACCTGGCTAGCTACCACCATCTTACCTAATTCTGTCGCCATAACAACAATTCTAAAATTGTTGTGTTCCGGCATTTAGAGGAAAGTTAGTTGAGGATTCCGGGTGAAGTGCGCCTACACCTTTGGCCTTATCTCAACTTGTAACCAGGTGAGATGCAGGTTAAGCGCTTCCCCGTCGTACAATAAAAAAAAAATGTTTTATATTACATTCATATTTGAAATAAAACTAATAAGTATGTAATGTCGATCTTTTTATAATATGCCATATAAAAAGATCCGTGGTCAAAGTACTTATTACCTAAGACAACACAGTGCAACTCCATTCATAACATTATGCGGAGGTACTTATTTAGGTACTAAAACGTATGTACGAGCTACAAAATTGTCCACACAGTTAGTAGCCATAATATTATTATTTATACGTACCGTCCCTTGCATGACACCCCAAAAGTAAATCTTGAATTTTATCGAGTGAATAACAAAAAGTAAATAGACCAGTTTTACTGAGAATCCGAATACCTCTTCTTATCTAAGAAGGCCTGATGATCATCCTTTGGCTCCATCATTTTAAAAACCACCCCTAATAAGGGCAAAAATAAACTTATTTTGAAATATGCAGTCTGAACCCCTATTACATGTGATATTTCATGTTTTCACACACTTTCAAGACTTCTATCTTATTTACCCCTATCGCAACCCTTAATTTAAATACAGGGGTGGTTCCAGCAAATCAAAAGAAAGTTAATTGTAAAATCAACCCCCTTTAACAGTCTATCGTACAAGACTTACCAAGCGTTTAAACCCCTTTGTTAGGAAAACTACCCCTATTTTAAAGTAAATTATATGTTTTATGAATGTGTAGCTGATACTATTTCAAATGACACCACGCAAGCCAAAATTCTTCTTGTCTCACTCAACACCCTTATTTCTTATTTTAATTTATTTCTTAATCAATTTATATTTACGTTTTCTCTATTCAGCTTAAATTACATGAAAATCGGATAATCCGTTCGAGAGTTATGCCGTCACAAACATTGCCATATACATACAAACATACATTCATATATACATACATACAAACAAACAAACATACATATATACAAGCAAACATACATACAGTGCCGGATTTCCCAACGTAACTCAGAGATCTCTTTTGCTTCGCTCACTCGAATAATTACGCAAAAAAGGGGTTTACCGGGAAAACTCGAGTCAGGGACTCGGCCAACGCGTGTTAATTTAGGCTATTCGACCCGTCTGACGAACACTGGATTATATGCCTACAATACTTACTTCTGCCCGGACAAGCGTAGCCTTTAAGTTTTTCGTTGCTTAACACAATATTTGTGAACACTACCGAATGGATTGAGCTGAAATACTTAGGTATATTTCAGCTCAATCCATTCGGTAGTGTTTGCGAGGACGAACCCAATTTGTATTGTGATATTTAACATCCTATTTGAATCCCACGGGAATCGATATATGGGAAGAAAAGTACCAGAAGTCTCATTTCTAGCTAAGAGAAACATTGTATGAATATGTGCAAAGTTTCAGCTCAATACGTTCGTGTTTTTGCGTGAAAAAACAACCATCCACCCAAACATCCAAACAAACTTTGTCATTCGTAATTGGTAATATTGTACCTCCTACTACCAAAATATATATAATGATGATGATAATAATCATAATAAATACATTGGTTTTCACGTATTTCACAAATAAGTTATTTTTGAAAAAAAAAAAGTAATCTACTTCACCACTAAAAACTTATAAATAACTCATCAAAAGTTCATTCAAAGACACCACGACGTCTGCGACACCCTATTTAAGAGTAGTGTCAGGGAATAATACGGGATTCTGGGAAATACTTACGCCATGATGGGAACGAAAATAAATATAGATGACCTAAACAATTGGTAAGAATCGGTTCCCACTAACCTGTCAGGAAACGATTTTTCGTTCACATTATCCTATTTTCATGTTTTCTCTATAACTAACAATTACTGGACCGCATTTGATAACATTTCTACGGGACCAATCTGAATCTCTATCCTTTCAAACAAAAAATATAAAAAAAACAAATGGAGTTCTTAGGAACAAACAAATAAAAAAATCGACCGAATTGAGAACCTCTTATTTATAACACGGTGCAGACAGGTTATTAGTTAACACTTAACAAAATAATATCTAAGAAAATCTTTGGAACTAAGTACCTAGTTCGTAATCATCTGATCTATTGTAATAATTATTGGCAGAAAGATGAATTACTATGTGAATGATCTAGGTAGCTGAGGTTTTATTTTATAATTTGTACATGGTCAGCATGGCGAGGTCGTCTACAGATTAATTTCAACCACCGCTGAGGAATGTCCACGAAAACTTCAGAGAATATAACTATATACAAAAGAGCTCAACGCGCATCACCGATTTTCCTCCTTGTAATCTAAACATTTGTGTTCCGGCGTCACGAGGTTAGATACCTAGCCAGTTCCTCAATCCGTTGAGGAATCCTGGTGAAGTGCGTCTCCACTTTCGGCCTTATCATAACTTGAAACCAGGTTAGATTAAGGCTAAGCGCTTCTCCATCGTACAATCAAATTGTAAAGCCATAGAAGTATAGTGATTGTACCTATGTTACCATGATAAACGGTTTATTTTTTATTTCTCATGTTATATGTTATTAAGTTTTATAAAGCTGTTTAAAGGTCTTCCTAATAAATAAACAAATAAATAAATAGATATTTCACAGGCTGACTGGAGCTTCGGGGCTATCGTCGAAAAGCGACTAAGGCAATCGAACTACCCTTTCGATTGTTTGCTGACTTATGTAGGTAGATATTGGGGAAGTGTGAATGTCCTGTAAATATATGTAAATATTCAGTCGATGGTAAGTTATTGTAGAAGCACAAATATTAGCTGCGCCCTTACCAGAGAGAAACAATCAATCAAGCTATGTAAACATTCAAGGTGCCTGGTCAAATTCTATATTTATTATTCTATGATTTTGCTGATGAGCCGGTAAATGCTGCGGTTGTGAGATAATATGCATTACAAAACATTAAAGTTGACATTAAATGAATCAACATATTAATTTGAACTTTTTACAAAGAACGGTTTATGTGTATGTAATACATATTGCGAAAATGAATATTTGCCTAGTGCCTATTGGGTATGTACTTGCCATAGAAACGTATCATAGAAATACAGACAGCAAGTACCTACCTGCCTAGCACGGTTCTACAACTTCGTCAGCGTAGGCTCCTCTGCGATAGGTAGTAGTACTACTACCCCCTAGCCCACTACTAGTAGTTTCTGATGCCGACTCGGGTGGAATCGCTGCTTAATATCATAATGAACAATATAATTGGTCTGTGGTTAGACAATTGAATAGTAAAATGTCACCAGTATTTTACAGTGGTAATGACCTCCAATTCGCGCGTTTCGAGCATTTAACGTGTTTAAGATGTGTAAATGACCGTATAACAACCGGTCAACTTTCGAGTAAAGACACAGCGCACGCAAGCATTGTCACTACCAAATAGCTAATTTACGATTTACACGACAACCGTGAAGGAATTCTATACATTTTGCGTTTTTCGGATTACAATGATGACGATACAACAGTTATTCAAACATAAAGATAATTGTTGTAAGTGTCAACACGTGTCGGTAATTGCTTTAGTTGTTTTAGGAGCCTTTCTCGCAGATGACCGGCCACCTCACCTTCCCGCCAGCAACTCTCAAAATGAAACTTGGGAAGGATACCTAACGAGCATTCCTTTACTCGGCTAGTTTATGACTTACTTTGTTCCTGTCCTTTTTATTTGTGAATTGATAAATATCCTCTCATTTGTACTGTCACTGATGGAGCTGGATCACGGAAACACGCGGCGAGACTTAGCTGACCGTGACCTAAATGTGTCATTATGTAAACCTGGTATTGTTAATATCTACAATAATAGCACAAGTTAAATAAAAACACCCGATGTGCATTATCATAGATACAACATTATAAAATCATTGTCTCAGCTCCCCCTTGGCCAATTTATCTCGGTGCAATAATCATCGAGCATACAATTATTTCGCTTTTACCGAAACGGTCGGTAACGCGTGCCCTGGGACTGGGAAGCGGCGGCAATTAATCCCGGATCCCGAGTCCCCGGATCCCGGGATGTTTCGCCGCGACAATCACTTCCAACGGCGCCCCCGGGACTGAAAGTTAAATCTTTGCCAACTCTCAAATATTCTGCAATCTGATATTTTGAGCTTTGGATTTGAACGTTTGGTTTGTTTTGTGTTTTTTTGATATGGAAGGGTGCTAAAATGGTTTTATTCACGGCTTTATTCATGTTTACGCAAATAATTGAGGGTTACTTGACATTGCCATTTTTTAGCTGTACCTAAATCAATATCTTTGAAAAGGTAAATGTTACTTACAAGCAATAATTAACAAAATGTTTTTAACTCGGTAAATTCTCAAATGTAAGTTTTTTTAGGTTTGCTCACTTTCAAGTCATAGGTAATCATCACATATGTAGATTATACATGTGAGTTAGGGCAAGAAAGGATAGTTTGTTCTATTATATTATCATAGATAGGTATAATTAAATACTAGGTACTCAAAACACACAACATTAACTTTTATTATACAACGCCATCTAGCCCCAATGCTTATGTATGGGAACTAGATTACAGAGGCTATGAATGCTAATATACTTTTTTTTTATAATACATACAAATAAAACAATCATCATCATCTTCCTGCCCGCTATCGCACACTCGGAGGGGTCGGCACAAGATGAATTCTTCCTCCACTCTCCTTTATCCGACATCATCTCAAAACATCTCACCTTTCCTGTCCATAAATCGTCCCTCACACAAGCCTTCCATCTCTTCTTCAGCCTACCTATACCTACCCCGATACGAATGACACAATATAAAACCCAAACATAGAACAAACATCTTATTCAACACGAATCGGTAAAGCTTAAGATCCAGCCACGATGACGTTAAATACACTACTTCTATCTCTACTTTATGACTGTAATAATCAGGTCACAAAATATCTTAACAATCCTATAAAAACATGTTGAGGCCCACATCAATAGCAAGTTGTCACAGTACCTACCTATGTACACATCCCAGGTATTTGTTTTACAATGTCCACACCGTCCTCCCCATCGGGTTGTGTACAAACCTATATTTATCTTCTTAGCTATGTCTGCACAAAACCGGGATAGGTATTCCGGGAAATAAATATCTATATTTGCCGACATTCACCAATCGCAGACATTGTACGAGCGACATGATTAGCTCAGCAGGGGAGGGGTACATTCCTTGCTACTATTGAGTTGTGACACTTTTTACAAAGTGTTAAAGGCTTTCTTATTTGTGGTGCCGACACTGCGGGTAGCCTATAGTAAAAGATCAGAAGCTTAGAGAGTAGTATTGTTTGATCACTAGCTGGGATATTAGTGGCGTGTACCTACTTGTATTGTATTTACCTATCTGCTGTTTTCTTGTATTTGGCGATACACTGTGCTGCACTGATTTTGCGTTGAGAATAACTGGTGAAACTATTATTCGTGCTATTATTTCTGTTTATCGGTCTCAGTGATAGGTAGTCAGTCGTTTTGCAACAAATATTGTTCTTCTCATAACACAAATCCTTCTTTCCTTACAAGGTGTTGTTTCGCCAGTCAGTTTAGTGCTATCATAGATTGGCTACGAGCTAAAAGAGTTAGATAAAAAGAGTTCAGAATACAGAAGTTAAAAAAAAATAGCGGCTGATGTAGATTCAATAGTTTGAGAAGTACGAATTTGTATTCGTCACGTTTCAGAAATTGCATGACAAACTATTTTACATGACCCCCGAAGATTATTTCTAAGAACATTCGTATCAGATTAGTAACTTAATTTTTGGAGTCATTTAAAAATTATACGAAGGAATTACACGAGATGAAGATAAACTAATATTAAGAAATTATAGTCGCGTTATCGGCATTGGTATTGGGATACAGTTAGCAAACAAGTATTTTATAAATAGATTAAGTAATTTCCACATTCTGCTGTGAATCGATTTCACAGTTGAACACCTGGACATCACGCACGCATCAGACCAGCCTTCGATACGAGTAGGTACCCAAACCAATGCTGACATAACAACACCAGCATTGATATTTTTGTATTTTATACAACTAGGAGACGGAACAAGCAAGTAGCCCACCTAATGCTAAGTGCATCTCTTGCCTAAACAATGCCTTAATGCATAAGTCACATGCACAAAGAACATAGCCTACACGACATCGCATTGCGCCGCCAACTTGAGGCATAAAGGCGGTAAGCCTCGCATGCCCGTTATTTCACCGGCAACCATACCCTCAAAGGGCTCTTCTATTCTTCGATCTTAACAAGTCTACATAAATAGTACTGACTAATTGTAGTATGGCCAAACATTGAATTCGGCACATGCCCACATATCTCTTAAAACAGGGGCATAAATTAAGAAACCCGAGGTTCTTGCCTGTCTCTGTGTCTGCTGATATCATAAAAAATCTCTTACTGAATAAATTAATTTGGACATTTGACTTCACATGGGACTAATTGTAGCTTAACTCGTTGACAGCTGCCTCAACCCGCTGTACGGAACACGCAATCCTGAGGCAGCCGTCAACGAGTTTCATGCTTTTTTGACCCCTGCAATAAATATGCGTTGCTTAGCACGCCTCTGTGGCTTTGTGGCTTGGCTAACCGGTGTCAGATACAGAGGTCCCGGGTTTGATCCCCAGGGGAGTACAATATTGTGCTTGGTTTCGTTGGTGATATGACGTTGAAGTCCGCCTGGCAAGCTACCGCTATCTTATCTAGGTCTGTCGCCATAACAACAATTACAAAAATGTAGTCAGATGTGTGTAACACTGTGTATTCACTTCTTTTACTAAACTCATTAATGTTTCTGTGAGCGTGCATTAGAGTTTCATAAATGTATTGGGAGCTGACTATAAGAATACCAATCTCCTTAAAACGTTCCCTGACAGGGCCAAGAAACTCGTGCGTTAAAAAAAAATGCTAAGAAAATCATATTAACTCCTACAAAATATCCATCTCACAATGAAATAATTCAATAAGTATTAAAATCACGAAGGAAAATAATTCAAGTGATATCCAAGTTTTCAAGTATCTTAAATCTGTGTACACTCCTATCGACTGATAACGCAGTAGCTACAAACAAATACAAAAACACGGATTCAGATAGATCTATATCGATCTGGTATCGAACAATCGAGTCACTCCTCTCTTTGAATCGATTCAAGTGGCCTGTGTGATGTTATGAATGTGAGGCGTAGGCAGCGCCTTCAGTGTCTGACGCACGCTACTTGCTGATCGCGGCTTGCCGATTACATCCGTGTGAGTATTCACAGAGTACTCACACGGTGAGTGCCGTCGAGTGAGTACTCACACGACTTACATCGACGCTTAATTTAGCCATTTGAACGAAGCTATTAGATAGTTTTTCAAATTCGTGACCTAATTGAGGTTATGTTCGAGGGAAAAACAAGACATTGTATACACTGTATACGAAGTTAAATCATGGTTTAATGTCGTTCCAAGCTTTAAAAAAAATAACAAATGATAAGTACTATAACTACTTCTAGTACTATAAGTACTAGATTTTTTAGGATCATTTTGAAACGTCAAATCTACCGCCTGTTCGGAATCGCGACCAGCATGGAAAAAGGCAAGAAACTCGGGCTGGTAAATTTTTTGATGATCCACTCAACATTTAGGTGTACAGTGCTTATAATAGTTTAAATAACATTACAAGTGTTACCTACATCATTTACCTAAATACTTAATACTATCATGAAACATTTATTATTACCTTACTACCTAATGGACAGTTTGTAAACATTGAGCCATTTCAATCACCATTTTGCTGTCAACTGGTGTAGCAGCATCGGGCCACACGTTCTTATCGTCGATATAGTAACTTTTTTTGTTGTAGGCATTTTAATTAAATTACTCTTTATGGGTATACAATTTGAATTTACGAGCAGAAAGTTTAGATAAGAAAGATTAGAAAGTCTAAATAATATAAAAAAAAAATAGCACTCATCTCCGCCACATAAACTATGACCTTATTAAATCTCACACTCCGTGTGCTCGTTATATTATATTCTTAAAAAGGGTCTAAAGTTACTATTAGTATAGGTACCTCTATAGATATTAGAAATGTCAAAAGTTGTGTTTGCAATGGCAAACACATATTTGTAGCAGTTTCATAATGATTTCGTACAGGTATAGCGGTTTCGTTAAAAACCACTGTATTGATCACGCAATCAGATACGTAGGTTCGAAACCCGACTGCGTCCCTTGCACAAAATTTGTTAAAGTACTTAAATATTTATGTGTGAATAAATACATTTCAACTCTTCCCCATTAGTATTTTGTACCTCTAGCATTCGAGTAGAGTGACCACGATATGATGGGTTAGGTTAGTCAGCACGTTAAAGGCACCGCTATCTAAACTCCTTCGATAATCACGATGGAAATGAACCCACGATTTTGGCCGACAAAGGCGCCGATAAACGGAAGATATCGTTCTCCTTTGAGACAGTACATGTCCGACAAGCAATGCAATGCCGATGATAACGAGCGCCTGTTTACACGTGTAATCGGTTGATACACTATCTACCATTATTAACATCCCCAATTTCTTATGGCGTTTGTTGTATTTGACGCGGACGCATAATTATTTTGAATGTTCATAACCAGTTGCCTGTTGCCATAATTTATAATTTGTCTGAATATAAATACATAGATCGAGAAAAGCTCTTTGTCTCTTGTAGTTATCTTGTAGTGAAAATGTTATCATCATTCTCCTGCCTTTATCACATTTGTGTGCCGAACACAAATTGTTGTTCTGTATTTGGGTACTTATGGCATTGGTGTAACGTTTGTATAGTCATTTCATTTTTATAATTATGCATTCTATCACTAACCTGGTTTCAATTGTACCTACTATCCTAGTTTGAGGGAAATTAACCGTCGCTGACGTATGACTTCCTTAAACAAACGAATTGACTAACGATGTACTAAGCTCAAGTATCTCTGTCTATTATAAAACAATTTGGGCTTTGAATAGTCGAGTGGCGAACGTCCTGCTTTATCATAGTGACCTCGTAGGTAATACAATTAAAATATTAACAAATGTAACTACTTCTTAATTAATAATATATTTATCAGTCACCAGGCAATGATTTACTGCGGGAACTACTTTTGTGTCTTAGTTTATTTATGATGTAAGGAGATTCACTTGTACAGTTCCACTATTGTATAATAGGATGGTAAACTAGGATACTCGAAATTCGAATGTTTTATTATCTGTTTACAGTTAGGCATCCAAAATGGTAGGAATAATATTTGTACAGTTCACAACTATGGTGTCTAAGGTGTGTAAAGAATAATTTAGTTAAATGTGCCTACTTAATTATAAAAAATAAGTGACTATATCGACGATAAGAGCGCGTGGTCCGATGTTGCTATACCAGTTGACAGTTAAATGATGATTTCTCAATGTTAACAAACTGCCCATTAGGTATCTTAAACATTTATTATTACCTAACTGGTAATAATAAATGTTTAAGATAGTATTAAGTATTTCGGTTCATGATGTAAGTACCTACTTGTAATGTATATTATAAACTCTTGAACATCTAAATTTTGAATGAATCATCAAAAAATTTACCAGCCCGAGTTTCTTGCCTTTCTTCTAGTGTGCTGATTGCGATTCGACGTTTCGAAATTATCCTAAAGAATCTTAATGAATAAAAATGTTTACTTTGACTTTGACTAAGACAAACTAGAAACTTGTTCCGCGGCCTACGCAGAGTCGAAAAGCGTTACTCCTTCTAACCTAAGCTAACTGTTTTCAATACATTTAAGATTTTTCGATCAATGAAAAACCTTCCAACAGTGCAAGGTGTTGTTTTCAGTATAATTATGAAGGCTTATGAGTCTAAAATTATACGCTATGCTGGGATAATTGATCGAGTGAACCAGAGAACGAGATCTCCGAGTTAAGTTGGGAAATCTGGGAATGTATGTATGTATGTGGCAATGTTTGTGACGGCATAATACTCGAAAGGTTACCCGATATTAAAAACATTCAAACTATGAAGAGAAGAGAAAATGATTGTCGCGGACAGATTTGATAAGTGGGGGTAGTTTTGGAATGATTGGGATGAAAATATTATTTCACCCATGTATTTGAATGGTTGGAATTTGCAGAGATTACACATATACTCATCAATCAGTGAAAGGTTTTTTTTCATTGTACGATGGGAAAGCGCTTGGCCTTCATCACACCATGTATTTACAAGCTATGATAAGGCTGATGGTGGAAGCACACTTCACCCGGAATCCTCTGAAACTGAACTGAACAGGAAATCCTGAGAAACTGGTTATCTAACCTCTATATACCGGAACGCAACGATTATTGTTATGGTCACTTAAATTAAGTGACTTAGATAAGATGGTGGAAGCTAGCCAGGCGGACTTCAACAGAGACTTCAAAATTCTCTATTTTAATATTTATTTACTGAAACAATGTTTTACATTATTATGTTACGTTTTTACAATAATAAATAATAATAATAATATTTTATTTCCGGCAACAATAGACAACTAAAATACCTTATTTACTATATATACTTATTCTACGGCCCATACATATATGGGAACCTAAAAACTATCATACATATAAAATAACTTTATCTCTAGATACACGATTCGATGCGGCGAATTAAAAACCTACCTAAATACAGATTGAATTCTTGATAAATGTAATTTGACAGCTGATTTCAAAATTAGTTTAAATTCAAATTCAAATTATTTATTGCACTTATGTTGTTATTAGGTATACAGGTGTTGTGAGGATAAAAGTTTCAAACATAAACCCTGTTAGGGCACAGCAATATCACACTAGGAGGCGCATTAAACTTAATAGCTAAATAAAACTATACATAATACTAAATTCAATAATAAACTACTATTCTTATTCATTATACCTTTACTTTTCTTACATGCTAATTATTTAGTTTATGTATCACCCAGAAACTCATGCAAAGAGTAAAAGCATTTTTCTGTTCAGTAGGATTTTAAACACTTTTTAAATTTTTGGGGCGTTTGCTCATCTTTTATATTGTTAGGGATTTTATTGTATATTTTTACACACATTGCATATGGTCCAGAATGTATTATTTGTAATGTGGAGTTAGGTTGAGCTAGTCTGGTGCGTGGCCTAAGGTTTTGAGGTCGTGAGTATTGCGGAAAAAGTTTCAAGTTATTTTTTACAAAATTAGAAATTTCAAATATATAAATGCAGGTTAGGGTTAAAATTTTATCTTTTTTAAAGTGTGGTCTACAACTTTCCATTACATGTAAGTTGTTGATTATTCTGATACATCTTTTTTGTAACAAAAATAGATTATTAAGATCTGTGCTATTGCCCCAAAGTACTATACCATAATGTAGCCAGGCATGTGCATAAGCGTAATATGCGCAGGTGGCGGTTTTTTTGTCTGTATTCTTTTTTAATTCATATAATGCATAAGTAAATCTTGATAGTTTGGATACAATTTTTTTGATGTGTTCTTTCCAGTTGACACTGCAATCTATATTTATTCCTAATAATGAGTAGTTATTTACAGATTCTATTTTTGTGTTTTGAAAAGTATAGTCGATATGCAAAGGCTGTTTTTGATAGGGCTTGAACTGCATTATTTTGTTTTTTTTAAAGTTTATTTCTAGATTATGGTCAAAAAGCCATTTAACAATTTTTGACATGTTATTATTGATATGTTCATTTAGGTTATTATTAATGCCTGTTTGAAATGGAATGACAACGGATATGTCGTCTGCAAAAAGGGTGCAATGACTATTTATAATACTAGGCAAATCATTTATATATATTAGAAATAATACACAACCAAGGACACTACCTTGTGGTATTGATTGGGTTATATCTATTTTTTGTGATCTTACTTTTAAAATGTCTCCAGTCGTATTATTAAAATGTTCGATTTCTACTTGTTGCACACGATTAGTTAGATAAGACACAAACCAATCATGAGCTAGACCTCGTATTCCTATACCATATAGCTTGTCTAATAAGATTTTATACGTGACTCTGTCATACGCTTTACTCATATCTAGCAATATGCCTACTGCATATTGTTTTTTATTTATTATGTTTAGAATTTCGGATATAAATTTATAGACAGCAAGTGATGTGGAGTGATTTTTTCGAAACCCATTCTGACAGTTGTTGAATATATTAAATTTCTCACAGAACCGGATAAAAGATTGCAAAGGATGATCATCAAGTCTTGCAAGATAGTGACATGAGGGTATTTGGCTTCTCATTTAAATTAAAACTGGTCTATTTATTATTATCATTTTCACTCAATAGAGTTGCCAAGCCAAATGTGTCGATTAGATCAAACCTCTTTTACAGTAGTGTTAATATCTTTCATTTTGAGAAATAATGTTCGTGGTTAAATACCTTAAACGAAGCAGACATCACGAGATCTCAGTTCGGGACGAATTACAATTTGCATTAACTAATGGAATAACATCTAGTTAACGCTTTAACCTGGTAGGTCTGGTGCGTTTATTACCTTTACAACATTAATATACTTCATATTTGTCTGTTATCTATTATATTTATATATTGTAATTATACGAATTGTAATTATACGAATTACTCTATATATAAAGTTGAATATAGGAACCAACCAAATAAAATGTTTACATTTTGTGGACATTAGCCGATTAATTAAAAATAAATGTCGCCCCTCAAGTGCTATTCAGTATTTCGTATCGACCTCAATTAAAAGAACAACTTGTCTGATCGCTATCACCTTTGTAGATATGGTTCGATAATGGACTTGTATTACTTACATTATCACTCTTGGCGTTGATACATACGTATAGAATATACTCACGCCTGTCTCTCAGAGGGCTACGAAGACAGATAAAATACGATGACCCTTGAGTTGTGCAACCTTTTTTGCTTCATTCAGTCTCATGCCGCACTCCATCGATGCTTACCGATGGGTGCTGTACCATCTTTCTGGAGAACCTAGCTGATATCGTTAGTGAACATTTTCTTCAGATTTTTCTCATTTTTATCAATTCCCAGTAAATATACTTAGCTCGTATCTCAACTGCATTCCTTTTTATGAAACCATCTTCTGCTTCGTAGAAATATTGAATCGATTGGCTACTTCCGGATCCGAGCATCCGAGTATCCGGGGATCGGATAGGTATTTGTATTTGTGTAGTTTGCAACGAGTTGGAGTGACTCGCTCACGTTTTGAAGGTGTGCCTTGTCTCGCAGCTGGCGTGGTAGCGGCGTGGCGTGGCGTCGGCGGGTCGGCGGCGTGGCGAGGGCGGCGCGGGGCGTGCGCGGGTGCAGCGCCGGACTGCGGCCCGTCACCGCCACGCCACGCCGCCGCCCCGTCGCCGTCGGCGGGACGCAGCAGCGCTAGCCCGGTCCTCAGTGAGCACAGCAGCTGGCTAAAAAGTATTACTCACTTCTTTTTGTTTAACGATATCTATATGTTGGCGATTTAGCATTTAGTATAGTAGAAGCAATAAACAGAATAATACAAATAGTAACAAAATATCCATCTAACATAATGTCTATACCTACCTACCTACCTATCACGTCAGTGGTAAATCGATTTTATATTATAGAATGCTGTACTGCTTATTATGCCGGCGTTTCATGTAAGTATGTAAATACGTAAATATTGAATAAAGGAAATAAAGGTTGTCTGGAAGAAATCGATTCTAAGTGTTTGAATGCGCATATCCCACATCAATAGTACATTATTGTCAACCACAAAGTGGAAAAAACTTCCTCTAGAGGTGTAAGGTTTATCACCACGCTTGGCAGACAGATATGTGACTACTGTTTAAGTTTTGTTGGCAAATAGAAGAAAGCTTTTGCCTTTTTAGTAAAGCCCCTTTGTTACTACATCCGTGGACTGGAGGGTTAGATTTTTAAACAAGAACTACTAAGGTAACGGTTTCTAAAGCACCTTTCAAAACGCCATCAACCTTTGTTTGATATAAGTAAGATGTGTCTTATTCGCTTATTGTTTTCTACCCACCTGCTATAACGTACAGTTGTTGGTTTGGTGCTTTGCTCTCATTCTGGCTTTGCATAGAAAGAGAGTTAGCAACGAGAGAGAGCCTCGAGCACTCCGGTAAATTAAGAAAGGTTGATAAAAAGAGTGCTTAAGTGAGGTAAGTAAGGTGTAATGAAAGCTCACTTTTATCGTTTGTTAATTGCGGTCTATTTGAGAAATAATCTCCGTGGTTAAATAGTAAATACAAACCAGACATCACGAGATCTTAGTTTGGGCCGAACTACTAGTTTATATACCATGCTATGAAGTACTTTCTTTTCATTTCATTTTTTAAACACGTTTAACTAGACCCGCGTCAGCATTAATTTTGAGGTTCTGTATCAGGCTTGTTAAAACTTATAACATAAGCCCAATGTTGAGTAATTTATTCAGGCTTGTTAAAACTTATAACATAAGCCCAATGTTGAGTAATTTATCAATTGTCACTTAAGAATTCCACTATCAACCCCCTTCCCCCATGATCAGATCAGTTCGAGGGTCTCATGATGTGGTGTAGTTCCCGGACCTGATTACATACGTACGTATTTACATGGAAAAAAGGAATTGAGGCGAGGAACATTCGAATCTGCTAAACTTACCATAACCAAGTTATAGCTAGTATCGCAATAGATCACACAATCAAGTAGTAGGTAGGTATCAACTTTTGAAAAACATGAAATATCAGACAGTTTCGTGACCAAAAAAATATAAAAATATGATTAGTTCGGTCAACCGGACTAATAACCGAACTATTGATACTAGACCAAATAAACACACCTTTTGAATGTAAAAACCAAAAAAACAAAGTTGAAATTAAATCAAAGAGATTAATTAATAAGCCTCATAGCTCAGTTGGTAGTAACTCTGCCTTCTTCGCTGTAGGCTATGGGTTTGATTCCCACCCAGGACAAACATTTGTGTTTTGAATATAGATGTTTGTTCTGTGTTTGGATGTTGTATCATATAGGTAGTATGTATGTATTTACAAAAAAGTATTTAAGTATCCTATCCTTAAATATAATCTTAGTCCCATATTACAAGCTATGCTTAATTTGGGGCTAGATGGCGCGTGTAAAATTAATGTCCTGTAATATTCAAATTGCATAGTTTCGCTTCATATAGGTAATATTATAACAATAATTGCATTATCTCAATATATTGAATCGTGTTGCAGCTGACTGACTGACTGACAATCAACGCACAGCTCACAACAGGTTTGGTTCTGGTTTCGGCTCCGGTGGTGGGCAAACCGCTGGAACAGAGGCGGTTAAAACCGTTAAAACCTGTGGAAAGGTCAGTTTTTTTGTTTCTATCGTATTGTGGTCTGGTCCGGATTTCCAACAATTTGGCACCTATATCTATCCCATGTCGTCTATGAAAATAAATAATTATTTGAACCGTACTATTAATTCAGTCGTCGCTTGACTTATCATGTGCCGCCGCCGCCCCCGCCGCCCCCGCCGCCGCCGCCGCCGCCCTCGTCATATTTACCCCTAACATTAGCGCCTCCTATCAAACGCAGCATCGTCTATCACAATCGCCTATAGACACTGCACATTGTTTACTTTGCCTTCTCTGCCTTTACTTTTGTTTGCTTCCCAGACAGGAAATAACTTTTTTAACATTGTTATTCTGTTATTGAAGATCAAGAGTTATGTTGCGATTTCGTAGCACACGTTGTGAAGTTAAATGAATAGTCCGTTGTATACCTACATATGAGATGCGCGAGATTCTGATGGTGTTTGGTGAAGAGAAGGTTCAGAACTCATCGCGGATTCTCGGGAATTTAAAAGTTTTCGTTAACATTCAGTCAGTTCAGGAACCAATACAGAAAACCTAGCCATTGAATAGGTATCATAAATATTTATTTTGATTAGCTTGTGTTCAATAAACAATTTCTATGTATTGTTATAAAAAATACATTTCATGTCATCCCTTCTAAATATTCCTGAAATATTTTTTAAATAGACGAGAGATTTTTAGATTTTATGGTCTTTCCTTATTCTAAGATACCTCCTAGTCTGTCGATTGGTGCTATTATGGTACAAGATGCTGTAATATCTAAAACCTTTAAACAAATTCATGACTTCTATGAGTAAACTTGCTATAAGTTCTTCCAGGTACGGTTACAACTCAGTATGCAACGCCAGCGACACTGGACACAGATGTCGATACATGTGTTGTTCGTCTTTACTTATCCCAGGGGGAAATGCATCTGTATCCCCCGGTCTTCATGGTGGTCTACTTGATAACCGATTTGAAGCATGAAGTTTCCAAAGTGAATGGCAGTTAGAAAGAAAGAAAGAAAGAAAATAGATTTATTTACCCAATCTAAAATAATAAAACTATATTTAGCTTAAACTAACTTATTCTATGCTACACTATCACGAAAACCAGTAAATTTGGGTAAAATGGTACTCTGAGTCAGCTTTATTGCAATTGTTGCAAATTATTGCATATATATATATATATATTTAAAGGCATATAATACACAATGAATTGAATAAAAAACGTTCAAAAACACAAGTAGTCTAACGTGCGTAGCGTCATAAATTATGACGTTGAATCTGTCAAAGTCAATAAAATCACAATAAGTTGAAACTCGGTGTCGCATCGCAACAGTGCTCACATACGAGTAGGTACATGTAGGTACATGTAGGTACGTGTTGACCGAGTGACTTGTGACGTGTTCAGGTCGCCCCAGCCACATTCGTGCAATCGAAAGATTTAATATCAAAATTTGCTAAATGGATTAAGATTATGGCTGCTATGGATGATTTTGGATGGTGACAACATCATCATATTTTCATCATCTATCAGAATAGGTATAAAAAATAACTAGGTATAATGTGAATGTAAACGTGACAACTTATAGGTATTAGGTATCTTTGTTTCCTACTAGAACATGATAGCAAAAGCCTCATTTCTCGGCCATTTTGAGCATTTCCTAAGGAGTATTTTAATTCCTCAGCAATTATCTTGCGGCTGACAAACAAAATTTATGAAGTTCATAACACCACACTAATACACAGATAAGAGATGTTTACATCCGAGTGCGCACATCGAAAACCTCATCTCTGTGTTCTGTGTAGTGTAGATATTGTGTACATGAAGGCTCGCCTAGATCCATGCCGAGTGATATCCACGTGAGATAGCATCGTGTAAATAACAGTTTGGAGACACCTAACGAATGGAATTCCCGTTCTAAATGATTTGGAAAATCTCATCATAAAGTTACTCTGCAGAAGCCAAACGTTTCATATTTGAAGTTTTATGGATCTCTTTTGTGGTCACGAATTCTTTTAAATTATTAACCATATCATGCGTCGTTAAACATTTGCCTATAAAGATGTATAGTGCACTCCACAGTGCACTCGATAAAGCTTACATACTTGAGCCCTTTGGCTTTGAGACCTTGAGTCTGTGGGAAGCCGGTGCCCTTCGGGTTCATATAAATCTTGCAGGGCTTTAGATTGAGGTGATGCGTGTCCCAAGATCTTATTTAGGCCAACGAATTAGTATTGCTGTACAGCGTGGTAATGCATCCAATGTCTTGTGCACGCATCCGTCTGACTTTTGTCTGGAATAGTTGCGTTAATCATGCTTATTTTATGCTTACAGTTTGAAGATCCTTTCAACAATTGCTTGTCACAGTGGCTGCAGGGTTCTGCAATGCATGTCTGCTGGTGTGTTGATAACAGAATATTCGTCTAAACATCAAAATTTGTTTTATTATCATTAATTTTACACAGCGTCATCTAGCCCCAAACTAAGCATAGCTTGTAATATGGGAATTCGATTACGGATAGAATACTTACATACTTTTTTTTTGTAAATACATACGTACTATATGATACAACACCCAAACACAGAACAAACATCTATATTCATCGCAGAAATGTTTGCTCTGGGTGGGAATCGAAAATTTGTCTTTTTGTCCCAAAATTTATATATGCTCTGCGATGTTGTCAACTGTAGAAACAAAGTGAGCTGGTGGTAGGCTCAGACAACATAATTAAATCCATTTCCACGGTTTTGAATATTGAGTTGGATGACAGAGCATGGTCGCAGGCCTGTTCGATTGGGCGGCTTAGGCATACGCAAAATTCCTATTGTTGCTTTGACAGCGTTCTTGTCTTCCGTCTATAGAACACATTCTTTGATTGAGAAAATTCTAACACCATCAATTTCGGCTGTTCCTGGCAATATACTCCAAATTTATTATCTTGACGAGGCTTGAAATGCTTGGCATAGTGCTTGCCCTAATACCGATCCCCCAAAACACCTTTCGGCACAACGGCAGTGGGACGGGCATCTGTGCAAGTTGACACGGAATTATCTATTACATACGTGCTCAACCTCCACAGATCGTGCTCGTCTCTTAGCTGTTTTAAAATGGGAATCAGGTCTTTGGCTGCAAGCACATCCATCCTACAATACCGGTACACTTATGGATCCTGTAACTTTCCGTATTGCCACTTGTCTTCGGTTGGGTGCAAGATGCTGCGCCTCTCACCAGTGCCGGTGCGGTGCGGCTGTAGATCAATTTGATTTTTACGGACTTTCGTGCACAAGGCCGGCCGGCAGTATTTCGCGCCACGCAAGCCTTAATGACATTATCCGTCGATCTTTTACCAGTGTCAATGTTCCAGCCGTTCTTGAACCGAATGATCTGTTACGTACGTATTAAGCGGCCCAACGGTATGACTCTTGTCCGTTGGGAAATGGGTAGGCCTTTGGTGTGGGACGCTACCTGCGTCGACACCCTAGCGCCATCTCATCTGCCTGGGACACCAGTTAGGGCTGGTGCGGCAGCTGATTCAGCCGAGGATCACAAAAGGCGCAAATATAGTGGTCTCGACAGAGCTTACTTATTTGAGCCTTTTGGGGTGGAGACCTTGGGTCCGTGGGCTTTCAAAAATCTTGCGGGGCTTTTGATTGAGGCGACACGTGACCCAAGGGCTGACTCCTATTTAGGCCAGCGAATTAGCATAGCTATTCAGCGTGGCAATGCAGTCAGTGTCTTGGGCACGCTTCCGTCTGGTACTGGTCTGGAACAGTTGAGCTACCTATGTATGTATGTAACGGTCTTTAGGTCCTTGATTTTGTTAATCATTTGTGCTTCATAAATACTTTAGTTTTTAAATGTTTTTCTTTCCTTCTTGTATCGTATCACAGAACTGTCTAGCTAGCTATCTTTCTGTAATAATGCTCTGTATACATTCTCATAGATAGATAGGATTTATTGGAACTGTTTACTGGTTTAGAAACTTTAAGTGTCTTAATGAAGGCATTTGTCATAGTAACGTAGATATGAAGTAGGTACCTACACCATGTTAGTGGTCCGTGAAGCCGGGTGGTCCACCGAGCGCCGCTAAGCCCCGGCTGCGTCTCGTCGGCCCCTGTGAGCACCAGCGCTAGGCTTACCTTATCGCGCCCTGGGGACCGCTCCCTCCCAACACCCCCCACCCCCCGCTCCGCCTCCGCGCCGCGGTTCCGTTCCTTATGAGAATATAAAATACAATGAAAACATTAACCAACCGTATTACCGCCGCACTAAACTTACACTACCTATATGGAATGGAGGAAATGTAATGAGTATTTAGTAAAAAAACAAGCAATTTTATGATAGAAATCATTTGTTACTGGATTTCCATCATTCCGTTAGAACAGTAAGGCAAATGGATTAGAGTCAATAACAATTTCATTAATATTTTTGACTATTCTAGATGCTAACTAGGATCACATTACATTATGTAAGTATTGCGAGTATTTACCTACTCAGTTAACTTTGTAAGTGTTTACCTACAAATCAAACTAAAGTAGATTGGTACTTTACACGATAAAAACATTAATATGTTGCTCATTAATTGCATTTTTGTGTTTAAGATAACTTAGTGTGTACTACTTTTGGGCGAACTATATATAGGTACCTACTCGTACATTGAAATATATGAAATCTATACCTTTTCATTACTAATTTCAAAAACAACAGTTTCCTTAAATTGGACATCAGCCAGATACTGAGCTAGTGAGTGCGATTTAGTCTTGCGTTCCCATCTACACGAATGTTAAAAGAGGGTCAGTTCGTGTGTTGGAGGTTATTACCAAAAGTACTCGTCCGATATCAAAAAATATTTCACTAATATTAAGAATGGACTGTTAGGGTGGATATTGGATATAGAGCAGAAATAGGCTTTAAAATAAATTGAAAGCCATAACTACGTGGTCTCTACTCAGTCAAATCAACTTGTAGAATATGTACAAATGTTTTAATTCACAACACGCGACGGGACTCGAACCAGCCTCTTTTCCTCAAGCCGGAAACTACGCAACTGATTCTACCCTCCTGACGTAATTTCTGATTTTCTTGTGCCGTACTCAATGCGTTTGTGCGTACGCCTGTTACAACAGACTGTTTTTGTTACAGGCAAGACGCGAACTAAGGATAAATACAGGGTAGTGTACAGCGATCATCAGCGACTCGAGCTGGAGAAGGAGTTCCACTACAGCCGGTACATCACGATCCGGCGCAAAGCGGAGCTCGCTGCCAGCCTGGGCCTCTCGGAGCGACAGGTCAGTGGAGCCACAGATACGCTACCAGGGGTGTGGACGGGGGATGAGTCTGCTCCACGGCTACCTATGATAGCACCAACGCGGTGATCCCACACGGCATGTGGCAAGTGTCGTGGCAAATCCCACAACAATATTAGGTGGATGCCTATATCCTGCAGCAGACTTTTTAAGCTGTGATGATATTAGAACATCTTTGTTTGTTTTATACTAATACGGGACAAGCAAGTAACGCACCTGGTGTTAAGTGTACTCTTGCCTATGACAAAGCTTTACTGCATAGGTCACATCTACAAGGAACATAGCCTACACATATTGCGCACATCAACTTGAGGCATAATGGTGTTAAGCCTATTATTATATTAAGGATATTAAAAATGTTGTAGGTTTTTTAAAATCAGTGTCTGACTCAACACAGAAACACAAAGCACAAGTTCCAAAGTCTCGTCTCAACAGGCGATTGTCTTATATACGTAATTGCCGTCTCGACACACCTTGGATCAATGGAATCCAATCAAATACCAACAATAGCCTGCCGACCGCAAAGCTGTCCCACGTGCTAAAAAAATAATGCAAATTTAATTGTGTGCAGGTGAAGATCTGGTTCCAAAATCGACGCGCCAAGGAACGCAAGCAAGTGAAGAAACGCGAGGAGGTGGTGATGAAGGACAAAGGCGAGCACGCGTCGCTGCAGCACGCCCAGCTACACCACGCGACCATGCTGCATCACCAGCAGATGATGAACGGCATGATGCATCACCACCACTACCACCACCAGGGGGTGATGGGCGTCCCCGAGCCTCTCGTCCCCGGAGTGCCCCCCGTCCCTTTACTGTGACCGCGAGACTGACACTATAGTGACAGTGGAAGCTGTGCGTCGCCTCATGTGATACACTGCCCGGAACCGTCACCTTTAGAATAGAAGTTGAGCGACGCGCGACGGTGAGGCAGGCGGTGCGGTGCGGTGCGGTGCGGTGCGGTGCGGTGCGGTGCGGTGCGGTGCGGTGCCGCGATCGACTTAGTATACATTTCTCGGTATAAGTATGTACATCTCATACGCGCTGCGAGGGACTGAAACGCATTACATTCCGACGCAAGAAGAAGATATTCTTCTATGCAATATTATGGTAAAGTATCAGCTCGGTCCGTAGTATTGTATTATCTTCGGGTGCCAGTGCGACACATATACGATCAAGAGTGTTCGCAAGTCGGGCTATCTGTCCCCGTCTGCGGTACTGCTTCTGAAGTGTCTGTTTCCGAGACTATACCTGTACATATTGTTGTGATGGTAAGGCGCTGCCTCGGCAAATTATCTTTAAGCGAACACTCATCACATTTGGACATCAAGCTTTTTTCGTAAGGAGTGCTCAGACTTACAAATATCAACATCTTCAGTTTGCTCATTATCAAAAAAGTTTTTGCGCCAGATAGTTCCATATGAAGTTAGCCTTGACTTTAGTGCTATTATACCTAAGTGATCACGCCTTATAGTTTGTACCTATTCTTATTAATAGGCTACTGTATGTCATTTTTATCCACTAGACTGTACATATAGATAGCTATACTATATTTTTATATTACTACTGAAGGTAATTATAATATTGATTATTTTTAAGTCTTTTATGTAATATTTCTCAATGCTACAAGTGCCTTTTTCCAAGAAACGTTGTTTTGGGTAAGATGTGATTAATTACCAACCCAGTGTTACATTTTGTTATTAAAGTAATTCTGGTAGAGACACCGACTAATATTAGTATTCTCACTTGGACACCTCAACAAGTGTTGTATTCTCACTCGGTCACCTCAACAAGTGTTGTATTCTCACTGGGTCACCTCAACAAGTGTTGTATTCTCACTCGGTCACCTCAACAAGTGTTGTATTCACACTCGGTCACCTCAACAAGTGTTGTATTCACACTCGGTCACCTCAACAAGTGTTGTATTCACACTCGGTCACCTCAACAAGTGTTGTATTCACACTCGGTCACCTCAACAAGTGTTGTATTCACACTCGGTCACCTCAACAAGTGTTGTATTCACACTCGGTCACCTCAACAAGTGTTGTATTCACACTCGGTCACCTCAACAAGTGTTGTATTCACACTCGGTCACCTCGGAGTTCTTCCAAACGATTCGGAGCAGGGTTCCTCCTCCTCGAAACAGACATGGATGATGATGACATTTCAGTGTAATCTATTTTCATTGAGAATCTCATAATTTATGAAAACTTTAATATAATAACATAAATATATTTCACAATTCACTTGTAGAGTTGGGAAGTAATTGAACTTTTTCCATAAATTGAATGAGATTATTACTAGTTATAACTGTCTTGTAAATACTAGCTTTAGTTCTTAGATTGACTTCCTATGCCAGTTACTAAGAGATACCACGTAGGTATATAACACAGATACACGAATTGAACTCAAGGGTGTTATTGAGAACATGCCTTTGATTTATATTTCTTTTACAACAATGTTACATTGATTATTTATTTAATATTCCCTGTGTGTGGAGAATATGTTTATTTTATGTTTTGTGATATCTTTGCTTGTATTTGTTATTAAATCGAATAGTTTGTTTGGCCATACATATTGTTCTCATGGTCCTGATGTAGTAAACTGTACCTCGAGACTCTGCTTTTGTTGTACGGAGGTGGAGAACCACCCTTAAATAGCCTTTGTTCTAAATACGAAGTGGTGCTACATGTTTTGCAATAATGTTAGTTTATTGTAGATTAGGCGATATAATTGTTTGATTTAAAATGTTTTGTTTTGGGTCAATGTTTGGAACACCGGTCGATAAATGACCTTTTAGAATGTACACAGCACTATCACGGAACACTACGATAAACGTAATAAATCCATTTTAATACGTCAATTTGTGTTTATATTCTTTTACAAATTCCTACGACGACATTCTTGCAACAATATAATATCTAATCTTCAGTACCTACCTACAGAATCTCAATAACTATACCATCTGAACATTCGTTTGTTTTTAAGGCTGTATAGGTATCTTTTGAATCAAACTTGGTGTGACTACTGCTAATTTACGTACCTACCTACGAACTTTATAACGGGTCCATGTTTATATCAATACAAATAACTTGTTATATTTGTCTGTTCAATTTTCGAACTGGCGGTGGTGGCCGATTTCAAGTGATCCGAGCGATTTTTATAAATATTCAACATTTGAATTTGAAACTGGCCAAGTACCGGTCTCTTGCCCTAACGCTACGAAACACAACACCCGCATAGCATGGCTATAGTAGGATGTTTCTTCGAAGAGAAACCTCAGTGTGCGAATCTTACACGCACTTGGGCGGCTACAAGATTAATAATAAATAAATAAATAATTATTTACCAAACGGTATACTTTCAACACACTATAATAAAATTCAAGAAATGTTAGTTAAATTTTATTTATTTTCTGCAGAACTATCTCAATTGTTAATTAACATAACTCAATATTATTGTTGTTTGGCAATTATTGACAATCGTTGAGCTAACCAATTACTATGTATGAGCTGACAGAAGAGTCTCATTGCGCAAAAATGGCGCAGAAGCTTAAGATGTCATATTATAAAGTCAACGTCAACAAAGGTTTTTAACGATAAACCCTTGTTGGTTTATCGCCAAAAACCATCGTTAAAGCTCGTTGGTTTTCCCGTACAGTTCCTGACCATTAAAATTATCCCTTCTATTTTATATATTTTTTATGTACTTGATGTCAGGGAATGTTTCACTTTTAATAACTTTTTTTTCATAAAAACCTTCCTGAGTCTGACAGCAAGTTGAATAAATCATCCAATTTTTATTTGTTCAGAGCCGTTCATTAGCTTTTTGCTTAGGTAAGACATTAATTGATTAATTTTTATTCATATTAGTATTCTAGGAGGTAGATCTCACTCACCCCCATGTAAGTAGATAGACGAAGCGCATCGATTGAGACTTCAATAATTAAGATACCTATATTTTGCCGAGTAATTCTGTGCTTAAAAGCAGGAGCTTCGAACGGACGGGTACCAGTTTCCATCGGCAGAAATGTTAGGGTTTTTTGGAAGGACAATACGCTGGCCTGGTTCTAAACCGGGAAGGCGACAGCTTTGCGCGGACCTGAAGAAATGTTAGGTAGTTACACCAGTAGGTATCTACTGTTCTACGGATTCTCGATCTCTCACTTGCTATAACGATGCATCAAAATAAGTTATTCTTTGTTAGGTAAAATAAATGTTCCCCGAAATGTTAGGACGAGACGAAGGCTCTGCGAACTGTCCGAGAGCCCGACTGCAGGCTGCAACGGTTGGTTTCTCCTTAGCTTTTTAATAGTGGACTGGTATTTACTTTTATAACTCTTCCTGTTTTTTTGATTGTATGACGGGGCAGCAATTGTCCTTTATCTCACCTATGGTTTCAAGATATGATAAGGCCGAAGGTGGAATCGCACTTCACGTATCCTCGACTATCTTTGCTACCTTGCCTGTAAATGCCGCAACAGAACAATTCAGAATTGTTGCGGTTTCCTGTGTGCCTGGAGCTATCTTTATCGCAGTAGTTAATATACGTGACGTACTACAGTTAACTTCACTCACTTTGTACTGCTTAATTTAGAACCTATATAATATGCGCTGGATATATTTTCATACATATTATCCGCTAGCGACTGTAGTTGATATACACACAGGTGAAGCGACTATAATAAAATCAATATATAACTGGATATAGGTAACAAGAGCTAGTTTCTTGTCGGGGATACTGATGAATGCCTCTCCACTTGTCCCTATCAAACTATTAATCTTTTACTTTCATTATAAGAAAAGACAAAAAAATCCCCATTGCGAGGGTACCAAACTGTGTACCGATATTTTAATGTTTAAGGACCTCGTTATACAGTCGTGCCAGAAGATCGTGCATGCATGATCGTGTCATCAAAACATCTTTCTGGTCATCTACACCGAACGTTCCGTTTCTCTTAGCTGCACAAATCTTCTTGCTGTTAAAGGCTATAAAAATCTGTTGAAGAAACAGTTACGAGTACGACCACCTCGTCGTGTGTAGTGTAGGTAAGGCTCGGCGGGCCCAGGACAAACACGACGATGTTTGCTCTGCGGGTTTGTTTGCCCTTTGACAGCAGTCTCACAGGTCGTTAGCACGTCACGTCTAACTTCAGATTAAATATACCAACGTCATTGTATCGATGCTATGATGATGCTCATTAGAATCGTCACAACGCTCATTACTATGGGTCAATGTTGGTTTTAAGAATACCGGAAGCGAACTGTGAATCATTTGAAAGCTACATTAAACTGATTCTTGATGGATGATGGGTGCTGGGAGCTCAGCAAAACGTCATCGTTACGTTCGGAGAGAAGCATCGCAAGCGGCAAATCCTCAACCGATGGTCTGATTTCATACAATTATAATATAATGCAAATGGCCAGCAGCCGCTGCCGCTGATGACAGGTCGTCAACGAACGATGGGCAAAGCAAGGAACAAACTAAATTTTATTACATATTCGTAACGGGGTAGTGAGAGGCACTATATACAACACATATAACATAATAAATATATAGTAACAAATAAATATACAGTAACAATAAATATACAGTTACACCATAAATATACAGTAACTCAAAAAATGTACAGTAACACAATAAATATAACTCCAAAATCGACAGCACAAATGTACTGAAATACTTATTCCATCTAATCGGTGGTTATCGCTTGCATTATGTTTAACTAGGTGGGTATAATCCCCAAGATTTGATATCTTTGATAAAGTCTGGATTACCGGCGAACATGAAAGCGAGGTAAATTAATTTTTAATCCCGTTCCCTCCGTCACTCCGTATCTTACGGCGCGGCGTCGGCACACGAGTCAAGTTTCATATCGACGATAAAACATCGGACCATGTACTACACTTACCTACCCAAAACAAGTATTACCGATATTATGAATGGCTATTTAGATAAATTGGATATTCGATAATATGTCTATGTGATGATGATGATTTACTGTTGAGTTCTACTCTCAAACGCCGGTGTCTGTCATTGTAATATTACCTATTGCATAAGACTAATCGCCAATAGAGATAATCAAATCGTCTCGGCGGTTAGCATGCTAGTCACCGGGACAGAGGGTTCTCTCCGGCTTGCAAGCCGGACCTCCGTCCCGGAAACCCTCTGTCCCGGCAAGTGCTCATGCTGAGGCAAGTGTTCGCATTTCACATTAAATTTCCCCCGATTTTATTATTAGGTACAGAGGGATGTGCAGAAGCATCCTCCTGAGTTACTCTTTTTCTGCGTTTATGCATTCATTATTCATTATTCCTGATGAAAATTATATTGGTACAAATTCATACTTTTTGAAGAACAATACCTTGAGAAGGTTTAAGAACCTATCAATGAATTATATCAACATAATCTACCTACTTAAATTTCACGGATCTGCTTTTGATCAAATAAATCCGTCAGATATGAACGGCTAAAATTCGCCATCATGAATTATCGATACGATACCTACATTGGACATCGACCAAAATTAGCAAGTAACATATAAGATAGTCTGTATATTCGTCGAGGATCACAAAAGGCGCAAATCTGGTGGTGTCGAGAGAGTAAGAGAGCTTTCATGTTTGGGCCTTTTGGTCCCGAGACCTTGGGTCCTTAGGCCGATGCCCTTCGGGTTTTCAATCTTGCGGGGCTTTTAATGAAAGTAACACGTGACCCAAGGACTACTCTTATTACGAGGTGGTTGGGTTAAGAAGGCCGTGGCGCCATGGCTTGAGATTCGAGCCTACGGAAGTCACACAAACCGACTAAAGGAAAGATATTTAGCAACAAATCCGCTAAATTCGCTCAAAGAATTTCAAATCGACACGTGTTTCGCCTCTACACGAGGCATCCTCAGGAAGTATAGTGTTGCTGCTGAGCTGACGAGCCCTCTGCTGACGTGTTGCCGATTTGAGCTCTTGCAGCGCAGCGAATTTAGCGGATTTGTTACTAAATACATTTCTGTTTTCAGGTTATTTATCTTGGATAAATAAAGTTACGGCCTTCAAATGTATTCTAAATTACTAATAATACTAATACGTTATATAAAATATAAAATTTTGAATAATTTAATTATCACGCTCTTACTTGTAGATGGTTATTGCCACGTGAGGTTGTTTGCTTTGTTTAAATAAATGTAGCAAGAAAGGAAATTTGCACCGCCGCCATTCTGAAACATTCTGGAACATTGTCGCTCTCTGAGTGCTGAACCAATATTCGGAATACAAAGAGACACAACGCTATTATTCCATCAAACGTACTGAAGTATATAAATTAATACAAACGTACCTACATAAGTATTATGTGAAACGGCGGCCATGTTCCCCAGCAGGTAAATTCTCGGTTCGTGTTCAACCGATCCGAAGTTTCGTATTATACGATGGGCTGTAAATTAAACCCACAGTAAATATAAATCACGTCTCGCGTCAAATCACATATTCATGCCTTAATGCTGTTAAAATCTAAACAACCGATGCCACTTCCAAAGTGGCCCGATTCAGATACCAACCACAGAATACTACGAGTATAACTGTGCAAGTGCATCATAACTCATAACAAATACAGGCGCACTCACTTGTGAACTCTATTATATAATTATAATATAAATTAAATCTCCAAGGAGTATGTATTTTAACTACTAGGAGTATATTTTTTTTTTTTTTTTTTAGGATCTTCACAACTTTTTTGGGGTTTCCCTTTTTATTTCAAATTAAAAACAGGGTGTATCAAAGTAACCCCATGTCAAGTAAAGAGTAGAGTGTAGTTTCTTTTTTCTCAAAATTATTGATCCTGATTATTTTTTGCTAGCTATACCTACTCAGTATTATATTCCCGTCAAAATATGTTTTTTTTTCAGTATTTAATTTCTACTTGTTCAAGTTTTACGCCTACTTTTATCTCAAATTTAATCAAAGTATCCACAGTTTACGGTACCGTAGCCCTGGTACCCTGGCACATGGATTTTATTGTGTCAGGGTACTAACTTCCTAACTTCCTACTACAATAAACTTTCCCGAACGCGAAATGATTAACGCGAGATGAAAAATATTTATTATTTTGTGATAACTTTCCAATAAAAGGGGACAGGGAAATCTGTTTGCGGATAACTTCATTTTAAAGTGGAAAATATTGCGAGTAACCGATTTGTCTCGACCCCTCCTCATATTTTCCTTGATGCGTCGCAAGGGTGCATGCGAGCCCTTTTTTTCTTAGACTTAGAGGTCCCTTCGACCGCTTGTCCGTCTGTCCATCTGTCCCAACGCAAGTCATGTCGTCTGTACCATGGATCTGGATGATACCAAGCCTATCACTTACAATTCTATAGGTACACGATTGAACATTTCAGAGAATGCTTTGCGATTACAACGGATTACAAATACCTATTACCTAACAAGGATCTTTATCCTGAAATATATTTATTTTAAAATTTTAATTTTATCTTTCTCAGAGGCGCATCCAGAGAAGTTCAACTCGCGGAGAGGATACGCTATTTTACGCTATTATAATTTTTATTTTATTTTAAGCGGGTGGCAAGGACCTGGTGATCAGGAAATGGAGGAACTTAATAGCATCTATAAAGGGAACTATAACGGTGGAGCAACTTAAATCGAAGATCACTTATTTATAAAAAAATCGGGATATTTGCTGACAAATTTATAGGTCGTATAATTTAAGGTCACAAAAGGTCTACAGCTTTCAGGTTCATCATCATGCGGTTCTTTAATACTTGCAAGGATTCGAATACATTCATAATTTCTGCCGGATAAATACATCGTCTGCGTCGGTAGGTACTGATGCCCCAAAGTAATATTCCGTAAGTCAGATACGAAAATGCATACGCGTAGTAACTAGAAAGGGCAGTTTTTAAGCTTCGTTAGTGCATATAAGGCTAGAAAGTATATTCGTGACCTTTCCAGTTTACGTGCGTGTCTAACCTAACCCTACCTATCAGGGAGAAGGTAATTTCGCATTCCAATCTGGTATTATTAAAGGAAAAATGTATGTCAAGAGATTTTTCTTGGCTTGATCTGAATTGCATTAATTTTGTTTTATTACATACAGTTTATGTCCAGATCATTCATACATTTAGAAATATAATTGAAAATGTCAGATATATTATTACCATTAATGTCAGTTTTACATGAAGTCAAAAGTGAGATATCGTCAGCGAATAAAATACGATCAGACCGACCACAAAGTATTACAAAACCATCATGATTCAGGAACGTCGTCAAACAATATTTTATTTTAATTCGAGAAACGGGTATTTATCGCATATTTTACCTATACTGTATGCCCGCGAACACGGCTGGTGCAACCCCGCCGAAACGTCGGGATAAACATAGGTAAAATACGCGATAAATACCCGTTTCTCGAATTAAAATAATGTGTTCTAATCGCGAAAATTTAAAAATATATTATTGTTAGTATATAATATATACTAAAACAATATTACTTTTACTACCATGACCTTTCAAAAGGTTATTATTTCACTCTTGCGTAAAATTGTCAAAGAAGTAATTATTATCTATTTCTGCGTTATGAGAGAACATATATATATACATGCATACTTTAAACTCCTTTGTTTTAAAAGAACATCGAGGCGCGAAACTTTTTATTCTCTTTGTGAAATTGTGAATTATTTATATCAGAATAAATAATAAGATGTCCAGCAGAAAGTGAATAAATGCCTACCTACACGTAAATCCTACAGCCAAATTGAGAACAAATTGTTTTCCTGTTTTTTGATTTAAAACTAAAACCAAACTACTGAACTGATTTTTATAAAATTAACTCAACCGATTTGAAAAAATATTTTTTTGTATGATAAGATAATGATTCCACATTGGTCTGGAATCATATTTTTAAACAAAAAATTTTTTTTTCAAATCTGTTGATTGGTCTGGAATCATATCTTTAAAAAAAAATATTTTTGTAATCGGTTGACTAATAACGGAGTTCTGAGATTGTGCTAGTAGTTGTTAATGAGCCATGTTAGATGCCTATAGTGGCGGCTCGTAAAGTTTGATACCAGAAATATTACACAGTTCACACAAAGCAAGAAAGAATGAAAATATTTATTTACAGAAAAAAAGGGCTGCATTAATAGCCAGAATGAATCATAAGACAATTCCACTAAGCCCAATCAATGCTAGGATAAAATATTTTTTTACGGAGTTTCAGTGTACTGCCTAGCCTTTGGCTTCATCACCAGATGACGATGATACCGGAAGGCTAAAGTTAAGTTAAAGTTAAGTTCAGTGGGACTACTATATACGTATAATCATTAACACGATCAACAACTTCATGCACGATAATTGTATCGGGACAATTATCGTGCAAAAGTTACTGTTAGTGACATCGTTTTGAGTATCGTTTGAACGATGGATCGTCCGACATTAATTTCGACAATCGATTCCAAAATCGTACTCAAGCAACAAAAATGATACGATGATTTGAATTTGACAAATAACAGCCGTCAACTCGACTGAACTTGACGAACATTGTAACGACACATAGATTGCTATCGTGCACGTTACCGTTTCTATTTTTATACAGTGATTCCTTGATTTTCTGCTTCTATCTTTCTATCCGGAATCCGTATCTTCTATTCTTTCGACCCCTGCCTTATTTTTGGACTCTGCATGCGTTTTGGTTTGACTCGGCCTGCTTTATGGACTCTCGATTTACCTTGTGGTTAGACCTAATCATCTGTAACCATGTGTAACTTTTAAAGTTGTAAGTTTACTTTAAAAAAAAAAAGCTTATTATAAAGGTACCTACTTAAGTTAACATTAACATTATACCTATTATATTATACCTACTATTTGAATAGGTAATTTGATTTGACTCTCTTCTATCAAGTTAAATATGAAGGCATAATTGTTTTTTTTTGTACGACGGGGAGGTTGGCTTCTCACCTGATTTTCATGTTATGATATGGCCGAAGGTGGAAGCGCACTTCACCCGAAATCTTCAATTAACTGATGAACTGGCTATTTGCCTCTAAAAGACGGAACACAAGCATTTCGGAATTTACAAATGTTATAATGATACAAAAATTCACAACCCGCGACGGGACACTATACACTTTCCTACAGCCGGAAAACTCTAACCAAGTGAGCAACGAGGATCCTGACTAAGATTCCGAATTTTAGTGTCATATTGATACTCACCTTGAGCGCTGATTTGATTTGAAGTGATTGCGATTTTTGTGTCGTTATATCGTTTGTAAATGCTGTGACCAAGTGCAATCACTTGAAATACGATTTAAGAATAGTTATTTGGCGACAGAATTAGGCAAGATGCTGTTTTAGGTAGAATGGCAAGATTTATTTTCCATGGCTAGGAGATTCTACTTAAAACAAGAATGTACCTACTAACACGAAAGAAGACAGCCCAATCAATGAAATTACTTCTGAAGTGGGTGCCTACGTACAATGTCTATGTTAACTAAGTACTTAGGTACCTACCTAGAAAATTTTGGGCTACACACAACTACAAAAGTTACAGATGGTGGTGAGCTTATTGAATCCAATCACAGGGTAAATGAAATTGGTTTCAGACAAAGGCTAGATGCAGGTCCATGAAATCTAGCAAGAAGTCCAACGTTTATGATCAAGCGTTGACGTGCAGCTCATGTCATCATGTCACCCTTCCCGTAGGTTCCACGCAATCGATCGATCCAACTTTACACCATGTCGCACACGCATTGTAAACTACATCAAATATCATTGGTACCTAATTACTACTTACGGAAACTGTACTGTAGCTCAAAATGGTGAAGCGTGCTGGCCGGTTATTCGACCATAGAGAGCGCTACATTTAAATGTCAAAGTCCAAAATAGGTGGTATGGTTTTATAAATTTAACCCTCCCGTAACATGTAACTAAAACAATTAAAGATAAAAAAAACAAAGTTAACCAACTTTTACACGATCAAGCAAAGAGATTTGTGCTGCCAAACTATTTTTATCCAAGCCATGCATTTTGCTGCCATTAGTTTCGAGCATGCGATACGACTTTCGACAAACGATGATTCTTTCGATGTTTTGCAGAGTACGGTTGTTTCTGATCATTCGGAAGACTATCGTTTCGTTTTGATTGTATCGCAATCGGTTAGTAGAGTCGACCTGCAGAAGCCTAAATGGGTTAGGTATATAGTCTATTGTAATGTAGTGAGTTGTTAATAAAACTGTCGTACCTGTTGTTTATTACTAAGATGGTTTATGGTTTTAAGACGTCAAACTTGCATGGGAGATAGTTATTGATCTATGATGGTAAAGTAGGTAGGTAACGTACCTACCTACCTTACCTATACTATGTGGTGTAAAGGAGGCTCACATTCGCCTTCCCGATTTGAAACCGGATACAAAATGTCAGTTGAGTAGGTGATTCCCTTAAACCAGCATATAATAATCCCACTTAGCACCTAATCCTATTTTAAAATAACAAATACTTTAAGGTAAAGGCTTCTGCTTACGTAGAAATAGCACGTGATGAAAGAGTCAGTCGGCACCGCCAAAGGATCATTTGAATGGACGTCCAGTCAAAACATGTCCAAACGGCGGTTCGTACGGCGTCAACAAAAAATGGATAACTTATTTAGCATTAACAATAAGCGGCCAGCTTTTGGTACAAAGTCACTTGAACAATGGAGTATTTACGATGTCGTAAACCCGGAGTCTTTGTCCGTGCAATGTTCTACGGAGACGGAGAGCAGAGCCCAGTGTAAAGGTACAGATGTAGGTTGGCTTTGGATATCAATAAACATTCAGTAGGTATCTCATTTAAAGATGCGTTCTTTGAGTTCGTGTGTAGGTAGGGGCTGGGCCCGCGCGACTTGAAGCGCGTCAGGACGGCTACGACGCTTACCATCCTATCCTACCTACAGGGGAGAAAGGTTTAATTCTGTTAAACCATTCTCCCCTTGAAGGTTAATCTATCTAGTATCTAACATTTACTTTTACCCAGGCTTAGGAAGTGCTTTGACTCTTAGAAATAATAAGTTCCAAAAGCGTTATACACACACCAATACATTTTAATTTAGGTTAATTAAAGATAAACTTCACGCTTTGCACCGCCCTTCATATGGCAATAGTATGATCTGATCGTACTATTGCCATATGACGTATCAAAGTCATCATTACCATCATACTTTATAGGCTATTTTGTGACTTATAAAGTTTGTAACAATAATATATTATATACTTTTGTTTTATTCCATTTACAAGAGTAAGAGGGCTTACCTAGGTAACAATGGAGATAATGATGATGGAGCTTTCCTAAATGAGATACCTATAGGTTGTACTAATATTTTTTATTTTATACCTATGAAGACTATATAAAATAGATTATCTCGCGCCATTATCACTGCTATTACTGCGATATGGTACTAGCGTTATTAATGCCCCGCTAAACGCGGTACCTGTAGGCAACCGCTTCTAGATGAACACGATTCAATATTTAAACATAAACTTACAGGCCCTCGTAGATTAATGATTTGTTTGTAGCAAACACCAGTTTTAACATTATTTCTTTGATTACGTGCCAATTTGTCAGTTTTAACAGTTTTTAATGTAAACAAAAGAAGCTACCTGCGTAACTGGGACTTCCCAGCGTATTTTGGTTGGGCAGAGCACCAAAAACCATTACTATTGTTTAAAAGCTTGCAAACTACAAGAAACTGAGAACAGTAAAAACTTCTTTGAATTTCTTGAAAGGGCGCCGACAAAGGATGGAACTCGTTATCGGTGCGTGATAATTGAATTATTGTTTCGTAGAGGATACAGAAATCTAGCCCTTGTTTTTAACAATAATGCATAGTTTATCTTGATCCTTTGATAATCCTACATAGTTTCTGGCAAGTATTATTGTTTGGTTATTGCTCTAGTATGTAGGAATGTTGCTCTTGATCTATCACAAAATTTTGTATAAAAGCCTGCTTTAAAATTAACCGAATAACCATATTTATACATTACCTAGCTACATACTATATAATATATATTTAGAGTTTTCAGAAATCGCCAAACTTTTGAAGGTCATTACTGTTATGAAGAGATTCTTGAATATAACGGCGTTGTGCGTCCCTACACAGCCTGTTGCAATGATTTCGACGATCTAAGTATTTTTAATGGAATCAGTCAGATTACCTAAGGACCGTTACAAACGGCCTATAGGTAGCTCAACTGTTCCAGACTAGTACCAGACGGTAGCGTGCCCAAGACACTGGCTGCATTGCCACGCTAAATAGCTATGCTAATTCGCTGGCCTAAATAAGAGCCAGCCCTTGGGTCACGTGTCGCCTCAATCAAAAGCCCCGAAATATTTTTGAAAACCCGGAGGGCACCGGCTCCCTTATGCTTCATTTATCTATCATATTTCTAATAATGTAAAAGCTAAAAAATTAAATTAACTAATGGGAATAAATTATTCTGTGGCCATATTTTGATAACAATACTAAGTTTATTAGTGCCATCCAGTACCCACAACCCACTTGATATCTAACCAAGGCTCCAAATAGGTAATCGAATTCAGATTTCATTTGTTGTGGGAATCACAACACATTCTGTACATTGATTCATTTTCGATGCTTTTTATGCACAGCTTGTGGACCTTATTTATCTACTATAGTTTAATTGTACGAAGTGATGACTGTATGAAGACATATAAGTGAATTAAATTTTCATACATAAGCAAGTGAGTTCCTCATTGTATAACTGTACCTACAGTAAAAACAGATTCCATAGGCAGTTGTGTACGAAAGGAAACCACTTAAATTATAATAAGAGCGATTATATGCCATAAAGTGGAGGCCGTAAACGTGTAGTCAGTTGGCTGCTGGCAATTTGCGCGGGAGGCGAGCTCCGGCGCGTCGCTGGCCATCACCGTTATTGCCACGAAGCTTTCTATCGAATCGAACGAGTATCTACATATTATACGATAAGGAAACACGCATCTACAAACTTGGTAGCACTCGGATCTTGGACAGAAAACTAAGCGAACAGTGCAGACTTGTTATTATTTAAATAAAGAGGTTTTTCTCAATATTTTAGGAGCATACTTGATTCAAGAATAAGTATGAATTCAAAGATTATTTACCTTATTATAATAAAAGCATGTTTGAACGTAGGTTTGGTCGTATCTCTGACTACCCCTTAGTAGGTGATACTCATGCGATCCACGCTGTGACTATTGAATCCTTGAAGGGGGAAAAGTCATGAGTTTATTACTTTTACAGTATAAGATATGGAAAAAGGTAAGAGTTGATTTCAAAATTAACTTTTAAATCTTTGGTGATTTTTTGAAATCATCTGGTCTGCCAATCTATTTTAGCTTTGTTTAGTTAGTTTAATTGTACTTTTTATATACTAAAAATCTTTTAGCTTAATTATATATTCATTTTATACATGTAGGTATATACAGTGTATTATTGCCGCCACAAACAATAACGTGATAAGCAGATTCGGCGGCGCCTTTGATGTCCGCCTTTGTCCGAGTGTAATCCGCCGCCACAGTGGTGCAGTAGTAAGCTTGAAAGCCACGGTTTTAGTATAATCTAAATAATGAAGCAGTAAACTTGATTAATGATATTTTAAATATCATCAAAACTTGCAAAGTACCTAATACAACTAATAGAAGTAAATAAACCATGTATTTGACCAGTATTCACAAGTACTTAATAGTACTTTTACTATTGACTATTTTATATGAAGCTAAAGGAATAAAATCCAAATCGTACCAACTTAAGACAAACCGCCTCTGTGGTCTAGTGGTTCAACCCACCGATTTCAGATCCAGAGGTCCCGGGTTCGATCCCCATGGGGAGTACAATATATTGTGCTTGGTTTGGTTGGTGGTAGGATTTTGTTTAAGTCCGCCTGGCTAGCTACCACCATCTTACCTAATTCTGTCGCCATAATAACAATTCTTAAAAAAAATGTTGTGTTCCGCCATTCAGAGGTAAGATAGCCAGTTCCTCTGTTTGTTGAGGATTCCGGGTGAAGTGCGCCTCCACCTTCGGCCTTATCTCAACTTGTTACCAGGTGAGATGAAGGCCAAGCGCTTCCTCGTCGTACAATAAAAAAAAGACAAGTGTTTATTAAAAACCGGAACCCTCAAAATCGATTGATACATTTCGACTCAAATTAGGATAGCTATTTATAATACAAGACCTTCTACGCGGCTACGCTCGTAGGCAGTGCTACGCGCTACGACGCAACGGTCTACGATTCGTAGAGGGTCTACTTACCAAATTGTTACACATCTACTCACACGTCTCGGTTTGCGGGTAACGACATTTATTCTAAATCGCTTACAGAGAACATAAGAACTAAATTAAGCATGAATTTTAGCAAGTATACGAAAATAGTGCCGATATAAATATTGATATGTAAGTACATTTACAAGCATATGAATAGGTATGAATAGTAGTCGATTTTTTTTATACAACTAGGAGACGGAACAAGCAACTAGCCCACCTGATGTTAAGTGCACTCTTGCCTATAACAATTCCTCAGTAACATAGCCTGCACGGCACTGCATTGCGCCTGTCAACTCGAGGCATAAAGGTGTTAAGCCTCTCGTGCCCGTAATTTCACCGTCAACCATACCCTTCAAACCGGATATATATTATATCCGGTTTATATTATATGAAAACAATTTAATAAATAACGACATGTACGTTAGGTTTTTAAAAGTGTAGGTACCTTAATCAATAGTATATAAGTTGATCTTAACTGTTTGAATGAGTAAGTACAACATATTTAAGACAACCATCAAAAGAAATGTATGCCTTTTGGGAGAGCTAGACAAGCCTAGAGGTTAAAGCTAATTCGTTATTTAGAATCATATCTATTAAAAAGCTATATTTGAAAGTCAAGTTAAGCTATAGAAGATTTTGAGACTTCCTACTGTTGCCCTACAAATGCAGAACATCACAATCGGATCACGGTACGGGGCCGTAATATTGTCCACATTAGTAACACTAATTGGTGTCCAATTTCATCAACCCAAAGTTATATTGCACGGCACATAAATAGTTGTGTAATTCTCGTAAACGTATCTACCGAAGATACGAGCCGAGCACTCGGATCAATATTTTATTACTGTTTAATTAGCATTTGTGTGTGAATACGTCTGCGAGGTACCCGGACGACGGAGGCATTAGGGCTTAGGGCGGGCCGTAGGTTGGCTGGCTTTATTGCAATGTCGGAGAGATCAATCGTTTCTCAATCGTGGTTTTTAAGGACTTTGACCGTGATACTTATACGTATGAGAGTGTAAAGTTATTACACTCTTATACGTATACTTGACTCAGAGTCAAGGGTAACTAGTAAATATTTATTATGCTATTTTTACAATGCCACCTAGCTTCAAACTAAGCAAAGCATGATCTAGTTACCATACTACGGTAACTATACTATGTAGAGTATGATTACTTATAAAATGTATTTAAAAAAAAACCTATTTAAAAACAACACCGAAACACAACAAAAATCTGTACTGTTAATTACTATATTACTATACTGTTAATTTGTCCTGGGTGGGAATCGAGCCCACTACCTATAGCGCAGAAGGTAGAAGGTATCGATTGACAGAGAGGCTGGGATTAATATCTTAAGGGGAAACCGCTAAGAAACTCTAAACAAAATGGACAGCAGCTTTCTATTGAGTTTTTCAACATTTCACCAGCAAATCAGCCACGCGTGAAAATAACTGCAAAAAATTGCATGTTACTTTTCGAGGACGCAAATTTTACTACAATTGAGGCGATAGACAGAAACCAGTTGGTTTATAATTGGAATTGTATGATATAGTTCTATTATATATAATAGTTATTCGAATAAAAAATCCAAAACACACAGGCAGTAGCTATTACTTTTTTCCGAAATTGTTGATTTAAGAGTCCAATGAAGCCGTTTATTAACAAATTTCACGGCCACTAACCGTCAGATTGTTCTCAAGATACACAAGGCACAATGATGCGTTTAGTGTAAGTACTTACCCACAGTAAACGGGTGACGCTGTTTTGTTCCCAACTTTTATTGTACACTATATACATTTATGGAATCAACATCGAGTTGTATGGACTGCTCTGTGCGTTTGCAATGCACATCGAGTTGTATGGACTGCTCTGTGCGTTTGCAATGCACATCGAGTTGTATGGACTGCTCTGTGCGTTTGCAATGCACATCGAGTTGTATGGACTGCTCTGTGCGTTTGCAATGCACATCGAGTTGTATGGACTGCTCTGTGCGTTTGCAATGCACATCGAGTTGTATGGACTGCTCTGTGCGTTTGCAATGCACATCGAGTTGTATGGACTGCTCTGTGCGTTTGCAATGCACATCGAGTTGTATGGACTGCTCTGTGCGTTCGCTGCTAGTCCATTACCATTACGGATTGTATTTAGATGCACAATTTGTTTTACTGGTGAAGGCTGGAAACGGTTTCATGTACAGGAGTCCTATGAGATTATAGAAACAGTGTGGATTCGTAGTTCGGCAAATCGTTTTTGAACATTGTAACATTTGAACATACGTTATGGAAGTATATTTTGAATATTGTAACATTTAAACATAGGTTTAGGTTTAATACATTTATTCATAAAAAGACAAATGTCACTTACTTATGAACAGTATGATCTTAGGTAACAATATACAGTGGGTAGGTATGTGTATGAACATACGTTATGGATGTATATTTTGAATATTGTAACATTTGAACATACGTTATGGATGTATATTTTGAACATTGTAACATTTGAACATACGTTATGGATGTATATTTTGAACATTGTAACATTTGAACATACGTTATGGAAGTATATTTTGAACATTGTAACATTTGAACATACGTTATGGACGTATATTTTGATGTTACTCTACTCTAAATTGACCAACCGAAACGATTTTAAATATTTTTTTATATTGTACGACAAGGGAGCCTTTATTATATACATTTATGGAACCTTTATTCAATAAATTAATAAATTAATAATAATTTATTCACCTGGTTTCAAGTTAAGGCCGAAGGTGGAAGCGCACTTCACCCGGATTCCTCAACAAACTGAGATACTGGCTATCTATATAAAGTTTATACAATTAATCAAGTGAGCGAAGCGAACAAGACTCCCGAATAATCTAATTTTAATTAAATTTACACTGTAAACAGATAACATGAATAGAAATTGGTTTTCTCGGGGGGTTTAAATCAGTTTTGAGATATTGGGTGATAAAAAAATACAATATTTCGTCCAAATCTTTTAACTGGTTGTTCCGATCAATTTTTTCAAATCATTTTGAATATGCACAGATTACATTAATACTTATCAATAAAAATAAGAATGTATTTTTATATTAGGGCAGTTTTTGAGAAACTAGGTAGTTAAGTGAGATTTATGTTTTGTGGGGTGTTATTTGAAAGAGTATCGATTACACATATATCATCTTATACGTCGTAGAAAACTTGTGTCCGTACAAACATGAACAAGTTATTTTTGAAAAAAAAAATTGAACTGACTTAACCACTAAAATTTTAAATATAACTAAGTTTATACAATTTGAAGTTGGTGATGCATTGCCGAGCACATGTTTTTATATGGCACTGCCTCCAAATTATATGAAGTTATTAGAGTTATTTTAAAGTTTTTAACCGACTTCAAAAAAGGAGGAGATTCTAATTTTTTTTTGTTCGTTTTTATCGATTTCTCCGCCAATTCGAAATATTTTTTCATGATTCTTGTTATGTTTGGTAGTCCATACTTTCGAGGTGGTCCCATAGAAATTTCATCATCTCATAGAAATCTGTTCGTTGTTTGGTTTCTATATCAAAATAACTGGTCAAAAATATGTCATCCAAGTAAACGAAACTGCGTATTCCGCTTTCCTGTGGTGTTTCCGGTCACTAGAGTAGATCTATTTAACTGTTTACTTTCCAGTATCAACATCATCATTATCTGGGTTTTGCCATAATCACCACGCTTGGCAGGCGTGTTGTTGATTGCAGTAATCATGGTACGTAGTAGTCCCACTGAACGACAAAGCAACGGTTAATTTAGGCAAGGCTATGTTTTGAGAGCACTTGAAAAAAATTAGACATCAATTTTGTTATTTTTCATGTAACTTTATTGTCTTCTGGTTTAGCATAGAATGATAGTCAATAAGGAAAGAGAGCCTCAACACTCAGTTGAATAAAGAGATATTAAGAAATAGTGTTTACATGAGGTAAGTAAGGGTAAGTATTCATTGCCCTTACTTACCTCATATAACAGAACCATTTATTGCGATTCACAGGTAATGTTAACAGTTCTTAAAATAATGTCACAAATGTCTACTGTGTTCTACACATTCTGGACGTACGATAATAATATAGCATAATTTTAATGAAGAAAGAAGAAATTGTCTTTCAAAAAAGAAATAATTCTAATTTATTAAATTTAGAACAAATTAAATTGCATCAAATTTATAACGTAACTATTAACTTGACTTTTTGATAAGTCTCACGGTTTCTGACTTGGCCTCAGTGGCCCTGGAATAAAATACATTACATATATATATAAATATATATATATATATATATATATATATATATATTAGTCAGGGAGCAGTCGGGCAAAGATATGCAACTAGTTATATAGATGAATAGGGTACCTACTTTCTCTAATAGGCCTTGTCGATTAAAAATACAATTAATTTCCTTTTAAAAAATAATAATTATCAAAGCACACAATATCTATCGGTTATTGATTATACAGGCAAAAGCACCTGTCATCGATTGTTAATAACTTTATTTTTAAGAAATTACCTCTGGGATTATTAACACAACAAGCCAGTACGAAGTCAGGGCGAGCTACTAGTTCTATAGTTTAAGTAAGCTAGTATTTTAATTACCTACAAATGTTAATTTTACATGCAGTGATTGATGAGTGGTTGTAAAATTGTGCAGAGATATACACACACAACGTGTCTATATATGCACAAGTCTTTTCAATTATATTTGTAAAATAAAAGTGTATGTTTAAATTTGTAAGATTATGTTTTCGAATAGTGAGACAACATTATTACTTTAAAATTTGAAATCTTAAATGCATCTTTAGTATGTATCAAAACGTTCCCAAAAGTATTCGAAAAGATGGATAGTAAAGTTTTTCCATTGTAGGTTTTTTTTTGGTTTGATTTGGCGCAAAGTAGTTAAGTGTATGATAAATATTATTTATAGTTATAATTCAAAGGTAAAGTGTAATTCTTCACGTTTACAGTAGCACAGGCGAGGGTCACCCACTGAGGAACAAAGAACCACTGCAATGCTCTGGTCTGATATTTACTTGTTCAACATAATTTAACATTATATTATATGACTGAAAAAAAATAAAAATAAATATTAAATCAACAATTAAAATCATCGGCAGCTGTACATAATCCTCATAAGATGTATGTATAATAATATACAAAGAGCAAGGGCTCGTTATTTTCTGGTCAATAGCCAGTTTACTGCGCCGACGCATCCTCGCTTCCAATTACAGGCCGGCCGCTGCCATAAACCGACCTCGCGTGGTCATAAGCCCTTAGTACCAACAATATCAATCACAATTTAGACCTTATGCATAGAAGTGGAGGGTTCTTTTCCTAAAGCGTGGGATGGAATTTTCAGTCAGGAAGATCGTATCAAATGCAAATTATGCTTAGGTATAACGTGTCCGTTGGAAGTTTTATTTTTTACAATTATATCGGGCCGGTTACTTGGAAATGCATTCGAGATCGGAGGGTTCGTTTAATAGGCTTAGATTAGAAGTTAAAAGCTGGGCTGTGGGGCGGCCATTAAATGGTTCTCAGCCGCGCCATCATAAAATACGGAGAGAAAAATAAACGTAGGGAGTGTGTATGTATATTTAGGTATGGGAATGAGAGTAGGCTGTATTATTGTTCATTATTAAGTAAATCTATAAATACCTCACCTTTATTTACTTAGAATAACCACCCCGTGGCTCTCTCTAACAAGAGTGAGCCTCGAATACAGAGTATGAGAGAATGAGAGTTAAAAACAGCTAACTACTTTGATGATTTGCTCTCATTCTGGATTTGCACAGAATGCGGGCAAATCATCAAACCACAGCCTACGTCAAAGTAGGTGGGTAGAAAGCAATAAGTGAATAAGTCAACTCTTACACACATGAGAAATAATTCATATCGATTTAAAAAGTGTTATCAAAACCGTTGCCTTAGTAGTCGTGACTTAAAAATTTGCCTCTCCAGCCATAGTCAACCAGAGGGCATCTCCAAAAAGGCAGCAGCTTTTTTCTAAGTGTAAACAAAACTTTAACCGTGGGCACTTATCTAGACAGATTAGTGATTGGTTGGCAGACGCCAAGCGTGGTGTTTATAGTCAAACCTTACAGTTTTAGAACATTTTTTTCTACATTGTCGTGAACAATATAATGTGCTATTGATGTGGGATATGTGCAGTCAAACCCCTTGCATGACATCCATAAAAAGTTCTTGGATTTTATCGACACCCTTGGTATGGCAACCCTATTGAGTGAATAACAAAAATAAATAGACTAGTTTTAATGAGATTCCGATTACCGTCTCTTATATTGCAAAACCTGATAACCATAACCATTGCCACTTCATCTTATAAAACCACCCAAGAACAAAAAAAATGAATTTTGAAATCAGCAGTCCAAATTTAAAAGTTTAATTATTTCACATCTACACAACATTTTAAGACTTCAGTTTTATTTACCCCTTTTGCAACCCTATAATAAGGGTGGTTTCAGATAAAGTTCGTTGTAAAGACCTTTTAACAGTATATTTTATAAGACATAGCAAGCGTTTTACCCTCTAAACGCGCCCCTTTGTTACAAAAAACACCCCTATTTAAAAGTAATATAATTTTATCAATTATATGCAGTCGATACTCTTTCAAATGACACCCAACAATCCTAAATATTCTTGTCACACTTAACACCTAAGTACTCATAAACTACCCTAGTGTCAAAAAAATCCATAAACCGATTGATGAGTATTGTATTCTCATTCATTTGAATTATATATTCTCTGCAAATTCAAATCGATCGGATTTACCATTAAAATAGAATAGTATTTATTTGCGTAAATTATGGTATACCAAATGATCTTAAAATACATTCAGTGTCGCACACTTTGTGGTATAAGTAACACAACATATTTGCATGTAGGCACCTACATACAAATATGTATCACCCTAGCAAAACAAAATAAGTATATTACCTACTACAATTACATTCAAATCAAGCACATAAGTAACAATTATTATTATATTTTTATTATTAATTAATTAAATTCATACAATGTCAATAAAAACTGAAAACAATATCAAATTTAATAAAGAAAACAAGTTGCGATAACAATACGTATTCAATCACAATCAGAACAAAATAATATTTGCTTAAATCTTATTAATACCCAAAAAATGATTTACATTGTAAAAACATCTTTCACTAAACCATTTGTACAATTTAATTTTAAATTGTCTTAACAGTAATTATCTTATAGATCTGGGAATTTAAATTTTAAACCTTAACAATCATTATGTTTTTTTTTTGTGACAGAGTAGCCACAAAAAAAATCACAACAAACTAAGTCACAAATTCAAAAGATATGGGCGAAAAATGGTATTTGTGGTGGTAAAAATGGTATTATTGACTCCACCCTAATATAAAAAATCCCCTGCCGCAATCGGTTTCTATTTATTTTATCTCTTTACATTTTCAATTTCATAAAAATCGAATAAACCATTCGACAGTTATGCCATCCCAAACATTGTCACATAAATACATACATACCTACAAACGTACATACATACATACATATATACAGTGCCAGATTTCCCAACTTAACTCGGAGATCTCGTTTGCTTCGCCTACTCGATCAATTAAGTATATCTGAAAAAATACTCCTTTAAAAAACTCGTGAACAAAGTGAATGAACCTAAATATCAATCAAGTATTGCCAAACCATGGGAGTCGATTAAATCCAAAAAAACTTTTGGGATGTCACGGATTTGACTGCGCATATCCCATAAAGCTTTCGATAAAGTTAACCACCGTTTATTATGTCATAAGCTTTTCCAATATGGATTCCATGGAACTTTATATCGTTGGATATGCTCTTATCTACAGAATCGGAGTCAATTAGTCGCTTTAAAGGGATTTCTGTCATCGCCAGTGATAGTAACATCGGGTGTTCCTCAAGGATCTCATCTTGGGCCTTTATTCTTTGTTTTGTTTGTGAATGATCTTGTAAATCGTTTGTCCTGTAAGTGCCTCCTGTACGCTGATGATTTGAAAATTTTTAAGACCATCTCTGGGACGCGGGACTGTTATTCATTGCAAAACGACTTAGATACCGTTTTTCAATGGTGCAATACTAATCTAATGACTATAAACGTTGACAAATGCTTTGCAATTTCGTTTACAAACAAACGCAATAAAATTCTAAATGACTACAAAATTGAAGGTCGAACTTTAAGCCGCTCTTATATTGTGAAGGACTTAGGAATATTGTTTGACGATAAACTCACCTTTCATGCGCACTATCAACATATTATAACAAGAGCCAATCAACTTCTAGGTTTCATTCTGAGATCGACAAAAGTTTTTAAGAAGAATCGCAGTGTAATATATCTTTTCAACTCTCTAGTAAGAAGTATATTAGAATATGGTAGCCCGATATGGTCCCCTAATTACAAAGTGCATATCTATAATATTGAAAGGATTCAGAGAAAGTGTTTAAGGTTATTATGTTATCGCTTGCAACCTGGCCGTCTGAGCTTGAGTTACGAAGAAAGATTAAGTAAATTTCAGTTGGAATCCCTAGAAACTAGGCGTAAATACTTTGATCTCATATATCTCTATAAAATAATTCACTCTCTCATTGACTCCCCTCATTTATTATCGATGATATCGTTTAACATTAGATTCAGAGCACGAAATTCCAATAAAATCAATATATTTATACTTCAAGTTTATAAAAATAATATCTCTTTTTATAATCCTTTAACTAGAATGTTACGCCAGTACAATGATTTACTGAAAGAATTTAGTCAAATTGACATCTTTGTTCGCAACTTAAGCCAATTCAGTAAACAATTAAAATCTATTTTATATACCAATTCCTAATTTGTCAACCCGTAGAACTCTGTTATGTTAATTGTTGTCATGTTTTTGTTCACATTTTTTTTTTAGTCTCCGTTCGTTACCAAATGTATTAACTTAGTTGTAAGCACATGTTTTTTACCTTACAATCTAGATTTGTACCTTAGTTTTATTTTTTTAGTTGTATTTTTAATTGGTTGTAAAGTGTATTGTGTTTAATAAATAAATAAATAAATAAATATCAACTAATACAATGTGGAAAAAAACTTTTTCCAAAACGGTAAGGTATAGCCGTAATCACCACGCTTGGCAGACAAATTGGTGCTCACAGTTAAATTAAAATAAATAAATAAATATTACAAGAAATTAATTTCACACAACGCCACCTAGCCCCAAACTAAGAATAGCTTGTAATATGAGAACTAGATGACGGATATAATACTTAAATAGTTAATGTTTTATTAACACAAAAAACTTGCATTCTTGGTGAAATCCCTCGGTTGACTTTACGACATCCGTGGGCTGGAGGGGTAGATTTTTAACGACTACTAAGGCAACGGTTTTGAGAGCATTTTTAAAATCAAAAAGATATTTTCGTATGAGTTAGTAAGGGGTGACTTATTCACTTATTGTTTTCTGCCCGCCCACTATGACATACGGTCGGTGCTTTGCTCTCATTCTGGCTTAGCATGGAATGAGAGTGAGCAATAAGCAAGAGCCTCGATACTGGGGTGAATAAAGAAAGATTGAGAAAAAGAGCTTAAGTGAGGTAAGTAAGGTACCTATAATGAAAGCCCACTTTTACCGATCGTTTTCTTTGAGAAATAATTCCGTGGTTAAATTCCTAATACAAGCAAGACATCACGAGATCTCTTCTCACTATGTTGTAATTCACTTTGTACTTACGATAAAAGTATAACGCATCATTATCAATGAGTTTAAAAGTCCTTATAATGAGCATATAATATTTTTATGAAATCCTAAATGCCCTGTTCTTCAGCTACATGATTTGATCACGTGACATGACGCGCATTGTAGGTAACTGTTTTGGCCCGTGCGCCGCCGGAGTTTTAATAGCTTAGTGCTAGGTATTTTAATTTTCTACAAATTGTTCAACTTACATACACAAAAGTTTTTAACCGATAACAGTATACAATGTAGCATTAGTTTAATGTGAAAAAAAAGATCATAGACTGAAAATCTTAAATATAGCTTTTTATTTACTCGCTAAAAAAACAACAATTGCAACATTCGGCTCTTAGTGCATTTTAGTGATGGACTTATCACTAAAATGCACTAAGAGCCGAATGTTGCAGTAATAAACATTTTAGTTTCGCGAGGGCAATTAGAACGGACCGACAAAGGGCTGTATCCCTTTGAAGTTGCCGACGTCCAGCATCCGCTTTCTCCGATAGATAGCGCCGGATGTGACGTGGCCTTGCGTTGCGCCCGCGCACCGAGGGAGAGCTTTTCACGATTACCTGAGACATTCCGACGACGTGGGGATAACATATCCATTTGCATAATGAACCGGTGACTCATAGTGGTTACTGATATGGAAATAGCAACCTACGTGACCCATGGTAGGTACCTACTATTATGTCTGGGCCACGGCTTAGTGTTTCAACAAAAATAACGATTATCTTTAGAACCTTATAGGGCCTTAGCCACCACATCCATTGCAGTTTCCATGTGCCAATTAAAAAAATACTCTAATTGACATTAAAATTGTAAACCTCTGGGCATAAAATGAGAGGCATTTGACAGGACATTTTATTAAGTTTAAATATTTCGTTCTTAGAATAGGAACATATGTGAATTAAGCAGAATAGCTAGCTAGTAGCTAGTAGTCATTTAGGTATCAATGTCTCCGTAACACGGCGTGCCATGTTTATGAACAACTAGCTGTGTCCCGCGGCTTCGCCCGCGTTGAAATTAAATGCCAAATGTAGAACAATATGGATATAATGAATATCTATCTGTGTCTAGTTTTTTTTTTTGTATAGTCAAGCTATAATACATACATATATGTTTCATCATTTACTTTATCGTTTATTCAATAAACCGACTTTTGAGTGAATCGAACCAAGGAATATTTTTTTTCCATACACAAATTTCAGAAATTTATTGTACACTCCCTAGGGGTAGTTTTGTAAAACTAAAGAACGTTGTTTTCATCGTTTCATCATCACATCACGTGCAGCCTGTCTCATCCCACTGCCGGGCATAGGCCTCCCTTCGCTTGTGCCAACCTTCTCGATCCTGCGCCAGTCTAACCCATAAACGACCCACACATTTAACTCCGTGCGTAACACGCCAAGGTCAAGGTCATTGTGGTATTATTGTTTCGGCAGCCGGGCATCTTCCAGCGATTCTTAGCACCCTCTGCCCCGCCGGAACCGATACCGCTGCCATGGTTCGGGATAGCGAGGCTGCTGGGGACTGAGGGCCGAGGCTTATTGGTGTCAATCATAAAGCGAAGAGGATTTGGCCATAAAACGCCACGCTGGCCAGTGTGACTAGGCATGTAAGCTCCCTGTCACGTTGGCCTAGGGTGAGAAGTGTAACAGTAGGTGTAACACTTCTCAACATAGTTACCCAGGGAGACCACGTGGAGGTGTGACTAGGAACCGGTACAACAGAGTTATTTTTAAAAAAACTTGAGCACTCTGATCCCTTACCCCCCTTTTTCATCGTTTACTTTAAACCAAGTTTTGATTGAATCGAACCAAGGAATATTTTCTTTCCATACAAATTTCTTAACTTTGGTACACGCCTCCTAGGGGTAGTTTTGTAAAAATAAAAAATACTGATTTCATGATTCACTTCATTTGTTTATTTAAACCGAGTTTTGAGTGAATCGAACCAAGGATTTTTATTCTAAAGAAACTATACCAGCCTGTATAACCCCTTTAGGGGATGATTTTCAAAAATTAGATTAGCCTATATGTTATTCTAGAACCTAAACTATCTATGTACCAAATTTCATCTAAATCGGCTGAGTAGTTACGGAGATGAACGAGAGGTAACAAAAATTCACACAAACTTTCACATTTAATATATTAGTGTGAGTGCGAATAAATTGTACTTACATCTATTCTATCTTATATATATCTACACTTATAATAAAATCGTAGAAAAGCTGTGTATGGGTACATTTAATATTTTCAAGAAAAAATGTATGCTACCTTAGATAGCTAATGGATTCAGTCGTTATTTTGCGGAAACCATTGTTCAAAATAAAATTTCTGAAAACAGATAGATATTTAGTAACAAATTCGCTAAATTCGTTTGAAAAATTCCAAATCGACTCGTGTTTCGCCTCTACACGAGGCATCCTCAGGAAATATAGTCTGGCTGCTAACTGACGAGCCCTCTACCGACGTGTTGCCGATCGGAGAGCTGCGCTGCACACAGCTGAGCATTCAAATACTGTTTTTTATAATTTTTGTGTTTGCCTGTTTGTTCGTGCACGCGTATTTCTGAAACGGTTATCCGATGATGGATGTGGTTTTCAATTATGTGTTGTGTATGACTCAGGGCAGGATCTGACTTTCGATTTTTTCAATAAAAAAAATTAGGCATAAAAAAGTTGTGTTGACTTTTAAAAATACTACCCTTTTGCATATTGGTTTAATGCATGCATATCTCATTCATTAATGATTGGATTTTGAGAAATATAACAAATAATGTTCTACCATTGAAAATTTCATTTCAATCGGTTCAGTACTTTCGGAGATTAGCATGGTCAAAGAGACGTTTTCGGCATGACGCATGTAATGTAAACACAGTTTTAACTTTTTCTATGCATAAGCGAAACATTGATGACGAGTGATGAGTTAAATACTCGTTGGAGATTTAAATTTTGACTAAGAATTTATTATTTGTAGTTGTAAAAGGTATACCAAATCGTAAAAAGTAGGTAATATCGAACATGAAAAATACTGAGTGCTGTGTATTGTTGTGTATACGCTTGGCCACGGAACATCACGGTACATTTTTCTGAAGATAGTTTTTACCTTTACAGTTCATCAATGTTAGTTTATCATCATGATCATTATCATAATCAACTGTTATTCTCCTGTCCGTATCCCTCTATAACCAGGGTCAGTATCATCATCATCATCATCATCATCGTACCGAAAAAAGGTTGTCTTAATCACAAAGCTGCCTGCCCAGGGTGGCTAGTCGTACTGATATCGTTAAGTCCCTAGGTATATACTACTTCTCATCTCTTGGTTACCTTTTACGACATTTAAAATGGCATATCTTGTACTCTTACCATTATCTCATCTCATTTCATTACTTTTGCAGCGTGTTTGCTTGATAGGAGGTGCTACTGATTCCGTAGGCAAAGGCATGTAAAACTATTTTTATAACTAGACCGCGCACAAGCCTTGCTCTGAACAGAATGACAGTCATTGCCACTACGATACGTAAACGTAGGTACTAGTGACTGAGCAAATTATTTCTGGCGTCGTTTTTAAGTTTTCGTGTCATAATCATAGCCCAAAAAATTACCACTGCATGCCATGGGCCACACTTTCGTCTTGAGGCTCTGCGGTATCTTTGACGAGAAGATATTTCGAAGCTTTAAGAACAACCTACAATGATATAGGTATGTCACGAAATTGATATCACAGATACTTTCTCTTTCTTAGTCTCTACTATCAAAAGACTGCTTGTTAAAAAAAATGCCTAGCGTAGATATGATGTAGTTACTGTGTTTGTTTTTGTTATTTGTCTTAAAAAGTTTTATGATTATTGCGCAAGTAGGAGCTTTTTATAATATTGCATACCGTGTACTCGTCAAGTAGGTTGAACATATGATTAATAGGTACCTTTTTGTCTAACGAACTTGTATATGAGCAACAACCAGTTTTGAGAACCTTAATAAAAAAAAATACAGACTTTTTACTGCTTATAGTACCTATAGTACCTACAAATAACAATGAAAACAACACTAAACAATATCACACAAAATTAAACTTAAATAAGTTAGGGGTTATCAAAAATGAAATACAGTGTCTAAAAAAATACGGTGTTTAATCTGGTTATTCATGAACTGTTCGATCTCGTAATTATATTTACTCACTAACGTGGCCTTTAACTTTCTCTGAAAAAGTAATGTCAGTCATCTGTCAATAATCTTCCTAAAACATTCCTGTGTTTTAGGAAGATTATTATAAATAGATGGTGCCATACAGAAGATTCTCTTGCGCAACAACGCGGTATTGGAGAACTGTAAGTAGGAACTGAGCCTGGGTCTCAATCTCAACCGCAAAGTCAAAGTCAAATGTTTTTATTTATTCAGATTTTTAGGATCATTTTGAAACGTCAAACCTACCGCCTGTTCGGAATCGCGACCAGCACACAATAAGGAGAAAGGCAAGCACCTCGGGCTGGTTAATTTTTTGATGATCCATTCAACATTTAGGTACAGTGTTTATAATAATTTAATAACATTACAAGTGTTACCTACATCATAAACCTAAATAGACTTAATATTATATTAAAACATTAATTATTACATAACTACATAATGGGCAGTTTTTTAACATTGAGAAATCACCATTTAACTGTCAACTGGTAGGTATAGCAATATCGGGCCACGCGTTCTTATCGTCGATATAGTCACTTATTTTGTAGTAGGCAATTTTAATTAAATTATGCTTTATATACAATCTGAATTTTCGAGCAGAGTTTGGTGGCGCTTTGAGGAAGCTTATTATAGAATTGTACACAGTTTCCTAAGAATGAATGATTTACTTTTCCTAAGCGATACCTAGGTATGTCAAGTTTAATTTTATTTATAGTATTAACACTGTGTACAGTACTTCTTTTACTAAACTCATCAATTTTCCTGTGAGCGTGCATTAGATTTTCATAAATATATAGAGAGCTGACTGTAAGAATACCAATCTCTTTAAAACGTTCCCTGAAAGAGTCACGAGTTTTCAATTTATAAATTGCCCGTATAGCTCTTTTTTGCAGGATAAAAATGCTTTCGATATCTGCTGCATTTCCCCATAAAAATATGCCATAGGACATAACGCTGTGAAAGTAACTAAAATAAACTAACCTCGCCGTAGTTTCATCAGTATGATGCCTTATAGTACGTACTGCATAAACTGCCGAGCTTAGCCTGCTAGCTAATTGTATCAATATGAATACCCCATTGCAACTTTGCATCGATATTTAAACCCAAGACCAAGTAGTTGCTTCCATAAAGTTAAGTATTACCCCATTTAAGATAATGTTAGCATTGCTGACATTATCTTAAATGTTAAATGTCTAAAACGTTAGGCAAGGTGAATCTAATGCATTTGATTTTTTTCTCATTTAATAAGAGGTTATTTTCCGTAAACCAATCAAGAACTCTAGCTAGAGAAGCATTTACACAATCATAATTATCTTTAACCCTATCAACTCTAAATATTAATGAAGTGTCGTCTGCAAACAATACAATATCACATAAATCCCCTACACAGGAAGGAAGATTATTGACATAGATTATAAACAAAAAAGGCCCCAAGATTGACCCTTGTGGTACACCGATGTTAGTGGATGTTCCCGAAGATTTGTTACCGCAATAAGCTCAAATATGTACTTATGCTCTGTCAAGGCTACGTCACCATTTTATTGCACAGTTATTAGAAGGTTTTCTTTAAACCTATAACTTGACCCCTAGTTTACATAAAAACGGTAAAATCATTAAAAAAATGGTGCTTCTTCGTTCATTTGTTAGGATATCTTTTTTCAAATTATATTTTTTTGTCATATCACAGAAACGATGAAACAATATAACTAGTAGTTCGCCCCAAACTGAGATCTCGTGATGTCTGGTTTGTGATGGAGATTATTTCTCAAATATAACGTAATTAACAAACGATAAATCAAATCATTACACCTTTCTCTCACCATTTACTTTACATAAAGCACTTTTTTCTCGAACTCTCTTTATTCACCTGAGTGTTCGAGGCTCTCTCTTGTTGATAACGTAATGTAATATCCTTTCTAATATGATACGAAGGTTGATGTAGTTTTGAAAAGAGCTCTCAAAACTGTTGCCTTAGTAGTTGGTTTAAAAGTCTACCCCTCCAGCCCACAGATGTCGTAAAGTCAACCAAAAAGGCATCAGTTTTTTTTTTGTAAGCAATACTTTATCTGTGAGCACCAATTTGTCTGCTTAGCGTGGTGATAATGGCCGTACCTAACAGTTATAGAGGAAGTTCTTTCCACCTTGTGGTGGACAATAATGTACTGTTGTGTTTGTATATGGAATATGCGCAGTCAAAAGCCTTGCAAGACACCCCAAAAGTGATTCTCGGAATTTATCGACACCCTTCCCTATTGAGTGAATAACAATAGATAAATAGATCAGTTTTAATAAAATTTCGATAACAGTCTCTTATCTTCAGGACCTGATTGATGATCATCCTTTGCCCTTTCTTCTTAAAAACCAAAAAGGGCAAAAATAAACTTATTTTGAAACCGGCAGTCTCAACCCCTAATTCTTATGATATTTCATAATTTAACACATATTCAAGACTTCAATCTTATTTACCCATTTTGCAACACTCGAGGTGAATACACGAGCTGAAACCACCCCTGGTTTCAGCGAGTAAAAAGAAAGTGAAATTGTGGAGTCAACCCCCTTTTACAGTCTATCCTACATGAGATAAGTGTTTTAACCCCTTAACGCGCCTCTTTGTTACAAAAACCACCCCTAATCAAATGAAAAATATATATTAAATATATATGTATACTACAGTCGATACTCTTTCTAATGACACCCCAATGAGTGTCAAAAAATACTCGTAATGATTGATGAGTATATTATTATCTTTATCATATTATCTTTGCACGTTAAAAAAATTAAAATGATCGGATCAGTCATTCAAAAGATATGGGTTTTTTTTTTTATTTATTGAAAAAAACTAAACACTCAAAAACTACACTACTTATCAAAAATCCCCCGCGATTATCAAATTACATTTCCGTTATCTCAATTCAGTTTAAATTTCATGAAAATCGGATGATCCGTTCGAGAGTAATGCCGTCACAAACATTGCCTCATATATGCATACATATATGGCATGTATGTACATGTATGCCAGATTTCCCAAATTAACTCTGAGATCTCGTTCGGAGAGTTCACTCAATCAATTATATATATAATTCTAGTATGTACTATAAGGTTAAAGATAAAATTCATTATCAAATAAATAAAAATAATTAGTACAATTAAACCAACTATATAGGTAGGGAAGCAGTCGGGTTACTTAAGGAAAACTTAATATAAGGACCTAGTATATATATATAATATACTAGTATATATATATAATATACTAGTATATATATATAATATACTAGTATATATATATAATATACTAGTATATATATATAATATAATAGTATATATATAATATACTAGGTCTATATGTAACTCAACTGTTCCAGATCAGTACCAGACGTAAGCGAGCCCTAGACTAGGCTGTATTGTCACGCTGAATAGCTATGCTGATTCGCTTGCCTAAATAAGAGCCAACTCTTGAGTCACGTGTCACCACAATAAAAACCCACAGGCTTATTTATATATATATATAGGCTATTCATACATTATTATACAATCAAACAAACTGAGTATGATTGATTTAGAATGTTTTTTTTGTAGTAACAACAATTATCGACCTTTATAAAAAAGTGAGGTAAATAAAATGATAGGCGTTACGATCAATTGCAATAATTGTTCACCGCAAAATGACTGTATCGGCGGGGCATCCGATCCAGAGGATGGGTGTCGCGGGCATTGGATTCATTCTTTTGAATTAAGATGTTACTTTTGACACTTAGTGTCAGCCCAGCCACGTTACGATAGGACCCGGTGTCGGGACATCGGAATATTCTCACGACAGCTCATTGAGGACAGATAGCTCAGTCCAATGAGTTGGTGAACGAGTTGTGTGACCGTTTGAGATTTAAAACCCGTCATCCAGGGTATATACTTGGGGTTTTTAAAAAAGTCTGCTTATGTACCCGAAGATAAACTAAGTACTTAAGAAACGAAGTCGCCGAATCTATAAGGACAGCATGAAATGGAGTGTGATGTCAAATAAGCTAGGTACCAATAAAATATACTTACAACCATACCTCAAGAACTTCACTATGTAATCCTAAAAAACAAACACCTAAAAAGTAAGATCATTTCAGGCGTTATTAACAAACGATAAAAGTGTGCTTTCGTTACACCTTGCTTACCTCACTTATGCACTCTTTTTCTTAATTCTCTTTATTCACTCACTGTTTAAGGCTCTCTGTTGTTGCTAACTTATTGTAATATCTTTACTAACATGAAACAAATGTTGATGCCATTTTGAGAAGTGGTCTCAAAACTTACCTTAGTGGTCGTGGTTTAAAAATGTACCCTTTCTGCCCACGGATGTCGTAAAGTCAACCAAAAAGGCAGCAGCTTTTTCTTTGTAAACAAAACTTTCATTGTGAACACCAGTCTGCTAAACGTGGTGATAATGGCCGTAGCTAACAATTGTAGAAGAAGTTCTTTCCACATTGTGGTAGACACCCCAAAAGTAATTCTTGGATTATATCGACATACATTTATAGGATTATATCCCTATTGAGTGAATAAAAATAGATAAATAGACCAGTTTTAGTGAAATTTAAATGTTTTTATTTTTTACAAGACGTGTTGATAACCCTTTGCATTTTAAACACCACCCCTAATAAGGGCAAAAATAAACTTATTTTGGAATCTGCAATCTCACCCCTATTTCATATGATATTTCATGTTTTAACACATTTTCAAGACTTGAATCTTATTAACCCCTTTTGCAACACTTAATGTAAATACAGGGGTGGTTTCAGCAAATTTAAAGAAAGTTAATTGTTAACCCCCTTTAACAATCTATCCTGCATGAGACAAGCGTGTTAACACCATAACCATAACATTTGTTATGAAAACCAGGGGTGTTTTTTTTTTAAAGTAAAATATATATTTTATGAATGTGCAGCCGACATTCTTACAAATGACACCCTACGAGCCAAAAATATTCTTGTCTCACTTAATAACACCCCAAATTCTCAAAAACTACCCTAGTGTTAAAAAATCGTCGTAACGATTGATGAGTACTATTATAATCTCCGAATGTTCAAAATTTTGAATTGATTGGATTATTCAAAAGGTATGGGCGAAAAAATGTATTTATTTTCACCCTAATATTTCAAAAACTACCCCACGTGTCAAAAATCCCCCGCGACAATCAATTTCTATATACTTTATCTCTTTACAGTTAAAATTTCATGAATGTCGGATAATCCGTTCAAGAGTTATGCCGTCATAAACATTGTCACATACATACATACATACATACAGGGCCGGATTTCCCAACTTAACTCGGAGTCTCGTTCGCTTTGCTCACTCTATCAAAAATTCAATTAAAGATTTACCTGAAAACAGAAAGTGTTTAGTAACAAATGCAAACTATTCTCATATTTGAAAAAAACAAATCTTTCAATTGTATTCAGTTTTCAGCTTGATATCTAAAGTAACTGCCCTAAGATTCAATCGGTGATCTTATCGCTAAGAACGATACTTTCAAGAACTTCTAGAAACATGAATACAAAACCGTACTGGGTAGAGTAAGCTCATCCCATCCCCAAGGCTTACTCCAAAACAACATAAGGTGTCGTGAGACACTTAAATTGAGCTCGAGAGACGCCAAACTCACACATGAAAATAATAATCATTTAACTCACAAAATGACGTCGTTTGCACGCATTCTGTCTCCATCTCAAATCGTCTATGAAACAACGCACCAAAACCATGAGCCTATGGATTACAAAAATTATAGATATATATCTTACAGGACATTCATTTCACATTATCCTATAATTATGATCCTAGACTTATCACGATTGAAAGGCGAAGCCGCCATGACGGTAGTGATAGCCTTACGGTAGTTTATGGTGTAGTGCTAATGATGATAGCAATGGCTACTACTGCTGCAGAGCTACGCCGCGCCGCGTCGTCTCCACTGTGGCGCTGCGCTGGCATGGCGTGACGCGGCGGCTCGCCTCGGCAGGTACGGCGTATTATACAGCGGAACTGTAATTTACGACTGCTCTAAATTACGTAGATTTACTGCGCTCCTTTATTGGCCCGCTTCGGCCCCTCCCACCCACTCTACTCTCACCCTCCTTTTATCGAGAACTGAATTGCAGGTTAAAGTTGCATTCGCTGTGTTGTGGAGTTTGATCAATCGCGACGTAGAACAGGAACCGTTTAATCGAACATTTGTTAAAATTGGAGTATCGTTTATGAAAGGTAAACGTCAGGTCAAATTGACGCTTTTTCGCCGGAAAGAGACCCGAGTTTTGGAGGCATTGAAACATTGAAAAAGACTCTAATAACGTCTCCCCTTTGGCAGTGGCCTCTCTCAAAGAACACACCTCCAGATTGGTAAAACGTGTGCTAGATTTATGTATCTCTCTGTAACAGTACTATCATCTGCATTCCCAAAAGTACCTACATGAAGCCATTAATGTGCAGCAGGAATAGAGTTGTAGAGGGAACAGACCCTTGAGGAACACCAGCGTTGATGGAAATATAGTCTCGGGAGCAGCCACTTCTGGTGGAGCAACATTCAGGAATAAAATTCAGGAGGTAAACCGTACGCCAGAAGTTATAATTCAGCAAGTTTGCGTGCTGAACTCGCAGTCAAATGCCCTTGAGACGTCAAAAGATAAAGAATAGCTATTACTTCTCCATGTTTCTCAATAGCATGCTCACAAATGCGTGTCGTACTTCGCAGTCGGTAACCGTTGCTGGTCCAAGTCTGCCGGCTGAGTGCGACGAGCTTCGTTGTATCCTGATTGCCGGCATGGATTAGTTAACCAAACGACATTCTTGTGTTTACCCCACCAATGGGAGACTTATAATGGAGACTGTGAGGATCCCGATCCCCCCCCCCCTCACCTTTGGCACGCTACTTGGGCTCCTGCTGCCTGCCAATCGGTTGGATCCAGCTTGTCACTAGCAATAGTCCCGGAGGGTTTTCCTCAGAAGTCGCCTCCGGTCTCACACAATGCAACTGATACTCATCTAACCCCCAAAGGCACTCCGGCGCACCAACGGAACACAGCGAGCTGCTTGGCACCGGACTGTTTTGACAGACAACGTTTTAATTTATCAAAAATAAATTATAAAGTTTCTAGTATGTATACATAACAAGCGTCACGCCGAAAACGTCTCATGGACCACGCAAATCTCCGAAAGTTTAATTATTTAGTTACTGAACAGATTTCAATAAGAATTTTAAAATTCAGATCTTGTAATGTTTAGGTTAACATAATTTGTTTAATTTTTTAAATCGAATAATAAATAAAAAAGATATGCATGCATTAAAACAAAATACCACAGGTGTACCTCTAATATTAAAATCAACTAAATAAATCAACTTTTTTACGTTTATATTTTTTCGAAAAAATCGACCCTTGAACCATACACAACATCACCGAAAACGACATCCAAATCGGTTATTCCATTATAGAAATACGCGTGCACAAACAAACAGACAAATAGTAAAAAAATCTAAAATCTTAAAATTTGTTTGTTCTTATTTTTTTCGCGTATCTACGATTTGAATTACGAACGTATAGTATAGATTATTGTTCAAGTCCATTTGTCTAGTCATCTTACCAAAGTCTGTCGCCATCAAAACAATTCTAAATTGTTGTGTTCCAGCATTTAGAGGTTAGATAGCCAGTTCCTCAGACTGTTGAGAATTCCGGGTCAGTGCGCTTCCATCTTCGGCATTATCATTATATCTTGTAAACCAGGTGAGATGAAAGTCAAAGCTACCCATCGTATAAAAAAATAAAAAATGTGCGTTGATGGCCAAGCGCTTCCTCGTCGTAAAAAAAAAAGTAAGTTCCCTTAACAAAGTTAACCATTTACGCATCGTATACGAACTATTTATGAAGCATTATCGTATCTGCCTGGTGGCTTTTATTATTCTGAAAAGTGCATACTTAATTAGGTTATTATATTATGCAAATCACTCCGGTAACACTGATTCTGCCTACTTAGGTAAGTACCAACTATAAAACGCCCGACTTGTTTCGGTAACATTTAAATGTGGAGCTGTTCCATAGAGTTTATTGTGTGTGTGGAACGCTATGTTACTCGAATATGTTGCATAGTTATAATGACTACCACCATTATTTTTACGACAATGTGTTGGCATGGCCATGTTCGGGAATGTCTCTATATTTTCGAAACCGCGATGTTTGTTAAAAATAACCCAGAACATATCTGTATTCGACCACGCAATAGAAGGGACACCAATACAATTTGTGTAGGTACAGTCGGGGAGCCGGTGCTCTCCAGGTTCTAATTCGCGGGGCTTTTGATTGAGGTGACACGTGATCTGTTCTTCCTGCTGACTCTTGTACTTCGGCCAGCAAAAATGTAATGCTATCTAGCATGCACCCAGTTTCTTGATCTCACTTACGTCTGTTCTGTTCTGGAACATATTTTGAATTAGGCACATTATGCACTAAACACATTATTTCGCCAGCTCTAAGAGTACCAGGGACGCTACCGCCGACGGCGAAGCCGATCTCCATTGACTTAAAATTAGCTTCATGAGAACTAGAAACGATTTTTACTACCGGGTATGTGTCATATCCAAAATGGCGTTTCCCATCTCAAAAGTGTACACATGTTATGAAACCTATCCGTTCAGTACATTTTTCGGTAAAAATCGTTTCTAGTTCTCATGAAGCTAATTTTAAGCCAATGGAGATCGGCTTCGCCGTCGGCGGTAGCGTCCCAGCTAATAATCGTTGATCGTAATGACGTCTAATAATTTTACTTTGTCATGTTATTCGACTTTGTGGGACACCTACCAGACACGCGAGCTTATCGTTCACTTAGGTACTTACCTCTTGTTTTATTATATTTAGATACCATGCTACGATTATCTCAAATGATCTCTAGATAAACACTCAGTTATTCTGTCAGTCATTAAACTATTATTCGAGATTACGCGGGTAGAGCGAGTGATTTTACAGTGCAAACCCATACAACTGACTATAGATCTGAGGGCATGGAGCCGAAAGTTGGACTCTAAACCCTAGGTCCTCTACCTAGGTGGGTAACGTACCTTATTTTCTTTTTCGAAAACAAATTCTTGTACAGTTACCTATTTTTGACCTAACAACGGTCTGTATCGGCCTGGCAATATATAATATAGCAATAATACAGGCATCTCTCTACCCTTTTGATGTCGTAACAGGCGAGTAAGGGACACCCGGAGCATAACACTATGAAGATTTGGGTAAAGTAAGTTAAGTACCTACCATCATATTTGACCCGGCAGCACATATTTTACCTTTAGCTACCTACCCACCTGCGTTTCTCTGAGAGCTTTGTTTTCTCATTTTTTGTTAGATACCTACTTGTTATCATATTTTCATGCTATATTCTGAATAATATAATCGCGTGAAGAACAGATCCTTTTAGCACATGGCATTGTTCACTGACCGGCAGTGCTAATAAAATTGCGCGGTTTCCGCGCAATTGTATTCCTGTTACTCACATGTTACGAACTTTACTAATTTTTGAGTGTCCTTATGAGTCCGTTTGGTTAAGCCCAAGTCAAAAGCATCATTGCTGTAAAATGTTCTTATTATGATCTCTCACTATGTACATTTCGATAAGTATCTTACTCATTTTCTCGAGCCGCAGTTGTGGCCAGACGTTTCGGGATAAACCAGTCGATTGGAGTCCGATGGAGCCAACCCGAAAGGGGGATGATTTACGCCGCAATATAAACACCGTGACGCCACGAAACGGCTCCGTTTTAGTACCTACGACCCCGTACACATTATCTGTTTTACGAGTACCTACGGGCTTTAAAGAACACATTATCAGTTTTATCAGCAAAAATTCCCCTAAAGAGATAAAGGTTTACTCGTATGTAAATAAATTAACCAGTATTGTGTGTTTGGAATTGTCTAGGTAAAGCAAACTCTGGTGTACGGCCGTGTCGGTGGTAAATCAATCTTGTGTGTTCCGTAAAAGGGTTTATTGAGGGGACGCGTCTCACAACAGATAATAGAATTCGTAGGGCACATGTTCGGAAATACTTGACGGATTTGTGGTAAGCTTCATTATCAGAAAAAAAACAAATAGAAGGATGGAATTAAAAAGAAGGGCTAGCTGACTTTTTTCAATAAAGCTATGTGCACTGTGCACATTGGACAATTGCAAATATTCTGGCGGTGAAGGAAAACATCGCGAGACCCTGGGAACTAAGAGCTTACTACGGCGATGATATGCAAGCTGTCTAGGCTAGTTCAGGACCCTATGGATTCAATATGTTATACCTACTGTTTTTGTGTCAAATAAATGATTTTATTAGTATAAAAAAAAACATTCGCTTTCGGAATATAACTACCATTTTTGGTTTTGATTTGGAGATGACCCAGATTCCATTTATATACTACTTTTTATTTATATACCAGCTGACTGTGCCCGTGCTTTGCTACGGTACGTAATCTATACTTATACGGGTTAATTTAAGCCTATTAAACTCACAAATAATGTGGCTTTCAATTGGTAAGAATTATCAAAATCAGTTCAGTAGATCCAGAGATTACTGAACAGAACTCACAAACTCTACGTCTTTATAATATTAGTATAGATGAAGATTATATTCCACAGAGTTTTTTTACACTTTTGATTATTGGAGTTTTAGTTAGGATCCCTATTTTTTTTAAATATAATACAGCCTATATCACCCGGGGATAGTGTAGTTTCCCAACGGTGAAAGAATTTTTCAAATCGGTCCCAGTAGTTTCGTAGCCTTTTTAATGAAAACAAAGTAACAATCAAATCTTTCCTCCTTATAATATCGTGATAAATTCCGAAATTTCGCTATCCGTGGGAGAGCTAAAGTGTAAAAAGCAATAAACAGCAAAAGCTAAAAGCATCGCTCTCAGAATTAGCAAGCTGAAGTGGCAGTGGACAGGCCACATAGCTCGAAGAACCAATAACCACTGGGGAGTAAATGTTCTCGAATGGCGACCACGATTAAACGCAAAACGGAGTGTGGGGAGACTCGATGGACTTATAGACCGATGACATTGTGTCGGTTGCGGGGAATCGATGGATGGAGGTGGCTCAGGGTATCCCCATCGACACTACAATTAGCGTATGCTAATTGTAGTGTCGATGGGGGGATGCCTATGTTTAGCAGTGGACGCATGTGGGCATAAATGATGATGATGATGATACATACATAAGGGGGTTCGGTACCTAATAACCTAATAACGTTGTTGTTATTAGGTACGGAACGATGTCAATGATTGACATCGGCAGGTGTAGCGTACCTGCCTACCTTTCTGTTATTTAAGGAAATATCCAACCCTATCCAACCTTCAATTAGGTAAATTGAAGAAGCTTGGATAGGGTCAGGCCCCTCATTAACGTCTCTTATCGTATTGTGTGTGTATATGCCTACGCAGTCGGCAGACAAAGACCATCACCCCCTGGAGGTTTATTATGATTTAAAGCTAAAAGTAGCGTAGAGTAAGCGTAAGAAAGTGTTATCGGTCAATATCAATATAGATTGGCCAGTGATTTGGGGTGAGCGTCAAAATCCATAAATACGTGAATACTCAAATCTGTACAACAATAAGCTAAAATTAATTGACTTTTCGCAGAATTTTACTTAGTGTACGGATAAACAGTGTAATATTTATAAACATAAATTAGAATTGGACTACATGTATACTAGTATTATAAATATTTTAAGAGAAAGTGCTATGCAGACCTTGTTAATAAAAAAGCTAAAAAACGTAAAAACTTAATTGGATGGAACAAATATGTAAGTAGTACGGGAGTGGGTGTCCTATGGTAGACCTAACTGTGGCAGAATATATGATGATATGCATCTCAGTAGAAATTTTCTGTAGAGCCATGCCTTATGCCTTCGCATCATGTTCGATGCTGAGAACTATCTTGGAAAGGAATGTATCAGGTTCTCTAAGTTCTATAAAGGTTAGTATATAAAAGGGTTCTATAAGTCATTCACATTTGCCTCATGATTTTATGAAAACTATTGTGGCACCACAGTGGTCAAGAACAGAACAGGCGATGTTTCTGATAAAGGTAACTATAGGCCGATTTCTTTAGCTACTATCACATCCAAAGTTCTAAACCGGCTTCTGGATAAACAACTGGCCAAGCATTTACAACTTCACGATGGGCAGTTCGGGTTTAGGCCTGGATTGTCCACCGAGAGTGCTATATTCGGTTTGAAGTACACAGCAAGGTATTATGTGGATAGAAGGACGACAGTCTTTGCTTGTTTTCTGGATCTTTCGCGAGCTTTTGACACACTTTGTTACAGTATACTGTGGCGAAAGCTTCGTGAAATCACTCTGCCCAAAGAAATATGTGCTCTTTTACTGCATATCAATGATATGCTATCTAGTGGTAGCATCCATTGTTATGCAGATGATAGTACTGTGGACAAAATCTACATGGGCCGTGCCAATATCCCTCGTTCAATTGTTGATGAGAGCCGAAGAAAACTTGTGCCTGAGATCGAGGAAGTGTTAACCAGAGTTTCTGACTGGGGAGAATTGAACCTGGTTAAATTCAACCCTACGAAGACACAAGTCTGCACGTTTACTGACAAGAAAAATCCCTATACTGTAGCTCCGCAATTTCAGAACACGCCTCTTACCATCTCTAGTAGCATTGTATCGACATCTCCAGCGATGTTCAGTTCCGTAGTTACCTAGAGGATAAGGCAAAGCTGGCATCCAAAAAGCTCGGTGTGCTCAATAGGGCAAAGTGGTACTTCAGTGCGGGGCAGAGACTGCTTCTTTATAAGTCGCAAGTCCCACACCACATGAAGTACTGTTGTCACCTTTGGGCAGGAACACCTGAATACCAGCTTAAGCCGTTTGACTCGGTTCAAAGACGAGCTGTGAGGATTGTTGACGATCCCATACTCACAAGTGGTATTGAACCTTTAAGTCTCAGGAGATAATTTTCCTCACTGTGTATGTTCTACCGCTTGTATAATGGATTGTGTTCTGAGGAATAGTTTGATATGGTGCCTGCAGCCTCTATTTATCATCGCACCGCTCACCATCGACAGAGATTTCATCCACACACTTTGAACTCAATGCCGTCGCGCACCGTGAGGTTCAAGAGGAACTTCCTCCCGCGAACTAATTAATTGTGAAATGATCTCCCTGCAGAGGTTTTTTAGGGTCGGCAATGCGCAAGTAATGCTTCTGGTGTTGCGAGCGTCCATAGGCGACTTCTCCACACCTTTTTAACTTGTATGTGAATGGGCTAATAGATGGTCTCAGCAGGCAACCTATTGGATGCTATGTAGACGAAACTTCTATGAACAATATTAGTTACGCTGATGATATGGTGCTGCTGGCACCATCTATCAGTGCACTTGGAAAATTACTAATGCTGTGCGAAACATATGGTAATAGTCATGGCCTGCAATTTAATGTAAAAAAAGTGAATACATGGTTTTTGAAACTAAGGGAAAACACATTGAAGATGTGCCACCCGTATTTCTTAATGGAGTTCCCTTGGAACGGGTCAGACACTATGAATATCTTGGTCACATTGTTACTGAAAACTTAAATGATGAGTTAGATATGGAAAGGGAGCGAAGGACGTTGACCGTAAGAGCTAATATGTTGGTTCGTAGGTTTGCTCGATGTTTAAATGAAGCTAAAATTACACTGTTCAAAATTATATTTGCATTCTACACGAGCAGCCTATGGTCCACATATACTCAAAAAGCGTTCAACACCCTTCGTTTTCAATATAATAATGCATTTAGGATGTTGTTGGGGCATCCGCGATTCTGCAGTGCGTCAGGCATGTTTGCCGAAGCACGCGCTGATGGCTTCCATGCCTGCATGCGCAAAAAAGTCGCATCTCCCTTACACAGAATACGCGGAGCCAATACTATCCTAAATACTATAGCTGTTATGTTGGATGGTCGTTTTCAGGCACTGTAGTCAGGCAATGATGGGATAGGAAACTATTCCACCATTGCTTGATAACTGTGAGTGGCTCTGCCTTAATTTCCCACTTATATGAAAAAAAAATGTTATTACTATTTTTCACACAATCTTAAATATAATACTAACACCTAGAGTAAGTTTACTAACACTCTATGGATCTAAGTTATCTGAATTAAATGAATTTATTATTATTATCATTAACGAATGTCTGCTTTTTCTTCTAATTGAAATATTAATGGTTGAAGAAGCTTTTGACAGAAAGGCAGATATAAAAAACTCAGCTTTTTGTTATAGGGTGAACATTTATTCAGTTTTATGCAAAGACAATTAAAGTTAAAAGACACACTAAAGATTTAATCATAATAAATTTTGTTTTTTTTTCACAACACCGTAAAAAAAAAAAAAAAACTCCCCTACTCCTAGGAGACGTCTACCTACTAGGAGAAGTTTTTTGTTTTCTGTAGGATTTCATTTTTTTTTTCGGAAATACAGACCTATCTTTACTAATCAGACTACCCAGTCCTCTCCGCCTATGCAAGACAAAGCCGTAAACCACTGCTTCGATCTCCTCAGACGATGGGAACGCGACAGGGGAACACGAGTATTCACTAAAGCTGATACCTCCTATTTGCTCAAAAGTCTAAATTAAAAGTGAAAGAGGAAAGCATCGGTTATTGGGCTCTTTAATCAGCTGATCCCGCTCTAAACTTATGCCACGGGATGAGTTAACTAAATAATATTACTAGATACTTTTGACTTGTCAACTGATCCCGTTTTCAAAAAAAGTTGCATGGTATAAGGGCTCGCGAGGTCTACTGTTTTACCAGAACCACTAGTTTAGTGTTTGTTCTAAATCCCAGTAATCTCACCTTGCGACTATTTAAAAAACCATTACGCGGACGATGTCGCGGGTAAAAGCTAGTTCATTATATTTTTAAATTGTGGGTTACACCAAAAGCTCCCTTTTTTGTACAGTATCAAACCCTGTTCGTGGCGCTACAAATTATTACCTAAATAGCAAAATTGGTCTACGTGTTCCGTATCTAGCTAGATATTGGAAATGTTTTATTTAATTTAGTCCAGTCCATGGCAGCAGCGGCGGTGGATGGCTCATGCTTTATCTGCGATCAGGCCCCGCCCTTATCATTCGCTTGCCTGCAGTACCTACCTATACGACAGTAGGTATGTTGGTATACTAACTGGCAAGAAAGCTGTGGCGTGGAGCCAGCGCCGCCGCCGCCACAGTTCCATCATGGCTGCCGTCGGCCGACGAGTCGCATTCAATATACCCCAATGAAAACCACTTTAATTAATTCACCGGCTTCACAATCACACGAGGCCAGGTCGGCCTTTTACGTTTATTGTCTCCATATCATTTTCAAGCTCTTGATTTCTCCAGAGTGTCACTGGCGGAGGAAATTAGCTTTTAATGTGTCGTGCGTTTTAGTATTATGATTATTTGATGCGTTGTACGCAACTTTTCACTTTTGTTTATAGCGGGCATTCGTTTTGGCTAGGCGTATTTTTTGGGTGTGTGATTGGGGCTCATAATATATTCCAGTGGGGAAAATACGTTTTTTATCAGCAACAGATTTTTATTCGTTTATAGGTATGAATATTATAAGCATAGAAAAAACACATAATCCTCTTGTTAGTAGGTACAATACAATGATAGGATTATGTTCATGTTAAATAGAGCTCTGTTATTATTATAAATATGAAGGTTTTGCGGGGCCTGCAATACAATTTTTTACTTTGTGTAATCACTGTAAGTCTGTAAGCTGTAAAATGAGGCTATTTTTTGTTGTAATTATTGTTCGAGTGTGAACACAAAAAAAAAATTATAACCAAACAGGGCTAAGAAAAATCCCAAATTAATAGTGCTCTGTTATTTTTATTAATATGATAGTTTTGCGGGGTCTGCAACACAATTTTTTACTTTGTGTAAACACTGTAAGTCTGTAAGCTATAAAATGAGGTTTTTATTTGATGTAGGACTTGCAACTTTGTTGTAACTATTGTTTGATTTTGAACACAATTTTTTTGATAGTCAAATATGGCTAAGAAAAATCCCAAATTCATTTGTTTTATGTATTCATTTAAAATTGAAACCGCATTGAAATCAGAGCTCTTGTTTCCAAGCTACGATGCCACACCACGCACCACAGCCAGAGCCTCATTGGAATCAGAGCTCTTGTTTCCAAGCTACGATGCCACACCACGCACCACAGCCAGAGCCTCATTGGAATCAGAGCTCTTGTTTCCAAGCTACGATGCCACACCACGCACCACAGCCAGAGCCTCATTGGAATCAGAGCTCTTGTTTCCAAGCTATGATGCCACACCACGCTCCACAGCCAGAGCCTCATTGGAATCAGAGCTCTTGTTTCCAAGCTACGATGCCACACCACGCACCATAGCCAGAGCCTCATTGGAATCAGAGCTCTTGTTTCCAAGCTACGATGCCACACCACGCACCACAGCCAGAGCCTCATTGGAATCAGAGCTCTTGTTTCCAAGCTATGATGCCACACCACGCTCCACAGCCAGAGCCTCATTGGAATCAGAGCTCTTGTTTCCAAGCTACGATGCCACACCACGCACCACAGCCAGAGCCTCATTGGAATCAGAGCTCTTGTTTCCAAGCTACGATGCCACACCACGCACCACAGCCAGAGCCTCATTGGAATCAGAGCTCTTGTTTCCAAGCTATGATGCCACACCACGCTCCACAGCCAGAGCCTCATTGGAATCAGAGCTCTTGTTTCCAAGCTACGATGCCACACCACGCACCACAGATAGAGTCGCATGGGAATGCTCGATGCATCGCATCGTACACCCCATCCTTGAGGTCAATAGCTAAGAGTTGTTCTTTCCATACATTCTATTCAATTGAATCAATAGATTACCTATCTTCCATAGTAAAAATTAAAAACCGGTCGATTTTTTACTCGATTCGAAAAGCAAAACCGATTCTGTCAGATTTCAAATCATAAATAATTTGAATCTTATTTGTTTATTACTCATCACAGCGTCTTGGGATTTGGCACCAGTAGATCACTAATCCCCCTTTGTTAGCATGGGGGAATATATTTCAAAATGTTTTATCATATCTCAAATATATTCTCGAAGTTTCATTCAGGCGTGTCGGTACCTACCTCTAGGTATCTTTACCTAGCATACAATGTACATACAACAAGTCCTAATTGATCGAGTGAGCGAAGCGAACGAGATCTCTGAGTTAAGTTCGGAAATCCTGCACTGTATGTAAGTATGTGGCAATTTTGTGACGGCATAACTCTCGAACGGGTTATCCGATTTTCATGTAATTTATACTGAACGGAGCTAACGTAAATATAATTTTATTGGTACGGGGGATTTTTGATAAGTGGGGTAGTTCTTGAGATATTACGGTGAAATGAAATACAATTTTTCATCCATATCTTTTAAATGACTGATCCGATCAATTAAAAATTTTGAACATGCTGAGATTATAATAATACTCATCAAATCGTTACGAGGATTTTTTTGACACTAGGGTAGTTTTTGAGAATTAAGGGTGTTAAGTGAGACAAGAAGATTTTTGGCTTGTGGAGTGTTATTTGAAAGAGTACTGGCTGCACATTCATAAAATTTATATTTTATTTTGAAATAGGGCTGGTTTTTGTAACAAAGGGGTGCATTAAGGGGTTAAAACGCGTGGTATGTCTTGTAGGATAGACTATTTATGGGGGTTGACTTTCAAATTAACTTTCTTTTGATTTGCTGAATCCACCCCTGTATTTAAATTAAGGGTTGCAAAAGGGGTAAATTAAATTGAAGTCTTAAAAATGTGTAAAAACATGAAATATCATATGTAATAGAGTTTATAGGGCCCCTGGTTTATTTTGCCCATATTAGGGATGGGTTTTAAGATGAATGGGGCAAAGGATGATCATCAGGTCTTCTCAGATAAGAAAGGGTATTTGGAATCTCCGTACACTGGTCTATATATTTTTTAATAATTCACTCAATAGGGAAGGGTGTCGATAAAATCCAAGAATTACTTTTGAGGTGAAGTGTTATGACTGCGCATATTCCATAACAACAGTAAATTGAAAAAGACACCACAGTGTGAAAATAACTTCCTCTATAGGTAACTGTAAGATTTCTCCATAGTCATCACGCTTGGCAGACGGATTGGTGCTCACAGTTAAAGTTTTGTTATCACACAGAAATAAGCTTTCTGGTTGACTTTACGACATCCGTAAGCTAGAGGGGTAGATTTTTAAACCACGCCTACTAAGGCAACGGTTTTGAGAGCACTTTCAAAACTTGATCAACCTTTGTTTCATGTTAGTAAGGATATTATAATAAGTTAGCAACAAGAGATAGACTCGAATACTTATGGTAAGTAAGCTGTGTATTGAATGCATACTTTGAGAAATAATCTCCGTCACAAACCAGACATCACGAGATCTCAGTTCGGGGCGAACTACTAGTTATAATAGACGGAAGATGATACGGTTGATTTGGTAATGTAGGCTTGCGAAATCACGTCTCCCTTCGCCGCATCGCATATAAATCCCGCGGTAAAGAGAAACAAAAGGGACATTTATGTGTCAGTTGTGGTAAATATATCAGCGAGTGGAGTCAGAATGCGTTGACGCGGGAACTACGCCCTGGGGGACAAGCGGCGGCGCGGCGGCGGCGCGGCGAATGGCCAAGGGGAGGTCGCGTGGGTATAATATGTAGGTAGGTAGTAGGTACCTATCTGTCGCTTTGTGCCGTTTACGGTAGGTAGGTACTTGTATGAATGTGGAATGGAAGAGAGCAATTATCATTTATGCAAGTACTTCGGCGTATCTTATAGACATCTTCAGCTTTAAGATAAGATTCCGAAAGAATCCCAATGAACGCGATAGAAACATATTGGGAGCCCATTTGGTGCATACCTATTGGAGCAATTGAATACATTCTTACCTATATCTAAGGTCAAGGCCGTCATTCCAGGTCACTGTGCCATATACCTAGGTACCTAGCCTACCTATGTTACGTAGGTACGTAACATAGGTAGGCTAGGTACCTAGGTAGGTGAAGTAGACCGGCTATATCACATTCACGATCACATAGGTTTGTATTTGCGTGTTAATGTTTTTTCAAAATTACAGCACCTAGAGTAAACTAGTGGTTCTGTAGGTAGACCTCGCGAGCCCTTTCATCCATGCAAAAACCGATACTTTCCTCTTTCACGTTTATTTTTAGACTTTTGAGCAAATAAGAGTATAACTTTTAGCGTTTACTCACGTTCCCTTGGTTTGAGGTGATCAAACCTGGTGTCTACAGATTTTTCTTGCAAAAGCGGAGAGGATTGCGTAGTCAGATTAGTAAACGTCGGTATACATTTTCCGAAAAAAAAACATAAATTGAAATCCTACAGCAAACTTTTCCCCCTCCACTCCCCTTTTTTGTTTTTTATTTCTACAAAATCTTGTGTTGAATTAAATCCTTAGAGATTGACGAGTATTGATATAATCTCTGCATGTTTAAAATTTTGATCAATTCAAAATTTTAAACATGCCGAGATTATATGGATCAGCCATTCAAAAGATATGGGCGAAAAATTGTATTTTTTTTCACCCGAATATCTCGAAAACTACCCCACATATCGAAAATCACCCGCGACAAACAAATTCGATTTACGTTATCTCTATTCAGTATAAATTTCATGAAAATCGGATAATCCGTTCGAGAGTTATGCCGCGTCACAAACATTGCCACATACATACATACATGTATACATACAGAGCCGGATTTCTCAACTTGACTCAGAGATCTCGTTCGCTTCACTCACTCGATCAATAATACTGCATATACCTAGGTACTTACCTATCATTTTTAATATAGGTTCCAACTTAGGTAGGTACATTTTATTAAATTTATTTTTTATTTTTATCTCTAAAATTTCTCAAAATAATAGTTTTCGTCTACTTTTAACAATGTTATTATATTTTAATCAAAAAATATTATAATCATGTCGAAACCATCAAATAGCCTCTAAAAAGATAACGGTGTTTTTGTAAGTATATTAGCCTATTTTAAGTATATAGCTGACAGTAAGTTTTCCTAAGTTGTAAAATAAAATAAAATAAATGATTAAAAAAAAATTATGATGATTACAGATTACGAAATACAAGCGTCCTGCTTTGATGAAAAAAAAATGGTCACGTCACGTTAGGCATGCGCCATGCGCGCTGATCACTCAGCCAGATAATGAAGAAACCTATTATGTATGATATCATTGAACGCCAGCGCTAGAAACATGTAATGTATACCTACCTACTTTGAACTCATTACGACCTATGACGACACACACTGATAAGCACAACAACACTGTGAACACAAATTATTTCTTGAAGATTGTTTACTTACTTTAGTTTACTTAAGCAGACAACAAGCAGACCATTTGTGACAATTGTGTTTTTAGTCGATAGGTACAGCATGGCGGCAAAGCTAAGTGTTGCTGAAGTGAATAGCCTCCAAGGTGAGGAGTTTGTGGGTATATTCGGCAATGTCATAGAATTGTGCGCGGGCGCAGCGCGACGAGTGGAGGCGTTGCGACCTTTCAAAAGCACGATGGAAGTTTGTGTCGCCTTTTGGGAATATCTAGCTGGGATCGGCAATGAAGGTGAGCACGCTTCTTTACGTAGTACCTACCTATTTCGTATGCTCTTATTGTGTACCTACGATTCCCTTGATCTATGCATTCACTTGTGTGTGCTACAATGAAGTACCTTTGAATTGAATCCGGTTTGAAAGATGTGTTGTGGTGGTAGTATAGGCAACCTAACATGGAACAGACTCACGATCACGACATGATGAGTACCTACCTACAACTTTATGAACTTTGCGTGGGCTCCAACAAACCCTGATGTCAGACTTTATGAGCCGCCTGACAGAGCGCTTCTAGAATGCATAGGATTCATTCATTAGGTTTGGTACATAACTTTACCAACCTTATAGGTAGGTACCTACCTACCTATGTAACCGGGACCGACGCCCGCCAGTAAAGTCAACGGCAGCATTCAATTTCGCAGTAGGTAGGTAGGTACCTACCTAATCGATTACCGATCCGGTGTTTCTTTGTTCAAAACATGGCACTATAATTTAGCATGAACGGGTACGGTCATTTAATAATTCACGATTTGAATGGTTAATTAGATAAAAAGGTACGAAAATTCAAACTATGGTCCAGGTAAAACATGACTAATAGTATATATTTACATAGTACCTACTTCTTTATAATATATATATTATAATATAATACACTTTTTTTACTGTACGAAGGTGAAGCGCTTGACCTTTTTCTCACCTGGTAACAAGTTGAGGTAAGGCCGAAGGTGGAGGCGCACCTCACCCGGAATCCATAACTAACTGAGGAACTGGCTATCTTATTTCTAAATGATGGAACACAGCAATAACAACAATTCTTAAATTATTGAATTGATCGCTACCACTCATCAATTCAATAATTTATATAAATAGATATGAGATCAATTAAATAATTTAAGAATTGTTGTGTTCCATCATTTAAAGGTAAGATAGTCAGTTCCTCAGACTATTGAGGATTCCGGATGAAGTGCGCTTCCACCTTCGGCCTTATCGTAACTTGAAAATCAGATGAAATGAATGACAAGCACCTCCCGTCGTACTACAATAAAAAACGTACTTACCTAAATAAAATTGGTAACGGCCTTGTGTGTGTGAGTGACCGAATGAAAAGTGCTGCTCCGGCGCTTTTGGTGTAGCTTTAGGTTGTCTTGCATTCGGGCGGATGCGGATGGAGCGAAACCCTTTGTTTTTCTGATCTAAGAATTACGATGACTCAGTGTGGAACGATCTAAGTCTACATTGAAGGGCATAAGTCATCTGCATGGCTCCTTCTATCTCTAGTAAACTCAAAAACTATTGCACCGATTTATAAACTCTTCATCAGTAGAATGCTATTGGGTATAGCATCACTGAGTATAATAGACAATAATTTTTAAAAGGTTATACCTGTTAAGGATTAATACCAAAGTAGGTACGAATAATAGTGCCTAGTGTAGTTTTTACATTTCTACCGGCTTGGCGGCGCGGGGGCAGCGGCGGCGTTCACTGTGGCAACTTTAAAACGTTAAAAAGTTTATACTTATATAAATGTATAAAACTTTTTACCTTTTACACATATTATAGACATACAGGTACGTCTAGCCGACTAGCACTGGCAGCTATCGCTGACTTTTTTGTAGGTATTAATGTGTTCTCTAAAACGGTATAAATAACTTTGTAATACCATCAATAATTTTCGCAGTGCACGCAATGTAAGGAATTTTACAGATCATTTTCTTTAATTTTGGGTTACATTATTAGAGTTTTCGAAAGAATCCCTAATAAAACATAAAAAATAGCCCCCCTCCCTCACTCAGTGATAGGTTAGTAGGTATTACTAGTGGCTCTGCGAGCTGTAGTTAGACCTCGCGAGTCTGTCTTTGCATAGCATAAAACTGAATAAATGTTCACCCTTAAACTAAGAGCGGAGTTTTTTTTATAGGCGCAACCGCCTTTCTGTCAAAAGCTTCAAGCAAACAGTCGTTAGTGTGGGGCGAGCGCGACCTGACCTTGGCTTGTCAGATTTGTTAGATTGGTAGGTACCTCAAACGCATTTCTCATCGGTGAGCCTTTTTTCCTAATCGCGTATGACAGTATTTTATCCTATCAGTAATTTATCGAAGAGCATGGTGACTTATTAGCTTTAATAATTTGTGTGGCACCATATTTATCTTACATATTTTTTTCGTGAAGTAGGTACCTAGGTAATAATATTACATTTGATAAATTATACTGTACAGGGATATGGCGTCACTTTAAAAGTACCGTCGAGGTACGAGGGCCGTCGAAATGTATGTAAAATAATTTATGCTTCTGGCGTACAATTAAACTAGTTAGTTTAATATTAATGTACAAAGGAAGCAAACGGGTTAATCGGTAAGGAACGTTACAAACCACAGAACACTAATATCCTTACGTTACAAACGGCCTATAGGTAACTCAACTATTCCAGACCAGTACTACCGGACGGAAGCGTGCCCAAGACACTGGGTGCATTGCTTGTGCAGTAAGAAGTATTTATTGTGTAGATTGACAAACCCATTTTTATTTATATTATTCATATTTTACATCAGAATACATGACTCTATGACAGAGACAAAATGCAGCCAGAAACAGTAAAATTTGAGATTTTAAAATATGTGTTCATGACTGAATGCGACGAGTAAAACTAAGAACATACAGTATAAGGTGAGCATCTCACAATATAGCAACGGTGAAACAAACGAATGTCACAAAACACGATCGTGGCAAAACGCGATTAGGGAAATCAGCCTACCGATGAGAAATGCGTTTGAGGCACCAATCTTACAAATTGCTTGTCAGCTTGTAGGCCAGAGCTACGACAGAGCGAGCTATCCGGTATTGCTGTGCCCCTTATTAGTGCACCCCTACAGCAGAAAGCCCAAAGCAACCGTGAACTTTGTTTGGTTGCCAGTCATTCTGACAGCTAAAAAACCTACTATTTTATATAATGTCTAATTGTGGGTATTAGTACCTATGTAATGTACCTACTGGTAAAATAAAATATAATATATAAATATAAATATTACAGGACATTCATTTTACACAGCGCCATCCAGCCCCAAACTAAGCATAGCTTGTAATATGGGAACTAGATTACGGATAAAATACTTAAATACTTTTTGTAAATACATACGTACTATACAATGATACAACACCCAAACACAGAACAAACATCTATATTCATCACACAAATGTTTGTCCTGGGTGGGAATCGAACCCACAGCCTACAGCGCCGAAGGCAGAGTTACTACCAACTGAGCTATGAGGCTTGTCAAAATACCAAAGCAAATAGCTTAAATTTTTATTCGAAACGAATCCTTGGGAGTTACAGAGAAGCTGAGGATCCTGAAGCTACACCCAGACCTGGCTGGAAGACTGGCGGCTCAGGGCCAGCTGACCAAGGAGTCTACGGCAGAGCAGCGATCGGCCGGGCTACATGACCTCACGCCCGATCAGAAGGCACTCATGGACGAAAGTAATCGAAGGTTATTTTCCCGCCCGAATTACTGGGTGAATTCATATCTCTTAATTTCTCTAGGAAACTACATATTACTTATTTATCGAATGAGCGAAGCGAATGAGATCTCCGAGTTAAGTTGGGAAATCCGGCAATGTAGGTATGTATGTATGTATCATCCTAGTTCAGCCGCCAAGCAGCATTGCTGTATTTCGGTTTGAAGCTTTGAAATTTCGGTATAATGGTTGCCGGTGAAATTACGGGCACGCGAGGCTTAACACCTTTATGCCTCAAGTTGACGGGCGCAATGCAGTGCCGTGTAGGCTCTTTGTGATTGAAACTAGGTACGCAGTACGGCATTATTGTTATAGGCAAGAGATGCACTCAACATCAGGTGGACTAGGTACTTGCTTGTCCCGTCTCCTAGTTGTGTAAAAAAAAATGTATGTATGTCGAGTATCGGCTGCACATTCATAAAATTTTAATATTAACAAATGGGTGCGTTATGAGGTTAAAACACTTAATATTTCTTGAAGGATATACTGTTAAAGGGGGTTGACTTCACAATTAACTTGTTTTTTTTTATGCTGAAACCACCCCCGTATTTCCATTAAGGGGTGAAAAATATTGAAGTCATATTGAAATATGAAGGGGGCAAAGGATGACTCAGGTCTTGTAATAATAATAAGCGAGGGTATTTGAAGTCTCATGAAAACTGGCCTATTTATTTTTTGTAATTTACTTAATATTGTTGCCAAACCAAGGGTTTCGATGAAATCAAAGAATTACATCATGCAAGGGGTTTGACTGCGCATATCTCACATCAACAACACATTATTGTACCACAATGTGGAAAAAACTTCCTCTGAAACTGTAAGGTTTGGCCACAAACACCACGCTTGGCAGACAGATTGGTGCGCCCAGATATAGTTTTGTAAAAAACAGCTGCTACCTTTTTGTTGAAGCCCCTTGATTGACTTTACGACATCGGTGGGCTGGATGGGTAGATTTTTAAGTCACGACTACTAAGGCCACGGGTTTGAGAGCACTTTATATTTGAGAAATAATGTCCGTGGTTAAATACCCAACGTCAATCCAGACATCACGAGATCTCAGTTCGGGGCGAACTACTAGTTTTTAAATACATAAGTTGCTGTTTTGAGATTGTTGATTGCTAGTAAAACCACTGTTTATAATTTAATCTTAAGTTCGCATTAAAATTACAAGTGTGGCGACATCTATAGCTTTTTTACGTAAGCAGCCAATACCGTCCTTAACTTTGGAATTGTCGTGCGTCGCGCCACGAGTTTAGTAATGGGTTCAGTATTTTACTGTCAGTTTCAACAGCTAATCGGTAGATGGCGCTAAACATAAAGAATTATTACAGTCTTAATTTCTTGGTAACGTTTTTTATTAAAATTTTTGTAAACCGGTATACGCTGCCTACCATACATCATAATAATCTTATTTTCTTTTTAGTACCAATATAATCTTCACAATCATTGGATTGTGAAATTCATCATCGCGTCGTGGACCTATTGAGTATTGAGGAGTCCACGACGCGACGCTTGATGAAAACCCTATTTTAAATAACATATTAATATTATTTATATTTTTCCTACTATCTATTACTTACGCACAGATATCAGCTCACTTACGAAAGTAAAAACATATTAGTTTTTCAGATACCAAAATAAGTTCGGGTTTCCATTCATAATCTGCGCGAGAGAAAACAAAGTGCAGTCGATCATAACCGGCCTCCAATCGCGGTACAACAATACAAGAGAGCAAGAAATAAACATAGGCATTGAAGAAGTCAAGAAAATCTGCAAACTACGTATATTGGATATAATGGAAATAGTACAATCCATCTAATATCTATCTTAGCATATCAATAAACAAGTGAATATTCATTTAAATTGATGTTTAATTTGATTTGCTTGATTACTCATATTTTCTATGTTTGTGTTTTCTAAGTCTACCACAGCTTCTCGTCTTTATTGTATTTTGTCAAAGCTGTTTGTTACTGTCGCTGCTAGTGAGAACAGTAACAAAATGTTTGAAAACCTATATGGCACCTCTAGGGGATAACAGAAAGCTGTAAATAATATGTGGTATATATTTAAACATTTATTATGAGAAATTAAAATTATAAACGGCTCATAGGAGGCCTAAGGACCTCTCGATCACAGCATGGGGCTGACCAGCTACCTCGCAGAGCTCCGGAGTATTGAGGATATCCTCAAAGCCAATTTCCAGGTGCCTTCCGGTGAGGACCTCACGCTGTAGGTTGGAGCTCGGGAGAAATGGGAGATGTCCTATCTGAAAGATATAAAAAACATTTGTGCCAGTATTCTTCTTCATAGGTACCTATAGGTATCCTATACATTATTTTGATGCAAGCAGAGCACAAGAGCAATGATGTGCACGGTGGGATTCAAGCCCACAACGGACAGCTTCTTTTTTAATTATTGTTCTTTATTTTAATTAATAAAAGGTTTTATTTTTGCACAAAAGCAACACAACACGGAATGCAAGACCGACATGGGGACAGAAGACAGTAGTCACCACATCATTTTGTCAGTTTTGACCCATAAATACTTTGCTACCACTTATTTGAGGACCCCTTGAGGATAAAAAAGTGATTGATTTGATTCATTTAAAGTCTAAAAGAAAGAGGATCAATAATCATAAAAGATGGAAACAATCATTTAAAAACATCCCTTATTAATAGTAATTACAAAAGATAAACCTTGTTAGCAAACTTCATTTCCATGGACAGTTTCATCGGGGCATGAAGACCTTGGATGTTGCGGAGCATTGCCATGTTCATTTTCTCAGTGTTCATGTGATACTGGAAACAAACAAGTAAGGTAATAATGGTAATGGTATTCCTTTTTTACTTTCTCAAGGTAAGATTTCAATTTGAAACATCACATTACAATTAAGACTGAGATTAGCAAGTCATGGATGATTGTTCTTTTGCGGTGTATTGTTTATCTGAGAGGCGACTGCAGCTTAAGAATCACCTTCTGCCTCGTAAGAAACCGTTGGTTTATAACCAGTCCTGGTTTGTAACCAGGACCTGAATGTGAATTTGTCCATAGGCAACACGTCAGCCGAGGGCATATCAAGTTAGCAGCAAGACTAGCCGTGGGGTAGAGGCACATCATGTGTTGGTTTGATTTTTCAACAGAATTTGGTGGTATTGCTTATAAATATTTTTCTGTTTTCAGGTTTATATTGAAATCCTGAATCAAATAGCTGTATTGTTATCATCACAATTATAAGTGTTAATTTAGAAAAGCCAAGTCACTTAAGATAGCCTCAAAATTAAAAAAGGTTGATTATTGTCTGAGGAAGATGGACTAAATTAATCAAATATTTCCGGAACCAATGGATCACATAGACTGAATATGCACTAAGTAATCTGCATTTGTTCTAAGGAAGGAAGGTAGAAGGAAGGAACCACATAATAAGGTGGAACAGCCAATTGAATTGATATATTCAGTGGAAAAATCTAACAGTGTCACATCTGCTTAACAACATATTAAGCAAAGACACAAAATAATACAAAACTTTTAAGATAACAATAATGTATACATACTACATAAATAAATAAATAAATATTACACAGCACCATCTAGCCCCAAACTAAGCATAGCTTGGAATATGGGAACTAGATTACGGATAAAATACTTAAATAGGTACTTTTTGTAAATACATACATACTATATGATACAACACCCAAACACAGAACAAATATCTATATTCATCACACAAATGTTTGTCCTGGGTGGGAATCGGACCCACAGCCTACAGCACAGAAGGCAGAGCTACTACCAACTGAGCTATGTGGCTTGTCGTGTACTACATAGTACCTGCCAGGAAATTGAGGCACAGGGTAATTTATCATTTAGCTATATTGCTTTAAAGAGCATTTGAATTTGAAATTGCAAACTGAATTTTGAATAAAGGTTTAAGAATCAATATTTGGGCTCTGTCTGGAGCAGTGGACATTAATAGATTGTTGATCTATCATACAACTAACAACAACATAAATGTCATATCTACAATGAAGATCAATGTTTAGAAAAAAGTGCATAGTCATGCCTTCCGTGTAACATTCTAGAAGAGACGAGACAACTTGTAATTATCAGGACCATGTGTCTTTATCTGGATCAATTCATATCATTAGGTACCTAGATTTGAACTGACACTTGCATTGTGCACTTCCTAATAGTATCAAAAATTGTCACACATTAGATGCAGCTATTCGAGTGATTTTCTTTAGAAAATTATGTGTCTAAGGTTAGGAATCAATTTAGCTGGTAAACTTTCAACTTACATTCCTTTCAGACGCCTCTAAGGGATGAGCTACACCAAGTTTTGGCCTGGAAGCTCCAAGACCGGCCACAAGGGGATCTGGCACCCCAAATGCACCTTCTTGCAACTGGATTCCATTGTTTGAGTGCTCTGGTTTAACTTTAATCGAAGGCAGCCCGAAACTCTGGAAAATACATATAAGAAAATAATTATATACTTATCTACTGATGTAGGAACAGACGTAGAGCATGGAGACTTCGAAACTACAAACCATTTTCGATGTTTATCAAGCTGAAATTGTATAAAATTGGTAGGTAGGTAAGTAGTTATATCAAATTTGTTTGTCTATATTTTGACACGTTGTTTTACGCTGAAATAGCGTAGTTCTGTTTAATTTTTCAACTAATGCCGCTTTATTTTCTTTTATTCTTTTGATAATTGACAAAAAAATGTTGCCCACTCCTCTGCTCTGCAGTATTTACCAATTACCAACTCAATCCACTACACACCTGCCCGCCCAGGGAACATGTGAAACGATACAAAAACGAATTAAAAAATGATCCATTAACATAATATGTATGTACGGATTTCAGATCATCAGATGTAAGACAAGCTTAAAATAATCTATCAATCAAATAAAATATTTTATAAAATAACAATCACCTCGTGATTTTTATGAATGAAATTTCTACTTCTACTCATATTCTGGGGCACCTTCCGAACCTACCGGTATGTTATTGTGTGGTAAAATTAAAAAATATCTTGCTAAATATTTTCATCATAATTTTCAAATAACGAAGATCAAAATTTACCCATAAACCTACGAGTACTAATTTAGTAGGTACCTACCTAGTTGTTAGGTAATAATTTGCCAAGAAGTCGGCTTGTTCTTGGTAGTTGGCAATCACTTAGGAACGTCTAAAATTGTCAAATCACTACCACAGATCTAAAGGAGCAAAGAGTATAGAAATACTCTTTGCCACAGACCTAGATCTAAAAAGCTACCTTTTAAACAATAGCCATAGACAAATAGGTTGCCAACGCTTATTCAAAATAAAACCCACATGGTCTTATTACAAAAAAATACTTTAATCCAGGTTTAAACCTAAACTACTACTTAGTCTAGGTTTAAACCGGTACTTAAGTTGGTACCAGGTCTAAACGGTGATCTTATTACAAAACATGGTTAACAAAGATTTACTTAGTACCAAAGATAGACCATGGTTTAAATAAAATCCATAGATTAAATGAAAATATTGGTAAGTACAAATAATTTAATGAATAAATTATTTGTTTTCGATCGTCGCTGGAAACATCTAGCACAAATTTATCAATGTCAGTTAGTTTCATATCGCGCGAAATTAGAAAAAAGTGAATTGAAAGTTTCATCAAATTCTCAATCTTCTACATTAAAAAAAAATTGATAAACCTGAGAATAAACGAGCTGAATATTTTTTCTAGATTTAATAGGCAGGTACTTACTTTAATAGGCCTAGGTACTTACTTATTTGTATAAAAATCTCATTCTTAATACTTTATTCCAACACCAAACTCCACAGCTACGGCAGCAACTCATCCAATTACTGGCCCTAGCATTGGGTTTACTGACCTTACTATCAAGGAACCTATTGTTGTAGAGCCAGGTATTTTTTTATATAAAATTCATACTTACATATCTACTATTTACCATTACCATTTAATTGATTTGTTTGTTTCTGAAATTTGGCATACTTATAGATAGGATGTAGGCTCCTTTTTATTCGGGTACCACATGGGCGAAGCCGTGGGCATAAGCTACTATAAAATAATAAGAAAACACAAACATTTATTTTGTTTTTCGGAATATACTTAGAATGGTAATAAAGGTTGTTTTACATATTTAGTAGTATCCAGCAATCAACCTGTTGATAGAAGCCAGTGCAGTTTTGCTGACTACCGGCTGGGACACACCATGCAAATCAGCAGTATCATCTTGAATCTACGAATGAAATAACAAGTCTATTCAATAATAAATTAGATATTTTACATTACAAAGTACTTACCTAGTATAATCAGCATAGTACTTATGCAGATAGCACTTACTTCGTTGCGACCCTGTTGCGTAACGCGCAAACTAACTTGAACTTCTGGACTAAGGGGGCTTCCTCCGGAATTATGATTGTGACAAATCCTCGCGCAATAGGTCCACGATTTTTGCACAAAGCGATTGGTAAATCTGTACTTGTATCGGATTTCTTCATCACACATTTCAAAGGGGAACCCTTTAACTTTTTTAACTTGGAGACGAGTAGGTAGGAGGTACCTATTGGGTCGTCGCGCGGGTCGTCTCTTGCATATTGAGATCTTCGAAATCAATCAGGTCAATGGTAAGTATGTCCATTTTAATTAAATTCGTAAGACATTTCACTTCAACAATATTCGCAACGCAAAACGAAACTTGATAGGTAGGTACCTAACTTGATTGACTGTTTGTTGATATTAATTTTGAGGTTAGTAGGTACCAAATATAAACTAGGGGTCTAGCAGGTTTATCTTTAGACCATAATAAGTATGAACCATGGTTTAGTGCTAAAACTTCGTTTTGTAATAACCTTGACCTTGCTTTAGTAGGTACCAGGTTTAAACCTAGACTAATTTTAAACTTCGTTTTGTAATAAGGTCGACAGAGTGAAACAGATAAAAAGCTTAGTGGCATTCAATAAATATGGCCGACAGAGTGAAACAGATAAAAAGCTTAGTGACATTCAATAAAATGACGTAACACTCACCTTACCAAACATAAGCGAAGAAAAATGTTTATTGTGAAAATCAAATAGAAAATGCAATAGTATTGTAATGGAGATGGACTATGAGGAGATGTTTAAATGCATTAATTGTGGATTAGAATTGATATAAAATTTCTGAAAACTGACATTAAAATACATTAAATAACAAAATATATTAAGATTTGCTGAAAGGATTGTATCCAGGTCGTAACATTCACAATTCACGGGTCTAATATTTATATTAATATTAGTTTATTTATATTATTAATAATATATATATTATAAGCAAGACAAATATTTAATTTGTCTTGCTTAGAACCACCAAAACTCACCGGAGCAGCAGTTTTCATTCAGTTACTCGTTGTCTATCAAGGTCGTGTCGTAATAATTGTACTATTACCTACAGGGACCTCGTATTTACCGGATATTAACGACGGAATTCAAAAGACTCTTTTGTCTCTGCTTTGCTTCATTTTTCGTTGACATTTTGACATGGCGGGAAGAGCTTGAAATTTTTATTTGACGTTTTCATGAAACTCAAAAACACATATTTTTAGTTTTTGCTTTATTTTATTGAACACAGCAAGAAATAAAACTGCAATGGCAGGCCGAGGTGGCGATAAAAAGAAGGAAATGGTACTTAATGCAATTCACTGAAATCATATTGCAAAGAAATAAAATAACTGGAAGTTTAGACTAGACTTCCGGGGCGAGTTCATTCTATTGCATTGTTTATATTGAATGTTTATCGGACGCTTGGTTCTGATAATATATTTATATATGTCCGATTGATTATTGTAGGATCCCGAGGAGCAGATGCGAAAGAAATTCCACGCGAAATGTTTATTCCGAGCTCTTGGCCGGCTGGTGATGGCCAACACCTATTGGCTGATCGAAGGTGTGGACGAGTACGAAGGAGTCGAAGATGTGAAGCGAAGGGTCCAGCAAGCAGTCCGAGGGAAAGCGAGGAAGAAACAGCTATTGACTATTACTGTAAGAATTCTATTATACCTATTACTTACCATCTGAAAATAAGGCAACAATATACCAGTCAAGTGCGAGTCGGACACACCCACACATATTTCAAGGCAAACCTTAATACCTAATCAAAGCCGATAATTTTCAGGATAAAGCTCTTTTGAATAAACCGGCGGACGAACGAACTGAACATGAGAAAAAGTACATTTACCGAATCATAGGAGGCTTGAAATGCTTCAAGAGATACCCTAACGTAAGACTTTCCCTGTCGATATAAATATATTTAAGTAGGTAGGGATAGGTACTACTGTGTCTCTACCATCGATATTACTTTAGTAATATTTTACGATGCTACTACCTTCCTAAATAATCGTTGTACTTATGTATATAATATCTTGTAAATTCTAGCTAGGCTGTTTGAATCCAGGTTGCACGAGTAGCAACTTATAAGTAGGTATATCGTTATAATATGACGTACGTAATATAGCACGTAAAGAAGAAGCTCGCCGCGGTGACGTACTTCAAGTACTACGGGCCGGGTCGCGTCATAGTCCGACAGCACCACGAGGCGCACGCGCTGTACTTCATAGTGACGGGCGACGTGGCCGTCAGTCAGATGGTGCTCGACGAGCTGTTGCACTGTCTCGTGTCGGTGGAGGTGGGCGTCATGCGCGCGGGAGACATGTTCGGGGAGGTCTCTCTGCTGCACAACATCCCGCGGACCGCCACCGTCACCACCCTCGGTGAGCGCATCGCATCATCCGACATCACCAACATCACCTCACCTCACATCACGTCACCTCACCTCACTCGGCACTTCACCCGGAATCGTAGCTTATCTTACATTAACCGCCTCTGTGGTCTAGTGTTTCGTTTCGCCCAACGGTGACTAATCCATCGAGGTCCCGGGTTCGTTCTCTAGGGGGACTATACAATATTGTGCTTGGTTTGGTTGGTAGTAGGACTTTATCTTACCTCATACTGTCGCCATAACAACAATTCTATAAATGTTATGTTCCGGCATTTAGGTATAAGATAGCCAGTTCCTCGCACAGCCATTGACATCCACGCTAAAAGATATACCTAAGATAATACCGAGATAATATGAGATTTGCTGATGTTTTCGTTGATTGTTTTCGCATGCTTTCTTCACAAGCTGCACTGGTAATAATGTACTAGTAGCCGTATTTATATTTATTTATTTCTGTTCAGTCCAGTCATATTCACTGTTGGATAGAGCCATCTGTAAAACTGGAGGGTTCCGCCACTATCACTACCGTTTGCAGGATTGGTGATCGCTGTAAAAGTTTTAGATAATACTTACACTGAAGGAAACTACTGCCCTTCTTCTGGTATTCCTGAATCGAATTTACAAAATCTATCGGTTGAGTTGGAGGCGTCGATTCGTGGCGACCGCGACGGTCAAAATAAATATTGATCAATGCTAATCCTTAGTGGATTCATTATATTAGGTACATAGTTATTATGGTATGGCCGCTTGTCACACTATTATATTACCAGCTTCTGCTCGCGGCTTCGCCTACCTGGTAACCGGTTAGAAGTGGCGTGGGTACCTATATGATTGCTGGTCCAGAACAATATCTATACAAAATTTCAGCTTAATCTGTTCTGTAATTTTACGTTAGCAGCAAAACAAAGGACAAATCTGTTTTGTATCCGTTTTGAGATGCTTGACATCTCATTCCCACGGGAACTGAATATTTTGCTGAAATGTGCTTGTTTGTTTTTATTAAACCAAATTTCATCAAAGTTAGTTAAGCCGTTTGAGCATAATTTTGTAAATGCATCGCTGATTGTCATCTAACACAAATAATGACTAGAAATGGAGAGGCGAGCCTCTGCCCTAAACAATACCACGACCAGTCTGTGAAGAGTGCAACAAATGAGAAACGTATTTGAATTATTTGCTCATCCCACGGTAACACTTCACTTTTCCGCGATTATAAGTCTGTAAAGTAGCCTTTTTGTTAATCCAGGGCTTCAACTAGCTTTATAATAAATTTTATTCAAATCCGTTCAGCCGTTTCGTCGTGAATGAGCGCCAAACATACACACAATGTTTCGCCTTTAGCATGGAATATATTTTAATAGTACAATATTTATAGCATTAGTGAGATTCACATGGTAACAAATTTTGTAATTACTACAAATTAGTCCTCACTAAAAAAATAGTATGTATGTATGTAGTAAAAAAAATTTGCGATGAAATCAATTGTGGAAATCCCCTCTAACTTTTGAATTAATCAATTATTTGAGAACCTATCTATAAATATATACGATGTATTTGCGTTTATTTATGTCTTGCATTGCAATTGCAACATTAGAACACACACCATCAAGGTATAAAAAGGTAGAGTCGTCATTTAATCTACTAATTAGAGTCAATAATTACTGACACAGTTACCTCATATACTATACCTACCGAAATTATATTACAGCAAAATGTATAATTTTCGTGCCAGATTGATTAATCTTTGTTGCGATAGCAACGAGGTAAGTACAGCTATCGGCTATTACTGTAGCACCTCCAAATACAGATACTGCCTTCAGATAACGGTGGCGTACTACGATCGTTATCATTTATAACTTTAAATTAGCTTTGTTTCAAATTCTACTGAACATTTATTGAAGAACAAGCTAGTTCCTTAATATCCTTCGATATCGAAAATTTTAAAATGCATCATTTAAAAATCCAATGCTTTTATTTTTTCTTACTTATATCGGCTTTTAGCTCATGCAGTTAGTTGATTGGTAGGTACCTTTTACACCTACAGTAAAATTTTTTATTCGCATAACAAACTCCAGGTTTTACTCAGCGTCCACCTCCTGAGACACCCTGGGTGTTCCATTGAATGTTTTTTACAACTGCTCACCATTACAACAAAAGGAAACACGAGAGTTCAAGTCCTCTGAATTTAGAACACTGTTATGAATTTTAAAACGGCTTAGCCGAATACGAAAGCGAGCCATAGTCTCCACATAGTCTGCACTGTGGTGTGCCACAGCCATGTCCGATCGTAGGCAGTAGGTACCTTCGGGCTACGGGCCCCTTGGTTATCGAGTTCAGTGTGTGAGTGAGCTTGTTGGGCACCAGGTCACTGCGAGACGCTGGCTCTCATGAAAGAAGACTTCAAGAATGTTCTCCAGGCGTCGGTTCAGAAGCAGTGGGACGAAGTGCGCCTCGCTATGTCTGCATTCACATATTTTAACGGGCTGGATGAGGTTTGAAGATTAGATTAAGTATAATTATATGACCTATTTAGCAGTTATTATTTTAGATATACCTAGCAACACTTCGAGTCCAATTGGGCGAACATTCAGAGGCCTTAGTATGAGTTTCTGACAGCTAACTGAAACTATTTTCGGATACAGATTCATTATATTAGATACATAATTTCATTTGCTGTTTAGATGAATCAGACTCACTTAGCATTTTGTGGCATGAGACACGATAGATACAATTTTCATAGACAAACCTCTCGAAGGTAGATAGGTACTAAAACGATCTGACGCGGATTTATTTAATTTTTTATTCACAAAACAGTTTATAATAGAAATAGACTTGTTGAATAATTACATATGACATCTTGTTCGGATCTAGATTGTAGACAAATATGTGAATTCAAAAACATTATAGTGTTGCATGCATTAAACTTAAAATACTTACCCTGAAACCAGATACAACAACTAAACATTTGGTTTGTAAAAAAATATATAGCTTCACATTTAATACAATAATAAATAAAGAACATTATTAGACTACAACTTTTTTTAATAATATATGGATAAAGCTCGATAAACACTACGTTTAAACCTCCTCCGATAAGAATGGTGAACACATCGACATCATAAGACTTGGCCAACTCATTGTACAGACGACACGTACGAGGCAGAGGAATGTTGAAAGATACGTTATTTTTTCGTATGTGCCTATGATAAAGGTCGAGAGGTTACGAGAGCTATAGGTATCTAATGTTAATACCAATTGACGCTAGTAAGCTAGAGCAATCTATAGTTTGTCTAATTTTGTGTAAGTAAATAAGGTCCTGAGAGTGAACGGGACAATTTGTGGCGAAATGAAAATGGGTTAGCCTGTTCGGTCCAATAGACTGTAGATAGCAGCCTCGGCTTACTCTGTTTCGATCAGGTGGCCCGTCGCGAAGGCTGCATCGTAGCGAAAATGAAAACGTACGAGGCAAACGAAACACTCCTCGGCGACGGCGTGGGGATCGCCAACTTCGTGTACTTCATCCTGTCGGGATGCTGTCAGATGATAGAATCCATGCAAGTGATCGTAAACACGCGCCTGGGAGTTAACTATTACAATCTCTACGATCCCTACGTAAGTGATGCTTCGAAAATGTTCTCGTGACTAACGCACATTTTTGTTGGAACCGACCTGAGGTCTATAGGTATGTTTATTACGTAGGTCCCAAAAGAAGAGAGCGAGCAAGACTTTGACACAAAATACTTCGGCGCGTATAAAAACCTGAACAAGAGCCGAGAGAGCCGCTCGACCTCCGCTACAGAGGGAGAGCCGAGTGACCCGCGAGACGCCGCCGCGGAAGATACCAAAGCTAAGGAAAGCATCCTCAAGACTCCGAGCTCCTCCGGGAGAGTGAGACGGTCTGGGAGCGTCAAGCCGGAGAGCGTGCAGATATTGGTCCCCGACGGGAATAAACAGAGCGAGGTGGTCGCTAACGGAGAGAGAATGTCCTCTCAGATTATTTTGCCACCATCTAATACTATGACGCAATCGTCTCTGAGAGAGTCTATCAGGTATTATTTAACTACATAGTTCTTACATTATTTATTATTTTATTCATTTATGGTAAGCCGAATCAAATCTCCAATCTATGCAGGAGTTCCATCATATCAGCTCACCCACGTCCACGCCACAAATAACGAGAGTGAGCCTCCTTCATCCATCGACTCCCCGCGACCGCTACGATGTCGTCGGTTCATTGAGTAGGTGCAGTCTTCCCACACTCCGTTTCGCGTTAAATCGCGGTCGCAATGCGAGAACCTTTATTCCCGAGTATGTGGCCTGCCCACTGCCACTTCAGCTTGCTCATTCTGAAGGCTACGTCAGTTACATCAGCGACTTTGATTTATCAACGGATGTTCATTTTGAGAATTTTGCCGAGAAGGCGTTACAAAGATTTCCTGAGTTCAGATTATCTAAAACAAAAGGAGGTTCCTCAATCACTCAACAGCACCTGAACATGACCTTGGGTTCGGATACAGCTTCAGATATTATTCTGCCATATTTGATTATGTAACATTGCTCATAGATCGTCCATTGTATTTCCAGGTTGAGCTTGCTGCCTGAAGATGCCGCGGATAAGCCTCCGCCTAATTTCAAGACATATTTCATGCAGGTCTCTTCATAACTATTGCCTTAATCTTAAGATTGTGTATCTGATACAAATACTGTACATAATTTTTTTTAATCACACATTTTCTTAAGTAGGTAGGTACTAGTTCTATTATTACCGGTAGTATTCTAGGTGACTGATTTTATTTGATATTGATAATCAGTAAGATCTGGAAAAGTATATTTTAGAAAGGTAAAAAGATATACGAGTAAGTTTGTCGTAGGTGTGTCAGTTGAACCCGGGCTCGTGCTTCGGGTTCGGAGAAAACATGCGCGACCGTCGCGTGGTGGCGCTGACCCGCGTCGACTGCATGCTGATGCCCAAGATATGGCTGCTGCAGAAAAACACTGCCAATATCTGGACCAGGATTGAACACTATTTGGATAAGAAGGTTTACATTTCATTTTTTTTTTTTATTGTTCCACGGGGAAGCGCTTGGCCTTCATCTCACCTGGTAACAAGTTAAGATAAGGCCGAAGGTGGGTACTTCACCCGGAATCCTCAACAAACTGAGGAACTGGCTATCTTACCTCTGAATGCCGGAACACAACAATTTTATAATTGTTATTATGGCGACAGAATTAGGTAAGATGGTGGTAGCTAGCCAGGTGGACTAAGCAAAGTCCTACCACCAACCAAACCAAGCACAATATATTGTACTCCCCATGGGGATCGAACCCGGGATCTCTGGATCTGAAATCGGTGGGTTGTGTCTGATTGATGTCTTGTATAATAAGTGCTGACCTTATTGCTTTCCACTACTGGAGATAGGTTTCTGATCCCAATCATTCGCTGTTCCCATTAACTTTCTACCCGCCCGTACGGAGGGAGTAGTCGCGTCTCCCCTGAAGAACTCTTTCCGCTGACGCTGAGCGACTTTCAGTTATTGAACTAGCCCTTTAGGGCACAAACATCGCGTTAACGAAAATAAACTACAAAAACAAAAATGGTTACATTACCAATATCTCACTCTGAATTTTTTCATAACAATTAATTACCTACTTATACAAACCGGTCTATAGTAACTAAACTATGAATTTTGGAACTACCTACGGTACAAAACTAAAACAGGTACTAGCTTAATCATCTAGATTGGTTCATTGGATATTCTTAAACGTATCAGAAAACAGTTAGTTACTCTTTTATCCTTAATCACATAGAAGAATATCTAAAAAATGAAATTTGTTATTAACAGCGCCACCTATCCGCATACAAAACAATAATGTTCAAAGCCAAAGAAGCTGTGAGCCTCTTTACGGTCAGCGATAGATGGCGCCAGCGTGCTGTATGCCAAGAGCTGCAAGCAGCAATACCTAGATAGACAACTGTAGTTTTCACAGTGTGTTATTTCTATTTCCACTATAACAACAAATATTAACTAGTAGTTTGCCCCGAACTGAGATCTCGTGATGTCTGCTTTGTGTTAGGTATTTGACCGTGGAGATAATTTCTTTATCTTTTTTAATTAAAAACAGTATAAGTATTTCATATAAACTTTACACTAAAAGTGTGCTTTCATTATATCTTGCTGACCTTACACTTGCACTTGCACTAACCTTGCACACCCATCTCTCTTTATTCCCCTGAGTGTTCGATGCTCTCTCTCGGTACTAACTCTCATTATTATGCAAAGCCAGAATGAAAACGAAGCACCAGAGCACCGACCGAACGCCATAGGTGGGCAGAATATTATTAGTGAATAAGGCGCCCCTTACTAACATGAAAAGGTTGATGTCTAATTTTTGAGAAGTGCTCTTAGAACTGGGTTACTACCATGAAACCGCAAGCACGAAGTATGGACCGCAACGAGAGACGCAACGAACAATAGACTTGAAGCCCTACTATGATAATATAACGTCGTCGGATCCGAAATAACTTCTGTCATTTTTGTATTGTATAACGTGCAATCCGTCCACGGATCCGTCATGTTTAGTCTTTCGTAGTAGACCTACCAGTGCCCCACTCCTTTTCGTCACACAATAATTACGTTTTAAAAACAAAAGAAAACCGACTTCAATGAAGAATATGATACAATTTCGTTTACCTGGATGACGTATTTTTTCCAATTATTTGATAACAGACAGACAGACAGACGCGTGATCTTATAAGGGGTCCGGTTTTTCCTTACTTTTGACCTCAAAAGTAGGAAAAAAACGGACCTACAAGTGTGCCTATAATATTTGAAGAGTTCCCTCGATTTCTCCAGGATCCCATCATCAGATCCTGACCTGATGACGATGGGACCACAAGTGTTTCCTTTCAAACAAAACAAAAATAAATAAAAATATATCTGACGAATTGAGATTCTCGTCCTTTTTTGGAGTCGGTTATCGATTGCGGATCAGAATTTCAAAACCCGCCCATGAAAAGTTGCACTTCCAAAAAGGACTTGGCTCATCATCATGGTCTCTGACTCTCTTACATTTTAGATCCCCACAAAGAAGCAGCTGTTCAAAGAGTTCGTGTCGGCGCGGCGCTGGCAAGAGTTCCGCGAGCAGATGGTGCAGGACGTGGTGGACCGGTCCAACACGGTGAACTGGACCTCGGTGCACGACGTGCCTTACTCCATCAGGATGGAGGAGATGCTCGACATCTGATGTTTTTATAAACACCGCTTTTAAATACTCAATAAATACTCAAATTACGGGTGCTCATTTTTATTACCTTGGAATCTTCTATAAAATTGGTTTTATTATTAATTTGTTTGGTTTTATTCACTTTGGTAGGTAATTTTTTTTCTAGAATATCTCTAAAAGGACGAGAACTGGATCAGAATGAGCAGGGAACTTGGCTCTGTACAAAATGAAGCGGGAATGCGACGTAGCGGGTTTGATTTCAAGAGATATTATAACCCTCGGATATAAACTAGAGCTTATGTCCGAGGGAGGTATTAAATTATATCCGGGTAGCTATTTATAGCCTCGGTGGTCTAGTGGTTCGCCCACTGGTGTCGCATACGTTTGCGGATTCGATTCCCAGGGGAGTACAATTTATTGTGCTTGGTTTGGTTGGTGGTAGGACTTTGTTTGGGTTCGCCTGGGCTACTTACGTACCTGCTACCACAATTTAGAATCGTTCAGTTATCACCCACCATCCACCTCCTGACCTCCCGAGACTACCTTTGTGTTCCGGCATTTAGAGGTAAGATGAGGCCAGTTCCTCGGACTGTTGAGGATTTCGGGTAAAATGCGCTTCCAACTTCGGCCTACAAAAAAAAGTTTAGATATACGAAGGTACATTCTATGTATTTACCCCTCCGGAGTCACACTACTCCATTTAAAAATTTGGTCTAGTATCGTTATTGCGGTTATTACTCCGGTTGACCGAACAATGATTCATTTTTGTCATCATACATTTATTCATCAGTAGTCCGGTTGGATAGGTACGTGGTACATCGGTCGGCCTATTGTATCAGTAGTTCGGGCAACCGGTATAATAACCAAATTGATACTAGACCAAAAATCTTCCTACACACAGCTTTTCAAAATCATAACAGCACTGATAGATCGAATCTGCTACATAATAAGCATCACAAACAAAAGGTGAATGATTATGTTAAATACGAGCTACAATCCGCTTTGGTACGGAGGCGGAGGCCCGCTTGTGCCCAAACATGGACAGGCCCGTGGGTAGACGCGAGTACCTACCTAGGGGATTCATTGATTATGCTGTTCCTATGTAGAATTGCTTGTTAGGATTGAGTAGAGTGGCTGCGGAAACCGAGGAGAAGAAAACTTTTATCAACGAAAAAGTAGCGGAACTAAGTAAATAATAAACGAAAAGTAGCGAAAATACTTTTCGTACTTTTCTTGTGAGACGGGTAAATATGGATTTTTGTAATTACCCTACGATAGCAGTAAATTAAGTCTTACATTAGTTAAACAATCTCAAGTGTAGGTAGGTAGGAAGGTACCTATCGTGACACGTACAATGGTTGTTTGACCCGTTGATGGTGGACAACCCACCACTTGCAGGCAAGTGAAGATGTAAGTAGCCTAAGATGGAGCGGACTTTGCTAGAACGAACATATTCACGACGATTTATCTCTGGGATGGCTCAGTCAAGTACCAGCTTAGCAAGAATTATATAAATAAGCCTCATAGCTCAGTTAGTAGTTACTCTGCCTTCTGCGCTGTAGGTTGTGGGTTCGATTCCCGCCTAGGACAAACATTTGTATGATGAATATAGATGTTTGTTCTGTGTTTGGGTGTTGTATTGTACATACGTATTTACAAAAGTATTCTATCCGTAATCTAGTTCCCATATTACAAGATATGATTAGTTTGGGGCTAGATGGCGCTGTGTAAAATTAATGTCCTGCTATATTTATTTATTACATGCCAAGGTTATCGATAAAATGTATCGAATGAACACGATTTTGTCTACCGATCGGTAAGGTTAGAACCGTATTCTACACGCAACCTATTTTATATTCTGTTACTGTGACGCAACGGTCGATTTAGGGGTAAATAATTTTGTCAAATCTAGACGATTCTAAATCTCAAATTATGCGATCGTAAGAACGGTACTTGAACCTAATACTTGTAAATGTGGGATTGTGAATCTGTAAAATTAAGAGTCTGTAGAATTGGGAATTTGAAGAGACAGTAATCTGTAAAAAAAATCTGTAGAATTTAGAACATACGATGCCAGGCAGCACAGACCGCCGCCGCGCCACCGTCTCGACATTCCGGAACATTCCGGAGTTCCGATACGATAATATGATTTAGTCCCACTGAACGACAACTCTTGTGACATCACGACGCGACGACGACGACGTTGCGTAGGGCAACCGGTTTTGGCGGGAAGCACTCTCGAAGAACACACCACAGACCATCACACACCAGCTCCATTCGACCGCAGTGCATCGCGAGGGACGACCGCGACGACGACAGTCACGACACGAGGCTGATCGAACCCGCGCGAATATTGTAAATAAACATTCAATATACTTACCTAACTAGGTTGGTACCTACTACCTAGGTGTAGCCTTGCTATTTTTACCGACTCAAACAAAGCGACTCATCGAGTGACTTTTGGAAGTGTGACGACATTGTAGCAGGTGAGCTAATACAATATGTAAATGTGTTCAAAAAAATATTGCCTATGGATCGACCAGTAAAACTCCGCGATCGTACCTACCACGGGGAATATAAACGTTGCAAACAGTGCTGTAGGTACCTATACCTACCTACATAACTAGCGAGACACACTAAAATACTAATGTAAGTACCTACCTATTAAAGGTAATAGGCTAAATCCTATTATACCTATCTATGTCGCCATACAACAATTCTTAAACTGTTATGTTCCGGCATTTAGAGGTAAGATAGCCAGTTTCTCAGTTTATTGAGGATTCTGGGTGAAGTGTGCCTCCACCTTCGTACCTACTTATCATAACTTGAAAATCAGGTGAGATGAAGCCGATGAAGACCAAGCACTTTTTCCGTCGTAAATTCCCACACGACAGTTCTTTTCAGAACACAATTAAGTCATACAGGTACCCTAACTCACCTATGCTAGGGGTAGTCAGAGGCGTGGGCATGTCCCGAACGCAAGTCCAAACTTACGTTCGGCAAATGCCCAGGTAACTAGCATTCAATACGTGACAGGTTGAGAGCCCGTAATGATTGCTGCCTTTTGGAATTCCTACCTAGGTACTTACTAGCCACACATCAATCAAAAAAATCTATTCGGGGCTTTAGTCCGATTTCAGATTCCGCCATGTCTCTAGGACTTTCACCATCGGAGCATGCGTGCATGTCGAATGCCCGCACAAACTTACGGAAAAATTAACCTTTTTGGTGTACGACTGGATTTGAACTCTCAACCTTAGGATCCACATCTAACCTTGTCAAGCTATCTATAAATACCTAGTTAGTTATTCGCATATATAAAAGTTTACCTAATGAGTTCGATAATTATTATAAATATATTTCGTCAAAACAAAAATTATTTTCTCTACACTCTCTACCTAACGTTGTAGAATGTCTACAACGTTAGGTAGAGAGAATCCATTCATCCATCAATATTCATACATCCATAGAATCTATACTTCCATATAGGCAGGTGCTCAGGCAGCTGTATCTAGGGTAGGTGCTCTAGTTTGCCGGCCGGTTTTAGTATTCAGCTTTTGGCGTGTGTGTGTTCACAAAAAAGTGTGTGTTCTAAATTGTGGTAGCAGGTACGTAAGTAGCCCAGGCGAACCCAAACAGTCCTACCACCCCAAACCAAGCACAATAAAAAATATATTTGATACATTGAGTAATATCACCGCTATACCTGTCAAAAATAATTTGTTGGGTTTGAGAATCACATGATTTATTGTCAATTATTTAGTTTGACGCCGGCATCGGAACAATGATTTTGCGCAAAAATAGTGAAAAAAGAAAAAGGTGAGATTTTTATGTATTTTCTATTAAATTAATGTTGATGTGCATGTAATACGACGTTTTTATCTATATTTCCTTTAGTTTAACTCCAATAAATTATCAAAATAATTATAAATTCAGGCGGCCGGATATTGACTCAAAATATGCGTGATTGTTTTACTTCTCCGCCACGCGGCCGAAAAGTAGCTCCACACCTTCTTGTCTTCTTTGGGTTCTTTCTTTATTGGCATACATTTTAAGCCAACTATGCTTCTTTCTCTGAATAATAATACTGTAATGATGCTTGTCTTTAATTTTCGGCCACTAAAATACTGCTGGGTGAACTATAAATGAAGTTAGTAATACCATATTTCTGGGGGCCGAAAACTAGATATTCGATAAATTTGTGATTGTATTTTGGGTCACTTACTTTTCTATTGGAAAATTGCGGCCGAATACTAAATTTGGTTTTAGTATTCGGCTAATATTTTCATATAACCCTAAATAATAAAAGAAACAATTAAATATCAAATTGTTTCATTGTTTCTGAAATTCTAATAAATATTTGTTACAGTAATCAAATTCAGTTTTTTTTTGTAGTCTCTTTTAACAAGCGCGCTAAATGGCCGAAATCTAGCGCACCTACCCTACTTAATATATAGGTACGAAAGTGGCTGTCAGTTTGTAACCTTGTGAAATGTGAAATGACTGAACGGATGAACGGATTTTAATGCAATTTGACACGAATATGGTGTAGGTACTTATTTACATTTTTATGGCATCTAAAACAAAAGCTTTGCGAAAAATCTCATTTATATGTCTGCCCTGTTATATTTTTGTGCTAAAATACGAAATCAATGCCAGGAAGACGGTTTCTACTTTTTCCTATCATGAAGATCGTATGGCTACACGTCCACAATATAAGAACAAGGTGGGTAGATAAGTCTTGTTGATGATGTAAGCACTCCTTAACATTGCAATCTAAGCCTAGTCACTCGGATCATCCCACCAGTTCACGCTTGGGCTCATCAAGTTTCTAGGTAGGTGCCTACCTACTCCATAGATAAGGCTGACCATAATTCGTTATCTGTATGATATGAATCTTGTAGACACTTCCCTATCAAGAGAGCTATCTACAACATTTACTGAAGCTTCTAATTTTAAAATGCAACCCCTATCTATAGCTTTAATGAAATATCTGGGTAATTCATGATATTCCATCTGAATAGTGCACAAAAAGATAATACCTATCTGTACGTGGAAGTAGGTACTTCCACGTACAGATAGGTATTATCTTTAGGTAGGTACCTACAACAAGCCCAATGATAATTGCCATAATTTAAAAAGTCATAAAACTACTAGTTGCGTACCTATCTATACTGTAGCTAATTAATGTTTAGACTTTATGTTAGGTAGGTGTAGGTATATCTATACATTAATGGGTAGTTAAAACAAAAGGAACTAATTCATGAAATAGATATTGAAATGGCGCCAATTTGCTAAATTGCATTCAGCTTGTTGTTGAGATTTATCTGACCTTAGCATGTGACCTCTATAGATATTTCCTGACAAATACGAGTACCTATGAGAGTCTGACATCAGAACGAGCGATGACGACACTTACAGGTTATCGGTGGCCGAGGCAATTGAGACAAAGCGGCTCTTTCACATTGTAAACGTGAATTTTTTATAAATAAATAAATGTTTTTTTTTTATTTATTTACATATAAATAAATGTTTTTATTTACATAACCAAACCACGAATTGATAACAGACTGCATATTCAATGTCACTATAATATCAGCATTACGATTGCTATTGACCTATTATGTAGATGGACACGTTACGTTCAGCCTGAGGAACTAGCTATCTGACCTTGCCGGAACACAACATTTTAGAATTTGTTGTTACGGCGACAGACCTAAGTAAGATGGTGGTAACTAGCCTGGCGGTCTTAAACAATGTTCTGCCACCAACCAAACCATGCATAATTTTGGGAATCCAACCCGGGATCTCTGGATCTGTCATCGGTAGGCGACCCACTAGACCACAGAGGCGGTTATATTTGTTGTTATAAGTGGAAGCGCACCTCACCCGGAATCCTCAACAGTCTAAATCCCGGAACACAACATTTTAGAACTGTTGTTATGGTGACCGTATAAAGATAAAGATAAAGATAAAGATAAAGATTTTTTATTTGCTCGGACATAATGTAACATAGATCTTAATTACAGGTGTTATCAATTAGTATCAATTATGCTCTGCCTTAAAGAGCATGCTAATTTTATAAAAAAAATAATTAAACATAATTGTATCTACAAGAGAATTAAAAATAAGCTAATTTAAATGTTAATAAAAATGTCATCAAATACAGCAATCAAAATAAAATCACAGTAAATTAAGTGTCAAATTTATAATAATCACAGTTTGTCATCTTAAAAATCATTAATACCATAGTAACATTTATCTAATAGAAACTTTTTAAGATTTGACCTAAATTGGTAGTCATTGAGCTCTTTTATTGGGAGTGGGATTTTATTGTATAAAGTAGATGCCATAGGTACATACTATACTTTTCTGCAGTAGTGTTGTGTATGAGTGTGAAGTTTATGTGCATCCCGTCTATTTCTTTTGCCAAGATCTGTCATACGTGAAAAAAATACAGGATTATATCTTACAAATAGTGAAATTTCAACTTTTATAGAAAGTAACGGAAGTGTAAGTATCGTGTGCTTTCTGAAAAGTGGCTGGCAGCTATCAGTCACTTGTTTCTTAAACATGGCTCTAATGCATCTCTTTTGCCTTTTAAATATGAAATCTTTATTGGTCGAGTTACCCCAGAAAATTATACTGTATCTTAGTAGGGACTCTACAATGCCATAATAAGCAGTGATTAGTGACTCAGTATTGACCGTCCACGATAGCTTGTAAAGCACATACGCAGAACTGCTTACTCGTTTACTAAGTTCCTCAATATGTTTTTTCCAATTTAGTTTTTTGACAATTTGTAAACCGAGAAATTTTGTGTAGTCAATATTGTTTACATTATTACCTTGAAATCGTCGTTAACGTCAGTAGGATTGAGATTAAAATGCATAATATTAGTTTTTTTAATGTTTATTTTTAAATTATTATTGTCAAGCCATGTAATTATTGAGTCCGAAGAATTTGAAATATCAGATTTATATGTTATAGTGTTATTGCAATTTATAGTCACAGTGCAATTTATAGTGCTATCATCAGCAAATAAAGTCATTGGTTGAGCAATTGCTTTAGGGAGGTCATTAATGTATAGGATTTCAGTATTTCAGTATACTGAAATACTTTACTTACTTAAAGGCCCAAGTACGCTAACCTGAGGGACACCATATGTTATGCTTCGCTCTGTTGACTTATAAATAATTTCAGATTTAGATTTATGGTCAAAACTTGTTATTTCTGTCGATCTGTAAGATATGAACAAATCCGTTCCAAGATATTGCCTCTTATTCCGTATGCATCTAGTTTTTTAGTAGGGTAGAGTGGTCTACATAGTCAAATGCCTATGTGATGTCACAAAATACAGAGCAGGCAGGAGTTCTGGTGTCTACTTGACAGATGACTAGCTTCAAAAAGTCATAGATTGCCATATTTATGTTTTTGTGCTGACGGAACCCTTTTTGCTCTTTGCATAGAATGTTATGTTTCTCAAGATAGTTATTTAATCGCCATAAAGATATTATTCAAATATTTGGAGAATATTGATACTAGAGCAATTGGCCTATAACACTATGTTTGCTGCCTATTGCCTTTCTTGAATATTGGCTTCACAATAACCAGTTTGAGGTCATCTGGAAATGTGCCTGATGTTATACTTAGGTTAATCAAGTAGCTGAGATGGGGAGAAATTATTTCATTGACTGCTTTTATTACTTTTGTTGCTATCCCGTCATAGTCGGTGCTATTAGTGTTTTTTAAATTGACGATATTTTTATTAATATGTTGTGGCAAACATGGTACATAAACATCGATTTTCCATGCTCGCTTATAAAAGCTGTTACATTATTACCATTTCCTGTAATAGGTTTGATTTTGGCTATAAAGTAGTCATTAAAATTATTTGCAATATCTGTAGGGTTTGTTAATAGACAGTTTGTATTACAACTCCTAATTTTTGATATTGCTTCTTCAGGGAAATTTGATCGTGCCTTATTAATAATTTCCCAAGAAGTTTCGGATTTATTATCTGACGTCATTATTTTTTGAAAGCGTTTTTTGTAGTTTCATCCATTTTGGTTTACTTATAGTTCTGATTATGATCTGTTTGGTTGGGAAATAAAGGTCATAAAACAGCTTAAAGGTTTCAATAAAGTGTCGGTAAGCTGTGGTGGAGTCATTCGTGCTGTACATTTCAGCGAACGATAGGTTTTTGATGCACATTTTAAACTTATTTATATTTTCTACACTGTAGTATCTTATCTTTTTAATCAGTGAAATTTTGCCTATTATCATGTAGTTCTTTCCACTCATGTCCTTTCTTAACTAATATGCAAGCCCCACATTTATTTATGTCATTTCTGCTAAAGCATGCTGCAAGAGAAAAATTACAGATATCTAGATACTGCTCACGTTCTGTTTTTATGTTGTGTTCAGTGATACACAATACGTCGACATCCCTGTTGTGGTCCTTATAACAACTTATACTAAGGTAACATTCATTGGAGGCTTCAGGCTTGCAGAAGATGTTGATGACATAGATAATAGATTATACAAAGGTAAAATACTTTTTTACCTATAATAATTACGTTTTAAAAACTAAAAAGAAAACCGACTTCATAGAAGAAATATGATACGATTTCATTTACCTGGATCACGTATTTCTACCAATTATTTTGATGACAGTCCGTCCAGGACAGACAGACAAACGCATGATCCTATATGGGGTCCGTTTTTTTTTTTTACTTTTGAGGTACCTAATGCACCCAAATCGCTTCAAGTGCGTGCCTATAATATTTGAAGAGTTTCCCAAATTTGTCTCGGATCCCATCATCCTGACCTGATGACGATGGGATTTCCTGTGAAGTATACCGACCCTAAAGATACCCAAATCACTTAATGTGTGCTTATAATATTTGAAGATTTCCCTCGATTTCTCCAGGATTCCATTATCAGATCCTGACCTGATGAGTATGTAGCCTGTGAAGTATACCCTTTCAAACAAAACAAGAATTTTCTAAATCGGTCCAGGCGTCTAGGAGTAATCGAGGAACATACAAAAAAAAAGATTCCGACGATTTGAGAACCTCCTCCTTTTTTTGAAGTCGGTTAAGAAATAGTAGCATCTTACCATAAATCTGAAATAGTAAAAGAAAACAAACAAAAAACAAAACAATCTGGAGGGTATTCGAGCTTTTAAAAACCTACCAATGGTGATAGCGTTTACCTACTAATAATTTAGGAAAACTTATTGCCCTTGCCTTCATGTCGCAAACTGCACAAAACAATTTATTCTGAAGGTAGTCATATAAAAACAGTTTATCTATGGCAAAAAGAAAGATAACTACTTTAGTAGGTTAGCGATAGGAAAAAAACAAAGGTAAACTTGTAGGATAGGTATACAAGTACCTATTTGCGAAGGTTCCCAACGGATGGCCCAAAAACGATTTTATTCATTTTTCAAGGCGACAGCGACTCGCACAAGCTGGCACTGAATTTACTTCTTTCAGGAATCGTTTATTCAGTGATCATTCGATTTTCGCTGAGACTACTCGCGGCCGCGTAATCGCGCTCCGACAGTTTTGCAAAGTGCTGACGGCATCACAACAAACCTGCCGTCGACAAATGGCTGACCGCGGTGATGACCTACATTACTCATCGCGTGTAGGCATCTATGTCGATATCAGACTAACTTGTTAAGGCGATAACATACTTGCCGCAACAATGTCTACAAAAAAAACTCAAGTCAAACTTGTAACAGAAACCGAACATTTTCTGTTCCAAGAACATAAAAAAATATCTGAGCGCTACGAATCAGAATACCAGCAATGGCTAGAAGAAAAGCAAGAAAGAATAAAACTTCAGAGCCTTGTAGCGGACTTGAAGAGTCAAATTAATATCCTGCAGCAGCAATTAAAATGCGCAGTAGAACCCCAACCAATTCCATCAACATCTTACACGGAAACTCCAACGGAACGTACTGAATACGCTACAGATGAAGAAGAATTAGCCAGAGAAACAGAGTGGATCAGAACGAAGTCAAGGAAAAAAAGAAAATTGAACACGTCACCTACACTCTCGCCCCAAGAAGAGAAAGCAGCTTCTACCACCGAAAAAACAAAAAAGGTTCCTCGGCCACCCCCCATCATCGTGGATGGCGTGAACAATTATCAACATTTTTATGACTCCTTGACGATGAGCCAGCCTGCAGGCTCCTTCGCCACTAAAACCCTTAACGGTGATAGCATTAAAATAAACGCCTACAACGATGAAGCGTATAGATCTATTACCAAGTCGCTGTCGGAAAACAACTGCCTTTGGCATTCATATGAAAACAAGCAAGATAGACCGATTAGAGTTGTAGCTAAGAAGTTGCCATCTTCCTGCCAACCAGAGAGAATAGTTGAAGACCTTATAAAACAAGGATTCCAGGTTAAAGAAGCAGTGAACAAGCTGAGTTGGAAGACAAAGGAGCCTCTCAACTTGTTTATCCTAACCTTCAGCAACGCTGAAGAAATCAGCAAAGTTTATGCAATTAAGCACATACTGGGATGCGTTGTTGACATTCAACCCCTGCGATCCACAAAACTTATCCCGCAGTGCAAGAGGTGTCAAGTCTACGGACATACACATAAGTATTGCGCCAAAGAACCTAGATGTGTAAAATGCACAGGCAAACACCTTACCAAAGACTGCACCAAACCCGCAGAACAGAAACCAAAATGCGTACACTGCGGAGAGCCACATCCGGCTAATTACAGGGGATGCATGATAGCTAAAGAAATGCAAAAGATGCGTAATAACACCAACAAAAAACCAACAATCGTGCGCCAGCAGCAGGCAACAACGGTTAAGACGACATCTACTCAACAACAGACTCGTGGGCCGAGAGCTACGCCTAACCCACAAAGTAAGACAAAAAACGTTTCTTATGCTCAAATAGCTGCATCCGGAACTAGCCCAACTGTTCAGTACAGTAAACCTGCAAAAGCTCTGACAACAATAAGTTAGATGAAATACTCAAGTTTATGACATTATTTGATGAGCGTCTTAAGAAAATAGAAAATAGCGCCAAATTAGCTATTGCAAGGACTAAAAAATGATTAACTCAATAAAAATCATGGCCTGGAACTGTAACGGGCTTCAAAATCATCAAAATGAGCTACAAGTAGTTCTTGATACGGAAAATGTAGATGTGTGCCTCATATCAGAAACACACTTTACAAAACAATCCTATGCAAAGTTCAAAGGCTACAAAGTATACTACGCAATTCATCCAGATAACAAAGCCAAAGGCGGAAGTGCTGTAATTGTTAGAGAACACATAAAGCATCATGAAGTAAAGAAACATGAACAGCCAGATATACAATCTGTAGCTGTATGCATCTATACAGAGAGGTATCCTGTGACTGTGGCTGGTATATACTGCCCACCGAGGTACAATATAAAAAAAGAATCCTACCTAAGCTTGTTACAATCACTTGGGGAAAGGTTCATATTAGGAGGTGACTTTAATGCTAAAAACACGCATTGGGGCTCCCGCTTAACGAATACCAAGGGAAAAGAACTGATGAATGCCATAAAAGAACTCAAATGCGAGGTATCATCGACAAGGTCACCAACGTACTGGCCCACCGACCCACAAAAAAAACCGGACCTGATTGACTTTTTTATACATAGAAATCTATCAGCCAATTATCTTAGTACAAAGCAGAGTTATGATATGAGCTCGGACCACTCTGCAATCTACCTAGAAATAAGAAACAAAGTATTATTTAAGGAAAACACTCTGACCCTAGTAAATAAACACACTGATTGGGAGAGTTTTAAATTAGAACTAGACGATAACTTAAATCTAAGAGTACCACTTAAGACTCCGGAACAGTTGAATGCCGAAGTTGAGCATTTTGTAACTCTAATACAGCAGACTGCCTGGAAAAATACACCTTATTTGAGAAGCCGGATTGCCAGAAACCATTATCCAAAAGAGATTTTGGAACTCTTACATGAGAAAAGGAAACAGAGGCAGCAATGGCATCAATCCAGATGCCCACAAGACAAAACTAAGCTGAATAATTTGACAAAAAAACTAAAAAAGATAATACAACACTTTAATGATACCTTAACCAATACCTACATTGGAAAGTTGACTGCTGAAAAAAGTACAAATTACTCACTTTGGAAAGCTACCAAAAATATGAAACGACCAATGGCACAGATCCCACCATTGGGATCAATGATCAATGGAAACATGAAATGGGCCGTAAGTAATGAAGAAAAGGCAAAAGTGTTTGCAGATCACTTGGAAACGATATTTCAACCAAATGAAGGTCAAACCCAAACAGAAGACATCAGTAAAATAGAAGAAGAACTAGGTGAAATATGTATCAAACACGTTTCGCCAAGAGAAGTTTTTCAAGAAATCAAGAGAAACATCAATCCAAGAAAGTCTCCTGGATTTGATCTAATTCCGGGTGAAATATTACATAACCTCCCTAGAAAAGCCCTGGTCAAACTGACTAACCTTATTAACGCGGCTTTAAGGCTAAAATATGTGCCCGACTTATGGAAAGTAGCTGAAGTGATTATGATAGCGAAACCAGGGAAACCATCAAATGATGTCAAATCATATAGGCCAATCTCACTCTTACCTATCGTATCCAAACTTTTCGAAAAGCTACTGCTTAAAAGACTTAAACCGATCATAGAAACAAGAGCGATTATTCCAGACCACCAATTTGGCTTCAGGGAAAAGCACTCGACTATAGACCAAGTCCACAGAATTACTAATGTAATTGAGAACGCCATTGAAAACAAAAATGTTTGTTCTACAATTTTCTTAGACGTAGCCCAAGCATTTGATAAGGTATGGCACGAAGGTATTATACAAAAACTAAGAAAACTTCTACCCAAACCATTCGCCGATATTCTGCAATCATATTTGACGGATAGAGTCTTTAGAGTAAGGCAAGAAGATGCCTACTCAGAAATCAAGAAAATTAAAGCCGGAGTGCCGCAAGGAAGTGTTTTGGGTCCGGTCCTGTACCTATTATACACCAGCGACATCCCTCATCTAGAAAATAATACCCTTGCGACGTTTGCTGACGATACAGCTATAATGGCTGTTGGAAAAACACATGCAGACGCTGCAGAAAAGGCTCAAGATGCAGTCAACAAAATTTGGGACTGGACGAAAAAATGGCGAATCAAACTTAATGATTCAAAATCGGTGCACATTAACTTCACAAATAAAAAAGATCAGTATTTCCCTATATATATCAACAATGAGCCTATACCGTATGAAAACACTGCGAAGTACCTAGGCATGACTCTTGACGCAAAGCTACGCTGGAAAGCTCACGTCAAGAAGAAAAAGGAAGAGTTAGATATTAGATACAATAGAATGTACTGGCTCCTAGGAAGGCAGTCAACATTGTCAACACACAACAAAATTCTGTTGTATAAAGCAGTCCTGAAGCCAGTATGGACTTATGGTATTCAGCTGTGGGGCTGTACCAAAAAAAGTAACATCAAAATAATCCAACGCTTTCAAAATAAGGTACTCAGGGATATAGTGAATGCACCTTGGTACATCAGGAACGACGACCTCCACAGGGACCTTAACATAGAGTTCGTTGATAAAGTTATAAAAAAACATGCAGAAGCTCATGAACAAAGACTTCATAAACATGTGAACCTTGAGGCAATCCAGCTGCTAGACAACACAAAAACAGTGAGAAGACTGAAAAGAACTAAACCTTTTGAGTTAGTGTAGTGTTAAATAGTATAAAGTAGTGTCAGTGTAAGTGAAAGTGCTACTTCAAAGAACACAATAACGCAGTGTCTCCCCTTAAATAGAAACTGTAAGAAACGTGACATTGGACACATTCTTTAAAATAATTAATTTTATAAAACTAAGTTAGCATAAAATTACTCATTAGCCTACATAGGCTAGATTGTAATATAGTTTTAGAGCATATACTAAATTAATATGCACTAAATATATGTAAAAAAAAAAAAAAAAAGGAATCGTTTATGCATAGCATAGGTATAGGTACCTACCTATACCCATGCTATCGAACTGACTGACTATACTTATAGCTACTATTACGTATCACCTTGAACATCGTAGATATATGTTAGATATAATGTGGATTTATTTTTAGGTTAGGATTAAATCGGCTAGGGAATCAATATAGCAAAGCTAATAAGCATTACCTATATTAAAATATTTTTTTTTGTCATTGAATTAAACTAAATGAAAACAATGTGGCACAGTGTATGGGTACGATGGGCGGGCTTATAGCTAAATTTCTTCCAGGCAACTTTAGAAGGATAAACCGAAAGTAAAAACAGTAGCACACAAATTAGGGAAAAATATTGAATAAATCATTTTAGTTGATTACTAGCAGTAATATACAGATACGGAATAGACGGAGAGAGGTCAGTGATGTTTCTTCAGCATCCATATAAAAGTATGTATTAATGCAGCGTGCCCGAGTATCCATATACAGAAAATGACGAACTGCTTGAAACACTGAAAGAATAACCATACAATTAATGGTTGTAGGTAACATAATAGTAACATGTCCTTATGTGGTAGCTAGTGGATTTTACGTTTTTATCCCACGATGCGTTTTTAAGACAAATTAACCACAAACAGTCGTCTTATGCGTACTTACCCCTGAGGATTGCGGTGAATAAGGCATAGGGGACTCTGATTTTTTGATATGTTGATACAGATTTATCACGTCCTCGGTTTCTGTTTTTCGTATGCTTTAAAAAAGTTTTCGTGATTGACATTAGACACAGAAAGTGAATGTTAAATTGTGATGGTAAAGTAGGTACCTACATACCAATGATGGAACGTACCTATATAGGTATTATTTAACTCTAAATGTATCGATCACAATGCGTGGGTGTTTACGAAGGCGTTCAATGAGTAACATAAGCTGATGGAATTTCCTGCGTTGCTGCGGTACTTGTCCTATCAACTGTTTGTTGTGGCAGGGAACTACCTACTACATAACTATACATTTTGATATCATAATATGTGTACGCTTAGCTGACCCCACATAGTTACACTAGTGCACTTTTACAAAGTATATCACTACCACATCCAGTTCAGTATGGTATTATGGAAAATGTTATCTACAAATGGGAAAATAATTGAATGTCAAAAATATACCTACCGATGAACTTTAACAGTGTGAAGGTCAGAAGCCACCCCTAAGAATGTAAAATGTTGCTGCAAAATCTATGTTTCTTAAACTATGTAAGAATATCTGAAATGCTTACCTACGTTAAGTTTAGGAAGTAGTGGAAGATGATGGGAAATGAATTGAGCGTATGAAAGCACCAGCTGAGACCCCTCGTGCATAATTATCAACAGCCCAATATTGTCCACTACAATACAGAAACAGCTTTCTCCTAAACTGTAATTGTTATAATCAGCACGCATCAGAGAGTTTCGTGAAGTGAATTGATTTGTATAACGCTTTTTTGAACTCAAAATGGCACCAAATAATACAAACTTTTGAAAACACAGAAGGTGTATAAGTACAATTGGCGGCCTTTTGTTTTCTTGAGCAATTTCATCCAGGCAATCTGAGTAGAAAAAACAGAATGTTGTGAAAGTTTCTGTGTTCGAAGTTAAGTTTTGTTTATACACAGAAGCAAGCTGATGTCTTTGTTGTGAAACCCCTTTGTCGAATTGTACGACATCCGTGGACTGTAGGGGTAGCTTGTTAAACCACGATAACCACAGCAACGGTATTGATATCACTTTTAAACAGATTTTAACCTTTTCATAATAGTTAGGGATGATTTTCATGCACTTATTGTATTCTGCCCACCCACTATGACGTACGGTCGGTGCTTTGCTGTCATATTGGCTTTACAAAGCATGAGAGTTAGCAACGAGACAGAACCTTGAACACTCAGGTGAATAAAGTGAGATTGAGTAAATTTGTGCTCAGAGTAATTGATGTTGTTTGTATGATACCTCACACAAACCAGACATCTCGAGATCTTAGTTTGGGGCGAACTACTAGTAATATAAGTACAGATTATATAGTTATTCTGTACTTGTGCTTGTCACTGAACTCCGCCTAAACGGCTGGACCAATCTTATTGTATTTGTTTGTGTGCTTGAGCTGATAGCTTAGAGACACGATGGACCCAGTAGGTGGCGCTGCGATCTCCACGGGAAGCCGGTAATGAAGTCCAGGCCGCGGGCGTCCCACTAGTTATTGTATGAGTCACTGTCACCGTCCACACTTGTTACCGATGTAGTAGGCAATCATTGAGTTAAGATAAATTGTTAAATAACCGAGTTGGTACAAAATTTACTACATTTATTTTCTTTATTAAAAAAATCATAAATTTTCGTCGAGGTATATTTAATGTGGGTACTGTGTGTGCTAGTATTGGAATGTAGGTTAAAATAACTCTATACGGTGATCAAGCAAAAACTAACGTCTCGAAGTTTAAAAGTAGCAGCTTATGTCACCGATACTTTAAATGGAAATTCAGCTTTCTACAAGTTAACCGTTACTGTGCTTATATGTTGCGAAATGCTTTAATTTATTGCTCAAGTAAATAAGTCTCATAACATAGAAATTCAGAATAGGCAGAGACCTCAAGAGCGATACGTTGAAAAAACGTATTATATTAAAATAACCCAATGTTAACATACATGGTTATCATAACGGTGCGAAAATATCCGCTTTAGGTTATGGACCAATATAATTGTCAACGGGTAGGACCTTTTTCCTGTTATTTCATCAAAATACTTTTTTTTTATTATCGTAATGTCATTACTTCATAACAATGTCAAATTACCTATTTTAGATAATTACAAAGTAGGACACAATTTTTTACGATTATTTTTAATGTTTGTTATATATTTTAGCGTGTGATTTGTGAAACTTTTTCAAGATGCAATCCAAGTCGGTAAAATCTACCGTTAGCTCCGCAAAGTCGGTAAATAACTACCTACTTATCATGCTGCAGTGCACACTATTACTTGACCGTTCCAGTGTCCACGGCATGTCACATAAATAAATAATATGATATCAAACATACATAGAAAATGCACTGCGGTAGATACTTGATAGGAACGTACGCAAGTCTGTTGGTACCTACATTACATGACGTATCCTAGATGATCAGAATATTTATTTATATTTGAGTCCAAAGCCAAAATATTATCATGATTATGATTCAAACAGTTTTTTAACTCCTTCGTGATCTAGTGGTAGATTGTGGCTTTTGATGCGGATGTCGTGTTTCGGAGGGCAGTCCCGGGTTCTGCATGTGGTACCTAGTGGTCGTCAAAGAGCCATGCTAGACGCCATAAGGCGGCGGCTCGTAAGCTCACAAACTACTGAGAACTTACACCTAAAGAAATAATCATATTTTCCCTCAGAATTACAAGCTGCCGGTATTATAGCTCGTGTTAGTAATGAGCCACGATTTGTTTTCAGACGTACCGCGGGCAAAGGTTGCGTAGGACTTCGTCAGTTTTGCCTAAGAAGATATACCCGTGTGAGTCCCTGATGGGCGTCCGACAGAACCCTTGGAACCCAACGAAGAGACGCGGTCCCATTGCGGCGGAGGCGGCCAGCCCAGGACCTGCGGTGGTTTCTCTGCCTACACTCATCGGTAACTTTTTTGGACTACAGATTCGTTATCATAAAACTAAAGAGGCTCTTGAAAGGGGCTTCCGACTAAATTTTTCGTTACGCTTAAACATTTATGAGCTGTGAGCAGGGGCTCTACTATTCCTACTAATATTGGCAATATTTTTATAAAGTATTTTGGTATGATCATTTTACGGACTAAAAGTTCCTCCCGATCTACAGGAAGTAGGTATCACTGTATCGTCCCATAAGTGAAGACTCGGATAGACTTAAAAAAAAATATGAATTAATAGGCCTGCGCCATAAATTTCCATTTAAAAACAAAATTAATTCGATTGCTGTATTTGTAAAAGAGAGAAATATTAGTAAATTTAACCATTACAAAAGTTGACACCACTTGTTTAACTAAATACTGCTACTAAATATTGACTCTGCAGTCAGGGCTGGAACGGATACTCTGTAAACAAAAAAACAGCTTTTGTTATTTAAATGTTGGTCCATTTAAAACTCTACACATATGGTTATTTGAACATCTTTATTTCGTCTTAATTCTGCACGGGTTATTCTTTTTGTTTTATTTTCTGTTGATGTATTGTTGACAAGACGAAGTAAGGTCACCCGCGCATCTTCGCATTCTCGGACTGAGGAGTAACTATCTACCCTGCATTGATTTGTTTAATGCAGATGTATGTATGATACCAACACAAACATACAAAATTGTTATAGTGTGAGCCATGATTGTATTATACTATTAGGCCAACACACAGGATACAGGGATTTAAGTTTTTTGTCATGGCAAAATTTCACCCTGTTCCTGTAATAATTTCTTATGAAACGAGACGTGTTCTGTTACATTTAATTAAATTTTAATTAAATAAACCACTAATTCACAAAGTAGCACGCATTTTTATTATACAGTTATAATGTAGGTACCTAATACCTATGCTATAAATACGACTGTATGACTAAGCTCCATATTCCAAAAACATATTCAAGCTTAAGCGTCCGCTTGGTCTCTACTTAAAAACTTGCTGATCTCCACTTGAGCGGCTTTCTACAATAAAGGCCTGAGTAAACTTTTTGTAGAACTTTTTGCTACTGCGGCGGTAATTCCAAACAAAAACGTTGCTTATCGTAACGTAATCCAGTCACTGTACCGCAACAATCTGTCCTCTGCTCACACTCTGATGCTGCTACGTATACCTGGAGGTGACATCATTGTGCTAACACATCGCGGTCAACACGAACGTGCTTAACGCGTTTACTTTCGCACTTTTATTACTAAACCGAACTGATTCGTAGCTATTCATAACCCCAAGTTTTATTATCGCGAAGTGTACAAGCGAGGTGATTATAATGATGAAGACGATTAGGTATTGTTGTTCGGTGAGACCGGTTTTGTAAATGTTGGCACGAGCGCCTTAGAAAGCTTATATTCCTCGATCTCGGCACAGCAGTAAGTTCACATTTATATGCAAATATATAGAGTTAATTTACATATTTTACATATATAATATTGTCCAAATTGACAGATACGCAGCCTTCTGCGTATCTGTCAATTTGGACTAGTCTGTCTTGTCTATTTGCCTTGCACACCTCTAGTATGCCTAATCAACCTCATTACTTTTTACTAGGTACTCTGCTTTCGGTATAACCCAAGATATATGTCTTCATAATAAATAAGAAGACAACAACAAAGTAAGAAAATAACAAGAGACGAGAAGCTTCGTATTACTTTGTTAGAGCATGTATTACCCAACTAAGTTATCAATTGATTTATTTGGGATTCTCCAGTGTACGTGTAATGTGTTAGTACCTACGCGTGGTATGTTTTTTTGGTTAATTGTAGCAAACACATTGTTGGTTCAATAAAGTGAAATTCTCCACTCTCTATAGGTGACATTTATACGTGTACCTAACAACAACAACACTTGATGATTCAATGTTCATATTTCCTATAGGTATTGGTTTTTTAACTGACGGGACCTATACGTAGCACAGTTACATTAATAATTGAAATTCATAAATGCATATTTAATCATTTTAAATAATTTGGTTAATTCGATAATTAATTTAAATTTATTTGACTGGTTATTATGGAAAGTACTCTTCACCAAAGAACAAGTTTTTAGCTTATTTTGGTGACGAGGTCCCACAATTTCATGTATAATGTACAACTGTCATATATGCTGCAAATTATACAAAAAAATATTATTTTACGAACAATTACGAAATTTTGAGCGAACTCTGTTAGGAAATCAAACATTGGTCGATATAGATTTTATAAGTACTACCTATACCTACATCACATCATTACGTTTTTATTTGGCAGCTGCTTCCTTCTGTGTATTATCTAAACTGTTACTGCGATCACCAGCCTGCCAAGCGTGGTGATTATGGCGATACCCTTCAGCTTTAGAGAAGGCTTGAATACTAATGGGCTGTTGATATGATGTGTCATTAAGTACATTAATCCTATATGTAGTTGCGAACTTCACTTTTTTGAATCCACGATGTGTTTTGAAGCTACAATTACCAGAACCTACCTCACGCGTACCTTACGCGGAGGATTCACCATTAAATAATTTGCAAACGACGCAAACGCACAAGCAAACGATGGCCACATAAGCTACCTTCCTATACAAAATAGGAAGTTTTCTTGCTGCAGCCTTAGGTCGAGAAAGGCAAATGGTATCAGTATCAGGCTCTATTTAATGGCTGGTCGTGGGCATGTGGGCACAACATTGACACTGTTCAAGGTGAGCCGAGCCGGCGGCGGCGGCACGACATTGGACAGTTGTTATTATGGCGTGGGATGAGACTGATACCTGCTTGTCTTTTTGTATAAAGAACATACATACAACAATCATTGAGGTCTCTTGTTTGATGTTTTTGTGATTATCTGATTCGATTCGGTCTTTTAAATGCTGCTGATAGTGGCAAAGTAGGTTTTTGTGGTAAATAGATACCTACTTTGATATCCTACTTTATAGATTGATTGATAAATATTTGTTTCTGTTCTGTTTGACTTTAGAATGCTGAAAAATGTAACTGCCACTTCTTTATACTGTTGATCAATTAAAAAACTTTATTGTCCACCATATAGATAAAACGGTAATAAAAAGTATCCACTGTTTTACACCGTTATGTGCTTTTGCAAAATCCTCAAAGTATTAGGTTGGTACAACGCTTTACCATCGCATAAAGCAAGAGTTCGGGCAAAAGTAGCATCGCTTCAAGCCTCAAGTCCCAATTTAATGTGATACGTACCCTGTCTGCACCCGATATCACAAGCATGTGCCATATTTTTTAAACTGATACGGTCTTGTACAAAAAGATGCATTTTTTTTTACTGTAGCTGCATTAACAAATTTCAAAGTATACATATGTGCAGTCAGCAACAATATATCACATTCTAAAAATAATATTTTATGATGCCAATCGATCCGATTTCTTGTAAGGTTCCCTGCAGCTATGATACTTAGTGTAAACAGTTAGTGCTGTTGTGGTGACAGTATTAAACTTGCAGGCAAGCCTCCTCAAGAGTCCCGTAGACCGCGAGCTCCAGCGTTCTCCTTCGGTCACAAGCTGGACCCAGCGGGCACCAACGCGAAGGTTGGACCCGGCCCGGCATCGTACAACACTGAGGGCATGACCTCCAAAGGTACCCAAATTTTTCCTACTATCAGCTTTAAATAATTTTTCAAACTTTTCTAGAAATAACAAAAAAAAATACTCTCCAGACGCGTAATCTAGTTTTATATGTTTTTATTTAGGTTGGGTGAGGTGATGTATCTTCATAACGACCTTGATTATAAGATCTGTCACTGTTTGATATATTTTTACAATAAATCAAAGTTGTACAGAAATAGTAGTAAACGTTTTAAATAGCTTTACGTTCCTGTAACTTATCATTATCATACGTATGAATGATATCGATTTTCGTTATATTTTATAAATAATGGATTAACTCTTGGCCAAAGTAATGTGGTCTTCGTTGGAGCGAGTCCTAGTAGGTGCATTATTAGTGACACCTCTAATTTATTTCAGAAAGTAATAATTTACATACGGAGTTCACGAAACGTTGATTAAGTCCAGGAAAGGGGTGGTAAGCCCGTAAAGCGACCTAGGTGCGTGTTTATTCTGAATTCAGGTCACCTGCACACGACGACACAGGAAACTTTGGGCGGGTTTGTCGAGTGATTTACTGTCTCAAGTTTTAAGGTGAAGATAAGGTCCCAATATGTATACTGTAGGTAGTTTTAAAGTGCAAATCTTCCGCTTACAAGCAAAAACCAGCTAACGAGTAATTAAAATAGTAAATTCATGGCGCGTTACACTTGCACTTTGTTGTTAGGATCTTTATTATTAAATTACGGGATGACAAGGTGAATGAAACGCCGAATGTTTATTGAATTTGCTTTTCCAATTTGATAATAAATAAATCAGTAGAAACTCTATTTGTTAATATCTCCAAGTTTCCTTTCATGTAATAAACATTTAACTAGCTGAATTGAAATTCAAGAAGTTTAAACTATGACTTGAACGAACCCTTCCACCACACGATCTTGCCGTCATTAACATTGGCTCTGGATTTGTGCGTCAATAAACCCTCAAACGGAACGTTACCAGCGTTTACGGGACATTAACGTTAGTCCCGACAACGTAGTCAATACTATTTTATGAATCGTTGTGAAAGTAAAACAGATAGAGTTAATATATACAACAAATAGTCTTTATTAATGTGTATCATGAACCTGATGTAAGTTCGATCTTTTGATAATATTAATTTGTCAATTTTTTACCAAACACTGACGTTTTGGAATTAATAAGTGAATTATAATGCAGCGATTGCCAAAGACCAAGTAGGTAAGTTACGATTAATGCACAACTGGCAAACCATGACTTGTGGATTTAAATCCTTACAGTCCATCAAATCTAAAAAATACACTTTGACAGCTTGTCTAGGGATGTGAACCAAATAATCGCCATCGACAATATCCGATATTAATGAGAAATTGAAAAATCGATATTGATACTTTATAGGTAGGAAACAATCGCTAACTTTTTTGATAAAACTATAAACTCAGATAGAAGATAAATAAATATGTAGCGTTTAATGAATACAAAATAAATTATTTCAGCTAATATTTTTTTTCAAGATAGACAGAGAACCGACTAAATTGGAAGTTGTATTGTAATACCTACTTGTACCTACGCAGTGAACTTCAACTTCAACTTCTTTATTTTGGCTTGCTACCGATTTCAGCTTCACCAATTCTGCCAGTAACAAGTGATTGAAAGGGTCAAGCTTATGAGACAAAAAAAAATATGGAGGGAGATTCGGTAAAAGTGATTGATTTCTAAAGACAAATGCCATGCCATGACAAAGATAATTGGGAAATCCGGCACTGTATGTATGTATGTGGCAATGTTTGTGATGATTCGATTTTCATGAAATTTAAACAGAATAACGTAAATATAATTTGATTTTCGCCGGGGATTTTTGAAAAATGGGGTAGTTTTTGAGATATTGGGGTAAAAATAAATTCAATTTTTCCCTTTTAAAAACGACATCAACCTTTGTTAAACAAAAGTTAGTGTTAGAAAGGATATTATATTACGTTAGCAACAAGGGAGAGCCTCGAACACCCAGATGAATAAAGATAGTTTGAGAAAAAGGGGCTAAGCAAAGTGAGAAAGGTGTATGAAAGCACACTTTTATCGTTTGTTAATTACGTTCTATTTGAGAAATATTCTCCGTCACAAACCAGACAGCACGTGATCTCAGTTCGGGGCGAGCTACTGGTATATAATTATATTTTTATTTATTTATTCATGACAAGTCATTCGAAGAACTACTGAACTAAATTTCGGTCATACGCGCTCTACACAAAACTATCTCACCGAAATTCCGCCAAAAGTCGGTTCGATTAATTAAATTATTTCAATTTTATTACCAATTATTTGGAAACTCAAGAATTTCATGCTGTTTGCATTGTATAAACGTGAACCTCATTTACAATTTTACTGATTGTTTATGTTTTAAACTAGTTTTACGAGATTCAAATATAGATTATTGTACAGAAATATTTAATGAATTCGACATTATAAAAAATAATGTTTATAATATTGTGTGTTTACGTTTGAACAAAGTTGTAGCGTAATAATAAATGCGAAACGTCAAAATGTATTTCTTAGATTTGATGGACTGTAGTGTCTTCTACGTAGTATCTAGTATCGGGTAGTCCTGATCAGAAGGAGTGTCAACGCACTTTGCAAGTTCTAACCCGAGTGATGAATGCAGTAAGTTTTATGTAATGTTGGATCTCCCACTGCAATAAGCTGTCCCTCGTCAAATAATGTCTGAGCGATTTATCGACAGCCGCGCCTCCGGAACTGGGATGTAAGCATCCAAGCGTCGAGTTATGAAGCTGTGAACCGAATTGAACGGTTGTCGAGGACCCTACTCTGTTTTTACTGGAGGTCGATGACATGGAGGTTGTGTGATGCGGAACACGGGGGTACCGTATAGACAAAAACATATTGGTTTACTTTGCTCTACCGGTGATCCGTCACGGTAGACCAACGTTGACATGTATCGGAGTTGTCCATTCTACATAAATATTTCGCTATCTCGTAAATAGATGTTCATTTGTTGATTTTCTTTATAAAAGTTGGTCAAGCAGGGTTCTGAACTCGGCAAACCGTTTGGAGCCTGACTAAGACAAAAGGGTGGTCGCTAGTGAGGTGGACCTTGGCAGGTCGTACCACTCTTGTTGTTTTAACGAGCACTCTCGGGATAGAAGGTCTAGAGCTAGTTACAAAACATAATATGGTTAGTGACAACCCAGACAAGTTTTGACTTTGACTTTGAGAAGTTTTATTCTTGTTCAATGAAAAACTAGTTTGTTAATCATTTTATAGCTTCAATGATCGTAAATAGTGATAGAAAAGGTCTAGTAGAGATTGTCAGTGCCGTGGGTAGATCGCTACTGTCGTCTACTGGGTAATTGCATTCTCCGATGGAACCCTGGTGGCAATTATACGGGCCGCCACCTACGCTCTCCTGTCGTTTGTCTTCATTTGATTTGAGCCCGGTTTGTATCTGCGCGTTTAGCACGCGAAGACGCTTACTATTGTCTACCTCCTGGCAAATTTACTTATGAAAAGGAGTGAACATAAAGTTATCCGTTACTGAAATAAACGAATTGGTATTGTGGTTCGTCTATTTAGACATGGACCGGGCATATTTTTATTCATGGGAAGGTTATTCTTGTAAACGTTCAAATTCAAGCTAAACTGCGCACATTACTATCGTGTTCTTTTACCAGCTAGTATGTCATCGCTACAAGTAACCGACAAATAAACGATGTGGCCTTGCCATTTTATCAAAAAGCTTATAAGTATATATTATAAGTATAGTGGTTGGTGGTAAGACTTTGTATAAGTCCGCCTGGCTATCCATCTTACCTTATTCTGTTAATAATTCTAAAACTTGTTGTGTTCCGCCATTTAGAGGTAATATAGCCAGTTCCTCAGTTTGTTGAGGATTCCGGGTGAAGTGCACTTCCACCTTCGGCCTTATCTCAACTAGACATTGTTTTCATTTGCGTTTTCGCAATTTAAGGAAATCTTTAAGGTACTGAAATAACTTTTTTTTTATTTACGACGGGGAAACGCTTGGCCTTCGTTTCACCTGGTTCCAGGTGAAATGTCAAGGACGTTTGAATCCCTTCGAGTAAATCACAATTTTTACGTGACATTTTAATATCCTATTTGATACTGGTTTTGATTTAAAATCAGAGCTTGTATGAGGAAACATGTGTTTCGTTCTAGCAGGAGTCTACCGAGATTAAAACCTATATATATACCTAATAGCTTAAATGCATTTTTTATAATCTTGCATTTGACTGCTATCTCGCCATTTACTTATTAGGATATACAGTATACAATGCAGGCTGAAAATAAAAATACTAGGGTAGGTGTGAAGTGCAGGTCTACCTCCTAGTGAACCGGTCACGACGATATGATCCCAACGCTGGTGAACGAGTTGAGCTGATAAAGTGGCGAAGTCCAGCGCCAGCGAGTTCCGTGGGCTCCTCCGAGCGAGCCACTGCCTGCTGGGAAAGCTGGCTCCATCGTTGACCTCATCCTTGCTCTGGCCTAGAGGTCAACCGCTAATCTATCATTAATAAACAATGCCTATATCGAACTTCGGGACAGCATTGAACACCATTGGTGGTGTGATATGTATATACCAGAATTAATATTTGGCAAAGTTCAATAAAAAGTACAATTAAACTAACTATGTACAAAGGAATCAGTCAGATTACCTAAGGACCGTTACAAACGGCCTATAGGTAACTCGACTGTTCCAGACCAGTACCAGACGGAAGCGTGCCCAAGACACTGGCTGCATTGCCACGCACTAATGTATTTCATTTCATTTCATTTCATTTCATTTCATTTCATTTCATTTCATTTCTATGCTAATTTGGCAAAGTATATAAAGATTTCTTTGAATGCGGAAGGCCTTAGGGTAATTTACTTTTTGTCGTGATCATGCCGCGACACAACACGAGTAGGTAGGTAAGTGGGTCATGACTGCAGTGTTATTTGCATAACCGATGTCGTCTGCCTGCTTATTTTATTTTTACCTTTCTAAGATTCCGGAATGTTTGCATTTTGTAATTGGCACAATTAAATATTTACAAGAAATATATTCATGTTACTAAATATTTAGCGAATCCAAATGCATGTTTATATATATTTGGCTGGCCTGACATCTCGGTTGGCAGTAGCTCTGCCTTCTGCGCAGTAGGTTTGAGGTTCGATTCTTACCCGGAGCAAACATTTGTGTGATTTTTGTTCTGTGTTTGGGTATTGTATTGTATATTAAGAAAGTATGTACAAAAAAAACGTAGGTACATGTTATTATAATATTTTATCCGTAATCCACTTCCCATACTAGGTACAAGTAATTACTGCTTAGCTAGGGGCTACTAGATGGTGCTGTTTACAATTTCCAGTAATATGTATTTGTATAATATATGTCTAATATAGTGAATGAAATTGCTGTCGCAAACAAGCTGAGACTATATGAAGTGGATAAAATACAATAAGTAATCGATAATTTCTGTAGAATCAAAAGTCCTGCAAAAACGCTGAGCCATTTCATTCAATAAAGCTTAATTGACGTCTTGTTGCTTGGCATTGGCCAAACGTGAAATGAGTTTCTCTGGCTGCATTGAATCGATGTCTCCAAATAAGTCCGTACAAGCGAAGGTGATCCGGGTGAGTCAACGCTGCCTACAAGTCCCGAGTCTCGGACTCGGCGCTCCGTCCTCAGTCGTGCAACAGCCTGCACACAACATCTACCTACTTCTCTTTTACTCCTCGACTTTGCAACGATAGCTGTGCAAAGTTGTCGTGAAGTTTTAGTGCAGTGTAGTGACCACATCAACTGCTATTTCAGGTAATTAAAAGCTGATGTGATAGACAAAAAGGGGTTCCAAGTGTCTAGATAGGTAATCCATTTCCTCGCGGAATAGTTTGCGGTAGGTAGGTACTTATCTAGTTTATGTATGGCAATGCTAACGAGGCCCTGCATAAACATTTACAATGTTTCGTTGTATTGTTTTATCAGTGGTAGAAGTTCAACACTGTTAGTTCATATATTGCTTTGAATAATCCTGTTACGAGTATGACTATCACTGTATAGGTATATGTTTGTTCTTTTTGTATAGGTATTTGTTGTATTGGTATTAATATATATTATTACCTAGTAGGTAAATATCTATATATATAAATAGGTAGCTCTGCACCTCGTCCGTCCATGTATTTGTCTATATTAGAAGGTAGGTAAGTACCTGATGGTGTCTCTGCGGGTTTCCGAATGTGGACATGTATGAATACCTGCGTGCGTATCTATGTCCGATAGAGGACGGTTGACGGTTATTGAGGATGATAATTATGACGTCACTAGATGAAAAACTGAATATAATTATTTTCATAGTAGAAACCTTAATGTTTTATATATTCCCATTATATGGTACTACCATGTAAACCAATATAATGTAAGAATACGACATAATATGCTCATTGATTTGTTCTAAATCTTGAGTGGTCCAAATTGCTAAGATCAAACAAAGGTGAATTCAATGTATTCCTAAAACAAGAGACATAATCGGAGAACATGAAACCGCTGTCTTAAGACATGCATGTATAGGTATTGCTGTGAAAAGGTAGCTTCTCAGCTGACATTGTTTGGTGCAATTACTGAGAGCCAACAGCAAGTAAATACGTAAATGCAGGACGAGCAGTCGGACCGGCCCTATCACTGCACGGCCGCTGGCCGCCCCCGCGAGTTACCCCCACCCCAGCGCCCTGCGACTATGAGCCCAACAAGGCAGCTAAGGCGACCCACGACCATGCCCCAGCATTCTCTATAGGACTGCGGGTGTGCCCTCCGCTTCCAGGGGGAAAGACGCCAGGTGCCACTATCCCCTTTTGCAGCTTTTCATTGATTGCGCATAGATTTTTCGATTGTTCATTTGGTCGCTAGTTCATTGTCTCACAGTTCTTGATATCTGGCTGAGTAGAGTTCTTTTTTTCTAGCTAAGTAGAGAAAGAGCGAAAAGCTTTCTCAAAATCTCAAAGGATTTTGAATTTGTAACATTTGTTTCAGGTTTACAAGCCTTGGTTGGTAAACCTTTAGTTAGCCAGATTTTAGATATGGACACAATTTAGTTGATTGCACCTTTGAAAGCTTGTAGCAGTTTGCATCGTTTACGTTGCGTGAACAATTCTAGTTTTAATGCATTTGTTTCGCTTGATCAGCCATTTGTGTATGGTTTGCCTATATTTTATGTTCATACTGTTGATGGTTGGCTGTTACATCCGAGGTTGTTTGCATACCTTGTGTTCACTACCTAGTAAAGTACTACACACCTACCTATGTTTGTTGTTTCGTTTTATTCTTCATCATTTTACTAAGTAAACATTTTCAATTTAAAATGATGTCACTGACCGTCACGAATGGTAGTTAATTATTCGCATAAACTCCATTGGCTAGTGCAATATAAAAGGCATGCCGTCGCTCCATTATTTAAAGATCGCTCGAATCTTCCATTGCCAACCGTTCCGCTATTTTATTTTATGTTCGCTCCATATCCACTTTTGTACGTGTATTAATATCGAAAGTTTCGTGTATAGCAGATGTGTCTTGGAAAGCGGTATTGCCATGTTTGTCTCAGATATTTGTTACTTTGATGTCATCGTTCATTTAAGTATCGCATTGTTTTGGTTTAGCATTGAACTGCCTGTCATAGTCGCTCATGAATCATTTCGGCTTACACCCGTAAACAATTAATCATTATTTATACACTACTTGTAAAGTTATATAATACTTCGCTAAATAAAATGAGATGTTGATGAGGTTTCAGACTTATATTTCTCGATTGCATTTAAAATGTCTGAATCTTGCACGATCAGTTCCTTAACTGATACTAATAATAGTGTGTTTCATATTTATTATGTGATGTGTGGTCGTGGTTGTTAAGAAAATTATCATGAAGTTGGGAAATTACTTGAACTGACTTGAACGAAGACAAACTTCCTCATCACGTCTTAAAAGGTTATTTTTAAAAGAACTAACTTCCTGTTATTATTTTTACTCAATATTGTCGAAACAACGAAGTTTTTGTAGTGCTTTCGTTGTTTGTTGTATGCATGAAGTTCATTAGTCTCACAATATGTAATTTATTTTCAGCGCCCAATATATACTGTATGCCTCCCGTCCTAGGAGAGGCTAAAGAAGGCAACAAACGAGCCGCTCCCGCGTTCAGCATCACGGGCCGAGGGAAGACGATAGGAGAGAAGCTGCCTATGCCCGGCCCCGGCACGTACACTCCGACTCCTGCTGCGCTGACGAAGAGACCGCCAGCTTACACGATGGCCCCGAGGCGAGAGGTCAGAGCGCCGACCGCCGCCGTCCCGGGACCAGGCGTCTATTGCCCAGAAAAGGTAATACATCATTTAATCTGAAGGTCGCTTACGCGCAAAGTATGACATCATCGGCCAAATTGTTCATAGGCTCCGAGTGCGGTGATCGCATCGAAGGTGTGTGGGTACCTTATTCATTAAACATTACGGAAAAAACTGCATTGGCCACGGATCGCGAACTTATTCCACGCGGAATTGCTTTCGTAATACGCCCCCGAGGAAGTGCCAATACCTACTATTAATAACCGATATCTAACAATGACTCTGTAAGGGAAATAGTTTTGGCTGTGAATGAATGTGTGCGATGATGTTTTTTTTTAACTGGGACAGTACAGGGGCACCCTTGACCTGAGGAGATACAGGTGCAGTTTCTTTTGAAACATCAGCTCTTTTTGGAGGAAACATGTCAGCATTATTATTTTTTTGGTTAAGCGTGAGTAGCGCCTTAAAATGAATGAATGCCCCGGTACTGCCCCAGTTAAAAAAACACTGTATAATGTTTTTGACATAGTAATGTCCTTGTCACATTATTATCTCATCAGCTAAGAGTTTTATGGTATCTGGATCATATTTTAGTGTATAAGTTGACTTTCTCTCGTTTCAATACATTGCAACTAAAGCTGGGTGCACACAACAGGTTTGCGTGAACTTGCCGTGGGCGCCGGCGCACACGTTCGGCATCCGCCACTCACCCTTCACCGGTGAATCCGTCTACTACCCCGCTCCCGAAGAAATATCCACGTTCTAACCAGTCTGTACTAACCTTAACAATCATATAAGATCAAACGCTTTTGTTATTCGTTATATTTCGTAATTTTAATTGATGAATATTGTAGTACCTGATTATTGCTTATTAAAATCATTATTGTAAAAATTATAAATGTTATTTCTCTGAATCTTATTGTAAGTATAATAGGTTTAGCTACTGTTTATTCCTTTTGCATTAAATTGTATAACAATCATTGTAAAACTACACGCTGCTCGGGACACTGTGGACAATGATGACAAGGTATTTGGATGTAGGTAATCTATATTTTACTGTACATAGAACTGTTCTAGGTATTTACAGCAAAGTACGTAGTTATGTAACTGTAATATTAGCCATTTGACTTTGTTCTACACCTATGAATATACTTACTTCACTAAAAAGTAGGTTGAACTTGATAATATTATAAATCTTAATACTTTATATTTTCAGGCCGATGCGAGGATTAGAGACATGTCACCGAAATATACAATATCAAGCAGAATGAAGATGGTTCGTAGAGATGATAATGTACCAGCTCCAAACGCGTACTCCCCTGAAAAAGCCGACAGAATGCTCAGAGAAAAATCTCCGGCGTACTCTTTTAGAACGAAATCGGAGATCGTTAGAACCCATGATGCACCAGCCCCAAACATTTACTCTCCTGAAAAGGCTGTAAATTCTCTCAAAAATGGCCCCAAATACACATTAGCTGGAAAAGGGTGCGCGGAAAAACATGAAACTACACCCGCACCCAACCATTACAACCCTCAAAAGGCTGATAAAATTTTACACGAAAACTCACCAGCTTTCTCCATTCGATCGAAAGACGTCGTTGATAAAATCGAACAAACACCTGCGCCCAACATGTACTCTCCAGAAAAGTCTATGCACATGCTGAACGGAGGTCCTAAATATACAATGACGGGGAAAAACACAATAGCAAAGATTTGTGAGACTCCCGCCCCGAATAGCTACTGCCCTGAAAAAGCAGACAACGTATTGCATGAACATTCACCAGCGTATTCGTTCAGGACTAAAGAACATATCACGGTTCGTAGCGAATCGCCGGCTCCTAACATTTATGCGCCAGAGAAATCCATTCACATGCTGAACGGAACTCCAAAGTTTTCTTTAACAGGGAAAGGTCACTGCACTAAGATACAAGATACTCCAGGCCCAAATGCTTACTGCCCCGACAAGGCTGATAAAATATTACATGAGTCTTCGCCATCTTATACGTTCCGTGCTAAGGAACATGTAACTAAGTCGGACGATACTCCAGCCCCTAACGTTTATGCACCTGAGAAGTCTATCCACATGCTTGACAGTTCACCAAAGTATACAATGCTAGGAAAAGGATCGTCCCCTAAATTCGATAACATTCCAGCTCCTAATACCTACAGTCTTGATAAAGCTGATAAACTTCTGCACGATTCTTCTCCAGCATATTCATTCAGGCCTAAAACTAATGTGGATCGATACAACGACACACCAGGACCAAACGCGTACGAGCCTCATCTATTAGATGGCACTCCTAAATACAGTTTGTATGGAAAAGGTCAAGAAATAACACCGTTTGATACTCCTGGACCTAATCAGTACAATCCTCAGCTATTAGATGGAGCACCAAAATACAGTCTTGGAGGTAAAGGTCACAATATTAAACCTTTTTATGTTCCCGCGCCTAACGCTTACGACCCACAACTTTTACCAAATGCTCCTAAGTTTTCATTGACTGGCAAGGGTCCTGATGGAAAACCTTCGGAGACACCTGGTCCCAGTAACTACGATCCGCATTTACCGATCAGCTCTCCAAGATACACAATGGGCGGAAAAGGCCCAGACGATAAGATTTCCAATGTACCCGCTCCTAACGCTTACGACCCTCATCTGCTGGACGGTACCCCAAAATACACGATGGGTGGTAAAGGACACCCTGGAAGACCATCCGATACACCGGGCCCGAACGTGTACGAACCTCACCTGCCTAGCAACACACCTAGATACACAATATCAGGAAAAGGTTCCGAGAGTAAGCCTTATGATAACCCGGCGCCGAATAATTATGATCCACAACTACCAAGTAACTCTCCGAGATATACAATGGGTGGGAAAAGGCCGGACGGGAAGATTCCTGATGTGCCCGGACCAAACGCGTACGACCCTCACCTGGCTGATGACACGCCGAAATATACAATCGCAGGGAAGGGTCCTGCTGACAAACTGTCTAACACTCCTGGCCCAAATGTATACGATCCTCATCTACCAAGCAGTACTCCTAAATTCACGATCACTGGCAAAGGAGTTGACGCTAAGATATCTTACGTGCCAGCACCCAACCAATACGATCCCCATTACATCGACGGAGCACCTAAATACACAATTTCTGGTAAAGGACAGCCTGACAAAATTGTAGACACTCCAGCTCCCAACGCTTATAATCGAGAAAAAGGGGATAAAGTACTTCATGAGAGTTCACCTGCATATTCGTTTAGAGCAAAGCAGCCACTTCATAGGCCGGATAATAACCCTGCTCCCAACGCCTACGATCCGAGCAAATTCGACCACATTCAAGATGGCACGCCAAAACATAGCTTTGGCATCAAGAGACCTGATGAGAAACTCTTCAACAATCCAGCTTCAAACGCCTATGAGCCTAGCAAGTTCGATCACATCCAAGATGGATCGCCGAAACATAGCTTCGGCTTTAAGAGACCTGATGAAAAGCACTTCAACAATCCGGCTCCAAACGCGTACTTTCCTAATGTAGCTAATAAAGTGACACTTGAAAGCTCTCCAGCGTATACTTTCAGACAGAAAATTGAAGATGATAAAGTGGTTGATACACCAGCACCGAATTCCTACAACCCCGAGAAAGGAGACAAAGTTTTGCACGAGTCTTCGCCCGCTTATACGTTCAGGACAAAGATCGAAGATGGAAAAGTCGTAGACACACCAGCACCTAACTCTTATAATCCAGAAAAGGCGGACAAAGTCCTTCTGGACAGTGCGCCGCGGTACTCATTTAGAATAAAGACGAAGCCCCAAAAATCTGATGATGTTCCTGCTCCAAATTGTTATAATACTGACAAAGCCGACAAAGTGCTCTTGCCCAATGCGCCGCAATACACGTTCAGAGTTAAAGCGGATACTTTGAAAGTTCTTGATACTCCAGGTAAACCCCAGCATGTTATGTTATGTACAAGTTCGTTTTGTTAATTACTGATCAACAAAAAAATACATTAAATCAAATTGGATGTTAATTTAGTTCAACCGTTACGGTTGTAATGTTGGCTGACCACATTTCAGCACATACACTCCACAAGAAATTGCATTCCTGTATCTTTCAAAGAGACAAAAAAGCATACGACCTACTTTTAGTGACCTTCCAGTGATCATTCACGCTTTTCCGATCCATGCGGTAACAGTACCGATTTACTATTAACCTGAAAACGAATCGCTTTTTTTTTTGATAAAAACCATTTCGATATAAATTTATCTCTACACGAGGCATCCTCAGGTAAAATAATCTGCTATTAGACGAGCTCCCGAGCGAGCGAACGATTTAATACCGTTCTTTGATATTAAAATGAACTACCAAAAAGTTCCTGATGCAATTAACTTTTGTAGTTGATTTCATTTATTTTTATCGTTTTGTTAACAAAATCCCACACTCAAGGGTCCGGTTATTTCCAGCTCCGAACTCGTACACCATCCCTAGACCCGTGGAGAGCCCGCTGTACTCGATGTCGGGGCGCCACCGGGAGCCCACGGACGAGCGGCTGAAGATGCCGGCCCCCGGGACCTACAGCCCCGAGAAGGGCTACAAGTTCGTGTTGACGTACTCGCCGCAGCACAGCTTCGGCATCAAGGTTCAGACCAGCAAGTACACCGATAGCCCAGGTTGGTTGGATTCGAATGGACGACTTGCGTAGCGTGCTGTGACGCACCAATGTTCATTAGGTCAAAGTGGCAACATATCTTTTTTTAAATATCAAGTGACAATAATTTCCTAAATCCTCATAAGAAAATACTGGTTTGGGCTGTGCTTTAATAATTGTCATTCGGTTAGCTATTTGAACTTAATACAATTTAACCATTTAAATAGCAAATTTTGACTTTATTTATGGCATAATGAACGTGTTACGGAATAAAAAAGACATGTGATGTGAATGCTCTTAAGGAGTGTTTTATCGAACGTATCGTGTAATATATTGTTTTACTTCTTGATTTTCTCCTTGGAGAGAGGTAAATATATTTTTTCCTCTGCCTAGCAGCTGTGGAACACAGATGCTAGAAATAGAAACAAAATAAAAATCTGGTGTGTATACAGTAGGTACCTACATATAATAGCTTCCATCGTTACTATGAATCCCGGAATCGAAGCCAAATATATTCAATCAAATTCAAAATTTTCAATCGAATTGGCAATCAATAATAATCACCAAAATAATAATTCGCCGAATTTGTTTTGAAAATATACGACAGGGATTAGAATCGTTTGCGCCGTATGAAAGCGAACGATAAATTAATTTCACATGTTCAATACTATGAATAGCCTGATGAATGACAGCAGCTTTTGAATTCCATTCGGTGGGAACGCGTTTTTATCTGCCTGTTAACTTTCTTATAATAGAACTTGCTTTTACCCGCGACTTCGTCCGCGTAATGTTTTTTTAAAATTAGCGCAAGGAGAAGAAATGGTATTTAAAAATCTAGAGAATTTGAAGCCTATGACAGAACAGCCATGACTGCCACTGAGGGTTACGACCCCACATTTCAAGACAATTTTTGTTTTCAGTCTTAGTGCGGGTCCGACTCACGCTTGGCCATTTTTTATTATTAATTGACCTCATTGTAAGCACTGTATTGACATAGAGATTGATTATGGCAGGAAATAACAATTAATAAAAACTTTTCTTTTCTACACACCAAGACAAACATACCCTCCAAATTTCAAGTCTGTAGGACCAGCGGTTTGGGCTGAAATTGCATCTAGTTGAATCCGCCAGTCAGTCAGGTCTTTTCCTTCCTTTTTCCGCTACGACCATTTCATGCTACGTCATTTAGCCTGCAATGTCCTTTTCCGGCTATTGTAACGCACACCAAAGGTTTCGATCCTCATTTCCAGGCAATCAAATACAGGTTATTTTGCAGTTAGTTCTGAAGCCTCAGTGCGGCTCCAACTCACAACTTTGGCCAGTTTTTATAATTTATTGATATACCTTTAAAGTAGAAAAGTAAGTAAGTTAGAAATTGATAGATATTACCATATTTACGACAGAACTATTAATAAAACATTTCTTGTATCACATACCCCCTTTGTTTTAGTTCAGGTTTTTCGGTGTGAAAATACATATTCTCTGATAATTTGAACCTTATATATAATTTGAAGATTATTTCCTTGGACATACTTTGAATTGAACCTTACCCTTTAATTTTGAAAATTCTAAAATTCTTCGAACTTCGAGCCCCTATTTGAGCCACCTGGGATGTGAATTTTCAAAATTCCTTTCTTAGTGAGCGTTTGCACAATAAGACAAACATACCCTCCAAATTTCATGTCTCTAGGACCAGCGGCTTAGGCTGTGCGTTGATATATCAGTCTGTCAGTCGGTCTGTCTGGACTTTGAATTTTATATGTATAGATGAACAAGAATCATCCGTAGCTATTTATCATCGACAAAAATAGTGCTGCAGCACTTCTTCTGGTGAGATCTTTTGATCTTGATGATAGTAGATTTCTACGTCATGAAACCGCGGGCCGAGTAGGAGTGATTCAACCGCCAGGGTTTAGGAATACCCACTTAAAATGGTCGTAAGGGTGTAGCGTGGTAGTGAGCGTTAGTCTGTGGTTGCAGCGCCCAACTCGTACCAGATCCCGTCGGTACTGGACGCGCCCGTGTACACGATGGCAGCGCGGCCGAGCGCGGCGCCCCGTCCCCGCACCGACGCGCCCGCGCCCGGCTCCTACTCACCAGAAAAGGTACCTACATCTCATACAGCACAACAACACAACGGGAAGTTATCATACGGAAACGTAACTCGATCGATAATCGTCAAGGTATGGAAAACTTTGAGTTTCCGTGATGGGGGGGACCAAGTACCAAGTGAATTTATTTATTCAGAACGTGCTCTATCGTAGGCTGCATTATTGATAATTATCCGAAATATAACCGTGGTAATTTTTTTTGAAAATCAATGTCATATGAGAAGTCTCGTTTACATCATAAAGACCTACTCGTACTCGGTATAGATCGATATATATTTTCTTCATCGCGTAGAATGTAGATGATTACAGAACGTACTTGCTGGAATCGATAGCCATACTAAACGCAATTTGTTCCCAGGTCCAGATAAACAAAACGCCCCAAATAACATTCGGGATCAAGCACTCTCCACTGCTCGGTCAATTGAAACCCATGAACACTCGCCACGTGCGGAGCGGAGCCTCCGACGACACGTCGACCGCTGTCGGCCGCGGCGCCGTGTCGTCTGTGCACGAGACTGTCGGCCAAGTCACGTGCGATACCCAAACCATCACCGACGTACAACAACACAGCCGGCCCACGCAAGTGACGCACGACAACGGCACACCGACCTCCCCGGAGCTCCGCGCGACCGACGCACTGACCCAGGAGATCGTGTGGGTTCCCGAACGCAGGGGTTCCTACACGATCGAAAGCCCCAGTCGTTTCGTCGAACGTTATCAACGTAACGAGGTTATTCCGGTCGAGAATGGGGTCGTTCGTACCGCGGAGAGCGGGGAAAGAGGCGCCTATACCGATGAGAATACGTATACTGAAGTTATTCGAGGGGACGGTTTCGAACGGAATGTTGATACGAGCGTTAAGCACGCCAGCGCTCGCGAGAGTAAACGTACTGGCAGTGAGCTAGTCAGTACCGGGACGGAGGTGGAGCAGTTAGCTAACGGGGGCTTCGCTAAGACCACCACCACGACCACCGTTCGTAAGCTCGGCACCTCGACGAAGGCCGCCAGTGCCTCCACCACGGTCACCAGAACGGCTACCGCTGTCACTTCGCGAGACATCGCTGTCCAGTAAAGCCTCTTATTTGATTATTTTGGTGAGATGTTCACGAGAAGTAAAACTTGATTGATATTGGTATATCATCCTTCGAAACGTTCCAAGAAAGCATTCCTCCATGTAACGTATAGACCTTTAAAAGGTTTTTGTTCTAACACGTTTTCTTTTTACGACGACTCTTTGTCACTAACAAAATCAAGTGCTGTATAATTTAATAATAGATAAGTAACAATGTGATACGTATATATGTGTATTGTATGAAGATAGCATGTTGGTTTGTTATCTAGATTGTTGTTTGCATACGTTAAATGTGCTGGCTTTATTTATTGTAATGGATAGTAAACGCTGTGTTTACATTAATACACTCCTTTTGTAAAGTTATTGATTAAAAAGAGTTTTCGATTTATTATTGTAGTGCAGCTCACTCGGCTTGTTAATTCACATTACAAAGTGCTATTTTAACATTACTAATAATACTGTTTTTCGAACGATTGAAATGTTATTAATACAATTTCTTTTACATGTTTGTGTTTCATTTGAATCGTCTATTTGAAGTTTTATGAAAGAATTTCTTGAAACCGATAGAGGCCTTCGAACAGTAATATTTTAAAAAATAAGCTTAAATCACTTACTACCATAATCCGATACTTATATCGCACTCCCACTATTATCTAATTTTTATTCAAAGATATAAATTGTATAAAGGTCCAACAATTTCATTGTCAAAATGACCACCCTGGGGAAAAACATGTTTTCAATGGGTCACTTTACTGTACTATCACCCACCCGCGTCTAAACTTTTGCGATACGTAATGAGATAAATGAACAGTGCGATCGAATACCCTATCACTTTTAAATGGTAACTAGCGTATCCTTAGAGTAGTTACAAGCGAGTGTTTGCGAGTGTAAACGACCAATTTAGATATTTATCGTTTCCAGAACACGTACAACAAATAATAAAAGAAAAACAACGAGATAACAAACAACTTTCAAACTCAACAATACTTAAAAACACATCCGAATTCAAGAATAATGAGAATCGATTGAAACGAATGAGATGAAGAAATGTTTATTTATTTATTTATTTTGAACCTCTACAGTGATTGTTACCAGTATGGAGATATGTTTTCTACTATAAACATATTTTGCAGTCCGGTTTTAGTTTCTTTCAACTTTCAACTTGCTATGAGCTATAACAATGTTTTATTTAGTCAGTCACAGATATCAAAATACTAACGTCTTGTAGAGTGGTTTCTATTGGAGAACGACAGGAATTTATCTGTTGCTTTTTAAGCACACTAGCACAGCTACTGCTGGAATATTTTAATTCCCACAGTTGTTCTACAACACAGAAGATATACTCGTTGTAGGACATGTAATCCCTGTGCCGTGGTCGTTGACCCGTCGGCGTCACGGATCACATCACTGAAACTATCAATTATCGGCAGTTCCATTTATCCCTACTGATCTATCCCTTCTGGTAGGGAAGAATTATACTGAGCGAGCTTGTGTGTCTTATTTTATAAATTTAACAATACAGATAGAAAAGTTTGATCGTCACTACAATCATGTTTTATTTTACCGAAGTGTGTAAGCAGAAGCCTAAACTTAACTTAACACCAATATTCATAATATCGAGCTTCATAAATTATTCACTTCTATGCAAACTGTCCCCCCTCATTTTGACTCCTATAACGCAGTACCTATTTTTTTACAATTTCTATATTCTTATCTTTAAACATTACGTAGGTACCTTTTTACTTTGATACTCAAAATTTTCATTCCCCAATTTATACCCTTATAGGATAAAATGTTGATTTATAACTACTTGTATATGTAAAAACCATAAATACCAATTTTCACATTTCTAACCGCTCTCATAAGGGATGAATAAAAAAAATCTTAGTGCTCACTTTTACCGTAACAGGAACTGAGTCATGTTTCATACCTTTACTTACATACACCGGCTCAGACAATGCGTTGTCAGCCAATCAACACATACAACTAAGTACATTGTACGCTGAGGCAAGCAGGTAGGTAATTCAACAATTCAAAATAATTCAAGCACATTTATATCATGAAAAGTTCCTTTGTTATTTATTGAAATACAAACGAGACTATTAGTCGTATCTGAAGTTATCTGCGTGTTCTCATAACCATGGCGGATGTCGATAGCACGAGCGAGTTTGTAACGGATACGTCCATGGACTGTGGTCACCGGCCGTTGACACCACGTCGCCACCATGTTGCTACCACCACCACGTCGCCACCACCACCACGTCACCACCACCTCATCACGAACGTCACGAACTCATCGTTTCGGCTCTACCTTTATCATTGGGTACGAGTACAATCTTGGAGTCTTCATGTCCAGAGTAAATAGGTTCCTTTTAGGCAAGCGTGCTCCATCTTAGGCCACATCTTTACTTGTTTTACATGTAAGCTGGTGGTCAAACGCTTGACTATCACCAATACAAAAATATAAAATAAAACCACCACTTCTACTCATCGACACGACGCGACGAAACCAGGGAAAGGTGCTTCATGACCTTATTCCGCTGTCACTGTCCAATTTTGGTTTGCATGGCTGTGGAATATCCTTTTTCTTCAAAATTGCTGGCCTGAGGGTCGCCAAAAAAATATACGGTCTTGCCATAATCACCACACTTGGCAGGCGGACGATGGATGGACACCGTTCATACACACATTTTTTTTTTGACCGCCTCTGTGAAATAGTGGTTCGGCCACCGATGTCAGATTCAGAGGTACCGGATTCGATCCCCAAGGGAGTACAATATTGTGCTTGGCTTGATTGGTGGTAGAATTTTGATTATGTCTAATTCTTTCAAATTCTTAATTTCAAGTGTGTCACAAAATTTACAAATGTTATAATGACGCAAACATTCACCACCCGCGACGTCAGGATCAGGACCCTTGTGGCTCAGTTAGTTAGTGTTTCGGGAAATGATGCGGGTGTTTCAAGTCTGTCTAGCCTGGCTAGCAATCTCTATCTTTTCTATGTCTGTCGCGATAATATCAATTCGAAATTGTTGTATTCCTGAATTTCGAGGTAAAATAGCCAGTTCCTCAGTTTGTTGAGGATTTCGGGTGAAGTACGCTTCGACCACATCATAACTTGAAATCAGGTGAGATGAAGGCCAAGCACTTCCCCATCGTACCTTCGACAAAAGAAGACTCTAAATCAGCTGCAAGTAGACCTCGCGTAAGCGAATTCAAATAAAAATAAACTCTTGACGATGTTATTAATTAGGTTTCCACAGTAAAATAATGCAGTGACGATCCGTCCACCCACTGGACTTTCCCACTAATATAATCTGTCCAAAAAATAAAATAAAATAGTAGGTAGGTACCTACTTACTAACTGGAAGAAACCGCTTTTCAAGGTGCCCTTATCGCTAACATTTTCATTCATCATTGTGTCACCTATTATATATATTTTTCATAACATTAATTAAATACCACACTATATAATGATGAGCTAATAATGTAGAGTGATACAATGAACAATGAAAAGGTCTTATAAACCCAGAAGTCAATTGCAAAAACCACAAAACTCCATCATATAGAACTAATAGGAAGATTTTATTGTTCAGTTGCAAATGCACATGTACTACCGGTACTACTGTTTGATAGATGACTTGGATCATGTTGAATTAATTGAAGAGTAGGTAGGTACAGGCACTAAATCACAGAACGCTAGTCATATTTCCTACATTTTAACCGACTTTCAAAAAAAGGAGGAGGCTCTCAATACGTCGGGTTTTTTAATGTATGTTCCCCGATTACTCGAAAATGCCTTGATCGATTTGGAAAATTCATTTTTTGTTTGAAAGGGTCACACAGGTGGTCCCATTGTCATCGGGTCAGGATCTGAAGATGAGATCCTGGAAAAATCGAGGGAACTCTTCAAATATTATAGGCACATTTGAAGCGATTTGGGCGTATTACATCAAAAGTATGGAAAAAACGGACAAGTTATAGGATTACGCGTCTGTCTGTCAGTCCATCTCCGTTCGTCTAATTGGAAAAAATATGTCATCTAGGTAAACTAAATTGTATCACATATTTTATTGAAGTCGGTTTTTTAAAACGTAATTATGTCCTAATCGTTCGCTCTTCCAGTAGGTAACTAATCCCGGATAGTAAGGTAGGTACATCTACAAAACATGACTAATGGCCCCATTCCCGCATAGTAACAGTCTGAAAGACTCTAATGTAACGCTTCATTGTGTTTTTGAACGATGTTTTTTTTCCAATTAGCCTGTAAACAATTTCAAATAGACTAGGTTCTGTTCACGGTTCCACCCTCATGGCACTGGATAACCCTTAAAGTAAATCCTTCCTTTACATATTAAACATGGGTTTTACTTTATAGTTTATGTTGATGTAGGCACCAACGTATACGTATACGTATACGTATACGTAAGTGACCCCTTGCTTAAAACGTATACACGTAAACGTATACTTCAAAACACGCAAGTTTTGAAAGTGATAAATCCTTCCTAGACGTTTACTATATCCCTGACAAATTTCATAAAATTCCGGACAACCGCGAAAAAATAACACACAAACAGAGTTACTTTCGCATTAATAATATAAAGTAAGAGTAAGTACAAGCATGGAAGTATGGACCTTTACTGTCTACTGTTCTGGGAAAGACTAGCGTTTTCTGTATAATTAATTACTTAGTATACCTACCTAAGTTACACTAAGTAATCAAGTTAATACCATAGAGCAATCTACACTCACTTACTCATATTAGCACGTGTATATAAAAACCCACACCTATAATTACACAGGTCAGACATAAATATTGCTGTCTGATACATTTTGCAGACGAACTTAACTTCATGTGTAATTGAGTGCTAAATCCAAATTTAAAGTCGCTTTCGTGATGCGGTTCGCACTTTGTTTATATTGGCCGGTGTTTTAGGATTTTTCAATTCAATAAGGGTTTTTCGCCAGAACTAATACCTGTTTGGTTTAAAATTCCTCATGTAATATAATTGTACCTTATACAAATACCTGATAGCCAAGTGGTTTCAAATTGAGGGGGATACTGCATCAGATCATCTGACACAGCGCCATCTAGCACCAAACTAAGCAAAGCTTGTAATACTGGCTATATGGGAACTAGATTACGGATACAAATACTTTTTTTAAATACATACGTACTATATGATTCAACACCCAAATTAAATGTTTTTTTTAATGTATGGTTAGCAAGTTATTTAGAAACTCTTAGCACCTACTTCATGCAGTCTGAGTACCGCTGTATACTTAAGCGCTTATAATATAATATAGTGTAAGTCATTTATTCAATAAAAAGTACAATTAAACTAACTATGTACAAAGGAATCAGTCAGATTACCTAAGGACCGTTACAAACGGCCTATAGGTAACTCAACTGTTCCAGACCAGTACCAGACGGAAGCGTGCCCAAGACACTGGCTGCATTGCCACGCTGAATAGCTATGCTAATTCGCTGGCCTAAATAAGAGCCAGCCCTTGGGTCACGTGTCGCCTCAATCAAAAGCCCCGCAATATTTTTAAAAACCCGGAGGTCACCGGCTCCCCACGGACCCAAGGTGTTGTGTATATAGTGTTGATATCGCACAGCCTGATATTACTAATCTTCCGTCAGAGTACGTCAAGATTTAAAGACCTTCTTGCTATGGCTTTGTCTTTGCATTATGGAGTCATACATTATTTTTTGTTTAATACACTTTGCTTGCTGACAAAATAGTTTTTGGAGCAAAATCTCTCCAATTAGCTGACTGTTTAATTGATAACATTATTTAAATCCATTACAATATTTCTTTGATAAATAAATTCAGCTCATTTATGTACCTCTGTACACTATACACTAATGTACCTCTGAACACTCATGTACTAATATACCTCTATCTATTTTTTTTGACAATACAAAGCGGCAGACTTTTTATAGCAAAGTTTTTGTTGCATTGCAGCAGGTATGTGTATTATTCGAACCATTCCCAGGTTCCGAGATGTCCGTTGCAGCACTTCGCAGAAGGTCAACTTGTGTGGGTTGGTATTATTAATTCCTATTCGCGCAATGAATAGTAACCGTCTGATCTGGATCACATGACTGAATTGACGCAATGCTCCCCCCCCATCCCCCACCCCCCGCCTCGTACTGCTATAAACGAAATTAATGTTTGCCGGTACCCTGGGGCACGGGTCCCTCCACGATAAGCGTCGTGTCGCAGATACGTTCATAGTTACTATCGGTGACATTTACACTGTGTGGGTTGTTGTTACATTATTTGGGTTTTTGGTGACAGAGCGAATCAATTTAACCTGCACTTTGAACGTATTATTTCGAGGTGAAGGGATATTTGTACCTTGATAGCTGTCAAAAAGTTACAGTTGATTCTAGTCCATCCAGCTAAACGTAGGCAAATATACCTATCAATAAAAACACTTTTCCATTCATCCGATAGTAACTATCCGATGAAGGTATAGGTGAAATGGTAACTATTAGTTAAAACCAGTAAGTTTAATTGTACTTGTGCCGTTTTTTCTCCGGTTCAGATGCTACTTATTTCGAAATGTAACTAAATTGAATATTTTGATCGTGCAATATTGTGTACAATGATTAGATTGAATTAATACATAAATATTTTAACTTAAGTTAAACGAGTCACAAAGGGTACCCTTTGTTGACTTAATTACGTCCATATTCCTACGACGTATCTATGAACCGCTAAGACATGAATACTGCTACATTATAACGACATACCTACGATACCGCTACGGTATTGCTACGACGTGTCTACGATACCGCTACGACACCTCGACGACTATACTACGAGACGTCCATGACCATGGCTACGATATTCCTACGACGTGTCTAGTATACCGCTAAGACATGAATACTGCTACATTATAACGACATACCTAAAATACCGCTACGGTATTGCTACGACGTGTCTACGATACCGCTACGACACCTCGACGACTATACTACGAGACGACTATGGCCATGGCTACGATATTCCTACGACGTGTCTAATATACCGCTAAGACCTGAGTACTGCTACATTATATATAACGATATACCTAAGATACCGCTCCGGTATCGCTATGACGTGTCTACGATACCGCTACGACACCTCGACGTCATTATGTGATCAGATGTGAATCCTCGAAAGTAAAGAGACACGAGTCTTGTTTTATATTTATTTCGTTTATCGTAACATGAAATAGCACTAAGCAAATAAAGTAAGTGCTTATTATTTGCTGAAAAGCTATATTGTCCTATGCTGACATTAAGATACATTTAGGCTTCTGAGCTCAAGTAATTTGTCATCTGCATGTATTAAACTTAAGTTTTCATTGATGAATATTGATGTTTGTTCTGTGTTTGGGTGTTATATGATAAGTATATATTTACAGTATATCAGTATTATATATCCGTAATCTAGAGTGCCCATATACAAGCTTTGCTTAGTTTGGGACTTGATGGCGCTGTGTGAAATTAATGTCCTGTAATATTTATTTCGGTATTTTTAGGTTGTATTAGCTCAAAAGTATGGAAAATAGGACCACCGTCATCAGGTCAGGATCTGATGATGGAATCTTGGAGAAATCGAGGGAACTCTTCAAATATTATAAAACTTGAAGCGATTTGGGTATTTTTCGGGTGTATTACCTCAAAAGTAAAGAAAAAACAGATCCCTTTATAGGATCACGCGTCTGTCTGTCTGTCTGTCGGTTCGTCCGTCTGTCATCAAAATAATTGGAAAAAAATACGTCATCTAGGTCAACAAACCTGTATCATATTCTTCATTGAAATCGGTTTTCTTTTTAGTTTTTAAAACGTAATTATTAATTTGTCATTTAAACTCAAACATTTGATAATCTTATTACGAGTATTATGTCACAGATCCCGCTTTAAAAAAAATGCACGGTTAGGTATATGGGTTCGCAAGGTCTACTGTTGTTACACTCTTACCAAAATAATGTATGGAACATTTCACACAGTCAACAATTTAATGTACGCGCAGCCTGGTATGAAGGTGATATGTTAATTCTGAGATTTTGATAATAATCATTGGTATGGAACCTTTCACATTTGCCGTGGCGGTCGCGGCTCAACAATCAACCCCTCAAACTCAGCCCATGGAAGTCGTAAATGCCGACTTAGGGATCTTACCAGAAGAAGGGTAGCAGTTTCCTTCAGCGTATCATCTAGATATTTACTGCGATCACCAATGTGACGGTCAAACGTGGTGATTATGGCCAAAAACCCTCCAGCTTTGGAGGACGCTCTGTCCAGCCGTGGACATTAATGGGCTGTTGATGTTGTTAATGAGGATGGAACATTTCACACAGCTTACTACTGACTACTGCTAACTATCAGTCACATGCGCAGCCTGTCATTACATATTTTAATTCTAAGATCTAAGTTAAATCATAAATGTTATTTTCTCGTGATTTTAGTAATTTTATTGTCGTTTTTATTTCTTAAAAAGTTGAAGGTAAAGTTTGTAACGACATTAGAGCTAAAACACGCGATGGGTCAAGGGCAACTAGCAGCCTTTATACTCCATGAGACGCCATTTGCTGTTTTTATAAATGCGAAGGAGACTTGCATTATAACATGATATTAAACCGTCTACATAATATTATGTCAGTATCGAATTTTGCCTGAAACTTTTCTCCAGGCAAAATTCGATAGGATAGGATAAGGACCAATAATTTTTCGTCTCGTCGTTTGGATTGAAATAAAAATAGACCCAATCCTATCCACCCGTAGATGTCGTAAGAGGAGGTTTAAATGATCCCGGATAGCCAGCAGCATCCACCATGAGTGTGATCACCAACCCGGCTGCGATGCGCGGTGATCTTGATCCTCGTTGCACTATTTGACTCTTTGCTTTTTTGATCCGTGTCCTGCGGAAGACCTGACATGTTTTCTCGACATGGTTGATCAGACAAAATCTTCACTGTTTCGTAAAGTAGGTACCCAAGGCCATAACTCCTCTATATTTAGTCGCGTTATGGTACATCTCCATCTACACACGCGAAATCTATGCGTTTGCGTGTTGATGCTGGCAACAATACTTACGTATTGTCTATGTTTTCTATGATTCCAAGCAGTTGACTCGATACGGAACCCGTTCTACTTGAAACTACTGTAGATCGGTCTGGAAGGACCGATATACAGTAGTACCATTCGCCATTGGCATTGGAAACAATTCGTAGAATGAATACTTACAGAATGCCCACGGAGGTGTCAGTAGTCTATTATTAGCTTTTACATCACAGCACGTTTATGCAACTTTGTAAATAAGACCTTCAGGGAAAGGTATATGATGATTGCCACAGGGAGGCAAACTTATTGACTAAACGAGGTCTACAGCACGGAGTAAGTACTACCTACTATAAAATAAGTACGTTTGGAGTCAACATGGATTTACTAACCCCTGAAGGTAACAGACAGATTACATACATTTTTTTTGACTGTCAATAAGTGACAGATACTGACTGTTCAAAATATAGTATTATTATCAAATTCTAGAAATTAGTCATCAGAGAAATGACTTCTCGACTTGTTTTTAAAGGTTATTAGAAAAATAGCACCTTTGGACATAGTAAACTCATTTAATATTTTTTTCTTTTAAATCTGTTGGAAAAAGAACAGCCAGCGTGGATACCTTTACTTCTCCCCCGGCCGGTCAACCTGTGATAAATCCATCGGAAAACTCTATGTTCTTGGAGCCAGTTAACAAAAAAGAGATATTCGATATAATCCGAAATTTAAAAATTAAGCGAAGTTTTGGATACGATGACTTCCCACCATCACTCATAAAAGAATGTGCAAAATAATTGTCTCCGCATTTGTAATTTTTCATAAACCAGTCATTTACAGAATGAAAGGTCCCCAATGCACTCAAATTATCAATAGTAAAACCCCTTTACAAAAATGGAGATAAAAAGGACACAAATAATTACCGACCTATTGCTCTACTTTCAACATTTTCAAAAATATTTGAGAGTGCAATGTCTAAACGTCTATATCGGTTCTGTGAGAAAATTACTAAGTATATTCAACGACTGTCAGAATGGTTTTCGAAAAAATCACTCCACGTCACTTGCTGTCTATAAACTTATACCTATCTGAAATTCTATATATAATAAATCCGTGGGGAGCCGGTGCCCTCCGGGTTTTCAAAAATATTGCGGGGCTTTTGATTGAGGCGACACGTGACCCAAGGGCTGTGGCAATGCAGCCAGTGTCTTGGGCACGCTTCCGTCTGGTATTGGTCTGGAACAGTTGAGTTACCTATAGGCCGTTTGTAACGGTCCTTAGGTAATCTGACTGATTCCTTTGTACATAGTTAGTTTAATTGTACTTTTTACAATATAATAAATACAAAACAATATGCAGTATACATATTGCTATATATTATGAGTAAAGCGTATGACACAGTCACGTATAAAATCTCATTAGACAAGCTATATGGTATAGGTATACGAGGTCTATCTAGCTCATGATTGGTTTGTGTCTTATCTAACGAATCGTGTACAACAAGTAGAAATCGAACATTTTAATAATACAACCGGAGAATTTTTTATCCAAACTATCAAGATGCTTATGAATTAAAATATAATACAAACACCCTGGCCTGGCTACATTATGGTATAGTGCTTTGGGGCAATAGCACAGATCTTAATAATCATTTTTGTTACAAGAAAGGTGTATCAGAATAATTAAAAACTTGGATGTAATGGAAAGTTGACCACAATTTAAAAAAGATAAAATTATAACCCTAATCTGCATTTATATATTTGAAATTTCTAATTTTATATAAAATAACATGAACCTTTTTCCGCAATACTCACGACCTCAAAACCTTAGGTTATGACTTTCTCCACATTACAAATAATACATTCCGGACCATATGCAATGTGTGTAAAAATATATAATAAAATCCCTAACAATATAAAAGATGAGCAAACGCCCCAAAAATTTAAAAAGTGTTTAAAATCCTACTTAACAGAAAAATGCTTTTACTCTTTGCATGAGTTTCTGGGATACATCGACTGAATAACTAGCATGTAAGAAAAGTACAGGTATAATGAATAAGAATATTAGTTTATTATTGTAAGATTTGAATTTAGTATTTTTATATAAGTAGTTTTATTTAGCTATTAAGTTTAATGCGCCTCCTAGTGTAATAATAACAACATAAGTGCAATAAATTGAGTTTGAATTTGGAATCAGCAAGAAGAATATTTAAATATCTGGTACGGGCAGGTGTAATTGTGTTAAAATTCAATGAGCGGTCAAGTCTCCATAACCACTAACTATTATTTTACCTACATTGTGAGCACATATTTTCCTTGTATATTTTCCTACATAAATTGAAATAAATGGCAGTGCCCAGCAGGCGGCCAGCTAGTGATGTTTCATAGCTGATGAACATCTATGGAACCTATAAGTATAAGACCCAGCAAGATGTCAACGAATCAAATTCTACACAAATAGCAAGCTTTTCTCCATTGCTGCTTTGAGCGACAATATGTCCATTGTAGAACTAAATGTGCCTAAAAGAAGGCAAAGAATGCTTAATTTTATTGCAAATAACATCTCCTCGACTTTGCTAAATGTAATAAATATGATGTTATAAATAAGCAGTATGTTTAAAGAGGAAATAAATGACTATTATGACTATTATGGTCTGCTGTTACTTCCAATTAGATGGTTATTAGCGCTACAACAAAAAAAAAACTTTTTTTACTAACACACACACAGTCTCGCAAATTTTTTCCCTTTGAGGATTCACCTCTGATCACTACTCAAAGTCTGTCTACGCTCTGAGTCTACGCTCTGTGTCTACGCTCTGAGTCTACGCTCTGAGTCACGCGGGCTCAGCTTCTCAAGTATTTATTCTAGACATGTCCCTCGCATTCGCGTCTAAAACTACGAGTGATTTAGTAGGAAATTAACTTTAAGATTTTTAAAAGATTGTTAAGACATTCCAAGTTATTGGCCCTTGACTTGGAAACCCTATTGAGTAGAAAAAACTATAAATAAACAGATCAGTTTGATAAGTTATTTCAATAAGAAGCCAAATAACCTCACGTCATATTTCAAGACCTGATGATCTTCAAAACATTTGCAACCCTTAATCTTAAAAAAAAATGTGTTGTTATCTGATGTCTAAACCCCGTCAAATGACATTTCACAACCATTAATATCAATACAAGGATTGTTTCAGTAAAAAATATATTTAAAGTGTGAATTGTAATGTCAACCCCTTTAACATATCCTACAAGACATACGCTAATAACGCGTTCCATGTAACAAACACCACAGTTATATTTTATAATAAATACTTAATAGTTCACTGTATATTTATTCACAAACATTAAAAATAATATGTACAGTTTAACTAATTTTGTACAAAGAAAGCGTCGGATAAGGACCGTTACAAATGGCCTATGGGTAGCTCAAATGTTCCAGACCGGAAGCGTGCCCAAGACACTGGTTGCATTACCACGCTGAATAGCTGTGCTAATTTGCTGGCCTATATAAGAGCCAGCGTGGGTCAGGATCACGTGTCGCCTCAATCAAAAGCCCCGCAAGATTTTTGAAAACCTGGTGGGTACCGACTCCCCACGGACCCAAGGTCTCGACGCCAAAAGGCTCAAATAGGTAAGCTCTGCCGAGAAATATAAATAATTAATGTTCTGTCAGTTTTTTTTTTATTGATTATGGGTAAGCTCGTGATCTCAAAGCTCGGCTAGAATGAGGTCTGTATAACCTCTGGGTCCTTTAAGTCCTTAAGACCTATAATCAGGTTCGTTATTAATTGTGCGCAAAAAATCAAACTAAGAAATAAGCAACTTACAAATCAAGAGTAAAAAACACTGATAATTTTATGTCCCGGGTTTTTGTTGTCGGTACCACGCCGGATACGATAATATTGCTTGATAAGTGATAATTTTTCAAACAAACAACTGAACCATTGTATCTAAAGATTTGTTTTTATAGAATTTCAAAGTAGGTACCAAAACCATTAGATACTTATATTAACTGGTGTAGAAAAAACTTCTATACTAGTTAGTATAGGTTAACGTATACACGGTGACGGGAATTAAGCCTCGGGAGATCCACGTTAAAAGAAACAATGTTATATATTATTCACATTGGACTTTGCAGGTTATCAAAGTGTTTGACAAAGACTCATTAAAAGTACAGTAAAATAGGTATCAACTTGCAATTCCATCAGACGTTAGAGCCGTCGTTCGTATGTTCGTAGTTCGTAATTTACAAATAAACATAGGAACGTAGGTATACTATTTAGTTATTTACAGTGTAGTGTACAGTATAACTTTCAATAATAGCACTAGTAGTCCTTTAGAAATCTACAGCCAGATGCGTATATGTGTATCTTGTTTCTCTCTCGACCTTGGTTTGCTGGAAGAGGACTCTATTTAGGGTAAAGCTATTGATTGAGCGAAGCGAACGATATCTCTGAGTTAAGTTGGGAAATCTGGCACGGTATGTATGTATGTATGTATGTATGTGGGATAACTCTCGAACGGATTATCCGATTTTCATGAAAAGATAAAGAAAGTAGAATTTGATTGTCGCGGGGGATTTTTGATGTGGGGTAGTTTTTGAGATATTAGGGTGAAAAAAAATACAATTTTTCACCCATATCTTTTGACTGGCTGATCCGATCAATGCAAAATTTTAAACATGCAGAGATTAAATGGTACTCATCAATCGGTCCAAGTTTTTTTTTGTCACCAGGGTAGTTTTTGAGAAATAGGGGTGTTAAGTGAGACGAGAAGTTTTTGGCTTGAGGGGTGTCATGTGAAAGAGTATCGACTGCACATTAAAACACATATTTATATTTTTATTAGGGGTGGTTTTCGTAACAGGATCTTGAAGGATAGACTGGTAAAGGGGTTTGACTTCACAATTAACTTTCTTTGATTTGCTGAAATCACTCCCATATTTATATTAAGAGTTGCAAAAGGGTTAAGTAAGATTGAAGTCTTGAACATATGTTTAAACATGTAATATTATATGAAATAGTGGTTGAGACTGATTTCAAATAAGCTTATTTTGCCCTTATCACAGGGGCGTATTTACCCTCGGGCCAAGTCACAGGCCACGGCCCGGGGCGGCGAAGCCGCAGGGGGCATTCTTGTGTGATGCTCGTGTCGAGTGTCAATGTCAAAGTGTTAACTGTGTGTATAGTATATTTCTTCAGAGCGATGCGATGGCTAATTTATATGATAACTACCGCATGGTAGAGTTGATGTCCTTGAGACATGTTGTCGGGTTGAGGCCGCATCTTCTAGTCCTGATGAATTCAAAATACCGTCAATACCTACCACATCTATCGTGGTACCAAAACCAATACTTTCAAAACGCGGGGCCAGCGAACTAAGTTTATCTTAGTTCGCTGCGCGGGGCACACAAACAATGCAGCGCATGCGCAAGGCGGCGCGGTGGCGCGGGCGGCGGTGGCAGCGGGGGTGGGACAAAAGTTTCAAATTAACGAATAGTTGATCGAGTGAGCGAAGCGAACGAGATCTCGAGTTAATTTGGGAAATCTGGCACTGTATGTATGTATGTATGTGGCAATGTTTGTGACGGTATAAATGTCGAACGGTTTATCCGATTTTGATGAAATTGTAATGAGATAACATAAATTTAAATTTGGGTAGGTTTTGAGATATTGGAGTGGAAAGTAATTAAATTTTCGTACATCGCTTATAAATGGTTAATTCGATCAATTCAAAATGTTGAATATGCAGAGAATATGTATTTTCTGAGAATTAGGTATATTCAAAATTTTGAATTATTAAAATTAAAATTATTAAACTATATAATACTCATCAATCGGTGTAAGGATATTTTTGACACTAGGGTAGAAGGGTAGAAATAGGGGTGTTAAGCGTTACTAGAAGATTTTTGACTTGTGGGGTTTCATTTGAAAGAGTACCAGCATCTGCATATAAAAAAAATACTTTTGAATAGGGGTAGTTTTGTCTTGTATGATAATACTGTTAAAGGGGATTGTCTTCACAACAAACATTTTTTTATTTGTGAAACCATAAGTATACCTATAATAAGTAATGTAAAAGGGATAAATAAAATCGATGTCTTGGGAATTTGTGCAGATTTCAAAATAAGTTTATTTTTAAGCCCATTTAGAAAATGATGATCATAAGGTCTTGCAAGATAAGAGAGGGTTTTCGGGATCTCATTAAAACTGGTCTATTTGTTTTTTGTTATACACTCAATAGGGTTGTCATATCAAGGGTGTCGATAAAATCCATGAATTTCTTTTCGGATGTCATGCTAGGGGTTTGACCGCGCATATCCCATATCAACAGCATATTATTGTCCAACACATTTTTTTAAGATCTTCTTCGTAGACTGTAAAAATGGCCAAACCATAATCACCACGCTTGGCAGACAGATTGGCGCTCACAATTAAAGTTTAGTTTATGCACAGAAAAAAAGCAGCTGCCTTTTTGGTGAAGAGAGTCAACTTTGTATTTTTTTTCTTTAGATTTTTTTTATGTAATCGTGTTTTCGAAACACAAGCGTTCTAGCATCAATCCTAATACATCACATATATTAATTTCAAAGTAAATGTTACAGTATTGTGGGAGATATGATCGCTGAAGCTAAGCCATTTCACGTATCATAGACTCTTAATTAAGGTGAGAAAGGTGTAATGAAAGTACACTTTTATCGTTCGTTAATTAAGTACGTTCTATTTGAGAAATAATCTCCGTCACAAACCAGACATCACGAGATCTCAGTTCGGGGCGAACTACTAGTATAATTGAGTGTGCAATAAAGTACAAATACCGACTCTACTTATAAGTACCTATCATAAAATATTAAATACCTTATCACTGACACGCAAAGCTACAGCTACTTATTATAACGGATGAAACTATTACTGTTTTGTTACTCACGCGTATTTAATTTATCTTTTGACCAGATTTTTAAGCCAAGTTGCGGGCAGAAACTCGTATACAATAAATTTACATGATTTATCTGTCGATTGTAAATTGTGAAGACTACATAAAGTAATATGCATTGATTGGTTGGAATACTACCTACAATTATGTGTTATGAGAGAGCAGCCGGTACATTTTCAGTTTTTCTGTTCCTAGGTACCTACCTTAACTATTTATTTTTCCAGAAAATAGCTTATCGATGGTTTTCTACCTCAGAAACTATTTATAACTACTGTTATTTGGTGAATGAAGTGTTATATAGTACAAAATCTCAAAGTTTATAATAAAAGAATTTAAAATGTTTTTATAAGTAGATTTAAACTTTATGTTTTTGTAAAACAAGAGAGATATGTAACATGTTGTGCCGACCTATGTGGGATCAGTTTCATTATGAAGTAGGTATTTAACTTATTTATCTACCTTCTGTTTTTTCTATTCAAAACTAGCGTTTTGATAGCAAAGTATTAGCCATTGTTTTTTCCCGTGGCATAAACTAAATCCATACCAAATTTAATTAAGATCTGTCCATACGTTTAGATGTGAAAAGGTTACAAACAGACAAACAGACAGAATTTTCGATATTTATAATATTAAAAAATAATATAGATAGTTTTGATAGGTAAAATAGATGGAGAAAAGACAAGCAAGCGGTGCATTTGATGCCAAATGCCACCTTATGCAAATGCAACTGCTTGGAAATAACAAAGCATTACAGTGCAATGAAAATGTCTACAAAGAAAGTGCCCTTGCGCCCCCGTCAATGGTATCAAATAGTAGATTATACATCGAGGGGATAATATATAAATAAAATAAAGCACTGTTTTATGTCACGGGCGCGATATTGAATCCTGAACGTAACGATGGACTCCAGATCCTCCCGAGCGCAGCGAGGGTGTTATGAGGGAATTAAGTCGAGTCCTGAGCGTAGTGAGGGGTCAAGCGCGCCCAAGACCAAAAATCTAATATTTATTTATTTTCTCATACAAAAAGGTCAGTAACATAGTAGGTTTAGCTAAAATTCGAGATTAGAATAATTTGTGTGAGACTGGTGCCTATGGTAGGTTGAAACAAACCTGTAATACTGGTCACCAGTGCCCGCACTCCGCTGATTGAGTTTGACGACATAATTTCAACTTATTACAACAATATGATTTGGGCTCGTGACCATAATATAACTACAACTAGTTGTAATGTATACAGTGGTGGATGTGGATGGATAGGTGTATGTGTGAGTGAGGTACGAGTGTATTGGTATGTGGAGAGTCGTTTGTGTAGTTTAGTGGATGGAAATGTAAATTTAGGTGAGTGTAAATTCATGAATTATGTTAGTAGTGAGTGAGTGAATGGGGAAAAGGATCTCGTTTGAGTGTAGTTGGGGAGAGTGCAATATAATAGGCTTCACTTAGTGCTTTATCCCCGAGGAGTATACTCTACTTTTCACACCTTTTGCGAGACAATATAAAAGCAAAGCTACTAAAAACATCGTTTTATTATGTAGATTAAAATTAAAAGTGAAAATTGATGTTTGAGACATTAGTCCAGTTGTGGAAAGACAAACTTATATTTTTACAAAATCTTAGCAGTTATTACGTATATTATTGCAGCGTCTTACAATACTCGCGGCTTTTGTGTTTTAATCTTTTCAAATATGTTCCATTCAGCTTGCCGTGGCCAGCTCGATCTTAGAAACAGTTCGATTTTCAAATAAGTTCGACGCGGCGCCGGCCTCGGCCTTCGAGTATTAGTCTGTTGATCTAGTATTACGAAATTAGACTTTAAGGCCATTGCAATAAGAACAAAGCAATAAAACCCAGCGGGTTATAATGAGATTCAGTCCAACATTACACCCCGGCTAAAGCCAAAGGCTTTAATGACTTGCTTTACTTAAGGTTGGCATGATATGTAATTTGACATTGTCGAGCAGGGACCCTACCGCCGACGGCGAAGCCGATCTCCATTGGCTTAAAATTAGCTTCATGAGAACTAGAAACGATTTTTACCGTCAAATGTACTGAACGGATAGGTTTCATAACATGTGTACACTTTTAAGATGGGAAACGCCATTTTGGATAATGCACATACCCGGTAGTAAAAATCGTTTCTAGTTCTCATGAAGCTAATTTTAAGCCAATGGAGATCGGCTTCGCCGTCGGCGGTAGCGTCCCTGGTGTTGTGAAAAATATATTAAACCTCATGAGACGTGTGTCCGTAACTTTACCAGAAACCATAGTCTTCAAACCAGAACATAGCAATACTGCGTAGTGGCAGAAATGTGTATGTAGGTACCTAGTAGCAGACGTTGGCAAACTATATCTTAATCCGCCATTGTGTCCTGATTTCAGATATTAATAAGAAATTGACAAAAATATGTACATAATTATACCTATACATGATGCTAAATTACTCATGAATTATTTTATTTTTCACTGAGATCCATTGAGCAGTTTTGTTTCCATTGTCTTAATTAATATTAGGTCCTTACATATGAAATTGGCGTTTTGTCGTACTGGCCACTTTGATCTTAAATATCTCCTCTTTGGTTAGGAATTCCAAATTCAAATTTAAACAGCTATTTACTCATGCATTTGTGTTTCGAAAACCGTAATTCATTTGTTTTTTTCTCTTTTGCTTTTTTTTTCTGCGTCACTCATTTCACAAAATGGAAAACTTAAAATATCGCATTATTTACGAGTACGAGTTCCACCGTGGCACCAGTGCTGCAGAAACGGCTCGAAGGATTAATGATGTGTATGGTGGTGGTGTCGCAAAAGAAAACACGGTGCGTTTTTGGTTTCAACGCTTTCGTTCTGGAAATTTCGACCTGCAGAACAAGCCCCGTGGACGGCCGGAGACCAAGGTCGATAATGATGAATTGAAGGCTATTGTGGAAGCAGATCCATCGCAAACCACATCACAGTTAGCTGCAGGCTGCGGTGTTAGTGACAAAACCGTTTTAATCCACTTGAAGCAAATTGGGAAGGTGAAAAAGCTTGAAAGGTGGGTACCTCATGAAATTTGTGAAGCAAACCGACAAACGCGCGTCGACTGCTGCGTTACATTACTCAACCGGCACAATAATGAAGGAATTTTAAATCGGATGTACGATAATCGTAAACGCTCATCGCAATGGCTGAACCCTGGTGAACCAGCAAAATCTTGCCCCAAGCGAAAATTGACTCAAAAAAAGTTACTTGTAAGCGTTTGGTGGACTAGTGCCGGTGTCGTACACTATAGCTTTCTTAAATCTGGTCAGACGATTACGGCTGATGTCTATTGTCAGCAACTGCAAACCATGATGGAAAAGCTCGCTGTTAAACAACCGAGACTTTTCAATCGCTCTACGCCACTGCTGCTTCAAGACAACGCTAGACCACACACGGCCCAACAGACGACTACCAAATTAGAGGAGCTTCAATTGGAATGTCTAAGACATCCACCGTACTCTCCGGACCTTGCTCCAACAGATTACCATTTTTTTCGAAATTTGGATAACTTCTTGCAAGGAAAAAAATTCAATTCCGATGAGGCAGTCCAAACCGCTTTCAAAGATTTCATTGATTCCCGTCCGAATGGTTTTTTTAGTAAAGGGATCAATGAACTACCTATAAGATGGCAAAAGTGTACCTATAGATAGCAATGGTACATACTTTGATTAATAAAATATATTTTAATATGAAAAAATTGCCTTTATGTTCCTCCCATACAAAACGCCAATTTCATATGTAAGGACCTAATACTTATGTAAATAAATCATTATTTAGAATGTTTACCAAGAATACAAAGGCATTCTCATTTAACTCGAGCATTCCAGAAAAAATGGCTATTTCACAGTCGCTAAATTTGTTCCAAACCTACCTTCTAATAAAGCTACGTATACGATTTAAAACTTTAACTAAAAGTTGCGTTTTGTTACATGTGTCGTAACTAGTGGTCTAAGCGAAAAAATATTTTTTCCCAAAAGTACCGATAAATGGTTTCCCGGTTCGTAAATCGGCTAATAATCCGGGAATTATTTTAAAATAAATGTTTACAACGTTCCTGAAAATTCCCGGAAGATACTGAAATTTTCAGGACCAGGATAATTTTAATATGTAATTAATCCATCCACATTATCTACCTCCGGTATCTAGAGGGATGTTTACTCAATTTAACATCTGTAAGAATTGTAGGTAATCATTTATACCACGTATGTGCACTATACAGTCTGCTCCTGTAATAGGTAATTATGAATGTGACGCAATTGAAAGCAACACAACTCAACTAACTATTTTGTGCATACATACACCAACACGATTCAATCTCCAACCACCATAGTATTGAAAAAGTAAGTAGGTACTTTGTTCCAATAGTATGTACCCACGTCCTTTTCCCACAAAAAGAATAATGCTATGTGTGAGTGAGAGAGCGAGAACGGCGCTGTTGCAATTGCGATACGGTACGATTCTGTCGAGACTCGACTACATTCCGCCGTAGTTCTTTACCCAAGGCTGCCGCGTTCGCCTCTCCAACTCTTTTAGTTTTGCGTAACTTATCTTGATAAGTTATATTTCTGTCTACTTTTAATTCTCACTCGGTTAAATCATAATTATATTTATACTGAACTAGTGCTAACAATGTGATGCCATTTGATTATCTCGAATTGTAATTCCGGCGCGTAAGGTAATCAAAGTGAGTCAGTGTTAACTTTACTGTGTTCTGTTCTTAGTATCAGTGATCTGTAGAATGTGCCAGCTCTGAGTGGGATCTGACCTATGTAGCGTAGCGCGGTCGGAAGCAGCGCAGCATACCTAGGTACCTACCGATTGTTTACAATGATCGAACGCTGGCGCTGGCTCGCTTCGTGAACCTACCATCGGAAGCCACCATGGATATTATATATGGATGCTTACTGATTGCCATTTTTGGAATTGCAAACGCTGAATTACAAAACGCATCATTAAACACCGTTAATTGTTCAGGTAAGTTTATTTTTAAGTTATAATAACAACCTAATAAGTAACTTGATTTCCGATGTCGATGCTCGATGCACCCCGTCACGTACTTACTACTTTTGCTAGAAACGTTGATTCTAACACATAACACTTCGTCACTCATTACAAATAATAGGAAACCTACCTACCGTATTTAACCTTTTGTAATTTTGTACATGACAACCTTGCATGACTTACAAATTAACTTATGTGTGTGTCTTACCTACCTCAATCTTTTTAATTAAAACAAAACTTTCAATTGTAGAAAGGATATCATTAGGCATTCATGATTTTGTGAAAAATAATCTCACTGATATCTAGTTAGGTCAGAAAACATCTTCTCAGATAAGGTTACCTATGCCTATTATGTTGACATAAATCTGTCATTATGCGAGTAATCCAAATGAATCATGTCATGATACAAAAAGTATGATAATAGGTCATTATAGGCATGCGTATGTATTGTAGCAACAATAAGGCAAAGGAGAATCATTTATGTGCAATATTAACATTACTTACACGTAGGTAGGTACTACCTATATCGAATTTTCATCGTTATTTTAGTTGTCAATAATATTTGCAAGGGATGCAATGTGTAATAACAATGTAATCGTGTAGTACCTAACTATACATAATGACCTTTGGATAGTTGAATGTACCTACTTAGGTAAATAGGTTCTGGTTACTAAAAAACAGCTTGTTGTAACCATTCAATGTGTAAAAAATAATGTGAACTAACATTTGCACAGTTTGTGTTTGAGCTAATTTGGTCTGTTTTTTTTCCATCACGAGCTCAATAATTATGAGGAAAAGCACAACGGCTTATAGGTAGGTATAGGTAGGTACTTAGTACGAGGCTCGCTGTTACAAAGACGTGTCATGAAAAATTGTCTAATAAGACCATTAACATAAGAGTAAATGCAATTATATTCGGAATCATACGCTGTCTTGCGACTGGGCGAAGTGGGTGTGCACTTTCATTGCATTATTCATATAAATCAGTATTACCTATCATTTATTGCACCGGTTAATAGGCACATATTAGGTATTTTGATGTGTAACGGTTTCTTATAAGGTAAAATTCTACCCCGGTTTATAGGAATTGTTCTGAAGGGAAACCATCGAAGTCAGCCTCCGTCTTTGAGCCGGTACTTTCAGAATTATACCTACTTCATCATCATTGTCACAGTCCGCTAAAGTTTACACGGAAATGCCTCCCCCAAAGAGTGCAACGAGACCAGAAGCACAGCGCAGCAGGCGGGTTGGCAACACGGTTTGAAGTTAGGTGGATGCTGCTGCCCGTCTTCTGGTGTTAGTCTTTAATCGCCTGTTGCGACGTTATACAATAAGAGACAGGTACATTTCAAAGATAATAATAAAGGAAAACATTTGATGTGATGTGAGTTATATTAGTAGGTACAGACCTACTAGCTTTCGTGAAAGTGTAAGAACATGAAACAAATGAACATACAGAGCCTTTCTAATTTAAATTATTAAAAAAATGAAAATTCAAAATTATTTATTTGGATTAAACCAATGTACAAAAACAGATGTTGCAAGATTTTTTTAAAAACTGTGTCGCGAAATCAATGACGCCCTCCTCCAAAGAAACTATCTGAATATTTACAGGTTGGTATAATGAGTTAGTGTGGTAGGACACTTCGACTGCAAAGCCCACCGTGATTTTTTTGGATAGCTATTACACGTACCTGAGACCTGTGTACCTAAAAGCTTTGTGTTCTAGCAAGGTATCTACACAACTTTTCCATCTACCTTGTTTATCCAATTTAGGCAAAGCAAATACCTACCTAGTGCAATGTAAATAATGTGCGCCGCAGCCACTGATCTGTACTTGAAACCAATGAGTAGATGGAGCCTGGGTACTGCACATAGCGGCGATAAGTGCGAACCGCACGGCGTTACACGTGAATACGTGTATACAACCGCTTCGCATTTACAAAACTTACTATTCCATTAAAACTTTTTAAATGTTTCTCTTTAATGCAGAACGATATTTTCTTATCGAGCACGTAACTCCTAACATAACTTTTCTATGACACTCACGGTTTCCGAGTGCCTAGTGCGAGTGGCACTCGAATCGAAGTTCACTCGATTCGCGTTTGCTCACTGTGAATGGTGAATAGGTACCTATTGTTTTTCATACAAATCGTGGTAAACGCAATATATAACCGTTCGAGGAGGTATAGAGCAAGTAGAAAACTCGCACTAGACACACAGACTTCGCCTCATAGCCCTGGAAATAATATATAGGCTAGAATGTCAAACGCGATCAAAAGCCGACTAGGTATTCCTTTTTCCAAGTTCAACTCAAATTTCAACTCGTTGAAGAATATTGATTTTTTTTTTCCAATTAACTTGATGGGTGCTGTAAAACACTCACGGCGTGTTTTACATAGAGAGCGAGACGTCCAGCACCCAACGAGTTAATGTAATTCATGTAATAAGGTTGGTTTTATACGCGTAACACACTAGGTAGTGATTTAGATTACAATAACCGATGTCACTGTAATTACTTTTGCCACCAATTAGTTAGGATCAACCATGGTGAACATTATTGTTTCTAATTAATTATTGATCGAGTGAGCGAAGCGAACGAGATCTCTCAGTTAAGTTGGGAAATCCGGCACTGTATGTATATGTATGCATGTATGTATGTGGCAATGTTTGTGACGGCATAAATCTCGAACAGATTATGTGATTTTCATGAAATTTTAACTGAATAGAGATAACGTAAATATAATTTGATTTTCGCGGGGTATTTTTGATAAATTGGGTGAAAAGAAATACAATTTTTCGCCCTTATCTTTTGAATGGCTGAACCGATCAAATCTAAATTTTGAATATGCACATATTAAATTAATACTCATCAATCGGTACAAGGTTTTTTTTGACACTAGGGTAGTTTTTGAGAAATAGGGCTGTTAAGTGAGACGTTTTTGGCTTGTGGGGTGTCATTTGAAAGAGTATTGACTGCACATTGATAAAATATATATTTTACTTTTCATTAGGGGTGGTTTTCGTAACAAAGGGGCGCGTTAAGGGGTTAAATCGCTTGGTATGTCTTGTAGGATAGACTGTTAAAGGGGGTTGACTTCACAATTAACTTTCTTTTGACTTGCTGAAACCACCCCTATATTTACATTAAGGGTAGAAAGAGGGGTAAATAAGCCTCGAACACTCATGGATTGTTGATGGTAATTTAATCACCTCAGTAGTTTGAGAAAAATGTGCTTAAGTAAAGAGAGAATGGTGTAATGAAAGAACACTTTTATCGTTTGTTAATTACGTTCTGTTTGAGAAATAATCTCCGTCACAAATCAGACATCACGTGATCTTAGTTCAGGGCGAACTACTAGTTATTATACCTATGAATTTAAGAGCACCAAAGTAGGTAGGTACTTCCACATAAAATTCTTGTTTGCCTATAATGTAACGCATTATGATGTTTGTAATGTAATTTTATAATTATTATTATAAACAAATTGGAATTGACTTCATAAAAAACTAGATGATAGTGTTGTAATCATTTTCAAGTTTAAAATGTCTGTTAGTTCATTGACCTATTTTTGAAGTAGATGCTGACTCGCCAAATAAAAAAGTAATTGAAAGTTATCTCATTACTATCATTATTTCTCATATAATTTATCATTATCATAATATGATATGTAATCGTTTCACTTGCGGATAATCCCATTATTGAACTTACTGGATAAAATATTCCTTTAATTTCACAAAGCAGTTATAAAGTTTTTCTTAACTTTTTGGGTGCTGGACGCCTCGCTCTCTATATAAAAACATCGTGAGTGTTTTACAGCACCCATCGAGTTAAATACCTGATACTTATACTAAACCTGCCGGAGTTTCTCAAGAGCGTGCAGAAAAAGTTTTTTTATTCAAAATTTGACTGATCAGGTCAAATCAGTATGAAACCTTACATAATGCTAAAAAAATTGGGTAACGAGTAGGTACCTAAATAGCTTTAATACTTTTCTGAAAAAAAAAATTCAAATTACATACTAAATTATCTTTTATTTTTCTTGTAGGTAAGTATAGGTATAGTATAAAGCACTATGTATCATCCCTCGGAAGAAAGTGCTATACGTGTATTTTAAGACTCAAACTACACCCCCGTTAGTAATGAACACTTTTTGTCCTCGGGGACAATGTTCTAACTAATAAATGATCACTTTTCCTTCAGAAGTATGTAGTTGGGTTCCCAATCGGTTGCCCAATAATTGGGTGTGTTGAATGTGAATTTGAGGTCATATAGCGTTTTTTAAATTATCGCGATTATTATGGTCACGGGTAGACACGTTGTAACACGGTCGAAACTGTCGGGAATATAAAAAGGTACCTACGCGATGAAGACCCGGTTTTGTTATTAATTGAGGGTCATATATCGAGTTGCAAGACAACCATATTTTTTATCAAAACTATGTTTTAGTTACGCGAATATTTCCCTCACTTTGTTTTGATGCTGCGCGCCGTCTTTATTGACGCTAAGGATTTAATGGACTTTTTTTTATGGACGCGAATTTTTAATCAACTTCAAAAAAAGGAGACGTTCTGAAATAGGCTGTATGTTTTTTTTTCGTTTGTTAGTTTGTTACACGATTACTCCGCCAATTCGAAATAGATTTTGATGATAGTTGTTATGTTTGGTAGGACATAGGTACCTACTTCCGAGGTGGTCTCATAGAAATTTCATCAAAATCGGTACAGTTGTTTGGTGTTATATCAAAATAACTGGAAAAAATATGTCATTCAAGTAAACGAAATTGCGTATTCTGCTTTCCTGTGGCCTTTACGGTCACTAGACCTATTGAACTGCTTACCTTCGAGTATCATCATCATCATCATCATCATTATCAGGGTTTTGCCATAATCATCGCAGTAATGATGAAACTTATTAGTTTCACTAAACTGCCTGCCTTCCGGTATCATCGTCATCTGATGATGAAGCTCAAGGGTACGCAGTTCACCGAAACTCAGTAAAAAAAACAATTTAACCTGCATTGTTTGGGCTTAGTGGAATTGTCTTATGACACATTCTGGCTATAAATGCTGTATACTTGTATCATCATCATCATCATCATTAACCCATAAAAGTCCACTGCAGGACATGGGCCTCCCCCAATGCTAAGGTAAGCAGTGGAGGGTTTTGCCATAATCATCACGCTAGGCAGGCGTGTTAATGATCGCACTAATGATAATTATAAGTACATATTTTTTGTAAATACATATTTTCATTATTTCCTTCTTCGTGTGGACTGTGTAATGGTATCAGGCTTTACGAGCCATTTTCATACAAAAAATATTTTTTTAAATTAGTTGAGTTGAGTTGAGGGCCCAATCCCATAAAAATTTTATCAAAATCAGTCCAGTAGTTTGGATTTTAAATCAAAAAACAGGAAAACAAGTTGATGGGAACGAAATATCGTTCCCATAATCCTGACATAGTGCACGCCTACATTGCACATAGTAGGAACCGATTTTTAACATTTGTTTAGGTCATCTGTATATATCGTCGTTTCCATTATTGCGTAGATATTTCTCAGAATCCCGTATTATTGCACCCTCACACGACTCTTAAATATGACGTCGGAGATGTCGTGGTGCTACAACGAAAAAAAGCTAAAAATAAACTTTATTGAATAAAAATGGATAAGTTTTAAGTGGTGAAGTCTGTTCCATTTTTATTCATTAAATTTTTTTGACATAAACTCTTTGGGAAAACGCTTTTAGGCAATTCTTATTTTGAGTTCACATAAAAAAAATGATAGCTTAGAACCTGATAATTTAGATGACAGAAGAACGGACAAGTAATTCGCATTTATTTTTGTATACAACTAGGAGACGGAACAAGCAAGTAGCTCACCTGATGTTAAGTATAACAATGCCTTACTGCGTAGGTCAAATCCACAAAGAACATAGCCTATACGGCACTGCATTGCGCCCGTCAACTTGAGGCATAAAGGTGTTAAGCCTCGCGTGCCCGTAATTTCACCGGCAACCATATACCCTTCAAACCGGAACACAGCAACGCTGTTTGGCGGCTGAAACAGTTTTCACATATATGGTACTTCCGACGAGCTCTTTCACAAGGGGCTTTACTATTCTTAAAAAGTAATACATTTGGTGATCCTCCCAGGCCACAAGTATGTAGGTACTTACTCACATATGTCCCACCACGTTAGTATTTGATTATCCGTGCCTATATATACCTAGGTGAGTAGTTTGCCCCGAAATGAGATCTCGCGATGTCTGCTTTGTCTTGGGTATTTAATCACGGAATTCAGTTTCAAAAAGAACGTAAAACGATAAAGGTGTGTTTTCATGACACTTCACTTAAGCACTCTTTTTCTATTGAGTATTTGAGAGTCTCTCTATATTAGAATAAGTAATAATCGATTATTTGTCGATTATTACTTGGCGTAGTTCGTAATGCATGCCTTAGGTTAATTATAGTACTTTATTGTAAACATGTTAAAGTATTCCAGATGTTTACGTGAAACAGTAGGTATAGGCTATAGGTACTCGACAGGTAGGTAGGTATGGCTACGAGGGCATTAGGGGCGCACCTAGATCAATGAGTGGAAAGTCGTTTCATACGTCAATTCAAATCTAGGTAGATATAAAATGTAAGTACCTATGTCGAAACAACTTTGCGTTATCTGTTAGTATAATGTCGTTATGCATACTTTTTTGCTATTTCGTCCCTTTGTTTGGGTCCCAGTTTGTCATAATATAAAAATTAAAAAGATTTTGATAGTGACTAAAACCCCATAAATGTTTGTTGGTAATTTTCATGAATTATAAGATACCTACTGGTTTACTATGCTTAATTAGCAGTGGAAAACATTGGCACATTGAAAAATATAACTTTAGCGATAGTGAATGTGCAACCTCTATTTTTGTACGTATTTTGTAAGAAGGGCGCCGAGACGCCGCCGCCGCCGGGAGTGAGTCAGCAGTCTGCAGTCTCGGACTAGGGTAAATCACATACACATCGTTTCATGACAAATTGATCTTACGATGATTCACCACCGTCTGCTGATCTTACACATTCATGACTAATATTAACTTCATCATAACATAGGCCTCCCCCAATCGATGGTACACTGTGAGGGCTATGTCAGTGACTTAGGTTCTTCTACGGATGTCCAAATTTCAGATTCTATCACATATTAACTTATGTATTATATATATATAATATTCAACGTGGCAAAATAGCTTCAGTCATGGACTCTACGCTTCTGTTCCTACTGGTCTAGAACAGTTGAGTTACCAATATATCGCCCCCGTGACATAAAACGGTGTTAAGAGAATGACCATTGTATCATTATAATCTAAGTTGTGTCAGAAGTTCATAATGTTGATAATTCGGGTTTTACTTATGATTACTCGAACTTATAATATAAAAGCTTTACTTTTTGGGATAATATACCTACTTAATAGAAATGTTTTTAGGTAAAAGTTTTTGTTTTGGATTTCGTAAATTAATCAAAAGAAAATCAGCGAGTCAGCTGCGAGTAAGGGTAAGGGTCTTCCTACTGTGCCACAAGATCATGAGGCATTGTTTATATGGTTATCTCTTGGAGCGGTAAATATAATTTACACCCATATCCAGAAAACTACACTATGTCAAAATATATTAAATAATTATTGCTTGCTTTGTTTTTATTGTAACTTATGTGTGGAAATATCCAACGTAAGACAAGGCTAACCGCCTCTGTGTACTAGTGGTTCAATCCACCGATTTTGGATCCAAAGGTCCCGGGTTCGATCTCCATGGGGAGTACAATATATTGTGCTTGGTTTGGTTGGTGGTACCACTATCTTACCTAATTCTGTCGCCATAACAACAATTCTTAAATTGTTGTGTTCCGGCATTTAGATGTAAGATAGCCAGTTCTTCAGTCTGTTGAGGATTCCGGGTGAAGTGCGCCTCTCTTATCTCAACTTGTAACCAAGTGAGATGAAGACCAAGCGCTTCCCCATCGTACAATAAAAAAAAGGCTTAAGGTTACTTAGAGACCCTGTAAGTAGTACATTTTGTGAAATATATACTCAGTTTGTAACCAGAGTAAGAGTAAATTGTTAGGATACACGGATAATTATCATCAAGTTGTTGAATATATTTAAAAAGTTCTATTACACTAAACTACAAAACTAAACTTTAAATAAAGCTATATTTCATTGTGACACAACCAGTTTGAGAGCGGTACTAAATCCTATGGTCACTTGGGCAATCTCCTTTATATCTTTTGGGGTTGGCTCTCCTTTTTTTTTTTTATTGTACGACGGATAAGCACTTGGCCATCATCTCACCTGGTAACAAGTTGAGATAAGGCCGAAGGTGGAGACGCACTTCACCCGGAATCCTCAACAATCTGAGGAACTGGCTATCTTACCTCTGAATGGAATGCCGGAACACAACAATTTTAGAATTGTTATTATGGCGACAGAATTAGGTAAGATGGTGGTAGCTAGCCAGGCGGACTTAAACAAAGTCCTACCACCAACCAAACCAAGCACAATATATTGTACCCCCATGGGGATCGAACCTGGGACCTCTGTATCTAAAATCGGTGGGTTTAACCACTAGACCACAGAGGCGGTTAATACCTGGTATCTATGGGTACGCAGATGACAGCATGTTAAATAAGTTCTTACAGCATTTTAAGTTTGTACAAAGCTCAGGTCCGTTATTGTATGGAGTAGGTACTACTGCCATCTCTGGGTTGGCTCAGCCAAGTATCAGCTTGAAGCCCTGGACTCGTTTGAGCATCGTGCTGCGAGGTTCATAGATGCTTTGCTTGTGAAGGCCAATTTGCAGAGCCTTGAACATAAACGGCGGGTTGCCGGGCTGTCTATGGCCAATAAATTCCACTTTGGCGAGTGTGCGCAAGATATGTTTGACCTAAATAACAAGCCTCATAGCTCAGTTGGTAGTAACTCTGCCTTCTGCGCTGTAGGTTGTGGGTTCGATTCTCACCCAGGACAAACATTTGTGTGATGAATATAGATGTTTGTTCTGTGTTAAGGTGTTGTATAATAATTATAGTACGTATGTATTTAAAAAAAAAGTATTTAAGTATTATATCCGTAATCTAGTTCCCATATTACAAGCTATGCTTAGTTTGAAGATAAATGGCGCTGTGTGAAATTAACGTCCTGCAATATTTACTTAATTTAAGTACAAATCCCTCCATCCCCTTTCCACCACCGGACTAGCAGACGTACGGCAGGCTACAACCCGTACCTTGTAAATGTTCCATTGTGTCAAACACATCGTTTTGACTCATTCCTTGCCCTCGTCTGTTTTCCTGCAAGAGTACAATCTTGGAGTCTTCAAGTCCAGAGTACCTATATAAGTTCCTTATGAAAGCGTGCTCCATCTTAGACAAAGTCTCTACTGGTTTTCAAGTATGCTGGTGGAAAATAATGATTATTTATGGCAAACAATCATGTTCATAATTTATGATTCACATAAATAATAACCTAGCTGATTTTTATAAACAAACCTTTTTTTTTAATCTATGTTTTGAATTTAGAACTCACATTATGTGATGTTATCTATACTCGAACTGTCATTGGTAATATCCGCATAGGCAGTTCAAACATGCCGTAAAAATTGATCATCTGGAATGTTTTAACTGGAATTAAAATTAAGCTGAATTTATTTATGTAGCTTCTATATTCATAAAATAAATTTAGAGAACCGGTGCTTCGATGCCTGCTTCAAACAGATGTCATTGTATATTGTAAGTATCGAGGCTTCGTGGACATATAACGAGACTACGATCATAGCGAACGTTATGTGCCGAATAGCAAGAGGAAGTGATGTTTATGGTTTGGAAGTCAATTCTTTGTCTGGGGACACATTCATTGTGATTGTGTGCCATATTGAAGATTTGGGAATTCGAGTTGCTTACGAAAAACGTCTGATTGTAAAAAAAAGCATTATTTGCAATGCGCGAAACTAGCTATAGAAAAGGTACTGACATCACCTTTTCTATAGCTAGTTTCGCCCAACTTATATATTATTCTGATGTCAAAAAGCCCGCTGGTCAGGCCTCGTAGAAAAGCTTGGATGCTTCTTCAAATCTTGTACGCCTTGATTACTGTAACTCGATACCTATTCTTTTATAAATATGAATATATTAGAGAGGGTTTAATCAAAATGATTATGTCACCCTCACCCAAAACTTACAACCTAGTATACAAAAAAAAAACTATTTAAATCACTGAAAGCCTACGCTTAATACCTTTAGCATTAGTATTTTCTTATCTGTGCCTTAAGTAACAAATGTCACCAACATTTTCCTCTTTACGCACATCGACGTCACTGTAATAATATAGTAGTCGTATTTTTAAATAAGTTCTTAATTATCTTTGATCTTCAGGTCATAAATCCATGCCCTGCTTCGGATTTATTTACATATTTTTTTCCACATTATATTTACTAGGTTTATTAGGAATTCTGTGTCGTCTCTGTTTTTTTATAAATCTAAAAATATGTAGGTTTTGAAACTTAATTCAGGTATTGGTATTATTATTGTTATAAATGTTTTTATTGTAAGTACGACAGGGAAAGGCTTGGCCTTCATCTCACCTAGTTTACAAGCTATGATAAGGCCAAAAGTGGAGGAGCACTTCAGCCGGAAATCCGGAAACCTCAACAGTTTGAGGAACTGGCTATCTTACGTCTTAATGCCGGAACACAACAATTTTGAATTAATGCTATGGCGTCAGAATTGGATAAGATGGTGGTAGCTATCCAGGCGGACTTGTACAAAGTCCTAGCACCAACCAAACCAAGAACCCCTGGAGATTGAACCCAGGACCTCTGGAACTGACAGCGGTGGACAAACCACTGGACCACAGATGTAGTTAAAATGTAGGCTAATCAAGTTTTTTTTGTAAGTAAATTAGACAAAAATATTTTATTTAACTTTATTTGGACTCATACAAAATATCAATAATTGTTTTTGTCTAAAGAATCTACATGACCAATCGGTCGGTTCCTAGCTAGTCAGTACATTACACAAAAGAGAATATAAACGCCTATTGAACTCATCTGGAATACCTAGAAGACACGGCCTCAACCCGGCAACATGTCTCAAGGACATCAACTCTACCATGCGGTAGTTGTCATATAAATTAGCCATCGCATCGCTCTGACGAAATACACTATACACACAGTTAACACTTTGACATTGACACTCGACACGAATGTCAAAATTATCTATATATATGAAACATTTCGTTCAAGAAATACCTGATTATAAATATTGTTCATTGTGCGTGACGCATATAATAAAAAGTCTTTATATATTGTCTAAGTGACAGATACAACACGGAGCCTCGGTGCTGTTGGAAATATCTAGACTAGACTCCAACGAAAGAGGCGAAGTCTGAAACCGTGAGATGAAGGCCAAGCGCTTCCCCGTCGTACAGTAAAAAAAAATCCGTGAGAGTTATCGAAAAGTCGTGTAATTAGTTCCGTACTCAATTAAAAATGATACAAGTTCTGCATTAAAGAAAATCTATATCTTTTATAGTTTTTCTGGAAAAGTGAGTCCGATAACTATTAAATTTAAGCATGTACAGAAAATTAATATATACCTACTGCTATTAATACTACTATTAGTAGTATTCATGAACAGAAATTCAGTAAAATAGGATTTAATAGCTTAGCTTACGCATAGTCTGAACGTAGGTACATCCTTTACATGCATAAAGTTGAATTTATAAATTTTAAATTCTGAAAGTGTTTCATCATACATTTTTTAAATTATCAAACAAAGAACTCAAAAATTCAAAAATCTCAACCTGTATATAGTCTTTTCCATAATCAAATCAAAGTTCAATAAGCACTATATACCTATTCGCATTAATTCCAATTACTAGCCAGTCCAGAGGCTAAAATGAGGAGCCAATTGGTGGCAATAAGCGATAGTTGAAATATAAAACAAAAATGTTTTCAACAAGCACGAGCGCGACTCGTCCTAGGTTTGAATGTGACATGTTTTGCACCAAATAGGAATTTATAGTTTAACGTAGGTGTAGGTACTAGCCCAATAGCGTGTCACAGAAAATGTTTCTCGAGTGCAAAAAATGATAATACATACTCGTCATTTATCAGCCTCCTTTCACATTTTCATCTTTAGACGTACAGAAAATACGCACTTTCAAAGTACAAAAGAACAAATGTATCAACGATGTAGTTGATGGATAGAACAGGACGAAAAAATAATACCTTGACTAATGTCAAGATGTAGGTAATGCTAAGCAACATATATAACGGTGGATCAGCTGACTAAAGAGTCAGCTCATCCACCGCTCTAAACTTATCCCACGGGATGAGTTGACTAAATAATTAATTTTATTAATTTGTAAACGAATCGCGCTTTTAAAACAAGTTGAAAATTGAAAAAAAAAAAACCCGACTGCAAAATATTTGTATGAAACAATCAGCTCTGGCCTGAGCCTAACACATCACAAGCCAATTTTCATCAAGCCGTTAAGGCTGCAGAGTGGAAGTTAGAAATCTCATACAATACTCTCGTAAATCATAACCCTCCTTCTGAGGCAGGCGGGTAAAAATATAAAAAGTGTTAAGTATTACTACCATTAACTGGAACAGTTGAATTATCTATAGGCCGTTTGTTACGGTCCTTAGGTAATCTGACTGATTCCTTTGTACATATATGTAGTTTAATTGTACTTTTTATTGAATAATTTAAAAAAAATATATTAAAAGATTGCAGTAATTTGCATGGTTACCATCACCATCTTCTAATACTACTATGAACATGGCCTGTGTGATTGCTTTGCGTCAATAAACTTGAGGTATTTGTCCCAAACATTTTACGAGCAACTGTAAAAATGTAATGAAATCGGTGCTTGGTGTTTACTGGTATGAATTAGAAGCTCTTCAACTAATACCCCTACCCCTACCAATAAATACCTTCAATGAATCAAGCTCTACATAAGTAGCCCCAGTTTATTAGAGAATACGATTTATATTCGCCCCATGTTAGCGTAAATCTTTGCCAGACAAAATCACAACAATTTTATGGATCGTAAAATCTTTGTAATCCAATTTTATTACCCGAGCGTTTACATCACATCAGACACGCCATAACTCTTAAACTGTCCTGGCCATATAGCTACGAGTATGTTATACCTACCTAGTAGATGGATGAAGTCGATTTCTTTCTGTATGTATTACTAATTACGTTTGAGAGAGAGATAAACGAATTCATGGCCATGTTATTATAAATATGAATAGTATGAAGTTGTCTATTACAGTCGGGCTACGCTTGTGATTGTATGTCATGCCACTTCACAATGGCGTCCTGATACCTCGTATCACGACACGAGTGCTATCTTTTCGACAAAATTGATAACAACTACAAAATATTTATGTTTTGTAAACATATACTTCATTATGTTTTCATGAATCCTTTGGCATAATCACAGATTAGCGGTGCTGCAGCCCATCTCCTGATGTTATGTCATCAGTAGATAGGTATTCATTGGTTAATTTATTCAGGTATTACTTTGCGGAGATCAATTTCAATACTAATTATTAATAATTACATGAACTTACTTACATTTTTTTTTCAAAAATAACTTATTTTTAGCTTTTTTTTTGTTGTAAAGCCTACGACACCACGACGTTTACGTCACCTTATTGAAGAGTCGTGTGAGGGCGCAATAATACAGGATTCTAGGGAATATCGGCTCAATGATGGGGACTAAAATAAATACAGATGACCTAAACAATCGTTCACATTATCCTGTTTTTTTATAAGATCTGGAATCAAATCCTTTCAAAAAAAAAAAAAATCGGTTGAGGAATAACGAGAGTTCTAAGGTAACAAAAATTAAAAAAATCATACAGCTGAATTGATAACCACCTCCTTTTTTTGGAGTCGGTTAAAAATAGGCAGCAGCGTTTTCTGATATTATTAGGTATTTAATAAAGAATACATTTTACAGGACATTAATTTCACACATTCCTAAACTGAGCAAAGCTTGTAATATAGAAATTAGATAACGAATAGAATACTAATGTTAGCATTTTTTTTGTTAAACAAACTAATGATACAATGCATCAAACTCAGAACACACGGATGTGTGTCCCGAGTAGATTTTTAGAATTAAAAACTATTACAAACTCCGGCGCGGCGCAGGAAGCAGAGCGATACCATCTGAGCTGTGAGGCTTGTTGCACTGGTATCTTTAAAACGTGTAGGTATAAAGTATTTTAATATGTACTTTCTGTATTAAACATGAGTAAATCAACTTCAAACAGAAATTAATTCAAGTTAAAGAATAAAGCCAACACGGGTAGGTGAACTAAACTGATGCCCTAGATACATTGTATAATGCTGATTCCGCCAGGATTTAAGTAAAGGGTTATAATTTAAGTTCTGTTCATATTTTAATTAACCGATATTACAAAAAAGGAGGAGGTTCTCAATTCGTCGGAAACTTTTTTACTCGAAGACGCCTGTACCGATTTGGATTTTTTATTTTGTTTAAAAGGGTTTATTTCACAGGTCTTATTGTCATCAGGTCAGGATCTGATGATTGAATCCTGTAGAAATCGAGGGAACTCTTCAAATATTATAGGCGCACTTTAAGTGATTTGGGTGTTATTAGTTATTACCTCAAAAGTAAGGAAAATACGGAACCTATATAGGATAATTCGTTTGGCTGTCCGTCCATCTGTCATCAAAATATATGGAAAAAATACGTCATCCAGGTAAACGAAATTGTATCTCATTTTTTATTGAAGTCGGTTTTCTATTTAGTTTTTAAAACGAAATTATTTATAAAACGTATTAGGGTCAATATAGGTAGGTTCTTATAATAATAAATAACAGGAAAAAAAAACAGTTGCTATGACGTGGTATAACTGAATGATATTAATACTGAGAATTAATGATTTGCTTTTATACGGACACTGTGCAGACTAAATTGTTAATCTGTGTACTGTTAGAAACGTAACACTGAAAAAAAAAGCAGTAAGCCCAATTGGTTTTTCGTTAATTCTTACTACTTCAGTGAGTAAAAATGGAACAATTCAATTTGATAAGTAATATCAAGAGTAGGTCCCATTTGTTCTATGGAACATGACGTCACCGAACAAAATGAGACATTTTGTGCCCAATTTTTTCCATAGAACTACATACTAGCTTTTCACCTGATTTTCATGACATAGAACAAAATGCAAATTAGATTTTCCCAAAATCTTCCATGAATCTGCCTGCTTAAATGACACGGATGATGACATTATTCTGTCATACCTGAATAAATAAGAATAAATAAAAATAAATATAAAATAAATACCATTGATCATACATCTGCCTGGGTAAAATAATCCTAAAAATCGAATGAATGGATATTCGTATCAAGAAACGGTGGGAGGACTCCAGATTATGTGGAGGATTCTCAGTCTCAGATCATTATAGTATATAATCTTAAGGGGTCTTATTTACCATGTCCTAGAGAACAATTTGAGAAATAAAAGTATTACATGTTTTATAGTACAAAATAAGAAAAAAATATCGTATTTTGTCCTATGACGTCATATTCTGTGGAACAAATGGGACCTACCCAATATCAACTGTGTAAAAAACAGTTAAGTTGTAACAGCAGATAGTTGTAACTGTGCCACTGTAACTGTTTTCAAGATGAAAATTTAAAATGTACTAAAAGTAACAGAAAACAGTTAAAAACACAGTAAGGAAGGACAATATTTTTTACCGAGCAACGCACATTGGCAACTACTATGATTTTCAGTTTTAGGTATTGTATGAAGTACGATTATGGATACTGTATGCACATTTAAAACCCCGTTTAAAGTACCCGTTACTGTCATAGTACGTATTGGATACTGTAGACCATTAGCAACTACTGTGAGTTTCTGTGAGGTACCTATTGCATACTTATATTTAATTCAAATGCTTCCTGCATTATCATTTATGTATTGTCACAGTAACTGTTACTTAAATACACCAGTTGTAAGAACTGTGCCCTCGCAGCATCCGTATGTATTATCACAGTAGCGGGTACTGTATAAGTACATTAGCAACTACTGTATGATTCAATGGTATCGTGTGAAGTACAGTAATTGTAAGTACTGTTTGCACAATTAAAGAAAATGTTCCCTCACAGTATCAGTTACGTATTGTCACAGCGGATACATTTGCATTTACTGTGAGGTTCAGTTGTTGGTACTGTAAGTGGATACTTTTAGAAACACACTAAACTTAACTGCTACTGTACTGGTACTGTACCCTGTATTATTCACAGTATAGTACCACTGTACAGTAGCAGATACTGTGAAGTGTAGTAAGTCCACATAACTTACTACTTAGGAATGGTTCTCGTTACTTTTAAGTAACAGTACCTGGTGTTATTTTGAAGAAACAGATCCTGAAAACTGTACACGCACAGTCCATTAAATATAATGGACGTGATCAATTACTAGTGGGTTCAGTAGCAGGTGCAGACCAAATAGGTTGGGAGTGGATACGGTGGTAATCCACAGGACCCGTTAGTAACTGTTGTAATAAAAAAATATATCTGAAGATGGTTTTTATTGTATATAACCATACCTGAAATACAATGTTCTTTGAATTAAACGTAAGTTTAATAATATATAGGTAACATTAAACTTTATAAAGTAACGGTACTTACATAAAATAATCAAAACGTGTTTTGCACTTACTAACTAACATAACCAACCATAGCCTCAATGCAAAGTTCTTCGATGAACGAGACGATGACGTCATATCAAACTTGATTATTACACTTGTGTACCTAGTACTCAAATGTTCTGTGAACTAAAAGTCATTATTAAAATCTATTAACATGAATGAAACATAGTACCTACTTATAACTTCCATATATAGATAAGAATTGTTGAATGTAACATAATACCTACTTGAAAAATGGATGGCTACCACCCTACTATTCAAATTATACTATGGTGGACAACATCATGATACCGTCAGGATGGCTGGTTGCCTGTGGCGTCTGGCACTGAGTGTATATTCAATAATTGCTACCATAGGTAGGTGACAGTGATTTCGAGGAGCCTCGCCTGTGGGATCGTGTACACTTAAAATATGCATAATAAGTACTTAGATAATCACTCTGTGTTGTATATTTTGCTTCCAGTCTAAAAAAGCTATTTAAAATTTGGCCTGTGGTCTATGGCAGGTGACATTTTGATTTGATCATCATCTACTAATTGAAGCGAAGTGAAATCAGCTGCATTTTCTGAAATAACATAGAAGATTTAAAACTAGGATACTATTAAGGTACCATGGTGGTCAGTGCACAATACAAATCAGGGAGAATACATAAAAAGCAGCCATTTGCTTTGCCGTGCCGTCGTGATCTCACTCAATTATTAATTAAGTTCTACTTACCAACAAAAACGCCTATATATTTTTAAATCCTCCAATAAGTTAGTGAATCTTCCATAGCGTCGCTTCGGTAGTACAGATGGAACGCACTGCACTTGACTTACCTCCACAACTCATCAATAACCACCAACGCTACCGCCCATCCAACCGTCCACGAACAACCAAATAATCAAAGCAATAATTTACCTGACCAACACTCGCCCTCCCTACCCTTGTCCCCGAGCAGGCCCTCGCCAATCGACTCCAATCCACTTTGACATATTAGGTCCTTACATATGAAATTGGCGTTTTGTATGGGAGGAACATACAGGCAATTTTTTCATATTAAAATATATTTTATTAATCAAAGTATGTACCATTGCTATCTATACACTTTTGCCATCTTATAGGTAGTTCATTGATCCCTTTACTAAAAAAACCATTCGGACAGGAATCAATGAAATCTTTGAAAGCGGTTTGGACTGCCTCATCGGAATTGATTTTTTTTCCTTGCAAGAAGTTATCCAAATTTCGAAAAAAATGGTAATCTGTTGGAGCAAGGTCCGGAGAGTACGGTGGATGTCTTAGACATTCCAATTGAAGCTCCTCTAATTTGGTAGTCGTCTGTTGGGCCGTGTGTGGTCTAGCGTTGTCTTGAAGCAGCAGTGGCGTAGAGCGATTGAAAAGTCTCGGTTGTTTAACAGCGAGCTTTTCCATCATGGTTTGCAGTTGCTGACAATAGACATCAGCCGTAATCGTCTGACCAGATTTAAGAAAGCTACAGTGTACAACACCGGCACTAGTCCACCAAACGCTTACAAGTAACTTTTTTTGAGTCAATTTTCGCTTGGGGCAAGATTTTGCTGGTTCACCAGGGTTCAGCCATTGCGATGAGCGTTTACGATTATCGTACAGGATCCACTTTTCATCACATGTAATGATCCGATTTAAAATTCCTTCATTATTGTGCCGGTTGAGTAATGTAAAGCAGCAGTCGACGCGCGTTTGTCGGTTTGCTTCACTCAATTCATGAGGTACCCACCTTTCAAGCTTTTTCACCTTCCCAATTTGCTTCAAGTGGATTAAAACGGTTTTGTCACTAACACCGCAGCCTGCAGCTAACTGTGATGTGGTTTGCGATGGATCTGCTTCCACAATAGCCTTCAATTCATCATTATCGACCTTGGTCTCCGGCCGTCCACGGGGCTTGTTCTGCAGGTCGAAATTTCCAGAACGAAAGCGTTGAAACCAAAAACGCACCGTGTTTTCTTTTGCGACACCACCACCATACACATCATTAATCCTTCGAGCCGTTTCTGCAGCACTGGTGCCACGGTGGAACTCGTACTTGTAAATAATGCGATATTTTAAGTTTTCCATTTTGTTAAATGAGTGACGCAGAAAAAAAAGCAAAAGAGAAAAAAGCAAATGAATTACGGTTTTCGGAACACATATGCATGAGTAAATAGCTGTTTAAATTTGAATTTGGAATTCCTAACCAAAGAGGAGATATTTAAGATCAAAGTGGCCAGTACGACAAAACGCCAATTTCATATGTAAGGACCTAATATATAATCCACTAGTAGAGTACCAAAAGGCATCAATGATGGCCATTCTGCGATGAAATAATTGTCATCGTGAAACTATTGATTTTGTAGAATTGGGCCCCTGTATGAGTTCTATGAAATATATCACATCGCACACCGACAGCTCATCAGTGTCCATTGCCGGACATACCCTCGTCCAAAGCTTGAGGGTTTGCCATAATCCCACAAAATAAAATGATGATGATGATAATGATGATACTGGAAGGTAAGCGGTTCAAAAGGTCTACTCTAGTGACCGTAAACACCACAGGAAAGCAGAATACGCAATATCGTTTACTTGGATGGCATATATTTTCCAGGTATTTTTTTAACCAAACTACTGAACCGATTTTGATAAAAGTTCTATGGGACCACCTCGCGAGTATGGCCTACCAAACGTAACAAGAATCATCAAAATTTATTTCGAATTGGCAGAGAAATCAAGTAACAAACAAACAAAAAAAAACATACACCCGAATTGAGAACCTCCTTCTTTTCATACTCTCCTTCTTTTGAAGTCGTTTAAAAATAAGATGAAATCGGTTGATAAAGCTAATTTGACTATCTTATCTTGAGTATACGATGCTTGTTGAAGCTTCAAATTATGTTTATAAAGTAGAACGGCCTCTGTGGTCTTAGGGGTTCACCCACCGGTTTCAGACCCCAGAGGGCGCGGGTTCGATCCCCAGGAGAGCAATATTGTACTTTGTTTAGATATTGCTTATTGATGTAGCGGGAAAAAGTCCTGACTGACTGGCTGATTCAACTAGATACAACGAACAGCCTAAACCGCTGGTCCAAAAGACTTGAAACTTAGAGGGTATGTTTGTCATGGTCTGTAGACTCTCTGAACTGAAACCATACAATGATAGGCACTTAAAAAATTGTACGTAGATTGTCCATATATGAAATTAGCAATGGCATGTTTTAGAGATTTTCAGAATTTACAAAAATATAAAATTTAAGCGAAGCTTTTGGTAGCGAAATTAATTTAAGCGAAACACCTTTTAAAGTGACTTTAGAACTGTTATTACAGGAACAGGTTGACATTTTTAGATTTAACAAATTACAAAAAAAGGGGGTTCCCACGCAAGAAACGTTTTTATAAATTGTTATTTCCTACCTATATCAAACTTGGTGTGAATTTAGTGCATAGAGGTAAATAAATAATAAAATCTGGCGTAGCGTGAGTTGAAACCGCACTAACACTTCAAAAAATCAGCTGAGAGTCAAATAAGATCTCAGTATCTTACTTGACTCTTAGCAGTTCAGAGTACCGTTCAGAGAGTAATTAAATTATTTACTTTTGTGATTGTTTTAAGCCCCAAGTTCCAATCTATATGTCCTTGCGCCTATTTTAAAAACCATTACGCGGACGAAGTCGCGGGTACGCTATAAAAGCTAGCACATTATAAAAGAGCTATTTGTGGACTGTTCTATATTCAAAGAATCATAAACCAACTTGCGTGGTTGGTAGCTAAGACCTATTTTTACCCGACTGCCTCAGCTCAAAAATATAACCCTCCTTGGATTATGTATGTATGTGTGTATGTATGGGATTTCTAACTTCCACTCTGTAGCCATAGCGGCTTGATGAAATTTGGCTTGTGATGTGTCATTTGATTCGTCTAAATTTTGGGAATGACTAGTAGGCTATATTATTATATGCTACCACATAGTCATAAATTAAAAAGTATGTCACTTGTACCTCGAATCTATTAAATATAAACACATACTTATCTACAGAAAATGTTCCGAAATAAAGTATTTTATAGCATATAATCACAATTATAATTATGTTTAAGTACTTATTTCAATTTAAAACTAGGTGTCGCTACAGGAAAAATTTGAACGCGTTGTCAAATTATTAAAATATTTTTCAGTCGAGTTTTAGTTTTTTTCAACTTTCAACTTGTTTCACGAATATTATGAGTATATAGGTAGCTTGAGATATTCCTTCAACGGGTTATTGAAAATTCATTTACTTAACTGAGTCGAGGAATTAGTTTATTGTTGATGTTTATATGTTTATTTGTTTATATGTTAGGCAACAATGAGATCTATGATGGAGTGAGACCCAGAAGGTGCCGATTAACTTGGGACTGGTTCAAAAGCTATCTAACTCACCGAAAACAAAAGGCTGAAGTAGGACTGCACCAGAGCGATAAAGCAGATATCTTATTCGGTGTACCGCAAGGAAGCATTTTAGGTCCTGGGCACAATCGATACTTAGGGGGAGTCCGGGAGACTGGGCCAGTGAGGAGACTTGAGCCACTTTTAATATCTCGTTTAAATATACGTGCCAATGTTTCGTTTACCTGCCATTGAATGCTCGACTGTTCTTGATGTATGCGGCGCCATATTGGACAAAATCAGTTCGGCTTAAAAGTAATCCTAAAAACTTATTTCGTCTGCCAAAAAGTGAAAAGAAATATTTTGCGGAGTTTAAGTGTCACGCAGCTAAATATTCAGATACGTCTGTATATCTGGTTGGATAGTGTAATTCAAGTAGAATATTGTTATATAATTGCTTAAACAACCGGTATTGATGTTGTAAACAAAACAATCGACGAAATTAAATATGGGAGATTTTAACCATGCAGTTGTAGGTAGGTGTGGGGGTTCAAGTCTCCCGGACTCCCCCTACATATCGGATTAGATCCTGGGATACTGCTGATAAAACCTCTCTTATGCAGCTAGAAATAGCCCAGCGGGCTCTATTAAAAGTAATCAGCTTCAACCGCGACACAATTCAACAAGCGCCCTATATGCAGAATGTCCGGTCTTATCTATTAGAAAACTCTTCACCAAAACCACAATAGCCAAGCAACACTCGCTGATCACCCCGGATATAAAGACAACACGCAGCTCCAAACGTAGAAAAGACCTGATCTTTCAAGTCCCTACCAGGCTCAAGAACAAAGCTCGGAGGAAAATCTTTAAAAGTTCTAGGGACAAAACTATATAACCGCATTAGCAGAAACATAGAGATCATAACAATGAACTACAGACAATTAAATTCAGAAACTGAGGACTATCTGAGAAAACTAAATTGTAATGACACCGAAGCTATGAGGTTAAATATCGTATAAACCACAACAGCACACGCACAAATACACCAAACACGCATCACATACCACACTAAAAGACACCTAACTAACAAACTCACTAACCTTAACACACAGCCACACACACCCATACACAGAGTAGGTACTCACTCACAATTTCATGGCACACGTCACACAAACTCATATCATGAGCAGACAAATGATGATTTTGCGCAGCAAATTTATATATTTTTTATGTAATCAGTATTTAAATATTTTGTAACTCCAATCTTTTTAGAACTTTTTGTTTAGCCTTATATACCAAACCACATCCAACGTTGTAGTTTATTAAATAAGGCATAAAATCCGGGAGGACTCACTGTCAGGCCGCAACACAGGCTCTTCTGAGACCTGTGCAGGTGTGCAGTGCAGGAAAGCTCTTTTAGGTACTGTACACAAAGCTAGTTCGAACATAGCTTAAGAATTAATTGTACCTAGTTTAAGTTCTTGAGTAAAATAAATTTATCGTATCTTATCTAACGAAAACTAGAACGCTGGGAGCTGATTCCTAGAACGATCCAAGTTTTTGCAGTTAACATAATTAAAGATTATTGAAAGCGAGTCTTGAAAAAATTCATGTGGCATATCAACCAGGTTGGGATGATATGTGCGTCTAAAATTTCTAATAAAGAACGGCAAAGGCGGTATAATATCGTTAAGTCCTGGTTATATAGAAGTTATATATACTTCCGAAGTACAATCTGTAAAGCGATCTATCAGCAGAGATGTCGCGAGGAGAGCTTGCATTGTTGTTGTTATGAGCTGCGTACATGTTTGTATCGGGAACACGCTGCACTTTGGCCTCTTTTTTTTATTTAGGCTTTGTCGGCATTTTATTTTGCTTGTTTATGTTCTAAAAAGACAAACAAAATAAAACAGCTCGACACTGCGTAACGTAGTAGCGTCTACGACTACGTTTATTTTATAGATAACCATATCTGGGTAATACCTCATACTTATACGATGTTCTGCTCTCTTCGGTATATTTTTAGAAACACAAGTAAATAAGGATTGATCTTGTAATGATTAATCTAATATCGCTATAGGTTTTCCAATGAATCATGGAACTGTCGCGTAGGACGAAGATAGTAGATTACTAAACTTAAATGGGGCTGGGTAGGACACCTGGCAAGATTTGGTGATGGCAGGTGGAGTAATGCATTGACGGAGTGGTGGCCCAGATGATTCAGTAGGGACCGTGGCATCCAGGTGGACTGACGACATTGCTACTGTACAGAGTAAGCCTGGATGGAGTGGCGTTTGGGGGAGGCGGCTGATACCCAGCAGGGGGTTATCTAATAGCTGTTGATGTCGATGATGTTGATAAAGATATCCGCACTATAAGCGATTGGTGTGCGAGGAACATAATGGTCCATAAGGAACATTGATGGATTTGACCAGCCAAGTGTTATCACCTCAAATTTAGTAGGAAAATACTTTCAACTTCTGCAACTTATAACGTATGTTCACAGCAAACCAATAACTGATGTCTCGTCCATACGCAATTTTGGTGTTTTGGTTCACTCCTATCCAGATATGTCGTGATCAAAACGACCACATAACCAAATAAAGCGGCCTAGTACAAGAATCGTGCTCGCGTGAAGAGGCTTCCGCCCAACGTGTAGGTTCTAACACTAGAGGAGCATTAGCCGGGTTAATTAAACAGATAAAAAACTGAAGTTAGAAAAAAATAGAAAACAAACAGATGGCGGCCGACACCCCTTAAACCTTGAAATCCCTAAAATCCTTTTAAATTGCCGAGTTAAAAGTAGTTATACTATAATACCGTTGTCAAGTATGAAACTTTGAATGTTTACATAGCTCGACACTCACATAGCTCTACAACATGAACGCACTTGAAAACAGAACATACCATAGTCATAATGTACCTGCACAAAATTATCCATCAAAATAGATACATAGGTATAAACATATCAAAACATCAATTAGAAAGCTCTACATTACTCAATAAAATCAATTTTCTTATTCCTCGTATGGTAGCCGTCTCTTAAACAGGAAAACTTTTGAATTAGTACCTTTCAGTCTCACGTATAGTGGTCATAACTCACCACTTACAAAAATGTGTTCTGCCTAAAATAGAATTATTAGCAATGATGGAGACATTTTTCACTCGTCAGTCACTGTCATCTCACGACGTTGATCTCGTAATATTAGAGGTAACATGAACTTTCAAGTCATGACATTTCTAGTTATCTGGAAGAAAACGTAATGATTGGTGTACGATTACTCCAAACTGTCATAAATGTCGTTTACGGGAAAGTAGGTACAATAATTATATTGATAATCAGACCTTGCGGGATCCTAATCACATAATTGGTGTCCCTTCTTAGTGACTGCCAATCATATTATTAGCTGTGACGCAACGGCCTCTAACAAGGTACCTTCACTTGTTTTCCTAAGGGTTGGATTAATTTTCCGAATGTTTGGCGCACCTTTGTCGCGCCCGTGCGATGAACTTGGCTAATTAATAGAGCTTTCAACAGGCGAGTACCGAGTATACCCAGTAGTAGCGGTCCTCCGGCGGCTCAGGTTACCCCCATTAGCATCATATATCCTCGCTGCGAACACCCCGTCATGTCGTCGATGTCTCGATGATACATGATGAGATGACACTTTGAATGACGGGCAATATTTTAACGATAACTTACTAGGCTATTACTAGTATATTGACCTATTTAAGCACACAGATAATTTATTTTCCTCCACTTGATTACGTAAATCTTTGATAGAAACATTGTTCTCGTTTCAGATATCCGAGTACAGAATGGTCCGATTATAATACCATGTGTAAGCGAAATAATATTACAAAAAGGGGATAATTATACCTTTACATGCAAAGGTACATCCAAATTAAAATTCAGGCAGCAAAATATTTCAGAAGAGTGTACTTCGGATTTCAAAATAACAAACACTAGTAGAACGATAACTGAGGAAGAGTTTAACTTTGAGAGCACCCTTGATTTGATCAACGTTGATCAGTATGCCATCGGTTACTACGTGTGCTCGGATGACACCGTTCTCAACGACGTCGCCAACGAAATTATCAAAGAACCCGAAAACGGTGAACACGTGTCTTACATTTACGTGTACGTTAATGGTGAGATTATGAATATAATAACATTTAACAAACAACATATACCATGTTTAAAATATATTGAAAACTCACCTGTACACGTTTTAGGAACGGATACGTTACTCGCGCCTATGAAGGAAATAGTTGTGTCTAGATGTAATAAGGTCATCATAGAATGTAGACCCACAACTCCTGATGTTGAAGTTAGTCTATCATCGGTATGTATGTTTGCTTGATAACATTTATTTGAATTAATACTGCTCCAATAAAAGAAAACTATATTTCACGTATTAGAAACGTACCCGCTGAATACTTACAAAACGAATAACAAAATAGGGTTCTTGTGAGCATTTGCGTTTGCATGGTTAATCATATTGATAAAATAGTCCTAGACAACTAATAAAAACTGAACGGTCGCAAATTTTTGCGAATTAAAAGTCAAAAACATGTTGCTTTTTAACAGATACTTTGTGCTACAATTAGCATTGCTTGAACATAAACGATGTGTACTTAAATAATGCTTATTGCTGAAACAAGGGCTTGCCAAAAGCATGTTGATTGGGTTGTTACAGACTTTATATTTTATATGAAAAGTATTTTTTTAACAGCATTCTTGATATTCAGGACTTCAAAGAACATTTTTCTAAGCAATATAGTCCTAAAGTTGGATTTATGCTCGACTATGATGCAAACAGAAGCACTCGTATTTACGGGTTGGCTATGTTTACGTGTGTCTCTAGGACGAAGGACAGAGAGATTACAGAATACGTTTATGTTAAACGTAGGTAGACGAGTCTTACACTTTATAATATTATATTATTGATAAACGATTATCGGTCAACTACATTCACAGTGAACTCAACTTGTATTCTTACGGTGTTACGTGAACGTATTTACCGATAAGCAATATTTTATTAAATATAACAAAGAGCAACATCAAAGAGCATTAATATAAAAATAATATATATATATAAATAAAAATTTCATGAAGTGTACTCAGAGTTTAAATATCACAAAAAAACGGTGACATAATGTTAACAACATAACCAAGTTTAAAATGCTAGTCGATGTTAAAACAATTGCAATAAACTGACTTTAACGAATAGTTTGAATTGAGAAACGGCAGTTATAATTAATTTTTCATAATTGTTAGAACTAATCAACTATATTTGATGTCAGTACGATCAGAAATCGCCGAACAAGACACGAAAATACTCGCCAAAAATTGGATTCGTTTTGAAAAAATGTCCTTCAATGGCTTTCGCATGCCTAGGAAAACGTGGAAGCGAAAATGAGACAAAGCATATCCGTAGTAAGTAGACTGTCACAACAGTGACGCGGTTTCATGGCTCATTCACTCGCAGTCATTATGGACCATATACACTAGGGCTTCCACTCGTTCCTACAATTTAAACATATCTGACTGTTCATCAGAAATAAAAAATAAAATATAACCGTTTGCTTTAGTTTTTAATATAGTTGCATGATCTATGTATTTTCATTTAACGAAAAGATGTATTATTATTAACGGAACCTACCAAGCGGTTAATTCATAAACGTTAAAAAAACGAAAATTCATGACCAACATTGTTCGTTTGTTGACGGTAGGTACCTCCAGAGCTCCAATCCGTCCGCGAATGCGACCTTTGCAGTCCCATCAGAACGTGGGGATACAAATGGCTACAATTCGCAAAAAATACACGTTATTTTGATTTAGAAATAACATGACTCTGAACATTTAATAATGTTAAATTCATGAAAATATTATTACTTTGAATGATATTGTTCTTTTCAATCTCAGAAAAAAATACAAAACAAATTTAAAATAAAAGATGAGAATAAACACGAACACAAATAAAAACAACAAACATTTAGATGATTAAACAATCGATGAATTCTTTTTACCCTGTAGCAATGTTTTTAGTATTCAACGCTCGAAAATATTAAACATTTTAATATTTGTATAAAAACAGTAATAGAAGGTGTAAACGTCGAACTTGCTACTTTACTAGGTAAACCCGCTGATCCACAATTAGATCCAAAGCCCTGGTGTATACGGTCCTTGGGTCCAGTTCACTTGCTGTATTGAATATCGTTTGAGGTATCGCTTCTTCTTTTTTTCTGTTTTCTGGGTGTGTTGCTCTGTGTTCTGTGTGCATGCACGGCTCTTGTTGTAATCCATTTAACTCACTAATACGTGTTAACTAATTTGGTTGAATTTATGTTTACAAGTATCATTTCATTATGTTTGTTCAATAACCTAGTACTTGCTACAAGATCTTTATATTTTTTTTGTAGCGCCTACCTGAATTTCATGTTATTTCAAATGTTTTCATTTAATGTTTTTAATGTTGTGGTCTACGTTATTATTATGTATCAATAATTATGACTGAACTAGTGGTGGAATGACTTGTGCTATAGTTTGAAACTTGAACTGCAATATGACCAATATCTTTAATGCCTGAAACAAATGAGTCTCCGCTCTCAAAATTAGCGGTATATTGTGTTGAAGTCAAATGACTTCCAAATTGAATTATTATTCTGCTCTCCAAATCTTTATCACTGTCCTCCGTTATACCTGGGCCCGATTCTACGTAACCAATCGCTTCACTATGACAATGGTGTCGTCGCAGAATGGCCACTATAGGCCTTTTGATATTCTTGTAACCATTCTGCGATCATACCATTGTCATAGCGAAGCGATTGGTTCAGTAGAATCGGGGCCCTGCTCTCATCACGAAACACCGAGTACAATGCTGGCCGAGCACACCATTTATTTTGCCAGCACTTTAACGTTTTTATATATTAGTAAGTGACCTTCTTGGTGACATTGCAGTTTCAAGTTCACGTTTAGACATTATTATTTAACTTTTTACGGTAACTTTGTTTTGTTGTTTCATTTTATTTGCGTAGGTTTTGTGTGTTATTGTTTGACGGTTAGTGGATTTATTCGAATATGATAATTTTATGAATTATTTTCAGATGTAGCCGATCCTCCAGAACCAAAAATCATTGATATTAATGATTCATTTAACTTTGCCGAAAATGAAACTTTTTCTTTGAACTGTACCGTGAAAGAACTGAACTCTATAGTGACGCTCAGTTGGACGACACCAGAAGGCTTACAAAAGGTATGTAGCATGTCACTATGAAAAGCATTAAAGTAAAACTTGCACTTGGAACACCTGCTTCGAACCCCGGCTTAGGTAGATGATTTTGATTAATACATATTATAAGACAGTTAATGAGATCCTAGATGTGCCCGCGCCGTCTCCCGAGCCCAGTATGTGAGTGCAACAGTCAAAATAAAAACACAATTTACAAAATTACCCTCAACTGTATAGCTGATGCAGATTGTGTGTAGCTTTGCTTTTGCTCTTTGCGTTGCACCTTCGTTTGTTTATTTAAAATATAGTTTATAAAAGGTGTAATGCAAGCACACTTATATCGTTTGTTAATTACGTTCTGTTTGAGAAATAACCTTCGTCACAAACCAGGCATCACGAGATCCTAGTTCGGGCGAAATACTAGTGTAATGATCAAAAAAAAACATATACCGCTTGGTACCTAGATAAATAGTAGCCAATATGTTTATTTCGGTCTAGAGGTATGTACCAAGTTTCAGCTCTATCCGTTCAGTAGTTTTGTCGTGAAAGAGAAACAAGCATCCATGTGAACATGTGAAACATCACTTGAATAAACAATTGGTGTGATATTAACGGACTATATATACTACCTCAGATTAGCAACTAAACGCAACTTTATTCTAGTTTCGAACTAACATATAGTTATAATAAAGGTGACATTGCTGTGCGCTCAACCACGGCGCTTATAACCACCAGAAATTTCTACGTTTTCATTTTTTACGGTAAAACAAATATGAATTTTGAAAATCGAAAACCGTCTGCTGCATACTGTGTTTATTTACTGTACAAAGTTTCAAGCCCTAATTGGGCGTATTTATTGAATGGCGAACATTTTTGGTACAAATTAGAGTCAACTTTGGATTATTTTTCTATAGAGAAAATTTTATGTAATCGTGTTTTCGAAACACAAGCGTTCTTGCATCTATCCTGAACTATAACATATATTAATTTCAAAGTAAATGCTAAGCCATTTCACATATCATAGACTCTTAAACTGAAATCCTCAAGAAATATACTGCTGACGATTCCTCTGCCGACGTGTTGCCAATCGGAGCGTTACGCTGTAACATTACAGACTTGCGGCTAGATGGCGGCGTTGTCTAAAATGTCTAGTAATATATGTTTATTTATGTACACAATACGAGAATTCAAAATTAGACTTTGCTAATGCTAATCAAAAGCAGCACACTTGTGGCCCCCGTGTGGTTCTTTTGTCTGAACAAAAATGTTACTCTAACATCATTATTATGTAAGTACATTTGTCTGACTCGTGAAAATGTTTTTTCTAGGATAAAGATTACCATACATATGGAAATAGTGACGCTCAAGGTTGCCACTACACCAGTATTACAGTTCATAATGCGACAATAAAACACAATGGCACGTACACCTGCGTTTCTGGAAATATTTGTACAAATAAGTCCTTATCAATCAATAAAAGCTACCTAGGTAAGCATGTCCTAGTAATAAGTATTTCAATATAAACTCCTACCAGGAGTTGCACAAACATTGAATATCTGACGGAGAGAACTGCTTTACGAATAACTCGAGTGTCATTACGAATAACTCGAGTGTCATTACGAATAACTTGAGTGTCATTACGGCCGTAATCTTTCATTTGGGCCACAAAAATACTAATCACTCAATATATGCCTTTCTCTCCTTCGTCGCCTCAGTGCTAGTTTGTTCTACCTACCATATTTTTCGAAAATCAAATTTAATTGCGGTATTGTTGAGACTTAAATTTAAATTCTGTTGGTTAAAGTAGATTAAAAACGTTTTACTCCTAGAACATATAAAAAAACATTTCAAATCTATCAGTGACACGACACGGTTATGAAAATGTTATGCTTGTTCAGTGTGTGAGATGTTGAGTGCATGAGTGTGCAATGTCCACTCAATCGACCAATCACAGCGCGCGACGCCATGTCCGCCATGTTGTTCCTCTTCGCTCCAGAAAAAATGTGATGTGCTTTCAAGTATAAATCGTTTTTAGACAGGTAAGGACAGTGTAGATAGAAAAATATATCTAGAACATACTGAATGAGTAAATACAAGCAGAGGCGGTTGCAAACGGAGCAGTAGGTTCTTTTCAATTTACACTCGATTCAGTAATGAATTTTAAACAAGGTGTGGTTTTTCACAACTTTTGAACAACCTCCAAACTTAGCCCAAGAGTGTGTTCATATAAGTAGCGTAGTTAGACGCAAAAGGACAGGATTGATTCCCAGTTTGGAAAATATCTACGAGTACTATTACACTTCACAAAATACATGGTGGAGGTGGGTGAAGGTCATTTCTAATTCGGATCCTCTACTATTCTTGATGAAAAAACATCTAAAACTTTAACTAAACCTATTTAGTAATAGAGTTTTCTGCCCTTTTCTGTCATACTGACATCATAATTCTAATTAAACATCCAGTGTTTTTAATTAAAATAAGTATATAAAAGCGTTTGAGCTTTTTATGAGAAATGCAGTAAATTGTCCACCATCCTGTATTCTCACATTTCGTAAATCTGGCACATAGTACAAAACAAGCACGCAAAAATTGAGTCACTTTGTCCTATCGCCAATGACGTAATGTCCTATGACCATCCATAATTTTATATTTTGTGCATAGCATCGTTGATAGAACAAACTTCTATCTCCACATAAAACAACACAACAAGCCTCAACATTAACAAGCCTCACAGCTCAGTTGGTAGTAGCTCTGCCTTCTGCGCTGTAGGTTGTGGGTTCGATTCCCACCCAGGACAAACATTTATGTGATGAATGTAGATGTTTGTTCTGTGTTTGGGTGTTGTATTGTATGATAAGTATGTATTTACAAAAAAAACAAGTATTTATGTATTCTATCCGTAATCTAGTTCCCATATTACAAGCTATGCTTAGTTTGGGACTAGATGGCGCTGTGTGAAATTAATGTCCTGTAATATTTATTTTATTTATAAAAACCTTTAAAATAAGGTGTGGTATGGTATAGCATAGTATAGTATAGAGCAAAAACTCTTCTGTAAAATTTGACTAATGGTATATAGGACAAACAAGCACGGAGGCGACACCTTCCGAAGTAATTTGCTACTAACTTTTATAAATATTTACCGTGGCAGCGGTGCCGCTGGCTCTGGCTGGGCTGCGGATTGTGTACATCACTTGCATTCAAGGCTGCAGCATACTCATTATTTACCCTACACATACTGTTCATGGTGTTGATTGTGACAACCTATCTATGTAGTTATCTATTCTGAACAGTGACAATATTTTATTCTGTACCCAATATTTATACATAAAACTTTGTTTGCAGAAAAGCCATATTTAACCATCAAGAATGAAACTGAACATGGACTTGTATCTCTAAGCTTTGCGCATATATATTTTACCGTCGAATCTTATCCTAAAGCTAAGTTCAAAGTGTAAGTAATTCTTGACGTTCATTTTAATGAGTATAGCGCAGTACTACGAGTATATTACTATGTAGCGGGTATGCAATGCATATCGCGTATTTACCATTTGTTTCCTCTTGGCTACGATATGACGGGTGACATCTTTTCGCGTATTTACCATTTGTTTCCTCATGGCTACGATATGACGGGTGACATCTTTTCGCGTATTTACCATTTGTTTCCTCATGGCTACGATATGACGGGTGACATCTTCTCGCGTATTTACCATTTGTTTCCTCATGGCTACGATATGACGGGTGACATCTTTTCGCGTATTTACGATTTGTTTCCTCATGGCTACGATATGACGGGTGACATCTTTTCGCGTATTTACCACTTGTTTCCTCATGACTACAATATGACGGGTGACACCGATCTCGCCAAAACGTCGGGATGCCTCATTTTATTATAGGAATTACTTAAGACTCCAAAACCAAATAAAAAAGGTACGTCAAAATATGATATACTAGGTGTTATTCTAAATGATGTGTATAAAAAATAATTGAACAAGTTAACAAGCATTATAAAAGGATATTAATTGTTAAATACTACTGATGTGTAAGTACTGTCACTCTTCCTCTAGAAGGACATGTATTAGTTTCACAAATTTGTGATTAATAGTTTTAAGTATATCAATTGAGCCACCATTGTTTTTTAGTAAATCATTACTGAGAAACTAAGTGGCGATACAATTGAATTATAGAAAGATGTGTTTTTTTTGTTGACATTGAGGGTGAATGTGTTATAATGTAATGTAGTAGTCAATGTATTTATCGCTGAATCTTTTATACGAGAATGACAACACAGCCCAGTATCTATGCGCTATCAATGTGTTAAACTCCATTGAAAAAGAACGACAGAACTAGTATTGCTTGCAAGTTTGCCTGAACAAGCCTCACTTCTTTGCAAGTTTAGCGTGTGCCTACAACTTGCATGCAAGACTATGATAATTTACTGAATGTTTTGACATTATTCTTGTAAATTCTCGTATGGTGTAAACGGGGCTTTACTGTTGCTTTTAACTATCCTATATTTCACATACTTCTAAAAATGTTAATATGTTCAGTCGGTGTTAAACCTTATTATCTCTTTCAGCTTTAAAGATGGGGTAAATCTCAATATCGATAATACAACATATGTGATGAGTTATAACAACTTTAGAAAAAGATATACTTTCAAAATTACCAATGCATTTTTAAATGATACTGGATTGTATACGATAGTGGCTGAAAATGGTTACCCACTTCTTACGCAGAATATCAGCAGTTTCAGGAACATATCAGGTAGTTATGTTTATATTTTTGTTTTCGGTAGCGAAGTTGTGGTTTGCTAGATTACTTTGTATACCTAAGCCTAAGCGGTCACTTAAAGAATACAACTCGGGTATGGGGTTGGGGTTTGGTATTTGCGTGTTTGAGCAAGTCGTAATATCTTCTCATCGAAGTTACCACCTCATCCTCCAGACGTAAGTATAGATATAACCAGTGATGACTTGCGTTTCCGAGACGTAGTCACTGTCTATATACCTCGTGTCGCTCAAAGTCGCTCAGCGAAACAACATGAAGTCGTGCTTGGAGTTTCTCTAGGTGATTAAATCCTAAATATGCATGAGAAACTAAGCTACTCACATAGCAAAATATCTAAGCTAGTTGAACTGGCAGTGGGCACCGTGGGTACGTGCAAAACCGATAACTGCTGGGAAGGAACGGCATGGCACGGTGGCGGCGGCGGCGTGACGAAACGGAGTGGGGGAAAGCGACTCTGAATTTTAATTTTTGTGCATGTTGCCTATGCTTAGCACTGGACGCATGTAGGCTGAGATGATGATTATGATGATGATTGTCGTTGTTTTTTGGTTTCTGCCGTCTTCATTCGAGTCACAGAGCTGCAAGTTGCTCTGACTAATGCCTGACAAGCAAAAATGTATGGTACTAACTTAATTCAACTTTATAGGTAAAACAAAAGTAACACATATGAATGCTGACCAAAATTGCATTAAGGGCAAGCTCGTAAACTTCACATGCGACGTCGAGGGCAACCCTTTCCCTGGTGTGACGTGGAGGCTCCCGCTCAACGGCTCAACGGTAATGCCTTATAATATATGTGTTGTATCGTCAATATCATCACCGTTAGGTTGTAAGAGGAGCAAATTAACGAATTTGTGAATAGGTACCTATAGGGAAGGGACAAACTCACTGACGCACGGTTTTGTTACACCAGCAGAACAAATTTCCTTCCTCCGTGTCACATTGTCCGGTGTGACTGGTAATAACTTATTACCAGTATTATAAGTTATTAAGTTTATAAGTTATTACCATTTACCATTTGGTATACCAAATGATAGACCTGTTACAGCAGGAAATAACGTAATTGTAGGTATTATACTACATTCATTTAAGTACACCTCGGGTAAAATCTATACATAAAAAAAATATATACATTTGATATTTTACCATCCTGGGGTAATTTATTTGTTTTAACCGCCTCTGTGGTTTAGTGGTTCAACCTACCGATTTCAGATCCAGAAGTCCCGGGTTCAATCCTCATGGGGAGTACAATATATTGTGCTTGGTTTGGTTGGTGGTAGGACTTTGTTAGGGTCCGCCTGGCTAGCTACCACCATATTACCTAATTATGTCGCCATAACAACAATTGTAAAATTGTTCCGTCATTTAGAGGTAAGATAGCAAGTTCCTCAGTTTGTTGAGGATTCCGGGTGGAGTGCGCCTGCACCTTCGGCCTTATCTCAACTTGTAACCAGGTGAGAAGGCGAAGCGCTTCCGCTGTACAAAAAAAAAAGTTTTTTCAGGAAAACCTAAATGTGGCTTATGATTTTCTCTTTCACTGTTACAGATACCGAGTACGAACATCAAAACATATTTGTACACTGAGACAGCGCACCTGGATAACATCGTGTGCGAACACAGTGGCGACATCATTTGTAACGCATCCAACACCTACAGAGGGGAACAAAACTACCACTTTAAGAAACTGAAACTCCGTGTCTACGAGATTCACAACGGATTCGGAGTTAACATCACGAAGAACAACTTTGCAGATAGTGATTCAAACAAAACGTTGTGGGTTCTAGAGAACAAGCCAGCCACTGTCGGGTGCATCGCTTCTGTTTATGAGTTTTCGAATGTAACTTGGTTAAAAGACGGTATTCACGTCAATGGTAAGCAATTTAATGGAATGTCTATTGACTGTATATTATGTCTAGGCATCTATAATGGCTAGTTAACAAGAGCTTCGTAATATAACATGACTCTAAGATGCCTCTAGTTAATAATGCTACATACGAATCGCTTCTATTTATGAGTTTTCGAATGTAACTTGGTTAAAAGACGGTATTCACGTCAATGGTAAGCAATTGAATGGAATGTCTATTGACTGTATATTATTTCTAGGCATCTATAATGGCTAGTTAACAAGAGCTTCATAATATCACATGACTCTAAAATGCCTCTAGTTAAAAATGCTACATACGAATTCAGCATGTTTTATCGCATATATAAACATAGCAGTTACATTTCAAGTCAATGCATTTAAATCTTTTTTTAAAGTTCGTACCTGAGTCAATCGAATTATGTATTGTTTTTTTTTGTTATTATTTTATTGTACGACAGGGCAGCGCTTGACACTCAACCTTGATCTTAACTTGATCTCACCTGGTAACAAGTTGAGATAAGGCCGAAGGAGGAGACGCACTTCACCCGGAATCCTCAATAAACTGAGACAGTTGTCAATAAACTGAAACTGATTAGAACTCTTTATATCAAAGTACGATCTTTTTATTGTATGTCTGGTGAGCGGCTAGCCTTCACAACAATTGTTTTTAGTAAAAACTTACACTTCCAAAAAAGCTTCTCAGTCTGTGATTTTTTTTTATTGTACGACGGGTGAGCACTTGTCCTTCATCTCGCCTGGTTACAAATTGAGATAAGGCCGAAGGTGGAAGCGCGCTTCACCCGGAATCCTCAATTAGCTGAGGAACTGGCTCTCTTTCTTCTAAATCCCGGGACACAATAATTTTAGAATTGTTATTATGGCGGCAGAATTAGGTAAGGTGGTGGTAGCAAGCCAGGCGGGCCCAAAGTCCTACCACCAACCAAACCAAGCACAATATATTGTACTCCCCATGGGGATCGAACCTGGTACCTCTGGAACTGAAATCGATGGGTTGAACCACTAGACCACAGAGGTGGTTTATAATTATAAATTTACATAAAACCAGTCAGTCGATTTCCTAAACGATTTATCTGCATTGACAGCAGTACAGTACAACACAAGCGAGTGGTCCCATGTAGCAGAATTGGTAATAGCCAGTTTCAAAAAGGAAGACGATGGAGTATATGCATGTCAGGGAGTAGCAAACAATGGAACTTACGTTGTTGACGAACTCACGATCAAGTATCAAGGTATGATATAATACACTTTTTAACTTTTAAGTACACTTAAGTAATTTTTTGGCCAGCCTAAACAAATCTTGCGTTAATGTAAATGAAATTCACTATTCAATCTGGACCACAATAATAAGCGATTAAAATAAATGATATAGAAAATTCGAAAAGTGATTTCTTAAAATGGACGGACGAAGGTAAATGCACAAGTATTTTCTTAGTTCTAAGGAACTACTTCTTCGTATGTTTTACAGTTTCAGACTTTCCCGTTCTGATCGATATAAATGTTACGTCCTGTACATCAATATTTCTTGGTATTGTGTTGTACTATTAACGATATGTTTGTAGTTGGTCGAGCTCCGGTTATTGAAGGTGGTAAAGATTCACAAATACATGCTCCTCCGAACTTGGAGGCGACTCTGAGCTGCATCGCTTCAGGCGTACCATTGCCTGACATCACATGGAAGAAGGTATTTACACAGGTTTATGTTGTAAATGACGTTTATACATTAGTTGATGAATTTGATGATGCACTTGACTTATGATTCCGCTATTTATTTTTTTATAGACATACTATGGTTTCATCACATGTTTTCAGGTTGATAATTCGATGCCAAGTTCTATGGGCTCTTTGCCTTTTCAAGCCATTTGAACATCCCATTTAGGCGATTTTAGCAAATTATTAGAGGATATTAGCGATTGATATGCCAGCCTTATCGGAAATCTTCCAGCCTATGTAATGCCGTCAAGGTCCCAGGAAAATTAATGCTGCAGCATCTGAATTCAAGACTGAGTATGGTGGTCGGATAGGGGTGGCGCCAATCTTGTTAAATTCAACACATCAAAAACGCAAGCATGTCTTTTCTCGGCAAAAAAAAGTCGGCTCCAACAAATCCCTGTCTTCCGTGATGTGCCTTGGATTCGATTGAGCGTAGGGGATTCAGCATTGATGGAGAGTACTTCATCTCTAAAACCAAAATGCATAGTCTCGAGCACCGTCGAAGGTTGCTAGCCTTTTGGGTTTTTATAGACTTAATTTCGGAGAGTGCGCACAGAAGCTTCACGATCTGATCCTGTCATCTTCCACTGTAGGAATAGCAGACGTACGGACCATTACCATCCCTACCTCGTTAGCGTTCCGCCTCTCCGTACTAAAAGTAGCTTTTTTTTTATTGCTCTACGTGTGAGCTCTTAGCCTTCATCTAACATGGTTACAAGTTAATATAAGGCCGAAGGAGAAACACTTCACCCGGAATCCTCAACAGTGCCGAAACACATCAATTTTAGAATTATTGTTCGGCGACAGACTTCGGTAAGTTAGTGTTAGCTAACCAGACGGACAAAGTCCTACCACCAACCAAACCAAGCACAATATATTGTACTCCTCATGGGGATAGAAACCGGGACCTCTGGATCTGAAATCGGTGAGTAGAACCACTAGACCACAGAGGAGGTTCAAGAATTGCCAACTCTAGCTAATTGATCAGCCTCAAGATGTAAATTTAAATTAATTGAACATCAAACTATTTTGTAGGGGAACAAGTTTGTATGCTTATGTTAAAATATACTATCGATATAATATAATCGTCCGATTGAATGATATATACTTAGAATCGTTTTCTTTTGATAATTTTTTTTTTCTTTTTTTTTAAGTAGAATTGCTTCTTTATGCTATTGTCCGCTGATACACTTTCAAGCAATCGCTAAAAATGCGATTTCATCACCTTAACACTGTATGGACTTAAGTGTATTTTTACTAACCATTGATATGGAATAACAATCACATTGCTTTTATTTGTGCTTGAAAGTGTATCAGCGGACAATAGCATAAAGAAGCAACTCTACTTAAAAAAAAAAGAAAAAAATATTATCAAAAGAAAACGATTCTAAGTATATATCATTCAATCGGACGATCCTTCACTTTTGTGGTGGTCAGTAGAACGATTTCCTAACCGTAACGCCAGTGTGAAAGAGGCCTTAGTATGAGTTTCTGACAGCTAACTGAAACTAGTTTCGTTTTCGTATAGGGCGCTTATTGCCATACATTTGGTTAGCGGAATAGTAAAGCAACTGTAGTTCCTTTCAATGTTCGCTAACCAAATGTATGGAAATAAGCGCCCTATACGAAAACGAAAATAGTTTCAGTTAGCTGTCAGAAACTCATACTAAGGGTACCAGAGCAGTGTCAAGGTGAGTCGAGCGCGGTATTATGTCAGGCACATGCTTGGTACTTGGTTATGTCAGGCCTGATGCGTCGAGCGGCTTATGCTGCACGCAAAGGTTAAAGGCTTATGTGCATTATCACCACGTTTGACAGGCAGATTAGTGATCGCAGAAAACGTGTTAGAGAAAATATTCTTAAGTTGCAACCACCGTGTCATTAAGCTTACTCCTTGTCAATACAGGATGGAGCACGTCTGCTTCGAAATGATAGCAACGTAAAGTTTTACAAGGAACAGCTAAATACGACCGTCGCAAATTACACAATTAGTATCGAGCGCATGAAAAAAGAAAACGAGGGTGTGTACGAATGTTCAGCCAAAAACGAGATGTCACCAGTAGCTGTGTCCAAGTCATACACACTCAAACGAGCAGGTATGATTCAATCTGGTTACGACAGCGCCATCTAGATCATCGACAAACTAAACATTGCTTGTAATATGGGAGATAGAATACGGATAGAGAGAAATAAGTATTCTCTCTACACATATAATATGCATTATCTTGTAAATACGTACGAATAGATACGATCACGATTTTCTCGTTCTCTTAAAGATACTGAAACTGTATTCCACATAAATCTGAGGTGAAAACGGCGCATAGAAAAGCAAAATTAGCGAGTGTATACTACGAGTATACGAGTATTTTTATCAGTAAAATTATAAGCTCCAATTGTCTCTGCAAACGATTTCAAATATCGAATTAGCGTCAAAACTGTCTTGTCATTTTTCAGTTGATGTCGTAACAACGAACGAGACGCCCTACTTGATCGCCATAGGTGTTATAATCCTCGCGCTCATTATACTGATAGTATTCCTGACAATGAAGGTTGCCAAAGAGAAACGGTTCAGGAAGGCACTAGCCGACGCAGGTCTGCTGTACTTCAAGGAAGGAGTCACCAATTCAATCAACCCGGAGCGCGGTATCGACGAGCAGGCTGAACTGCTACCCTATGATGAAAAGTTTGAATTTCCTCACAACAAACTAACATTTGGTAAATATCAGATGATTATTAATACCGTAGGAGCTCATAAAGGTTATAAAGACAATCTCAACTCCCAAATTCTAATAAAATCAGATGACACTTTAATGTGTAGAAATAAATAAATACCTGAGCCATAACTGTACGAAAATCTTTAACCTTTCTTAATATAAATCGAATGATAAGGCACTTCTTTCTTCAATTTAAAATAATTATTAGAACTTAAGTATATTTATTATTTATCATCATCATCTAAGGCGATACAGCCGCGGGTGGGCCTTGGCCGGGTCAAGTATATTCCGCCATCCAATTCGATTTCTAGCTTCTTATTTCCGGCTTCTCACTCCTATTCTTTTAGATCTTGCCCCAATCCATCCAGCCACCTGAGCTTTGGTCTTCCAGGGGATCTGCCATGTAGGAGACTTTTTTGTTCTTCTGGCATCCTCCATTCTCTCTAAGTGGCCTGCCCACCGAAGACCACCCACTTTGATTGTAAAGCTCAAGATTGCATGTAGCGTGAACGCCAGAAGTCACCATCCACCACAGCACCAAAGATACGCCTGAGAATTTTCCGCTCAAAGACTAGCAAACTGTTCAGTCTGCTTGCTTAATACCCAGGATTCCGAGCCGTACGTTAAAACCGGCCTTAGTAGGGTTTTGTGCAATAGAATTTTGGTTTTCCTGGGCAGCAGCTTAGAACAAAAATGCTTTAGTAGACCGTAAAAACGTTTATTGGCTGCGAACATTCTTTTATTAACTTCCGCCGTCATATCGTTTTTATCGGTCACTAAGCAGCCAAGGTAAACAAAGTAGCTAGCTGTGTCGAAAGTATCACTGCCGATTGTGAGAGGTGGTTGTATGGTAGCTAGCTCCCGGGAGGCTCTAAGGTACTTCGTCTTGTCCACGTTTACTTGCAGTCCAGCAACCCCTGACGCATCCTTCAGAGCAAGAAAGGTGCTCGTCATGATCATTCAGATGTCGGTACTTTAGATAGTGCTTCCTCTTGGCTTGCTTCTAGTGGTGGGGTATCAAGCAAATCACGAAAATGTTCAACCCATCGCTCTATAATGGCATTTTTGCTATTAAGTAGCTCTCCTTCTTTACTTTTACATGCTGTGCTTATGGTTTAAATTCTTTGTGCCCGCCATTGACCCGTTTGTAAAACTGCTTCATGTCTTTTCTAGAATGGTCTTTTGCAATAACCTGTAGCAGCTGTTTATCCCTTGCTCTCTTTTTTATCTTGTGTATGTTTTTCTCCTTTCTTCTAAGATTTCTATATTCCTCTTTGCGCTTGCGAGTATGTTTTTGCTGCAGTTTTTGATATGCCTCATTTTTCTTATCAGTTGCTAGTTGGCACTCCTGATCAAACCATGTGTTTCGAGGTGGATTTTCAACCGTACCCAGTACTTTATTCGCGGCAACAAGAAGTGATTTTAAAGAGGATTTTAAGTGATTCCAATATACGATTGGATGGTTTTTGAGACCAGTTTCATTATCGCATGCGATAAGTTCACGGCAAACTGTGTCTATATATATATGTTTGATTTCTGGTTTTAACTTAAGTACACAGTAACTCAGACCGTGTTGAATTTGAGATCTCTTTTTGTTCTAGTGTACTTTACAGAGTCAATATTTGCACCTCTGACATCTAGAAGGTTAGATAAATGTCTGCTATCAATCAATATATGATCGATTTGGTTTTTTGATCGACCGTCATTTGAAACCCAGGTAATTTTATGGAAACGTTTATGTGGGAAATATGTACTAGGTATTTATATATTATTTATAAATCATTTAATGGAAAATACCGCGAAGAGACCCCCCAATCGCTGATTTATTTTTGTCAATAAAAACAATCCAAATCATGATGGTAATTAACTACCAAGATCACGCGTATTCAAATCAAAATAAATACGACTTATAATGTGCATTGCGATGTGATTTTTTTCTATCAACATTTTGTACGATAAACCGTAAAACTCAATACTCCGGTATGTTTTAAAATGATTTTGAAAAGGTTTGTAATTTAAAAGAATTATCGTGTTTATTAGAAATGGTAGAAAACTTGGTTATAAATTTACTCTAAACTAACTCTAAATCAAGATATTGTGTACCATTTGTATCTGTATGCTTTTAAGTAGACCCTATTCATTTAGAGTCTAAAATTCAAAAATATTTAAAAAACAAAAACCTACTGCAGCACAAATAAAAATGAATTGAATAAAATTTTATTGATTGCAGGTAAGCAACTCGGCGCCGGCGCTTTCGGCGTCGTGTTCAAAGCCGACGCGCGGGGCATTGTGAACGCTGAGGAGACGACACCAGTCGCTGTCAAGATGGTAAAGAAGACCGCAGATAATATGTACATCAAGGCTCTGGCGACTGAACTCAAGATCATGGTCCATTTAGGAAAACACGTCAATATTGTAAACCTGCTGGGAGCGTGTACAAAGAATGTGGGCAAACGTAAGTATTATTACGTACTTATTTTTTTATTGTACGACGGAGAAGCGCTTGGCCTTATCTTACCTGGTTTCAAATGAAGAAAAGGCCAAAAGTGAAAGCACACTTCACCCGGAATCTTCAAAAGTCTCAAGAATTCATAATTGTAGGGGCAAGTGCGGAACATGTGGACATGGTTTCCAGAATTCGGAATAAAACATTTTTTGTATCCGAATTAGTTAAGGTTTTTTTATTATTAACATATCACATGTCATAATGGATAATCAGCATTTTTAAAATTTAAATTCTAGTCTCAATATCAGTTGTATCTTACAAAATAATCAACCTTTTTTAAAAAAACCATTTTTGTCCACTGGTCCAATAGTCGATTATACCTATGTACAGTGAATTTGTACCTGTGGACAAAGTTGTACCTAGGGACAGTTCACATTAATTAAACCATGTAAAAAAAAACTATTACAGACTTGTAAAAACCACTTCAAACAAACTTAAACTTTCTCCGTTATATTTATTTGTATGTACCTATTACAACACTCGCTAAACAAATGTTGAGTAGATTCATCGCTATCGTCATCATCACCACTAGGTGATGATGACGATGGCACGCTTCGTACTAACGAAGCGTGCCACGCAAATGAAATCTTCACCCTCATCATCAGACTCAACATTTTCTCTGTTATCACACAGGAACACAACCACTACGATAGCTGTGATTGCATTAAATACATTTCAGCATTTGGTTTTTGTCTTTGGAATAAGTTTTACACATTCTGATCTAACAAACGATTACTTCTCTTCTTGAATGATTTTAATCTTGTTTACGCCACATTGTTCATTCGAAAGGGCGTTAGAAGGACCAGCTTTTGCAGCAATTGTTTTAAGAGCCGCTTTTGTAGTTTATTCTCTCCGTTTTTTGGCCTGCTATTTCTTCTTTTCAGCTCTTTTTCTTAACCTATAATTTTTTGCGTGTCAGCTAAAATTCGTTTTTTTTCCACGTTGAACACCCGTTCGAGTACCAAACTTTTCAAATGGGCGGGCGTTATTTGTGGATCTACAGTCGGTTTTTCTGCAAGGCACTGAAAAATTTCAACATAACGGCTGATCAGATGTTGTATGTAGCAATATGGGAATTTGTAAAAATGGACAGTCCATAGGTACACGCATATTTTTGTCCACAGATACAAATTCGGACATAAATAGTAAAATCGATCTAACTTTGAGGATAAAACCGACTTACAGACCGGGTAACAGGTATTAACTAAGCAATAAACAATACAGATCATACTGGAAACGCGAACAAACCGATATCAAATGTATTTTCACGACTAAATTAATGGAAAATACTTACTTTTTGGCGCAAAAAAACTTTCATAGCCGGTATCGAGACAACCACACAGAAAACAAAGATGGCGTCACGTCAAAACTGTCAACCATAGACAAAGCTTTACAGTCGCGTTCAAATTAGAATTTTAGAGTTGTTAGTTTCTTTGAAATCGATTGTGTAAAAGCGTCCATAGGTTGTCGCCCACTTGCCCCTACCTACATCTTCATTATTGGTTTTTACTTTGTAAAACAATTTATAACAATGTTAATGAATCGAGGTAACAGTCAGAATCGAATACCTACGCTTTAGAAGATTTAGCCGACTTCCAAAAAGGAGGAGGTTCCCCGATTACTCAAAGACGCCTAGACCGATTTCAAATATTCGTTTTTTGTTTGAAAGGTCACAGGTGGTCCCATTGTCATCTGGTCAGGATCTGATGATGGAATTCTGGAGAAATTGAGGGAACTCTTTAAATATTATAGGCACACTTGAAGCGATTTGGGTGTATTACCTCAAAAGTAAACAAAACACGGAACCCATATAGTAAGTATCATGCGTCTGTCTGTCTGTCCGTCCATCTGTCATCAAAATAAGTGGAAATAATATGTTAACGAAATTGTACTATTCACTGAAGTCGGTTTTCTTTTTGGTTTTTAAAACGTCATTATGACAACGGTCGTTTTCATCTCTGAGTCACCAATATCTTAACTAGCATAGCCATAATGCGGCATCGCTTAGAAAAGTTGTCTGTTCAGCAGTGTTTGGAATCGAATGAAGTCTCGATTTTGTATCGTTTCAGGGGAGTTGGTGGTGATCGTGGAGTACTGCAAGTTCGGCAACATCCACAACTACCTGCAGCGGCATCGCGAGGTGTTCATCGACCAGCTCGACACCGACCACAAGGACAGGCTCGGGAAGGTCAACCGCGCCTACGCCAGCACCACCACCGGGAGTTCCGCGTGAGATTATGTTTATAATACTTTACGTATTGTGTTATGTGACGGATATATGCTTAGTTTGGGACTAGATGGCGCTGTGTGAAAAAATACCAGAACACGTTATTATTGTTGCTATCGCGACTTAGTTAACATGGTGATAGGTAGCCAGGCGGACTTATTCAAAGTCTTACCACCAACCAAACCAAGCACAATATTGTACTCTGAGGATCGAACCCGGAACCTCTGGATCTAATACCGGTAACTACTAGATCACAGAAGCGGTAAATAGGTTTATCTAGGTGAATATATTTGTATATATAACTTCAGAGTTACAACCAAGTGTGCTTCATGATTTGTAGGCTCCAATCATAAGTCATCGTACCAAATCATATCAAGTATCTTAAAAGATAAAATCGACGAGGATATCGTCCAGCTATCATCAAGCTCTTGTACTTGAAAGGCTTATTTAGATCTGGTGATTTATATCAGTACCGTTGCATGTTGCAGGGTGGCTTCCGATTACTTCGGCTCCACCAACACACAAGACACCGGGCACACGTTCCTGAACACGACCAACACCGCGCGGTCTGACAGAAAAAGTAAGTGTTTCTTTTTAATAACAATTATTTATACCTTATACTATAGGTGCTTATACTCTAGGAAGATTGTGCGCAATGACGTGTAGCTGTAGTTATAGTTAGCTGGCAACTGCCGAAATGGCAAGGAAACCACGTCATGGCGTAAATCGCTGACCCGCGAGAACGTGTACAATATTGTGTGGTTTGCATAAACCGTACAATAATGTTTCAGTTTATACTGAAAGCCTTATAATGTCTTGTCTTTGATCACGGTGACTGCCTTGGCTACTGTACGTGTGTTTATGACAAACGAAAATTAAGCATAGAATTTCAAGGATATTTAAGATATTTATAATTTTTTTAATGTTTATTACGTTCAGATATCCCGATAAGTCCACCTGTGGCAGAAGCTAAAGGTAAACGAAGAAGCATTAGAAAATTATGCCTTTGTTTTTGTTATATGCACCATATATTTTGCATCTACTTAATTATGCAACAAAACTGACTACTATTTCATTTCGCTTTGTTAATTGAAGTCTTGTGACTAAGTTAGCTTGTCCTTTGCTATGGTTTCAATTGTGCCCAATTTCAACCTTAGCTCATTATTTTTGACAAAATCTGATAGTTGTACTAGTTGTAGGATGCATTGTTTGTGTTTGCATGTTCTTTGTTAGTTGTTACTATCGTAGTGACCACTAATATAATACTTGTTTCGTTGCTTCTCCTAGTCAATCTGTACAGAATACTTATAATGTTCTTTGGTAGAATGCTTTTTCCTTTGAGCTATCTTATTATTATAATAGAATAGAAATAGAATAGTAATTATTATCGGGAATTATGTCTCAATTCAGAGACGCACACTTTGTCGTACATGTAAATGTCATCCTACCTAGCAAAACCAATATAAATTAAATTCTTGAGAAGTATATATCTATCGTACACATAACTGTAGCAATGATTATTTTGATAATTACCATTATAAATGCAGCGCAACTACTTCTCGACACAAACATCGGCAATGATGAGTTACGGAACAGACGTGGGCGCTGTTGTATGATAACTTTAATGTATTTACAAAAAAAAAAGCTTTGCTCAGGTGGAGACTAGATGCGCTATTTATTTATTATTAATTTACAAGGTCATTAGCAAAATTTTTTGAGTTTTTATTTTAGGTCGTCTATTGCACGAACTTATTTGAATAAAAACTGATAAACGCAGAACAAAAGTCAACAGAGATCTATTATCATATTACTCAATCATCGACCCCATTGGTCAGGCAAACTTTAAATTGTGTTTTTGACCAATTGAATGTACGATACTGTGAAGTATGTTATTGCGATGCCTGAGTACAGTTCTCATCGAGGATGAATGTTGGTTTCCAGTATCGGAGGGGTACGTGCAGCCCGAGTGGCGGTCTAACTACGAGGGCGATCACAACTACGAAGGTCGCGCGCCGCGGCCGCTGACCTCACGTGACCTGATCGCCTGGTCGTTCCAGATCGCGCGCGGCATGGAGTACCTAGCCAGCAGGAAGGTACCTATCAGCTTCCGGCAATCGTGCTTATATTTATCTATTCTAAATATCCCAACAATTATAATTATTTTCGTTCCGGCATTTAGAGGTAAGATAGCCAGTACCTCGGCTGGTTGAGGATTCCGGGTGAAGTGCGCTTCCACCTCCGGCCTTATATGTAAACCAGGTGAGATGGAGGCCAAGCGGCGTCGTATAATAAAATAGAAAACCTAACATTGCACGTCTTAACGTGCATGTCTCCTCAGAATGCCATCTCAGGGATTCTGAGGAGACAGATACCTGTTTGATGAGTGGGACAATACACAACAACCAAAAAATAACTACAAACAATAAATTCATTTCATCAACATACGGAGCTAAGTATGAAAATAATGAGACAGTATACTCTGCCGACCATACATAGCATGAGATTGGGACAGGAGAATAATGAGAAATATAAAAATATACTGACATAAAAAGTTGATTGTACCTAAACAGTGGCATAAAATCTATTAGTAATAGTAAAATATTTTGTTTTTGACTACGTTGATTAGTAAAGCTAAAGATGGGGAGATTTGAAGGCATAGCTATGTCGTGTTTTACGTTTAACGTTATCGTTAACTTGTCCCAGGTGTTGCATGGTGACTTAGCGGCGAGGAACATTCTGCTGGCAGACGACAACGTCGTCAAAATATGCGACTTCGGGTTAGCGAGGAGCATATACAGGAACGATGAATATCAGAAATCGGAAAATGTAAGATTTACCACCATTTAACTCACGAAGACATTTTATGTAGCGCCAAATTTTATGTAAAGCTTGCAGGCGATCCAAAACTGTTACATCAGTGATACCTAATTTAAATGTGTTAAATGTCTAGTAATAGGTAAAGTCGTTTTTTTTTTACGCGACCATGACGCTTGCTCTATCGTGGTAAATATATTGTTGAAATCGTTACTAACCCATAAATTTACATTTAGTATTCTACATTGAATTTACATTTACATTACTTAAGAGAGAAGGTAGATTTGCTAAATCTTCTATTTTGTTTTGTGTTTTAGATTATATTGTTGCTTGTTTACTTGGTATCGGACCCTATGAGGCTGACATAAACATTATGTTTAAAAGCCTTTCAATAAATTATGAAAAAAAAAAAATAACATTACTAATAAAGTAATATGAGAAATGTTTCCCGTTCGCAGTGCCTCCTCCCCGTGAAGTGGCTGGCCATCGAGTGCATGACAGACCGGATATTCTCCACGCAGTCCGACGTGTGGTCCTTCGGCATCGTCCTCTGGGAGGTGTTCACTCTCGCCAAGACTCCGTATCCTCACTTACTCTCAGCCACGGGTCTGCTTGACTTTTTGAGTGAAGGGTGAGTTCCAATTATTATTTCTGTATGGTATTATTATGCTTCTTGAGAAACCAATTACAGATGAACACAACATGCGAACTAATTCAAACATCACCAAGTTACTAAGTAATGATAAGGATACTTTTTATTAAGTTTCCATAACATTATTAATAAAAAAATTGACATCGGCTGAAAAATAGAGGATTTTATCAGCTTGTGATCTATTCTCTCTAGCTCGAAAATTCAACGGAATTTATGAAGCTATAATTTACTATGTGGTATATAACCCACCACATCAAGCAGCTCAGTGAGCTCTCAGTTCTGAGATCCCGGATTCGGATTTCGCGGAGGGGCCATCTTTTTTTGGGGTCGAGATTAACTCATTTGGAGGTTTCGATGATCGATAAAGTCGTTAGCCTCATTATGATCATCACCACGGTGGTGCAGATGGATGCTGCTGCCCATCACCTGGTGTTCCTCCTCAGTTGGACTTACCTTCGGTTAATAGAAGATAAGGAGGGACAAGTAGATCTGTAACACAGTAATATTGGTGTCGTAACGTTCCAGCCACCGCCTCAACAAGCCCCAGTTCGCGGACGCGCGGCTCTACGAGCTGATGCTGAAGTGTTGGCAGACGAAGCCGACGCAGAGACCCTCCTTCACGCAGCTGCAGGAGCAGCTCGGCGCGTTCCTCGAAGACAACGTCCGCAATGTGAGTCTCCCAAGTCCGCCGTTACCTTGTTTCAATACTCCCTTTACCTCTGAATAGGTACGGGTTATGTTGAAGGCAAGTGAGCGCCCTTCTGGGTCAAGCCTGGCCTGTTCTGACTACGATCAGAACAGACCCTAGCATAAAGACATTTTTATAATAGAACAAAATTCACAACGCTTTTTCAGCCGCGATAGACTGGCGGAATATTACATACTAATGCAGTCCTCATACTTATGAGGAGTACATTGAAGCGAATCTTGTCAGATGGTGCACTCCTTTTTAAGAAATCAGACGCTGGAAGCTGGTTACAGCATCTGACTCGGAGACTTGAGAGTCATTATCCTCTGTTGAATCAGTTGGTTACGAATAATATTCCGGCAGTCCATCGCGGTTGAAAGCGCGTTGTGAATTTTGTTCTGTTATAAAAATGATGTCTTTATGCTAGAGTCTGTTCTGATCGTAGTCAGAACAGGTCAGGCTAGATCCAGAAGGGCGCTCACTTGCCTTCAACATAACCCGTACCTATCCTTTCGTCAAGGTGATTACCGTTTTTCTAGGTGTATGACCAAAAAACTCTTGGCAAGGGAAATTCAATCTTGGCGGGAGACTGAGGCAAGGAAGAAATATTGTTGCTATACCTACCGGCTGATAGGTGTTCGTGTTATGCGTAGAGCATAGTGTAGCTGAGGAAAGAAATGCCTCACGAGCACTGGTACTTACTAAATGACTCATGGACTTACCGATTCAAGAAACAGACCAGAATCAGTTCACAATCGATAAAACAATAACCTTACAAGTTCATATTTCAGTATTACGTGGACTTGAACAGCGGCTACACCGACAAGAACGGCAACGCGGAGGGCCAACAGGACTACCTGGCCATGATGTGCGCCCCCGACTACAACAACCTCGTCACGCCCAGCCCCAAACACGACTACGTCAACACGAACACCTTCTTCCCCCCCACCCCCGTCAAAGTTGGTAAGTGACACCTGGGGCACTGCCGTGTATCGAAACGTACCATTTTAACATTTTGAGGAGATCGACTTCATTGAAAACGTCATGTTCAAGTTAGCAGCCTGTACACGTTGGACTTCAGCTTCCTTCCATGGCTGGAGAGTTTTGCATAATTTACATTCTTTGTGGATGTAGAGAGCAGCTCTCACATAACCGCTGCTACCTTAAGACCTTAAAATTGGGGGCAATCAGCCTTATTGACGCTTTCAGTTATTTGAGATCCAAACTATAGTTATTTAATTTAGAGAGTAAAACGTAACGTTTCCTTCGTCAGATGATACGGACCACCCACCGCTCTGACTCCGTGTGGTAAATGTACTAGGGTCACGCATGTCCTGTTACTAACAACACTTTTTAGTTTTAATCTGCAACTATTACTAAACATGACTTTAGTCTTGAATATTTTGGTAGCATGACAATTATATCGCACAAAATAAGTATTTACAGTCTTTTGTCACCAAAGCGTTGGGTACTAAAAACATTAATCGTTTGAAAAGTGTGATCAGAGACTAACTATTTGCGTGAAATGTCGTGATATGTCTCAAACACCGAATACAATGACCCAACAAGAGCTCACTTCCAGATATAGACGGGTATCTCCAAACAAGTCCACCGGGACCGCGGATATTCAGTCCTCGGTCGGCCAGCACCGAGTTCGACTTCGACCCTCGGAAACTGAACCAGAAGTCTGCGGAAGCTGCCACCTGCGGGTCCGAGCTGACCCCGATGCTGACGTTGGACAACGTCGCCGCCAAGAGCGGGTCCGAGTCCGACCACGAGGGGACCCCCCCCTGCCCCCCCTGCCCCCCCTACCCGGCGTGTCCCGCCGTCGACGAGGCGGACGACGTGTTCGCTCCAAGTGACGCGAGGACCGCGAAGGACGTCCAGCTCGCCGTCTCCAACCCCACCTACATCACGTTCGATCACATACTCGATAAGAACCCCAAACACATCCTCAATTACGTGAACGTGGCGAACGGTCTAGTCAAATAATATAAGGTAGCTTAAATTTGTGAACCAATCTCATTAAGGTACGTACGATATTGCGTTTCTCTGTTCAACCAACAGATAACCGTCGTCACAATGCTCTGCACCGGGGAGTGAAACGAGAGTCTAGTTTGAAAGTGATTTATACGAAATAAAGCTTATCAGAATACACTTTCGTCTGTCTCTTGTCTGCGCATTCTAGGACCATTCAATACTTGTCATTAGAAATCTGATAAAGTTAAAAGTTTGTAGAGAAAATATTTTGTTGAATTTCGTATGAAAGTTAGTAAATTACGTTTTAAAATGTAAGAATATGTGTTTATTGTAGTTAAGGTTGGTTGCTAGGTTGTTTTTGTCTGAAGCCCGATTTCAACAAAAAATCTAACGACCTAAATGAACTTGGTGCATTTAAAACATCGACAAACATCCATCCTATTATTTGTGTGAATAATATAAAGTGGTCGCTTCAAGCATCGATCGACTATTATATATATTTGAGCTGTCAATAGATAAAAATCTTCGCTCAAATCGATCGAGCATTTTCAATAATGCGAGCCGCTTTTTGAATCTTGAATTGTTTATAAAATTAGTTAGTTAGTCTAGAAGTAGATACTTATCTGTTTGCAATATTTTTACGAATATCGTTTTTATGTTATGTTTTTACTTACATTCCTGATCTTGTTTTTATTGTTTTTTTCTGTTTTATTTTATATATTTTATTGTACGGCGGGGAAGCGCTTAGCCTTCATCTCATCTGGTTTCAAGTTATGATAGGACTTTCAGCCTTAAAATAATTCCTTTGCTTACACGCTTCACCCGGAATCCTTAACTGACTTTGACAATCCTACCTCCAAATACTGGAATGAAATATTTTTAGAAATGATTGAACTGTTGTTCATGGCGGGTACCAAGATCTCGTAGATCATTCTTGTTTTGATATTACTTTACCTTTGTCACTATCTGTCCAGTGTAGAAAAATCGAGACAAAAGTCATGTAATACGAAAAAGAGACCCCTGATCCTGATCCTGATCCTGACCGTAGTGCAGAAACGGTCCATGTATACTTTACCTAAAGGTAAAACTGCAGATCTTCTCCATACTATATGAACATCTGAATTGTTCTTCGCTTCTGAATGTTTGATATAAATACATCCACCCAGACACCAAACCTTTATTACAGAGCTTGAGAGCATTCGTTAATTATGTAGGTATATTATAACTCAGTAGGATTATCGATCTAGCATTTAGGATACTTTATTAACGCCATGAATTTCACCAAAATATGCAAGTTAAACTTGTAAAATAAACTAACAGATGTTAAATATTTGTAATTATTTGGAGCATGAATGAGTTTGAGGTTTTATTTCAATGTGTAGGTTACATTTTATTGAAACTATCCCGTTTCATTTTTATATGTAAGAGTTTGATGGTAACTACCACGTAAATGACATGATGAAATAAAATATCACAAATCTGTATATTTATTTATTTACAATTATATTCCAGTGTAAAGTCAAGAAAAGTGATCATCTATTACTTGAAATACAATATCAATGTATGCTACCGACATACGCGTGAAATGATGTCAATTTAATTCAATTACTTTATAAAAGCTCAAAGACAAAAATAAAATGATATTAAAATACAAATAAACGGGTTAACAATTTAATGTCGTACATTTTCTAAAATAACTGGACATTCATAAATCGTGCGATCTAGTTATGACATTCAATAACTACGTGGCTTTTAAGTTTGTTTGAAACGGTGAGGTCGGCGGTTCCGTTAGTGGGTTAGGTAATTTAATATAAATGGAAGTTGCCATACAGAAAATACTCATGTATCAACACAGTCTTCGAGAACTGTACACACAATTCACTATTAATGACATACTCATTAAAACATACTGTACTACAGTAGATTTTGTACATGTCATATTGACTTATTGGCATAAAATTGTCATATTGTATATGTCCTAAATGTCATATTGGCTGATCATATTACATAATACACGTTGCATGATTTATTTTGATTTCAATTTCATAATTTGCGTGAGACTAGGTGACACGTGAGTAAAACCAGTATTTTTATATTTTCATATGTACCCACCTATAGGTACTTAGAGTTTCCATTTGTTGATATTTGACTATTTCCCTTATATTGTGTAACTCGGATTATCAATATTTTCATTCATAGATACGTATTCTGAAGTATTTGAGTGTAACGTTTTATATGGCTTAGTACCCTAGATAATATAATTTAAAAATGTCGCTCGTTACCATTTTGAATAAGCATTATTTGGGTTTTAATTTTGTTAATTTCTTTTGTAGACTGCCATCATGTTTTAATAGTTAATATAATTTAGGATTCCTATAATTGACTTGGTATTGTACCCTGATCGCTGTATAATGTGATATTAAAACATTGAATATAAATATTTTATGGATTTTACATTTGTCTGAACTCTTATAATAATATTTTATTATAATACAAGTATCAGGTAGGATATTGAAAGACCGGTATGGTAATGGTAAGGTTCAATATTTAATACTAAATGTATTCATACAGGCAGACTGGTGAAAAAGAAAGGCCCAAACAAAACTGTTTTCTCTAGCCTCACTCATACCATGAACCAATAGTTATTTGTTATACAAGAGTGCAAAGTTGCTTTTTAACCGCGTGTTCAATTTTGATGACCGAGCAAGCGAGGGAATCAAAAGAGCACGAGATGAAAAATCTTTGCACTCGAGTGCAACACGTAACTTTTCATTCCACCTCAGCGAGGAAATGACTAAATGCAAAAAAAAACGTTTACAATCACAAGATAGGTACTTTTATTTCAGTTTAGGTATTAACTACTACATTATGACAGGTAAGTATTACATAATCTTTAAATTATAACAAAATAATACTAAGGTATAATTAAGAAAATTTGAAAGTAACGTTGCTACAGTTATTTAAATTGAGTGTAATATTTTTGTTTGGTACTGTAATATTGGTGTTAGTCACTTGTGTACTGTTTTTCGGTAAACTATCTGTCATACTTAATAGTTGTACCGATTCATCGGATTCCCTTGGCGTAAATGTTGGCATGAGAGGGCGATGGTTAGGTGTTTAGTAATGGCTAATTTTTGATGTAGAAGGGCCAGTCCAAGGATCTGACTGAGGCTCTTTCAGTGTAATGGCTCCTACGATACCTTTACAAGTAATACACCAAGAAGGTTCCGATTTCGAGTTTTTAACAAATTAGAAAAGGTTGTATGATGAATTCGGCACCATGGAGGTAGAAGTAAATAGGTTTATTGATGTTTTGAATTCACAAACTTAGTGCATACGATGTTCTAAATTCAATTTTACTTTAACCTCTAGCGGATAAAAACGGCTTTTGCACTCAGATATCGAATAGTAAAAATACTCTTTCCGAGATGGTGGGATGAAAAAATACTTACTAGATAAACTAGATACGTATATTTGGTCCTAGCTTAAACCAAGTTTAACATGGTGGTAGGTGCCTAGCAAAGTTTTATTCCATTCCTACAACAAAGAAAACCTGAGCTTAAGTATCAATACTTATTACATTATTTATTTTATTAATATTTTTTACTAAGTAACATACATAATATAAAAAATGATACAATGATCAACAAATAACACAGAAAAACATGTTCTGGAGTCAAAAACGCAGGCTGCATTCTTGGGTTGAATGCCCATATATATTGTCTGAGATTGCGCCAGTTCTCTTGTCTTCAGCGACAAAACAATAAAAGAAGAATCTGGTACAACCGGTAGGTCCGCATTGACTGCGGTCTCATTGGGTGATCAGAGTGGTCGTAACCGGATGATGAATTCATGATTGTCGAGGTTATGATTTTCGTAATACTTAATGTTTCAACCAAAAAATACTCTTACTAGGTCTTGTGCCGCTTGCGATGCCTGAAACGAATAAAGTGCATTAGATTTCACTGAACTTTCTTACTTTGATACCAACGTTTTCGTTAAAAACTTGTGGTATATTTCATGACAATATGAGGCCTATCGTATTAACACTTCATTTAGTTTTTTTTTTCGATTTGCTAAGGACATTGGAGACATTGTCCGATAGGTATGGCATGGCAGCTAGTATTCGTTATATACGTTTATCAGACCACCAGGATAAACAGCTACTACTGCAACACAGCTGACAAAACACAGCTGAAAGAAACAATACCTATAGCTACTAATGGGTTAACTGAAGTACCACTACACAACAGTAATCAAAAACAGGACGATCAGACGAGGAAACCATAACATGAGAAACGATATCACGTACACTTATTCCAGCTTGTGTAAATGCCCAGGGTCCTGCCTTCCAGAAGTTTGAACAATGATCTCGAAACTGTAAAAGAAACAGAAAACACCTGATTACTAAAGCTAGCCAGCAAAATTAAAGCTACATATAAGAAACTTTTGCTCGCGGCTTCGCTCGCGTTAAGAAGTATTATTATTAATTAGGTATAGTTTTTGCGGCTTTACTTTTGTTTAGCGTGTGTAAAAATAAGGGCCTACAAAACTTAAAAATGACCAGTACATTCTTCAACTTCTCCATTAACGTTCAGATTTTCTTTAGCCATTTTCAAAAAGTCTAACCGACTAAACCTATACTTAAACCAAACGAAAACAATACAAAGCAGAGTCTATAACCAAAACTACTAAACCGAAACAAAACAAATGCAAAATCTCAAAATCCTTTCTTATGGGATGCCTACGTCATAGTAGCTTTATGCATGCAAAGTCTCAGCCCGATCGGTTTAAAATTGTCAAAGTTTCATACAAACTTTCATTTTTATCCCCTTGGGGGTAGAATTAATCAAAATCCTTTCTTAGCGGATGCCTACGTCATAACATCTACCTGCATGCCAAATTTCAGCCCGATCGGTCCAGTGGTTTGGGCTATGCGTTGATAGATCACTATGTCAGTCAGTCAGTCACCTTTGAGTTATATATATTTAGAGAGATATCTTCGATCCCCATTTTACACAGGAGTGTGAAATGGGCATCATTAAAGTTTATATTGAAAATGAGTGCACAAAGAACTCAACCTAACTAAACAAGTCTCACAGCTCAGTTAGTATAATAGCTCTGCGCTGAAGGTTGTGGGTTCGATTCCCAACCAGGACAAACATTAGTGTGATGAGTATTGATGTGTGTTCTGTGTTTGGGTGTTGTATTGTATGATAAGTACCTTTGTAGATTTTTATTGTACGACGGGGAATCACTTGGCCTTCATCTCACCTGGTTACAAGTTAAGATAAACCCAAAGGTGGAGGCGGTATCTTCAACAAACTGAGGAACTGGCTATCTTACTCTATAAATGCCGGAACACAACATTTTTTTGAATTGTTGCTAAGGCGACAGAATTAGGTAAGATAGTGGTAGCTAGCCAGGCGTACCACCAACCAAACCAAGCACAATATTGTACCAAATCCCCCTGGGGATCGGACCCGAACGGGACCTCTGGATCTGAAATCGGTGGGTTGAACCACTAGACCTCAGACGCTATTAAGATGGAACTCAGGGCAGCTCTACCGTTTCGCCTGTAAGGTATCGTGGGTTTCAGGATATTTCTATGAGATGATGCCTATCCTATAGTATACCTGTATACTTAAACTACTTCAACATAATCGTATAGGTACGTGGGTAAATCCCGTGTTTTGAAATGGACCTTATGTTTATTATATTTTGCTGTGCATTTGTGGCGTTACAATGACTACTGCTAGCAAACCGTAGGCATGAACGGAACGAAAGTTTGAACGAGCCTCTAACTCCCGTCAGGTGATCCTTAAGAGATCCACGCTCAGTCAGCAACGTGATCTCTGAGTGGATCAAAAGTTAATCCTTGAAGGGGAAATGGACGGTTCTGTTTTAATTTAGTTACATCCGTTAGACTCACACAAAGACTTACAGTTAGTGGAGCAGCTGTTGTAGTTGTTGTAGTTGCGGCTGTCGTGTTGGTAGCATTCTGAGCACTGGTCACCACCAGCATAGCTATCAGAGCCCCTAGCAGTCTCAAATCGAACCAAGCCATTGTATCTACTGATCTCACTTAGTCCAAAACACTAACCTTAACGTGTACCCTTACACTTCTTATATACCTTAGGTTATGAAAATGCTACAAGACAACCGAAACTGATGGTTTTTGGACATGACATGTGCAAGCATCTCACAAACATCGGATTCAAATGCAAATTTTTAAATAATTCATGAAGACTACGACCAGAGAGTTTCTGTGGCAATAATGAATATTCATTGTTGTAACAAATTGTGACGCAAAATATTGACGGCTTAAAGTCATTGTGTAGACTCGTGAAACTTCTTGACAGTTTCTTATTGTTGCAAAAGTCTTACTAAATGCCACTCATTCAATCTCATAGTCGTATCGCAGTTTCAGCAAATACACTCCAGACATCCCAAAAGTGTTTAAGTGTTAGTTCTTGACCCCGAAGCTTGCACTTGCAAAGATGAGGATAAAATGGAGAAAGCCCACTCAGAAGGTGCCGTGGAAAGAAATACAATTTATCACCCATATCTTGTGAATGGTTGATCCGATCAATTCAAAATTTCGAATATGCATAGGTTATATTAATACTCATCAATCGGTATTAGGATTGTTTTCACACTCGGTTAGTTTTTGAGAAATAGGGTATTAAGTGCGACTAGAAGGTTTTTGGCTTATGGGGTGTCATTTCAAAGAGTATCGGCTGCACATTCATAAAATAATTGCTTCGTATGTCTTGTAGGATATTCTGTTAAAGGTTGGTCAAAGGGGACTTAACAAATAACTTTTTTTTATTTGCTGAAAATACCCTTGTATTAACATTAAGGGTTGAAAAAGGGGTGAATAAGATGAATTTGTACGATTCTATAATAAGCTACCTCAAAGCGCCACCAAACTCTCTGCTCGTAAATTCAAATTGTATATAAAAATAATTTAATTAAAAGATCCTACTACAAAATAAGTGACTATATCGACGATAAGAGCGCTTGGTCCGGTGTTGGTATACCAGTTGACAGTTAAATGGTGATTTCTCAATGTTAAGAAACTGCTCATTAGGTAGTTATGTAAGAATCAATGTTTTAAGATAATATATAAAGTTTTTAGTTTTATGATGTAGGTAACACTTGTAATGTTAATAAATTATTATAAACACTGTACCTAAATGTTAAATGGATCATCAAAAAATTTACCAGCACGAGGTTCTTGCCTTTCTCCTTGTGTGCTGGTCGCGATTCCGAACAGGCGGTAGATTTGACGTTTCAAATTGATCCTAAAAATCTTAATGAATAAAAATATTTGACTTTGAAGATTGAAGTCTTGAAAATGTGTGAAAACTTGAAATATAATTTGAAATGGGGTTTGAGACTGCATACTTCAAAATTAGTTTGTTTTTGCCCATATTAGGGGTGGGTTTTAAAGATGATTGGGCAAAGGATGATCATCAGGTTTGGTAAAACAAGGGAGGGTATTTGAAATCTCATTCAAAACTGGTCAATGTTTTTTTTTGTTATTCACTCAATAGGGTTGCCAACCCAAGGGTATCATATCCGGGCGCATATCCCACTTTTTTTTTATACTACTAGGAGACGGGACAAGCAAGTAGCGCACCTGGTGTTAAGTATACTCTTGCCTATGACAAACTTACTGCATAGGTCACATCCACAAAGAACATAGCCTACACGGCACTGCATTGCGCCCGTCAATTTGGGGCATAAAGGTATTAAACCTCACGTAACCCGTAATTTCACCGGCAACCATACCCTTCAAACCGAAACACAGCAATGCTGCTTGGCGGCTGAAATAAGTATGGTGATAGTAATTCTCCGGACGAGCCCTTTCCCTAATACTCCCACATCAATAGCACATTACTGTCCACCACTATGTGGAAAAACTACCTCTAAAGCTGTAAGGTTTTGCCATAAACACCACGCTTGGCAGATTGGTGCGCACACTCAAAGTTTTGTTTACAAAGCTGCTGCCTTTTGGTGAAGCCCCTTGGTTGAATTTACGACATCCGTAATCTGAATTTTTAAGTCACGACTAATAAGGCAACCGTTTTAAGAGCACTTCAAAACAACATCTACCTACTTACCTATGTTTCATGTTAGTAAGGGGTGACTTATTTACTTATCGTTTTCTACCCACCTACTATAGTGTAGGCAGTGGTTTGGTGGTTTGCTCTCATTCTGTTTTTGCATAAAATGAGAGTAAGCAACGTGCTTAAGTAAGGTAAGTACACTTTTATAGTTTGTTAATAACGTTCGTTTTAAGAAATCATGTCCGTGGTTAAATAGGTAGGTAACCAAACACAAACCAGACATCACGAGATCTCAGTTTGAGGCCAACTACCAGTAATCTTCTTAACAACAAGGTTCGTGATATAGCGAAAATAAAAACGCTGGAATACTTTATACGAGTAGCGCTTTATACCAACCAGATGTTTTTGATAATTAGCAGTGCATCGGAAATTCTTATTATAGACCTACGCCAGACGCCAAAAATAGCGGCTCGTACAAGTCATAGACTTTGTTACAGCCAACACAAAAGAGGCAAGCTTGAAAGAAATGTGAAAATGTTATGCTATTCGCTTGTATTATGTTGATTTTCTCGGATGCAACGAAAATGCTACCGGGCTACGGTGATTCCTCGGGTCGTGAAAATGCGCGGGAATCTTATAGAGTATAGCATCCGTATCGCAGCTGATGTGCCCGGCTCTGAATATCATATGAGTCTATGCAAATTATTTTCTCAGTTTGACGGTTGATGCATAATCGTTTGCAAAATATGAGACAAAAACCTTAAACTTTTTTTTTTACTGTTATTCATTGTCTGATGCAGTCGTAACGCCGAGTTGTGTCCAACTTTGCTGTCAATTTAACCGCCTTTGTGGTCTAGTGGTTCAACCCACCGATTTCAGATCCAGAGGAATATATTGTTCTTGATTTGGTTGGTGGTAGGACTTTGTTGAAGTTCGCCTGGCTAGCTACCACCATCTTATCTAATTCTGTCGCCATAATAACAATTCTAAAATTGTTGTGTTCCGACATTCAGAGGTAAGATAGCCAGTTCCTTAGCTTGTTGATTCCGGGTGAAGTGCGCCTCCACCTCCATCTTAACTTGTTACCAGGTGAGATGAAGGCCAAGCGCTTCCCCGTCGTACAATAAAAAAAAAAAAGTACTCGCATAAGCTTTTGAATATGTGGGATATGCATGGATGGCTCTGTGCAGCAGTGAACCTTAATGGGTTGTAAAAGAAGAAGCTATGTCCTCAAATCATGATAATGCCCTTTTCGCAATAGATGCACTTAACATCACGTGGGTTACTTGCTTGATAGTCTCTCCTAGTTGTATAAAACATATATTGAATAACACAAGCGCATTGTATATAGGAAAATATGAAGGAGCCAAAAACAAAAGGATTAAAACATGATCTGCGCAGTGCAGTTATATGAATTCCAGTCAATGGCCGAGCAAGCCCAGATTATTTGTGGTCCTATTGTCCTCGTTTCTCTAGACCCGGTAACGGAACGTACCTAAATTATATTTTACTTGCTGAACCCGCGCTACTTGTACAAAGGTACAAGTAGTATCTAAAGTGTATACGTATAACATCCGTGGTTTTATGGCTTATCCATTAGTCCCTGGTACAAGAATGGCTTAGGAAATGTTTCAACTATTTTATGAGATTTTTGTTGTATCTGATATTTTTGTCGTTACGTCAGCCTTGTTATAAGCCAACATATTTTACTGGAATAAAGCTAGAATAAAATAGTTAAGCTTTAGTATCTAACATATCTCGGAACTTTACGGAGTCCGTGGAACCTATTAGATAGATATTTTAATTCAATAAAATGTACAATTACACTAACTATGCACAAAAGAATCTGTCAGATTAACTAAGGACCGTTACAAAGGGCCTATAGGTAACTCAACGGTCCCAGACCAGTACCAGACGGGAGCGTGCCCAAGACACTGGCTGCATTATTAGTACTTATCTTTGAACTCTACGGAGTCAATGGAACCTATTAATACGTATCTACCTATATCAGACATCACGGAGTCTGTGGAACCTATTATATAGTACCTATCTCGGAACTGGTCTGTGGAACATTACAAGTTACTACTTACTCAAAACTGTACGGAGTCCGTGGCACATAAGTATCAGTTTTTTTTTTAAAAGTCAGATGACTTGTAGCGCGTCGTGACCTCCTTTTCTTATGAAAAGCATTTGGGCATTTGGGAGAGGAAGCGAGTGATTGTCTAAATTAAATCGATAAAGGTACCAACGCTCAAATGGTCCCTTCCGGTGGCGGTACTCGAGTGCCATCCGACCTTTTTGGTGAATAAGGTTCTCTTCGTGTAGTGCTCATCGGCCGTAAAATGAGATGTATGGTAAGAGCCTGTTTTATGCACATGGTTAAGGATTTTTGGAGCCCCCTTTGGCTTTCATAAATGTGTATACTACGCTTTGTATTGGTGTATGTGTGAACTGGATATATTTTTACTGTGTATTAAGATTAATAGTCGTGACTAACCGGTCGGCGTATTTTTTTGTTAAAAACCTCCCAAAATACGAGATGGCCCTCGAAGCCATTTTTAGCATAAGAGCAGTTCAAAACAAAGTGTAGGCTTGCCTTAATTGTACCAGTTCAAATACTATGGATATTCTGACGTAACTAAAGTATGCATCAAACAAAATTAAAAGTAATCAAATTTTACTTGGTAAAAATTTACTAAATAAGTCCCATAGCTCTTCATTCATCTTCATTAGCCTCATAGCTCAGTTGGTAGTAACTCTGCCTTCGGCGCTGTAGGCTGTGGGTTCGATTCCCACCAAGGACAAACATTTGTGTGATGAATATAGATGTTTGTTCTGTGTTTGGGTGTTGTATTGTATATAAGTATGTATTTACAAAAAAAAAAAGATTTTAAGTAGTGTATCCGTAATATATAAATATTTTTTTAAATAAAATTAAACAAAAACAAAAGACATTTGCTCAAAAACATAAAATATAAAAACATGAAAATGTAGGTACGATTTAGGACTAATTGTCCTAAATTGTACCATGTATATCCTAATTCGTATTTTGGTTTTATTTGTTAGTCCTTAGATTCATCACAATGAGCAAGATTCTTAATAAAAAAAGATAGTTCCATCTCAACACTCAGTTCAATCTCGGTCTTCTATTTTTAAATAAATATTCATGTCTTTTATATGCGGTCTAAATGTAGGCTTCGGAATTACATCATTTGGACAAATATTTTTTATGTAGGTACCAGCTTATCCTTATTATCAGCGTATGAGATCAAAGCTTCGTCCTTCTGTGAACATGCATTATAAATATAATGCTTCTAACGCTTCGACATTTTGACCTGAAACAAACATTTTGAAAAAAATATATACAGGTGAGTTTTTTTTCAGCTCCACTGAGGCCAAGTTTGAAACCGTGAATGTTATCGAAAAGTCGTGTTAGGAGTTACGTGCTCGATTTCGAAAAAATAAGTTCTGCATCAAAAAAAAAACAACTGTGTACGCATGCTTCTTCAACCTCTCAAAAGCTTTTGAATTAGTGTCTTATGATATACTATGGGAAAAACTGTCGAGGACGGGCGTGCATACACAGGCGCGTCGTCTCTTCGAGTACTGGTCCTCAAACCAGACAAACTCTGTTCGTTGGGCGGGTAGTCACTCTGAGACGTACCGGACCGGCTGGAGTGTGGCGTGAGACAGAAGCTCTCCGAAGCTCTTCAACCTGTACGTCAATGAACTGATTGATGGGCTTAGTAAGAGCGTGTGGGCTGCGTGGTTTATGATGTTGTTTAGGAAACTACTGTGAAAAGTACGTGCAGGAACATGGCCTACTCTATAATGCACAAAGAGTAAGTATGGTCTTCAAGGCCGCCAGTGAGGTTCCCGAATCCATTCCTGTAACAAGTTTAAGCGGGACGAACCTTAACAGTTGGGCATTATCTGAACGACAACCTTGATGACCAGGTGGATATTGAAAGGGAGCGTAGGGCATTTGTAGATGAGGTGTAACATGCTGGCATGTAGGTTCGCTCGATGCAGTAGGTTTGTGAAAATAACTGTCTTCAAAGCCAATCGTTTGATACGAGCAGCCTATGGTTCAGATATACTGAAAGATCGCTGAATGCCCTACGAGTCCAATATAATAATGGTTTTAGGATGTTGATGGGCCTGCCTCGCTTCTGCAGCGCTTCTACCATATCTGCCGAGGTGCGAGTTGATGGATTTCACGCGATAATTCGAAAGAAAACGGACTCATTGCTCAGCAGATTGCGGGACAGCACCAACACCATCCTGCAAATCATACCTGGCAAACATGACTTGCCTGTAATGAAGGCTTTTTTTTGGATTCTGATCTGATGGATTCTTAAGTAATTTATTCCAATAAGTATTTTAAATTTCAATTTCAATAAAATTGTATGTACCTACTAACATTATGTTTTTAAGTATTTTAGATACAAGTACTAATAAGATTAAAGTAACTGAATAAATAAATAAATTGTTATTATTATTATTAATGATCAACCAATAGCATGGTGCTACTATGATTATTTCCTAAAAAATTGCAGAATTGCCCACCTGTGGTCAGTGCAATAGCTTGACACATAACAATTAATTAGGTTTAAATTAAAAAGACACTTCTTGTGTTCGTAGCTATCTGTGTAGGTAGATTCTTACATCACCAGCTGGATGGTTGCGATGATATTGTGATCATTTTTTTTTTAATTATGTATCGTACCTACTTTTTATTATCTGATAGATTAATACCTATGTGACACCCGATAGCACAAGGTTAAACCTTAGTGGTATTAGTGCTATTTTTATTTTGATTTGTATGTATTTTTTGGTGTAAATGGTAAATAAATAAAAAAAAAATGGTGATGGCACTTTGTGTGGCAAGTTTATAACGTGAAATCAATTGATAAATAATCATAGTTTTACTCAATCATATCACTCGCCCACACACAAAAACAAGGACTCCAGTATGTACTTCTGTAAACCAATTAACAATATATTATAATTTTTTTATCAAAAACTTACTTCTTAAATTTTTCGCGTGAAATCCATGACAGCGTACCACTTGTTTTTTTTTAATCTTAAGAAAAAGGACTTTGTCGCTTAGCGACCACGTTGTCCCATAAAATCTAATTACTAAGCTAACAAACATTATAAAAAGAAACTGAAAACAACTGTGCAGTGCTAAAAAAACTACGGTATTTTCTTAAATTAACTTAAACTAGTAATCAAGTAACACTTAAACTTGTATCTAGTGGTCAATTTACATAAGATCTCCGCCTCCTGCGTTAGAGGTTCAGACAAAATACTATTAATGAGACCAATTCGAAGGATATCATTCCTTTTAAAGCTGGCTGTTCTCAGCGTTCTGTTCCGGACATATTACAAAAACGTGTAGTACATCTTCGATGACACCACACGTTTTCAAACAACTCGGCCGACTAACAGCTAACACTTTTTACCACTAGAGGCGTTTGAAAGTATATCAGAGTACGTGTAACACCAACAGTACGATTAGGGAACAAGTACGATTTAGGCAAGTTTACCCTAAATCCCTAGCAGGGGAACAGCGCTGAAGATGAAGGTGTACCGTGGTGTTCCGTAGCCAAATCCTATAAACAACAATACACAGCCACTCTGCAGTTTTTATGTTTGATAGTAGCTACTTTTTACGCTTTACGTTTTGCAACTACAGATAATTTAAAGATTAAATTCAAATCTCCAAAGAGTATTTCTAAACCATTATCTTTTCACTTTCTTTATTAGCTCATCACTCTTCATCAACGTTTTGCTTTAGCATAGATAGGTAGGGGTGAAAACAAGAAGTAACCGTGTGTTTATATTACACGCATCACGCCAGAAACGCCTCTTTGACCACGTGTTAATCTCCGGAAGTATCGAACCGACATCATTTTTTTGCAACTAAATGCAAGATATAATCTTGCATTTCCGCGCAATAGCAAGTTGTATTATAAAGATGCTTTGAAATCCTGTTTCATAGAGGTAGGTGATTGAATTTAAAATTCAAGTACAACGTTTTGTGATGAAAAGTTGCAGCACTCTCTGCTTGCAAACACAATTATCAGACGCTACAGGGAAAAAGGAAGAGCAACGAGTGGTTTTCAAATTTATTTTTCTTTTTAAAGCCATTTGATTGGATCATGAATATCGGCGTGTAGTGTTCGGTCGAGTAGGCGGACCTACTATCAACACCGCGACTTAATTTCAAGTTTATGACAAAACTCCCCAAATCTATGTCCAATAGCGGTTGTAGATTGTTGATTACCAAAGTGTGTTTTGATGAAAACGTTGAAGTAGATCTCATGCATAGCTTAGACAAATTAAATGCGGAAGTTGTACCTACTGCTAAGCCAATTTGATCAAAATCTTAAATGTTTATGAATGTTTTTTGTGTGTATGCTAGTAGTTTGCCCTGAACTGAGATCTCGTGATGTCTGGTTTGTGACGGAGATAATTTTTCAAATAGAACGTAATTAACAAACGATAAAAGTATGCTTTCAATACACACCTTACTGACCTTAAGTGTTCGAAGCTTTGTTTTGAAGGTGCTCTCACTGTGAGCGCCAATCTGTCTGCCAAGCGGGATGACTTTATCTATAACTTTACAGTTATAGAGGAAGTTCTTTTAACATTGTGGTGGACAATAATGTACCTACTGTTGATATGGAGTATGCGAAGTCTAAACAATTTCATGACACCCCAAAATTAATTTATGGATTTTATCGACAACTTTCCCTAAAGAGTGAATGACAAAAAAAAATACTAAAAAGGAAAGGTATTCGGAATCAGTAAAACTACTGAGATTCCGAATACCTTTTTTTAAAAACCACCCCTAATAAGGGCGAAAATAAACTTATTTGAAATCTGCAGTCTCAATCCCATATTACATATTTTTTTTTCTATTTTTATTCGTGACTTTTGCCATAAATGGCATGGCAGTCACATCGTACCCTAATACCTACAATAACACAAAACTTAGAATCTAAAGGATATGAAATATAATATACCTACTTTACTAAATCACTGATGAACAAAATGTGCGCCCCAGCAAAATTGCCTCGTCAAATCCACCCCTGTTTTAAGGTAAAATATATAAATATATTTATGAATGTGCAGCCAATACTCTTTCAAATCACCCCACAAGCCAAAAATCTTCTTGTCTCACTTGATACACTTATTTCTCAAAAACTACCCTAGTGTCAAAACAATCCTCCTAACGATTAATGATTATTATTATAATCTCTGCATTTTCAAAATTTTGAATTATTCGGATCAGCCATTCAAAAGATAAAGGCGAAAAATTGTATTTCATTTCACCCCAATTTCTCAAAAACTACGCCACTTATCAAAAACCCCGCCGACAATCAAATTATATTTACGTTATCTCATTCAAGGTTTAATTACACAAAAATCGGATAATCCGTTCGAGAGTTATGCCGTCACAAACATTTCCACATACATACAAACATACAGTGCCGAATTTCCCAACATATCTCAATCAATGATGATTCACGATTCGAGTAAGGAATTGAATCGGCATCTTCTCCATTTGCCGGATAAACAAAGTGTGTTCAAATAAAGCACATTCTACAAATGCTTTGCTCCGTGTACCTTGGCTGTGAAAAGGAACTCTGAGGTCTCTCTTTACTGAAACATGTTTATTTAGTCCTGAACGCAATTTAAATGCGGAAATGTGGTGGATGTGTTCCGACATTGCGCGCGGAGGTTGGCAAGGTATCCGGTTGCCCAGCTGAAGGTATGGAGTAACCTATTAACAATTATTTAATGAGTTATGAGTCTTGCTCGAGTTTAATCCTAGTTTTACCCGATCGTTCCAGAAGGAGAGCCAAGTTTTTTGAAAGTATGCTTTTCTATACACACATTCATACTTTCCAAAAAAGTTGGCTCTAACATAATTAAAAATATGTTTGTATGAATGGACAACAAAGTCGAAGTACTTAATCCCGTGGCTATTTTCGGATACTAAACCTTAAAAAAATTACATAAAAGATATCCATTAAATTATCCCTATTTAGAATTTTATATTATACTAGCTGTACCAGTGCAGTTTCACTTGCACATAACATAGGACGCCGTAAATTCATACTTTCCATTCAAACTTGGATCTCTCCTTCCCCACAGAAAAACGAAATGAGATTTTACACCACCTACAGTTAAATATTACCTATCTAATGCAAAGTTTCTAGTTCGTGGCGGCAGCAGCGCGATAAAGACAAAATAAATATAATATATATAAATAATAAGACAATAAAAATCGCTAGCAAAGGTACTTATTGGCCCACCCGTGGATGTTATTCGATTCAACTATTGGGATTTTAGCAGGAAATGGGCGAGCAACAGCTTCCATCCATCTAAGAACTTACCTGATACCAATACTGTGATCAGCAACTAACCTGTCAAGCGTAGGGATAATGGCAAATCCTCTCCCTTACTCTTATTGGGAGATGGGCAACATACTTTTTAGTACTAAACACAAATACTGCCATCATCAACTCGCCTTTCAAGCGTGGTGGTTATGGCAAACCCCCCAGTCACACTCGTTGAGACTTAAGAGTTGAGAGATAAGTGGCAGCATACACTCAAGTAGGTAGGTTATCAGGATGGGCTCACTCCATCGTAGACCTTATCCTTGTCTGTGAATATCTAGAGGTCAAGAGAATGGTACATAAAAAAAAATCTGCCTGCCATAGTTCTCATGAAGATACTAACACCACAAATACTGACTCCCTCGCTACGCTCTGCCCAAGTTCTGTAGTTATACTTTTTGAGTGATGATGATAATGTGTCATACTTCCTAAAACGATTCCAAAATATAAGTTTTCATATAATGTAAAGACTTCTATTAAAATTAGTACGTATACGCGCAATGACAATGCATTCACACGCAAGAAATCAAAAGTATAAGATTCCAAAAGAGTAACTTTATGGCACCTATGGCCCAAAAAATAGGTGTACCTGTGCAGTATCACTTGCACATAAAATAAAACGCCAAGCTTTGATCTATCCTGCTTGCCCTTTAGAAAGACGTACCTACGTATTTTGATTTTACACCACTGACATCGGTCTTCGTTCAGATTTTTTTATCTTAGAGTGTCAGGTTTCTAGTTAAAAAGGTTTCCTCTGATAACGGCTCCTGGATGTCTTTAGATTCGACCAAAGGATTTCTCCAGGAGATGGGCAGCAGCTTTCATCTATCTTAGTACCTACCTACCTAACACCGACACTGTGATTACCTGCCAAGGATAGTGGCAATGAATCCCTCATTACTCTACAAATAAATATAATCACTTTTTTCCCTTCGAGGATTCACCTATGATCATTATTCAGAGAGTGGATCTTATGAGAATCACCTACTATATATATATATATATATACCAACACTGCGATTACCGAATCGCTTGACAAGCGTGGCCCATGTCATGCAGTGGTACTTTTATGGGCTATGATTATGACACGAAAACCTAAAAAGGGCACCAGAACAAAAATTGCTCATACTATCTCTAGTTCCTACGTTTACGTATCGTAGTGGCAATGACTGTCGTTATGTTCAGAGCAAGGCCACATAATAGTCTAGTAAAAAAAATAGTTTTACATGCCTTTGCCCAACCGCGATTCAGTAATGAAATGAGATAAGGTAATGGCAGGTTATGGGATATGGAATCTTAAATGTCGTAAAAGGAACTTACCAACATCAGTACGACTTACCACCCGCCTGCCCAGAATGGTGATTATGACATACTTTTTTCGGTTACGATGATGATAATGATGATGATGATGACGATACTGACCCACCTATACAATGAGGGATACAGGCAGTAAAATAACAGTTGATGATGATAAACTAACATTTATGGACCGAAAAGGTAAGACTACCTTTTGAAAATTGTACCGTGATGTTCCGTAGCCAAGTGTATACACAACAGTACACCGCAACTCTGAATTTTTAATGTTGGATATTACCTACCTTTAACGACTACTACCTTTTGCATATCTTTCACAACTACAAATAATAAATTCAAAGTTAAAATTTAAATCTCCAAAGAGTATTTAACTGATCACTCGTCATCAACCTTTCGCTTATGCATAGAAGTTAACAGTGTGTTAACTTTACACGCGTCACGCCGAAATGTCTCTTTGACCACGCTAATCTCCGAAAGTACTGAACAGATTTCAATGAGCTTTTCAATGGTAGATTGTGTAATATTTGGGTTAACACTATTATAAATTTATATAAATTATAAATTAAAAATATGCATTAAAACAATATGCTATAAAATATTATCAAAGTCAACACAACTTTTTTATGTATATAGTATTTCAAACAAATCGATCGTCAAGTCCTGCCCTGAACTATACACAACATATCATTGAAAACCACATTCAAATCGGATAAGCCAGTTGTAAGTCAACAAACAGACAAGCAGACAAGAATTCTAAAAACTGTATTTTTATGCACAGCTACAAATAGGTAGCATCAATTTTTTTTTAAATGTTAAATGTATAGAAACAGCTTTTCTACAATTTTATTATAAGTATAGATAGTAAGTAGATAGATAGATAGATATATTATTTCCAGGGTGTGTTTCTTTTCATATTATTTTTATAGCCTTATATGTATGCTACATTTCGTTATTATCAACTTAACAATACGGTTTCAGGACCGGTAGAAGTACTGAGGACGCGGTGTTGGATGTCACTGAACACATAATTCAAAAACTGGATGCTGGTAACAAAACACTGGAAGTGTTTCTAGATTTTTCGAAAGCGTTTGATACCGTATCGATTCTTTTACTACTTGCTAAGTTAGAATCAATAGGAGTTGGAGGCATGTCACACAATTGGTTTAAAAGCTACCTAACGGAAAGATCACAAATGATTAAGGTAGGAGATAGGCAAAGTGATGAGCCAATCATAAATTTTGGCGTGCCACAAGGCATTATGCCCGGGCCAACGCTTTTCTTATTGCACATTGATGAACTGTGTTACATGAATTTACAAAATGGTAAAGTTGTAACATATGCTGACGACACTGTGTTATTGTTTCATGGTAAGTCGTGGAAGTAGAAACTATGTAATTGTTTATATATGTTGGAGGCAAGGGAGCCTCCACTGACAACATAAAATACCTAGGTGTTATCCTCGACAAACACTTAAAATGGGATAAGCATATTCAAAGTGTATCAACACAAACCTACATACCATTACAATTATATACACACCAATTACCATACATACATATACACTTACGTGGCATTATTAATTTGTTTGTTGAAGATATTTTTATTTTATTTTTATTGACTGTATTATACCTAATTATATATTGCTGTCTTTATGACTCACAAAATTGTTATATAACGTTATGAATATTCTGTTAAAAAGTAAGAGGCCGTTTGGCAAAACTCTGTGATCTCACTACACAGGCTACCTAGTCCTAGTGTGAGGAACAGAGCCTACCTGTGGTACTACTTAACATGAAGGGATATAATTAACGGTTACAAAAACTATATTATAAGTAGTAGGTGCTATTATGCACCTTAACTGTGTAATTAAATACCCTAATAACATACCTAAAATTAACGTAACTTCACTTTTAATTATATGTACCAATTTGTAAATTTTTCAGAAATAAACGATTTATTTATTTTTATTTTATTTTATGGAACTATTATATGCATATGGACGCATATTATTAGACAAAAGCCAGCGGCTGCAGCAATGCTCCTTGCTTCGCACGCAGTCGCTGCCACCGCACCGAGAACTCTGACTCGCTTTCCGAACGCTATTTGAGCACGACTGATGGCCGGGAAGTCGCTTGCCTTATCCATTCACGTAGAAAATTAAACTTCCCGGTAATATCCGCTGGATTTGGCAGTTCATCTGCTGCGGTGCCATTTGCTTGTCGCTATATAGGCACTATATTTAAAGATATAGGTACTTCTGTCGGTATTATATATATTTAATAATATCTGCAATAGTAAGTTTAGTAAATATCTTATTAAATAAAAATACATGTTTTGTTCTGTATCTATCTTTGATCTCTTCTGCAATGGTGTGCATTGGTGGCCGCCTTCGTGGTTTGCTTACCGGTGTCAGATCCAGAGGCACTGGGTTTGATCCCCAGGGGAGTATCTACAATATTGTGATTGATGTAGTGTTAACATAAAGTCTGAAAAAAGTTTTATACATTCGATTCACATTGATTCGATTCAATGTGAACTATTTCTTTTATAACACCTATTTTTAGGGCTAGTGCAAGTATAGTGGTCTCGACCGAGCCTCTTGGGGTCGAGACCTTAGGTCCGTGGCGAGCCGGTGCCTTCTGGATTTAAAAATTGAATGAAAAACTATTTCTCAAAAACTACCCTAGAGTAAAAAAATCCTGCAAATTAAAAAAAAATGAATTAACAATAACCATATATCTTGTCAGAACAGATCTGGGCCCGTATTCACTATGACAAATCGTGTCCTAACGCGCCCGCGTTACGATATTTCAATACGATGATTCCTTGCTATAAATGAAAATCAAGTAGGGATATCTAATAGGAGATTTGATATTGTTATTCTAAATAATGAACAATGATATAAATTGTTCTAACCTCCTTGAAAAAATCAAGTTAAACGTACCTCGTAAGCGAGTAAGGCATAATGCAATAATAAGTATATATCCCGGTAGTGAGTACAAACTACAGGCAGAATTCTTATCTCTGTCGTGTCAGTAACCAGTTCATTAAATTATCGAGAAACGAAAGAAACCGTAAGACGGCGGCTCAGTAACGGCTTCTTCTCCTACAACTAATTTTATTTTGTATGGTATATTTAGTTTAAGTTGTTACTTATTTTTTAAAACAGAATTTAAGCTTTATATGTTTTTTTAGTATGTAGTCTCTTTAGTGGCACATGATAAACGCTTGTATGTATTCTTCATGTATTTTTAATTGTTATTATTCTTGAACTATTAAGTATCTACTCTTCTTTCATTGTAGGTATACTGATTTGTTCACACTTTTTTATGTAATCTATATTGCTTTCTATACGTGAAAACCTCTTATTGGCCTAATTTTGTTATTTCTGTGTTTCGTTGATGTTGTACGTGCTTTTGGTTTTCCTAGAAAAAAAAAAATATTGTAACGCGGGCGCGTTAAGACACGATTGGTCATGATAGAAGGGGCACTGGAGGTATTTTCAAACATTCGAAAAGTTTTCGGATCGGAAACATCACTTTTTGTCGGATTCGAATCGGAATCCGATATATCTCTCGAACGATATTCTCAAACCATTTCTGACTGAACATCCGACAGCGGATACAGAATCCGAAGATTGATAGTTTACGGAGAACGCTTTGAAATAGTAGAAAAATTGATTCATGAAAGTGATGTAAAAATGAATTATGTAAAATATGCCTCTTAAACTTTTTTTTTGTATTTGCCGTCCCAGATTTTTTATTTTTCATCCACAAACGGTTTTGTTTGGTTTAATAATTAAATTTAAATCATCTAATATAACTCTAATAACTAAATAATTGATCTGTGCTGCGCACTACTTTGGCGACAATTGTGTATATTTTTATTATTATTTTTTTGTTCAGGGGCTTCAAAACCAAAAACCCCGAAACCTGGATGAAAGTTAGTGTCTCATTTATTATTTTACATTAATGTTAGGTAAGTACCTACAAAGTAGCAAAGAATCCTAAAACATATTAGTACGTGCATAGCTGTAGTACCTACCTAAATAGGTGAGTTGCTTGACTGCTGCTTACCTACAGTTAAGCTACCTAATAGAGTGTATTTACGTCAGTTACTTAACTAATTTAAATATATTAGTGCTGGCAGGATTGAAAATAGTTTGTAAATATTCTATTCTTTTAGTTAATTTTCTTGTGTTTTTTTTTTCTGATTCTTTCACGGAAGCTTTTTCTGACACAAAGTAGCTACCGGAAAATCTTCCGTGAAAATCTCGAATCCGAATGTCAAAAGTTTTCGATTTCGGCATTATTCGGAATCAGTATCGGAAATTTCCGAATTCGATCCGCTTATGCTTTCCGAATGTTTGAAAATACCTATGGTCTTGTTTCTGTGGCTTATAGCGCTTCAATGTAATGATAGGTAATTGAATGTCGGTTAGTTTCGTCACATTTGCTCACCCGCGGCACAGTTTCCTGGGAATATGATGCAGTGCGGATGCTGCATTTGCATAAAAACGTCCATTAGCTCAACAAATAAAAATCAATAGTGGCGCAATTGTGCGCTAGCACCTTTTAAACATATTTACCTATATTTAAACTTTTTGAAACCGGAACCTAGCAATGCTGCTCGGTGGTAGAAATAGGTCACAAGGTGTTTTACAACCGATTTCACAACTACGTATGTTTGTCTAACGATAACGCCACTAACAGTTTGTGGAGTCATTTTTTTTATTGTGTCGTATAACGTATCTTTTTTGTTTTTTACAGGGATTTGCTTGGCCTTAATCTCATCTAATTTTTCAAGTTATAATAAGGCCCAAGATGGAAGCGCACTTCACCCGGAATCCTAAACAAACTGAGGAACTGGCTATCTTATCTTACCTCTCAATATCACACAGTGGAACACAACAATTTAATCATTTTTATGGCGACAGAAGTAGGTAAGATGGTGGTAGCTAGCCAGGCGGACGAACCAAGCACAATATTGTACTCCCCCTGGGGATAGAACCCGGGACCTCTAGATCTGGCACTGGAAGGGGAACCACTAGACTACAGAGCCGGGTAAAAAACAGCACTCGGTCGATTATAAAAATTCCGGGCATGGCTCGCTTTGTGCGACTTTTATTATGTGCTCAGCCTCCTGAGTCAGCGTCCATGTATCGACACCGTAGTTACTTGCTACCTACTATATCAGAGACAAAGTAACCTAACTCATATAAAATACAATTTGATAATTATTAACACAAGGGATGTTAAGACACTTAGCTTCTTTCACCTCTAAATAATGAGCTCTTCTAAATTAAATGTATTGTAGTAGTGAAAAGAGCCAAGTGCATTAATCCTCTAATCTCTCTAATACATTAATATTTTAGAAAATGTATCTAACTAAATAAAAACTGAGGATCCTGGCTGTAGTAGGTACATATCATTTTCGATAATATTTAACAAGTAGCTAGAAAGTTATAGCTCGGCGCGGACTACTAGTATTACTACTACACATCATATCTGTCAATAAAAAGTGGTTTCGTTGCTTTTATACGTATGTATAGTAAATGTGGTAAATGTTCATCACAGCAAATTAGTTTGTATTCCATTCACACATTGCTCGGGGCAGTAATTTAATTAAACTACGTAATGTTGTGTCTACAGGGACTTACGTCATGAGTCAAAACACAAATCATGCGCTGTTGTTTAGTCACTGAAGCGCCGAGGAACGTTAGGTACATTCTGATTTGGAGGTCTTTGAGTCCGAGTTATACATTAATTTACTTTTCATTTCGGAAAGTTTTTACATTCATGATGGGATTTTCACCAAATTCAGTGAAAAGCTGATTTCAATAAACACGTATTGTGGTCGTAGAACCACGAAACGTACTTAAAGTTCAAAGTCTAAGTCAAAAGTCAAAGTTAAAAAAACTTTATTCATTAAGATTTTTTAGGATAATTTTGAAACGTCAAATCAACCGCCTGTTCGGAACCGCGAACAGCACACAAGAAACTCGGTCTGGTTAATTTTTTATGATCCATTCAACATTTAGATACACAGTTTTAAATTATATTCTATCATATATCATTTTAACATCATACACCTAAATATCTTAAAACATTTTTATTATCTATCTACCTAATTCAATTCAATTCAATAATTTTATTTCAGCTTAATAATTAAGATTAACATGAATATCACAAATTACAGCCATATTTATAAAAAAGTACAATAGCAACAATTTTTTGCATGTAGTGCATGCCTCAATAAAGCACTGGATTAAGGTGCACAGTGTGCACCTTCGTCCAGTGCCTCATGATGGCTCCGTCCCCGTCCATCCTCTCCGCTATAAGCTTCAGGTAGCTGTTGGCGCTGCTTCGCACCCGGCGCATCATGGACGATGTTCTTTTGCGGATGATCGCGTAGAAGTCATCTACGCGATCATCCGCAAACATACCCGATGCGCTACAGAAACGCGGCAGCCCCATCAGCACCCTGAAACCATTATTATACTGGACGCGCAGGGCATGCCAGCATCTCTGCGTGTAGTTGACCCATAGACTGCACGTATAAAAAGATTGGCAGTACGCCCTAAACAGACTTGTTTTAACGGCCGTACTGCATCGGGCAAATCTACAATATAAATAATGGGCAGTTTGTTAACATTCACCATTTAGCTGTCAACTGAGGATCTTATGGCTCCCATTTTATAGTACCCATAAGTTGTGTTAACTAAGAAGTTTAGGTTTTTGTTATACGACTCAAAAATACACACAAGCACATACTATCCCACTTACACACTAAGACGATAAGAACGCGTGGCCCGATGTTGCTATACCAGTTGACAGTTAAATGGTGATTTCTCAATGTCAAGAAACTGCCCATTAGATAGTTATGTAGTAATCAATGTTTTAAGATAATATTAAGTTTTTAGTTTTATGATGTAGGTAACACTTGTAATGTTATTAAATTATTATAAACACTGTACCTAAATGTTAAATGGATCATCAAAAAATTAATCAGCCCGAGGTTCTTGCCTTTCTCCTTGTGTGTTGGTCGCGATTCCGAACAGGCGGTAGATTTGACGTTTCAAAATGATCCTAAAAATTTTAATGAATAAAAATATTTGACTTTGACTTTGACACACACACACACAAACACTATACACCCTCTCACCCACCCCATAACCCATTACCTCACACACACCCCCTCACCTACACAAGTCTGAATGTACGTAAGTTAAAAAAAAATAAAAATTTCGCTATTGTATTTCAACAGTATTTATATTTTATCTCATTTATTTCTTTATTTAGTTCTCAATCTTTCTGCCTAATACATACTCATACGTGCCTACACTTATTCTAACCTGCCATCATATAATCAGTTATTTGGCTTATAGGTTTTTACAGTCTTCTTTGAGTCCGTTGTGTGAGCAGACCTGGTGACCTGTAATACAGGTTTTTTACGAAAACCTATCTCAGGCACCAGTCCCTCACTAAACAGGTTCAATGTCACCTGAGCCTATTTTATATAATTGTTGTTATTACTTTTAAGGATCTGCTTGTGTGAGAGACAATAAATAAAAAATAATAATAATTATTATTATTATTTTAATAATAATTATTATTATTATTTTTAATAAATTATTATTAATAATAATTATTATTATTTTAATAATAATAATTATTATTATTTTAATAATAATAATTATTATTATTTTAAAGTTTAAAAATTATTTTAATTTTTTTTAATTATTATTATTAAAATAATAATAATAATTATTATTTTAATAATAATAATTATTATTATTTTGTTCTTTTATTTTGATTAACTCAACTTATTTAAGATGGAATAACCTAGCGTATACGGGCCTTAGCCAAGTGCACGTCAGTGATAGCGGGCCTGGAAGTTAATGATTGCAAGTATGGTGAAACGGTATCGGTGGAGATGTCCGTTTGAAGAAATTTGCGGACAATTCTGCACGTGTTTAAAATAACAGCTTTTTGAAGCAAGGCGAATGTGTGTTTAGGTAAGTCTAACAGCTCAAGTGACTGAAACAGCTGGTTGGGAATGGCTCCTGTTGAAGAAAGCACTATTGGGATGATGGAGACCTTTTTCAGCCTTCTCATTCGTGTGATTTCATCCTTGAGATCAATGTATTTTGAAACTTTCTTTGCTATGGTGTTTTGTAAATTGTGTGTGTGGGTATGGCTATATCGATGAGCAGTGCTGTTTTGTTTAGTTTGTCTACAAGTGTTAAGTCCGGTGTATTGTAATGAGAGGTCTTATCTGTCAGGATGGCTCTGTCAAAGTTATTTTTATTTTGATGTATGTCAACTCGGCTAAGGGAAGCCGGTAAACACTAGTTCACACGGGCCTAAGCCAAGTGTGAGCCTGTAGGTGTTGATAAAAATATATTGTCATTTGCGTCATGATTATGTCGTTTCATTTTGTAAAAAAAATCTGACTATTCTGCACGTATTTAGAATGACGGCTTTTTGCATGAGTACAAATGTGGTTTTTGGTAGTTCTAACAGTTCGAGGAACTTAAACAATTTATTAGGAATTACTCCATTATTATTATTATTTTTTTTTTTTTCGCTCGAGTTTCCTCGGTAATCACTCTAAGCCTAGTCTAAGCCCTGAAACCCTCAAGGAAAAGGTACCTCAGACTCGTCTCTTCTTTCCCCCCCATCTTCGTCATTAATTTAATTCCCCCCCCCCATTCCATCTATTATTTCCCCCCCGGTTGACAAATACAGTATCCCCAAGAACTTTACTGACTATTGATACTGTGTGGATGGCTGCCTGTTTTTGAATGATCTGGATGTTAATGTATGAATCTAGCTTGTCGCAATATCTGTGTAAGCTTTTGGCTATTACACCAGTAGCACCAACTACAATAGGTATGACTTCGGCTGATGTTTTTCAAAGTCTGTTCACTTCTACTTTTAAAGCTTGATACTTACAAAGCTTCTCGATTTCTTTTGCTCCTATATTGTAGTCGGATGGAACTGTGATGTCTATTAAATATATTTTGTTTTCTAGTTTGTTTATGTATATTATGTCTAGTCTATTGTGTGTTATTGTGTTATCTGTTTGAACTGGAATTTCCCACATTATTTTGGCCTCATCATTCTCCTTCACTTGCGGTTGTGTCAGATTTTCCTTCCACCAATGGAAAAACTTGAAACTTGAAACTTATGTTTTTTAGCTAACGTCCAATGTACATATTGGACGATGTTGTTGTGTCTTCTAGTGTAGTAAGTGCCAGCTAGTTTTTCGCATCCGGATGTTACGTGTTGTATGGTTTCGTCTTTTGATGTACATAGCCGACACTTCCCATTCACTTCTCTCTTTAAAATATCTCTTTCATGCTGTCTGGTCATTACTGCTTGATCCTGTATAGCAAAAATTGCAGATTCTATGCTTGACGAAACTGGTTGCTTTTTTATCCATTTGAATGAATTGGCTTTGTCTATATTTTCCCTATCTAAAACTTTATTATAAAACTGGCCGTGAAGCGGTTTTACTTTCCATGTATTTACTTTTGTCTTTATAACTGCGTTCTTAATTTCCTTATCTGTATAATTTTCATCGTTTTCTAACCCTAATCCTACTAGACTGATAAGTGTCTCTTTGTAAATCGAATGTTTAACCCTATTTTCGTCGTGTTTTACTATTGCGCTAATCAAGTGATCTTGTTCGGATTGTAAATATCTTCTGTACTTAATAATTTGAGTTTTGTGCAACATTTCTAAATTAGTAAGGCCTCTTCCTCCTTCTTCTATGGGTAGATACAACCTTTCTACGTCTGCCTTTTGTTGTTGAGCTTTGTTTATTGCCAAAATTTTCCTGGTCTTAACGTCTATTTTCTTTAAATCGCTTGTCTTATAATTAATTATGCCAAATGTATATAGTAAAACTGGTACCGCGTATATGTTAATAGATCTAAGAAGATTGCGCGCGTTGAGGTGAGATTTAGTAAGGCGTTTAACCCTTCGAAGATACTCTTTTTGAACCTGCTGTCTCAGTTCGTTATGATCTATTTTTCCAGATTTATGCACGCCTAGGTATTTATATTGCTCATCTGATTTTAGATGTTTAAATTCCAGGAAGCATTTGATAACAGGCGGACATTTGTATATATCAAGTACTTTGAGTAGCCACTCGTACGATATACTATCAAAGGCTTTCTGGTAGTCAACCCATGCCATACTTAGATTTTTTTGTCGTTGGTTTGCATCCTCAAGTATAACCTTGTTAATCATGAATTGATCTTTGCAGCCCCTGGCGCGACGCCTGCATCCCCTTTGTTCTGGTGCGAGGATGTCATTTTTGTCACAGTGTGTGTAGAGTTCGTAGGCCCAAACAGATGTCAGTAGTTTATACATAGTCGGTAAGCATGCTATAGGTCGCCAGTTCTTAGGATCTTGGGTTTCCTCGTTTTTGGGTATCAAAACTATCTTTCCGGTTGTAAACCAGTTGTCTATGGGTTCAATTCCCTTAACAATTCTATCAAATAGTTGGGCAATATATTTATGTGTTCTTGTTAAGTACTTAAGGTAATAATTTTGGATTTTATCTATTCCTGGAGCCTTCCAATTCGGAATTTTTCTTATAGCTTTTTTTAATGTCTTCGTATCTATATGCATATCTGTGTATTCTATCTCTACTTCCTCCATCAACTCCTCAACTTGCCTGATCCATCCAGCCTCGGTGTAAAGTGGCACAGGTTCTGACAAGATAGACGACCAGAACTCTTGGAATTCATTTTGAGATGGAATTTGTGCTGGTGCTTGTTGTTCCACATTAAGGCTCCGAAAGAATTTGTGCTGATTTTCTTGATATAGTTTATTGTGTAATTTAGTTTCATTCATATCATTGTATCTCCTAAGTCTACCTGCTAATGCTTTAACTTTCTGTGTATGTATTTCTATTGTGTAATCTAGGTCTTGTTCATTTCTTATATCATATTTGTTGTATAACTCTATTTTAATTCTAATGAGTGTTCTACTGTTATTTCCTCTTTTTATTTCTATCAGTCGTGCTGTCTTTCCTAAAAGCATCAATTTTCTTTCTGATTCTTATTTGCCAAGGTTGATCACGCTTAGGCTTTCTGGTCGTTGGGGGAATGTATGATTTTTGCCCGTTTACATATATCAATGTTTTTGCAGAAGCATAGATGATATCATTTATCTCGCGTAAAGATTTATACGTTTTCAGCAATCTAGGTAAGTAGCTATTTATTTTATGAAGGTTTTGTATAAAATGTTTATTGAAAATCGGTTTTGGTAGTGTTTCTCTTTCTTCCACTGTAATTTCTCTAGTTTCACTTAGTATCTGTAGAAACTGGAGTATTAACGGGTCTTGAGCTTCTTCTACTTCAATATCCGAGGTGTCAATTGTTTCTACTATTTGATCTGAGGGATTTTCCTGTATTGTGTATAAGTTTGAAAGTGTTTCGGTAGTTTGTGTAAATAAATCTGGCGATGGTGTTGTATTTATTCGGTCATTATGAGGTGTTTGTGTAAATGCTACTTCATGTGGTGTATGGATTATTATTATTATTATTATTATTATTAATATTATTATTTATTATAATAATTATTATTATTATTTACTTTTTGAATTTACGAGCAGAGAGTTTAGTGAACTTCTAGAAAGCTTATTAAAAAATATTTACTTTTCCTAAGCAATACCTTTTTCATTTAATAGGAGGTTATTTACTGAAACCAATCAAGAACTTTAGCTAGAGAAGCATTTACACAATCATAGTTATCTTTAGCCCTATCGACTCTAAATATTGATGAAGTATCGTCGGCAAACACAACACAATACAATGTCACATAGGTATATACACAAGATGGTAGATCATTGACACAGAACGAAACAGAAAAGGCCCTAAGATCGATCCTTGTGGTACACCTAGGTCAGTGAATGTTCCCGAAAATCTGCTACAGCTAATATCCACTTTTTGAATGCGCTTCGATAGGTAACTATGAGGCTTACTGGATACCGTAGTGTTTAAGCTTTGAGATTATGATCATGATGTGTCATGATCTACGCAGTCAAAACCCTTAAATAGATCACAAAATACTCTAATAGCATCCTGTTGTCCCTTCCAGACTTCAAGGACGTATTTTAATAGTATAGCACCAGTGTCGGTCGTTGAACGGCCTTTAGTTAACCCAAATCGTTTTTTATGCATTAGCTGTGGCTAATTAAGAATTTTCCAAATATTTTACCACATGCTGGCAGAATTCATATTGGTCGATAGTTTGCTGGATCCTTTTCATTTCCAGACTTGAATAAAGAGATCAGTTTGCTATATTTCATAAGATCAGGAAATATTCCTTCGTCGATACTTCTATTGAATATATAATATGCCAGACATGGCACAGTATCAATTACTATCGTTCTTATTATCTTAACGGAAATCCCCCAAAGGTCTGCGGATTTTTTTATATTTATTGACTTAAATGCTTTTACAATACAGTCAGTGTTGACGTGTCTAAAACTAAAGGAAACACGACACTTTTCAATACAGTACTTTTTCAATCAAATAGCCAACGCACAAACAACCGATGAGTTTAGTGGCCGAGTAACAATATTAGGTAAGCTAGAGAAAAACGACTAAATTCATAAGATTTTTTTAAATTATCAATAAAAAATGTATCGTCTACTTTTAAAGCTATTGGTTTTTTTAGAGGTTTTATTTTACAGATTTTAAAATTAACAATTTTTCAATTAGCCTTTATTTTATTTGTTGAGTTTATATCTATTTTCCTTTGTTTTTTTTGCAAAGGTTTTGCTGAATGACAAACCTTTTTAAATATTGTAGGGTATTTTTTGACGAAACGTATAAATGGTAGATCATGTAGCCTTAACTCTCTCTCTGCGTAGAGTTCATAAAATATAGTCGATTCCTACTCTTAAAGATATCGGCTGTAGCCCAGTCTGCAAAAAATACAGGACATTCATTTCACACAGCGCTATCTAGCCCCAAACTAAGCATAGTCCCCATATTACAAGTATGGGGACTAGATTACGGGTAAAGCACTTAAATACTTTTTTTTTTAGAAATACATACAATACAACATCCAAACACAGAACATCTACATTCATCACATAAATGTTTGTGTTGGGTGGAAATCGAGCCCACAACCTACAGCACAGAAGGCAGGGTTACTACCAACTGAGCAATGAGGCTTGTTACAGTAAAAGAAAACAATAAGTTCTGACTGTATGTATTTAATGAATTTTTTATAAAATAGGTACACGGTTTATGGTACACTACTATGAAAGTATTAAGGCATTTCCACAAAGAATGACTGGAACGAAAATCAGTTCGATGGTTGGATTGTATACGGCCTTAAATGACCTATACATACATATGTAGTAGTAACAACTGTGGCACGGGCATGTACCTACTAGTCGGGATATTTAGACATTACAAACTGACTAACTGATATTGTAAAAAAATATTGTTAATAATTAGGATTCCGTTTGCACCGTTTGGGTACGAATCCCTTAAAAATGAAAATATCGTTCCATAATTTTCTCAAAAATTAACATGTAAAATGTGCTATGGAAATATGTCAATTTCCCGCAACACCCGCTCTCCATTGATGGGAACACGCTTGTTGCTGCCACCGTCACTGATTTGCATTTTATTATTACCTCTGTGGGAAACAAACCGCGTTAGATGACCTTTAGCTTATGATGAAGAAATACGACTAACATTATTCATTCAATAATTGAGGCAAAGCGACCACTGGTAAAAATAAAAGTAGGTTCTCTAAAATAAAAAAAACACAGTAAGGTAGACAAGAAAACCTGTTTTGAACTTTTTTTTGGCTCTATACCATAGGGTTATTACTAACCCAATAGAATACCTATCACACAGGATGAAGGTTCTGTGAGATAGTAGATGGAACTAAAATCCTGAAAGAAAATAAATATCTCAGCAAAACCTAAGAGATTTGAAATGCTTAGTTTTCTTAAAATTTATACACGATGCGAGCTATGTAAAAGAAAAGAGGTGAGGAGATGCGGAGGTGTGCAGGTGCGGAGGTGAGGAGATGCGGAGGTGTGCAGGTGCGGAGGTGTGGAGGTGTGCAGTGGTGGAGGTGTGGAGGTGTGCAGTGGTGGAGGTATGGAGGTGTGGAGGTGTGCAGTGGTGGAGGTGTGGAGGTATGTAGGTGTGTAGGTGTGGAGGTGAGGTCCGTGAAAATATATAGTATATCCGTTTTGGATTCCCTCCAATATTGAAGTATCTACTTTACAAAATAAACATCTCTCGTGAAATCGCGGTCGCCTCTTTAACGTGTTTCATCCTCACACATATCGCAATAAAGGACATCTACATAATGTGGCGATCGCCAGCTACCACACACGTAATGTGGCGATCGCCAGCTACCACACACGTAATGTGGCGATCGCCAGCTACCACATACGTAACTTGGCGATCGCCAGCTACCACACACGTAATGTGGCGATCGCCAGCTACCACACACGTAATAAAAAAAGTAATAAAAATATATAAGCTAATTATGAACTAAAATGAAAACTCACAATAGTTCAGAATCTAAAATCTATAAAAATTATGACAAAACAGATTATCTTTAGTAACTAATGTATGCGGGGATTTCTTTTTCACATGATGACATTTGACAACTATTTATCATAAAATATTACATAGTCTAAGATAGTTATCAAGATTGATAACTATCATAAACATTGATTTATGTTGAAATATATTTTAAGGGCACAAACATTTGCGCGAACATTTACAATTACTAAATTCATCATCAAAATCAAATCTGAAATGTTCAAATTTATATATAAAGAAACTTAAATATATCATCTTTGGGTGTTCACCAGCCTTTAGGATCAGAATGTTGAATTTCTAAAATGTGAGTTTGCAAAAAGTTGAATTCCTAAAAGCTTGAATCCTAAAATGTTGAATGTTGTTGTAGATCGTGACACCTACAATATTCGACACGTATGCGTAATATGCCGGACATATGCCACAATCGCATAGGTACTAGGCGGTTGACAATAATAATAAATAATACAGCATTATATCGAAATGGAATTCGTTTACAGTTTGACAGCTGTCATTGAAAATATAGATCTTGGTCATAGCTTTCATTCGAACTAATAACGGAGAGTCTAGGATGAGTACATTCAGAGACATGGCCATAGATACACCCTCACATTAGGACCAGCTAACCATAAAATATAGCTTATTTTAAGTCCGTCTTGCTTGAAAGCTTTGGTTCAAAGGTAGGTTTAGGCCCTGGTATGTGACTGTGCAGGTTCGGCACACTGTGTGACCTTGGCAAGAGATGGCGGTGTGGTTAGCAGCTAGGACATCTGCTGCCGGGCACAGGCGCCGGCACAGCAAGCGCCCAGGATACCGCATTTCATTCCTGAATGGAGCTGGGAAACAGGCGGGTTGTTTAAAAACAGGTGTATGTGTACTTATGTGCCTATATACGCACGTAAGAAGTTATACTTCCTCAGTATAAAAACATTAAATATTGTCGTGGTTTAAAAATCTACCTCTCCAGCCTACGGATGTCGTTAAGTCAACCAAAAATCTTATTTCTACGTGTTAACAAAACTTTAACTGTGAGCACCAATCTGTCTGCCAAGCGATGATTATGGCGAAATCTTACAGTTATAGAGGAAGTTTCTTCTTTTTCTCCTTTCTTATCTAAGAAGACCTGATGATCATCCTTTGCCCCTTCATATTAAAATCCACCCCTAATAAGGGCAAAAATAAACTTATTTTCTTATTAATTAACCATTGAATGCACCCAATTTTTAAAAATTGGCTCGACTGGCTAACAAAATACGATACCCTTTTGTGCGTCTCTTCCACTAAATGGTGAAATTGAGTCAGCTTTTGATCTCGAAACATCTACCTGTGTGAGTATCTCTAGGATCTCTGGGTGGCATTAAAGTTATTTAAGGCAGGTAAACTAATGCTACCAGTATAAGTTTTCAAACATTCGGAAACTTATCGGATCGGAAACATTACTTTTTGTAGGATTTGACTTGAATCCGATAGATCTCTAATACGCTATTTTCAAACCTATTCTGATTGAACATCCGACAGCGGATACAGAATCCAACATTCACGGAGAATGATTTTAAATAGTACAAAAAAAGATACATGGTATAAAAAAGTATTGTGTGAAACATGGAATATTGCCATTTCCACTCGCTTCGTGTCCATTCAGTGTTGCGGTCTGTTCGCGCTCGGGTCTCATTATTAATTTTATTTTAGTTCTTTCGTTAGCGTTCGTATTGTTTTAGCACAGTTCTAAAGAATCATTGAAAATTTAGTTTCAGTCAGTCTGTTCAACGTCACATTTTTACTTCGCATGTTAGTGATTAGTTTGTTTTTTTGCTTCACGTAAATTGCTAGTAGGAATAAGTAAACTCTGACTAAAATGTGAGTTTTTTATCATTTAAAATAGCTAACAGCCAGGATTAATGAGCATCAGAAACTTCATCTATAAACTTAAACAATAAAACAAATGAACCACCGCATTTACCGCATAAACAAGCCTCATAGCTCAGTTGGTAGTAACTCTGCCTTCTGCGCTGTAGGCTGTGGGTTCGATTCCCAACCAGGACAAACATTTGTGTGATGAATATAGATGTTTATTCTGTGTTTGGGTGTTGTATCATATACTAAGTATGTATTTAAAAAAAAAGTATTTAAGTATTCTATCGGTAATCTAGTTCCCATATTACAAGCTATGCTTAGTTTGGGGCTAGATGGCGCTGTGTAAAAATGAATGTCCTATAATATTTATTTATTTATTTATATGTCATGGATCGTTGATGCCATACTTCCCCATGGTATCTTGCACACAAGTCTACATCTACTTGCATCTTCGTAAATAAAAACACACTGAAAACATTCCGCGTTTAAGTATGTTCCATAGGTACCGCCGGAAGTCCTTTGAGCTCAGTGGAGAAACTTTCGGGTCAGGTTAACACTATCACATAAACGAGTCACTTTGCTAACTAGTTTTCAATTTAATTAGTCTCGTGCTTTATTTTACCTGCTGATTTATTTTGGAGTGAATTTGTTTCCATTTAAATATTGAAACCGTTGCCAAAGGTGGTACCGACTCACAACACAACTTGTTAGGTCAACTGGGAGTTTATTCTTACGAAAGCGTCGCTGAAAATGTTAAACGCTGTTTTGATCATGATGAAACTCATTCAGGACAGACATCAATTCCACAGCTCCATTTAACCCTAAAATAAGCAAAGCTTGTACCTAATTATGGTAGCTAGATGGCGGATAAGAAATTTAAATTCCCTTTTTTGTACATACATACTTTATATACTACAATACAACACCCAACAATCCAACCAACATCATTATCACCTTAGTCAACATCAGACCAGACCAGACTAAAAGTAGTACACGCAATTTTTTTTTAGTAAAATCACCCGTTCTGACTAATCCCCGAAAATATAAAAACGTAAAAGCCTATATACATTAATTATGTCCTACATTTTACGTCAATGCCCAATATTTTAATTTAATTACAATAGTCAATGTGATACATCGCTAAGTGAAAATGCGAGAGGCGAATGGTATTGAAACTGCAGCGTATGATATCGTGTACAATGCCGCGGGTACACGAACCGTAGTCTGTGAGGAAAGAGAACCGTCGTAGATTTATTACGCCGCCACCGCCACCGTGCTTTCTCTGCGCTTCATTGTTTTTCTTGTCCTTTTAGCGACGCCGCGCTCGTTTATTCTCCGCTCAGATTATGTGTGAATGCGGTGATTCTAGATACCGACTTATCGTGGCTATTATCACGGTTGACTGATGTCCCCTCCAACTCAGCCCGCGAATGTCGTAAAGAGGCGACTTAAGGTTCTCACTATGGAATATTGATCCAGCACCCAATAGTGAAATAAAAGAAGACCGTTACTACATCACCATATCGTCCTGTCAAGTGTTATTACGGTAACACTCTCAACAGCTCTGTCAAACAGTAGCGACATTACGGTTGATGATGGTGATATAAAGATTTATAAACGTGCTTGATGTAAATTAAGAAGTTTCCCCGACAGAGCTATAGTTTGACGATGGTATGTAATTTGTCCAGAATCGGTTCTAAACGATACCCTATGGCCTATAGCATGATACGTAGTCGCACCAATCACACGGCCTAAGGCAGCACCTATTATTGTGAATGTACTGGCCCGATTAGTTACCCACATCTATTATTCCAACGTCTTTACAAATTGTCTCTGCGGTGTGGCTGGCTCCTTGATTTACGTTCGTGGCGACGACGTGGCACCCGCGGCGAGTACATACACGATCGCGGACCTACCATGTATTGGACTACGCGGTACGAGTCAAAGTCAAAGTTCAGAATTGCGACCAGCACACAAGGAGAAAGGTAAGAACCTCGGGCTGTTTAATTTTTTGATGATCCATTTAACATTTAGATACACAATTTTAAATTATATTCTAAGTAACATAAACCCCTCCAACTCAGCCTGCGAATGTCGTAAAGAGGCGATTTAAGGTTCTCACTATGGAATATTAATCCAGCACCCAATAGTGAAATATAAGAAGACCGTCACTACATCACCATGTCGCCCTGTCAATAAACCTAATTACTTAATCTTAAAACATTTGTTATTACCTATCTAACCTACCTATCCTAATGGACAGTTTGTTAACATGAAAAATCTCCATTTTACTGTCAACTGTTATAGTAACATCGGGCCTTGCGTTCTTATCGTCGATATAATCACTAATTTTGTAGTAGGCACTTTTAATAAAATTATTCTTTATATACAATTTGAATTTACGAGCAGAGAGTTTGGTGGACATAATACTGTGAGAGTAACTAAAATAAACTAGCCTCGCCGTAGCTTCATCAGTAAGAATACCCCATTGCAACTCTGCATCAATATTTTAGTGGCTTCAATAAAGTTAAGTGTTTCCCTATTTAAGATAATGTTAGCATTGCTGACTTAAACATTAGGCAAGGTGAATCGGATGCATTTAATTTTTTTTTCATTGAATATGAGCTTATTTACCGTAATCCAATCAATAACTTTAGCTAGAGAAGCATTTACACAATCATACTTACTTCAAAATAAAATCTGAAATCAGAAAAAATATTTAGTAATAAATCCGCCAAATCTCTCTGAAAAAATCAAATCGATTTTCGCCTCTACACGAGGCATCCTCAGGAAATATAGTCTTGCAATTTTAAAAATTAAATATTATGGTAACAAAGCGTGTATTTATTTTTTTAAAAGACTGCCTTTAGGTAGGTCTTGGAAAAAAATTAAGACTTCTGGGAGATTCAATTGAATTAAAAGCAAAGGTTACAGTCACTTAACTTTTTGCGGTGTATATGTGTCATAGATATATAACGCAAATTTATAAAATAAAGTAAAATAGCTTCGTTTTTTGCCAAAAATTAAGTAAATTGTAATTGTGTCGGTGGGACATACCTGTTCTAATGTCTTCGTCTAGACACCAACAGGTACCTCCAAGGAAGTACCGAACGGTGCAATGTCGGCCGCTGTCAGCTTTGATTAACAAACCCATTCAGGCCGACAGTGTGATACACATTGCAGTTACGTGGATCGCGTTTCGTGATCCAACGCAATAATCACATTTTGAGTATGTAATGAGCCATCGACCTTTTCATTTTCAATTATGGTTCCGACCGAAAATCACGAATACATACTCTATGTTTATTCGGAAGGTTTTCATTCATTTTCTTGGGGGGGTTTAGTTGGGTTGCAGAAAATTGTAATACAATTTAGAGAAAATAATACTCAAAAATACAAGTTAACCAAAAAGGTCGATGAACATAATCAAAAATAGAAATAAAAATAAAAAAAACATTTTTAAAGCAAAGCTTATTGTACTGCCACCCGAAAAAATATATATTTCAGTTTAAAAATTTTCTTTACTGGCTTTTGCTCGCGGATTCGCCTGCGTGGTACGCGGATAAAGATAATGAATATGTTTACATGGCCCAGAACATATACAAGTATACTCGTATATATCTGTTATACTTATCCACTGTTTTTGCGTAAAGGAGAAACAAAGGACACATTTTGTATCCGTATTGCGAAAATTGACATACTATTTGCATCTAACAGAAATTGATTTTTTGGATTGGATATATAGCCTATTTATTATTTGTATGTTAGTAGGTATAAAAAAATACATCCAGATTCATTAAACCATTTGAGCGTAATTGAGTGACAAACTTATTCAAATTATTTTGCTATCCCACGGGAACGCGGCACTTTACCGAGTTAAAAAGCACCCTATGTGTTAGTTATCCAGGGTATAAACTATTTTCATTAAATTTCATCCAAATACGTTCAACCGTTTAGACGCGAAGGAGTAAATGTTATAAAAACGCAAGGGTATCTGTACCTGTCCAAGTATTCACGAAACATAATAAGGTTCTAATGTTCGTGTTGAAAGGGAAAATATGATAGTTTACGGAGAAGGGTCAGAACATAATGCTAAGTGGTCGCAGGTCACGGTCTGACCCGCCACGCCGCGCCGGTGCCATGACAGGCAGGGACCTGTTCGTATTGTATAGTTACCGACCAAACAAAGCTAAGTGAGACAGACGACTTGCCTGATCATTGCCTGGAAAATAGCTACCTGCCTCATATTACTGAGAGTTTATTTGAGCTGTTTTCCTACTTGAGTCAGATGAACATTCGTGGGTGTCTCTAGTTTTATACCGACTGGTAGAAGGTAAGTTAGTAAGCCGTAGCGCGGAGGCCCCAAAAAAAATTTAGGATCCCTCTCAACTTTCCCGCGGATGTAGTAAAGGCGATAAAGCTATTGTACCAGGAGATTACTAATTAATACTCTAAATAATTAAACAATAAATAATAAAACGTAGGTATAAATTATCCGAAAAAAAAAACCTACACCAATTTTCTCCCCGTTTATCCCTCCACTCAACCTTTTTTGTTTTTTTTCGCCACAACATCGTGTGTAGAATAAAATCCTTAGTGTGTCTTTAAATTTAATTGAAATCCGTTGATAAATGCGGCTACAGCAAACTTCCCTCCCCCTTTTTGCCCCCTATTTTAACACAATCAAAAATCGCGATCGACAAAAAATATTATAAATCAAGAAACACGTGTGCCATTTTACATCAAAATCGGTTGAAAAATGCGACCTGTAGGCGAGACCAAACCGACACAACGCGTTCAAAAGCATTTTTGGCCAATCTCGAAACTGAGACGCTTCGCTCGCTCGGTCAACTGTTATCAAACATACTATGCGTTACGTAAATCTACCAATTTTCATTTTTTCGGCATTTTTGAAGCTTTAAATCGACGACACGGTTGCGTAATCTTTCCAACAACTACATAGATTTCTTGAAGAATTAGTTCTAATGTATAATCAGTTAAAGGTTGTGGGTTCAATTCCCAACCGGCAGAAACCCGGGTGAGGCACATCTTTAAAATGTGTGTTTCTAGTTTGTGTTGGGACATTGCAGGCTCGAATCAGCTGATTGCCCGATATGTAATATGTAGTAGTGATCGATAATGAGCCATGTTAGACGCCTATGGCGGTGGCTCATAAAGTCTGAAACCAAAACTGTTACACTCCACATGAAGAAAGAAATAATGTATTAACAAAAAAAGTATATAAGTATAATTACTGCGATCACTGCCAAGCGTGGTGATTATGGCAAACCCTCCATTGCTTTCTTTAGCATTAAGGGAGGCCCATGTCCTGCAGTGGACTTTTATGGGCTGTAATGATAATGTTAATGATGGTGATGATACATGTATACGGCACTTATAAACATAACACCATAATGCATCTTAAGACAATTCCACTAAGCCCAAACAATGCTAGGTTAGATTGTTTTTTTAGGGAGTTTCGTTACTATTAATTATTCTGTGGTTTTGGTGTACTGTTTTCAATGACGATGATACCTAAAGGCAGGCAGTTCAGTGGGACTACTATGATCTACGTATCATTATTACTGCGATCACCAACACGCCTGCCAAGCGTGGTGATTATGAAAATCCTGATAATAATGATGATGAAAGGCAAGCAGTTCAATAGGACTACTCTAGTAAACGTTTGCACCACAGGAAAGCAGAATAAATAAATTATTTTATTTAGATGACATATTTTTTCCAGTTATTTTGAAATAAAAACCAAACTACTGTACCGATTTGATGAATTTCTATGGGACCTTCTCGGAACTGTGGCCTACCAAACATAACAAGAATCATCAAAATCAATTTCGAATTTGCGAAGTCATCAAGTAACAAACAAAAAAAACATGCAGCCGATTTGAGAACCTTTTTTTTTAAGTCGGGTAAAAATGAACCAAAATAACGACGTAAAGTAGAGACGCGCGGTTGACAGATGGACATAGACACGTACTTAATTATATTTGAGGAAGTGTCTGCCCCTCGTAAAACCGGGAGCCGCGGCGACCGCTAAACTCCCGCATTTTAACTTTACACTAACTAAAGCAATTGCTTTAGACTGATGCTTGTATGCGATACCTACTGCGTGCCTCCCGTGACACGACATCACTCTACTTCGGTTATATTACTTGCCACTTTTATCTTGATACATTTTTGGACGGTTCATTGATTGAGGCGTAACATTGCAGAAGTTACTTTCCTGGAAACGGACACATCCGACAGATAACTCATCCGCCCGGTATTTCTGTAAAATTACTTAGGAGCTTGAAATAAGGTTCATTAAAATGAACCTTGATGGCTATTACATTTTTAGCACAATATATTATGTTCGATCCCCATGGGGAGTACCCATGGATAAAATCATTATGCCCATATTATGAACACCTTACAGTCTAACATTTGTTTGAACTACTAATTGTCTACGGAGGGATTCCGGACATGATTATTTTAAACTACTAATTGTCTACGGAGGGATTCCGGACATGATTATTTTAAACTACTAATTGTCTACGGAGGGATTCCGGACATGATTATTTTAAACTACTAATTGTCTACGGAGGGATTCCGGACATGATTATTTTAAACTACTAATTGTCTACGGAGGGATTCCGGACATGATTATTTTAAACTACTAATTGTCTACGGAGGGGTTCCGGACATGATTATTTTAAACTACATGTCAATTATCGTTTTAGTAAGTTGGTTGTTACTTTTTACTAATGCATATAACTTTTCCTTCGTTTATTGCAATCTACATTACAAGAAACTCTCTAACTCTTTGGAAATATTCATTACAAGTAGTTCGCCCCAAACTGAGATCTCGTGATATCTGGTTTGTGACGGAGATTATTTCTCAAATAGAACGTAATTAACAAACGATAAAAATGTGCTTTCATTACACCTTTCTCACCTCAATTAAGCCCTTTTATCTCGAACTCTCTTTATTCACCTGAGTGTTCGAGGCTCTCTCTTGTTGCTTCTCTCTTATCTTACAAGACCTGATGATCATTCTTTGCCCTCTTCATCTTAAAAACCACCCCTAATAAGGGCAAAATAAACTTATTTTGAAATCAGTCGCAACCCCTATTTCATGTTTTAACACATTTTCAAGACTTACATTTTATTTACCCCTTTTGCAACCCTTAATGTAAATACAGGGGTGGTTTCAGCAAATCAAAAGAAAGATAATTATGAAGTCAACACTTTTTACCAGTCTATCCTACAAGACATATCAAGTGTTTTAACCCCTTAATGCGCCCCTTTGGTACAAAAACCATCCCCAATAAAAAGTAAAATATATATTTTATGAATGTGCACTCCACAAGCCAAATATCATCTCGTCTGACTTAACACCCCTATTTCTCAAAAACTATCCTAGTGTCAAAAAAATCCTCAAACCGATTGACGAGTATTAATATGATCTCTGCATGTTCAAATTGTAGAATTGATCGAATCAACCATTCAATAGATTAATAAGTTTATATTTAGTTATATTGAAAAGAAGGACTGCCAAGTGAACCTTTCTTCGAGCTTCCATTTTCAACATACTGTGTGAGTTTAGATATGGTTTAGACATGTGTTTGCGGCGGTATATGAAAGCAGAAGCGGGCGCATGCATTTTGTACACGCTGAATCAGTCGCTATGTTCTGCCTAATATACAAGGTCCAAACACAATATCGCAATCATTGAGGCGAGACAGTATGAGTGACTTACAAAACGTTATGCGGATACTCTCACACAGGTAAGGGTGTAATTTATAAAGTATTTTTAACCTAAAGAATCAATTGCGTACATTAATTGAAGGTGGCTATCTACTATCAATCCTAGATTTTTAGCTTCCTTGACATATTCTATTCTTTCTCCATTTATATTTACATTAAAATCCATTGTATTCATCGTTTTAAGTTTTGCTTTGGTACCTAATACTATAAACTTATAATTTTTTGGATTTATATCCAGTGAGTTGGTGTCTGACCATTTAGAGACTATGGTATGTGTATGGTGGTACGGGTAGATACCTATAATCTTACATAGTACATCCACTAACGAGCTAATCAAGACGCTTTGACAGATCACCCATGGATCACCCGACGCACCGGGTTCTCGTCTCTTGGAACCCAGTAGGCATCAGTAGGTACCTCGCAAATGAGCGTGCTCAAATAACTCGTCATTACTTTACTGATACTTGAGCACTAACTAGAGAAATATACTCTTTAAACATGGCAACTAATTAGTCAGAAGCTCAGGTAAAGCTTTACTGCGAACGCGAAGTACGCGTATATTTATGATTGTGTATTTTACAAATTATTAAATATATTGAAATTCTATCGAAGAGCACAGGTTGTTGAAGTTGTATTACAACTTGTGATGCAGACCATGAACGAGAAATATTGAAGTATTGTAGGTACGATGATGACTTAGGTATACTGTTTATGAATAGGACAGGAATAATAAACCAATAAACCTTAAAAATAATGGCCGCCATGATCGCGACTTAAATCGACCCCTCTGAATTAGCCTGCGAATGTCGTACAAGGTGACTAAGGGACCGCACCAGATGAAGGTCTTCTAAAGCTTTTGTGTATTACCTAGCACCTTTACAGCGATCGTCCGCCTGCCAAACCCGCTGGTGACGGTTAAACTCTTCAGTTTTTATTGGTGGATGCCCTATCCAATAGTGAACATTTATCTGTTGATGATGATGATTAGTAAGCAGGTCATTAGTGACCTACAGAAAGTCAAAACGAACAGAAATCCTAATTTACTCGGGCCTGCGAGTATTTCGTCAAAACTTTGACACAAAACTTCGCCAATGTTGGCCTCCGCGCCGGGAATAACCTTATTAGACGCAAAATGAAAATACCAAGTCGCCTTCTGCGATATACACAATTACGTAACGCTAGCACCAAAATATTATAAGTAAGAAAGAAAAAAGTAGATATTTTGTCATTATATGTGTTTTACAAGTATCCGCATTTAAACAGATATGAAAATATATTATATTTTATAACAAATATAGAGATATAGATCACATAGTACGTAGATGCAAATCTATGATAGTAAAGTACATAAGATAAAGTTACATGATTATGACCATCTATGCATTTATGTTGCATTTAGTTTGGGGCTAGATGGCGCTGTTTTAAATTAATGTCCTGTAATATTATTGAATATTATTATTATATTGTAATATGTTACGTGGTACCTACCTATCGATGTTTTTATACCGGTTATTTACGTATTTCCACTCAACAACGGCTATGAATTATATTTAAATGTAAATGTAATATAGTTGGCAGGTATTATGTTATCAAAAGTGCATGCTTGCTACTTCCTGGACATTATCTGAGATAAACATGGGCTGTTAATATGTATTCGTTAATATAAAGTAGTAAGTCTACGACTAGGAGTACCTACGCCACATGGCACCATCTCAGCAATGTGCTGCTCTGCCTAGGTGAAACAGCGCTAGGTTTCAAATGAGATATTTTTTTACTGAATGATATTTAGTTATGTAGAAAGGTATTGAATACGTGAAGCAATAAGAATCAGTATTAGTCTTAATGTATTGCAATAACTTAGACTTACTTTATATTTACAACTAGCTGTACCAGTGCAGTTTCACTTGCACATAACACATGACGCGTAAAATACATGTTTTCCATATACACTCAAAGTTTATCTCTACCCCACAGAAAAAAACAATTGTTATAAGTATCACATCACTGACATTAAATGATCTAATGCAAAGTTTCTAATTCTTGGCAGCGGCAGCACAGCAAATATTATAAGTCCCAAGCAGAGGAATTTATTATAAACTCACCCGTGGATGTCGTTTTAGGTTTTAGACTAAGGGATTTTATCCTTTTATTTAGGGAAGCCTATCTGATATCAATACCATGTCATCACCAATTCACCTTTCTAGCGTGGTACAGTATTGTGTTATGTTTGGTTAGTGGTAGGACTTGGTTTAAGTCAACCTGGCTAGCTATACATCTTACCTAAGTTTTTCGCCATTACAACTACAAAACAAATCAGAGACATTTAGACGTATGATAGACGGTTAATGATTCCGGGGGAAGAGTGATAAAAACAAATCCTCCCACGGTTGTCATGGAGATACCAACACCACAATTACAGGCTCGCTTGCTACGCGTGGCCCGTGTTCAGCAGGATTACAATCTGAGTGATGATGACGATGATGTTCCAAATTTCCTAAAACAACGCCAAGAAATTGTTTTTGAAGTATAGTTTTCAAATGTATACTTCAATTATCTTTATTACATAACCGCAGTGGCAACGTCCAACGCGATCAAATGCAAGGAATTGAAAGTATAAATTCCAAAAAATAGCCGTACCCGTGTACAGTATCATCACCGCACGTAAATGAATTGCATATGTGTGTGTAGCAAAATCCTAAAGCTACGCTAAGCACAGAGCGCCGAACACGCGTGTGATTCGTGTATTTAGAATCAAATGGTTTAGAATGGAGGAAATATGGGCGTCACTAGCTTAGCTCGTGATCGGCTTGCAAAATGTAAAGTAGAGTCCCCTATTTACTATAATACATAGTTATTGATCTGTGTTTAACCGCTGTGGTCTTGTGGTTCACCCACTGATTTCAGATCCAGAGGTCCCGGGTTCGATCGCCAGGGGGAGCTATATTGTGCTTGGTTTGGTTGGTACTACCACGATTTTACCTATTTCTGTTGCCATAATAACAATTCTTCAGATAAGTGAGGATTCCGGGTGAAGTGCGCCTTGACCTTCAGTCTTATCTTTACTTGGTACCAGGTGAGATGAAGGCCGAGCGCTTGCCCGTCGTAAAAATAAATAATAATAGCCTAGCGCATCACATATTATGCCCAACACATATCCCATAAGTACAAACTGGTACAAACACATCTGTGACAAAAGCCACAGAGCTAATATTTAAGTCGTCCAAGAGAGGATGTCAATGGCGCTGTGACAGTGTGGTCGGACGTCTGTCCAACTTCAAGTTATCGTGACCCTCATCTTAGAGGAAATTACTTTTAGCGTCAATCGCAGACAACTTATCAATAAAAAGCCCACACAACGCATTAAAGTGAACAGGAATGTTTGTGTTAGCTCTATGGTCATTATTAAGCTGAAATTATAAAATTATGGTGTAGCTGATTGTAACTGGTATTAGTAGGTTTACCGTAAAGTAATTAGTATACTAAACTAGACCGCAGCAGCCATGGCAAACTGACAATAGGGCACTGTATTGTAAACGTACCATGATTCAGTTACACCTTTCATTGCCACCGACTTGCTGTTAGAAGACAAAATAAGTACCTACCTTATTACATGGTAACTACATATTTGTAAAACGAATCATAAGGAAAGACGAGACAAAATTAGTCCCGTACCGAGTAATCGTCATCTTTATGAGAAAGTTCATATTTATACAGTTCCAAAAATTAAATTATAAAATTAAACGAAAAATATGAAGACGAAACATTCAGAAGGCGTCTGGTTGAAAAATATACCTCATTAGTAAATGTTTAGCTGAGCTAATTTAACTAGAGGCCTGATGTCTCTGGGGAAATTACAGCGTTTGTGCGTATCTAAGCGAAGTTTGGACTTTGTTGAACAAAACATTAAGACGTTTAATAAAGCGAACTACTCGTTCCACTGTTGTCCCGGTTATCTCTCGGATCTCTGTTGCCATGATATTGTTCACGGCGGTAACACAAAACAATGATCGCAAGAGACAGCTTGAAACACCGAAATAACTCAAAACAACGAGCCATTTACGACAGTGTGAAGATTGGAAGCGGGCATTAGGTTTTGCTCTATATATTATTATAATGAATGCAATTTTTTGTATATGGGATTTTTCAGTTGGTAATTTCTGTTTTCTAATCTGTCAATGAATATCAAAACAACGTAAACTAGTTAAAGTTGGATAAAACAAAACCTGACTCAAAACGTTAAATTTTTAAGGTTAAAAAAAAACGGACATTCAATGTAAAACTTTGTGGCAATGTAATAGATATACATACATACATACATACGATAAAAATAAAAATAATGTACATAACCTAATTTCCAGTCACATACCTACGTCTAGTAAAAAAATAGTAAAATAGGTGAATCTACAACTTTATTTAAAACTAAAGAAAGTAATGTGTACCGCATGCATGCGGTATAAAGCCTCCTCCAAGGATTTCCAACTTTCCATATCTCTAGCTCTTTGTAGCTAAAGTTTTCCAGACACTTGTATTATGTCTTCGTTATATACATACCTTTGAAAAACACGCGCACAAGCATTTACCTGTGTGTTGGTCGATGTAAAGGTTATTCAGTAAGTAAGTTACCTAACCTTCTCACTAATTAATACTTCTTATTACTGTACACCAGTAAATTTTGTTTGTGTGTTATACATTTTTTTTTATTTATACAACTAGGACACAGGACAAGCAAGTAGCCCACCTGGTGTTAAGTGCGTCTCTTGCCTATAACAATGCCTTACTGCATAGGTCACATTCACAAAGAACATAGCCTACACGGTACTGCATTGCGCCCGTCAACTTAAGGCATAAAGGTGTATACCCTTCAAACTGGAACACAGCAACGCTGCTTGGCGGTCGAAACAGGTATGGTGGTAGTAATTCTCCAGACGAGCCCTTTCACACGGGGCTTCTACGACTCTTATTTAGTTATTTAGTTGTTGACGAGTGTACCTATATATAATTATATTAACGAAGGTATTTACTACCTCTCGTTATAGTATGGAAGTAAATCGCATGGTGTTTGGACGAATGGCGCGTGTTTCGCAGTAATTGTACCTGTCGCGAGGACAAATGTGCCGTCCGGCGAGCCAAATACTCACTCCGAGTAGCGCCATTTGCTACCAGACAATCTCAAATTACTGGCAACTTTACGCATTTGGCACTTAGGAAGGCACATGCTACATGCATTTTAAATAGTTACTAGATAATAGTTTGGTCCATGGTGTAAGAAAAGGTTAACAGATCTAACCAAATTACTAAACATTGAAGATATTAGACTGGTGAGCCGAACGTCTTGTCTAGAGACGTGACTCTCACTACCCCCTTCTATCTCTCAAGCACTGATCAGTTCACGGTAAGGTAGATATCATTCAAAACAATCAAGGCGGCTTATATGAGCGAGTATTATACTGGGGCCTACTTTATTATCATCATCTTATTTTACGCATATTTGACGCCACATAGTGACTACAGCTGGCTCTATCGAATTGTTACCGTCTGCCCCCACGAACGACCCCCACGTGTGTGTCTAGTGACTCCCCGCGACCGTCACAGCGTCGTAGATCCAAGTATTCATTCCCAGAAACATAGAAGTTCAGCAAAAGCACTTATGCAGCTAACCTACTTACTAAACATGATCTCGATGCAACCAGCTATCTCTTCCAGCATTCTAGTTATTCAAGCTTGCCAACACACAACACGCTTTAGAACAAAGCAGTGCCACCTTGTATAAAGCATAGCGTACACGTTATGCCGCAAACTTGGGTAACTTTCAAAGACGATCCCCGGGGTCTCCTTTATGCAAATCTCGGGTAATTCCTTCAGCAAGAGGCGCGCGGGACCCTCCGTCGACATTGAGTTGAGTTTACCTTACCGACGTCACCTCCGTATTACACAAACATGTTACGGGACCAATAATGTCAGCGTTTCATACCAAGTTACTAACTTCATTTTTTCGGCCTCTACAGTGCTGAATTCGTAGAATCTTAATCGAATAGATTGATAGTGCCATATGGTGTTCAAAGAAGAATATAACAGAAGCCCCTTTCTCTTTCCTAAAGTAATAATGAATGATTATTTAAATGATATAGTCTGTTACGCTTACAATTTTGACAAGCAAAACATACCCCTTCATTTTTTATTATACGGCGGGAGTAGCTTGGCCTTTATCTCATCTGGTTTCAAGCTATGATAAAGCCGAAGGTGGAACTTCACCTGGAATCAGACTGAGGAACTATCTATCCTACCTTTAAATGCCGGAAAACAACAATTTAGAATTTTTGAAGGTGACAGTTTAGGTAGTAGCGGACTTAAACAAAGTGCTACCACCAACCAAACCAAGCACGTCATCTAATCCGGGACTCCTGGACCTGACGCCGGTGGGCTGGACCAGACCACAGAAGCAGTTAAGGCCCCACTACCATTTCCCTTCCGGACTATAACAACAGGTCCTCTACTTACCTTCTACGACAGACTACTGCGGCAGACCGAGGCTGACAACAAAGGCCATCATCATCCGCCACGTATCTACGCCGCGCCTTCCACCATGATGCACTATGACGCACATCACATAATGATGCTCACATAACGCAAGACAGTACCAGTGGTGACCAAGTGATTGTCCTTAGATATTCTATACTACCTACATACTCTTTTGAGGTCAGCCCTTAAGCCAACCTATAGCCTAAGAGAGAGAAAGAGCCAGAGCAAGTAATACACCCACAGAATATTCTAATCTAAATCTAAGTTTTACCCATATAACTACTCTTAATCATTTTATTTGAGGCTATACCATAGTTACCATAGGTATGTAAACACAATCGCAACCAGCGCGACGACAGCTCCTTCTGAGGCAGTCAGGGAATATTCCCCGAAATCCATCAGCGGATATTATTATATATATATGATATTAGTGTGTATACACACACTAATATCCGCTGATGGATTTCTTAATGTTGATGTTTATCTATCGCTTCAGTCTGGTACTGGTCTGGAACAGCTGAGTTTGCTATAGACCGTTTGTAACGGTCCTTAGGTAATCTGACTGATTCCTTTGTATATAGTTCGTTTAATTGTACCTTTTTTTAATTAAGATTTTATTGTATTTCTTAAAACAATATGCAAAAGGACAGCAGAGTTATAAAATATTTTAGACAAAACTTTAATAATTGTAATATGACCAATATTACTCAATTATGATATATTGCCAGGGTTAATTGTGAAAAAGTTGAATCATAATAGCAGGCAACGGTACAGAACGGTACAGATTCAAAGATTTGGAATATAGCTATAAACTCGCCAAAAAGCGGAAATTGTGAGCAGCAAATGTGAAAAGTTGGAGCACAAGGGCGGTGCTCCGCCTAGTTGGGCGACATTACCATACCATGAAAGTATATGACTCTGTTACCTTGATATTTGAGGTAAACTTGTAAATGATTTCGTTTTTACCTTTGATGTAATGAAATATGGAATAAATAAACATATTTATTGCATAGGGCTAATAAAGTAGCCAGTAGGACTATAGCTCTGTGTTAAGTTGGGAAATCCGGCACTGTGTGTATGTATGTATGTTTATATGCATTTATTTTATTTTATTGTATTCGTAAAACAAAAAAAAATACACACTTTATAAACAAACTTACACAATAAGTTATAACCATTTAAGTGTCCTCGCATATAAAAAGCTAAGAAATACTGCTTGCTTACAGAGAAGAAGTGTAAATACAGTTCCATCTTGTTGCTAGGTACAAAGAAATAAACAAAGAACTACTAACAATTAATAAGACTTATGAAATTACTAACAATTAACAAAAATAAATCAAGACAGGAACTGATAGATGAAGAGAAAAAAAACATACTAGACAAAAAAAGAGAAAAATAATATTATCTAATAACAAAATTATTGAGTTAAGATGCTAACGCATCAAACCAACGCTTTGTCAGGAGTTTGATAACTCTGTGAGCTTTTGAGTCAAATAAAACGAGGCCAGGAATTTCGACCAAGCCGTTGAACGTAGTAACTGCTCTACTAAAAAAGGAGTTTTGCCTATAATTCGTGAGACTAAAAGGAATGCTTAGATGAATAGGATGCCTAATAGATCTACTGAGGACTTTAATTTTAATGTTTTCGAGAAGCTGTGAAGAGTCCATTTCTCCTTGTGAAATTTTACAAAGGATCCAAAACCACATCAGCAATTATATTTATTTACACTTCTCACTATGAAAACTGAGGAAATGTTATCAGGCCCTTCACCCTTTGACACATCAAGCGACCTAAGTAACTTAAATATAGTTATCAAAGACAGGATCGATATCAATGTCGCTAATAGAATATGGATATTCAACTTCTACTGAACCGTTTAAGCTCGCATGTGAAGAAGAACTTAGTGATAGAGATTGAAAATTCGAGTAGAAATAGTTAGAGAAAAGGTTACAAATTCCTTCTCTAGAATCAGCTGACTGTCCTTCATAAAATAAAGTAGACGGTATAGAGTTGGTACTTCTTTTTTTTTTTCAATTCATTTATTTAAACCGTAGGAACACAAGGAACACTTAGTTTCGTCAACAAATTTTACAAATTTAGGTACATAAAAATAAAACCAAAGGTAAACAATAAAAAAAAATCAATGACTGTAAAAATGCCTTATCACAATAAATAATAAAAAGTCTAATTTAAAATACATACAAAGATATTTTGCAGCTGTACAGGGGCTTTGTCAAACTATAAAATAATTAAATTCTAATAATTCCATGATTTGGTGTCTAATAAATAATCATTGATGGAATAGTATGCCTTCTCTAGAAATATTTGTTTAATAAAGGTTTTGTAGGCTTTTTCTGTCATAGCTAAAATATTATTAGGAAGCTTGTTGTAAAATCTTACACAGTTTCCAACAAAACTCTTATTAGACTTTTGTAACCTATATGCTGTGACTTGTAATTTATCCTTGTTACGCGTATTATATTTGTAAATATCACTTTGTTTTTGTTCAAATTGTTATGTTTCCGTACAAACATAATATTTTCATATATATGGAGACAATAAACTGTCATAAAATTAATTGTTTTAAATAATTCTCTTAGCGAATCCCTGCATTTTAAGTTATATTTATCGCACGTATGGCTCTCTTTTGTAAAATAAATTCTCCTTTGCGATTTGACAAAAGGCCAACAATATTTGGGATTTTCAATTATAGCACTTTCAACTTTCGATATATAGCTTTGATAAGCTATCAAAGCTATATATCGAACGTCGAACGTCGTCTTTCTCCAAGGTTTTAGCCTTTTTTCTGAGAAAGGCAAAAGATATAGAATATATAGAATAATCAGACACAGACAATATTCATGAAATTTCTTGTTGTAGAATGTTGAATGTACTTGTATTTTTCTTTGAGCACTTTCCTGAGAAGAGAACTGTACCACGGGGGAAAAGACGATGCATTTATATATTTATATGGTACAAATTTATCACGAAGCACTTAAAGATAGGTATAAAATAGCTCATAGGAATCTTCCAAAGCTTTACAATTCAAAATAGACTCCCAGTAGCTTTGTTATCTGCACTGTAGGGTCATTACCTCATCATTTTTTATGATTATTTTTTTATATCTGGATAAAAAATTACAAAATAATTAAAAATATTGTTATTATCAAGCCCTACAAAATAATCATATATTGAAGTACGCCGCGCCGTATTGAAATTGTAATTGCCGCATTTTATGTAGTGCTATCAAAATAAAAGAAATCGTTGGTAATGGCCAGCATCACAACAAGTACCTTCACTTTTTCAATTCAATCAGCATAGACAAAGAAAAATAAATTTACAATAAAACAGTAAATTTAAACACTGAATAACGAGCGCTCTCATTAAATCCACCGGTTCTGGACGCGCGGATACTCGAAAAATCTTATATAGGACATGTTTTATTTGATATTAAAAAAGGTTGTGGGTACAAATCATACATATTTTGTTTGCTAATATTTGTTTTAATTACTCACAAGAAATCATTAGTGCCCAAAATTTCAAGGATCTTTGCTATTATTAAGTTATTTTGTCGAAGGAAGATCGAAAGAACAATCAATTCCAACGGATGCATGGACAGGTCAGGGGTATGCCACTGGGTGGATAGGATTTTTTTCCCAACTGTCCCGGTGCCGAGTTACCGGGTCCGATTGGAGTCTTTAATTGGTTATCTGTACAGTAATAACATATATTACAAACTATACGTATAATTATACCAGCCTATTAAAAATAAAGTAGCCGGGTTACCTAAGGACCGTTACACCGAGTCTTTATGTAACTCAACTGTTCAAGACCAGTACCAGACGGAACGGTGGCTGCATCACCAAAAACCCCGCACGATGTAATTAGTACAGTTAGCTTGAGAATGAATCGTTACAGTACCAGCCAGCGCCTGCCACCGCTACACCTACTGTAATCTTCTTATTGTTTTTCCTCAATGTATACCGACTCATCAACCATCCCAAATGAGTACACCTTTCATGTGAATATTATGCGTTATTACGGCGAATCGTCGAAAGCTCGGGCGAGGCGCAGTTACGACTCAATTTTGCTCTAAATTGCAAGTGGGCGATGACGGCAATTTAGGCACTTCCTTGTTGCCTTTCCTTTGCTAGCAGTCATATGATAATGTGATGCCTGTGTACAGTCATCATGTAGGTACGAGTAGATACAGGTGTAATAATGAGTTCTGTTCCTTGCGTTTGAACCGCCTGTGTGGTCTAGTGGTTCGCGTAAAGGTGTCAGATCCAGAGGTCCCGGGTACGTTCCCCTGGGAGTACAATATTGTGCTTGGTTTGGTTGGTGGTAGGACTTTGGTTAAGTCCGCCTAGCACCATTTTACCTAATTCTGTCGCCATAACAACAATTATTAACCTTATGATAACTTGAAAATCAGGTAAGATGAAGGCCAAACACCTCCCCGTCTTACAATAAAATTACGATAAGTAGAGAAGAATATGTTCTGATAAGCCAAGAAGTATAGAGCCACTTATGTAACGCTAAACTCAATTTATATAATAGAGAATGTTTTACTTAGAATGGTGTTCACTATAATAATTTTCAATTTCAATGAATGCGAAAATAATTTATTTCAATGAGAAATATATTACTATGTAAATTACGGATATACATTATTTTCATGTATTTAAAACATTGAAAAAGAAAACAGACTCACGATTTTTTCCCTTTCGTGGTTCTACCTCCGATCAATACATGGATCTTAGAAGATCACCACTAAATGTGTGTTAACCTAGCAGATCATTTTTCAACAGATTTGTGTGAGTTCTCTTCCATGCAGGTGCCTCTTATAATTCCACAAACTTTTTAGAAGTAGTAAAAAGTTATTAAAGTTATTCGAAAATATGCTCTAACTTCCCGTAGCAGCTCATTTTCGTCAGATCGAAAAAATACGTGAGGTATTTACGGACATAGGTTCGTCCTAACAGGTGTGAATAGACTCTATAGTTCCTGATACTTTTTAAAAATATATATAGAAGTTTTTTTTTTACTTTTTATTGTACCTACATTATGTAGCTTTTATTCTTGCAACAATATATTTTTGAAGTTTGATGAATAGAATAATTTTCTCTCAACTCCTGCACGACTCCTGACTTTTTTTGTGAGTTCTGCATATGTTTTGAACTGTTTTCAATAACAGACAGCGTATTATGTGATATATGTGAAACTTAAACGTTCTAGGGGTTTTGTTCTTGAGAAAATATTTTATCGAAGTTTGTTGAATTGAATAATATTTGTTCAACTTTTCCCCTGGTCGCTATAATTTTTTTGTGAGTTCTGTGTCAAGTTTTTTTAGTTACTTGAGTAAATATGGTATATCTATCTTTTATCAACATAATATATTTTGCTATTACGTTTCGATTAAAAAATATTACTACAACGTGTTGTAAAAATATCAACTGCAATTACTTTATAATCTTTTTTGACAGTAAAATCAACAGAACTATTTTCAAAAAATATCAGGAACGTTTTTTTTTCGATCTAAAGAATATGATCTGCTAAGGGAAGTTAGCAGAGCATTTTTTTGTTTAACTTTTACTATTTCTAAAAAGTTTCAGGAAGTGAAGAGAACTCTCATAAAATGTTGATCTGCTGAAAAATGTTCTGCTACACACAAGGGGGTAGCCAGAGACACGGTCAAACGTACTTTTGACACATGCCCACGGTTTGCAAGTAGCTTATTCACAATGTGATCATCACGGTCAGAGCAAGTCAAATGCGCCAAGTGGGTATAAACCCACTTGGCGTATACCCACTTGGCGTATACCCACTTGGCGCATTTGATTCCGATGCGGAGATTGTGGTTTCAAATTCGTCGTGCACTGATATATACCGACACTATACATTAATGACATAATAATAATGATGATGAGGCTATGACGTAGGCACCTAGCTGTCTGTAAGTATGTCCGCCGGCCGGTTCGTGTTTCATCAACCATTACCTCATGCTCGACTGAGTACGTACTGCGATAAGCGGACAGTGTTATATCCACATTAGTACCTACCTACTACATGTAGGACATGGTGTCACAGGCACATACCTAGGTATGTTCACTTATACAATACAAGATGGCTACAAGCGCGTCAGTGGTGTGGCAGATGCTTCCTCATATAATTAGATACAAGTACACCCGAAACTGGCACAATACCTACGCCAGTTTTAAATTCCCTAGAGTTTTGGTACTTTAGGACTGATCTACATTGTGGCCATAAATACTAACTGCTTTCCCTGCATTTGTTATTGACAGGTTAGACTTTAATATTTATCTAGGTATAATATGATTTGTGAAAATGTTTAACCGACTTGAAAAAAAGGAGGAGATTCTGAATTCGGTTAGCTCAATATTTTTTGAAAGGATCTGATTCTAGTTTGGGTCAATAATTTTTTTATTAAAATCGGTTCAGTAATTTGGCTTGTTAATAAAAATTACAGGATATTGGAAAAGACAAATCATTCTCATTATCCTGACGTAGTGCACCGCTACACTGCACCATAGTAGGAGCCGATTCATAACATTTGTCTAGGTCAACTGTATTTATCTTCGTTCCCATCATTGCGTAGAAATTTCCCAGAATCCCGTAGGTACCCTTAAACGACTCTTAAAGAGGGTGTAGTCGTAGACGTCGTGGTGTCATTGTTTTTTTCAACAACTGTTATTTTTTTATTTTACGACGTGGAAACGCTTGGCCTTGATCTCATCTAAGTTATGATGTCGATATGAGGCCGAAGGTGGAATGGCACCTCACTCGGAATCCTCAACTCTTTGAGAAACTGGCCTCTTAACCGGGTATCTTACCTCTAAATAGCAGCACACCACTAGACCACAGAGGTGGTTAAAAATAGGATTAATATAACCATCTTATCTTAACCTCACTATTAATCATTTCGATAAATTCCGAGCCCAATAGCGATGGTGGTGATTTATTTTCATATACTATGCTTGAGGCCTAAGCCATGGCTTAATATTCGTAGTTAATACAGGATACCGTAGTTAATATAGCTGTCTCAACTTTGAAGAGCTTTTGACGTCGTCGAAATGACTGAACCCAACTTAATAACGGTATGGGTGATTTTATACCGGTCAGGTTTACATTCCATAGATGAAAACAGCCGTGGACACAAGTGCCTGTTAATAAATTGAAGTAGGTTCCTACCTAAGTACCTACCAACTTTTTATTTTAAAAAGCCTCACAGCTCAGTTGGTCGTAGCTATGCCTTCTGCGCAGTAGGTTGAGGGTTCGAATCCCACCCAGAACAAACATTTGTGTGATGAATATAGTTTGTTCTGTGTTTGAGTGTTGTATTATAGGTTTAGGAAGTATGTATTTACGAAAAAAAGTATATAGGAATAGTATTCATAATTTTGTTCCCATATTACAAGCATATGTGCAGTTTGAGGCTAGATGGCGCGGTGTGAAATTAATGTCCTGTCTAATAGCCTAACAAGCCTTGCAGCTTAGGTCGTAATAACTATGTTTTATAATATATTGCTAAAAGTATTTTAATTAATTCATGAATTCGTAACCTCTCCAGTAACTCTCTGCTATCTGTTGTCGGTCATGATGGCAGATTATGGTTTTTATTCGGTAAGAAAAATCCATCACTTCATTAATTGATGCAATCACAAGTAGTACCCACTCTTACTGCGTCGAGTATGTCAGCACTGCGTATTTATAATATACGCAGCTGATCCAGTCCCGGCAGTGCGTATTTATAATATACGCAGCTGATCCGGTCCTGACAATGCGTATTTATAATATACGCAGCTGATTCAGTCCCGGCAGTGCATATATATAATATACGCAGCTGATCCGGTCCCGGCAGTGTGTATTTATAATATAAGCAGCTGATCCGGTCCCGGCAGTGCGTATTTATAATATACGCAGCTGATCCGGTCCTGACAGTGCGTATTTATAATATACGCAGCTGATTCAGTCCCGGCAGTGCGTATTTATAATATACGCAGCTGATCCGGTCCCGGCAGTGTGTATTTATAATATAAGCAGCTGATCCGGTCCCGGCAGTGCGTATTTATAATATACGCAGCTGATCCGGTCCTGACAGTGCGTATTTATAATATACGCCGCTGATTCAGTCCCGGCAGTACGTATTTATAATATACGCAGCTGATCCGGTCCCAGCAGTGCGTATTTATGCTATACGCAGCTGATCCGGTCCCGACAGTGCGTATTTATAATATACACAGCTGATCCAGTCCCGGCAGTGCGTATTTATAATATACGCAGCTGATTCAGTACCGGCAGTGCGTATTTATAATATACGCAGCTGATCCATTAAATAGCTATAATAGCATCTTCATTTCGACCACTTAAGATAACGTATTAACATCCCGCCATGTGGCAAAGTCGTGGACGTGTTGTATCGTTTGGGGAATATGTGCCATAGTAATGTATAACTACAAAATAAGTATTTACAAACATCATATAACAAGTATCACATTCTCCGTAATCAAGTTTCAAAATGTCAAGCATCGTGTCATCATGTCAAGCAATGTCAAGCATATTTAGTTTGGGGCTAGATGGCGTTATGTAAATGTAGCTCTACCGCCCCTCCACCTCCACCTCTACCTCAAGCCTTATTTGCGCAAAATATAATCTAGTTCGAATAACTTATCACCTGTTACACTTAACGCTTCTAATTTCGTAGAACGAATGAAGTTCCCGGGGACATAAATTTGGCGATTTTAAGAAAAATTGAGAGTAGCACCTGTGCACGTAGGACCGAAATTGAACGCCATTATCCCACACCATAATCTTAAATCACTCCGGCTTAGTGTTTCGATTACAGACAAAGGTTCGGGAAAGCCCACATTATGATCGTAGTTGAATAATTGTACAGATAAGTAGAATTGATGGCGTGTTCGGCTTCTCTGGTCCACTTTCAGGATCCGTTATGGCTGGGAATTGATTTTTATGGCACCTAATTTAAAGTTTCAGGTATTATAACGTATTTCATCTCTTGTAAGGTATCAACCACATTATTTGTACGCAAAAAACTCATAGTATTGTCTGCAAGGAAAAATCACTACACATTCTAGCGTGGATTCTATGCTCACTTGGAAAACTAAAATAAAACTTGTAAAACTAAAACAAATAAAATAGTTCGCACCGAACTGAGATCTCGTGATCTCTGGTTTGTGTTGGATATTTGTGTGCCTTCCAGAGAAAAATGACGAATTTAATGAGTTTGCTTTGCTGAATAATTAGTTAGTGATGCCGTGTAAATGTGTATGGCACTTAAAAATTTGTGTATCCAGTCCTTTCTGATATATTTGAAAAAAACAGTTGTCGCTGGAAGAACGCGTGAAAACGTTCTCCCAGCGGCATCTTTTTTTCAAAATGGACTTACATGAAAAAAAAATATGTCATCATTAAGAGCACGATGCGAGGTAAATGTGTATGCTAAAATAGATATTCAAGTTTTCTTTGGGAGATCGTTTGTCCTGTCGCTGTATCTCCTAAACGGTAAGACGTATAGTTACAATTTTTTTTATATACGTTGCTAACAATTTGTATGTTTTGTTTGTGAAAACAGAATTACCTACACGTCCATAGAGGGCTAGTCAGCTAACATCAAGACTATATTTCCTGAGGATGCCTCGTGTAGAGGCGAAACACGTGTCGATTTGATTTTTTCAGAGAGATTTGGCGGATTTATTACTAAACATTTTTTTTGTTTTCAGATTTTATTTTGAAATATGGATCTCCGCAAAATAACGCCTGAATCAATTATCCAAAAAAAACGTACCATTCGTAAAAAAAAGATACATAATTATTTTATGTATCTTTTTTTCATGTTCTAGCACTTCGAATAATGATTTTATAGACCAACTTTATACCTTAATATATGCCTTATTACTGCTTACAACGTCACCCCAAGTCTCTTTACAATACTGTAAGTAATTAATGTGCTATTTCAAAAATACCGAGACGAAGACAGGACCACCTTTGTCAATAGATTGGACTAGTTTTTGTTTTTGAATAGATGCACAAGTTTCTGAAAAGTATTCCAGCAACTTGTGCATCTATTCAAGTATCTGCCTGTAAAATGTTAGCTCAAAACACAATATAAATTAACGAGATATCTTAAAAACACGTAAAATGGTCCGTGCAATGGATAAACCGACCAAGTTTAAATGGTAACAGAAAAGCGGCCTAACCATAGATTGTGTTAGCCTTCTTAATTTGATAGTATTCTAGTAGATAGATCCGTTTTATTAGGTACAGGTGCGCTTACTATACTTAGAGAAAAATGAAACAATCAAGTGTTTCGCCTTGAAAGGGACAAAACCCCAGTTAGTGTTATCAGGCGATAATGATTATTTTAAAACCAAACAAAGTAAGCATGTACATTATAAAATACCTACGTACCTATAATACTATGTAAATAATATCAGACCCGCCCTGGCTGGAGCTTTAGTGAGTGTTTTCGTTACCTTTCATGGTTAGTTGTTACTTGTGACACAAGGACTGGCTCATATTTAGGCCAGCGAATTATCATTGCTATTCATCGTGGCGATGCAACCTGCCTGGGCACACTTCCGTCTGGATGAATCGAGTTACTTATATACCGTTTTTAACTGTCCTTAAGGAACAAGACTGCTTTCCTTATATATTGTTTTTTTACATTGTACCTCATAGGATATTTTATAAGTAAGTAAAGTAAGAAAAAAAAACATGCAAATACATATTTTCATTCTTTCTTTCTTCGTGTGAACTGTGTAATAGTTATGGTATCAGACTTTACGAGCCGCCGCTATAGGCGTCTAACATAAGTCATTAACGACTGCTAGCGTTACCTCAGAACTCTGAAACTATAAAAACTCTTAAATAGGGTGTCGGAGACGTCGTGGGTTCGTAGGTTTTTAGAACAAAAAAAAGCTAAAAATAAACTTTTTTTGTAAATAACTTATTTGTTTAATAATGCCAGCGTATATTTCACCCGCGCAGAGCTTTGTTTTTAAATGACGAACATAAATTTAAGCAACGTTTATAAACGTTGTAAACTAGTAATTACTTATTATATTAGGTATATTAAATTTACTTATAAGTATAACCCTTAAAAACTAGAAACAGCACCAAACTAAAACAAACTGTAGTTGAAATGTGAACAAGGTAAAACGAATCTTTTGACAAAGATAGGTGAAATTAATCAAAGGTGTAATATAGTTCGGTTAAATGAAGTCTTGTTTAAATAATAGTTCTATGAGTCGTCAGAGGTGAAATGTAACAAGTTGTAATATGTTTCGGAAAGGCGAAGTGAACCCCATTTATGTATATCAATAGAATCAGAAAATTCCGTCCTATCGATACATGGATAGATGTTTTTAAGATGAAATTTGCCTCAAGCAATTTAAATGGTAAATCCAAGGATGTACCATTTGAAATATCTTTAAGAAAGGTTTTTTTTTTTTAACTGCACGACGGGGTATCGCTTGGCCTTCATCTCACCTGGTAACAAGTTGAGATAAGGCCGAAGGTGGAGGCGCACTTCACCCGGAATCCTCAACAAACTGAGGAACTGGCTATCTGACCTCTGAATGCCGGAACACAATAATTATAGAATTGTTACTATGGTGACAGAATTAGGTAAGATGGTGGTAGCTAGCGAGGCGGACTTAAACAAAGTCCTACCACCAACCAAAGCTAAAGATGATGATACAGTGATGAGACAAGAGCATAATGTTTACCCTTCGTGAGTATTTACACAAATTAATAGCTGTAATACAAGATTGATAAAATAATACTACATTACAAAAAACACCCCTGTCAAAATGGTTACTATATTTTATAAATTTGCAGCCGATGCATACATACATACATACATACATACATACATACATACATGCATGCAGTACCGGATTTCCCAAATTAGCTTGGAGATAATAAAGGCGAAGGAGAAGTGAAGATTTTTATCAATAATTTTCAATTTTATATCCTTTTTCAATTCCTCTTATCGGATTGAATTTGCTAGCCTTTTTATTGCTTTTTTCTGCTTCTCTCTACAGGTTGTCTAGTTATTCAATCATTAAATTCTATTCAAAAACTTTACCTGGGACTCTAAATTAGTTTTTTTGGATTATTAAACGATTGAAAGCTCAAAAAGAAAGTATATTATTCCTATTAATGAACGAGCAGCTAATGCTGATGTGTCCTCAACTGTACTACTATACCTACTGTACTGTATTTACAATTGTCATTGTTCATATTTCGGTCACTTTTTCACTTTTTTAAGTTTAATTGTATTTGTTAGCCAGTTGTTGAAAATATTTTTGAAGGCGTTTACAGAAGTTGCAGACACAGCCTCCTCCGGTAGTCGGTTTCAGTGGTGAACAACTCTGTTGCTAAAGCAGTGGTAGGCCACTAGTTAAGCTTTTTTATATATAATTTTTGTCTATTGATGCAATTTGAACAGATTGGCCTACTATATCATATCACTTTCTTCAAAGAAAGGGGAATTCGAAATAACTATGAACGTACCAAAAACAGAATAAGATTAATATTTATTGTAAGAAGATGAAATGCAAGGCGGCGCGCGGCGCTGCTGGGGCGGTTCCCGCGTCCTTTCTAGATCTCTAGAGATTTGTTCCGAGTCAGTGCATCGGGCACAATAGCTGTTTTGCCAACCTCTTTACGGGAACACATTCCAACTTTTTGGTGAAACCCGAAGCCAGCGCTGCCCTCGCGGCGAGCACGTACAAACGCGCTTACAATTCAATACCCGTACTTCACGTTACCCGTAGGTACATCTCACAGACATGAGCCAACTGATAGGTACTTGGACTTTTTGTACCCCATTTGCTGATGTTCTAACTAAACTATATTAGATTCAGAGTCCCTCGATGCTGACCAATTTCGTATCGTGAATAAATCGTCGTTATTTCGCAGTTTTTCTGCCATACTGTCTTGAATGTGATTTTGTTCAAGAATTCGTGTAATGTATTCAAAATAAGTGTTCACAACGTGATTACATAAATGAGCATCATTTGCGTAAGAAATATATTATAACAAAAATAATAATAATCGAATAATAAAAATAGACATAAGAAAAAAACAAGTGAGATAAAGGTCAAACACCTCCCCATAAAAAAAAACTAATCGAAAAGAAAAGAAGAAAAAGTTACTGAACAATAATAAATAGGGATAAGTTCTGAGATGTAATAAATGTGATAGAAAGTAGAAGGCACTACCATTACCTAGGTATCAATTATTTAAATTTCCAACGCACTCCGTTGCAAGAGTGGATGAAGCGATTTTGAGTATCTTCATTAAATAAAATTGTTTATGTGTGTGTGAACTTACCATAATTATGTAATGTATTGGTAACGAAGTTGTATTAGGTAGTTTGTGATCTTGATGAGTCAAACCCTCGATCTCTCTCTCTGTACTGAGTACTCAGTCCATGAAAGAGATTCTCCCATCAGTAAGTAAAGTTGGCATGCATGGTTTTTCCATTAAAAGTTGTCAGTATTTTTGTTCCTCTTTATATGCAGCTATGGAACTGTAACTTTGCAATTTAATTACTGTATAGCTGTGGTAATAGCATTCAGTCCGGTCACGAACGCGGCTCGTTCTCACCCGGGCCCGGCCCGGCCCCGGCCCGGCCCCTGCCCGGAGAGTCATGTTAATGACCCTCGCGGGCTGCATTATCAACTTGTGATCATTATTCTGAGATAATAGTGGAAACTTAGTAGTTTTAAAATGAACCTTTACGTTACGTTGGTTACAAAGAAGGTGCTTTAAATTATACCGAAGTAACTGTCTATTTTTACGGGTAATGTTTTAGAATTGCTGAAATGTTAATTCCTGCGCTCGGCTGCGGTAGTTTTAAATTATAATGTTCACTATTTTTTTTTAACTATTACCACGGTGGTAGGTTAGAGCCGACCCCTCTGACTAAGCCCATGGATGTTGTAAAGGTCGACTAAGGAATCTCACCAGAAGAAGCCTTTTTTTGTGTATTATCTTGCATGTTATCTTTATTCACCAATCCACCTGCACCTGCCAAGCTCTGGTAATTACGGCAAAGCCCTCTTTGTTTCGAATACCTCAATGCAAAAAATGTAAACATTCATCTCAAACTCAATCCGGGCCCGATCTATCAACATGAAAATCGCGTCAAAATACCAAATGTAGAATGCGATTGATTGAAAACCAATCAAAATCTTAGTAATATACATACAAAATAGCGACTATAATTGTTAAATGAAAAGGTAATGAATTGTCTTTTCAAATTGAATTTAAGCAACTCACGTCTAGTTCGCGTCGTAAAACGTTTATACGCTTACTAAAATACGAGTACCTAAAATTAAAGAGTCTTTAATACCCTATCCCGCTCGTTGGACGCAGACGTAGATTAATCTACTTATTTCGCTGAGAGAACTTTACAGGATAATTAATTTTTAGTTCTGTTTTACGGAGGTCAATGCATTTGATTGCAACTAGTGCTCTACGCTTTCGTAGCTTTGTGCTACGCTTTCGTAGCTTTGTGCTACGAAAGCGTAGCAATATGCTGGTCTCTCGTCTCTACGGAACTAAATAAGTCGACATTAAAACGTTGACAATCGAATGAAATCTTTGTATCCTAAAATAATTAAATACGACCAAAATATCATCGAAAGTCTATCTTAGTTGTCATTACTAGGAGCATAAAACACAATCGTATATTTCCATTGTATGACAAGGCGGATCTGGCGTGAGGTCGACACTGCAGGCAGCGCACACAATGCCGCCCAACTTGCTACAATGCCGTCCCATTCGAGTTCCCAATCCTTTCTCATTTCGTTTTTGTTTCGTTCCGCCTCGTCGTGGCCGCAGATGTTCTACGAAAGCGGCGGCTCATCGCTGGATTAGTGCCCGTAAGGTTTCCGCGCTATGTGTCCCACATTACAAATAGGAGCGTCTCAACGACACTCGTGATTGTGGATCTTTTTTGGACGTGCTAAAGGACATGGGACAACTTTCGGAATTAAATGGGTTTACTTACCGAGGGAAACGCAGTTGCTAACGGAACTGGAATTATGTAAATTCATGCTAAACTTACATGAATAGTCTCTGCATGTTAGTTACCTATATTTTCCTTATAAATCAAGATAATCTCTCCAAACTTATCCGCAACATGCGAAAAATTTACAGAAATGTCACATTTTCACAGAATATATTTATTAAGCGCAATTGCTTTTTTTGGTTTCACAAAAGACGCGGGTACCGAAACTACTTTTACGTGCCATCTAATAAAACCCAAAAACTATGTTCAAGTCGTATTATTAGAAATTTAAATTGAAAAAGATGCCTGTTTAGAAAACTGGTCAATCCACCTCGGAAAATTAAGGGGCTCAGGTATTAATGAGAGGCTCCCGTTACAAAGTCTGGCGAACTCAAGCACAGAAAATTACGTGAAATTTACATAATAGAGAATCCGATTCTGCGCGAGTCCTTTGAGTCGGGGCTTGGACCGCTTTGAGGAACACCGTACCACATTAAATTAACATCTCGCCCACTTTGTTAGTAACCTGTGCGTCTAGTGCGAGTTGTCTACTTGCTCCATACTTTCGCTTACGTTGCGCTTACCACGATTTATATGAATAAAAGGGGAGAAGGAGGCACCTCTAAACATCTTTACATTCGCGTCTGTAAAATCTAAAATAGTTTTTATTGCTGTTGTTATATATTATTTAGCTATCTATATCTTGCTTTAAGCACTTGCACAAGCTTGTTTTTTAATACAATTTATATTCGTGATATAATGATAAAGTTTTGACTGATGCAACTTGATTCCGAACGTATCTTCTATATATATAAAATAACTCACACAAAATGACTCACAGACTGATTGACTGAAATTTGGAGGGTATGTTTGTCTTAGTGTGCAAACGCTCACAAAAAAAATAATTTTAAAAATACATACCCCCACGGGGTTCATAATGGGGTTCAAATTATGCAGTAAAATGGTTGCATATCTCTGAAATCACACATGATAGGCACTAGAAAATTTGTGTTTTTTTTTATTGATAATAGTCAAGCGTTTGAACACCAGCTTACATGTAATAATATATATAATATTAATATAGTGCTTACTATTATGAGGTCCATAGTAAATAAATAATAAAAACTGGCCAAGCGTGAGTCCCGTACTGAACGATAAAACTGATTTTATTGCCTAGGAATGTAGGTCGGCGCCCTCAGTGTGCATGTCCGACTCGCACTTGGCTATTCTGACAATTCAGGCACAGCCTCTGTAGACTGGTAGGTTCTAGACTAATCAATTTTCTAGATATTTAAATCCCAGTCCTTCTCTTTTGCCCCTATTTAAAAAATCATTACGCGAACGGAGTCGCGGGTAAAAGGTAGTTCTATGTGTGGTTTCATTAATTCTGACGCGAAAACATAAAAATATAAAATTGTGGGGAATCATCACACAAATACAACAATGTCGTAAGTACCTACCTATGCAAGAAACAATAAAACAAATATATTTTAATTCAATGGCGCACAGAGACTTTACTTTAACCCAGCTGCTTCATATGTGGGAGTTTTTGAACAAACACAGAGGAATTACAGTTGGGTATAACAAATCCACCCAAGCCCGGAACCATTTTAAGTTTACCTATATTTATTAATAATCTCCCTTTCATCCATTTCAAAAGGGTTATTTATATCCCTTGTATGACGCCGTCTGTTTCTTTATTCAGTGCGATATTCTGTCTCCAGGTAGGTTTACAAATAATTCACACTCCTCATACATCTACAAAAATTCAAACGAAGTTCTTAGCAATTTATTATACCTACCATCTACTTCAATTTTAAGTGGTTCTATAGCAATCAAAGCACGCGATTACGAAATTAGTCTTTGGTCAAAAAAGACACTCGAGCATAAGCACAAATTATTATCCCACGTTATAAGCTCTGAACTTTGAGTTGCACAAAAAAATACTTCACAGAAAGTACGTAATAGCCAAGTAAAAGCACTAATATTTACAAGACAATGTTGATAAATGTAACTTTTTCAAGATGTCCTCAATTGACATTGAGACACGCTCAACAAATGTTTTAGTGCTGTTGTTACGACGTCGTGGTACGAAACTCAAAACAAAAAAAAAGGTTAACGGTTTTTCAAAAGTGACTGGGAACAAGCCTGCTACTGCCCTGCTTTAATGATGTCATGGTACCAAAAAAGCAGGGCAGTTCAACTTCTGTCCTGTTTTAAGAACTGATAGTAAGGCACCTGAACCGCGTATCAATGAAAATTTGTTTTTCATGAATTTGTTTCGTCTCCGTTATTAATTACTAGGTACCTACGTATAAGGGCCACCTAAAATGTATGTAAAAATAGGTACTCGGTACCCTGTTGTCAACATAATCAAAATTTCTTACTTACATCCGACGCCGGCGACATCAGCCTACATTTTTTTTTATTATAATAAAATAAAATAAAAATAAAATAAAACATGCCTTTATTTGCTGTTTGTTTTACAATATTTTTGGTTGGTAAGAAGCCTACGTTATGTTAATGTTAGTGCTTTCTTAAATATTGTTAGGTAAATAGTATTTTTCGGCAATCAGTTACACAATTTGGGTCTACTAAAGGCCGTTCAACGACGGCTGGTCGTAAATTCAAATTGTGTATAAAGAATAATTTAATTAATAGTGCCTACTACAAAACTAGTGATTATATCGACGATAAGAACGCGTGGCCCGATGTTTCTTTACCAGTTGACAGCAAAATGGTGATTTCTCAATGTTAACAAATTGCCCATTAGGTAGATAGGTAATAACAAATGTTTTAAGATCAAGTATTTAGGTTTTTGATGTATCTACTTAGAATATAATAACAAATTGTGTATTGAAATGTTGAATGGATCATCAAAAAAATTAACCAGCCCGAGGCCTTTCTCCTTTCTCCTTGTGTGCTGGTCACGATTCTGAACAGGCGGTAAATTTGACGTTTCAAAATGATCCTAAAAAATCTTAATGAATAAATAAATTTTGACTTTGACTTTACACTCAAATTAAAAGAAAAAAAAAAACAAAAGGCCTTCTCTAAAGATTGACACCCTTCTCTATCCTTTGCTAGTCGTATCCATTCTGGACCGGTAACTTTTTTAACCTCATCTTCCCAGCGTTTTGTCTGTCGCCCTTTGTTTCTTAGTCCATCCTTAGGACACCATTCTTTCATTATTTTTGTCCATTTCTCTTTTTCTTCTCTTAGCGTATGCCCTGTCTATCTCCATTTGTGTGTGGACTGTTTGTACATTTTTGAATTTAGTTGTATTTTTATGTCTTTAAATCATACTTTGTCTTTTCTCTTGATTCCCTTGACACTTCGTTCTATGGAATTTTGGCACACTTTTTTTTTTAGAAGACAGTTTTTCTCATGTTTCTTTTTGTCGTAGTCGTTTACTGATGACTAGTCGGCTTAAGAGAGGGTTTATTTTTCTGTTATTTGATCTGTTTGTTGTGTTTTCCATTTACCGATTTTTGGTCGCTATTGTTTTTTCTCTGGTACACACTTGGTAAGAGAGTTCGCTCTAGATCTCATTACATCGAACGCATTTGTTCTGTTGGTTTTAGGTGTCGCCTTTGACGACATGACTGTTGTTTCCTCAGCTGAGTGCTACCTTGTGGTGATGTAGCTGGCTCCTTTTTCTTTTGTCTTTGCTTGTGTTGTTCTCTTTTATTATAAGTTTATCGTATTTTAAGGCGAAATTTACTTTGTTACATTCTTCTAATAGTTGAGGTTGTAGAGCCTTCCTCTTTTCCAAAACTTATTTCGAAAAGACTTCAGTTATATATATTTTGATCTCTTAATTTTTTAAAACTTAAGTAACGAAAGATATTAGAACGGGCCTAGGTGTAGTTCCCAAAATATATTATATACCTCATATTCCTCTACATTTATATTTTAATCATCTCTGAAGTTCATTCGCACCTTCTGTAGTAGTTGTATTGTTGAACTTTCTTCTTCTTTAAGGCCGAATATTAAAATATTGTAGCTTTTTTTTCCCTTTTCAGATATTCTATTTATTTTTCTAATTCTTCAGTTTTTGACTTAATTGTTTATTATCTTTACGATGAGTTTCAATTTTTCCTCCATTTTTTCCATGATTGAGTCTATTAGTGACTCATTCAATTCAACCGTTTGATTGTTCATTTCCATTATCATTTTATCAAATAAAAGTTGAAATTGTTCATCCATTTTTGTTTAAAGTTTGTGATATATGTGAAACTTCGGCCGTTCTTAGTTTTTCCTGCTGGAAACCCTGGTTTAGCTTCGGTGGACTGCCACTGTCACTGGACAGTGACAGTTTTTTTATAATACAGGACATGGAGTGCCATCAGGCCCCAAACTAAGCATAGCTTTCAATATAGAAACTAGATAACGGATAAAATTCTTTTTTTTTTAAATACATACGTATATAATTGTCCTGGATGGGAATCGAGCCCACAGCCTACAGCTCAGACGGCAGAGTTACTACCAACTGAGTTATGAGCTAGTTCATTGAAATCGAAAAGACGAGCCCATCGGGTACTTGTAGCTTTATACCTAAACAGAGTGCGCCTGGCCTGCCCTTACCTGGGGCAGCTTGTAACTAACCTTTTGGAAAGGACACCTTTGAGTAGATCATGAATTTATATAAAATATATATAACTTAATGTATTTTTTTTAAGTGTTAAGAGGGACGGTAAGAAAGGAACCATAGTATAATTACCATGGTTCCTTCCTGTCTTACCGTTCCTATATAATGAACCTATATTATGAATAAAATGTTCCTAATTATAATTAATATAATGTTCCTAAATTAAAATGAATATTTTAACGCGTGCCCCTGTTTGTTCAAAGGTGCCTTCTTCTCCCCTAATACCTATTCACCATTCACGGTGAGCAAACGAATCGATTAAACTTTAATTGCAACTAGCACTAGGTACTTTGTACTTCAACAGGGTGAGATTTGATTTTACTTCATTGTTGCATCTCCTACTTGATTTAAAAAAGCGTGGCTTAATCCGATAAGTTCCGATTTTTTTTTTGTTATAGCTTACTTTAAACTTAATTAATATTTATAGCTAAAGCAAAATTAGGAGCAAACAACTTAAATTAGATAAAACTAATAGACGATTAAGAAGAGAGGAGCTTAAATCAAGCGCTTTCATGAAGGTAAAGATAATGAAAGTAGGAGAAATCAACAGGGGCCATGTACAATTGCTGGAAAAGGTGAACTAAGTATCTATAATATGTTATCTCAATTCTCTAACAAGAATTTACGAAATTCTTGGATTTTTATTGAAAAAAATATCAACAAAGGCACAGTAAATATTGATATTATTTTATTTATCCTTGGGATGGGTGAGTTGCTGCCAAGGACAGTGGTGCGGAAAGGAGGTACTAAGAGTGGGATTGGTTGACGAGGTAATCTACAAGGGGCTTTAAAGTTTATTTCGGTTAGTAAATGGGGCACTTAATTTTGTTGTTTAACAATTCATATAAAAAAATAATTGACTATCAGTATTCTTCTTTTTTCAAGGGTTGATTTTAAAAAACTCAAGCCGATCCGAGTATAATCGCAATGTTTTGCATTCCTCCGATCCATTGAAAACAAAACATTTATAATTTAACGAAGTACCTAACAAGTTAAATTTAATAAAATATTGTAACTGTAGTAGTTAGGTGTAGGTAACTAGCTAATGCATAATATACGTAATTAGTTAAAACACCGTGAATCCCTTTCGTAATACAACAATACGTCAAGAAGGTAATTGTCTCATCAAGTGACAAAGAAAACATTACCACGTGTAACAACATTGTCGAAACTTGATTACTGGTTTAACGGAGGTTCGAACAAATGAGTTCAGTACAAATTATCGAGGGAGCGCTGAATCAGCTGAACTAAAAACGGGAATGCAGCAGTCCTCGCCCGTAATTGGGTAACCGCCGCGCATCATTAGGTAATTGCAGCTGAGGCCCGCAGCCGCGTCGTCCTCGCAGCGCCTACCACCGACTCTCACACACATTATTTTTCATAAATGTGTAGCTTCAAAATAAATTATAACTTCACCGTCATCATCAACAGAGCCTCCGCTAGAGCGGGAGAGTTTGCTGTAATCACCACGCAGCCGAATTGGTGATGGCAGTAAACGTGTAGATAGTACACAGATGGAAGCTCTTTCTTCTGGCGAAATACCTTAGTCGGTTTTTACGCCATCCATAGGCTGAGTTGGAGGAGTTGACTCTTATGTGACTGCCACGGCTAATTATAACATGAAACATTATATCATATTCCACTTATGATACTCTAGAAATTAATTGAAACCGTTGATTTAAATTTTCACAATTTCGAAATTATTTTTAATAACTAGATACTAAATTACTAACTTGTTTTTAATGATCATAAGAATAATTGCGACCCCGATACCAATTTGGGCAAAGTAACACCTTATTATCACATAATGTTACAACATTGTCTGATTGCTGCGAGGACGACAAGCACACGTTCGACGTCGACAGTGGTCACAGAGATTGAAAGGCGGGCGCGCGGTGGTTTCAATAAATATTTTATTGCAAAAACTTTTCAGCTATTATATTTTCAGCTTACCTTTAATGTGAACCTGAAGTAATACATATATAAAAATAGACTCGAGAGTGACTTGTTCAAAATTACCATAATTTTCCATTGGAAAAAGAGGAAACGTCTAATGACAGGGCCTTAAACCACGACTTTAGTAGTCGCCAACCCCTCCAACCCAAGGATGTCGTAAAGTCAACTAAGAGGCTTCACAACGAAGGCAGCAGTATTTTTGTGTTAACAAAACTTTGACTTCGACCAATCTGTCTGACACGCTTGGTGATTAGCCAAACCTTCAGTTTTGGAGGAAGTTCTTTTCACATTGTGTTGGATAATATAGTATGCTATTAATATTCTTGACGAAATTCTTGGATATTGTCAACTCCCTTGGTTTAGTAACCCTATTGAGTGGATAACAAAAAATAAATAGACCATTTTTAATGAGACCTTATCTAACAAGAACTGATGATCATTCTTTGTCCATTCATCTTCAAACCACCCCTGATAAGATTAAAAAGAAACTTATTTCAAAACCTGCAGTCCAAACCGTCTCATACGATATTTCACATATGCACAAATTTTCAAGACTTCGATTTTATTCACTCCTTTTGCAACACTACGCGGGTTGCAAAAGGGGTAAATAAAGGTGGTGGTTTCAGGGGTGATTTAACAAATAAAATAAAGTTCGTTGTTAATACGTGGAGAAGTATCGACTCCGCCAACTCAGGCCATGGATGTCGCATGGGATCTCGCCAATATCAGGACAGAAGCTTTATTCTATATATTATCTAAATCTTTGCTGCAATCACCGTACCGACTGCCAAGCATGGTGATAATGGAAAATCCCTCCAGCTTTGAAGAACGCTCTGATCAGTGGACACTAATGAGCTATTGCAGTGAGTTTCTTTCGGTAACCTAACTATGGTAGGAGCTAATCGAATCAATCGAAACGTTTTCAAGTAACGCTGCTCTCAGCATTGTCTGTCGCCGCACACAGCTAACCGCCATTTTATTACGTCTAAATAGTTCACTGCTGTTTCCTTTCGTATTCCGCTCTCTACAAGAAGCTGTCAACGAGATTTATTTCAACTTATTGTTTTGTACGACTGAATTCAGGTACCTGCATTCCTTTGTTCTGTTATTCCTATTTATGATACTTTTTCTACGTTTAATTTTCGTCGCGTTATGATGAAAAACAATGCTTTTGCAAATTCAACGTAGCGAAATGAATGTCGAAAGAAAAATGACAGACAGTGGTGTTTGTTAACTCGGAGCGGTGGTTGATCCGGCGATATTACAAGTTATGAGACGCATCAGCGTCTCAGAAAACAAAACAAGATTTAGTACAAAACCCTGTTTATAGATTTACATTCCCCTTCACGGGTTCATACGTATGGATTTGGGAAGTCTACTTGTATCCTGGTCCTACTTAAGGCGTCCATTGATAAAAAAAACACTTCAGAAAACAGTTGTGTATATTTTGTATGCCATTAAAAGTATTCGAGTCTTCATTTATCAAAAGCTCATTTTTAAACTTTGCCAAGAGACCATTGCTTGACGTTTCGTCTTGAAGCTTTCGTCAATATTATAAATACATGACAAACCAGTGGTTCAATGGAGCGTAGAGCTCTCGCGCTATTTGCCAAATACATATAATAAAGATGTTTTGTCTCGTCGGTCATCACATGATTTATCACGGACGAAGCTTTGAGGTCTTTTCCGGCTCGTCGCGCTTCTTTTGTTTCAGTTTTTTGTTTCTATCTGGAAACTCACCGAAGATTGCCATACATGTGGTGAGCAGAGAGTATGACGCCCTCTGGCTACATGGAGTAACGATTGCCATATAGTGGTGGGCAGAGAGTAAGACGCCCTCTGGCTACTTGGAGTAACAGTGGTGGATTGCGATAGATTCATATAATTATGATTATGAAGCAAGAATTGACTGGCGCAATTCTACTACCGCGTGGGTTTTGTTATGTGTGAGTATGTCTTACGCCTTTGTTTTGGTATACCAGGACAAAACTTGAACTTACCAGGTAGGTCAGTTGCTTGATCCGATTCCTTTGTATTAAATAAACATTCCTGTTGCCTCAAAGGACTATAAGGACTTACTATAGCAGTAAATATTTGGTCTGTCGGTATGATGTTTGATTATGAGAACCTTTACTCGACTATCGTGCTTAGTGTCTCTGTGAAGTGTCGGTAATATTAGTTTTTCTATTACAAAATGTTGTTTTTTTACAAAAAATGTTGCTATGATGACAGAATAAGGTAAGATGGTAGTAGCTAGCCAGGCGGACTTAAGAAATGGGAATCGAGCCCGAAACCTCTGGATCTGACACAGGAAGGTACCACTAGACCATAGATGTCGTTTTCCAAGAATACCTAGGTAACTAGTAGTTCACCCCGAACTGAGATCTCGTGATGTCTAATTTGTGACGGAGATTAAATCTCAAATAGAACGTATCTAATTAACAAACGATAAAAGTGTACTTTCATTACACCTTTCTCACTTTAATTGTCTTTATTTTATCTCAAATTTTCTAAAATAAGTAACAGTTTAACAATAATTAGGATCACATCTTAGTAACTACTTAAGAACCTTTTTGTATAAATATTATATGTAAAATTATCTGCCTTTGTGATAATGTGATAAATGAGTATAATTCAAATCATTAGTAACAAAATCGAATTCCAGAGCCCCAAGACAATCATCACACGCCTAGTTTGGGTCTCTATGAAAATCGCATTACACCTCATGTAAATACCGTATCAAGAACTAAATGTACTATATGATATTATTTAGGTAGTAGGTATTTCTATTGAAATAAATATTCTTTATTCTTATTCTTAATTAAGCATTTTTTTCTCGAACTCTCTTTATTCACCTGAGTGTTCGAGGCTCTCTTGTTGCTAATGTAATGTAATATCCTTTCTAACATGAAACAAAGGTAGATGTCGTTTTGAAAAGTGCTCTCAAAACTGTTGCTTTAGGAGTCGTGGTTTAAAAATCTACCCCTCCAGTCCACGGATGTCGTAAAGTCAACCAAAAAGGCTATAGCTTTTTTCTTTGTGTAGGTAAATAAAACTTGTGTAAACGTAACTGTGAGCACCAATCTGCCTACATAGCGTGGTGATAATGGCCGTAGCTTACACTTATACAGGAAGTTCTTTCCACATTGTAGTGGACAATAATGTACTGTTAATATGGAATATGTGCAAAACCCTTGCATGAAACAACAAAAGTAATGCTCGGATTTTATCGACCCTCTTCCCTACTGAGTGAGTAACAAAAAATAAAAAGACCAGTTTTAATTTCGAAAATTTCGAATACTCTCTCTTATCTTACAAGCCTCGATGATCATCCTTTGCCCCCTAAAAAACACCCCTAATAAGGGCAAAAATTAACTTATTTACAAATCTGCAGTCTCAATCCCTATTTCATATGACATTTCATGTTTTAACACATTTTGAAGACTTAATCTTATTTACCCCTTTTGCAACCCTTAATGTAATGTAAATACAGGGGTGGTTTCAGCAAATCAAAAGAAAGTTCATTGTGAAGTCAATCCCCTTTAACAGTCCATCCTACAAGACATACCAATCGATTTAACCCCTTAACACGACCCTATGTTACGAAAACCACCCCTAATAACAAGTAAAATAAATTTTATCAATGTGCAGTCAATATTCTTTTAAATAACAAGCCAAAAATCGTCTCGTCTCGCTTAACGCCCCTATTTAAAAAACTACCCCAGTGACAAAAAAATCCTCGTACCAATTGATGAGTAATATACCTATAATCTCAGCATGTTCAAAATTTTGAATTGTATTTCTTTTCACCCCAATATCTCAAAAACGACTCCACTTATCGAAAATTCCCCGCGACAATCAAATTTCATTTACGTTATCTCTTTTTAGTTTAAAATTTATGGTAATCGGATAATCTGTTAGAGATTTATGTCGTCACAAACATTGCCACATACATACATACATACATACATACATGCATACAATGCCGGATTTACCAACGTAACTCAGAGATCTCGTTCCCTTCGCTCACTCGAACAATAAAATGAAACAGAAACATAAAACTGTTCAGAAACCACAAATCACACAGAAACAACAGTTGCCGAAATAACACGGTGATTTGTCAGTCCGTTCCATAGTGTACTAACGGCACTCTGTACTTCACATGCCCCGAGGTGAAAATTAAATAATGACATGAATATTGGGCCTAGACCGACCGAAGGCGAACTTACATTAAGTTTGCTTCTGAGTTGGCTTGGCTCACTGCAAGTTTCGTGGTTATTAAGCTTCGTTTGCCTTTGTATAGGTACTTACTCGCTACTACATGCAATCACATGATCAATTATAGAGAGTATGTATACAGGTACCTACCTAGTTAGCGTCTCGCACTTTACGCCTTATGACCTAATTTCGGCTCTGTAATTAACATGATAAGTTCAAAAGGATTGCCATCATATGTTCTTAATGTACTTCCAATACTATATACAAGCCTATTTCAACTGAAGCTACAATATTTTTTTTGTCATTATTACATTTGTTAATGTTGCAACCAAGTACATTGTATACTCAATCACTTGGAATACAAAAACTCTAACTTTTCAATTAAATGATTTACAAGCTAGATTCTAAATCAACGTATTTGCTATATAACTAATTTAAACATGCAATGTTAAAGCGTGTTCAAGAATTAATATCAATAACATATTTACAAATACTGATTTTATTAATATTTAATACGTACGTATGTTACAGTAAAGAAGAGGCTCGAAATTCTTGGTATAGTGCTTGTCCTAATACCGATCCCCAAAACGTCTTTCGGCACAACGGCAGTGGGACGGGCCTCTGAGCGAGTTGACACGGAATTATCTATTACATACGTGCTCAACCTCCACTGATTGTGCTCGTCTCTTAGCTGTTTCAAAATGGGAATCAGGTCTTTGGCTGCAAGCACATCCATCTTACAATACCGGTACACTTATAGATCCTGTAACTTTCCATATTGCCACTTGTCTTCGGTTGGGTGCAAGGAGCTGCGCCTCTCACCAGTGCCGGTGCAGTGCGGCCGTAGATCAACTTGGTTTTCACGGACTTTCATGTACAAGGTTTGCCGGCAGGATTTCGCGCCACGCAAGCCTTGATGACATTATCCGTCGAGCTTTTACCAGTCTCAATGTTCCAGCCGTTCTTGGGCTTGAGGTGGTCTGTTACGTGATGATGGTAAGCGGCCCGACGGTATGACTCTTGTCCCTTGGGAAATGGGTAGGCCTTTGGTGTGGGACGCTACCTGCGTCAACACCCTAGCGCCATCACATCTGCCTGGGACATCAGTTAGGGCTAGTGCGGTGGCTGATTCGGCCGAGGATCACAAAAGGCGCATATATAGTGGTCTCGACAGAGCTTTATCTATTTGAGCCTTTTGGGGTGGAGACCTTGGGTCCGCGGGGAGCCCTGTGGGTTTTCAAAAACCTTGCGGGGCTTTTGATTGAGGCGACACGTGACCCAAAGGCTGACTCCTATTTAGGCCAGCGAATTTGCATAGCTATTCAGCGTGGCAATGCAGCCAGTGTCTTGGGCACGCTTCCGTCTGGTACTGGTCTGGAACATTTGAGTTACCTATAGGCAGTTTGTAACGGTCCTTAGGTAATCTGACTGATTCGTTTGTACATAGTTAGTTTAATTGTACTTTTTATTGAATAAATAAAGATTTATAAAGAAATGGCATATTTAAGGGCTATCTTACCTCTAAATGCAGGAATACAACAAATTTTATTATACAAGTCACGTTTTTAAAAATTGTTATTCTAGCTCTGTCGTAAAAATTTTAATGTTTTTGTATAATTTCTGACTTGTGAATGTAGCGCTTACTTTGAAGGTAAAGTCGAAAGTAAGTCGGTAAAGCCCTAAGCCTACCCAATACACACTCTAAGGAATCCCCTTGAAGGTGGAAGATGAGACTCCAAGGTCCCGCCTTGGAGTTATTCAGGATAGTAAGCTCGCCTACGACAAGCATATTGATGGCATTATAATATTTTTTTTTTGAATAAAAATGGAACCGACTTCGCCACTAAAAACTTAAAAATAGGGTGATAAGGGTAAGTTCATATAATTTGAATTTGTCGCCGAATTGCCAAACACAACAACATGTTTATTGCATGGCACTGCCTTTAAATTATTTATGAACTTACCCAAGTTATTTTTAAGTTTTTAGTGGAGAAGTCGGTTCCATTTTTAATCAAAAAAAGTTTATTTTAAGCTTTTTTTCGTTGTAAAACCTACGGCACCACGATGTCTCCGACACCCTATTTAAGAGTCGTGTGAGGGTGCAATAATACGGGATTCTGGGAAATATCTACGCAATGATGTTGATGTGATCGAGGATAAATAAAGATGACCTAAACAAATGTTAAAAATCGGTTCCTACCATAGTAATAGTGTAGGGGTGCACTATGTTAGGATAATGGTTACACATTCCACACGAAGAATCACCAACACGCCAGCCAAGTGTGATAATTATGGCAAAACCCTTCGTTGTTTTCTTAAGCATTGGGGGCCATTTAGCCATGTCCTATTCAGTGGACTTTTATGGGCTGTAATGATGATGATAAGGATGATGATGATGCATGTATACAGCATTTACCTATAGCCAGAATGCATCATAAGACAATTCCACTAAGCCCAAACAATGCTAAGTTAAATTGATTTTTTACGGAGTTTCGGTGAACATCGTCATCATCGTCATCTGATGATGAAGCCAAAGGCCAACCCTAGACCTACCGGTAGGCATGCAGTTTAGTGGGACTACTACGGATTATCATTACTGCGATCAACAACACACCTGCCAAGCGTGGTGATTAAGACAAAACCCTGATAATGATGATCATGATTCTGGAAGGTAAGCAGTTCAATAGGTCTACTCTAGTGACCGTAAACACAACAAGAAAGCAGAATACGCAATTTATTTTACTTGGATGATATATTTTTTCCAGTTATTTTGAAATAAAAACCAAACAGTACCGTTTTTGATGAAATTTCTATGGAACGACCTCAGAAATATGGCCTACCAAACATAGCAAGAACCGTCAAAATCTATTTCGAATTGGCGGAGAAATCGAGTAACAAACGAAAAAAAAAACATACAGCCGAATTGAGATTCTCCTCCTTTTTTTGAAGTCGGTTAAAAAGAGCTAATAAGGCTTTAGGTTTTTTCTTTATGAACCTGCTCTCAGTTTTTTTCTGTTAAGGTTATTAAAATCTTGTATTGTGCACAAGCACCAATAATTGTATGCACAATACAAGATTTTAATAACCTTGTGTGTACGTAGCCTCCTTGAGTATTGTTCACAGGTGTGGAACCTCGATATGAAATTTACATAGATAGGATTTGAGTCTATACAGCGCAGATTTCTGCGATATCTGCAATTTAAATGCAATAGGTTTGACCGTGATTATTCAGCTAAATGTAAAAGACCACGTACTTCCCTTACAGGAGAGACGATTCATTGCTGATGTGGTACTTCTTTGTAAAATTGCACAACGAGAAATTGACTCTCCACAGCTTCTTGAAAAAATTAAAATTAGAGTCCCCAATAGACCTATTAGGCATCCTATTCATCTAAGCATTCCCTTTAGTATCACGAATTTTAGGCAAAACGCCTTTTTTAGCAGAGCAGTTGCAACATTCCACGATTTGATTCGATTTATTTGACTCAAAAGCTCAAAGAGTTAACAAACTCCTGACAAAGCGCTGGTTTGATGCGATAGAATCTTAACTCAATAATTTTTTATTAGTCAATATTATTTTTCTCCACATCTATCAGTTCCTGTCTTGATTTATTTCTGTTAAAATACTGCCTTTCGATCTATAAATTTGATGAACCGGAACCTATTCATCATCGGAATCATCGTCATTATCTGCTGGACTGTCTTTGACATCAATTTTGCAGCTCAGGCTTCTGTAAAACTCATGAGCGCTCTAATGAATAAAACATCATAAATTTAATATATCCTCCTTCTTTTAGGTTGAAATAGGAAGTTTGGAGTTGTAAGCTTTCGGTACCACATTAATCTTAATTATATCATGAGCTTTGCACTTGGCGTTTCGAAGGATAAATTCATGGTTTCAAAGACCTTATCGTCTTTTTTTTCTACAAACGCATGTGTCAAAATCACAAAAAGGGTACAACTCAATTTTAATCACTTATCACAGGAGGCACAGAAATAATCTAATTTTCGTGTTGCTTTAATGCTGATTATTTGGTTTGTATGTAATTTAGTGGTACGTGGTCAATGTGACCATTCTATGATAACATAATTTCTATTTGTTTATAATATCTTATTTATTTTCGTATCAACAAAATACAACGTGTTAACTGAGCCTCACAGCTTGGTTGGTATAATAGTAGCTCTGCCTCTTCATACTTATCTCTGTGCTCTTTAATTTTTACGATCAATTTCACGTCATTCGCTACGAAAAATATTATGTAACATTTTTTCAACATGTCAAAAATAATAATGTTTTAAATATGAATATACGTTTCATAGTAGTTTACGTTTTATTTAATTTCTCTCACTCCTAATCTCTCTGGTTCAGAAAGACTTGCGCTTGGCAGAGAACTTATATTGTGGTCTGTAGTGGGGATGGTTGAGTGCGCAATTACGTGCATATGTACATTAAAATGCAGCTTTGTTCCGAATAAAAAAGTTTTCAGTCAGCAACTTAAATGTGAGGCTTGACATAGACAAAACCCTCTCGGCTTGCGTGAAACATTTTTGGAACGAGTGCTGCATTCATTTTATCAAATCTAAAACTCTGGTATCAAAACTATAACTATATATTTTTTTTAATTACTTGATATTGTCTTTTGGTTCTTGCATTACTTACAAGTAGTTTTTATGAAATACGAGAGCGTATATCGTTTAAAATAATGACATCTAATTATATAGGTTTTATTAGGTCCTTACATATGAAATTGGCGTTTTGTATGGGAGGAACATAAAGGCAATTTTTTCATATTAAAATATATTTTATTAATCAAAGTATGTACCATTGCTATCTATACACTTTTGCCATCTTATAGGTAGTTCATTGATCCCTTTACTAAAAAAACCATTCGGACGGGAATCAATGAAATCTTTGAAAGCGGTTTGGACTGCCTCATCGGAATTGAATTTTTTTCCATGCAAGAAGTTATCCAAATTTCGAAAAAATGGTAATCTGTTGGAGCAAGGTCCGGAGAGTACGGTGGATGTCTTAGACATTCCAATTGAAGCTCCTCTAATTTGGTAGTCGTCTGTTGGGCCGTGTGTGGTCTAGCGTTGTCTTGAAGCAGCAGTGGCGTAGAGCGATTGAAAAGTCTCGGTTGTTTAACAGCGAGCTTTTCCATCATGGTTTGCAGTTGCTAACAATAGACATCAGCCGTAATCGTCTGACCAGATTTAAGAAAGCTATAGTGTACGACACCGGCACTAGTCCACCAAACGCTTACAAGTAACTTTTTTTGAGTCAATTTTCGCTTGGGGCAAGATTTTGCTGGTTCACCAGGGTTCAGCCATTGCGATGAGCGTTTACGATTATCGTACAGGATCCACTTTTCATCACATGTAATGATCCGATTTAAAATTCCTTCATTATTGTGCCGGTTGAGTAATGTAACGGAGCAGTCGACGCGCGTTTGTCAGTTTGCTTCACTCAATTCATGAGGTACCCACCTTTCAAGCTTTTTCACCTTCCCAATTTGCTTCAAGTGGATTAAAACGGTTTTGTCACTAACACCGCAGCCTGCAGCTAACTGTGATGTGGTTTGCGATGGATCTGCTTCCACAATAGCCTTCAATTCATCATTATCGACCTTGGTCTCCGGCCGTCCACGGGGCTTGTTCTGCAGGTCGAAATTTCCAGAACGAAAGCGTTGAAAGCAAAAACGCACCGTGTTTTCTTTTGCGACACCACCACCATACACATCATTAATCCTTCGAGCCGTTTCTGCAGCACTGGTGCCACGGTGGAACTCGTACTCGTAAATAATGCGATATTTTAAGTTTTCCATTTTGTGAAATGAGTGACGCAGAAAAAAAAAGTAAAAGAGAAAAAAACAAATGAATTACGGTTTTCAAAACACAAATGCATGAGTAAATAGCTTTTAAATTTGAATTTGGAATTCCTAACCAAAGAGGAGATATTTAAGATCAAAGTGGCCAGTACGACAAAACGCCAATTTCATATGTAAGGACCTAATAGTACAAAATGTATTTTGTCAGCAAACTATTATTATAAGCTTGGATCTCTCTTGCTTACCCCACAGAAAACGAAATGAGATTTTACATCACTGACATTAAATATTACCTATCTTATGCAAAGTTTATTGTTCGTGGCATCATCGCAGTAAAGACTTTATTTAAATACCTAGAGCAGATGGACTTATTGACCCACCCGTTTATGTCATTCATTTACGCCCATCGCCTGCTAAAATCTCCTAGTGGAAACTAGGAGATTTTAGCAGGCGATGGGCGGGCAGCAGCTACAATCCATCTAAGAACCTACCCGACACTAATACTGTAAACACCAACTCACATAAGCGTGGTGATGATAGCAAATACCCCCCAATTGCTTTTGATGGGATATGGGCAATATACTCTTTAGTACGAAACACAAATACTGCCATCATCAACTCGCCTGTCAATTTGTAACGCCAGCTTTGGTCAGTTTTTTTATCCGGACACTTTAGGTTTCAATTATTTATGTAGATAAAGTTGGTCTTCGCATATCTCCTAGTATAGGTACCTCTGCTAACCGGTCCTGGATGTCATTAGAAATTGGAAAAGCGGAATCCCTTGGTGTTGGACCAAGGTATTTAACCAGCAGATAACAGCATCTATCCTAGTACCTACCTACCTACCTACCTAGCACCGACACTGTGACCACCAACTCACCTGCCAAGTATAGTGGCAATGCTGAATCCCCCATTTTTCTTGTTTAGGTAAAGCAGCAATATTCATTTATGTACTAAATATACAAATAAATAGACTTACTTTTTACCCTTCGAGGATTCACCTCTGATCACTACTCAGAGCGTGGATCTTATGATTACTTACTATGTATCCCAACACTTTGGTTACCGAATTGCTTGCCAAGCGTGACCCATGTCATGCAGCGGTACTTTTTTGGGCTATGATTATGACACGAAAACCTAAAAACGACATCACAACAAAAATTGCTCATAATAGTACTATCCTAGTACCGTTTACGTATCGTAGTAGCAATGACTGTCGTTTTGTTCAGAGTAAGGCCAGTGCACGGTCTAGTAAAAAAAATAGTTTTAAATACCTTTGCCCACCGAATCAGTAGCACCACCTTGCAGTAGTAATGAAATGATATGAGATAATGACAGGAGTATGGAATATGCCAGGCGACCAGGAGGTGGGGAGTAGTATGTATATCTAGGAACTTAACGACATCAGTACGACTAACAACCCGCCTGCCCAGCATGGTGATTATGACAAACTTTTTTCGTTAACGATAAAGATGATGATGATGATGATGATGATACTGGCAAACCTATATAATGAGGGATACGGGCAGGAAAATAACTGTTGATGTTGATAATGATGATGATAAACTAACATTTATTTATGGATTGCAACTACCTTCAGAAGAATATACCGTGATGTTCCGTAGCCAAGCGTATACACAACATTACACAGCAACTCTAATTTTTTCATGATCAATATTCGTAAAAGGTAGGTAATAACTATACTTTTTACAACTACAAATAATACATTTTTAGTTAAACCCATCACTCGTTATCAACGTTTCGCATAATCTTCTAAATATATATAACTCAAAGGTGACTGACTGACTGACATAGTGATCTATCAACGCACAGCCCAAACCACTGGACGGATCGGGCTGAAAGGCATGCAGATAGATGTCATGACGTAGGCATCCGCTAAGAAAGGATTTTGATTAATTTTACCCCCAAGGGGATAAAAAAGAGGATGAAAGTTTGTATGAAACTTTGTAACGGGCTGAGACTTTGCATGCATAAAGCTACTATGACGTAGGCATCCCCTAAGATAGGATTTTGAGATTTTCGGTTAGACTTTTTTAAAATGGCTAAAAAAAATCTGAACGTTAGTGGAGAAGTTGAAGAATGTACTGTCGTTTTTAAGTTTTGTAGGCCCTAATTTTTTACACACGCTAAACAAAGGTAAAGCCGCAAAAACTATACCTAATTAATAATAATACTTCTTAACGCGAGCGAAGCCGCGAGCAAAAGCTAGTTATGCATAAAAGAAGTGTGTTTCCAATACACGCGTCACGCCAAAAACGTGTCTTTGACCACGCTAATCTCCGGAAGTACTGGGAGCGTACTATGAGCCTATAGCGAACCGTTCAATTTTCAGGCAGTTCATCAGCAGGCCTGCTTTTGCACGGCTAAAATCGTACCATGAATGCTAGAAAGGTGAACGACTTTCTCATTAAGGTGTAGTAAGGTGAAGTTTAGGTACGTTTGGCCGGAGCTCCTCCCGGGGAGGATGACGGCGGCAGGTTGCCACTCGGCTCTCGTCTCGTGTCGCGCGCTAACCGCGTGCGTCGTCGTCACCGTGCTAAATTTTAATGATTTTTGGATCGAATATAATATAATAATTTAATTAATATAATATAATAATGATTATGATATCGAAACATAATAATTCGTATAAAATATACTGTTATGTATTGTATACGGGTGTGAAAATAAAATAAAATTTCCGACAGATATTGAATGGTAAGCTATTTTTATATTCAAACCATCACATAAAAGCCTGCCTACTCTGTAACTTTATGTAGTTTTTTATGTACCTTATGTAGTACCTAGCGACATTATATGAAATATATTTACATACATCCAAGTACATACACATTTTAGGAGGTCCAATGGAATGAATAATTGTGTGTGAAATTGTATTATTTAGTTGCCTACCAACTAAGTCAATAGTTTTTTACCTGCCTAGTTTCTTATTTATGTAGATTTTCGTATTTTGTTTTAAATTGAATAGGTAGTAAGTACGTACACCTACCTACCACCGTTTCATTTACCTTCGTTTCAAGCCGCGCGGATCAACTGAACAGGTCTGACTGACTGATATATCAACACACAGCCTAAGCCGCTGGTCCTAGAGACATGAAATTTGGAGGGTATGTATGTCGGGAGTGCAAACGCTCACTAAGAAAGGAATTTTGAAAATACACACCCCAAGGGGGTTAATAATGGGGTTAACATTTTCTAGTGGAATGTTTGCATATGTCTGAAATCTCACAGGATAGGCACTTGATAATTTGTATGTAGATTGCCCGTATGAAATCAACAATGGCATGTTTTAGGGTTCAATATTTAAGGCAAAATTATATATTTTAAACTGTTACTGGAAGCAGGTTGAAATGTACAGACCTGACAAATAATAAACAAAAATTAAACATAAAAGGGGCACTCATACAAGAAACGCTTTTATAAATGATTATTTCCTACCTTTATCAAACTCGGTGTGCATTTAGTGCTTACAATAAGGTCAATAAATAAATAAATAATAAAAACTGGCCAAGCGTGAGTCGGACCCGCACTAAGACTGAACAATAAAACTGATTTTATTGCCTAGAAATCTGGGTCGGAGCCCTCAGTGTGTGTGTCCCACTCGCACTTGGCTGTTCTGACAATTCAGGCACAGCCTCTGTAGGCTAGTAGGTCCTAGACTTACCAATTTTCTAGATTTATAAATCCCAGTCATTCTCCTTGCGCCTATTTTAAAAAACCATTACGCGGACGTAGTCGCTTGTAAAAGCTAGTTATCTATGTGTGGTTTGATTAATACTGGCGCGAAAATATAAAAATTGTGGTGAATCAACATACAAATACAACAATTTCGTAAGTACCTTTCTATGCAAGAAAATTTTATTTAATCATTTTTTTTTTAATTCAATGTCGCTCACAGAACCTCAGTGAAACAAGACATCGCGTTTCTTTAACCCAGCTGCTTCATCTGTGGGAGTTCTTGAACAAACACAGAGAAATTGCAGTTGGGTATAACAAATCCAACCAAGCCCGGGGGCCCGGGACCATTTTAAGTTTACCTATATCCATTGATAAATTCCCTTTCATCCATTTCAAATTTCTGTTTTCAGCGCGATATACTGTCTCCAGGTAGGTATTCAAATAATTGATACTCGTTACACATCTACAAAAATGAAAACGAAGTTCTTAATAATTTGTTATACCTACCATCTACTTCAAATGTAAGTGGTTCTATATCAATCAAAGCTCAAAGGTAGGTACCGCGATTACAAAATGAGTCCTTGGTCAAAAAAGTCACTCAAGCGTAACTACAAATTAATATCCCACGTCATAAACTCTTAACTTTGAGTTGCACAAAAAAATACTTCACAAAAAATATGTAATAGCCAATTAATAGGGGTTATTAGATGGTTGTAAAGCACTAATATTTACAAAGCAATGTTGATAAAACTCGTAAATAGTAACTTTTTCAAGTTGTCCTTATTTGACATTCAGAGACGCTCAACAAAATGCTGTCAGTTACGACGCCATGGTACAAAACTCGGTACAAAAAAAGGTGAATGGTTTTTCAAAAGAGACCGGCAACAAGATGGCCACTGCCCAGCTTTGATGATGTCATTTTGCAAAAAAGCAGGTCAGTTCAACTTTTGTCCTGCTTTAAGAGCTGATAGTAAGCCACCTGAACCGATTTCAATAAATTTTCAAATGGTAGATTGTGTAATAATAGGTCTTCACCAATGAATTTGCCGTTTGTAGTACTGTAAGCTGAGTCTGAACTGTTTTGTAAAATCGCGTTAACGAGACGATCAAGTAGGTATATCGAGTTACGCCAAACGCATCGTCAACGTAAAATGTACGAGTGTAAACGTCAATATACTCTACTATTTTAGTTACGTTTACTCAAAACGTTTTCGAAAAAAAATACGATCTTTGCTTGGGGATTGCATAGATCTATAGCGTACCAGATGTGGCAATTCCAAGGGAAATGTATGGAGATTTTCAAAGGAATGTCAATGCCACTTCTATATCGACCGATTCTTACTTAGATCTGTGTCGAGCTCTAAATAATTTGAAATTTTCAATGGCCAAGCACGAGTTTTGCTCTTATTTTCCAGGCCAAGCACGAGTGCATTTTTTTTATGACGTAGACGTTTTGGGTTCCCTTGCTTAGGGGACCTTTCGGACCTTCCTTTCTTTTTTGACGCATGGGGCCCGAGCGCAGCGAGGGACGATTGAGGAACCACGACATTAGGGACAATCGAGGTATAGGGTGGCGAAAAATATTCCTGGACATTTTTTTTATTATATTTATATATTTGTAGCATATGTATCACGGAAACCATTCTCGGAGAGGTCTTTCGTAAGGTCAAATTTGTTTCCGCAACAAATTCTGTACATATTCTGTGCGAATATTCCTCATTCTATCACTTTCATCTTGAGCATGAGCCACCTTATCCATTCTACTCGCAAAATATTGACGTGAGTGAATAAATATATCCATTTTCGCACAATAATAGTCAAGACAATCACGGTTCCTCCTCACTTAGAAATTTCAAGTGAACGACGTAACTACAAAGTTAATGTAATTTACACGATAAATGTCAAAATTGGTCGTTTACACTCGCAAAACTGACAAAAGATAAAGTTAACTATCAAATTTATGTTTACGCAACTTTAAAAGTAATGGTAAAAGATTCCAACTCGCAAAAAAGTTTTCTCGATAGAAAATAAAATTAACTATAAAGTATCCAGTATGGATGTTCGCATTCAGCTTGCTGGTCATTTCAAATAAAATCTTTTTCTGAACGTCTATGAATTCTGATTTGAAATTAATTTTATTTATAAAACATAATATTCTAATTTCAAAATCAGTCTGTTGTTTACTGATTAGCATTATTTTTTCATCCCATTTGGGTCTTTTTTGTTTGAGTACCGAAGGGGTAGCAACGCGGCACAAACGGCACGCAATATTAACGACGTATACGGAGAGAGCACTACAACGGAACGCACAACCCGTTATTGGTTTACCTCCGTGCTGGAAATTTCGTCCTGAAAAATGCACCCCGTGGTCGTCTTGCCGACTTTGGTCTATAATGACGAATTAAAGGCGATTTTGGAAGCTAATGATACTCAGTTTATTGTCGAAGTCGTTAGCAGCAGCTTTCGAAGTTATCATCAAAACAAGCTTGATCCATTTGCGATAAATTGACAAGGTAAAAAGCTTGAAAAATGGGTGCCCCACGAACATAATGAACGCCAGCGCAAGGTGCGCGTTTAGGCCTGCCTTGCGCTGCTCAAAAGGCACAGAAACGAAGGAATTTTTAATCGCATTGTTACCTGCGATGAAGCGTAAGTGCTTATCGAGTTGATTAGATACTGGTTCAGCACCTAAAAAATGCCCTAAACGAAAAATTACACCTAAAAAAGTGATGGTCACAGTTTGGTGGTCTACCGATGTGATTCATCACAGCTTCTCACCAAACGGGATGAGCATTACTGCAGATATGTACTGTGAAGAACTGAATACAATGATGGAGGAACTCGCACAACGCCAACCAGCTTTGGTGAATCGATCATCCCCGTTACTGCTGCACGACAACGCGCGACCTCACACCGCACAACAGACCGTCTCCACGCTACAAGAGCTGGGGCTGGAAGCTCTTCGTCATCCGCCTTACTCACTTGACATTGCGCGCCTATCGTCATCTACTTTTTCCAAAATTTGGACAACTTTTTAACGGGAAAAAAAAACAAAATCCGGGAGGCAGTACAAAATGCCTTCGAAGAGTTTGTTGCCGTCCAGCAGACTTTTCAAAAAGGGCATCGATAAATTGCCACTGCGCTGGCAAAGAGGCGTCGACTGCATGGACGAATACTTTGACTGACGGAAATAAATAAGATCTAAAAAATGAATGGCAATTTCATAGGTAATAAACCTAATAATATATTTTTTGAGAAGTGTTGTAGCATCTGTAAATTTTCTATTGTTGACTAAAAAAAAATCTATTATTATTAAATTGGCAACGTTTCAAGCGTCAATTTCTCTGAGAGGCTGATAAAGCTTCTAAAAACCGCAAATGCCATCTTAAGAAAAATGGCAAGTATGCTATGGAAATGTGTATTTATAGAGCCTGGAACTCGTTTAATTAAAAGGGAATCTAGTCGTCTTGTGCAGTAATCCCCTGTTTGCTCCCAGCTGCACAGCGTAGGTATCGACCGAGCAAACTGGGCGGGCTACTATACGAACGGCCGCCAGACACACGTCACGTATATTTCATGAACTTTTGATTCCTAAGCAAGATCATTAAAATTACATAGATACATAAAATACTTAATTGTACTAATAAATAAAAGATCTTGGGCGAACTTAACGCTACGAAATATTTTCTTCTAGATAATGTGTAGAATGTAGTGGGTGGTAGTGCTACTTAACGGGAGATATTTTTTTTCTTGAAGTAGCAATCACAACGTGACTGTCAAAATATTTTATTCAGTAAGTTTTAGTGACCATTTTGAAATCTACCGCCTGTTCGGAATCATGATCAGCACACCAAGAGTAAGGTAAGAAACTCGGGCCAGTTAGTTTTTTGATGATCCATCCATTCAAAAGATAAGTAAACAGATAATAGCTCTTAACGGGCTACAGTACCTCAGATTAGCAACTCAACGCAACTTCTAGTTTCGAACTAAGATATAGTAATAATAAAGGACATTGCTGTGCGCTCAACCACGGCGCTTATGACCACCAGATGACAGAAATATGCGCGTATTACTACGTTTTGTTTTTTTACGGTAAAACAAATATGAATCTGAAAATCTAAAACACAGATCGTCTGCTGTATATTGTGTTAATTTACTGTACAAAGTTTCAACCCCTAATAGGGGGTAGTTATTGAATGGCGAACATTTTCGGTACAAATTAGAGTCAACTTTGGTTTTTTTTTCTATGGAGAAAATTTTATGTATTCGTGTTTTTGCACAAGCGTTCTAGCATCTATCCTGAACTACAACATACATTAATTTCAAAGTAAATGCTACAGTATTGTGGAAGATATGATCGCTGAAGCTAAGCCATTTCACATATCATAGACTCTTAACCACAAACTAAATGCTTGGACTTGCAAGTATGTTACAGTTGTCCGCACGTGTGGAAGTCGCCTAATGTTTGCAGACCCACTCACATCATCTTATGTGGTAATTAAGCTCGATTTGATCTTAGTATCTTGATGTTCTGGACTGGAAATGCGCTAAGGTTGTTTATTGCTTGCTGTGCGATTTATCGTTTATATTTTACGTCAACATATTCATCTGGTTGTTCTAAATATTGCCTTGTCATAGGGTAGTGAATTTTCAATTCAAAATTATTGGTAACATATAATAAACCGCAATATCACTCTTAGTGTCTAGATAGGAGCTTTTGTTGAATCAGACTCAAAACTTTTAGTACACCTGGTGGGTAATTGTTACAATGACTGCTCAGTTGTAGGTTGCAGGCAGAATAATGTATGTGTCTGTAAGCGGTACCTGCCGCTTAGCTCCACTCTACCGTTTATTCCCGCTTGTTCTTGACAAGCTTGCGCTTTATTTTCGTTTTCTTTGTATGCCTAACTGGAAAAATTAGTAATCTCCACGTCTGGTAGATGGGTTGAAAATAAACTATACAGGGTGACATGGTCTACTCGTGACCATGGAGCGTGAAACCGCTTCGAAATATCGAGGTAAAATTACATATTACCGTGGTAATAAACCCGAAATGTTTGACAATTTAAATGTAGTGAATAACCATGAAAACCTAAAAACTTATATACAGGGTGAGTTTTTTTTCAGGGCAACTGAGGCCAAGTCTGAACCCGTAAGAGTTATCGAAAAGACATGTAGTAGTAAGTAGTTAGTATGTAGGAGTTACGTGCTCGATTACAAAAGGATAAGTTCTGCATTTTTTTGCAGAACTTATTTTTTCTGCATAGTTTGGATTTCACGTGAGGTTGGGTTAATATCTTAGATTATTTATATGGTTGGATTTATGGGCAAAAATTCGTAAACTATCCAAAATTCTGATACATTTTTTTTTATTTGGTAAAATGACAACTCAGACAGGCTTTTTTGCTTTGCAATATTAAGCGCGTACTTTGTTTGAATGCAGTTTTTCCATGAAGCTACTTATCCAAATTTAATCAAGAAATAATATGCATTCAAAGCAACCACGATAACAAAAAAAACTTGCTACAGTTGCAAGTTTTTTCTGTCAGCGTGGCTACACAGGTCATTGGAAAATTAAAATGACTTTCTTCCTGTAACGAAAATAAAATACTGGCTTTGGAATTATTTTGATCTAGAGTAGCAATTTAATAATTTGTCGCCGCCAACCTCAGGGGTTTTTTGTTCCCTCCCGTAAAATGTTTCACTTAATAAAAGTCAATGGTTAAAGCTCTTACCCCTGCTACCTCTCCATATAGATTTAGGTTTTATTTTGTAGGTATGTAGGTATGTATTTGTAATAAATTACATAATTATTATCTGTTTCTCTTTTATCTCTCATAAAATTGATGATCCGAATTTATCATTATATCAATCCATAATAATCGAAATTCCGAAATTGTTATATCATAATCGACATAATCCCGAATATTCAAAAGTGATAAACACTTTATCCATAGTTGGGTTTATCATAACAGTCATGTTGTATAAAAAATAATGAATTCTAAAATGCAATCAATGCAAGCAGCATGCAAGAAGCATGCAAGCAGCATGCAATGTTTTCTGGGACGAGCTCCCGCCAGAAAGCTCGCTCGTCACCCCTGAGAATCACTTCACCCACTCAACCTACGCTATGCTACGGAGGTCAGCGGCTCGCTTCGCTCGCCACCGTTCCCCTTCGCCTCGCTAGGTTTCACGGGCTCGCTCCTCTCAGGATCTTCTTTGCGAGCTTCTGGCTCCGCCTTATTTATATACACACCCCAATGTCACGCACAAGACCAGGTAGAGTCGGGGTTGGCCGTGTCGGTTCTGTCATTTGATCCCTACGGAGGTCAGCGGTTTGCTTCGCTCGCCACCTCCCCCTTCGCTGCGCTTTTTTTCACGAGCTTGCTCCACTCAGAACCTTCTATTTGAGCTTCTAACTCCGGTCCCACCGTGTCGGTTCTGTCATTCATTTTGAACGAAATCAATTGCAAGTATATCAAACAGTCATGATGAGCTCGTAAATAAAAACTATGAAAATGTAGATCTGTCACCTAAGTTTACTTGTAATTCGTAATACAAACAAATAGGTTACATATTCGAACAAATGAATAAAGTAAGCGCGGCCCGCACTCTGCCGTTCCTAGAAAAGTAAGACAATAAACAACACATGATATATTGTATAGTTCATTAGATTTACCGTAAAACTATGAATTGCTTTTTGTTTATCTCTCGTCAACAAGAATGTTATCGAACTAATGAATAAAGTAAGCGCGGCCCGCACTCTGCCGGTCCTCTAGAACAATAGCCACCGCATACTACGGGCTTCACCCGAGTATGCTTGCGGATTTAATGTTTAGAATTTACGTGTAATATATAGTGTGTAAATGTGTAACACGTAGATACTGTAGAAGGGGGTTATTTAATGGTAGTTAATGTAGGTTCCCTAGAACGGTCTTATGTATTGAATGGCGAACATGTTTCAATAACAAATTGGAGTACTTTGGCTTTTTTTTCTATCAAGAAAATTTTATGCAATCGTGTTTTTGCAGCACGTTCTAGCATCAATCCTGAACTATAACATATATACATTGCAAAGTAAATGCTACCGTATTGTGGAAGATATGATCGCTGAAGCTAAGCCATTTCATGTATCATCGACTCTTAAATTAGGCTTCAACAAGATTTTACGATACCAAGCACTTTTTGCTTGTAACGATGCTAGAAAAAAATATTTGGGTTTATATTTACTCAGCTGTGATTGGTTTAAATTATGTTAGCTGATCTGTTTAATTAATCTTAATGACCTAATGATCAAGGAACACTGTCGTATTTCTATCGGCGGATCCCAAACATAAGTTAAGTAGGTACCTACCTAGTTATCTTTGTACCTTTGATAACCATTTTAATTAAACTTTGATTTGTAGCTAAGCCTTTATAGTACCACATTATGTCTTGGGAAAAGTATATCCACGGTATATTTAATGAGGTACATTTATTTATTTAGTTAAAGAACACTATTATTACAGGGGCAACTAATGCAATTGTGAACCTACTTGGTCACATTAATATTAATACCTACCTATATAATATTTTAAAAAAAAATACCTACAATTATACATGACAATTCATTATAATCATACATTATCTCATAACATCATAATTATTACATAAAACCTAAACTATATCAATTCGTCAATAAAAACTAAACCATATCAAATCTAATGACAATAACATGGAATAAATGAAACGGTCCTATGATATTCACTCAGAGAGCAGCAAAAAAGAGAGATTCTCTCCGCTAATAGATTGAGCGTGTGGATGCAGCGCGTTAAATGCGCCATATTAAGGAGGTTGGTACTTCCTCTTGGAACAGCTAATAGGGCCGGTATCCTCAAGAAAAATATATATGCAAGTAGTTAAACATTTGGTGTTTTGTTGCTTTTGGCGACTTAGGTCTATCAGGAATAACGACTCGGTATAAAAATGACTAGAACGTGATATTGTCAAGAAAGAAAATTGGAGACGTATATTATTAACTAAGTATAAAAATGCCGATATCAAATAAAAGTCGAAGGTGATTGTTACCTAAGTATAAAAATGCCGACATTTAAAAAACTCCACGATGATTATTACTCAGGTATAAAAATGACGTCAGTTTACTTCAGTCATCATTTAGATTTACGATCAAGTGTACATACTTATAATGTAGTCCCAATAGTTTATGGTTTGCTGCCAAATAAGAGTGAAAATACGTACATACGGTTCTTTACCTTATTGAAAGATAAATTGGGCATGAATATAAAAGAGTTCAAGTGCGATTTCGAAGTTGCAGTAATGAATGCCGTGATGAACGTTTTCCCAGAAGCGGAGATATTTGGCTGATTTTTCCATTTTCAAAAGGCTATAAGGAAGAAGGCCGAAAATATTGGACTCCACTTTGATACCAGAGAAGGAAGGAAACTGATCCAATTAATCAGTAATTTACCTCTCATACTTGCGGAGAATATGTGGGAAGGATGGATTTCAATCCTCAACACTGTTCAAGAGAATAATGAATTAAAGCAATTCAAAAACTATTTTTTGAAGTATTGGATGAACAAGTATCCATTGCACATTTTAAGTTGCTCTACTAACAGACATAAAACGACGAACGTAGTTGAAGGGTGGCACAGGAGGCTGAATACGAAAATCCCTAAGCGGCCAACTCTGTTTCGTTTTATCAAAAAAAATAAAAAAGAAGCTATACATTTCGATTACAAAATAAAGAATAGCTTGTTTTTTTCGGAAAAGAAAAACAGAAGGAATAGTGACATCCTTTTTGATAAGACCTATAAAAAATATTTAGATCAAGTACAGCGAAAGGAAATGTCACCACTTCAGCTTATCCATGAAGTTATAGATTTCAGGCGAAAATATATGTAGATTAGGTACTAAATACACGTACATGAGTTTTTTTTTACTAGTTAAGCAGAGTTAAAGTTATTTTAAAATTTATTTCGTTTTAAGGCAAAATAAAAGAATGTTTTTATGGAACAACGCAGTTTCATTTCAGTTTTTTTAGGTATTCTTGACATTTTTATACTTAGACGTTCTGGATCATAATCTTGCCAAAATAATATGTTTACATTTTTAAATGTCGGCATTTCTATACTTATACTTTCTGGGTTATAGACATTTTTACATATTGACATTTGTAAATATCGTCATTTCTATATCTCGGCATAAATAGCCTTCAACAATTATATTTTATAAATTCGACATTTTTATACCTATTCATTATTCCTGATAGACCTAAGTCGCCAAAAGCGTTTTGTTTATGTATATTTATATCACCATGTTAGTCAACTTTGGTAACGAAGCCTAGTGTGAAAAAGTAATATATACCAACAAGGTTTTGGGATATCTATTTTGTAAATTTGAAAGTTAATTCTTATATAACTATTTAGGGTTTTCTACTCTATCTCTCACATGCGCATGTGAGTAGGAAACCCTAACTAGGGAAGCCCATGATTTTCATGAATACGAAATTGTATTTGCTAAAATCATAATACAAATAGTTTAATGCAGAACAATACTCTTCATCCCCCATTATATCGTGGCGGATCCACCATTCCACCCTCCGCCCGGTGGCATGGTGGGTATTTTAAACTAAAACGATACAACCAGCTAATACTGTTTGTATTTTACTTACAGTTTAATTTATTTGTCACTCTTGTAGGTGACTGCGCGGTCATAGTGGAGGATGGAAGTCCTCCTCCATCCTCCACTACAACCTCCACTATAACCTCCTGGTTAAGTGAATTATCAATTGGCCAACATGCGACATTATGAGATTAAAATCTGTCCAATTCGAGCGATTCATTAAAGTTAAAGCTTTTTCCCTGATAAAACAACAGTCGATTACCATGTGACATGAATCATTGAGTTGCATTCACTTCATTATACTGACCGGAGAGACAATAATGGTATTCGTTTGTTGAAATGTTATCTGTTTTAGTGACAGTAGACCCAAAACTGTTTGGCTCGGCATAGATTTATCAAGTTTATATTTACCTGGTCGTAATATTACGATGGTAAAATAAATGGGTTAAAAACCTTGCAGTTAAATTTTAGACCAGCCAGTTCATTTGGTCATTTAGCCAAACCGGTTGAGCTGAAATTCGGAACACATGCCTGAGTAGGTATTTTAGATGACATCATAATTGTCATGTCGTCTGTCAGCTGATCAGATAATGGAATCAAGAGCCATTCAACGGATTATTAAGGATAAATTGTTTTTGACGAGCTCGGCAAATTTAAATATCTAAACATTGTATTTCAAAAACATTTTTCACGATCTCAGATCCAGACGTCCCGGGTTCAATCCCCAGGGGGAGTACAATATTGTGCTTGGTTTGTTTGGTGGAAGGACTTTGTTTAAGTCCGTCTGGCTAGCTCTTCTTCTATCTTACCTACTTCTATCGACATAACAACAGTTCTAGAATTGTTGTGTTCTGGCATTTAGTGGTAAGATAGCCAGTTCTTCAATTTGTTGAGAATTCCGGGTGAAGTGCGTTTCCACCTTCGGCCTTATCTTAGCTTGTAACCAGGTGAGATGAAAGTCAAGTGCTTACCAGTATCGCAATAATAAAAAATATCATGAAGTACCTAGTCTATACGTAGTGGCAAATTTCACGATTGAAAAAAACTGTGTTTTGTGGCTACAATTAGGCAGAAACCAAACAGCTCGTAACTGAAGCTAAGAAAATATCTTTACAACAGAATTGTATTCCAAACTCGATATTTGAATACCTATAAACTAGTTGTTTTTTTTATCTATTTGATGGGTTAGCTTTTGACTTCTTGGCTCATCTAGCTCAGACCAGAGCAAAGACGAAGACCTGCTACGATGTAAGGGCTTTACCAAAAAAACACTGGCTCTCCCGCGAACTGACTTAGCATGACAAATCGTGTGGCGCATCAGGAGACGCAGCCTTCGTCAAGACGAGCCTGGTCGCTAGGCAGGTGGAACCTATACTGGTCTTATCACCAGTGCTGTGATGATTCAGCAAGCTAGCAGAAACCAGCGATTCCATCGCACGTAGCCCCTGGGAAGTAGATCACACGGATTACACGCATAATGACACAATTAGGTGGTCAAACGCACCTCTCCCAGACTATACCTTCTTTACAATCAAACTTTAACTCAAAGTCAATGAATTTGTAATAATGTTGTTGTATAAGTGGATTTAATCCGGCACGCTCTGCAAAGATAATATTAACGTGAATGTTTCATGAACGAGCAAGGCCGTATGAATTAATTCAGCGAACCCGTAAGTTGGGGCTAGCGTCTCTGTGTCAAGGTTCAGCGCTGTTTCCGGCGACTATATATAGTTGTCCCCAGAGGGCCCGGTAATAAACATGAGCCCCTCTCTGGCCTCAAGTGGATGTCGTAAGAGGGGATAAAACATAACACCAGGATATTAGTAATTATTGGTTCGAATTTGCTTACGTGCCCACTTGTCTAATAACCTGATTAAATTTTACTTAGTCTATCCAGAGTGGTTTTGCCCTACCTTGTTATTTACTCCTTATATGAAGTACAGTCGTCAGATAGACCTGATAACACACAAATTTACTGTCCCCTTGTAAAAATCTCATTTTACTATCGATCAACCTATTGGCACGTAAACACTGCTCTTCTTCTAAATCTTAACCAAACCTTCAAAAGTTTAAAGGAGGTAGATATTTTGCGTATGTCACACGCATAAATCAATTTGTTGGCGCACTAAATCCGTTTGTATTAGTGATAAATCTCGAGTGTATGCTCAAACCATCGCTGAGATAGTGGCGTCCGCGATCAAAAGGGTCGCTTTTCTGTTCGAAGGAGCTCAGGGCCTACGTTAATTTTATACGAATTCAAATATTCAATTTCACACAGAGTTTCCTAGCTGCAAACAAAACAAAGCAAAACTATTTCTATCTAGTTCCCAATTGTTTTTATTGTTGATGTTAAGTGTAAATATATTCTGTTATATTCATTACACACATGTTTGACATGGGTGGGCCTCGCAGACAGAAGGCAGTAATTTACGTAGCTCGTATTTTAATGATAAATCTACTCGCGGATTTGCCCGTGCGGGTATTAAAAATAATCCTTTAGTGGTAATATTTTCAAAATCGGTTTAGAAACTGAATGAAATGTAACCAGAGACACTTAAACGTGACAGACGATGCACATACGAGGACTTTTGTGTCTCTTGTGTCTTTAGCGCATTATCAATATAAGAAGCCACTGGTTGGTCTAGACATATATAAATATAACAATAGTAATAGCAAGCAAGCTAGCCATTCTTTTAGTTACTCCACTTGTTATAGACGTGACCTTCGGCCGGCAACGATTCGCGTCCGGGGTCTGGGGGTGCGAAGCACGTCGCAACTTCCTAACTCTCATTAACTTCTTTGAAGTCCCGCCTCGACAACTTCCTTAGCTGTTCCTCACCAACAATTATCGAGGGATTACTTCTGCCTCATTATTGTGCGAAAAGCGCGAGCTGCTCGTATCGTTACAGCGTTTCCGATTCAATGAAGCCCAAGGAGCGCGCGATGCTAATTGATTGTATCTTGTGAGCGTACTGGAAGAAGGTAAGATATACCAAAATACCTACGTATTTTTAGTAGACCGAATTCAAACCTCAACAAGTCAACTACGCATTAGAGTCATCCGTAGTCTATATAATATTCATTCAATAAAAATATGAATATACAGACTCCGTTTTGGTAGTTTTTATTAGATAATTATAAGAACTCGATTTGTTTTTTTCCTACTGCTTCATCCCAATAGTCATATTTTTTTTTTTATTGATAATAGTCTAGCGTTTCACCACCAGCTTACATGTAAAACAAGTAAAGATGTGGCCTAAGATGGAGCACGCTTTCTAAAAGGAATCTATTTACTCTGGACTTGAAGACTCCAAGAACAATCTTGGTGCGGAAAAACAGACGAAGGCAAGGAATTCCATTCTTTACCAGTATTAATGAAAAAGGTAGAGGCGAAACGATGTGTTCGGCACAATGGAACATTTACAAGGTAGGGTCTGTAGCGAGCCGTACGTCTGCTAGTCCGGTGGTGGACAGGGGATGGAGGGATTAGGTCAAAGATATCGTGCGCACACTCGCCGAAGTGGAATTTATAGAACACAATAACAAAATAATAAATATAAGTAAAATATCCATTCCGATAATCCAAAATTGATTTTCCCTACCTGTGAGGATAGACCAGTAGGTATATATGGAACAAGCTAAAAAAGGCGTAAGCATTTGTACCAGAGTATGAGCTACCATGGACATTTTCGGGCTCCAATTTATCAATGTTTATAGTTGGTGGTAAGCCTTTGTTTAGGTCTGCCTGGCTAGCTACCACGATATATATCGCTGTAGCAACTCCTCAGAGTTGAGGATTTCGGGCGAAGAGTGCTTCTACCCTCGGCCTTATCATAACTTGAAAATCAGATGAGATGAAGGCCAAGCACTACCCCATCGTACAATAAATATAAAATAAAAAAAAATGTGTTAAATTTCGTTGCGAAAGCTTGTGGTACCTTGATCAATAAATGTAAATTAAAAATTTATATAAAAATAAAACCTCATACCCGTAACCCATAATAATAAGCCCAATAGTTGAAAAGGCTTACAGGAAACATTAAAATATATATGGAACTCCATAATATGTTTAATGAAACGAAGCTCGCCTCACAGGCTAAATATTTGATGAGGTATACCATGTCTGTAATATATCTGCTACAAGTCTGCTTCGACAATATGATAACGCAGCGTGCACCGCTGCGTGCGTGACGTGCGGCTCGTGCAATGGCGCATGGCTCTCTTACAACGCGTGACGCACGGCTCTCGTCCAACTTGTAAATAACTCTAACTGGATGTTTGTGTAATTGTCCCAGGAAGCCCGCATCTAAACTATAACTACGAAACTTTACTCCATCATTAAAATGTTTAGTTACCAATGGCCAGAACTTTTAAGTGGCTTCGAGTGCAACACAAAGTTTAGCTTCATTGGATACGAACAGTTTATGTAGTAACAATTTATGCAGTAGAAAGTGGTATCCTCAATACGGTAAAATGGCCTACAAGATTGGCACTATAACTTGTAAAAATAATTATAAATTGTTATTAAATTTAAAATGTTTATATTTTACTCAGGCACTGAGTAGCTTGTGAATGTCAGAGAGATATTTACACAATGCCTAGGGATTTATAAAATCCGTTTTCCGACCAAATACCTATAACTAAAAAAAACCCACAAACAACTCAACACATTTATTATAGTCTCAAAAGTGGAATGTTTAATTACTTACCTAGCCGTGATCATTTTCATTCTGCGAAATCAAACGCATAAATGCACATTTTTCTATTTAGGTCCGTTGATATGACGTCACAACGCCTGAGCTGACACCAAGCTTGCTCACGTGATCACTTGGCTTGAGCAACAACGTTAGATATAATTGAGTCGTCGTCGGCGGAATGCCCTACGTAGCACAGTAACGAGTGTCGCTACTCGCATACAAAATGCACCTCCAGGCAGCTTCTGTTTACACGCGAGACTCAAAACACGTCATATGCTGAAAGCTTGCATCATTTTAAAACGGCTGGAATGGGTTCCACTAGCGCGGATTGCTAGTCTCAGGAGGCCTACTACGAAACATCGAACATGATGTATCCGTTGACGGATTGCACGTATTTCGTTTTACAAATGACAGAAGTTCTCACGGGTACGATGACGTTTGATTTTATAATGCACCTGTTACTATTTTTACTACGATATGCGAGCCTTCCCAGAAAAGATCTGATAAACTTTTAATTTAAATCATGGTAAATATCCCTTCGATCATGACATTAACTTATTAATGATGATAGTTTCAAATGTTACAATTGTTTATTATCTTAAGGTCAGCCGCACCCAGCTGCCGGCAGCGTTGCGTGGCGAGATAGAGTCCCTGGAGTAGTCAATTTGCTCTTGAGTGGACGTCTGCGGGCAACACGAGATCCGCGTGCGACTCACCAGTTGATAGAAAAGCACTTTCAAAGAGCATACTGCAAAACGATTACCTGCAATCAAAATTAAAAACAGAAGTTTTAAAAGAGTTCCGACAGTTCGGTTTTGGGGTGAGTGGAAACTCTGGGCAATGAAATCGTCGAGCCTAGCTGGCAATTATTGTTTATTTTATTGTACGACGGGGAAGCGCTTGGCCTTCATATTACCTGTTTTCAATTTATGATAAGGCTGAAGGTAGAACCGCACTTCACCCGGAATCCTCAGCAGTCTGAGGAACTGGTTATCTTACTTCTAAATGCCGTAACACAACAACATTAGAATTGTTGTTATTCAAAAATATTTTCAAAGTAACGAACATGAGGTTTGCCTCAGGCAAAGCATACCCAATTGAATTAAAAAAAAAACCTCTATCCATGGACACCCTGGAGAGGGCAGCTACAGTTTTGTATCCAGATGTGATCTAGTTTCGCTCATACCGACACAAATCCTTGGCCCTGCTCCGAAGGGGTTGAACGCGAAGGGCGGGATCTTGGCGCGGTTCTGGCTCGAGAAGCGCTCCGGGTCAAACCGCTCTGGATCCGGAAATATCTTCGGGTCGCGGTTGAATGAGCTCATTGGGATGTTTACACCTTCTCCCTTACGGATCTGGAATTTTCATTTCAATTTTAAATTTAGGAAAAATTTTTTGGGTTTTATGAACTATTTGGGTATTTGAAATATTTGGGTAAAAATGTTATCTTCCTAATCAACCTAGCATTATTTGACCATAAAATTCTGTTATTTTTTCCTCGCTCAAAGAATCGTGTTGCCGCGGGAAGGTATCCCAGTGTTAATGGCATTTTGTGTTTTCAGCTAAGTCCTTAGGTTATACATTTTGTTCATTTTTAATTTAAATAAACAATTAATACCTAGTGTCCCATTAAATTTAACTTTGATTCTATAATAATTGATATTCAAATAATATAAAATACTAGTGAAATACTCGGCGGTGCGCTCCCGTTAGATTTTGTTTTCTTTGGATTTGATAACGAACGGTTTCGACTCCATACAAATATCACTTTCTAATTTGAATCGGTTTCTATGAAATCTGTTTGGTTGGTCTTTAGATCAACCAAACAGATTTCCTCTCATCAGAAACTCTCTCATGTCAAAGTTCATCCAGCAAAAAAGACATACAAACATATAACTCTCAAAAAACATAACCCTTCTAAGGCGATCGGGTGTAAAGAATAGTAGTTACGATATAATCTTCCGTAGCTAAGTCATTAGGCCTTCCCAGATTGTAGTCCTTGTTGCAAATCCTCTCACTGATACTGGCTGCACGGAGTCGCAGTACTTCTGAAAACGTTCCGTATTTTGTTATGAGTAATAATATTTGACCAAATACTGGAAATATTATTGACATACTTTTAAAATATACTAACCTTTAATTACCATATCCAAATAGGTCATCTCATGAACGGTGTCATAATCGATTCTGCCGCCGTATTTGGTTTGCTGTTCGCAGATCTCTTGCACCAACTTGTCCTGGACGTGTGGGTTCAGAGCCAGCTCCAACACAAGCCAACCCATTATTGCAGATACTGTGTCAAAACCCGCGATGAAGAATGTTAAAGCTTGGGCAAGTAAATCTTCGTCTGACCACGATTTCTTAGTTTTAATAATGACATCGATGAAATCGGGCCGAAAGAAATCTTGCTCCTTCCGCGATTTCAGTATTTGGGCCATTAAGTTTTTAAAAAAGGTCTCTGCCACTTTTGGGAACATCGATAGCCGTAGGATCTTCATTAATTTAGGAAACGATTGATATCCGAAGAAATTCAACATTTGTCGATATCCGAGCGTAGATAACGTCTTGCCCATCGTATAAAAGTCAGCGTTGGAAGGGTCTTGCGAGTCTAGGTCCATCCCAAAGCCACAGGATGCAATGACTTCAAAACTGTGGTGTTGGGCAGTTAATTGAAAATCCATGTCGACATAACTGTCTGTTGAGCAGAAAATTTTACATTCATTTAGAACCCACACTACACTCATCGCGTGCTAAAGTTACGTTAATAATGTACTTTTTTTATGAATGGGTCCTCGAAACAAAAGCAAGGAAAAAGTCTACGATAGCAAGCCTACCCAAGTGCCTGTTTATTTTCTTCTTGCAGATATTAAGAGATGCTGTACAGCATTACAACAGCTAAAGAAAACACGTTTTGTTACCAAATTCAATGGTGTTTACTGCTAATTAGTGCAGTAGCCACTGAATATTTCCACTATATATCAACCTTCAGGCTCTATAATCAGACTCTCGTTCCCAAATACAATGTGAATGTACTTATAGCACACGTCAAAACAAAACAAATGAGCCGGGAAACGGAATTGCTGAGCTTGTTAGTGATGCGGCTGAGTGATCCCAACATTCACCAGTGAGTGAGTGAGACCTATAGAGGTCAGCCTGACTAGCGACCATACTTCCGCCAAAGTCGGGCGCCAAACCGTTAGCCGAGTGCCGTCGGTATGGGGGAAAGCCAGTGGCTTCTAGGAAAGGTCTCTCCATCGTAGCCATCATCCGTGCCCAGCAATGCCTAGAGATCCAAAGTTAAAAATAATCTAGTAGCCACCAAATCAAATGTAGCAGCCACTAAAGACACCCAAGTGTACCTGATGGCACCATAACTATAGTTGTATTACATTTTTGTATCTCAAGTGATCGCACTCGGTTACAACATTTGTAAATGTTATAATGACACAAAAAAACACAACCCGCGGCGGGACTCGAACCCGCGTCTTTTTCTTGTATTGAATTGTATTGTCACCCGGATCCCACATACATGCAAGTTTTTTTTACTCAATTACATGTGAAGCTTATCTAAGTGTTCAGGAAGTTTATTCACATCAAATCAGTCGTCTTTTCAGTCTTTTCCCTGCTGGACAGAGCAACCTCCAAACTGAAGGTTTACCATAATCACTGCACTTGGCTGGCGCGATGATCGTGGTAAAAGTGTTGCTTAATACACTGGAGGATGTTTCCGCCATTATATTGATGGGACCTCTTAGTCGACTCTTAGGATGTCGTGAGTTGGAGAGGTTGATTCGACCGCACGTGGTACGGGAATCATTTTAATTTTAAACTTATGTTTGTTTATGGCGATTCCAAATAGGTACCTAATCTACCGATGTATTGTTTAGGTCAGAGTCCCAAAGCCACTGCAATTTTGTCTCGTGTATCTCAAAATTATAATTGAATGTTACCAATGTAACCAATTGGAACATGTACTTACTTTTCGATTCACGTATTCTTGCTTCGATCTTGCCGAGGATTCGGTTCCCTACTTCCACCATTAAAAGCGACATTTGCCGCATTTTCGATCTTGAGAACGCAGGGCTCATTGTAGCTCGCATGTCTTTCCATTCCTGACCTAGTTTAAAAAAAAACTACATTTGAACCTCCACCTAATTCCGAAGTTGGAAGTAAGTTCAACTGGTGACCAGACAATTCTTACATATAGTATTTTATCAAATACCAATAACTAATTTATATTACTTATTTATTTAATTTTAATACTCCTTACTAAATATAATAATAAATAATCATTACATCACTCAGATAATTGTGTTACAGTAGCAAGTAGATCATTATTACCGATTCTTTGGAAAACAGTTAGTCGTTGGGTTTGTTATTATCAGATTCCAGAACATCAAAGTTTCCAGACGGTCCATTAAGTACGACTGCATTAGAAGTAAGTTATTTTGTACCTTTTTTTTTCGTACGAAGAGCAAACTTTTGGCCTTCTGGTGAGACCTGATGTCAAGTTATGATAAAGCCGAAGGTGGAAGCGCACTTCACCTCCAAGCCTCAATGGCTTATGGAATTGGCTATCTAACCCCTTGTTACCTTTCAGCGCAAAGAACCCTCTGCCGAATACTTTGTCGACCTCGCCGTCTATAGTTATGCCGTGGTCTTGGAAGTGCTCGAAGTCACTGATAGCTACTCGCTGAGCCAGCTCCAGATCCCTGATTAGCACCATGGGCCTGATGAACTCGGTGGTACCCACAAACCTGAAACATTCTCACTGTTTTCACGCTTTTTAATTAACACATGCTATTTCTAGAAATACGTTGTTAACCTGTTTTTTTTTGAAGATCTCTAAATCATAAACAGTTTTTAAGCACATCGTTAATTTCATTTAAATTCTCTCCCTTAGATCATTTTCTTAGCAAATAGTGCCTTTATCATCACAATACTACCCTAGATTTATTTTTTATTTTTTATTGTATGACGGGGAAGCGCTTGGCTTTCATCTCACCTAGTTACAAGCTGAGATTAGGCCAAAGGTGGAGGCGCACTTCACCCGGAATCCTCGACAAACCGAGTTATCTTACCTCTAAATGCCGAAACACCACAATTTCCTGCGAAGTTGAGGCACCGTAATTAATTCGGTATGATGGTAACATTTTACAGTAATCCGTCTGTAATCTTGTACAGTAATCTTTGTTTTATTCGTAGGCCTACCTAGTTTGTATTTCACAGGTACGTTGTAGTTAGAAAACACTCCTGAGATCCAATCAAGCGGCAACCCTTTTCTGGTTATTCTGCCTAGCGGCACTCCATCAATCAGCAAAACCGACACTGCACTTTCTAACGCTGAGAAAAGAGCACATGTTCGTGTCGAGATATTAACATTATTCGCCCAATTCCTACCCCACGTGCCATCACGTACTTCGTACCAGTGCGGTGTTGTGTCTTGCTACCACCGTTCTCTCTAGAAGAAAACCGTTTCCTGGAGACATCACTCCCAACCAGCCTGTGGACCTCCGCGTATTGCAAATTTCAGGATTGCCCGGCTAGACTGCTAACTGAGGACTACTAAGGTAGGTACGTTAAACGCCAACGAAACTATTTTTTATTGTACGACGAGAATGCGCTTGGCCTTCATCTCACCTGGTTTGAACTTATGAAGGGAAAAGGTGGATGCACACTTTACCCAGAATCCTCAACAGTCTGAGGAACTGGCTGGCTATCTTACCTCTAAATGCTGCAACATACAAACTTTTACCACCGTTCTATCGTTTAATTTAATTTAATGTCAATATAATATCGTTTTTATTTTGATACTAGCTGAAAGTGCCCGTGCTTCGCTATAAAATAAATTAAAATAAGAAAAACGGAGTTGCTGTAGATACCAGGCAATATTACAGGGGTAAGAACAATAGGTTTCCTTAGTTTTTTGGCCCGTCCCCTTAATTTTTCCGCTGGACACCTTTCCCCTGGAAGTGATCTGCAGTGGCCGGTTCGGAAATCACTGAACCGACTACGGACTCAAGTTCGCCGCTGCAGTAAAAATCTAGCCAGGTGGGGCCAAAGAGACTCCTCGAGCGCACATTGCGAGTGTGGAGCTCCCGTATAGGAAATGGGCTACCTACTTTTCTACCCGCTATGCCACGTGGAGAAATTTCCAAAAAGTATTTTCAAATAAGTGTATGAAAATGAATGAATGAAATTTTTTTATTGCACACCTTAAAAATAGAACTGGATAACTAAAATAAATATAATATTATATTATCTACCTATAGACCTTTTGTAACGGTCCTTAGGTAATCTGACTGATTCCTTTGTAAATAGTTAGTTTAATTGTAATTTTTATTGAATAAATTATTACTAAAATAAATTATGTATATACAATGGGCGATCTTATTAAGAAGCGATATCTTCCAGACAATCTTAAGATGTAGAAGATTTCATGGCTAAAGAGGTGGTTGGTGGTTGACATATTAATAAGGGGTCTAGCTTAATAGTAGCAAGTAGTCAGTAGACCTTATTTTTTTTTTTTCTAAATACCCATTTTTAAGCTATGGCTAATACACGTACACACTTTCAACTTAGTTCACACAAAAAGATTTTTCCATTACAAAAAGAATTGCCCCATTTCACCTTTAGTGGAAGTTTTTAATTATTATTAGTATTTTAAAGTTATTATATATACACGTTAAAATATGAAACTCAATCGGATCATAAATAAAGATATTGCATACAAACTGTTTGCCACTGTTTTGCTGTTTGTTGCCCCATTTTACCCTTTAATACTAAGACATTTCTGAATATTTTTTCTAAATAAGCATTTAAATTACAACATGGCATACAAAATTTCCATTCGGTGGAGTCAAATAAAAAGAGATCTCCGTAAAAAAAAGATTTTCCCTGTCACCCTATCAGAGGAAGAATCTCAGTTATTTTTCTCATCATTAGCATTCAACGTTATTTTAAATATACATACACAATTTCAACTCAATCGAATGAAACGAAATATTTATAATTTCAAGACTATTACACATTTCACCCTTTCAGAGGAATAATATAGAAATATGATAAGTATTTCAATCGTCTATGAAACACAAATACATACGATATTTTAACTTAATCTTAATTATAAAGATTTTGGGAGCATCTTTTGCCCCATTTCACCCTTTTAGAGGAAGAATCCTCAAGTAATGTTTGTCATGATTAAGATTATTAAAATCAAAATCAAACGTATATACATTTTTAATCGGATCATAAATAAAGATTTTGCATTCAAACTGTTTTGCTCCATTTCACCCTTTAATAGTTCAATCTTCTGAAGTATTTTTTCCAAATATAATTATATTTTACCTAGTTATAATAGACCCACGTAAAAAAATAACTCGATTAGATCAGATAAAAAGATTTGTCCAAACAAAAGTATTTCCCCATTTCACCCTTTAGAAGAAGAATTAACCAAGTTTTGTATTATTAGCATTTCAAAGGAATTATATATAACGAATGTTGGTCTCGAAACGCGTCGGAAAGTAGATCGGACATGGTACCGTCAGAAATTAGGATTTAGGTTCGCTTTCCAGTAAAAACCAATGACAACGAATGTACGAACGATCAAACGAATGAATGACAGATCCAAAGGAAATTAACCACAGCTCCGAAGCGTCCTCTGTCTACTTTGCACCGACTTCACCCAAGTGATTCACTTGACGTTTCCAAATCAATAGCCGATAGGCGGCGCTTAAAACTCAATGGAAATAACACCAAGAGATGGCTTAAATCATAAAATAAATCAACACACAGTTACAATAGCTTAACACTTGAAGGGCAGCGTCGACCATGCTCCGACATATATATAATGTTCAAATTTTCAACTCAATCTGATCATAAATAAGGATTTTGCATTCAAGCTATTTTGCCCCATTTTAGCCTTTAATAGTAAGATTTTTCTAAACATTTTTGTTAAGACACGTTTTGAAGATTTAATCAACACACTTACAAAATTTAACTCGATCGGATCAAATATTAAGATTTCTCCAAACAAAAAGTTTTGCGCCTTTTCACCATTTTAGAGGAAGAATCTCCTTTTTTTTAACTAGCACGTCAAAATAATAACAAATACACATTCAACATTTCAATTCAATCGGAACATAAATAAAGATCATTTTTTTGTATTTCAAGTGATTGGTCATTGGACATTAGGTCACAACATTTACAAAATGTTATTTTGTCGTGGGTTGTGCATTTTTGTATCATAATAACATTTGTAAATGTTTTGACTAAGTGACTTGAAAAAAAAAATAATTACAGGACACTAATTTCACACAGCGCTATCTAGTCCCAAACTAAGCATAGCTTGTAATATGGGAACTAGATTACGGATAGAATACATAGATATTTTTTTTGTTGTAAATACATACTTATCATACAATTACAACACCCAAACACAGAACAAACATCTATATTCATCACACAAATGTTTGTCCTGGGTGGGAATCGAACCCACAGCCTACAGTGCCGAAGGCAGAGTTACTACCAACTGAGCTATGAGGCTTGTCAAAAATTTACAAAAATTTGATTAAAAAGCAACAACGCCATTTCTCGCTAGTGATTTTGAGTGTAATTTCAAACACTAGGACAGATCACAGTTCAGTGAATCTCTGCTATATGACGTTGTCAGCGCTATAGCTGAGAGATATGAATTCAGAATCTGCGTCGGTAGTTTAAGAAGGATCAATTTATCTACTGCCGCTAGTACCTCTCTCCTGGGAATTTCTTGTAAATCCTGTCGAGGTTGTTGAATAAGTGTTGTTTCTTAAAGACGACCGTCGCCATGTCTCCCAGGAAAGGTATCGGCGTGAGGTACTTGAGACCGCCGCGCCGGAAGCGCCGCACAGGTATCCACCAGACCCATAGCAGCATGGCCGCCAGCACCGCGCTCAGCGCTGCCACGACCACCATCTGGTAAACAAAATAACGATACTCAAAAAACTGGTGGAAAATGCATCGAATTGCACCTATTCATATAAACGTAATAAAACCACCGTATAACCACATAATCTATAAATAAAATAAAAAGTCCTGATTGACTTACTGACTGATTTATCAAAGAACAGCCTAAACCGCTGGTCCTAGAGACATGAAATTTGGAGGGTGTGTTCTTTGTGATGTCGCAAATCAGTAATTCAGTCAGTAGGTATCCACTAAGAAAGGGTTTTTCAAAGTTATAAAATAATGAGGGGTTGAATTTTCTATTGATCTTTTTAACTTTTTTGCTAAAAATAAAACAATACCATCTTTTCCTCCTCAGCAATCTCATGTAGAAAATGATTTAGGTATGTGGATGGATAACAATCTTACATCAACAACACATTATTGTCCACCACAACTTGGAATGATTTTAATTAAAAACTAAAAATATTGGTTAAAATCACCATAATCTTCACCACGTTTGGTAGACAGATTGTTGCCCCTTTGTTGACATTTACAATCCGGGAGCTGGAGGGGTATAACTTTAAACCACGACTACTAAGGCATCAATAATAAGGCAACCGTGGTTTAAAACTCTACCCCTCCAGCTCACGGATACGAAGGCATCGGTTGTGAGAGTACTCTTCAAAATTTAGACCTATTCATGTGAGTAAGAGTACTTTGCTCAAAGTTTTGGTACTTTGCTCTTATTAAGGCTTTGCATAAAATGAGAGATCGCAACGATAGAAAGACTCAAACACTTTCATTTTTATTTATTGTACTACTGGTAAGCACTTGGCCTTCATCTCACCCGGTCACAAGTTGAGATACTAAATGCCGGAACACAACAATTTTAGAATTGTTATTATGGCGACAGAATTAGGTAAGCTGGTGGTAGCTAGCCAGGCGGACTTAAACAAAGTCCTACTACCAACCAAACCAAGCACAATATATTGTACTCCTCATGGGGATCGAACCCGGGACCTCTGGATCTGAAATCGGTGGGTTGAACCACTAGACCACAGAGGCGGTAAAATGTGACTAAAATGAGAAAAGTGTTCTGAGTGTAAGGTGTAAAAGTACTAACACTAATTGTTAATAAAAGTGTAGATGTGTAGACACTACCTACATCAAATAACTCAACAATTCAAAATAATGAATGCTTCATCCGAACTCTAGAACAGTGACATCAATATTCGATAGGAATAATCAATCATTCAATCAATTTATGTAGACATCACGATAGTAGGTCGTAGGATGGTCGGTCATAGGACGCATCGCTTCGAGTATAGGTAAAACATGCAGTGCAGCGCTTCGTAAAGTGTTAGTGTCCAAACTTTTGAGCAGAACGATCATAAATTCGATTTTTACATAAGTCATATAAGCAAATCGGATGTTTTCATGTTCGCAGCCAAAGGTCATGCTGTGGGCCGGTTAGTGATACATGGTGATACCAAGGGGTCAGGAAGTCGGGTCAGATTAGATAAATTACTTGTTCATTTATACAGAAAATTAGGTTTCGGCGTCATTGCATGAACTGCGAGCTCTACATGACATTATTTTTTAAATTAATTTAGAAGAGCCCGTGAAGTTATTCTTGGGATTGAGTTGATCGCTGATCGTACGTAGGGCTTAATCTTTCCACTTATTTTTTAGCTTCATTGTAATCTACACTAAAAATGTTCTCCATTACCAAAGCTAAAGCATAAGCAAGTGCTATTATAACCTGTGAATTTAGCCCCGCTAATTAATATATATGTAGGTACTTGCCCTCTTTTTATAAATTATAATATTTTTTATATGACAACAATCCACATAGCTACTACTAATTGTGATACTGTGACGGTGTGCGTATAGTGTCTGGACGCCCAGTCGCCCTGCCCATCTTCCGCGTGGCGTGGCTCACTCGCAGGCCTACCCCTGCGATTCCTAAGACGATAGAAGTCGCTGCCACGTAACGTGACACTATAGCATAACGGCTATAGGGGGCTGTTGCTCCCAACTTCAAGCTGTGCGTAGACAGGCCGCCTGCGCCCATCGAGACTCCCACACGTTGGGCGAGCTTCTACCTACCGAGCTGGACTACACCGAGCCAACACGCTGCCTTGAGACATGCTGCCTTCACTCCACTCTCAGCGTCGCCACGTGTCCACGCCACGACTCTCTCTGTGGTGTAGTGGTCCACCCACCTGTGTCAGATCCAGAGGTCCCGGGTTCGATCCCCAAGGGGAGTACAATATTGTGCTTGGTTTGGTTGGTGGTAGGATTTTGTTTAAGTCCTGCACAATATTGCACACTTCCTAGGGATCGAACCCGGGATCTAGATATAGGATCCCTTTGGATACTCTATCTATAAGTTTCAACTCGATTCAAATAAAAATATATCCCTGTACAGAAAGATTTGCCCCATGTCACCTTATCAGTAGCAACATTTTAAATTATTTTTTTCATAATAGGCATTTCAATGTTATTATATTATACACATACATAATTTCAATCGAATGAAACTAAGGTTTTTTAATTTTATGACTTGCCCCATTTCACCCTTTTAGAGGTTTAGTAAAAAAACATCACACGAATCTCATTCGAAACACAAATACATGCAATATTTGAACTAAATCCAATTATAATGATTTTGAATGCATGTTTTGGCTCTATTCACCCTTTAATAGTAAGTTTAATTTTTATAAGCATTTAGTTATAATAAACACACGTAAACAGAATTTCCACTCGATCAGATCATATAAATCAGATTTTTCCACGCAAAAAGTATTTCCCTATTTTACCTTTCAGTGGAAGTTTTTTTATTATTATTAGCATTTCGAAGTAATTATAAATACACCTTTAAATTTTCCCCCTTTTTGTTTTGCCCCATTTTACCCTTTAAAATTAAGATTTTACCGGTTTTTTTTCTAAATAAGCATTTCAATTACACACACAATTTCAACTCGATTGAATCAAATAAAAAGATAATCTCCTTACAAAAAGATTGTACCCATGTACACTGTACATGTACATGTCACCCTATCAGAGGAAGAATCTCAAAGTTATTTTCTCATTATTAGCATTTCAAAGTTATTATATCTAGACATACACAAAGTTCAACTCAATCGAATAAAACTAAATATATTGGACCGATTTTGATAACATGTAACTAATCTGAAACTAAATTCTTTCAAACAAAAAAAAAATTTGAATCGGTTGAGAAATGTCGGAGTTCTTAGGATAACAAGCCTCATAGCTCAGTAGGGAGTAACTCTGCCTTCTGCGCTTGTGAGTTCGATTCCCACCCAGGACAAACATTTGTGTGATGAATATAGATGTATGTTCTGTGTTTGGGTGTTGTATCATACAGAACGAAGTTTGGGAATAGATGGCGTTGTGTGAAATTAACGTCCTGTAATATTTATATATTTATTTATTGCGGTATCAAACATGTAAAAAAAATACAACCGAATTTAGAACCTCCTCTTTTTTTTAAGTTGGTTTAAAAACGTATCAATCATTCAGACTAGCATCAAAACGTAATAGCTACCTATTGAACCAAAAATTTCCAAATAATATTTTTTTTACAGGACATTCATTTCACTCAGCGCCATCTAGCCCCAAACTAAGCATAGCTTGTAATATGGGGTGCCCTCAGCAGACACTCTTTCGGCCGGATCTATTGAAAAACTTACCATTTTGAACGTTGTACGGTAGGTACAAAATGAACTTCGGATAAAACGGCAGTCACTGAGATTTTTTTTATGAATAGATCACGACTGAGCTTATTACCGGCGGTGAACTGGTTATAACTGTTTTGAATCAATATCAGGCTTCTTTATCACACAAATAACACGCACCGAGAGTAACAATAAACATTATCAGAAAAAACTAGGCTTGATGGTATTTTCCATAGGCAAAGAACTATCCGTTTTTCTCAAGTGATAAAATCTTTCAGATTTTGATTATCCTTCTTTACTCATGTGTATGCCCACCTCAACCCCTTATTTTGCCTTTATTATTCACATATATACTAACGAATACCTGATGATCTCAATTTATAAACGATTTGCTGCGTCATGCGGCTTTGCCCGCGTGGAAATTTATGTGTCAAATGTAGAATAATAAGGATATCGAAGAGTCTGACACTAAGACAAAAAACATCTTAATCTCAAGATTACGATTTGGATTGCGACAGTGTATATTCGGGTTTTTATATTTTAGAGCCGGCGGGGAGCGGAGATATGTGTGAGGTTATTTGTTGGTATATTCAAGCTACAATACATACATACATGTTTCATCATTCACTATGTGCGTGTGGTCCTTTGTCAAAACTCTTTGAAAATGTGCTTAAGATTTAGCGAACATTCCCGAAGAATAGTGAAAGTTGGAATCAGAATTTGTCTAATAAGCGAGCTATGGACTGTCTAGTTGGGCCCTCAGTCCTCACATAGAGGATTGAGGGCCCACGTATACCTGTGGACACTACATAAAAAGTCTTTACGCCAAAATCTAAACTATTGCAAAACGCTGTCGTGCTTTGTATATCTTCGTTCAAAATGGGCCCTCAATTCTAACAGTTAAAAACAGAAAATTAAATGAAACCATTATACTTATAGCTACAGATTGAAATCGTAAATGCTACTATAAAAAATGTGAAAATTTGTGAAAGCAAGAACAGGTCACCAATTGTTGTTGTTTGAAAGTTACAACCATGTCAACGATCGGGCCCTCAGTCCTCCATTTCTATTGTTTTTTTTTAATAACGTGTGAAAAATAAGACAAACACAAAACTGCCTCTATTTGTGAAAAAAAATGTGCAAAAAAAATTGTTGTATTTGTTACTAATAAGAATTACGATAAAGGCTGCAAATGATAATTATATACCGAAATTTACTCTTTTCTAATTGTGTATGTGGGTGACAATAATTTACATAACTATTAATTTATTAACAAGCCTCATAGCTCAGTTGGTAACCAGTAGCTCTACATTCTGCGCTGTAGGCTGTGGGTTCGATTCCCACCCAGGACAAACATTTGGATGATGAATATAGATGTTTGTTCTGTGTTTGGGTGTTGTATTGTATGATAAAAGTAGGTATTTACAAAGGTATTCTATCCGTAATCTAGTTCCCATATTACAAGCTATGCTTAGTTTGGGGCTAGATGGCGCTGTGTGAAAGGAAAGTCCTGTAATATTTATTTATTATTTATTAATACATGTAAGGAAATAAAATCGCTTGTGGGATAATCTGATTACTTTGTAACAACAGAAGCTGCTAAAACATTACTCAGAATCGCAACAAAGATTTGTTACATATGCTAAACAATTATTACAGTAGTTTATGATAGTGCAGCGGAAGTTGTACCTAGGTGTATATATAACCATACTGGAAGACATGTTTAAGGCGCTGAGTTGGAATAGACAGGGCATCAACATAACGGGGACTACATTTAACACTTACGGTTTGCTGACGACATCGTCATAATGGTGGAATCGCTGCAGAATCTGCAAATAATGCTGAACAGCTTAGCTAATGCTTCTCGTCGAAATGGTCTGGGTATGATCATAGAAAAAACTAATGTCAAAAATTCTTCAGTGCAGACCACGTCTAGGCAAGCAGCGTAGTGTAGAACGTCCTCCGGCTAGATGGAGCGACGACCTCCGTACAGTTCCGTACAGTGGCGGGCAGAGAGTGGATGAGGCCAAAGATCAGGCTCAGTGGCGCAACTTGGGGGAGACCTACGTCCAGCAGTGGACTGCGATATGTTCATGATGATGATGATGATGATTACTGCGATCACCAACACGCCTGCTAAGCGTGGTAGTTATGGCAAAACCCTGACAATGATGATAATGATACTGGAAGGTAAGCAGTTCAATAGATCTACTCCAGTGACCGTAAACACCACAAGAAAGCAGAATACGCAATTTCTTTTACTTGGATGACATATTTTTTTCAGTTATTTTGATATAAAAACCAAACTACTTCACCGATTTTCCATATTTCTTATGGAACCATCTCGAAAGTATGGGCTACCAAACATAACAAGAATCATCAAAAACTATTCCGAATTGGCGGAGAAATCGAGTAACAAACAAACAAATAAAACATACAGTCGAATTAAGAACCTCTTCCTTCTTTTGAAGTCGGTTAGTGTAAAGGTACGCGATGAAGACGCGTTTTTATGGTCTGGAACAGTTGAGTTACCTACCTACAGGCCGTTTGTAACGGTCCATAGGTAATCGAAATGGTTCCTTTGTACATAGTTAAATTGTAGGTACATATTATTTTTCGATATATATTTGGCGATATGTTATGTAATAACAATTTCATACTTCATGTCATGTTTTGGCTCAAAATACAAACTCAGTTGTTAGTACCTAGCTTTGGTAAGTTCACCTGAACATATACAGAGAATATCAGGTTAACAGCGCCTGGTCGTGAATGACCATTAGCAGTATTAACTGCTCTCAACGGGGCAATCCAGTAATCACGGTAATGTTATCGACAATATGCACGGGAAGCTACCTACAGCACGATCCAATGACGGCAAAGCCAAGGCACTAACATTTCTCGAATAACATTAACTCGAATTTATTTAGATGATAGCACTATCTGCTGGAACCTCTCAGAGGCTCTGGTGGCTGTTGGGATTGATACAAACAAGAACACAGTCCCGTTCGTTAGCGATGGCACTCGATATTCAAGATGCTTATTAAACAAGATGTCATGACCTCTGTGCAGTAAGGAATTGAAATGAATGAAATGAAATGAGCCTACGACAAGACGCTATAACATCGACGCATGCATGGATGCCATATTATTTTTTCTCTTTTTGCTAAATTTACTGTCACTTGCATCTTGTCTTGCACAGAAGATAGCTGTGAACCTACCTTCTATTTCTTTTTAGGTGGACTTTAGATACTAAATACTTGCTGAGTTTTGAACTGCAAAGATGTTTTTTTTTTACTACTAAGAGACTGGGAAGTGCTCGGCCTTCATTTCACCCGATTTTTTCAAGGTATGATAAGGCCGATGGTGGAAGCGCACTTCACCTGGAATCCTCAACAATCTGAGGAACTGGCTATTCGTACCTCTTATTCACGGGACACAAAAATTTTGGAATTGTTGTTATTAGAATTAGGTAAGAAGATGGTAGCTAGCCAGGCGGACTTAAACAAAGTCCTACCACCAACCAAACCAAGAACAATATTGTACTCCTCTTGGGGATCGAACCCGGGACCTCTGGATCTGACACAGAACCACTTGACCACGGAGGCGGTTAAAATATCCGATATTTGACGAAGTATCAAGTCTATTCGACAAATACATAATCACAAACTCAAGATGTTTTCACAGATAAGTATTATTCCAAAACTACTCGGTAGAGGTCACTCGACTGCGCAGTGACCTATTATCTATAGAAGAGAGAAATAAATAAACACAAAAGTGGTCCCCTCTCTAACTTACTCAAACTTTGCTCAAAGCTACAACTGAATTCGAAGAGCTAACTTCAAATTGAAGCTAACTCCAAACTGGTATTAGTAAGCTGTCTGTTAGTATTTTGCATTTTTTTTTATTACTGAAAAACTACAAAGTGTAAGGGAAATGCTAACTAATGAAAATAATAGTACCTACCTACGGAGGGGCTATTTTTTTTCTGAGCCACTGCCTTATACGAGTGTTCCACGGAAGTAATTCTAGCTTCCTAGCTGCTCTATCTGTAGCCCCGAGTGTATGTAAATTGCTGTTAAATGTATTGGACGAGCAATCTTTGAACTTCACTTTAACCCTAAAGTGCTTTCCACATGAATTTCAGAAGCTTGCAACCGTTTGTTGGGTGTTGCTGTACATAAATATTTGGCGATTGTCCATTCAGAGTGTTGCAATATCATCCCCGCAGCCTTCAAGTTTCTAATGACAAACAATTATGTATTTATCACACAAAATGATATGCAAATGTATTATAAACTGTCTTCTTCTTCTATAAACTTCGATATCCTATGAATATCTCGATTAATTCTAATTACGATCAAATATTTGTTTCAACTCCAAATATAGCGTATCTACCCAAAATTGAACAGTGTTTAACTGGCTCTGTGGTCTAGTTGTTCGCCTACCGATGTCAGATCCAGAGGTCACGGTTTCGATCCCCAGGGGAGTACAATATTGTGCTTACCTATTTGAGCCTTTTGGGGTCGAGACATTGGAACCGAGGGGAGCCGGTGTCCTCCAGGTCTTCAAAAATCTTGCGGGGCTTTTGATTGACACGTGACCCAGGGGCTGGCTCTTATTTAGGCCAGCGAATTGGCATAGCTAATGCCATTTGCCAAGATTGCCAAGCAATAGCAAATGCCAATGCAGAGTCTTGTCCAGTGTCTTGGGCACGCTTCCGTCTGGTACTGGTCTAGAACAGTTGTGTATAAGCCGTTTGTAATGGTCCTTAGATAATCCGATTACTTCCCTGTGTACATAGCTAGTTTAATTGTACATATTATTTTAATTTTGTGCTAAATAAAATAACAAAACAAAATAAAAAACATATTTTTGCTGTAATAAAAAATGTTGTTAGTTGGGTTGCTCAGATTAATGGAAGGCTATGATTGTTACAAAGGCTCAAAGAGGCCGGCGTACGTAGTATCACCAACGTCGATACACATCGACATGTGGCCTTGCAAGGCTTTTGCTATGCTAAAGCTTGCTAAAACACATACCTACTGGCATCCCTACATGGATAGTCCCTCTCTTTTGTCTTATCATAGAATTTTGTCGGATCTTTGAGCTACGTTAGAGTAGTGTAACTAGTCTCGCACCAGTTCATGCAGCCGGCTCATTCATTATGATAAAGTGCTCGAGTTCTATTTGTCAGTGTGTAACGTGGACGGGGACATCAGTCCGATGGGCACGGCTCCCGGCGGAGTACACGCTTCATTGGGAACGTTTTACAGACCTGTGTACTTACCACAAGTTTTACCAAACATTACCTACTCGCTAGCGTCTTCTGTATTTAACATGTATGAAAAAAGTGGTCTAGAGGTTCGCCTCAGTGTCAGATCCAGAGGTCCCGGGTTCGATCCCCAGGGGTATACAATATTGTGCTAGGTTTGGATGGTGGTAGAACTTTTTGTTTTGTTAAAGTCCGCCTGGCTAGTTACCACGATCTTACCTAATTCTGTCGCCATAACAACAATTCTAAAATTATTGTGTTTTTAGATGGCATAAATTTTGATGGATTACAACCAGTTCTGGGTAAAGTGCGCTTCCACCTTCGGACTTATCATAATTAGAAAAATCTGGTGAGATGAAGGTTAAGGCCGTCGCTCAATAAAACGAGCCTCGCCGAACTGGCACGAAATACATTCGAAAATGGGACCGGCCAGAATCACTACAACGTAAGCTTCGGCACATTTCTAACATTTCTAGTAACGTCAGACGATATTACTTGAGTAACCGGTGGTAAGACCACTGCGGCTGTGGGCAGCTTTCGGCTCTATTAGTCTGCTATTTGCTGCTGCGCGCTTATTAGGTGCCATTTGTAGCACGTTCTAGGGAATGATTACTGTATTTTGACTGTATTTTGAACTATCTTCTGAAAATGATCTGTATTCTATCTATACTTACCAGCTGAAAGTACCCGTGCGTCGCCACGATCCTTCCAATATTTGCGGTCACGGGTTCATATCAAGTAAAATGTATATTTTATGAACGTACAGCCGATACTCTTTAAAATGACCCCCACAAGCCAAAAATCTGCTTGCCTCACTTAACACCCCTGTTTCTCAAAAACTACCATAGTGTCAAAAAAACCCTCGTAACGATTGATGAGTATTATTATAATTTCTGCACTATTTAAATTGGATGCATGAAAAATTGTATTTCATTTCACCACCATATCTCAAAAACTACCCCACTTATCGAAAATCCCCCGCAACAATCATTATTACGTAAATAATTAATAATAAAATAATCTCTATTTGATTAAAATAACATGAAAATCGTATAATCCGTTCGATAGTTATGCCGTCACAAACATTGCCACAGACAAACAAACAAACAAACAAACAAACAAACTGGTTCTCGATCAATTAATTAATCTTATAAATATTCTACTTCTTCCTTTTAAAAATTCTAGCAGATAGATGAGTGTGAAGTCCCACCCACGTTCGAATAACTACAAAATGTTCTAAAACTTCACAGCTATATGAATAGGTGAAACTTTATTAATTCAAGCGAAGACAAATAAACTTGCAAAATCGAATACGGAGAGCCGTGGAAAGCCCGTATCAGTGCATTCTAGAGATTTCAGATTTGTCAAGATTTCTCATTGGTATGCATAAGTACTTTCCGCGTTCTAATGAAACGCATTTTCGCCTACAAGAATTTTGATCTCACGTTAATAACTCGTCCAGGGCTGCCGTAGCTCCATACGTATTTATTGCTGTTTCGGTGCAAAGAATATGGGCGCTAGTTAAATATCAGATACTTGAGGCTTTACCTATTATTTTATTTGCCATAAGTTGATGGACGAAATGCAATGCTACGTAGTCCATGTTCTGTGTGTAGCTGCCGCTGTAATTATTATTGTATTAATATGTTATGCGTAGTTTGGTGCTAGATGGCGTTGTGTGAAATTAATGTCCTGTTATATATACTTAATATTTTATATATGTATTGTAATACCTAAAATAAGCCCTTAACATTAGCTTTTGCTTGCATTCCGTCACCAAGTCTACCATCAAAATCTCCGAATAAACGACATACTTACAATTAAATGGGTAACATTTTGGTAGATAAAAAAGGTCGATCTGATTTACGGCTCTACTTATAAAGCATAAAGCCAACGTGCAAAGTTCTCCACGATCAGATTCTTGCCATTGATATGGGGACAATCTTAAACATTTAGAAAATACGTGCTAACTTTTGCTTCCATTGCGGATACCATCTTTCTAAAATGAAATGAATGGATTCAACAGAATGATACGCCTACAAATATTAACATTATCATCCCTAGATAACAATTTAGAGTAAGGCAAGGCACACAGAATCAATTTTGCCAACCCTAAGTCTACTTTTTGTAACATTACTTCAACTAAATAAGTTTAGTTGAAGCGCTTGACCCCATTACAGTTACCTAACTGTACAATTAATATGGTTTGTTTGTCAAAAGATGTCTCACCTTAAAGTGTTTATCAATTTATGAATAGAAGCGTTCATACATAAGAAACATACATACATACAATGCCGGATTTCCCAACTTAGCTCGGAGATCTCCTTTGCTTCGCTCACTTAATCAATAAGAATGTAAGTAAGACGGTAGTACGAGTATAATCTGTCACGATCCTTCAGCATAGTTCACATAATATATACCTAGTACGCATTCTAGTAAGCATTCTCGTTTTGATCTTTCATTACTTACTTTTGTCTCATTTTATTCTTTATTGGACAGAAAGTGACAAAAGTAATCTAATGTCAAAACAAGAATGCTCTAAGAGGTTGTGGTCACCCCTGTCAAGGTTAAGCCACGAAAATTGTTGTCCGGTGATTATATATAAAATAATTGAAGTAATTTGTGCATAAAATAAAGCTGAACCAGACTTATGAATTATAAATTGGAATTAGCTTGATTGAATTTAGTTTTTGTTAACTTCCTGTTGAAATTCTAATGCAGTGCGCCCGCAAAACTGTCACTGGCCACGGTAGCAGCGATGACGTCATATGATTTGCGGTCACACGTTAATTTAATGTATTAATTGTTTGACACTGCTTTAATATAAAACCACATTTTATTTCAAACCACATTGTTTATAACAGAGTAAAGGTTTAGGTATCACAATTTAATTTTGTATTAATTAATAATTGCTTGAAGATGACCGGTAACCTTGAATTATATATACCAAATATCTAGTTATCTTGACTCAGAATCTAGACACCAGAGCAGGCAAGATTCTGCAATGGATTTTCAACCACCGGTCATCTTCAAGCAATAAACCAAATCTTGGAAAACATCCAGAAAATAATATCAGCCTATATTTAGCGTTTGTTGATTACCTAAAAGTATGAGTAAATGCTGTCTTAAACAGCATTACTCATTCCTCTATTTCCACAGCTCTTCGAAAGCAAAACATAGAACAAATACGTACATAAATCGTATTAAACAAATTCACAGCAATAGCACACAATGGGGCTCTTCTCTGCCACCCTTGAAGAGATCTATAGGAAGCTTATGACTGTTTGGGTAGAGTAGTGTCAATGTCGGGGATGCTTGCTAGGCTACGTTTTGCTGATGGCATTATTCTTTTAACCGCCTCTGTGGTCTAGTGGTTCAACCCACCGATTTCAGACCCAGAGGTCCCGGGTTCGATCCCATGAGGAGTAAATATATTGTGCTTGGTTTAGTTGGTGGTAGGATTTTATTTAAGTCCGACTGGCTAGCTACCACCATCTTACCTAATTCTGTCGCCATAATAATAATTCTTAAAAAAATTGTTGTGTTCCGGCATTTAGAGGTAAGATAGCCAGCCAGTTCCTCAGTTAATTGAGGATTCCGGGTGAAGTGCGCCTCCATCTTCGGCCTTATCTCAACTTGTTACCAAGTGAGATGAAGGCCAAGCGCTTCCTCGTCGTACAATAAAAAAAAAACATCTCAGCTCTCAAACTTAAAAAAATGCTTACAGATCTGAAAAATGCTTGCAGGGCGAGCCTTGAGATAGGACTAAAGATGAAACAATCAAAGGCCAAGGTAATTACTAACAGTACTAAGCGTCAGGTGCACATGATGATGATAATGTGATGCAGTTTGTCCAAGAATACATTTTCAGCAAATTAATCTCCTTCCAGGCAGGGCGACAAGAAAAATAAAAAACAAGACTTAATATTAAATTGTAATATTTAAGAAAATAAGGTCTGCAATAATTCGTGTTCATATGTTACATATTAAGCGTTTACATTTTTTTTACAAAATGCCAAAATAAAAAAATATTGCAAAACGAATAGGTCTGGCTTCTCTATAGGCTTCGAAGCTATTGCCCCAAAGGGTTATTCCATGTCATTGAATTTACTGATGACACATAAAGCGACTTAACTGCATTCATCCACCAAATCCCGTAAACACCACAACGTTACCGCTACATCACGTGGTCTTCCGAAACTCGGGCATCTACATGTATTTGTTTTGTGTTTTATGCATTAATAAACCATAGAAAATGTATTGCTGAGCAAGATTGGTTTAAGGATTCAGGTTGCCCTCACAACACAAAGTCTCTCCATCAGTCAGATAAAAACACATTTGTTTGTTTTCAATGCCCGTAAATCTGATTAAAGAACCCAAAGTAATAATTAGAGAGTCAGATGGAACAGGTACGCTAACATTGTGTATTCGTAGCACGCGCTGGGAGCACGGCCGGCGGTCCGTGGCCTTGCTAGCTACCAAATAAGATCACTTACATTCCCGGCCTGTCCTGTTACACCCAGATACTGCCAGTTACTTCCGTTGCTTATGTTACCCAAAACACGGCGTAATTACACAAAATATGTGAACCGGGTGAGAAGGAACATATAGCTAGCTACTACCATCTCAGATCGGTCACCATAGCAACAATTCAACATTGTTGTGTTACGACACTTAGAGCTAACATAGCCATGAAGTTCCTCGTTCTGTTGAGGACTCCGGGTGAAGGGTGCTTTACCCTTCGGCATTATTATAACTTGACACCAGATGAGATGAAGGCCACGGGCTTCGCAGTCGCACAAAATGCAGTCGCAGAAAAAAAATCCTCCCATAGTATCCCAAATAGTGAGGGAAATTGTCAAGCATGACAGGCATTAGACATTCAAAATTGTCCTAAAAAATCTGACTATAAAAATATTTTTTGAATTTGAATTTGAATTTTGCATGGGTTATCGTGATTGCAGCATCGGTATCAAGTTCTGATATACAGTACTTTTATGTGCCCTTATAGAAAAAATGTGTATGTAAATAATAATACGACAGGTACCCCATACTAGGTTTATTAATCAGGAAACAAGGGATCCCTTTCTTCGTAGTTTCATTATTTTTGTCTCTTTGTATTTATTTCTCGTTTAAATATCGACTTCGATGTTATCTATGTATCGTGGACCGAATTCCTTAACTTATTATAAAGTTAGATGAATATTCTACGAAACAGTAAACTACGCGCGGTGTTGAATTTGGCTCGGTGCTAGATGGAGTTAGCAGAGTTTATTTCAACATGTACACTAGAGAAGCTATTTTAGTTATGATTGCTATCGCCAACTTGATAAGTTAAGCTTTCAAGTGTCTAAAACTGAAGGTTTATCACGCAACTTGTTCATTTGCAAACGATACTAATGTATTGTTATAAAACCGTAGGTAGATTACCATGTCTTTTTTTAACAATGTGTTTTTTAACAAGCCTTATAGCTCAGTTGGTAGTAACTCTGCCTTCTGCGTAGGCTGTGGGTTCGATTCCCACCCAGGACAAACATTTGTGTGATGAATATAAATGTTTGTTCTGTGTTTTGGGTGTTGTATCATATCGCACGTATATATTTACAAAAAGTAATTTAAGTATTGTATCCGTAATCTAGTTCCCATATTACAAGCTATGCTTAGTTTGGGGCTAGTTGGCGCTGTGTAAAATTAATGTCCTGTAATATTTATGTCTTTTCTCAGAGTGACTCTCAAATGATAGATTGTGTAAGACAAGAGCACGCTTTGTTGTTCACAGTAACAATACAGACCGGCCAAGTGCGAGTTGGACTCGCACTTGAGCGCACCGAGGGTTTCGTAAAAACTTGTATGTAAGGAATCTAAGTATATGAGTTCAATAGTTCGCCCATCGGTGACTTTTTCAACAAAGGACAAGCTTAACTTTGCTTAACGCTCGATCCCTATACATGCGGTATACGGATGTAAACTTATTATTTGCGGTTAGTGCTATTGCACTAGTAATTCTAGTGATTTATTTTTTCTTATACGGTTCTCAGATGTTTTCCTTAACATGTGCTGTAAGATATTGATTCTTGTCAAATTTATAATTCTAGGTCAACGAGAAGTAGGTACCCTATAGGATTTGATTCCCTTGTGAAATGGCAAAATATGCAAAAATATGCGACATCTGTCATATCTTTTGATCGCGTTGGCGATCGACGCAAAGTTTGCTTTTTTTACAGCTGAAAGAGACCGAGTATTTGATATTAATTTTAATTTTATTACCACCTAACTTTACGCATTCCTGAGAAAAAGGGTCTTGATAGACAAACAGACGCACAATAAAGTGATCCTATTAGGGTTCCTTTTTCCCTATAGGCATGGACATCCAAAAAGAAGTGAATGCCTACGCTACCACAGTTCAATATTATCGTGATCAGATCGTTCCATCTAGCTAGATTCAATGTGATCGATGGCATCGTTATTTAACGTTCGAATCAGCTATCATTACGTGAATTATAAATTAACTTCTTAGGTTAAGTCGGTTGTATCGAATTTGTTGTTATATTTAATTGATTGAGTCCAAATAAATTTATTCTTAAAAAAAAAAGATGCCCATCTTTTTGCTTTTTGGTCGCAATTTGGGTTTTTAGATAAGACGGGCCTGCATTCGCAGTACTGATGTGGGCTTTCGAATGGTATGGTCAGATGACAATCATTTAAACTAATTAAGAAGACAATGGGAAAGTCTAATAGTTTATATTTAGTCCATCAAAATATTCATGGCCTATCCAGCAAGAATTTAGATCTAGAATTATGTTTAAGTGACATGAATATCAGTGTAATGGGTATCACTGAACACTTTATATTGGATCAAAAGTTACTACCTCATTATGAAGATTACTGTATTGCTAGCGCATACAAGCGAAGGCATACCACTCAAGGTGGTTCTCTAATTATTGTTAGTGATTCTCTTAAATGTAAGGAACGTAAAGATATTGTGAAACTCACCATTGAAGTAGTTATAGAACTGTCGTGTGTTGAACTGGAGCGACACATTGTGGTTTGTGTCTATCGTCCCCCCCGTGCAAACTACGCTATTTGAATCCACTATGGAAAATGTTTGAAGCAAAACATTCAGTAATAAATCAATAATAGTGCTTGGGGACTTTAATTTGATATCCTTTAAAAATCCTCTAACTGAAAAAATAATTCATAAATTTAATGTTTCAACCTGAAACACCAATTCAAAAAACCAACTAGGGTAACTCTTACAAAACTGCCACTTGAGTTGATAATATATTATTGTAGTGATACTCCCCTTCAAAAAGGTATGTTTAAATAAAATTACTCAGACCATGATATGGTTAGAGTGTTAGTATTGTTTGCAATTCGAAACAGGAGCTTCCGGAAATCACTTAAAGGCCAATCACCGAATTTCGCATCATGAAATTTTAAAACAACATGGTAAAATGATTCCATACTTAAATGTCCGAATAAACTTTACAACACATTAATAGTTTTTATTTATTGTACGACGGGGAAGCGATTGGCCTTCATCTCACCTGGTTACAAGTTGAGACAAGGCCGAAGGCGGAAGCGCACTTCACCTCAACAAACTGAGGAACTGGATATCTTACCTCTAAATGCCGGAACAAAACAATTTTGGAATTGTTGCTATGGCGACAGAATTTGGTAAGATGGTGGTAGCTAGCCAGGCGGACCCAAACAAAGTCCTACCACCAACCATACCAAGCACAATATATTATTGTAATCCCCATGGGGATCGAACCCGGGATCTCTGGATCTAAAATCGGTGGGTTGAACCACTAGACCACAGAGGCGGTTAATAGTAATAATAATATAAGTTTATTTTAGGCAACGTAAGAATAGTACAGGATGCTAAATACTTATTCTAAGACCCATATTAATATATACCTTAAAAACGAATGCAAACAAACAAAATAGAACTTAACCTAAGGTACACGTGATGTCGCCGACGTGTTGCGGTTGCGGTGCGGAGGGTAACAGGACAGGCGACCCTCGCTGGAACTGTGAAGTTTCAGAAGTCCCTTTCGGCCAGATAATAGGGCTCAGGAAGATCGAGAGGCGTTCCGTAGGAACTCTCACCATGAATGAGCTGAAGCTCACATTATGACGATATTCCAGCTTCTCAATCCTCAACCCCACTCCGGCTTTTCTCTTGACGTACACCACCACCTCTGTGGTCTATACGTCGTAGTGGACGCGAGATACAAAGATAGTCACGTAGACATCACGAAATCTCAGTTCGGAGCGTAATACTAGTTATATTTGCGAAAAGAGCTTCCACTTTAAAAAATAAAAAATAACTTACAAACTGGTACCTACCTTCCTATTGATCAAGTTATAGAATTACACCAACGAACACCAAAGTTGCACCCCGAAGACCCTACTCTCGTGTCTAAGTGTATAATTACTTGCCCTTGTTGTTATAAACTGCTCCGCATCGGCCGCTCCAGCTGAACATTCGGCTCCCATAAATCGCTGACCAGAACCCGCACTCGCCTGAGCAAATTCGACCTAAACCCTCTAATCTGACACTTTTAAATGGATTACTAAACTGAGAACTAACATAAACACAGATGGGTCAGTCTTTACTTACTCGTAGTTCAGTCAGCCCCCGGCATAGAGGGAGGTTTTCACTGAGGCAGGCGTCCAGTATTTACGCCAGCCTCAATAAAAATTAATAAGGTACCCACGTCTTCAAATTAACATAGATAAATGCCTACTTACGTTCGGACATTTCATACAGTTAGAACGATATCCAAATTAAATATATCTTACATGCCACAAGAGTGTGTAAGGTCCATCTAGTTTCTTTCAGAGTGCACATCGCACAACACATCAACAGCCCATTAGCTCTACCATCTTACTTAGGTCTGTCGCCATAATAACAATTCTAAATTGTTGTGTTACGGCTTTTAGAGGTAAGACAGCTAGTTCGTCAGACATTTGGTTATTCCGGGTAAAGTGCGCTTCCACCTTATCATAACCTGAAACCAGTTGATGAAATTTGAATACCACACGAGCATCGCGTTTGGTATCAAAGCTCAGGAATTTTAAAATCGGCACATTATCAGTCAATTCCTAAAGACTAGATATTGTTATCCGTCTGCAGTGTAGGGGTAGAACTGTAATGTATAAGACTGCCGTTTCTACACTCAGATTCATAAGGGGTATTTTTTGCGTGTGGATGTGAACTGAAAAAAAAAACTTAACTTAAACGTCGCTATTTAATTGGGTTATTCACTAACTGGACACAAGAGACTGGACACACGTGTGTCGAGTTGGTGAAACTCAAAATTAGTATCACTTATTCTTTCGTCATGTGGACACGGACATCTTTACATAGTGAAACTTCAATAAAATCACTTTTATGTTTTTGCCAACTCGACACACTCAGTTTGTTCGCAAAAAAAGGGTATAGTCAGGTTAATAATAGACTCGTTCATAAAAAGCTGATTTTAAAAAAAATGAAGTATCAAAATAATCGTCTATTACCAACCGATCAACCAGCCTGTCCACATAGTTGGTCGGTTGATATATTTTTTTCTTAACCAGTCTAGGGATTGTCTAGGGATATTCAACATTTTGTTGATTTTTACAAAAATCGAAAATAATTTCTTTACAAAACTAGGTATGGCAAGAATCTTTATTTTGTGCTGTTTATTAATAATAATAATAAAAACAACAGTTTTATATATTTTTTTAATAAACATTAAAGTAGGAACAAAATCTCGAAAAATCAGAAAATTTACAAGGTTCGGTAAATTGTGTTAAAACTATTTTTACGTTGCCATGACTTTATAAAATTACTTTTTTACAATTTAATAATCGGTGCTGCCTCCCCTGACGTTGATAACACATCTGCACTGGTTATTCATACTCAAAATTAGGGTGTCAAAGTCTCGCTGGGGTATGCGATCCCATGTTCTTTTTAAATGGCATAAAAGTTGGTCTTCTGTGGTCAAATTTGATGGCAAATTGCTGAAAGCCCTTCGCTGTACATATCCCAAGCGTGTTCAATTGGGTTTAAGTCGGGTGACTGCAGGCCAGTCCAAAACCGCGACATCATGTTCCTGAAGGGCAGCTGACACCAAACGCGCCGTGTGTGGAGGGGCATTATCATGCATGAGCTGAAGTTCCTGGCCAATTTGAACTCTGTGAGGGATGATCACAGGTTCTATAACCTCGTTCCGGTATTTTAGTGCAGTCATGCTGCCTTTTATCCAAATGAGCTCGGTTCGCGCACCAATACGAATTCCCGCCCAAACCATGATTATCCCACCTCGGTACGAATGGACCTCTTGTGGCTGCTGGAGGCGACTTTCTCTGCCTGGAACTCTCCAAACACGTGTTCTTCGTGAATCGGGGTGGAATCCAAACCGTCTCGGTTTGGATTCCACCCCGATAATGATTCTCTTTACTCATCAGTAAAGAGAATCATTGTCCATTAGCCATTGTTCCATAACAAATGTTCTTGAGCTCAAAGAAGTCGCCTTCCGCGATTGCCTCGTCGTAGAGCTGGCACACAAAGCGGCCTACGAGAGTGAAGATCGACTCCATGTAGCCTTCTTCTGACGGTTTGGTCGCTGACTGACAGCTGATGGTCTGACTGAAGCCTTTGCACTAGCTGCTTTGTTGTGAGATTGGGTTCCCTCCTGGCGGAATTTTGGAGAAAACGATCTTGTCTAGGGGTGGTTACTCGTTTTTTTCCAGTGTGGCGCTCTCTTACATCCCCAGTAATACGATAACGTGAACACAATCGAGAAATTACGTTTTGATTGGTGTTTAGGGTATTGGCAACCACGCGTTGGATAGCACCGGCTTGTAACATGCCTATCGCTCTTATCATTTCTTCTCTGCTTAAATGTCGACGTTCCATGACATTGCGAATATCACAAGATCCGTTAAAATTAAAAATTACTTAGATAGCACTAATTGATAATAAATAAAAGTTAATTTATCATAGGCAAAATTAACGTTGTTTAATTTAAATCGGAGTCCCCATTCTATATTTTGTTTATTGCGTTTAATTTTTATTTTTTCTAAATTTTGAAAAGGGAACAAAAGAGGTTTAATTCCACATATAAACTTTTTCTAAAAAGCAAATAGTTTGTAAGCAAATCATTTCGAAATGGAATATCCCTAGACAATGTTGATGTCTGATGTCAGTGAGTCAGTGAGTATTTTATATTAGTAAAAATAGATAAATACTTTCATAAAAATAACTTTACAATGACGTACAAAATTACGATTTGAGCAGTTGGATGTTTAGTGGCCAATGATGATTGTGACACAGAATATTAATCTGCTAGACTGTACTTTGTCATGAATTTGGGTAAAATGCAAACGTGTGTCGAGTTGGCGAAGACATAAAAGCGATCTAATTGATGTTTCAAAATGTGGACACGCGTAAAAATCTTGGCGTGTCCAGGTGACGATTTGTTTATTTATAACTAGCTCTTGCCCGCGGCTTCGCTCGCGTTAAGAAGTATTATTATTAATTAGGTATAGTTTTTGCGGCTTTACTTTTGTTTAGCGTGTGTAAAAAATTAGGGCCTACAAAACTTAAAAACGACAGTACATTCTTCAACTTCTCCATTTACGTTAAGTTTTTTTTAGCCATTTAAAAAAGTCTAACCGACAAAACCTATACTTAAACCAATCGAAAACAAAACATAGGCCAAATACGAAGCAGAGCCAAAACTACTAAACCGAAACAAAGCAAATGCAAAATCTCAAAATCCTTTCTTAGGGGATGTCTGCGTCCTAGTAGCTTTATGCATGCAAAGTCTCAGCCCGATCGGTTTAAAATTGACAAAGTTTCATACAAACTTTCATCCCCTATTTTATCCTCTTGGGGGTAGAATTAATCAAAATCCTTTCTTAGCGGATGCCTACGTCATAACATCTACCTGCATGCCAAATTTCAGCCCGATTCGTCCAGTGGTTTGGGCTGTGCGTTGATAGATCACTATGTCAGTCAGTCAGTCACCTTTGAGTTATATATATTTAGAAGATAGAAGATTTAAAGTGTCATTTCAGTCTAAGCGTCCGAAAATATTGTGTCATAAAACAGTTTACAATCGAAATAGACTTATCATAATTACTTATGACATCTTGTTCGGATCTAGATTGTAGACAAATATGTGAATCCAAAAACATTAGCGTATGTTGCATGCATTAAATTTGAAATACCCTTAAACCAGAAACAGCAACTAAACATTTTGTTTGTAAAAAATATATATATATATATATAATAAATATATACATTTTAATATTTACTATTTGTCGAAAGAATAAGTGATACTAATATTGAGTTTCACCAACTCGACACGCGTGTGTCCAGTCTCTTGTGTCCAGTTAGTGAATAATCCATTAAATTTACCAAGTTGTACGAAGCTTAAAGCAAAAGATGCATTTAGAATCAGTGAATTAGGTTGTAGTAAACGTTTAGACATGAAGTAAAATACCAAAAATAATGTCAAAACCTCTCCAAAAAGTGGAAAAAATATAGTTAAGTCGCGTCCCGCGTATAAAAAGCGAGCTACAATCTAATGGGTAACGGGAAAAATTCCACCGTGACAGGGCGGAATCCCGGAATGCTAGCGAGATCAGCTCTGCCTGGGACTTTTTGGACAAAGGACCCCAGTCTTAGCTTTAGTCAATCCACCGATTACCATGCTTTTTTTGCTTTCATTCATCGATAATTTTCTATTATCTTGAAAAGCCGCCATTTTGTAACCACCTCTGCGGTTAAATGGTTCACCCACTGGTGTTAAATCCAGAGGTCTCGGGCTCGATTCTCAGGAGAGTACAATGTTGTGCATGGTTTGGTTGATGTAGGGCCTTTTTTTTAGTCTGCCTGGCTAGCTACCACCATCTTATCTATGTCTGATGCCATAACATTAATACTTAATTCGTTTTTTTCTTGGTGATAGCCAAGCGTTTGACCACCACCTCACTTGAAAAACAAGTAAAGATGTACCTGAAGTTGGAGCGGGTGTGAGGGCCACAAAAAAATACGACGAGGAAGGGATTATGGTCTTAATTACACCTGGCTATTAGATATGATAAGGCCGATGGTGGAAGAGCACTTCACCTGGAATCCTCAATAAACTGAGGAACTGGCTATCTTACCTCTAAATGTCGGAAAACAATAATTTAAGAATTATTGTTATAGCGATAAAATTAGGTAAGATGGTGGTAGACTAGCTAGGCCACAGAGGCGGTTAGATACAGTAAGAGTAGGTACAATTTTGTCCAGAAGAAAACATAAAATAGCGTCCGATGGCGACTACGTCTCGCTGTTACCCGCCAACTAACAACACTTAACGAGATAATCCCCTGATTAGAGAGGTTGACACGGTTCCACCAACTAATTGGCTAGACTTCCATAGTATCTTGTAAAAGCTTATCTTACAAAAAATATATTTTAGGAAAATCTTCCGCAAAATCTCTTTTGTAGAAAATAAAGAACTCTTATTTGGTTTGAGAGCTTACGGGAAATAATATTTCGTCTTAGTTCATCAATTTCTTAGAATAAGCCACAAAGATAAATTTAAGCTTGCTTTTAATAATATTTAGCAGCATGTCCTCAATAAATCCATCTTTGCTACGCAAGTAGCAAAGATTGATATAAGATAAGTGGATTTATTGAGGTTGTATTTTTAAACGAGAGGAGAGAGAGAGTCTGAGAGAGAGAGAGAGAGAGAATTCCAAAATAATATATTAAGATGTAATTTATAAACAGACTGTTTACTTTTTCACCTTCGAGGATTCACCTTTGATTATTACTCACAAATTACTTGTTTGAGATTACTACATTTGAAGAAAATGTACTTGCATTTGATACAAATGTCAGTGTGCAGTGAAAGTAATTTTCACACAAAATACAAGAAGAAAAGTAATCGTTATTTCTGGTTTTCCTGTATAGCTCGGAAGTTGGTATCTTTGAGACGGTAGTGGAAAAAGAGAATAGGTACTTTGAACGTTAATGCGCTCGTACAAAATTATGTTAAAATAATTTGCCATCGAACATTTTTTGAAATATTTTGTACGCAGTCTTGTAAATGTCGTTTGACGTGTTTTGATTTGTTTTATGTATAAAAGTCTAACATGTTGTTTTAGTGTATGATATGACCGACCATTCAATTCAATCTTCCATAATCCATAATTGGATAAATTCAGATTGCTAATTCGCAAACAAAACTCAAACTACCCTCAAAAGCAATAGCTGAAACAAAACTGTCGATTTAAATTTAACAAGTTAATTAAAAGTATCTGGCGGGAAGCGATAAGAACCTTAAAGAGTAATGCTATCTGCAATCGCACAACTTTGTAAAACTTGAAACAGTCGTAAAATAAAGATAAATTCGAAATCTTTTATTTGACCGAAATCCCGCTCCATTGTCTGATTGGATTGAAACGCGCTATTTGAGTCATAAATTCATAATTTGTAATCTAGAGAATGATCGCGATACGTCTGTTATTTTAAGTATTTCACAGTAATAGCTAACTTCATATACAATATACGAAGTTTCCACTACGTAGGGAAGTCTCCTTCAAAGTTATCGTATTGTAGTTAAGGCTCTGTTGACTTAGTTATCGTCATCTCGAGGGAATCCCATTTAACTGCTTTGTAAACGTACAACTGGGATATTTGGTTATGCTGTTTGTTGACTGTGAAATAGTTAATGATCAATAGATTTTGTATTATGTTCATTGGATGTTCAGTTAGATAATATTCGACCTGTTAGATATTATATAACTTTAAAACATATTTCTTAAAGTATATATTCGTATACACATCATAATTAATCGTATTGAATACATACAAATCAAACAAAGCTTACACCTTACTTTGCTTACTCTAAAGGTATATCATTTGATTAGCAATATGAATTGGCACATAAAGAAATCTCTCTCGTGGAAATCTCTCTCGTGGAAATCTCTCTCGTGACTCGTGTGAATTCCACAACAACCATTAATTGAAAAGGAAACATTGAATGATACAAATCAAATATTGACGGGTATTCAATTCTAATAATTAAATATTGGTCAAGTAAATTAATTTGCATGAACGAGCCTTTGTGGTTTTCATGTAATTTATTTTAAGGTTTTTTACTTTACTAGTGCGTTTTATTTTGAATCTGAACGTAAATTTTCACTGTTAAGTATGTATGCACCAACGCTTTGCTAGCTTCAGTGATTCCTCTTTGTCACTACACTCTTGCCATAGTGGTCGCGGTTGTCATGACGTGTTGGGGTTTTCACATGTTTTAAAATTCGGCACCATTCCTCTACGATCGCCGTCAGTACCTGCCAACGCATGGTTAAATTTCGCAAAATCATAATTTTGATCGTATCAAAGCTTAGTGATGCTGAACAGTATTTGACAGGCGAGCCATCGCTAGAAGCAATTGGTTTGAATTAATGTTTCAAACAAATATGTCACCTAAAGATTAAAGTAATAACCTCCGTCTATGTCTTTAGTTATTTTGCATTTAGTGTATGTGTATAGGAGTACCGACACAGAAGTACGTGGACCTTCAAAGAAGACAAAAGGCGCGGCCTTGACGATAAACGCGAACAACTCAAAAAATCCGTCTTCTAAGATTATTACCATTGTGAAAATAATATATGTTATATGGTCACGAGCCCAAATCACATCATATATTTTGTATATAATGTTGAAATTATATCGTCAAGCTTAATCAGCGGAGTGGGGGCACTGGTGACTACCATAGATACCAGGCTCGAAATATGGGTACTTTTTAATTCTTCCTTCTCTTTCATCTCTTCTTATGTCATGTTACTACAAGGCCGAAGGTAGAAACGCACTTCTTCCGGATTACTCAACGGTCTGAGAAACAGGCTTTCTTACTTCTCAATGCGAGAACACAACAATTAGGAATAGTTATTATGGTGACAGAATTAGGTAGGATGGTGCGTATACAAGTTCTACCATCAACCAAACCACGCACAAATTTGCACCCACCTGGGGGCTGAACCCGGGAACGTCCCGAACGTTAATATAATACCGGTGGACGAACCACTCGACCACATAGGTATGTCAATCATAAAAGGGGTTACGCACGGAGTTCTTAAGTCTAGGTAACAATAAAGTAGCCGTGGCTAAAATCGGTCTGGAAAACGCATCAGTTGTGTATTTACGGAGGATTTCTGTTTGAAAAACAGAGGAATATGAAACCAACTTTGAGGATGTTATACCCTCGTATATTGACAATGGAATTGAATTAGCCGACACCCACAGACTTTCTAGGTCTGTCGGTAATCCCATTGCGGTGCGAACTCGCGCCACTGCCTCCTACAAGTTGGGCGCTACGAAACGAAGCTGTATCTATGGACTGAAGCCTTGGCTCGTAAAGCACGTAAACCTTATCCAACATTGAATTAAAATCCAGGTGCAGTACTTTTGATATGTTTTTATACCTAAGATTCTAAACAGCGCGCTGCTAATCTACTTCCCAACACGCCTGCTAAGCGTGGTGATTATGGCAAAACCCTGATAATGATGATGATGATACTGGAAGGTAAGCAGTTCTATAGGTCTACTCTAGTGACCGTTAACACCACAGGAAAGCAGAATACGTAATTTTTTATTTTTACTTGGATGACATATTCTTTCCAGTTATTTTGATGTAAAAACCAAACTACTATGCCGATTTTGATCAAATTTCTATAATTCTCGAAAGTATGGCCTACCAAACATAATAAGGATCATCAAAATCTATTTCGATTTAACGGAGAAATCAAGTAACAAAAAAAAACATTCAGCCGAAATGTATACCTCCTCCATGTTTTAAAGCCGGTTAAAAATTGCAGGAAACTTACAGGTAAGTACACAAACCATGATTAACTTTAATAAAATTTAAATTAATTAACATAAACTTACTTTATCTACGAGCTTACAAGTGAAAATATCAAATGGATTATTTACAAAATTAATATCATTATCTTATAGATAATAATAACGTTTATAACTTTTTTGCCATTTATTTCAAAAACTGAGGAACTGGCTATCTTATTATTCTGTTTTTATTTTATAATCGACATAATTAGGTATAATGGTGGAAGCTAGCCAGGCAAACTTAAACAAAGTCCTACCACTAACTAAACGAAGTACAATATTTTACTCCCCCTGGGGATCGAACCCGGGACCTCAGGATCTGAAATCGATGGGTTGAACCACTAGACCACAGAGACGGGCAAATTATAGTAATCATCAAATTCGTCATAACCTCAAACATGTTAAATACACGATAGGTCAACATACGCGATAAATATTACGTTTCCGTGTTTTCGTTTAGAAATAATCTTGTCCACGTAGTACAGACATGGTGGAGGGTAATGACCTAATGACCCAAGAGCTGGCTCTTATTAGGCCAGCGAATTTGCATAGCTATTCAGCGTGGCAATGCAGCCAGTGTCTTGGGCACGCTTCCGTCTGGTACTGGTCTGGAACAGTTGAGTTACCTATAGGCCGTTTGTAACAGGCCTTAGGTAATCTGACTGATTCCTTTGTACATAGTTAGTGTAATTGTACTTTTTATAGATATTGAATAGATTGTACTAATATAGATTAAATAGATTGTACAATTTTTAACTAAAATAAATAATTTATTAATGACCTTTTACATTGTTTATCATAATAATATTAATATTTTCATTAATTATAGGTAAAAACGCATTTTTGCCTTCGATGTGCGTGTCTGACTCGCGCGTGACCGATTTACTAGTTAGAATGAGATGGGCGTAGCCGCATACTACTAATACTATTAATTTAGAATATACTAGCGATTGGAAATAGAGTGATTATAACAATTCGAAGCATTTTTTACTTATGCTGTAAAAATAAAAATCTAAGAATATAACGAATTTGGAGGCTATAAGGAACCTTTGCCAGTTAGCAAAATATCGATAAGTGTCATCGATAATAGTAAGTTTTTTTGTCAAAAGTAAGGTTAATATTATCAGTATTTCAGTATCAGATTTAATTTAAAATTTAATATAATATAATATATTTAATTTAATACATTCAGAGTATTATTGGGATAAAATACTACGATTTTTCCAATCCATTTATGTACAAAACTCTTATTGCAGATCAAAAACATAGCATTTAGATAACTGGACATTTCAATCGTACTCACGTGTGAAACGTATAATTCTGTGGGTTATCTTTTTAAGATGCGTCACATCCTGGTACTGGGAGCCTCCATTCAAGCAAAAATTTGCTTGCCAGTGAAATAAATAAACTAATAAAAAAAAAAAAATACAAAGAAAGGGTATTTTACTCAATTACAAACTAAGCTAAAAATAAAATTATAAGGAAATAATAAAGTTATGTAAATAAGCATATCACCGTTAAATAAAGAACTAATAATTAATCAAAATCAAAATCTTCTACATCGTCATATTTTTTATTCATTAGCCACTAAAAAAATATTCTTTACAATGAAAATAAGTGACCTCATAGATTCCTAATTGTTTATTTAGTTTATTGTAAATATGAACTGAATGATCATTGTACTGTCTCTTGGAAAATGTTGTTAATAAGCTTACACTATTCCCTTTCTCCTTTGCATTGCCAATCTCCGTACCTATACCAAATACCTTATACGTATACTAAATCTATGACAAATACTGACAGCATTTCAACGCTGTCATAAACCATGCAGCTTAAACCAATCATTATAATAGTAAATTCCGACCTAGGGCTGAAACCATGTGAGCTGTACGAACACCTCTGAGACCCAGAACTTATTGCTACGAGGCACCTACGAGCTACATAGCTCTTATTATAAAGTACCAACAACCTGCGTTTTGGAGGAGGTAGGTACTTTGCAGCATCGCGCTCTGTGTGGTGCGGCTGTTTGATAAAAGAGACCTTCTCCTACCGGCGTCGTTTGCAAAGACAAATACTTACTGTTTACCTCACCTCTGACCGATACGTCAACACTTCATTTTACGAACTTTGCATTGAAACGCTACGGCATCTACAAATATAGGTACAATGCAAATGCACGCCTACGCTATCTGTATGTTAAAGGACTGATCAATTCTGAATAGCTTGACATTTTCAGAGTAATATAAGTAGTATAAGCAGTATAATGGCGGATTACCTAACAAATAATAAACATAACTAATACCAACGGGATATTTACCACGATTTGTTGGTGAATGGGTGATCCGATATTTCAACGAAGTATCATGCTTCGTGATCACGGATACGATGTATCTGTAACCATTAACGGCGCATGCATTCTCTTTCTCTTATAATTATCCTGTGCAGATTGTTGCTATTGTTTTTGCCTTTTTGTAGGTCTTGAACCTGTTTATGGGAAATCCTTCATAAAATGTGGATACAAATTTACGTGAATTTGATACAAGTTAAATAATGTTAAAATTGTGACTTAACAGAGAAGCACTTTGAGTTAAATGATAATTAAAGCTTTTGTAATTTTTAACCGACTTCAAAAAAACTAGGAGGTTCTCAATTCGGCTGGAAAATATATGTCACCCAAGTAAACGAAATTGCGTATTCAGCTTTCCTGTGGTGTTTACGGTCACTAGAGTAGTCCTATTGAACTGCTTACCTTCCAGTATCATCATCATCATCATTATCAGAGTTTTACCATAGTGAGCAGCCATGATGATACGTAGTATTCTAACTGAACTGCCTGTCTTCCGGTATCATCGTCATCTGATGATGAAGCCAAAGGTTAGATAGCTTATCCTAACTCCATAAAAAAAAACAATTAATACTAGTAATGTTTGGGCCTAGTAGAATTGTCTTAAGATGCAATCTGGCTATAAGTGCCATATACTTGTATCATCATCATCATCATTACAGCCCATAAAAACCCACTGCAGGCTGCAGGACATGGGCCTCCCCCAATGCTGTGGAAAGCAATGGAGGGTTTTTGCCATAATCACCACACTTGACAGGCATGTTGGTGGTCGCAGTAATGATTACCTCGTAAGGAGAACCTCCTCCTTTTTTGAAGTCGGTTGATGAAAAGTAGGAGCTCAGTCTTAAGTAGGTACTAGTCTTCAGTCTTATACTAAGTCTTAAGTACCTACCATCATACCTACATCTAACTTTTCTAGTAGGTATAGTTTCACAATACCTATGCCTATCTAAGGTATAAACTCCTAGATTTATGTGAAGTGCTTGTGTTCGGCAAACGGGAATTTCCTTGTAAGTTAATTTAATCGAATAATTTAAGTACCTACCCACTTGTGGCAGACTTACCCGTGTGCCGAACACAGGACCCTCCTAGAATACGCTTCCAAAGCCATTTGGCGGTTGCGAACATTTTTAAAATGTTCATTAAAGTGGGACTGACAAAAAAACTAGCGTTGCTGAGCTCCTACCTTTTATTAACCGACTTCAAAAAAGGAGGAGGTTCTCAATTCGGCTGAATGTTTTTTTTTTAGTTTGTTACTTGATTTCTCCGTTAATTCAAAATAGATTTTGATGATTCTTATTATGTTTGGTAGGCCATACTTTCGAGGTGGTCCCATAGAAATTTTATCAAAATCGGTATAGTAGTTTGGTTTTTATATCAAAATAACTGGAAAAAATATGTCTTTAAAATAAATTGCGTATTCTGCTTTCCTGTTGTGTTTACGGTCACTAGAGACCTATTGAACTGTTTACCTTCCAGAATTATCATCATCATTATTAGGGTTTTTCCATAATCACCACACTTGGCAGGCGTGTTGTTGATCGCAGTAATGATGATACGTAGTAGTCCCACTGAACTACTTGCCTTCCGGTAGGTTTAGGGTTGGCCTTTGGCTTCATCATCAGATGACTATGATGACGATGTTCACCGAAACTCCGTAAAAAAACAATTTAACCTAGCATTTGTATCATCATCATCATTATCATCACGGTTTACAAATCAAATACAGGAAATCAGGAAAATGGGAAAGATCGTTCCCATTATCCTGTCATAGTGCACCCCTACACTGCACTATAGTAGGGACCGACTTTTAACATTTGTTTAGGTCATCTGTATTTATCTTCGTTCCCATCATCGCAAATATATTTCCCAGATCCCGTATTATTGCACCCTCACGCGACTTTTAAATAGGGTGTCGGAAACGTCGTGGTGTCGTAGGTTTTACAGCAAAAAAAAAGCTAAAATTCAACTTTTTTCGAAAAAAATGGAACCGACTTCACCACTAAAAACTTAAAAATAACTTTAAGGGTAAGCTCATATAATTTGAAGGCGGCGCCATGCAATAAACATGTTGCTGTGCTTGGCAATTCGGCACCAACTTCAATTTATGTGAACTTACCCTTAGTGTTATTTTTAAGTGTTTAGTGGTGAAGTTGGTTCCATTATTTTCAAAGAGAGAAGAGATATTAGGTCCCTTTGCGGTTTTTCATTAAGTAATAAGTTGATAATGCAATCACCAGCTATAAAAACATATTCGTAGACAGGTAAGAATACTGATAGGGACTCATTCAATGCAGAAACGGCTTCGTTCGTTTCGGTGACCTATATGCTACACCAACAACAGACTTACATTTTTTTAGCTTGACCTCTAACCGGAGTTGTTCAATTTCGGATGATGATTTTAATTCTTTAACTTGTTAGCCTTCTCTGATATAATGCACCAACCCCTCCACCCCTTGATTTTCGCAGATTGTGAATCAGGCTGTATCTTGGGATTGTATAACTATTAAGTTCAGAGTCAGAGGACAGAAATGTCTCATTTAGTGCTACTGTATCTGGTTTCTTTGATTGTATAGTAACCATCGCTGTTAGTGTTCAGTGACTGGGCATTTATGAGCGATAGCTTGAAACCACCACTTAAATGAACCATTATAAAAAACAATAATCAGGTACCCATTCAAACTCACTCCCGCAATACACACACACTTAAATGTAATAAACAAAAATAAATTATAGTAATGATCAATATTTTTTCTTAAAATTAACACATAACATATTGATAAGCTTACAGCTTTATACCATGTATACTACAACTAAGTACATTATTTAGCAGGATATTATGATAACAAATTTGTATGTACACCCCCAAAAATATGATTAAATGAAAGATCATTGTACAAATTGTGTCCAAGGGTATACAATCACTGCAAATAAACTCCTGCAATGTACGGTGGTAACATACAGAAGAACATCCATTTATATTACTAGTCACAAACAAATGTAGATAGCAGATAGGTAATACATAAAATACCAAGTATCTGGAATACACAGCAACACATGTTGCCGCATTATTAAACATCAACTCACAGAAATGGCAGTAAAATATCCAATGTAAAGTGTGATGAAAAAGTAAGTTAAAATTAAGTCTTTTCGTATTAGAGAATAACACTAGGCTTGGATTGATAGCGACTCTTATTTTACAGCAATTGAGTATCTGTGAAGGAGTGTAGCTATGGCATCCTATTTTACTTCTAGTAGTAGTAGTAACATTTCCAAAAGAAAATTTCATAACACAAGTCCATCTGTGGTCACAAACTGTCAACAAACCTGTACATATTGAAATATAAAGTTTAATAACCCACAAAAGCAAGATTTTGAAACAATAGTGATTGTCCAACACACCTTTAACTTTGTGGTTTGAAAAAGTTTATAATAATAATAGTAGTAGCACCATTATAATAGTTTTATAACAGGTGATAGCACACATTCACTAATGTAAGTCAAACTATCTTAGCAAGGTTCTTCAATCTAGTGATATTGATCACCTTCGAGCGTTGCACTCTACGAACAAACAGCTTACAGTTCTGCACCCACACATAAGCATACGCCTTAACTTTGGCAATTTCCTTGACTCGGTGTAATATACGATTCATCCCTGGGGCAAGATGATCACTGACGTGAATTCGTTAGTTGGCACCAGGTAATTCAATGCTAGTGGTTGACAATAGGTTTCCTTCATCGGCAGATTTATAATACTTCTTTCGGTCTGAGATAAATTCATCCTTCATCTGTTATTTCTTCAGGCGAGCTGTAATGTTGGCCGGCTTGGTGTTATGCGGAGCATTGGCAATGAGAGCAAAGGATCCTCCCTGTCTTTCTGTGGCCTTTCCATTTTCATGATTTCACTCTATGTGCCCATTCTACATCCTCTGGACATATTCTCACTCCTATTGTGCTTGCCAGTCTAGATATTAATGAAATAATATCCTCATCAGGGCGTTGAGGTATTCCTGTGATTTCTATGTTATACATACGGTCACGTAGTTCATTTTGGTCTATGTCATATTCAAGTAGGTCATTCCTCTCCAGCAGTGTTTCCAGTTTTGTTTCTAGATGAACAATGCCTTGCGGCTGGCACTCCACAGAGTTCTGACTGGCAATAGCAATTTCTTCTATTCTTTTGGATAGTTGGCCATGTTCACCTGAGCAGAGTTCGAAGGAAGCCTTCATGTTCACCTGAGCAGAGTTCGAAGGAAGCCTTCATGTTCACCTGAGCAGAGTTCGAAGGAAGCCTTCATGTTCACCTGAGCAGAGTTCGAAGGAAGCTTTCATGATCACCTGAGCAGAGTTCGAAGGAAGCCTTCATGTTCACCTGAGCAGAGTTCGAAGGAAGCCTTCATGTTCACCTGAGCAGAGTTCGAAGGAAGCCTTCATGTTCACCTGAGCAGAGTTCGAAGGAAGCCTTTAGGTTTATGACATCCTGGTTAAGGCGCGCTACGCAGCTAAAATCGCGGCAGAAACGATTATGAGAGTAAACAACGGCAAGCTGTAGGTAACGCATGCGTATCGTAAATAAAATCTTTTGATAATTATTATTCCGAGATCGCGTTGCTGGTATGTAGGTAGGTAATGTGACCATATGATGGTACCTTTACTGGCACAGAACAAATAACTTATTTAAATTCGTCCTAATATTTATTCTGAGACTTGGTGTTGTCTGACCGCTGCGAGGACGACAAGCACACGTCCGACGTCGACAGTGGTCACAGAGCTACTGATTGAACGGCGGGCGCGCGGTGCGCCTGTAGTTTTTCAAATAATTCATGATAAAAATTAAATTTGAATTGGTATCAAAAAAGTAGCTTACCTTTAATGTAGCTCAACATGTAACCTATCATTTAAAATGAATTGTAAGTCAATATTCATTGTAGGTATCACAATATTTATCTTGCAAATTTTGAAACGTATTTCAATGTATTTTAATAAATATTTTTATACAGAATTTTTTGAGCTATTATGTTTTCAGCTTACCTTTAATGTAGATAGGTACCTGAAGTAATATATAATAAAATATAAAAATAGACTCGTGACTTGTTCAGAAGTACTATAATTTTCCATTGGAAAAAGAGGAAACGTCTAATGACAGGGCCTTAAGTGTGGACACTTCTGATCTCAATCTAGTGACCAATCTACTGTGAGTAATCTGATGTTGTTTCTAATTTCGGCAAGTGTGCACTTGTCATAATTTTTCATGTCATTTAGGCTATCATTGTTTACTTGAAGTTGTTTTAAAATCGCCTGAGCAACTTGGTTGAAGTCTGCGGGGATTGTTGTGTTGTTAGCAGAGCTACAGTCTATAGAGAGATAAATAGATGGGGTGTTAATATTGGACTTTACCCTCTTTGTCACGTTACTGCTGGTGGGGCACTTCCAACACTGAGTAAACTCCGCTGTGAGCGAAGCATATTGATCTGGTTGCAGGTTAAGACAACCGGCGTGGTAGTAATCGCCGCAGGTGTGGCATTTTAAATAGCATTCCTCCATGAGGAGAAGGCCCCTGCAAGCGCTGCAGTTCATTTTGATAATGTACTATAAAAAAACACGAGATCCGCCGTAGATGCAACAACTGTTTTGTACAACGGCTTTGACGCCGACGACGGCGGCGTGCAACCTTTGAGCAATCAAGCAATTTGGGGATATTTGACGCTATACCATATTTGACCCCTACTAGAAACAAGTCCGAAGTAAGTCATCTACTAGAAACAAGTCCGAGGTAAGTCATCTACTAGCACGCTCGTCTAAATGGAACCAAAACGAAAAAACAGACGAGGGCAACGAGTTCCATTCCTTACCGGTATTACTTAATGATAAACGTACGGGCAAATACAAGGTACGGGTTGTAGCTGTAGCCTGCCGTACGACTGCTATTTGTCGGGTGTGGATAGGGATGGAGGGATTAGGTCAAAGATATCGTGCGCTCACTTGCCAGAGTGGTATCAATTCATAGAATACGGCCGGCTTCGCAATGCGCCGTCTGTGTTATAGGCTCAGCAAATTGTCCTAAGCAAACGAATCATCACCTATGAGCCTCGCAACAGCTATGTAAACTAAATATCTGTTACAGGTTATTGGCGACAGACACACATTTCAGATTTGATTACGTAAACAGGCTAACAGCTGGTACAATACTCATTAGATCTAACAAAGCACGGCCGCGACGCAATGCTAAGGCATCTTTCTCTTTTATTTAGCTCATTACGTGACAAAGCTTGTAATATGGGGACTAGATTACGGATAGAATACTGAAATACTCTTTTTTTAAATACATACTTATCATATAATACAAATCCCAAAACAGAACAAACATCTTTATTAATCACACAAATGTTTGTCCTGCGTGGGAATCGAACCCACAACCTACAACGCAGAAGGCAGAGCTACTACCAATTGAGCTATGAGGCTTGTCAAACAAACATAATGTACTAAAAAAAATCCATATAAAAACAACTAGAACCGTTTACAAATATCCCTTTGTATCTGGCTGGATCTACGTTTATTTTTCATCTGACCCGTCGTCGTATATGGATCTTTTTGTCTGTGGACAGACTGATGAGATATAGATGGAAGCGGACATGAAGGACATGAAGAAACACAAAGAGAACACAAAGGGATAGCATTCTTTTAAAAAAATAAACTAACGAGAAAAGGCAATTCGTTTTCAGCCTCAAATTGTTTTATTGTATTTGCATGCTACAACTGTTCCACTCCAAACTTCTCTCCAAATGATACAAAAAACTTCGGAATCCTTTTTAAGCGTAATGCGCGCACGGAGAAGTGATAGATCTGGCATGTTACAGTTTACATGGGGGAGGAGTGCAGAGCCAACTACCTGCGTGGACAGTTCCAGGCTTCCTGTTTTCTGAGTAAATACCCAAGTGTGCCCTACCAGAGTGCCCCAGACTTTTTTTGTACGATGGAGAAGCGCTTGGCCTTCATTGCACTTGGTTACAAGTTTCGGAAAGCTATTTTTATTTTCGCAAGACCATTGATCCATATTATACCTATGTTAGTAACAATTAAATAACTTATAATGTATGTTAGTTTAGAACACGAAACAAATTTAACCTACTTTTAATTATTATAGAATTGGCAAAAGAAATAATAAATAAAAATTTATTAATAAAATTAATGGCCAAATGAAAACCAGAAGTAATTTTACCACAAATACTAAAAGGGTCAAACAAAACATTTCTTCCAGAAAAAAAAATGTGTCAATTTTTAGGGGGTGAGGGGGGTGTACCCGTTTGGGTGCCACGGCCACTTATAGGTGAAAATTTTCAAATCGGGGCTTTTCAATGCAAATTGTTCAATTTTTTTGCACTGCCAGCGCATTCTAGCCTGGCACATAACACATCGCAGTAGTTTCTCCAGTTTTCTTGGACAGTGTCTTGACCCATCTTGAGGTGAACCTGGCACCAGGGATGTAGAAAATCTTATCTTCTTCTGGTTCTCTTGACGTATATAGAACCAAGCAATGCTACGTCGAAACATCGATTGGTCCATTTTGTTTTCTCTGCTTAGAACATGTAACGTCGTCAAGCATTTGAAATAACCATGGACACCACGTAAGTGAAAAGAACACACCAAAACTTATTTCCGTGAGTTGGAATTCTATATAGCGATTTCGACTGGTCAAGCTCATCGACCCCTCCCATACTTTTGTATAAGTCTGGAATAGATGCGGAAATTCAATATCAGTCCTCTCTCGTTATATTGGGTACCATCGTTTTACCATTCCCATCGGCTCAATGTGAATATAGTGAAGTGAAATTTAATACGTTTATTTGGCTATGATACACGAAAATTTAAAAATAACAATAACAACAACAACATCATTTAGAATAGTGCACAGCCAAACGGGCCCAGACTCAGTTTAATGCTGCCGCGCACAAGCTAGGCGTTCCAGCGCTGGTTTTCAGTCTGAGCCAGAGTGATGGAGGGTGTTGTTGCACAACCAGGCACCAAACACACACACACAAGCCTTATTATTTAACATAAATAAATAATAAAAACTATCAGAGAACAACGTATATATCTATCTACAACTAACACGTACATTTAAATAGCACAGAGCCCATTTGCCATTATATAAATAAATTTTGATAAAATCAATATTAATATAGACAATTTACATATTATACTTATATACATGTACATACAAATACACATATCTATACAAATACACACTGGCCTAATAGTTGCGGTTCTGCTTAGCAAGGTCACATTATACCTCAGATTGATGAGCGGTCAGAAGAAACTTTTCTAATTTGAGTTTATAGGTAGAAGCGGTTTTTATGATGCGAATTGGAGGTGGCAGGTCGTTCCAGCAGCGAGACGCTACGAACCTAAAAGACCCCCTAAACGCCACTGATCTATGTCTTGGTGTAAGAAACACAGGAGTACAGTATCTACCTTTTTGCATTACGAAAGTGGTCTCTCGCCGAGATCAGCTTTTTTAAAAGATACAGAGGCATGTTATTACATATTACACCGAAGAGTAAGGTAGCTAGATGAAAACTTCTACGAGCCTTCATCTTCAACAGATTTTTTGTATTCAGAAAAGGTTATTACACCTGTGTACGTGGAGGAATATAAAAACAAAACCGCGCACATGCGCATTTGTAGTTGTTTGCAATACTGAAACTATTTCTGCTCATAATTAGGAACCTGAAAGAAAACATGGACATTTTATATAGGGATATGACCACTGTATCTGATTGGGTAGTATCAGTTACAACGTAATAACTTAGCCATATTAAGTAATAGCAATCGAATTTATTACACAAGGTCCCCCTAAAGATGTATTCTAACGATTTTATTACTAAACATGCCATTTACTTTCAATGGAAAATGAATATTTAGTGGACAATGCACTCACCTCTGCACACCTTCCGTAGTCAAACTTCTGATAACAAAAAGTGGGAAAAAAAAATCTGTCTGCTCTCATTTTTTTTTTCATGGCGACTGTTGCTGTGTTCCATAATTAAACAAAACAGATCTGCTGAAGCTAACTGTTTTATAGTAAAAAAAAAACAGGTGTGCCCATTCCCCAGGTACAGTGACAGCTAATGGGTGATATTTTCTCGTTACGAATCGACACGATACAAATATGTTTTTATTTGTTTGTTGATTTTATTTGAAGCCTTAATAGATACCTACCTATATAATCTGAACTTCCCGTTCTTCAGTAGTAGGGTCGTCAAAGAGAAGAGAGCTGAAGAAAGAACCCTCATTTTCCCTTCTATTTATTCTCAAGTTTCTCAAAGCCGAAAAATAAGAGGGACAAATACCGAACGGTGGCGGCATGTGACAACCACACCACATTATGTAGACATTACTGCACTCGGCGGGAACACAGCAGGAAACCCGCAATGCTTCGTTCAGATAGTTCGAAGCTTGACCTAGAATCACACATTTTATTGTTCATAAGCCAACAGAAGGTGCACGGTGTATCTATAGAGCACTACGTACTTTTTTTGAATGTTTTTATTAAATTTACATTTTAAAGAGTATTGAAATTTATGGAAACTGTTAGTTAACAAGATCGCAAAGCATAAGTAAATTATTAAATTATTTTTTAATAGAGAAGCCATTATGGGAGTTAATTTTGGAAATTCTGTCCGAAACCTTCATAAAATTTTGAATTTTGTAATCGACAAAACCCGGAAAGATAAATCAACAACTGGTGAACCTAGTAGGCGGAGGGAACTCAGCGTCCGTTTCCACTAACGTACGACATTTCAATTATAGAGATAATTGTCATATTCTGAGAATGCTCGCTCCACGGCGAACCCTCATTCTAGCTATCCAAGCCTTCAAGACGAAAGCTGGGCCATCGTAAATTAAAAAAGTATCACGGATAAATTAGCTATTTGTATGTGTATATTGATGGGTGACTCCTACTCAGCCCAAATAATTAGCATAATTTTTCACCATCGCAGCCAGTGTCTTTGGCATGGATCTTTCGTGTGGTACTTACTTTTTTTTTTTTTCATTATTCGTCGGAGATGTGTTTGACCTTCAACTCGCCTGATTTTCTAGTTATGATAAGGCCGAACGTGGAAGCACACTTTACCCGGAATCCTCAACAAACTGAGGAAAACTGGTCACATCCACAAATAATATAGCCTACACCGCACTGCATTGCGCCCGTCAACTTGAGGCATTAAGGTGTTAAGCTTCGTATGCCCGTAATTTCACCGGCAACCATACCCTTCAAACCGGAATACAGCAATGCTGCTTAGCGGCCGAAATAGAAAAATGCCGAAAATGCCGAAATACAAAAAAATAATTGTTGTTATGGCGACAGAATCAGGTAAGATGGTGGTAGCTAGTCAGACTAGATGGTCTAGAACAGTTGAGTTACCTATAGACTGTTTATAACGTTCCTTAGGTAACCTGACTGTTTCCCTTGCCTAAAGTTTAATTGTGCTATTTTTCAAATGATTATATAAAAATGTGTGTATTGTATGTATATGAATACTATGGCTTATATTTTATCTAAACGATTTTGTACAAGGTGGCGATTCCCTTGACCCGACGGATGCGATTTGCGTTTTTCTCAATCTACAAAAGTAACATCAGATGCCTAAGTCTCAAACTTTTGAATAATTTAATTTCTATCCAAATATGGTGTTCTTTTTAGTAATTGTTTACCTACGGGTTAGTATCTAGCTAGACTAATTTGTTTGCATGTAGGTACCAACACATCGCGCTGCAATCTCTAAGGACACCGTCAATCAGCTGTGATTGCTTTGTGTGAGGAATGTTACAAATGAAGATGTTTCTCTCTGAAAGCCAGCTCCCGCCCCAATGCACGCTGCCGCCGCCGCCGCCCAGCCTCGCTGTATAAAATATGCAGATAAGTTACGGGAATTGATTCGAGGCACAAAGGAGGCTGTCTATAGTCTACGAGATTTCGGCGGTAATTTCCCGGGGGCTCTGTTTTTATCTCATGGCGTTGGAAATATTTTGACTAACATTATTTTGGCATAGTCTATTATAATTTAAAATTTATTTCGTCACTTTGGCAAGTAATTAACTGTTTCCGTTATTTACTTTTGATATATAAAATTATTCGAACTCATGGTGGAATGTTGAAATGAACGTCAGTAGGTTGGTAGGTTTTTTGTAGCACGCATTTTAAAATACATTTTAAAATCAATACAACCACAACATGACCTTGAGCGTCTCCAAAACTTGTGAATACGATTTATTTTTGGTCTTCGTAAATATGATCATGTCTTGGAATTTCGCTTAAAACTCAAGTGGCTTCCAATTCGTCTTCGCCGGAATACTTATATCCTGTCTCTTCTTTACAACATTCTTCATAACCTCTTACACCCTTCTACTTAAAGCAGCGCTTTACCTCCATCAGCGATTCTCATTTACGTGCTCTTCGTTCGTCTGAAAATTGCCAGTTGAGCATTCCCGCTCATAGAACTAGTTTCTATGATCAATCTTTTACAGTTCAGGCTGCAAGACTGTGGAATGCTCTGCCGGGCACCGTAAAGCAAGCTCCATCTATAGCTACATTCAAGAGTCGAGTGAAATCGTTTTATTTGTCTGATTTTTCATAATTATTCATTATTTGTGTAGCCGTATTTATCTCCTTTATAGTAGTAGTATTATAGATATTTATTAGTTTATTCATAATTATTTATGTAATAGTATAAATAATTAGGTACATCTATTTATATACCTATGTATATTATGTTAGTAAGTAGGTAGGTACATATTCTAACATAGTCAAATTATTATAACGTATTTATCTAGATAGGTATGTTTTGTATTGTAAATATCAATATTTACTTATTCTCTTTTACTATGTAGGTACTCCCTTCTACCATCAACCGTATTTGTACTATCCTTTCCATCCTAAGGTTGTCTGGAAGAGATCGCTTTTAAGCGATAAGACCGCCCATTGTACTGTTTACTTTAGTTTTAAATTGACAATTATTCTATATGTTTTTGGTGTACAATAAAGAATTTTCATACATTCATTAATTATGATTACTCTAGATCTAAGCAGATGGGTTGGTGATGACGGTGTAGGACTGCTGCCAATCCACTTTGGTTTAAGTCTATCGCCTCTCACGACATTCACGGCTGGAAGTATTCTTTGATCTCTCTAGTGATCGTTAATGTATAACTTTGATGGCGCAAATCAGGTGGGTGTTAATGTAAATTACATCACAGTCTTTAGTATGTTACTCACAAACATACTACCAACATTAACATCTGAAGCCTCTAAACGAGCATACCACTGCCTACGGACCCTCCATGTACAGATAAGGTAACAGTTAGTACGCCACTCCAGCAATTAAACTCCTCAAAGTTTGGGACTTCTGCATTTGCTACTTCAGTAAGTTGGACGAGATTCCGACTTGCGCCGCCCAAAAACCACATTTACTTACTCCTAATGAGCATCACAAGGCATAAACGCGATCATACGTCAGGAATATTTATAAGTAAGGTATTTATAGTTCAAAATGTAATACCTACCTATCAGCATAGATGCTGCAGTAGGTAGGTACTGGGTACCAGTAATTGTGAGAGTTTTGAAGCGTCACAGACAAAGCTGTGTAAGACATCGGTTCTGTCCAGAGCCCTTATTCTGTATGACCAATAGCGTTACTATATCTGCATGGAATCATCGTATTGACATATTGTAACGCGGACTCGATTGTCATACAGAAAAAGGGGGCAGAGGGTGGTTCTGCATATATCTGTCCAATATCTGGCCGGTACTTCATTACTCCTGCGAATTATAAAGGAGTATTATGATTTTGACCGGTACGTAGTAGGTAACCTATGTAGATAATATACCTCTACCTCTAGTATTTAAGTATGTCAAGTCCCTTGTGCTTTAATTACAAATTATGATAACATAATTTGACAAATGAGATATTGTTAGAAACCATCGACCTATAGTAGATCGATGTTAGAAGCGTCTTGATTATCCACTGGGTATAGGCTATGTGACGTCATAACATTAGATAGAATATGACCCCTTCTAGAGGATATTGACACAAAATGACACAAAAATGCACAACCCGCGTCGGGATTCGAAACCCCATCTTTATGCCAGGGTGGAAATGCTCTGATATCGAGTTCGAGTCGAGAGAGTTGTGTATTTTCGTGCCAATAAAGCATCTATAAATTTCGCTTAAATTATGTATTGTTTTGTTAGAGTAGGACGCATACGACTACGGCTATCCTATGAACAACTATGAATATGATATTAATACATTTAAATATGTAACGTGTTAGCTGTTTATTAATTGGACAATATAATATGGAATAGTTAGAGACACATAACAATTTCAGATGTTAATACTATTTTGTTTCTTACTTTTTAAAGAGTGATTCGTTATGCAAATATTAACATGACTACTGAAAAGTATGATTTTAGTTTTTGAACTAACTTTTGACTAATCAACAGTATAATTTAGTTTTACAAATTTATTGAATGTAAGCTTCGCTCGCGGATTCCCCTGCGTGGTACTCGCATAAAAAGTTGCATAAGTCCTATTCCTGGCCTAGAACAATCTGTGTGAAAGTTTATCTCAATCCTGTCAAGGAATCTGATTTTATTTTTTATCTGACTGCCGTACACTGGCGTCTTGCGGCTGGTATAGTACTGGACCGTGTGCTTAAGTCCTTAAATTGCACTTCCTGCGGATAGTCTGGGCATAAACCCAAGCTGTGCATCATGAAGTTGAAGAAACTTTTGTAGTATGGACTCAGGCACACTGTCCAGCACCTAGGCTATTGTTGTGGCTAGAGAAATCGGGCGGTAGTTTCCCTTATCCGAGATATATTATGCGTGGGAAAATCTTTTGATGTGATGTGATCGAGTGGAAATTCTGTTTACGTGTGTTTATTATAACTACATGCTTATAAAAAAATAAACTTACTATTAAAGGGTGAAATGGGCCAAAACATGCATTCAAAATCTTTATAATTGGATTTAGTTAAAATATTGCATGTATTTGTGTTTCGAAGACTAAGAGATACGTGTCATGTTTTTTTTACTATACCTCTAAAAGGGTGAAATGGGGCAAGTCATTAAATTAAAAATCCTTAGTTTCATTCTATTGACATTATGTAGGTATGTGTATTATATAATAATATTGAAATGCTAATTATGAAAAAAAATACTTTAAGATTTTGCCTCTGATAGAGTGACATGGGGTAAATCTCTCTGTACGGAGATATCTTTTTATTTGATTTTAATCGAGTAGAAATTTATAGATATAGGATCCAAAGGTTCTGAGTTCGATCTCTAGGGATGTCCTGCTCTTCAGAATAGGCACCACTTTCGTCTTCATGAGGTCGGCAGAGTGATATTCATGACTCCGACTCATATTGAAGAACATGGACAGGAGGCCGGGCAAATGGATACCTGCATGTTTGAGATGCTCGACGCTAAGTCCATCATGTCCGGGAGACTTGCCTCTAGTCATACCCTTAATTGTCATATTGACCTTCTTAACAGACAGATGTAATAGAGGTTCGTCACTCCGACCAACCGACCCAGCGTCTGACACCCCGACTGATGGCCCGAGGGGAGAGTGTACCTTAAAGTGTTCTATAAAGAGCTGAGCAATCTCTTTCTGGTCACTTCTGCCTTCCACGCTCACGGGGGGCCAGGCCTAGTATTCAGCTTGCCACTTTTGTGCGGAGCCATTTGGAAACTAGTGCAATTATATGGAATCCCCATGAATATAAGTACAAATTAAAAACATACGGAGTGTACCCTTTTTATCCGTTAATGTACTCTAGCCTATTTGTGTTAGGTATGGTAGGATACTATCGTCTATCTGTCAGGAGACAAATGACCCTGGTCAAGTACGTGGTGAGAGTGCTGCGGGGGCTGGTGCACCACCCGGATGTACTGGCGATGCTAGAATGTTGTAAGATGTTAGAAATTACCTAGAGTGTGTTGTTATTGTTTTACTTATGGCACCTAGGCTTGTTCCCAGAGGTCCACGACTTCATTGTTTAAAAAAAAAATGCTTATACTTTGATTCTTAACGGGTCCACAATATTTTAAATTTAATAATATTTCCTTTCCCAATGGGTCCGTGAATGTTTTTGGTACAGTAAGCAATAGGTAAAGGTTTCGATAAGATAGGGTTAATATTTGTTTAATATAATTGCGTTTAAAAAATAAAAATAAAACCGACTTCAATGAAGAGCATGATACAATTTCGTTTACCGGGATGACGTATTTTTTCCAATTATTTTGATGTCAGATGGACGGACAGACAGACACGTGATCCTTATAAGGGGTATGTACACCCTAAAAATACTCAAATCGTTTCAAGTGTGCCTATAAAATTTGAAGAGTTCCCTCGATTTCTCCAGGATCTCATCATCAGATCCTAACCTGATGACAGGGGTCCGTTTTTTCCTTACTTTTGAGGTAATACACTCTATGAATACCCAAATCGCTTCAAGTGTGCCAATAATACTTGAAGAGGTCCCTCCATTTCTCCAAGAGAGAGAGTTGGTCCCATAATCAGATCCAGACCTGTTGACAATGGGACCACCTATGAAGTAGGTAAGCCCTTGCAAACAAAAAAAGATTTTTTCAAATCGGTACGGCGTCTAATTCTAATAATTTTGTTTTATATTCGTTACATCTTATGTAGGGGCTAGGTATAACGATGTACTATTATTATACCTACCGTTCAACTGTTATTAAAAATGACATAAATGTTTACCTGGTTTACATGACATGCTTTTGATTTCAATGATTATAGTTTTGTATGAAGTTATGTATGAAGTTTGTTTCAGTGTGAGTTCATAGCTAAGCTCACGATGTGCGCAAATCAATAATAATTCATATTATACAGATGAGTTTTTTTCACTGCCACTGACGCCAAGTCTGAAACCGTGAGGGTTATCGAAAAGTCATGTTAGGAGTTACGTGCTCGATTCAAAAATAAATAAGTTCTGCATTAAAAAAAATATAATATTTTTATAGTTTTAATGGAAGTGAGTTCAAAAAAAAAACATTTTTGAGTTCTTTGTTTGATAATAAAAAAAAATAATGTACGATGATTATGTGCCCAAAGTTGTTGCAACACTTTCAAAATATAAAATTTATAACTTATAACTTTATGAATTTAGTAATAGTTGTACGTATAGTCTGAAATGCGTAAGCGAAGCTATTAAATCCTCTTTTGCTGTTCGTGTAGAACTTACGTAGAACGTCTTCAAAAAGCCGTATATCGCTGAATGCGAAGATACAACTTTAGCATTTGAAAACAGAATTATTCATAAATTTCAAAATTAGAATAAAGTTTTTTTTTTTCTAACTGATTACATTTATTCAATAAATTAAACTAACTAAGTACAAAGGAATCAGTCAGATTACCTAAGGACCGTTACAAACGGCCTATAGGTAACTCAACTGTTCCAGACCAGTACCAGACGAAAGCGTGCCCAAGACACTGGCTGCATTGCCACGCTGAATAGCTATGCTAATTCGCTGGCCTAAATAAGAGCCAGCCCTTGGGTCACGTGTCGCCTCAATCAAAAGCCCCGCAATATTTTTGAAAACCCGGAGGGCACCGGCTCCCCACGGACCCAAGGTCTTCACCCCAAAAGGCTCAAATAGGTAAGCTCTGTCGAGACCACTATATTTGCGCCTTTTGTGATCCTCGGCCGAATCAGCCGCCGCACCAGCCCTAACTGATGTCCCAGGCAGATGAGATGGCGCTAGGGTGTCGACGCAGGTAGCGTCCCACACCAAAGGCCTACCCATTTCCCAAGGGACAAGAGTCATACCGTCGGGCCGCTTACCATCATCACGTAACAGACCATTCGGTTCAAGAACGGCTGGCACATTGACACTGGTAAACGCTCGACGGATAATGTCATTAAGACTAGCGTGGCGCGAAATCCTGCCGGCAGACCTTGCGCACGAAAGTCCGTGAAAACCAAATTGATCTACGGCCGCACAACACCGGCACTGGTGAGAGGCGCAGCATCTTGCACCCAACCGAAGACAAGTGGCAATACGGAAAGTTACAGGATCCATAAGTGTACCGGTATTGTAGGATGGATGTGCTTGCAGCCAAAGACCTGATTCCCATTTTGAAACAGCTAAGAGACGAGCACGATCTGTTAAATAAAAAATAAAGTTGGTTTTATGTCATGGAGCAAATTTCTGGATTCTCCAATTTTGCACAATAGTCCGACTCCATTGTGAAAAACTGGAGAATATGCAATACTGAAAAATTTTAAGTTCTTAAAAAAAAATTAGATAATATTTTCTAATTGCTATACGGTGGGTACGACAATATTCAAAATGTTTAGCCATTAAGGTGTCCGTGCCTTGTCATCAGCTACGCTACCACAAAAAGCGAACGTTTTTTTTAATCCGATGACGATTAAATTTAAGCTCATCACGAACAGAAAATACAGCAAAAGATGATTTAATAGCTTAGCTTACGCATAGTCTGAACGTACAACCTTTACGAAATGCATAAAGTTGAATTAATAAATTTAAAATTTTGAAAGTGTTTCAACAACTTTGGGCACATAGTCATCATACAATATTTTATATGGACCCTTTAGCAAACAGAGCACAATAGAACCATGGACCTCTGGGAATAAGCCGGCACCGGTTTGGGTTCATTATCTGTAATAATTGTTTTTTTTTATTAAATGTTTCTATGGATCATGCTGTAAGTACAATATATCCTGCCTTACCAATTCCCTTACTCTACTCAATAAATTCCATGCGTCGCTTTTATATTCCATGAAACACATTTTTAATTGAACGATGTTCTCGTGATCACTTTTACAGGAAATTCGTTGCCTTCGGGATTACAACTCGATTTGGGTTCGAGAACTCTCAAAGCAATTAATGTAATAATGTCCCGGTCGTTTTACCTGTCCCGGGTTCCAGGTTCCGGGAGCGAGGCGTGATAACGAACAAACATTTTCTCGAAACGGTTGAAATTACTCCTCAAATCTTACTTTCTTTTTGATTATTCAAAAATAGTGTAGTAGGAAGCAAGGCCTTGCCCACTAAATCGTATTTTACAAAGGTTTTCCTATTTTTGGATTTTGAGGGATATTCATATCAGGAGGCCTACTACGAAAAACTAAAAATGACGTATCCGATGACGGATTTCATGTTTGTAAATACAATAATACGTTTTAAACCTAAAATAAAACCGACTTTAATGGAGAATATGATACAAATGATTAAGAAACATACTATGAGTTACGTTTACAATTTCATTGGTTTTAAACTTTTAAATGTACCCCTCGATGAGTAAGCTTCAGCAGAAATGACACGGACGCGTAATCTTTCCAACAACTAGATAGTTTTCTTAATGATTTGGTTTTGAAGTATAATCAGTTAAAGGTTGTGGGTTCGATTCTCACCCGGGACAAACCCGGGTGGGGCATATTTTTGTCATGTGAGTTCCCAATTTGGTTAGGTAATTGCAGGCGAATCACCTGATTGCCCGAGTTAGATGCTAGTATAAAGTCGTTAATGAGTCATGTTAGAACCCCAGAACCAGAAGATACCAGAGCTGTTACACAGTCCACACAAATACAGAAATAAAGAAAATATGTATTTAAAAAAAAAGTATCTATAAGTATATATACAACATATTAGTATTACTACGATTACGCGCCTGCCAAGGGTGGTGGTTATGGCAAAATCCTCTATTGGTTTCTTTAGCATGGAGGGAGGCCCTTGTCTTGCAGTGGACTTTCACGGACTGTAATGATGATGATACAAGTTTGCGGCACTTATAGCCAGAGTGCATCTCAAGACGATTATATAAGCCCAATCAGTGCTAGGTATTTTTTTTTTGGAGTTTCGGTGAACTTACCCTTTGGCTTAATCATCAGATCACGATGATACCGGAAGGCAGGCAGTTTAGTGGTACTACTACGTATCATTATTACTGCGATCACCAACACAATTGACAAGCGTGTAATTATGGCAAAACTTCGCGTTGCTTTCTTTAGCATTGGGAGGGTCAGTTCAATAGGACTACTCTAGTAACCGTAAACTCCACAAGGATACACAATTTCGTTTACTTGGAATTTGAAATTTCTTCCAGCTATTTTTTTGATATAAAAACCAAACTACAGAACCGATGTTCATGAAATTTCTACGGAACCACCTCGGAAGTATGACCTACCAAACATTATAAGAATCATCAAAATCAATTTCGAATTTGCGGAGAAATCGATTTACAAGCAAACAAAAAAAAAGCATAGCCGACTATCCTCCTTTTTTAAGCCGATTGACAAAAACAAAAGTTCTTTCGGATCCGACCCGATTTTTTTAATAGAGCTTCAGCCGCGGTATGCGTTTTACGGTGTCGGACGCTTAATTGTATGATTTTTTTTTATGAAAGGACAACACGCTTGCCTGGTTCTGAACCTGGAGGGCGACAGCTATACGCGGACCTGGCTGGCGCTGAAGGCGCGAGCCCAAGAATAGATTTTTGAGGCAACTAGCGCAAGGGCACCACTAAGGTACGGACCTCGGCTTGGGCTATTGCCATTTGATGGGGGAGGACAGGAATGGCCGAAGGCGATACCGAGGGTAACGCTTTGAGTCGGAAAGGTTCATAAACTCCGCCGGCGGAGTTGGTGTATCTGTATAGTGTTTTCTCTGTGTGACGAGATAGTTAATGAATGGATGCCGTCACCCCCGGGTTTGCGGTGGTGAGTGGGTCATCCAGGTGTCTTCAAGAACGTATCTTGGCCTACGGAGGGACCGATTGTATGAAAAAAATTCTAGCATGGTCTTTAATACCGTGGATGTTTGCGTCAGCGTCCGCGCGGTGAGGGGGGAGCGCGGTGGAGTGGGGAGTGGGTACCTACAACGTTTGCCACACGGTTGCCAACAAGCCATTTCTGCAGAGGTGACCTTGTCAAATATTGTCAAATCTGCCGTGTGGACAGTTGCTGGGCGATTTGACTTTCAATGCCCGCTGCAGACGGGCGTGCGTTGCCAACCGCCGTCGGCGAGCCTCGTTACCGACCGTGTAGCCGCTTGTTTCCAACAAACGCAAGACAGTTGTATTTGGGCAGCTGGCGTGTGAGCACGTACCAAAACGATGAGTGAAAAATGAGAGCGCGAAGCGTCATATCTCAGTTGTAGGAACTGTGCCTGCTGCTCTGTAGGTTATGGGTTCGATTCCCACCCAGGATAAACATTTATGTGATAAATAATTATAGATGTTTGTGCTGTGTATGGGTTTTGTATCATATATGTAGAACGTATAAATTAACAAAAAAAGTATATACCTAGGTATTCTATCCATAATCTAGTTACTTTGGGGCTAGATGGCACTGTGTGAAATAAATGTCCTGTAATATTATTATTTTTTAATTGATTTATACAGAAATCTTCCCTGTCTATGGATCTATCCTCAAGAAATTATAAGGACTCGTCCAAAAAAAACTTTCTCAGAGGGTAATAAGTTCATAATAATTTTAATGGCTAATTTATAAGTAGGTAGGTATCTAGTGACATACCTACCTTCTTATAGTCTTTAAGCCGCACGCCGCGCGTCGTGTCATGTTAGTTTCAATGTTTCATTGAGGCTGCGGTAGCGGTATGCGGTCGACATAACTATTATTATTATAAATGGAATATCACTTTTCATCGCAATCGCATATAGAACAGGACATTAATTTCACGCAGCACCATCAAGTCATTGTTATTACATTTTCGTAATTGCCTTCACTTTTTTGTTGTAAAACATGTTTCTGGGAGCGTTATGAAGCAAATTAAATATCTCCTCATAAAACACTAAATTAATAAAAAATACAAAATTGCGTTGTTTACGCCTCTTCTGCACTAAACGCAACGTCGACACAAAGTTGGTGCCGTGTACCGCAACGTTGTGCGTTGCAATCAGAAGATCAAGCTGCAACGCAACGTCATGCATGATACAACCCACTGACAGGCAGACGGACGGGAAGCGGAGGCTTAGTAATAAGGTCCCATTGGCACCGTTCGGGTACAGAACCCGAATGACCACAAAATGCTGCCAAACTAGCATTGAAACTGAACACTATACAATTAAATACTGCATATATAACATAGAGCATTGTGTGTTAACATGCTGGCTAGAAGGTCTGCAATGTGTACCAATCAAGTAAAGGTAACGCTTTTGAAAGCTTATTGCCAGTCCTTTTACACTTGCAGCCTTTGTAGCAGTTATATGCAGAAAGCATATAATGCTTTACGGGACCATTATAATTATGCGTTCAGCGTGCTGATGGGACTGCCTCGTTTTTGTAGTGCGTCAGGTATGTTTGCGAAAAAAAGAGTACATGGTTGCCATGCCATAATCCGTAAAATATTATTTCTAAAAAAATGTCTCAAAGATCTTTACTTAGACGAGTACGAGGCAGCTCTAACAGCATCCTGAACGCATTATCAGACAGGTGGGACTGTCCTATAGCGAATCGGTGGATACACTAGATAGGTAGATACACAGGGTTTTATTGAAACTCCTGTGTCATTTTAATGTGTAATTTGTATAGTACCTTCCTAACTAACATTATTTTTAATAATTTATGTCAAACCTTTTTTCGGGTCCTCACGATACAGGCTTGCCTAGTGTGAAGACTGCTGGCAATGTTAAACAAACAATGCACTCAGCATAAAGTAATAGGTTAGTACTTAACCTGAGTCCCCTTCACTGTACGGCATTGAAATGGGACATCTTAGAATCGGATTCCTAGTAATATAAAATACCTACCTATTATGCGTTAGTACTTAACCTCGGTCCCCGCCACTGTACGGCATTGAAATGGGACATCTTAGAATCGGATTCCTAGTAATATAAATACCTACCTATTATGCGATGGTAGTGGCAAAGTGATGGCACCAATTTCTTCACCGTTTCATTGATAAATAACCAACATAATAGAGTTGGCTCCAATACCTTATTAATGTTGTACGAAAATAAGCCAATAACGAGATCTCGCCTTCATCACGTCCCGTCAAGCGCACTCCGATCTTTCGTAAAAAAGGATTATTTTCGAACTGAATATTTCCTTTCACGGTAGGGTTCCCTCAGAGTCTGTGTTCGAGAGGTAATTTAAGAAGATTTGTTTCAGTAATTAGTTGTCGCTGTCGGCTGTAGATTCCTCGGTAGTCGTATTTGTTCTTGTCGTGGCTGATGCCATTATTTAAGTAGGTAACTACGCGACTTATTATCCAGCTTGCTGACATTTCGGACGCTTAGACCGAAATGACACTTTCAATTGTAATATATTTACTAGCGACATTTCGGACACCGATAATAAACGCTGTTTTGTAAAGTCAGGAAACGAACTAAAACTGCCAAGACAAATCCAAGGCGCTCTAGGCAGCTAAAATCGTGGCAGAAACATTTTTGAGTGATGAAAACCGGCAAGCTGTAGGTGGCGCATGCGTATCGTAAATAAAACTTTTTGATAATTCTTATGCTGAGATCTCGTTGCTGTTATGTAGGTAGGTAATGTGACTTTTCATCCCACCATCTCGGAAAGAGTATTTTTACTATTCGATATCTGAGTGCAAAAGCCGTTTTTATCCGCTAGAGGTTAAAGTAAAATTGAATTTAGAACATCGTGTGCACTAAGTTTGTGAATTCAAAACATCAATAAACCTATTTACTTCTACCTCCATGGTGCCGAATTCATCATACAACCTTTTCTAATTTATTAAAAACTCGAAATCGGAACCTTCTTGGTGTATTACTTGTAAAGGTATCGTAGGAGCCATTACACTGAAAGAGCCTCAGTCAGATCCTTGGACTGGCCCTTCTACATCAAAAATCAGCCATTACTAAACACCTAACCATCGCCCTCTCATGCCAACATTTACGCCAAGGGAATCCGTTGAATCGTTACAACTACTAAGTATGACAGATAGTTTACCGAAAAACAGTACACAAGTGACTAACACCAATATTACAGTACCAAACAAAAATATTACACTCAATTTAAATAACTGTAGCAACGTTACTTTCAAATTTTCTTAATTATACCTTAGTATTATTTCGTTATAATTTAAAGATTATTCTGTAATACTTACCTGTCATAATGTAGTAGTTAATACCTAAACTGAAATAAAAGTACCTATCTTGTGATTGTAAACGTTTTTTTTTTGCATTTAGTCATTTCCTCGCTGAGGTGGAATTTTTTCACCTCGTGCTCTTTTGATTTCCTCGCTGACGCTCAGGATTCTAATTTTCCGGTCCGACTCACGTTTGGCCAAATTTTATTATTCATTTATTTATTTACCACAAAGTCAGCACTATACTCACACTAACTTTGTTATAATACAGGTTGAATATTACAATTTATAAAAACGTTTCATGTATGGGAACCCCCTATTTTTTTATGTTTATTATTAGTCAGTTCTGAATATTGGACACCCCACCCTTTATTTCTATAAATTATTAAAAACCGAAAATATGCCATTACCTATTCCTTATGGGCATATATATAATACATTTATAGTATATTAGTATCAACATATTAATTTAAGTGCCTATCATTTGTGATATCAGGGATAGCCAACATTTTACTCCGAACTTTGAACCCCATTTTGAACCCTAAGGGTGCGAATTTTCAAAATTCCTTTCTTAGCAGGCGTTTACACACCAAGACAAACTTGCCCTTGAAATTTCAATTCTGTACGCCCAGCGGCTTAGGCTGTGCGTTGTGTCTAGTTGATTCAGTCAGTCAGTCACTCAGGACTTGTCCTTTTATGCATTTAAAGATTACTGTGTATCAAGTAGTCAAGTTACATTAGTCAAGGGTCGTAAATACAGTCACGTCAACAGCCCATTTATGTAGTGGTTAATTGGATATTGGACAGAGCCTCCTCCAACAAATGGGAGGGTTTTGCCATAATCACCACTCTTGGCAGGCGGGTTGGTGATCACAGAAGAGGTGTTATCTAACATACAGCTGGAAGCTTCCGCTTCCTTTGGTGAGATCCCTTAAATCGGCTTTTACGACATCAGCGGGCTGAGATGGAGTGGGTCGATTCTTAAACCGCGACTTGCATGGCCGGGTAAATTAAAAAACTTGACCACGCTTTTTCTGTTAAATAACAATGTTGTTTTTTTTTCTAATAACCCCTGCCCTTCAATTATGAAAAAAGAAAAAACATGAATCACGTTCTTATTTATTTCATATGAGGAATCGTTAATGATAATTTGACCTTTTATCATGCACGGTTTCAGAGTTAGGGCATACTTTTAATGAAAAATTCCAACACTTTTTTGAACCCCTTAGGGTATGAATTTTCAAAATCCCCTTCTTGTACTCATTTTTGCATCAAGACAAACATACCCTCCAAGTTTCATGTCTCTACGATAAGCCGTTTAGGCTGTGCGTTGTTATCAGTTAGCAGAGCAGCGAGCGCGGCATGTGACCCAGGCATGTGTAAGCGTAGCGGTAGATTGGAAGCCGTCGTTGGTGTGTCCACGCACACACCACGCCCGCTGTCCGCAGGCGTTGTAGATGTGCGGCGACCCACAGGGTCGCGCGCTGTCTGTATCAGGTTTCGTGGATTTGTGCGTTGTATTCGCGTTCGTCTTCGGCTGCGGGTTGCCGATGCAATTTTTTTTTTCACCCGCATTGACGGTAGACCTGTTGGAATGTTTCGCTTGAAGCTTATCAATTTTTTGCTGTAGCGTCCTCAATTCGTTGAGTACACTGATATACTTTTGCTCTATAGGTGCTACGTATTTAGCTAATAGTTTTTCGAGATAATCTATTGTAGATTTTGCCATTTTTTGGCTCACAGGTAAACACAACACAGCGCGTTCAGGTTGCGAACCAACCGTCACGAGTGATCGCACGGAACTGTGGCGGATAGGCTTCATGCTTCAGTGCATTATGTCAGTGCACGTCGGCAGTCATCATCAAACCAGGAGTCTACTTTAGCAGAGAGTGGTTTGTCGGAGTAAGGAATGATATATTCCATACCTTGACGAAACACTTCCACTATCGCTTCAGCACAACAAGAAGGGTCATCCGAAGAGAAGAACAAGGGCTGACGAAAATATGCCACATCTCATCCCAATCTGCTGACTTGTACTTCCACACCCGCCGACTGCCCTTAAGGCTGGGGTCAGGTGAGGAATGGGACGAAACTGACTTCACCAGACAATGGTCGGAACTACCTAGAGGTGATGAAACCAAAACATTGTATCGATCTGGGTCCGGCGTCAGCAGAAGGTTAAGGCAGTTTGCGAAATGGTTATCAACATCAGGCACCCGAGTGGCCTCACCTACCAACTGAGAGAGGTTAAAAGTGAGCGCAAATTTAAGTGCCTCTCTCCCAGCATTGTCAATACCCTTGGAAGGGGAAAGCCACTCCTGATGATGAGCATTAAAGTCTCCCAAAAGTACCAGTTGAGCACTGGGAAACGAAGAGCCTTATCAGCACCATCGCAAAGGTGCTGGAAAAATGTAGTTATCACCGGATTTTTTGTGTGCGCACGATAGACACCGTAGACGTAGAGAATTTTCTCCGTACCGGTGTCGACCAAAACCCATAAAGTTGAAAATTTGGAGTCTTCAAAGCAACGGAGACGCCGAAAGCAAATGAATTCGCGAGCATACAAGCTAACTCCGGCTTTTGGCTTAAACTTATGTTAGCACTGTAGCAACTTATGTTAGCCTGGGCAAGCAAGGTATGCCGCGTCAGATGGACATTTGATTTGGGTCTCCGTGAGAAACAGCAGATGCGGCTTAGCAGTTTCGAGGTGGTGATGGACTACGTCGATATTGGAGTGGAGTCCTCGTATATTAACAAGGTGCACTTGAAGAGAGAGACGTGCTTCCGCTGTTTAACGTTTCTGCTATTTCTTCTTTATGAAATGAGTGTGGGGGATTGTTAGGAGTACGGCAGTAGGGCGAGGCACTACTCTACAGATTCAGGGAGAACTACGCGAGGCAACACCAATGGGGTACCAGGCGGGGAGACTGCGGGGATGCCTGGAAGTTTCGGGCCTTGTGAAAAATCACAAGGCGGCGGCGCAGCCTTTCACGTGTGACTGGCACATTATTTAGGCCCCCTACAACCTGCGGTCGGCCACCAGAGAACCATGCTTCGGATCCCGATACCCTCCGCGCCTGACTAGGCGCGGTTCCCGGTACAGTTTTTACGGCGCTAATCCCTTACTACTCCGACACTGTAGTGCAAGTCAAAGTCAAATATAGTTATTCAGTAAGATTTTTTAGGATTACTTTGAAACGCCAAATCTACAGCCTGTTCGGAATCGCGACCAGCACACAAGGAGCAAGGCAAGAACCTCGGGCTAGTTTTTTTTCATTATGATCTATTACAATAGCTTACAATCATCTTATACTAATTACAGTTTATTCACTAGAGATAATTTTTTTTTATGCGAGGCTTTTTTATCTTCTAGGTAATCTGAAATTTTATAATAAGCTTTCCTGGATAGCGTTTGTTTTACAACATTTTTTAATTTGTTATTTGACAAGGTTAGCAAATCTCTTGGTAATTTATTATAAAAATTCTCTCTTATTATTAAATTATAGTTTTTACTCGCGTACATAATATTTTCATAAATCATAGCATATTTCTTTAAACTTGTCTCTGAATGAATCTCTGGGACCCATATTGTAAACAGCGCGAACAGCCCTCTTCTGCAATACGAATATGGTGTCCACTGTGTTCTGTAATGGTGTCTATACCTGCAGCACTTCCCCACAATATTATGCCAAGTTAAATAATACTGTGAAAGTAACTGAAGTAAACTAATCTTGCTGTAGCTTACTGTACGTATCTTTTTAACAGCATATGCTGCAGAACTAAGTCTCTTCGCCAGTTTATCTATGTGTGGGCCAAGAACTACACCGACCCGTACTCACTCGGTTGGTTCATAGCTACACCGACCTGAACACGACCAGGTCGTTTGGAGGCACGGCTTCGATCGGTAGGTGGTGACAAGCCGCGGCTGAAGCTTACCACCAGAATTTGCTACTCCTACCCAGGGGACACGTGTAGAGACTCTAGGGTTATTCTAACCTACGAACGTGACAAATTTTTGGGGGCCTTGCTGCCCCCAAAAATTTAGAATAATTTAGAAGAAAGATAAAGAATAGAGGATTGTAGGTGAAAATAGGTAATATAAGTAATACACCTTTTATTAACTTTGAGTGCGTACTCACCTCCGAATATTACTTCAAAAGCAGTACAACTGTTTGAATTATAGTTTCGCACATCTGGGTCTGTTCATTTGGGGACGTCAATGTCTGTGCGAATAGTACAGAGTCGCTTTTAGGGAACTAGCGCGTCCAAACGACATTGTACAAGCAATAAACAGTACCTCAATTATCAACATGACAATGAAACGGCTGTAAGTGACGTCACGCGTGCCGGTGAATGCACAGCCGAGTGATAGAAATTAATTAATAACAATTCACGACATTAATGTTCTGTGCTCAAAGTGATAATTGCCTTTTTACATAAGTGTTTGGTGTCGAATATGAATATTTACGCACAATAACATTCAAGGGATCTCGTATTTATCGATACAGATCATCCAAGTTTACTAAGTGATACGGATTTGATACCCGCTATAGTGCATTTTAAAAAATAAATAAAAGAACTTGTACGGTTTGTAAACAATACTTTACTAATACTAATTCTAGAGTGATTGAAGTATATTTACAACATATACCAAGGCGCGAACTTGGACGCGTTGTACTTGGAATCAATTTAAATTGCGACCTAAATCTAATAATTAACTGCCTGTCCGCGACGCCTAACGCCATCTAGCGTCGAGTAGTGAAAAACATTTTACTAGCCTAATCCGATAGATATGGCAAAGTGTTTAGCCTGCGGCAAGTTCATTAGAGGCGGCATAACATGCCCTCAGTGCGACTCAAGGACCCACCACGAGTGTCTCGGGGTCCCAGCCGGAGCGACGATCCCCGAGTCGTGGCGCTGTCCAGAGTGCGAGGTGAAGGCGCCCAAAGGCAGAGATCCTTCGACCCCGGTGCGAGCCGCGCAGCTGCAGGTCGAGGTCTCGGTACCACTGCCCACGCCACCGCCAACGTCCACGTCCCCGCCGATGCCGCCGCCGCCGCCGCCGCCGCCAGCCACCACGAAGCTCAGCACCGACACCGGCGAGGAGGCTATGGTGCTCGACGACACGGCGCTCAACATAACGGCCGAATTCACCGAAATGGAGCTACAGCTGAACTCGCGCCGGGGCCACGATGAGGTGATGGAGGAGCTGGGCCGGATGCAAGACCGATTCTTCGCAGAGTTTTTAAACTTTAAGGATGAGTTGCGGGCGATGCGTGGTGATATGAGAGAATATCGTCAGGAGGCAGCTGAGTTCCGAGCGTCTGTCGCGGAGCTCACATCTCGCGTGGGACTTTTGGAGAAGCGGGTGGAGGCTGTCGAGCAGCGACAGGCCGCTGCCGCCGCTGACACCGCATCCCGGGCTACATGTGGCGACGCTGACCTGGTCGCGCTCGAACGCGTCGTCGCCGACCTGAAGATCGAACTCAACGACCGGGACCAGGACGCGCTACTCGCGGACCTCGAGATCGGGCAGTTGCCTGAGGAGCGCGGGGAGAACGTTCTACATGCCGTCACGGTGCTGGCGGCCAGGCTGGGGATCACGCTGGAGGAGCGCGACATCGTGTTCGCGGAGCGCGTCGGTACATCGCAGGGTGGGGGCGAGGGGCCGCGCCCGCGCCGCGTTGTGGTGCGGCTGGCGCGGCGGGACCTTCGCGACCACCTACTGCAGGGTGCGCGCGTGCGCCGGACGCTGGCCGCTGGGGAGGCTGGCCGTGCTGACGTCGGTCCTCGCATCTTTGTGAACGAGCGACTGTCGCGCCACAACCGCCAGCTGTTCCACCGGGCTCGCGAGGAGTGCCGCCGGCTACAGTGGAGGTTCGCTTGGACCAAGCGCGGCAGAGTTTACGTTCGTCAAGCTGATGGGAAGGACGCATATCCTATACGCTCGGTAGCGGATCTTGGAAGGGTTTTTGGGCAATCTTGAGTTTGAACACTCGATCTGAAAGGAATACCTGTTTTGTGCTATTCTATGATAGTATTAATTTATATTTAGCTTTACTAAGACTTTCTTGTAGAATTTTAACTTCTGTTTATGTAACACGTTTTTTTGCATTCTGGTTATTTTGTATGTCTGTCTGTATTTGTCTTGTGTATGCTGATGTATATGTATATGTGATGCTGATTGGTTATTCATATTTATTTTTATATTTTCAAGTATCATTATGTAACTTGTATATTCTTAACATATTTTATTATTATAATATTTATCACAAATCACATCAATCCTTACAATTATTATTAATGACTAAATCACAAAATTGTATTACTATTACCAAGTACCTGATCTATAAATTTGCTTATTCTTGTTATTTTTTCACCAGAGAAAAAAAACAAGTATTATTGATTAGTTACATTTTCTTATTAACTAATGCTTCAATTATGTCTTACATTTTTATTATATATTTTTACCATAAACTTATTTGCATTATGACTCTCCCATTCAATATTATTCATGACATTTGTTATTTTATTATACTTATTGCTCTTATTACTAATAGTTATCCCCAGGTATCAATATCCAGAAAATGCCAACCACTCAAACAAAACTTTCTCTGACAAATTTAAAAGTTGGTTTGTTTAATGTAGGGTCTCTTAATACTGGGCATGAGGAATTTATTGTTGCAATGGAGGAGTTGAAACCTGATATTTTAGCTTTGAATGAAACATGGATTGGCCTGGGTGAAGGTGATAAAGCTCCGAAGCTGCCTGGCTATCGATTAATCTATCAGCCAAGACCTAGCAGTATTAAGGGTGGCAAAGGTGGTGGGGTTGGTTTCTATATAAGAAAAGGTATTAGAGCTCGATCATGCCCCTACCCAATTGACAATTCAGTGGAGCAGTTCTGGCTTCAGCTGAGCGTGGCTGGTAGGTGTGTGGTTATAGGTACTGCTTATCGACCTCCAGACCAGGGAGACGTTGCCGGTTTTCTTGATATTATTACTGAGTCCATTGCCTCTATTGCTAAATGCGATAATGTAATACTGTTGGGGGACCTCAACATTAATATGCTGGAAACAGGTTTTGCAAAGTTTCGGCTTTTACAACAATTTCTACACTCTCTTAGTCTTAATCAATTAATTACAGAACCAACCCACTTTACTACTCATCGAGAGACCTTAATTGATATTGTGTGTACCGATGCAAAAGCTAAAAAGATCACAGTAAAATATAAACCAGAGCTAGGTAAACATGCAATGATAATGGTGGAATTTCATATTAAAAAAGAAAAAATCCCAGCTCGCTATGTAACATACAGACCTCTAAATAACATTGTTATGGAATTGTTTTCTGCCGATCTAAACTCTATTAATTGGGACTATTTCTCCACTACAAAAAATATTAATGAACTAGTATCAACTTTTACCAGTACTATTACTACTCTATTTGATTTGCATGCACCAATTAAAACATCTCGGTTCAAAAATTCTCCCCACCCATGGATAACAGATACTGTTAAGGAGATGATGAAGATTAGGGACGGTTATCATGACAGATATAGGATAAATAAGACTGACAACCTTAAGGCATGTTATAAAAACATGAAGCATATTGTCAATGCAGCCTTAGAAAGTGAAAAAACCGCTTTCTTTACACATAACATAAATAATTATAGGAAAAATACGAAAAAATTATGGAAAAATTTAAAAAACAATATTTTACCAAACAAGAAGGAAGCTGGTGAAATACCTTCTCATCTTAATAATCCTGACATGATAAACTCCCATTTTCTTAAAGTGCCTGGTTCTGAACAGGTTAATATTTCACTTCTGACTTACTATGAGTACCACAGATTTGGTAGTGGAATCTTTACACTTCAACCGGTTACAGAGTACACAGTGTTAAAGGTTATTGAAGGATTTAATTCAAACGCTCAGGGTCTGGATGGTATATCTCTGGAAATGCTGCGACTGACTTTACCTCAATCATTGCCAGCGATAACTGCTATAATCAATGAATCTTTGTATAGTGGTATGTGCCCTGATGCATGGAAACTGGCAGTTATTAAACCTTTGCCTAAAAATAATCAGCCGTCTACTTTTGGTGATTTGAGGCCAATCAGTTTGCTCTCTAGTGTATCCAAAATAATGGAGAAGGTGGTCAGCATGCAGCTGATAAAGTTTCTAGAGGAGTACCAAGTCTTGCCCCAGATGCAGTCCGGCTTTCGCAAAGGTCACAGTACCTCTACCGCTCTCCTTGATGTGGTGGATAATCTTCTTGCAGCACAAGATAATGGTATGTGCAGCATTCTGGTGCTATTGGACTTTTCTCGCGCTTTCGACTCAATTAATGTTCCTCTACTATTATCCAAATTAGCATATTATGGTTTCGACACAAAAACAATTAAATGGTTTTCAAGTTACCTCTGTAACAGGTACCAGTGCGTTGAAGTAAAGTCCCCAGATGGTGCTTGTCTAAAATCACAGTTACAATTAGTGCCAAGAGGAGTTCCACAGGGTTCAATACTAGGGCCAGTTCTCTTTATATTATATAGTGCTGATATCATCAAGAATATCTCATTTTGTCGCTTTCATCTGTATGCTGATGATTTGCAATTATATCATTCTTTTCTGCTTACGGAGGCTACTAGCGCTGTAAATGAAATAAATATTGATTTAGCTTCCATATACAAATGGTCAAAATGTAACTCCTTGGTATTGAACCCCAAGAAGTCAAAATTTATGCTTTTAGGTACTAAAGCTAAGCTTAAAAAGGTTAACTTGTCAAACCTTAACATAAATATCTATGGAGAGTCAGTGGAATATGTGAAGGAAACCAAAAACCTAGGTCTTACGTTGGATAGCCACCTTCGTTTCGAGAGTCATGTGGCAGAAAACGTACGAAACTGTTTTTATAGGTTGAAACTGCTCTACAAGATTCGCCCCTATTTATGTGAAAGTATTCGAATAATGCTGTGTGAATCTTTGATACTTTCTTGCCTCAATTATTGTGATGTTGTGTATGGGCCGTGTCTCTTGAGTAGGACCAAACAGCTGATCCAACGGGTACAAAATGCTTGTGCGCGTTTCTGCTTTCATATTCCGCCTCGCACACACGTCACACCATTCCTTAACTCGGGAAACATGTTAAAGATGGCGGTGCGTAGAAAAATCCATTTAGCAACTCTTCTCTTTAACCTCACTAAAAATAAATTACCTCAATACTTGTACTCTAAACTTACCTTCGCTAAAAGTAACTCACGCTATTCAAAGCGAGAATGTGCTAACGTCTTTCTTACGCCACGTCACAAGTCCGTTGCTTTCCGAGGATCTTTCCGGTATGCTGCTACGCATTGTTGGAACTCCCTAGATCCTCCGTTTCGTTCAATAAGGACCATTAGTACGTTTAGATTCGCACTCAAAAAAGACTTTCTTTTACTACAAAAGTCCTCGTAAGCTCTTTTTCTAATTTTCAATCTCTTAAATTTCATCTCAGATCAATAACATTAATAATATTATTCAATCAGAATCTATATTTTACACTGCACATGAGACTGTGACTGTGATGCCCACGATCACGACCATAGACTATAAATTTTATTCATTATTTTTTCAATAAACACAGATAATTAAAGCTGAATTCATATAGCATACCTATTCAATCCTATCCAAACTCCTTCTTAATATTTATTATTATTATTATCGTAATTATAGTAAAAATATCTTATAAATAAATAAATAATAAATAATTATCACAGGACATTAATTTGTAATTAAATGTACCTATTCATATCTTATTTTAGTTGCTATTTGTTATGCGTGATTTCGCTCGAGTGGGTTCCACCTGAAAATCAGCGCCTCTTCACTCCATGGTGGAGTGGCTTTTTGCTGAGGTGGTACCTTTTTGGCCCAGGCCGCCCGGCGCAGTATAATATGTGTTTACTTACGTATTTACCTACTTATTTTATTTATTTATTTTTTACCTATTGTTACTAGATTTAAGTTAGTGTGTTTATGTGTTACTGTGTGTTTATGCGCTGTGTTTGTTCTTGGTGCCAAATAAATATTTTTCTTTCTTTCTTCTTCTTTCTTTAAGTAATCTGTGTACCTATTTGAGGCACATTTTTTTATGTATAACTAGGAGACGGAACAAGCACGTAGCCCACCTGATGTTAAGTGCATCTCTTGCCTATAACAATGTTTTACTGCGAAGGTCACATCCACAAAGAACACAGCCTACACAGCACTGCATTGCGCCCGTCAACATGAGGCATAAAGGTGTTAAGCCTCACGTGCCTGTAATTTCACCGGCGACCATACCCTTCGAACCGGAACACAGCAATGCTGCTTGGCAGCTGAAATAGGTCTGGTGGTAGTACTTCCCCGGTCGAGCCCTTTCTCAGCGGGCTCTACTACTCTTGAAACGACATGAAATAAGTAACAATTAAGAAAGCGAAGTTCCAAGCTTCTATGAAGTTTCAAGCCTTAGTTTACTGGGTAGTTAGATAAAAGAAGCAACTGATATCGTACGCTTTTTTGAACCGACTTCAAAAAAGGAGAAGGTTCTATATTCGGTTGTTTTTTTTTAATGTATGTTACCTCAGAACTCCGTCATTTTTCAAACGAAGAAAAAATATTTTTTTGTTTGAAAGTATTATGATTAATGAATTATATGTTAAATTAATATAATGTCAAATAAGTTATAAATACCTTCATCAGCTTCATCGTCATCTGATCCTAGAAAATAGCTATCACTTACATATCTTAGATTTGCACATTCTTTTAAATGTTTTGCTCCTTTTATACAATTGACACACATAGACACACATGATGACACGGTACTGATCTTTAGTGTGATTTTTGTAACCGCACACCTTTGTAAATCACGAGTTATCACCAGACAGAACGCCGCCGCCGCCGGTTAAAATGTTAAAGTTTCAATACTTTTCGCAAACCATTTTTCTTTTTCCTTAGTGTTCTCCAGACCTAGGACGAACCTGTCTCGTTCACTCGTAGTATGACAATCGTAGTGATGACTACGATACATATAATTTAAAACGGTCGGTTAGAATTCGTTCGTGGATAAGTCCACGGTGGATGGTCACATGGTTCCGATATGATTCTGACTTGTAAAGCCAGTCACTGTGTTGGATCTCTCAAAAAATATGAATTAAAAAAGTTAAAAATATAAAATAAAAACATTTATTTCGTTAAATATAGGTACAGAATAACTATATTAATTAGTGATATTTTAACATAATTAAACACAACAGTAGGTACCAACTTATACGGCTCATGTTGACAATTTGGTAATGGGCTTGCAGGTACACTAATCGCCACTACGATACGTAAATAAACGTTCTATTTAGAGCAAGGTCTCAGAATGGACTTGTAAAAAAAATAGTTTTACATGCCTTTGCCCAACCGTGATTCAGAAGTAATGAAATGAGATGAGATAATGTCAGGAGTATGGGATACGCAATCTTAAAAGTCGTAAAAGGCAACCAGGAGATGAGGAGTAGTATATATATCTAGGAACTTAACAAAGTCAAAGTCAAAGTCAAAATTTCTTTATTCATAAAGATTTTTAGGATCATTTTGAAACGTCAAATTTACCACCTGTTCGGAATCGCGACCAGCACACAAGGAGAACGATATCAGTAAGACTAACCAACCGCATTGTGATTATGACAAACTTTTTTCGGTTAAGATGATGATGATGATGACGATATGAACCCACCTATATAATGAGGGATACGGGCAGGAGAAAAAATACAGTTGATGATGATTAACTAACATTTATGGACTGCAAAGGTAAAAACTACCTTTTGAAAAATGTACCGTGATATTCCGTAGTCAAGCGTATACACAACAATACACCGCAACTCTGAATTTTTAATGCTGGATATTACCTACCTCTTACTATTTTTAACGAAATAAAAGTTTTTATTTTATATTGATTACTTTTTAAATTCATATTTTTTGAGAGTTCCAACACAGTGACTGGCTTTACAAGTAAGAACGAATTCTAACCGACCGTTTTACATTATACAAGCCTGAACGAATATCAAGCAGCGCCACCCTGTATCAATATTCTGAAACCCTATTTAATCCATACAAATCGTCATACAAAATAAAGGCTACTTAGCACGTAAATCAGACAAGGTTTAATACCTTGCACTACGCATTGAGATTGGACTGGCTTCACTTACTGTCAAGTATTCAAATGTTTGAATCTGTTAAAGGTAAGTAAGTACTCCAAGCATTTCGACTTCTACTTCTACTTTACTATGTCGTTTTCAAACCCGAACCAACAATGTGGGCTTGTTTTGCATACTCGTGAAATCAGCGGGGCAGTGTTGTAAACTTTGTCAAGATGTCTGCCATCGCACCTGATCTATGAACGAGGTTATATAAAGTTGTACTTACATAGGAATGAAGTCAGCGCACACTATGCCTTATTAATTCAATATTTTTTACAAGTTCTTCTTACCCGATTTCGGTCAGCTCTTGACCTTAAAACTGTGTAGATGTGGATGACGTGATCTGTGATGGAACGAGCTTATGTAGAAGATGAACCCACACCCTAAAGCGAAGAAGGCAGAGTTACTATCAACTGAGCTATGAGGCTTGTTAATATCAAGTATCAACTAGCACCTAATAATTTGTCGGTAAAGGAAAATATTTAGCTGCATCGACACCCTTGCGCCATCTCATCTGCCTGAGACATCAGTTATGCTGGTGCGGCGGCTGATTGCGAGGATCACAACAGGCGCAATTGTAGTGGTCTTGATAGAGCTATACCTATTTGAGTCCTTTGGGATCGAGACCTTGGGATCGGGGGGAGCCGCGGTGCCCTCCGGGTTTTCAAAAATATTTCGCGGATTTTGATTGACGTGTCACGTGACCCATGGACTGGCTCTTATTTAGGTCAGCGCATTATCATAGCTATTCACCGTGGTAATGCAGCCAGTATCTTGGCCACGCTTCAGCCTGGTACCGGTCAAGAACAGTTGAGTTATTCTATTTTCTACAGACCGTTACAATATCCGACTGCTTCCTTGGTTCATAGTTTAATTGTGCATATTATTCTTAATTATTTTTAAAAAACATTTCATGATTATTTGGTGAAAAGCGAGCTGGCAAAATATGTTTGATTGGTGTCGCACGCCTGAACGCAGACCACCACCGAAATGTGGATTGGCAGGTCACGCTTTACATTGTAATTATGTCGGCTAACCGACGGCTGACTAGGTACTATGAATACTTTTTTATCACTTTGGCTGGTGGAACTCCCTGGACGTTTCTGTTATGCTGTGGGAATTTCCAAAATCCTTTCTTTTTACACACCCATACCTTATATGGATCACGCTTTCCAAGTTTCAAGTCTTGGCCGAGCGCTGTAAGTCATCCAATCAGACACTGACTCACGCCTAGATGTTATCTAAGTTTATTGATATGATACAACTAAATAATTTTTATTAGATGTACCTAACTACTAGGTATATAGCTATGTATCAGCAGTCCGTTTCCGTTCGCCTGTTCACCTCCACAAAGAGAGAAAGTGTGTTTTAAATCAGAAGTCAGTCGTAGTCGGGTTATCTAAGAACCGTAACCAACTGATCCAGACCAGTACCTGACAAATAAGCACAAGAAACTGACTGCATTGCCACGCTGAATAGCAATGCTGATTCGCTGGATTAAGGGTCAGCCCTCGTGCCACGCGTCGCCTCAATCAAAAGCTCTTCTAAAAACCCGGCGGGCATTCAGAAGGGCCCGGCTCCGCGCGGAGTCAAGGTGAGATCTTGAAAGCCCCGAAACATTCAAATATAAGTATAAGCTCTGTCGAGACCTCTTTATTTGCGCCTTATGTGATCCTCGGCCGAATCAGCCGCCGCCGCACCAACCCTAACTGATGTCCCAGGCAGATGGGTTGGCGCAAGGGTATTTACGCAGGTATATATGTAGTTGATAATTATAACATCCAACGATGCGTAAATAAACGATTTATTTCTATATAATATATATCCAGTGAGCGACGATCGGTAAATATGACCTGCTCGAAGTGCTACCTACACACGAGAAACCCACCACTACAAGAGAGTGGATAACTTAATTCATTATAGTGAGGGCCGTGTTTGAGTTTCGTGAGCACTTCCGCCGACTGTTTTGGCCTTGTTTTGGGGATGTAGTTCCACACAACTCACGCTTTCCTATGCTAGTCAAATACTACTTATATTATATACTAGCTTTTGCTCGTGGCTTCGCTCGCGTTAAGAAGTATTATTATTAATTAGGTATAGTTTTTGCGGCTTTACTTTTGTTTAGCGTGTGTAAAAAAATAGGGCCTACTAAACTTAAAAACGACAGTACATACTTCAATTTCTCCATTAACGTTCAGATTTTCCTTAGCCATTTTAAAAAAAAGTCTAACCGAAAAAACCTATACTTAAAGCAAACGTAAAACAAAACAAATGCCAAATACAAAGCAGAGTCTATACTACTAAACCGAAACAAAACAAATGCAGAATCTCAAAATCCTTTCTTAGGGAATGCCTACGTCATAGTAGCTTTATGCATGCAAAGTCTCAGACCGATCGGTTTAAAATTGACAAAGTTTCATACAAACTTTCATCTCCTATTTTATCCCCTTGTGGGTAGAATTAATCAAAATCCTTTCATAGCGGATGCTTACGTCATAACATCTACCTGCATGCCAAATTTCAGCCCGATCCTTCCAGTGGTTTGGGCTGTGCGTTGATAGATCACTATGTCAGTCCGTCCTTTGAGTTATATATTTAGATATATAGAGTTGATTAGATGTAAAAGTTTGTTAAATAAGTTATAAACATTTAAATGTACACGACAAAAGACAAATAACAAGACAGAGATCTATCGGGACAAAAAGGCTGTTGTTTGGATGTTTGCACTGCTACTCGCCAAAACTCTGAACAAATTAGGGGTCGCTAAAAACCGTTATTTATGACATCAATTCGCAATTGTTTATATTTTATGTAAATATGATTGTCACGTGAAGCAAGATGAGATTTATAGTCAGTGAAGTAGTCCTACCTCACATATAGATAACAACTGGTGATCCTATGGTAGGCACCTACCATACCTGACCTAAAAAAAAAACTGATTGGTAAGGTTAGATAGGGTTCCTCTTAGTTGTGTTGCACTGTTCACATCTGTTATCCCTGGCACCTGTGAGAATAAACAAAAGGTTGATTGAAACCTAATAGAAGGTATGTAAATTAGTTTTGGAGACGGTTTAGTACCTACCATTGTAACTACGTGTTTCTCTCAACCCGAGGGGATTCCCGTACGACTCGTAATCACTTTTGTCCGAAAATCACTTTCCCGCACATGCATCTTATAATCATCACTTGCCATAATGCTAGATAGAATCTAGCATTATGGCAAGTGATACATTTTGATTATTATAATACTCTTTTTCCCGAATGATCTTTAGCTATAATATAGCAATACATAATATTCACATCTCTGAATTTCAAGGTTCCTAAACTCATATACCTTATTGATGATATTACATAATACATAGTATTTCGAAAGATACAAATTATAACAAATGAAATACTAATTATGTAATGTTTTTTAGAATTTTCAAAATTAATGGGTAGGGGGTCCTAATGTTTAAACAACTGTCAAAGCTTTAAAGTGTATATCTTTTTAACTGTAACAGGCAGTAGGTTCAAATTTTTAGAGAATATTATCGGAGCCACACTGAGGCTTCAGAACTGCAAAATTACCTGTTTTTTTTTGCCTGCAAACGAAGTGCGGCATAAGTTAGTAACCAATATAATTACTAATCTTACTATTTAAAATACTGTCTGAATTAGTTAGCTGCAGTCTGTTTTTTCTAAGAGACACTTCCGAATACATGATGAGTTTTGTAGCTACCAGTTTACTATAACAATCTGGAACGCACCTACTTTGAACCACCTAAATACCTACCGTATTTTATAAACAGGATTTTTTAACGCCATCAGAAGGGAAAGTACTACTTTAAATATTGGAGAAATTATACTCAAAGGAAACATTCCTTTATTTAAAAAATGAACGAAAACAACATTCAAAGATTATCTTAATTTGCTTGTCACACCAACGGGAATCGAACCGACTTTAATTTGTTAATTAACATCCTTTACTTTTATGGCATCAATCGTTAGGGTAAATCACTAGGATCAAATCTCTCTGACAAACGTGATAAATTAAATGAAAGAAAATTCAAGGAATCTTATCTTATTTTAATCGCCTCTGTGGTCTAGTGGTTCAACCCACCAATTTCTGATCCAGAGGTCCCGGGTTCGATCTCCAAGTGGAGCAATATTGTGCTTGGTTTGGTTGGATTTTGTTAAAGTCCGCCTGGCTAGCTACCACCAAAATTGTTCTGTTCCGGCATTAAGAGGTAAGATAGCCAGTTCCTATTACTATACATACCAACAAAATTAATTTATACTATATATATTAATTTTGTTGGGTACTTGCATTTATTCATAAAAGGAATTTATTTCCAGTATACTTTTAATGACTAGTTGTGATGAATATTCAAAAAGCACTCAACTCGTTTTCGGTTGCGTAGGATGTAAGGTGTTTTCGATGTTTTACATATCTAATATCAATATCAAAAATCTAGGCGAGATTGGTGATCTGGCAGGCCATCTGAGATGTTAAAATGGTTTTTAATCACTAGCAAGTAATACGAGGGATATAAGTAATTATTACCTAGTAGACTCATTGTATTAAGAAGCCCAGATTTGGAAGTTTTTCTTACATTTAATTTACCATATTTGTAAGAAATATTTGGGCCTTATGACTGACCCTACCGGTTCGATTCCCGAGTGTTGCACGCGAAATTGAAGAAATACAGTTTTCTTTCTATTTACAAATATAGGAAGGTTTTCTTTGAGTAAAATTTTCTATCTGCATTATTAGAAGTATTCCCATTTTATTTAAAGTATTCCCATTTAAAGTAATAAAAGAAATACTTTGACTTTAAAAAAAAAAGGAACCGACTTCACCGCTAAAAACTTAAAAATAACTCTAAGGGTCTCATATAATTTGAAGTTGGTGCCGAAATATCAAGCAAAATAACATGTTTATTGTATGGCACCGACTTCAAATTATATGAACTTACCCTTAGAGTTAATTTTAAGCTTTTAATTGGTGAAATCGCAAGGGAATCAAAACCTAAAGGCAACTTCCAATCGACCTAGAATCTTGAAATTTGGCATGAAACAACGTTTTGTAGTACACATGAAGGGAAAAATCCGAAAACTTTAAAGTCTTGGTACCATTGCACATTTTTTTTTTGTTTGTTAATAATTAGAAACGATAACGAGATCTTCGTCTAAAATCTATGCTCCTCCATCTTTCCACGTTTTAATGTTATTTAATGAATTCATTTCGCAATAAAAATATCATAACTTTTACTTATATATCTACAGGTTTGTACGGAACTCTTGGTGTGCGAGTCCGACTCGCATTTGGCCGGTTTTTTTTCGTTGTAAAACTTACGACGCCACGACGTCTCCGACACCCTATTTAAAAGTCGCGTGAGGGTGCAATAATACGTGATTCTGGGAAATATCTGCGCAATGATGGGAACTAAAATAAATACAGATAACCTAAACCAAATTTAACCGCCTCTGTGGTCTTGTGGTTCAACCCAACGATTTCAGATCCAGAGGTCCCGGGTTCGATCCCCATGGGGAGTACAATATATTGTGCTTGTTTCGGTTGGTGGTAGGGTTTTGTTTTAGTCCGCCTGGCTAGCTACCACCATCTTCCTAATTCTGTCGCCATAAGAACAATTCTAAAAGAAAAAATGTTGTGTTCTGGAATTCTGAGGTAAGATAGCCAGTTCCTCAGTTAATTGAGGATTCCGTGTGAAGTGCGCCTCCATCTTCGGCCTTATCTCCACTTGTTACCAGGTGAGATGAAGGCCAAGCGCTTCCTCGTCTTACGATAAAAAATAAAATAAGAATCGGTTCATACTACGGTGCACCCCTGGTGCACTATGTCTCCTGTTTTTTTTATTTAAAAGCTAAACTACTGCACTGATTTTGATAAAATTTCTATGGGACTAATCTGTAATCATATCCTTTCAAACAAAACAATATTTTTCAAATCGGTTGAGAAATGACGGAGATCTGAGTTAACAAACATAAAAAAACATACAATCGAATTGAAAACCTCCTCCTTTTTTTGAAGTCGGTTAAAAAGAGGGTGAAAGCAATGTCATTTCAATATCGAATTACGAAATGGAAAATTTAAACAAGTATTGTATGTACTCATTCCATAAACGTAATTAGTTGTCACTTACAAGTATTAGTAGGTACTTGACAGGAACATAACTGTTTGCCACTAACACCTTGTTTGTGTATCGACTTATTAAGTCGGTGAAAAAAGTTTGACATCTGTGTGCAGACTTAGTATAGGTCTGGTATCTTTTGTTGACATACAATAAAATTCAAAACGATATCCGTACCAAGTAAAAGTAGGTATTTGCCACAAACAGCCGTTTGCTACTAACAAGTAAAAGAAGGTACCTACTTGCCACAAACAAAATTGGTTGCCACGGTGATTCCTCTGAATTAAGTACTCGCGATATTAGATTTTGATTCGAATCCGTGAAGTCTTTTGAGAGACTAGAGAGATTAGTTATATTATGTATTACCTACCACAGAATACAATGACTAAATAGGTACTTATATACCTATCCCTCCAAAGCAAAGTGCCGAAGGAACGATATATTTAGGTGCTGCTGAAGACAAACCTAAGACGCTGTATATAGTGTGCAGACAACACACTGTTTACTAGCTATTGAAGATTTCGCGCGCTTTCAGAGAATAGGTACCTACCCTGAGCAAATCCCTAAAGGGTAAGCCATACGTGGCTCAACTTGGATCTGCCTACAATTTTTTTTGTCATTTTTATGTTATTTTAACACTGAAAGGTGATGCATTCTTCAAATTATTTTTTTACGTAAAAATATAGTGTAAGTACTTACCGTTTTTTTGTTACTTACGGCGAAAAGCAAAAAAAAAGGCTAGACCAAAGAGTAAGTTCTGTTCACTTCTTTTTCTTCGCTCTTCTCTCGCATACGCGACAATTACAACCAATAGTCACACACAATTAAACCTCTAGTAGCCTCCTAAGCTATCCGCCAGAGGGTCTTTCTATTTTCTGCCAGGGCTGCTTTTCACTTTATCTAGCTTTCATTATAACAGGCTGAAATTATGGTGATGTTTTAAGCTTTGGTGTAATCTCTAAACCTCTCAATAATAAAATAATAATAAGAAGCTTGCCAAAAAATCTTACTTATTGCCTGAAAAACTAACACCATATTAATAATACCAACCGAAACCGCCTGCATGTATTAAAATATTTGAAAAACTGGTTCTTAATCAGTTACAGTCACATTTTAACTGCAACAGGCTTTTGCATGAAAAACAATTTGGGTTTACTAAAGGCCGTTCAACGACCGACGCTGGTGCTATGCTGTTGAAGTACGTCTTTGAAGCCTGGGAGGGAAAACAGGATGCCATTGGAGTATTCTTTGATCTATTGATTGTTCTGTGGGCTTTTGACTGCGTAGATCATTTATTTTATTTATTTATTTTTTATTTTTACAATTTTTGGAAAACTTACAGCTAGGTGTGTACAATAGATTATTGAATAACTATGCAACCAAATTTTACATAATAGGAAGGCCAATTAAAAGTTTCCAAAGATAACTAAAATAAATTATATACGAACATAAACAAATAAGGTACACAATATTTATAAAAAGCAGCAAACATAGTACACAACATTTAAATACACAAACACACACACACAAGAAAAGAAGTTAAGTTAAGTGCCCAATCTAGCCAACATTAAAGTAGGTATCGCTAAGTAAGCGTTTCAGCTTACTTGTTTTGGTATTGAATAGATCTATATCTGTATACGCCCTAGCCAACGTGTTAAAGGAGCCAGCGGCTCTAACCATAAATGGGTTTTATCTTAACCTTCGTACAATAAAAAAAAAGATCAGAAAATAATGTTTTAGATTGAATTAAATTAATTTCACATTTATTTCCCATAATATTTATTTATTCTAATTGTACAGGATAATGGTCCCACCAATAAATGTCGTACAATGTTAATGTTCTAAACTGTAGGTCTTGCAACCCCAATCACAACGCAGTGGTCTAGCCAGCGATGCCAGCCATGAGCGTCACTCACGTAGATATATCGACACATAACTACGATTGTTCAGAGCAAAAGTTGAATAGTTCTAAGGCAAATCGCTCACCTAGATGCGCATAAAAATCGCCTAACATGTACACAGAGTTAACGTTTGGACTTTCCACTATCGCACTTATTTCACTAATAAACTGAGTGTTCTGCTAGAACGTCTTCTTTCTTTTCTTTCTCTTTGTTGTTGGTTGGCATATAAACGGAAAAAAAGTAAAAATACGACTTTGAGCACTATTTTGATTGCAGCAAGGCGCGCACTACTGCACGCCATTGACACACCGGTAAAAGAATATACAAAACAAACTTCTATGGAGGTAAACAAAGTTTACCTTGCGTTGTTTACGGTTAATAGCAATGATATAATAGCAAATGTTTGTTCGTTTCAAGGTATATAGTTCCTTGATTTATTTATACAAATGAAACCTAATTACTAAATACAGGTTCAGAGACGCAATCGCGGTATTTCGCGAACGATTAGCGAGCTCACGTTACTGATTAACAATTATTTTTGAAAGCGTGTAGCTCGGACCTAACGAGAAGGCTCCATAACACGGGTGAGGCGCCATTCGTTCGCAGAATTGCATTGTTCCCCTCCACCTGTAATCTGGGACTCGCTTCCAGAACCTTTTCCCGATAAGATTTGTTGGCACCTAGTTCGATTCTATCCCGGACAGACATGAAATGTAAATAAACACGATTACTATTATATATTTCTATTTTTCTAAAATCTCATAAGTGTTTTTTGAACAAAAATAACGAGCCCGTAATATCTGCTGGTAAAAAATCAAACCTTGCTCCGGTGCGATTTAAAACATATTTTCTTCAAAGCAACAATATACGTACATTGTGTTATTGTAATGGCCTATTTCGTATAACGGCACGTTTCTTTGTAAATGGTCGTGCCGTTAACATTATGATATACAGCCGTGATCATGGCACATGCAACTTATACAAAAATAAATATCGGTACAGAATTATTTATTAGACAAAGAAAAAATAAATAAAAAAAATGTACCATACGATGCCAACAGCCGTTTATGAAACTGTGACGCAGTCACCAACGCCCACCTTCAAGAATAAGGAATTCGTCTGTGTTCTTATATACAATAATTTCTTTCAAAGCTACTAAGAGACCTTATAACGGTCCTTAGGTTATCTGACTGATTCCTTTGAGCACTATTTTGATGATTTGAAGTTAGTTTGATTGTACTTTTTATTGAATAAATGAAGTATTTTAAGAGACTTAGTTATCTAGGCGGCCCCGGTCGCCTTATTTCGGAAGAGCGATTAACAGATCTGGTTCGGTTAAGGCAGTTAAAGTAACGCTGTGGTTTAGCTTAATATTATATTTTGGAAATAGCACTACGATCCCTCCTCGGTTGCTCAGGCTGAACTGTTTTATTTGACAGCTGTGACACTCCAATTATGTCGAAGTGCACTCGCGGCCACCAGACAATCGAAAACACCCGCGCTGAAATATCAATAAGGTTTTTTTAATTCTACGACGGGTAAGCGTTTGGCCTTCTTACTTCTAAATGCCGGAACACAACAATTATATGATAATTGTTGCGTTTAGGTAAGATGGTGGCAGGCGGACTTAAACAAAATCCTACCACCAACCAAACCAAACACAATATTGCTCCCCCTGGGAATCGAACCCGGTACCTCTGGATCGATGGGACGTACTCACTATCAGGCAAACGTTACATGTCTTGCTTAAACAATACGGGCAACTTGTTTTCTACCAACAGATTAACAAAGGCAGGCGTAGAAGAGGTGCGGTTTGTCGTACTACTCCATTTAGAACTAGGTTGGTCCAGAACTTCATCTGCTTCCTAGGTCTCTTTATTTATAACATGCTCAATGCCTCTCTCTCAATATATTATCTTCCAAAATACAAATGTAAAAAATCGATTAGTGAATGCTAAAAACACTAAATTATGACGAAACAGAAGCTGTAATGTTACCTTAATCCTTCCATAGGCCGCTACAACAACAGTAACGTCCTCTAGTGTGCCCTGAATCAAGTCACCAAGTCAAGCCTATTATATTGCACTCTCCCAACTACCCTAAAACGAGAACCTTTTTCCCGAATACAAACTCACTAATAACCTAATTCATAAATTTACAGTCACCTACAGTTACATTTACATCCACTAAACTACACAAACTACTCTCCACATACCAATCCACTCGGACCTCACCCACACAATCCATTTTAATACACCGATCCATCCACATCCACCACTGTTATATAAATATTCAACTAGTTGTAGTTATATGTTCACGGCCCAAATCATACCGTTGTAATAAGTTGAAATTATGTCGTCAAGCTCAATCAGCGGAGTGCGGGCACTGGTGACCTGTATTACAGGTTTGTTTCAAACCGATCATAGGCACCAGTCTCACACAATTTTAGCTAAACCCATCATGTTACTGACCTTTTGAGACAATAAATAAATATTTGATTTGATTGATTTGATCTGAAATCGGTGGGTTGAACCACTAGACCACAGAGGCGGTTCCATCAGCCTCGCTGGCATGTCTGGTATTTTCACTCATCAGGGTAGCAAGTGCCTGTAACATTATGAGATCAATGGTAGCTGGACCTGACCTGAATTTCCACCTTTACACTGTTTGCGCTGTATCGAATTTGAACACTATAAGTTATATAAAAAAAAAATGGGACCGACTTCTATGGGACCAATCTGGAATCATATCCTTTAAAAAAAAAGACATTTTTCAAAACGGTTTGAAGTCGGTTAATAAAGATGCGCACTTTTGCCTCTAGCTGGTGCTATTTGTCATATACTATGTTTTATATGCGTCTACTCTAGAGACCACTACATGGAGCCCGACGGTATGACTCTTGTCCCTTGGGAAATAGGTAGACCTTTGGTGTGGGACGCTACCTGCGTCGACACCCTAGCGCCATCTCATCTGCCTGGGACATCAGTTACGGCTGGTGCGGCGGCTGATTCGGCCGAGGATCACAAAAGGTGCAAATATAGTGGTCTAGACAGAGCTTACTTATTTGAGCCTTTTGAGAGTCGAGACCTTGGTTCCGTGGGAGGCCGGTGCCCTATGGGGTTTCAAAAATATTGCGGGGCTTTTGATTGAGACGACACGAGACCCAAGGTCTGACTCTTATTTAGATCAACGAATTAGCATAGCTCTAACAGCTTGGAAATGCAGCCACTGTCTCATTTATCTGTTAATTTTCTAAATTTATTACTTATTAATAGTGAAAGTTTCTATGTCGGGCAGACTCTACGTTTAGGAAGACACAACTTCGAAAAAGAGTTAAACCGGAGAATCCAGCTAGGCTGGGGCAGAAAATTCGTCGGGTTTTCTCGTCACATCCCGCAGTTCCTAAGTCTAAAATCTTCAACCAGTGCGTCCTACCTGAGACGACCTACGCTGCCGAAGCATAGACACTGACAATAGGGCAATAGTCCACAAATTGAAAATCATTCAGCGTGCTATGGAAATGGCTATACTTGGCGTTTCGTTGAAGGATAAAATCAGGAATGAGGTTATCCGGCAGAGAACCAAGGTGGTCGACATAGCTCAAAGAGTAAGCAGGCTGAATGGCAGGGGGCTGGCCATATTTGTCGAAGGACCGATAACCAGTGGGTTCAACGAGTCCATGATTGGAGACCACGTCTAGGCAAGCGAAGTATAGGACGTCCTCCGACTAGATGGAGCGACGACCTCCGTACAGTGGCGGGTAGAGAGTGGATGAGGCCAAAGATCAGGCTCAGTGGCGCACCTTGGGGGAGTCCTACGTCCAGCAGTGGACTGCGATAAGTTGATGATGATCACGTTAAGGCAAATTTTGTCGAAATGTGTAATATTTTAAAGTCTTGGATGGTGGGTGTGAAGAAGTAGAAAATAAATAAGTTAACATATTTTTACCAAAATCCGTTCAGAATAGACGTCATTAAAATCCCTATGAGACTCGGCCTTAACATATTCATCTCTTTCATTGAATATTCCTCAAAATAATCAATACATAGCTATTGATTTCATCAAGAAAGTTGAGTTCAACTAAACGATGACTACCTGCCTGTTAACTTCCATTTTATGAATGTATAAGAATGGAACATAGAATATATTTTTATTATATTGTATTTTAAAAACTAATCCATTTTTAATTGGGCTTTAGTTTCGTAAAATTGTACACATATTTTTTTATTGTTTGTGAATAAATTTGTTATTATGATAAAAAAAACCTTTTTCACATAATATTCAATGTTTAATTAGCACATTTAGGGACTAAAATGCATGATCTTGATTTTAATCTTGTCATTGTCAATGGCGAAATACCAAAATCAGTTTATCATTTCACGGGTAATATTAATATTAAGCCACAAAAGCAATTTCCACCCACGATTAACTCTGTCGGTGGTTTAGGTCTTAGTTAAACTTAATTAAATCAGAGAAAAATCATAGCAGTCGTAACCTATCTGCCTATGAATAATTCTCCGGCATGATAACCCGAAAATTCAATCTCCGAACAATGGATCGTATTAGCATACAAAAGGTTTCACATATTTTACGCAAATCCGTTATATTTTGAGTTATCTTCGTGCAGCGGGGAATGCTTTTTTCTCGGGCCTATAATACATTTTATCTGTTGTCTACGTTGTTAACGATTGTGGGTTCAGTTTGATATATTAAGTTACCCTTGAAAATCGAAAACAATCGAAAAATGTTCTATTTCGACATGTTTCTTTTTATTATTTATTGTACGACGGGGATGTGTTTAGCCTACATCTCACCTTTTTCAAGTTATGATAAAGCCGAACTGAGGAACTGGCTATCTTACCTACAAAATGCCAGAACACAACAATTTGAGAATTGTTGTTATGGCGACAGACTAAGGTTAGATGATGGTAGCAGCTAGGCAGACTCAAGTCCTACCACCAACCAACATGTATCTTGGGCACGCTTCCATCTGGTACTGGTCTGGAACAGTTGAGTTACCTATAGACCGATTATAACGGTCCTTAGGTAGCCTGACTTCTTCCTTTGTACATCCCGAGACATCCTGTCATCGGACGCATTCCCTGCATCCGATGATGATGACGATACCTCAATACAACGTACATGTTAAGTCGATGGTCCAGGGTACCGCATCTAGTAGTATGTAGAGCATTTTAGATATCTGATAACGATGGCTCTTAAAACATTTTATGCTGTTACGCAGCATAGACAAAAAGATAAAAAACTATTTGCAGAGGAAGTACCGTTACTAAAAATATCATGTCGCACGGCGATGCGGGAAATATTTGATCAGTGTTTTTAAATGATCTTCAAGCTGTTGCTTATACGGCATCCTTCTCCAGACCAGGCAGTCCATAATCCGCATTGATGGCACAATCTAATTTGAACGAGAGGGACATTGGGACAGGTCAAGGGGGGTTTGGTGCTCCAGAAGGCGCGGCACGTCCCGCGACGGAGCGAAATTGAAACTTTATATTTGAGCGCACTTTATCTGACAGAACCTGGAGTTTTTCCTTCAGAAAATTCCGCCGAAATAATTATGCTTCATTATAATTACTATGCCGGTAGCAGTGGATAGAATACGTGCGCTGAGATTATGATGAATATATTAGTATTTATATCTAAGTGCAACACAATGATATATTCGGTTTAGACTTATTATAATGTTCAGTTTTGTTTATGGCAATGTCTGACGCTTCAAAAGGACCAGCACTAATTTCAACCCCAACTTGTATAGATTAATCAGAAGCTTATATATTTATTTATTTGGACTACCAACAGAAGTTACACATGAATTTAAATCTAGTGCTCCTCTAATTACAGGTATGACATTTATACCTGTAATAAGAGGAGCACTAGATTTTAATTCATGTGTATCCTCTGTTGGTCAATCTTGGCAATATTTGTAACAAAATAGATGTACCCACACTACACTCCTCGGAGATCCTCCTTGGTTATGCACAAGAAACTGTGATTTATTTGAACAAAACCGAGTAATGTAGGCAGAATATTTACATCCTTGTACATAACTGGTAGTGTGATTGGTAATTTATAATGAACGAATGTTTATTAGTACATTACCCGGTTTTGTAAGAAGAACATTATTTCTTTGTACATTGCTGGTAGAGTACTAATTACACCTTCATAAATTAAGGATGCTAGATCATCTAGCCATCTGAATTAATGCAAGTGTGTGCACTTAGCCAGCTAGCATCCTAGCTAGCAAGCAAGTAAGGTGGCTGCCGTCCTAGCTCCTAGCTCAGATCAAGATAAAAGGGAGATGTATCACCGTCGTATAGCAGTGTCAGCTGTGAAGCCAAAAAAACCCGGCTCATCTTGTAAATACACGCACACACATGTATGAAATCCAAGCTCATTTTTCCAGTTCGTCTCGGAGTGTCGTGCAGTAAATCTGCCTAAAAAATGCCGTCTTGCGTAGCGTTAAATGGTGCAAAAAAAACACTAAATTGAACAAAAAGGCAAATGGGATATCGCTTAATTTGTAAAAACTTGTGAAATATCATTTTTGTTATAAATCACACAATTTGTTACAAATTTAATTTTGTAATAAATTCAAATAGACTTGTAATGTGGTATTTTTTTAATATTTTGTTAGATTAATAAGTTGATGATATAACGATATTATCTAGATAGTATCCATAGATTTAGAATATAAATATATGTACCGTACCATAGAGTTAGAATATAAATCTATAGTCAGTACCTACCTACTCGCTATTCTTATAGGTTTCCTACAAAAAATTTTGTGAGAGATAAATGGGAAGCAGTTATAAGACTGAGCTGAACTGAACTAGAATAGCAGCCATCCGCGTCCAGCGAAGTTTATTCGGACCATTTCGTTGACAGGGATGTATACCTAACAAAACTAGATATTTTCTTTTTATTGTACTACGGGCAAGCGCTTGGCCTTCATATTTCCTGGTTAGTTACAAGTTAAGATAAGGCCGAAGGTGGAGGCGCAATTCACCCGGAACCCTCAACAAACTGAGGATCTGGGTATCTTACCTCTGAATGCAGAAACACAACAATTTTAGAATAGTTATTATGGCGACAGAATTAGGTAAGATGGTGGTAGCTATCCAGGCGTACTTAAACAAAGTTCTACCACAAACCAAACCAAGGACAATAATTGTACTCCCCTGGGGATCGAACCCAGGACCTCTGGATCTGGTCGGTGATCGAACCGCTAGACCACAGAGGTGGTAAGTACATTTACACCTACATCGAAGCTAATTATTAACTGACCTTACAGCTCAGTAGTCTTGCTTTCGATGGGCTGTCCTGGGTTCGATTCCTACCTAGGACAAATATTTGTGTGATTAATATGTATTTTTACAAAAAGCGAAGTAAAGGTATATACATTCTATCCGTTATCTAGCTCCATATTACCTACCTACTTCATGACATACGAATTTTAACATAGGTACGTGTACTAATAGCTACCTACTTAAATACATATTTTATCTACCATTTTCTTTTTCTATAGACGACAGCGGGTAGCGTTTGGCCTTTAACTCACTTGATGATCATTTATGTTTTGGTCAAAGTTAAAAATATTTTTGGACCAACTGTTTTTTTTTGAGTGAAAACCTTTTTAGGCACGTAGAGAAATTTTTGAGTTCGGATTCGCACCAGCAATGCAAACATCTTATTCAACATAAGGGATTATAAGTGTCCCAGACTGGAGCACAAATTCAGTCATTCCATAATTTTTATAAGCCGGCAACACTGACTGACATATTACGAAAAATGGTTATAGTTACATAATACCTGTGCTATATCTACCTTTTTTCTTGATCTGAGGCTCCTAGTTAGCATCCGATATTAATGATCCAATTCAGGACGGTGTTATTACACCGTCTTATTAGAAGCATCTAAAAAGCTTCCTATCGTCGATCGTAACTAGGACGACTGAATGTAAGAAGGTGTATTAGAAAGCTAACTGTTATCACACCATCCAAAAATAAACACATTAAAATAGCAAAACAAGAGGAAATTTACATGTAACGAGTTCCGAAGATTTAGGTAGGTACTCGTAACTAAAATGATGAAAACATTGAAAGTTAAACTAAGTTGTCTCGTATATATATTTATATAGAGCTTTAAGTAAATTGCAAATGTAACCTTTCAACATCGACAAAAAGTTTTAATACTGACTTGAAATGTAAACTGAGCAAATTTAAAATAATTTTCGCTACTTCCGATTCCCTCCCGGCTCTCTAACTTTGTTGAAAAGAAATCCGCTGCAAAGGGAAAAAGAAATAAAACTGTTGGCTGACGAATTCGACAGAGATTTATCACCTTCTTGAGGTTTTAGCGGTTCCTAATTTACCTAGCGGGACAACTGAAGGGCGATCATTCATTTGGCATTTTTTATTATTTACTGTGGAGTTTTAATCGTGAAGTTGAAATTCAACTTCGATTTTATATTGTCGATTTTTAAGACATTGCGAAATACATGAATAGAATGAATAGAATAGTTTATTTCTGTCTTATAAAATATTAACACGTAAAATAAATCAAAATCTTACTACTGGCTAAAATTTGGAATGCGAACATAATTGGTTTAACAACAGTAGCAAATTAAACATAGTTGCACGTCTAAGTAAGACCATAAGGCATATTACATGGAGTTCCTCGCTCTAACTAAGTATATACTTGTATGTAGATGCGAGGGCTCTAGCTCTGCCTGGCTCTGGTCACTTTCTTAATTGATACTGCCTGCTCAAATAGTGAAGTACAATAACTTAAACGAATACTAACTAATAAGATCTAATACAATTTTCAGTTTATACAGAAAACTATATTGTAGGAAATTAAAATTTAATCTGGAAGTGACAGAAGCAAGAATATAGGTACTACGGCTAACAATATGGTATAAAACTATAATTAAAATTAGAGAAAAAGGTTTATGTGGTAATGTGTAAAGTGGGCAGTGGGAACATAGCATTAGGAAGTTAGCTATTAGGTTTTTCTTGTTTAGTGTATGGCAAAAACCGTACAAGAACACTAATGTCTTAGAAACAGACCGTCCATGACCTAAACTGGGCAGCATACTGATCAAGCGATGCTATGCTATACGGGAACCATTCAGCGTTTTTTACTGCGCACCTCTGCGATTTTAACCCACCTGCCAAATGGTATCTACGTATTTTAGATGACGTACGGTTGCATGTCGCTAGTCCACAGATAACTTCTCTGAGCAAATATTCAGAATTCAATGATTTAAACAACAAAACAGTACAGTAGTCCAACTTTGCTTCTCTAATAGAGTTCTGTTCTCAGTTGAAAGCCACGCTACGTGCCAATAACCCAAAGCCCGCTGGTGTTAAAATGAATCCAGCTCGTAAATTGGGATGATAACATAGAGAACTTGCTGTTTATTGTCGCTGAATAATCAATACTCCCCATTTCACAACACCGCGATTTCAATCTTTGGGAAATCAACAAAAATTTGCATACAAAAAGCGCCATCTGTTTTGCATAAATCGATTTACCTATCCTCTTTCAAAAGCTTTTTCCTTTCCAATTTCCAAGCGAAGTTTATTTGTAAACAAAGTGGGAATCACTCTTGGGCATTACCAAATAAAATATATACAATGGTAACCGAAAATTACAAAAGTTTTTATGGACGCAAAATGTGATAAATAAAATAAAGACGTTATGGTTTCGTGGTACCTATGTTCTTATTCAATTCGTTTCATTGAGATCTTATTCTATTGATTTATATTTAGAACAAACGAAAGTATACGTACCTATCTACACATGAAGGAAAGCATAATATATTTTTACACCTTAATATTAAAAAACCTAAGCAGTCATAAAACTGCTGACAGAAGTGAAATCTTAAATCTTTGGAATAAGTCAACGCAAATGTTGATTTCTACATCGGAAATAATTGAAAAATAATAGTCTTTGTTTTAGCTATTCATTTAAAATTGGTGAGGGAGTGGGGGGAGGCCTTCGCCCAGCTGGGGATCACTGGCAGAACTGACGGGACACGTAACGGTGAAAATAAAAATTCAATGATGCTTTCATATCAGAAATAAACAACCTCCGTCACAAATGAAATGAATGCAAACATTTTTTTATTTAGAAAAAGGCATTATCACAGGGTTTTTTTATTTAACCCTAAGGCGATGCTAAATCTAGGTAACTAATTTAATAATAAATCTAAGGTACAAATTCTTTAGTTACTACACAATAATAACCATTTCTATTAAATGAGGACCTGTGCCGTTTCCATGAGTTTCGGCAGGTTTTGGTAAAATATGTCCAAGTTGTTTTCGGACAGAATATTGAGCAAGTATGTAGCGAGTGACCATGTCACTCTTGTGACATGGTCTTGTTCATGGCAAACTTAAGTAGGTTTTCCTACACTTGAGCACCTCAAGCGTGGCGGGGCGGCGGCGCAACCTCTCCATGGCCATGATGATTAAAATAAACAAAAGAAAATCATAATTCGACCCCTTAATCTAACCCTATTTTCAAATACAAATGCGACATCGAAACTCTAATGAAATTTCCTTACATTTTACTATCCCATACTTGACCGCCAAAATTGACAAGATATGGCAAAATCTTATTTTGGCTCTTTAGTCGACTGGCCCCGTTCGAACTGGCCCCTCGAATCCAGTTAACCTAATGCATGTTTTGAATTGGTTAACTGGCCCCGCTCACAGGATTTGTTATTATAATAGACAAGAAGAAAAGTGTTTCAACTTTAAAGCTAAAGCTTTTGCTTTAACTACCCACCTACCTAAAGTAAAAGGTAATAAATAAAGTGAATTTTGTCCCTTATTGGGTAAGTCTAACGGACTTCAAAAAAAGGAGGAGGTTCTCAATTCGGCTGTATGTTTTTTTTTTGTTTGTGTGTTCCTCGATTACTCCGCCAATTCGAAATAGATTTTGATGATTCTTGTTACTTTTGTTTGTTGTACATACAATAAATATGTTGGATTCCGCAACCGTTCTCCTATGACCGATTCGTCATTGGACTGTTCGCCGACAGAACGATTCATTTATTTCCGTTTCACCAGCAGAGCTTTCCGACTACGGAGAATACGCCGACAATACTATCATCAGCAATATTGAAAAAAAAACACATGATTAGTAACAACACAGCTTACTGTGATGTTACTAAGATATCAAAGCTGGCTACTTATCGTTAATTTCTTATTTAATCACACCGTAAGTTAAAGATAAAATTAAAGCATTTTCTTCAAAATCAAACAGAACTTTATGTTTCATTTTGCAGAAACACTTACACACCGATTTGAATTTAGACTATAGATTTTCTGTTCAAATTAGTAGTGGGGCCAATCGACTAAAGGAAAGTAATAAATTAAATGCATTAGGTCGTTTCCGGGGCCAGTCGACTGAAGAGCCCTAATTTTCATCGAACATCGATAGTCAATAGTTTATTCCATGTCAATCCGTGAGAGAGTGGGTGAGGTAATTTAAGTAGATTTTTTTTTATCTCACCTTTTTTTTCAAGTTACGATAAGGCCGAAGGTGGAAGAGCAATTCACCCGAATCCTCAACAAACTGGGGAACTGATCATCATACCTCTAAATGCTGGAACACAACAATTTAATTGTTTTTATGGTGACAGAATCAGGTAAGATGGTGGTAGCTAGCCAGGCGGACTAAAACAAAGTCCTACCACCAACCAAACCAAGCACAATGTAGTACTCTCCTTGGGTATTGAACCCGGGACCTATGGATCTGACACAGGGGGGCAAACCACTAGGCCACAGAGGCGGTAACTGGTTACTACTACAGCACAGCATATCGATGACGCGAACCCATAATCTGTCCCCCAACTAAAAATCTCTCAACGCGGCTAAAGAAGTTATTGCTTCAATAAGATAATTACTTTAGAAAGAGATCACTCCCTAGTGATGAGGCTCACCCACCAATCCATTCAAATAATTCCTGCTATCGCTGTAACGCTGTTATTATCGTTATTTTATGTACCTTAGTATTTATGCCTTATATTATAATTTTGTAAATCATTCACGTATTTTACATAGAGTCACAAACTAACTGAAATATTACATTAAAAAAAACACGACATTTCATCTATCTTCTTCTTCTTTCTAAATATATATAACTCAAAGGTGACTGACTGACTGACATAGTGATCTATCAACGCACAGCCCAAACCACTGGACGGATCGGGCTGAAATTTGGCATGCAGGTAGATGTTATGACGTAGGCATCCGCTAACAAAGGATTTTGAGATTTTGCATTTGTTTTGTTTCGGTTTAGTAGTTTTGGTTATAGATTCTGCTTTATATTTGGCATTTGTTTTGTTTTCGTTTGGTTTAAGTATAGGTTTTGTCGGTTAGACTTTTTTAAAATGGCTAAAGAAAATCTGAACGTTAATGGAGAAGTTGAAGAATGTACGGTCGTTTTTAAGTTTTGTAGGCCCTAATTTTTTACACACGCTAAACAAACGTAAAGCCGCAAAAACTATACCTAATTAAAATAAAACTTCTTAACGCGAGCGAAGCCGCGAGAAAAAGCTAGTTGAATGATATAATCTTGCATAACTTACACGTATGTAGTAGATAAGTTAATCAATATTATGTAGGTACTTATGTAAACATTTCGTACGTTTTGTGAATAAATAAAAATATTATGGTCAATGTAGAGACAATTCCATTCGGCATTATAATCATTTGGAATCGTGATAAAGTCATCGGTTTGTCCGGAACCGACACCGCACATGAATCAGAGTGCTCTCACCGTTACCACATTTCAACCAGCACAGGTCGGTACACGCCGTTCCGTATGCTTCGGACAACCACCTATTGAATTGTTGTCTATTGGCCCTGTGTTGACTTTTAGTTTAATTTATTTAGCCAGTTTGATTGCGCAATTTGTAACATATTTGGTGAACTTTTAAAGTCTGTAAAAGAACTCGACCACAGAGTAATATAACCTTACATACACACGTTGCATTTCAAAGATTTCAAGAAAGCAAGATGTCTCCATCAATAAACATATCATACACTAACACAGTAAAGTTATACATACATAGGGTATTTTCATGCGGCTCTTGGTCCAATATCGGCGAATTAAATAACTATTTCAGGACATCAATTTCACACAGTGCCATCTTGTCTTAAACTTAACAAAGCTTGTAATATGGGGACTAGTTTACTAATAAAAAAACTCACATACATTTTTGTACACACTTACCATACAATAAAACACCCAACAAGCAGAACAAACATCAATGTTCAAACATCACACAAATGTTTGTTCCGGATGAAAATCGAGCCCACAACCTTCAGCGCAGAGCTGCTACTAACTGAGCTGTGAGATTTGTCAGTAATAGTATAACTTCCTTTCAGTCTCATCTTACTGTATTTTCATTTGATTGTCACTAACAGTCATGTCAATAATAGAAGTAAAATTCTGTCAAAGTATTGCAATATAATTACGTTTTAAAAACTAAAACGAAAACCGACTTCAATTAAGAATATGACACAATTTCGTTTATCTGGATGACGTATTTTTTCCAATTATTTTGATGACAATGGACGGACAGACAGACAGACGCGTGACGCGCGTATGTGGTCCGTTTTTTTACTTACTTTTGAGGTAATACACCCAAATCGCTTCAAGTGTGCCTATAATATATATAAAAATCGAGAGAACTCTTCAAATATTATAGGCACACTTGAAGCGATTTGGGTGTATTCGAAGAGTTCGCTCGAGATTTTTCTAGGATCCCATCATCAGATCCTTGAACTGAGGACGATGGCATCATCTGGGAAGTATACCGCCCCTTAAAAATACCCAAATCACTTCAAGTGTGCTTATAATATTTGAAGAGTTCTCTCGATTTCTCCCATCATCAGATCTTGACCTGATGTCAATGGGATACCCTGCGAAGACCACCCTTTTAAACATAAAAATAATTTTAGAAATCGGGGAAAATACATAAAAAAATATAAAAAAATTGAGATTCTCCTTTTTTTTTTAAAGTCGTTTAAAAAGGACACGAAAACCCACCATAATGTAACAGTACATAAACAACCCCGGTGCAGTAAGTGTCGTCATTTTGCACCAGATATTGGCAATATACTGAAACAGAATGGATCGTGTATAAAACCCGTATGAGATTCAACTGACGATACAACACACGGAGCGCCAAACCGTGACAGTTACACGAAATAAATGGACTACTCGCACAGTGTAAGACACGGAACAGTTAATAGGTAGGTTCCAGGTTTTAATCGTTTTATTTCTGCTAACGAATCGGCAAGCTCATACAGCTTTCAACAGCGCTCGTAAAGGCTATTGTTTCAGTAGTTTTTGTCTATTTTTAGAGCTCGTTCGTTTCGTTTCATGTATCGATTTTGTGAATACCCATTTTCGTATCAGACATCTCATTTAATCGAAGCTGTCATCACTTGCTTTTCGCATAACGTGACTCGTTTTTTAACCATTTCTCCGAATTTAAGCTGTTTCTTCGAAATTTAAAAGCAATGAACAGCCAAGTGGGGACCCGCTCACCGGGGTTCTGATCCACATTTCAAGTGGGGACACGCTCACCGGGGGTCTGATCCACATTTCAAGCCAATAAAATACATAATTAGTATGCAGTCCACTTTCTTTTTAAATTTAATATCATTTTTAATATATTTTGCTACAATATGTTTTTTTTTTTTTTTTAGAAATACACACTGAAAATTTCAACTGTCTACCTGTACGGTTCATGAAATACAGCCCGCTGATAGACAGGTGGATATCGTGTTGTAGTAGTACCTACTACAATTTATGTTCTGTATAATAACATCGTGTACATATGTGAAGGCTATCAAACAGTGTTTGTTAAAGAACTCATCGAGTGTTGACATGATTGATCGCCAAACTTCGATTTACGTTCAACTTTTAAGATGGAAAGCAAGAACCCGCGGATAATCCTAGAAAAGCCATCACAACTCGCTATAGTAAATTTTATGAAAAAGGCTAAACACGGCTCTTGTGACCTTCATGTTTTGGTATAAATATAAAGGTCTGATAATACATTTAAATAATTTAAAAAAATCTACGCTCTAAATAGATCTGAGGACTCTGATAATTATAGTATTTTTGAAAAAAACTCACAGTGTATTTTTATTTTAATCGTAATAGCTAGACTGAACTACGCATTCAATTACGACAGGATAATCATAAAAACTCGCTTAGTAACTCATGGGAAATGAAAAAACAGATATCAATTTGACATCAAAAGAACATTCAACCTACATTTTAGTCTTTCATTAGCGAGCTCGCGTACCTACATGGCAAATAATATGAGTGATGTTGGTTGTAGATATTTGCTGCACTCGTCTATCATTTAATATTACAACTAGCCGCAAGCATGGTGTCATTTTCTATACTTATAAACAATTAAATATCGTTGGGCAGGATACATGCTAAGAGAAGAAAAGGAAATGTGGGCAAAACTAATAACAGAATGGTACCCTCGAGGTAGCAAAAGATACAAAGGCAGACAAACCAAGCGTTGGGAGGATGATTTTAAAAAGTTTGCAGGTTCAGAATGGATATGCATCGCAAAAGACTGGATACAATGGAAAAAAATAGAGGAGGCCTATATATCAAGTAGAATATAATTAGCATAAATTCTATATGCTTTAATATTAATCGGCTTGTCCGCCAAGTAAAACGCGTGGACAGTGACATACATATGTCTGTGAATATGTCACTGTCACTGAGATTGAACAGACAAATGGACAGACCTGGTCTGTCTGTCCATTTGTCTGTTCAATCTCAGTGTGTTCCCAGACTCAGAACTCTAACTAAAATTATCATTGCCAGTTTCGGCTTGGCGATAGAAAATATTGTAACTTTTTACTTTTAGTACTCGCCTTTGTTAGTTATGTAATGACCCCGCTTACCAAGCCACCTAAACCTGATGCCTCAGCGGATGGGTCGTATATGTAGTAAATTATAATTGGCCTGATAGATAAATACAACCGGAGTTAGAGTGAATAATTGAATGATTAGATTTCTACGAGCTAGCGAGATTGATCCTTTGTTTGTCTATGTTTCTTGTTCTACTGTTTATGAGTTACAAAGATACCTGTACAGCATCGTGCGCTTAGCAAAAATGGTATAAATTATTATAGTGATCCTCAAAACACTGTAGAGATTTCGTTCTTGTTATCTGAACCTAAAGCTCGGTTACCCCGTCTCAAGTATCTTGGGAATATTAGAGAATCTAATATTCCCAATATAATATTCTTTTAACAATGTAATATTCTTTAAACAAGCAGGAATCATGTGATGATGCAAATATCGGTATTCATGGCAATCGAACTTGGCATAATTTACGTGACCGGAGGTAAATTGCTGGTTGATATCCGATGCCCACGCTGTTTTTCTGACTATACTCAAGACTCTAGGTGTGATTGTATGTAAGAACAAATAAAAGTACACATACGTGATTCGCGATTGACTACAAAGAGCTTCCAATTTTAGCTCAATATTAGTGGAAGTTAATTAAACACTCATATCGTATTAATTTGAATAAACTAATGTGGAATTGTAGTAGTTCACGAGGCAATACTAGCTCTTATTATGAAACCTTGGACAATAGGTTCTATTCCAGACTTGATGGGTAGATGTAATTATGATAGAAAACCAACTTTTATCAATTACTTGTATAATCAAAAATTGCACAAATATGACGTATAACACAAGCTATAAGCTATGATTATAATTAGACAGTAAATATGCTAACAATAAAATATAATTCGTTTATTTGTTATTGTTCCTCCACTGTCGCTAGCAATTTAATTATCTAGGCTTAACGAACTAAACTTACATAACATAAAAGCTTTAGCTTCCCAACGAAATTCGCCTCAGGCGTACAATATACCAAAAGGGAATATTGATGACCTTACCAACAATAACATTTTCGAGAATGTATAATATTTCGAGAACGTATAGTAAAATTAACGCAGTATCACTGACTGCTGTACCTTCAAATAGGTAAAAGATAATGTGGACTTTACGTTCGAGAGAACGGGTATTTTGAATGAAATCTCTGAAAGAACACAGAAAAAGGTAGACAAGATTACTTCAATGAATTTAGAGCGTTTCCATTAATCAAAGGTCTAGTAATAAATCAGGTATTATCGAAGATCGTAAGATCTTCATTTCAAAATTTCTCTAAATTCTTTGAAATTGCCATTTCAGTGGTACATTTTGACTTAACTCATATCTGCCGACAGCCAACTACACTGAAGTTTTCAAAAATCTTGCGGGGCTTTTGATTGAGGCGACACGTGACCCAAGGGCTGGCTCTTATTTAGGCCAGCGAATTAGCATAGCTATTCAGCGTGGCAATGCAGCCAGTGTCTTGGGCACGCTTCCGTCTGGTACTGGTCTGAAACAGTTGAGTTACCTATAGGCCGTTTGTAACGGTCCTCAGGTAATCTGACTGATTTCTTTGTATATAGTTAGTTTAATTGTACTTTTTATTGAATAAATGTTAAATTATCTTGTAAAACTACACTGAAGTTAATTAAATCAAATAGTTCAAATCGTCCAATTGTGTAACACCTCAATTTACGTTTCAAATCAATACTGACTTTACACACAATTACACGTGGAACGCTCCACGATGCAGTTTAAGCCGTTAAGACTTAAACTGCAAAGTGATCTCGCGTTGTTATGTGACGTGGTCATTTTGTGATCTAGACTTCCTAGCCCTCTCCAAGACTTCATCAGACTCTCCACTATTAAACTCCTCGATTCACAAAGTCAAAGTCAAAGTCAAATCTTTTTATTCATTAAGATTTTTAAGACCATTTTGAAACGTCAAATCTACCGCCTGTTTCCGAATCGCGACCAGCACACAAGGAGAAAGGCAAGAACCTCAGGATGGTTAATTTTTTGATGATCCATTTAACATTTAGGAACAGTTTTTATAATAATTTAATAACATTACAAGGGTTACCTACATCATAAAACTAAAAACTTAATATTATCTTAAAACATTGATTATTACATAACTACCTAACAGGGCAGTTTCTTAACATTGAGAAATCACCATTTAACTGTAAACTGGTATAGCAACATCGGGCCACGCGTTCTTATCGTCGATATATTGTCACTTATTTTGTAGTAGGCTCTTTTAATTAAATTATTCTGTATTAATAATTTGAATTTACGAGCAGAGAGTTTGATGGCGCTTTGAGGAAGCTTATTATAGAATCGTACACAGTTTCCTAAGAATGAATGATTCACTTTTCCTAAGCGATACCTAGGTATGTCAAGTTTATTTTTATTTCTAGTATTAACACTGTGTACATCACTTCTTTTACCAAACTCATCAATGTTCCTGTGAGCGTGCATTAGATTTTCATAAATGTATTGGGAGCTGACTGTCAGAATACCAATCTCTTTAAAACGTTCCCTGAGAGAGTCACGATAGTCGATTTATAAATTGCCCGTATAGCTCTTTTTAACAGGATAAAAATACTTTCGATGTCTGCTGCATTTTCCCATAAATATATGCCATAGGACATAATGCTGTGAAAGTAACTAAAATAAACTAACCTCACCGTGGTTTCATCAGTAAGATGCCTTATGGTACGTACTGCGTAAGCTGCCGAGCTTTGCCTGCTAGCTAATGTATTAATATCAATACCCATATCAATAATATTGCAACTTTGCATCGATATTTAAACCAAGGAAAGTTCAAGGAAGTTAAGTATTTTCAATTTAAGATAATGTTAGCATTGCTGACTTGAACGTTAGGCAAGGTGAATCTAATGCATTTGGTTTTTTCTCATTTAATAAGAGGTTATTTACCGTAAACCAATCAAGAACTCTAGCTAGAGAATCATTTACACAATCATAATTATCTTTAGCCCTATCAACTCTAAATATTAATGAAGTATCGTCTGCAAACAATAGAATTTCACATAAATCCCCTACACAGGAAGGCAGATCATTGACATAGACTAGAAACCAAAAAGGCCCCAAGATTGACCCCGGTGTTAGTGGATGTTCCCGAAGATTTGCTATCGTTAATGTCTACTTTAGAGTCAGTGGTTGAACGACCTTTAGTAAACCCAAATTGTTTTTCATGAATTAGCCTGTTACAGTAAAAATGTAACAACAACTGGTTAAGAATAAGTTTTTCAAATATTTTACTACATGCTGGCAGAATTGAGATTGGTCGATAATTTCCTGGATCCTTTTAATTTCCAGATTTGAATAAAGGAATCAACTTGCTATATTTCATAAGATCTGGAAAGATTCTTTCGTCGATGCTTCTATTAAATATATATGCTAGACATGGTGTCATATCTAAAACATTCTTGCTTAAGATCTTTACGGATATCCCCCAGAGATCTTTAGTATTTTTAATATTTATTGACTTAAAAGCTTTTAGAATACAATCAGCATTGACGTGTCTGAAGCTAAAAGAAGCATTAAATCTTTCACCCTCAGACACTTCGATCCACTCTCCGACCCTGCAATCTCTTTCCGACCTCTTGATCCTCTGTCCCGAAATATTCCTGCATCTTGTATATATTCTAAAGTACCTACCCTGCACCATGCTGGGGTGTCTTCCCCGCACCTTATCTCAGCGATGCGCCCACGCTTAGCGTGCCTTTGCAAACCTCTTATAGGTAATCGCGACAACGTTACGCTCATATATGAAAAGAATAAAACAAAAGTGTAGGTACATAACAGAACTATCGTTAACAAAATTTTACTCTAAGATATAAAATAAGGTATATGGATGTTATACACTTCAGAACTCAATCTTCTTCAATAGTTAATTATCAGGTATTTTCAGTTATATGTGACGTCTGCACTTGACTGAAAAAATGATAGGCTATGTAAATTTACCATGCAATATAACAAGATAAGCTTATTATTATACATTCATGCACCCTGGTAAGCAGCATTCCTTGCGTAGATCGTTTTAAACGCATGTGGTTCGTATTCAAGAACACAAAAAATGAAGTATCTTTAAGAAACGGACGGGTCACACTTGTTGTGCTGAATTTTTTGCGACACGTTAGATTTTTTGTAAATGCTTTCAAATACTCTCATTAAGACACATGAATAATGGCCTCTTTACAGTGGTGTAAGATTTCGTCATATCAATAGGGTGTATTTTTGTAGGGTTCAGATTCAGACAAGTCAAGTGTGCGTCTAGGCGATAGATGACATATTTATGACAAAGCAAAAAATATTGCCTTTTAATGCCAACCACATGCTCATTGACCACATGACCAATATGCAGTTGCATATTTGGAATTAGTAAATTAGTTTTAATATAGGTTTTTATCTGGGTCATCACAGTTAGAGTGCTTGTTTGTGTGTATTTTTAACTTCATGGAGGTGCGAATTTATGTTCGTTTTAATTGGCAGTAGACTTGTAAGTTCACCTGGCTAGCTATCATTATCACACCTAAGCATGACACCAAAACAACAAATCCATTTGCTGTGTTCCGTGCATTCCGTGGCATTCCGTGGTAACATAGCCAGTTCCTCAGTCTGTTGAGGGTTCCGATTGAAGTGCGCTTCCACTTCGGCCTCCCTTATGGACTAAGTATTTTATCTATTGGTGTGCTAGGTAACGATACCTTTCTAATTCAATTTCCGTTGTAGCTCATAACATGGCACCATTTGTAAATTGTTCGCAAGTGTGATATATTAGGATCCTTGCGACATTGACAAAATGGATCTCAGAAGGAATAAAATAATGCCTTCCACTTTGTCCCTCTCACTATTCAGCTGGTTCCCTTTTTCTATTTGTCTCAGTAAAAGATCATAGATCAAATCATAACATTATAAGTTCTGTTTACTATTTAGGCGTTTATTGTATTTTAATAATGATCCTTAGGACCAAATTCTACAATATAAATAAATAAATATTACAGAACATTGTAACATGGGAACTAGATTGCTTAGTGATGGAATTATATATAATTTATTAAATATGATATAATTATATTATTGGAAAACTGCCGCCATTTTGAGTTGGAACTGCATAAAAAATGTCTCTCGCGGATAGGTAATTGTCGCGTACATCCTTTTTGAGGTGATGAATTATGACAACTACCCTACGTATGCAGCTTATGTGTTTGGCGTTCACTTCTTTGTTTGCGTATAGTGCGAGGATTGAGTGATGGATATGAATATGATGGATAATAATTGCTACAATTAGTAGCAATTATTATCCGCGAAATCACCGATCCGCAAGTACCTACGTGCGACTGTACGGCCACAAATGCCAAACTCTTACCGAGCAACCTGGTTGAGTTTTTCGCTGGCGCTGGGTTGCGTGCGTCTGCTTGCTTGTTTGGGTAACGGGTATTCAATGCGGAAGGTACTGTTATCGTTTTCTTTGCACTAGTGTCCATAATATGGCAAGATGATAAGCTATCAACGTGGTCATCACGGTCGTGGACGCAAGCTTCAATATCGAAATAACAAGTATCAATGAGTTGAATCCTGGCTTCAGACTAAGATACTTACTCTGCTGGATGTTTTTAACCGGTAAAATTTCGTAACAAATTCTTATGGCGATTCAGTCACTACAATCAGTAAAGATGTTACAGGTTCGATTCCCGCAATAGTAGAAATGTCTAAGTGAACTAAAGGTTTATTTTTCTGTAAGGTATTTTTGTAAGCCTACCCACGGCACATAAATGAAATACCAGCATACAAGATAGTCCTGTAATTGGATTGTGGATTGGTACCTAACTATCTACTGTTACTTGCTTGTTTTGATGAGTGTCGAGTGATATTCTTGAGGCAGAATGATTGTTATCGTTTTCTTATTTTGAACGCAATGGAATCTACTTTGTACGCGATACCACGCGACAAACAATAAGAAGTGGTTTAGATGTCAAGGGACGCTACGTCGAGCAACTGCCAATATTCTTACGTTCTTGTACTGTAGCTAAGAGGATTGTGAACCTACTTAGCTTACCTAGCTTTGGGTCAGATCTATAGTTATCTATATTAAAGTTAATTACGTTCTATTTGAGAAATAATCTCCGTCACAAACCAGACATCACGAGATCTCGGTTCGGGGCGAACTACTAGTTAGTTTTGTTTATTTCTTGCCTTGAATTCAAGTAACAATATAAAATAGCAGCAATTCTACTTACAAGTCAATTAAACCTTCACCCTGCCATATAATTCAACCCCTTTGTGTGAGATAAGAGTCATGATATTCCAAACATAAACCTTTATGGCATACCTACTCTAATATTGTCTTTGAAATCACCTTCAAACCTTGTTGATAGCTCACCCACTAAACATAACAATATAGATAAAATCCTTAGTCTAAAGACAATAAAACCACCGACCAAGGACATCGCAATCGCGTTCTGATAGTTTTGTAAATCAGATATGACATATTAAGGTGTGCAGTAACTGGCTAGTTCATTCAACAGGGGTTCGATTCTCGACCAGGTCTAATAGGACATTTTTATCTTGATTTTACGTCGAGGAAACGTTCATCTCACCTATCTAGTTACAAGTTAAGATAAGGTCGATAGTGGAGGCGCACTTCACCCGAAATCCTCAACAAACGGAGGACTGGCTATCTTACCTCTAAATTTTACTGTTACCTTAAAACTAAAACGCGAGTAAAAGCATGGATTAAATTATCTTCTGCTTGCAAAAATTGTTACCTACTCAGCAATCAAGTGCCGGATATAATATAGAATTCTTCCTTACTGAAGCAATTAACATATAAAAATAATCGTACTACGTAACTTGTGGTTTTGAGTTTTGATCACTCGTGTTCCTTTGGTCTGAGGAAGATCGAACCTTGTGTCTGCGTATTTGTCATGCAAAGGCGGAGGAGACTGCGTAGTGTGCTTAGTAAACGTAGGTAAGTATACATATTCCGAAAAAAAAAAAAAAACATAACCACAGACCTCAGAGTACCCGTATCCAATAATACTTGCAAAATTTTATTTGAATCAGACGTGCTATGAATTGACGATTGATGAACCTCGTTTGTATTATAAAAAAATAAAAATTAAGTTAATTTATTTCAGACCAAGATCCATATTGATGTTAGTAAATTGGCAATCTTAAGAACTAGGTGTTAGTAACAATAAAAATCAAGCAAGAAGTAGGTCTACTCGGTGTGCACATGTAGTATTTTATAGATAGGAATGACAAAACATGACAGGGCATGTCTTGTACTGAGCGGTGGTCCAGCAAATATTGTCGAAGACTACTAGATCACCCCCTGCACAAAACACCCCACGTTGGCGAATCATACCTATCTGCGACAGTCTTTGAGATGCTGTTCGGGCCGGCCCGGATTCTGTGGATCAAGGATGCTGTTTTTTTGCGAATAACTGCGGCAAATCCATCAGTTTGATACTCAGCAAACATCCCCAACGCACTACAAAAACAGGGTAGTCCCAACATCATCTATTTCAGATGTATTATATTATTATATTAGACGCGAAGGGCATCTAGCGGTTTTTTGGTGTGGCTGACCCATAGATTCCCAGTGTAGAAGCACTGGCAATACTGGGGTAGCAATATTGTGCTCGGTTTGGTTGGTGGTAGGATTTTGTTTAAGTCCGCCTGGCTAGCCACCATCTTACCTTATTCTGTCGCATAATAACAATACTTAAAAAGAAATTTGTTTTCCGGCATGAGGAGATAAAGTAGCCAGTTCCTCAGTTTGTTGAGGATTCCGGGTGAAGTGCGCCTCCACTATCGGCCTTATCTCAACTTGTATATATAACCAGGTGAGATGAAGGCCAAGCGCTTCCCCTCGTACAATAAAAAATAAAAAAAAGATTCCAGTTCCTCAGTCTGTCAAGGATTCCAGATGAAATATGCTTTCTTCGGCCTCATTATATAAATAATTTATTTATTTTGTAAAAAATCTACACAAAAGTCATCCTTGATCTCATCCTTATCTGTGCAAGTTTCGAAGTCGAGAACTGACCCTTTCAATGTACGGAAAAATATCTGGTACCTTCCTGAAAAAGCCGAAGGCGATTTCCGATGTTAAACTAATTATCTCTGTCATTACTCTCGTTACGATTATGTCAAGTGCAGGTGGAGCTCATTACGTCGACGTAGCTATCTCGTGGCCCTTTCGTAGCGCCTAACTGTTCGTAGCATTCATGTTTTAGATGTGGTCACCTTATAAAGTTTTTCTCTTATTACAAAAGCCATATTAACTAATCATCATCATAATAATTGTATACGCCTCTACACCGTACCCCGTTATAGGATATAAAGCAATCGCTTTACTATGACGATGGTATCGACGCAGAATCGCCACTAAATGTGCCTTTTTGTATACTAGTGGCTATTTTGAGATGATACCACGCGATTGATTTAGTAGAATCGGACCCCAGGTCTAAAGCTTAACACTATGCATCAGAAATACTTAATAAAGGTCCTGAAAAACACATTCAAAGCTACTTTCGCAGCGGCATAAGTGGAATTTGGGCATCAAGTAAGTGCTTGTGGGTCCAACATACGTATCAATTGATCTGTGTCCGTGATCCTTCCGTCGGTATGTCTATCGTGAACCGTGTAAATAGTTGAAACTTTCGCAGAGAAGGTATTTATATGGTCGCTGTGACAACAAGTGATAGAGAAAGTGGGCCCCCATTAAAAAAACGGGATTTTTTTACTAAAATGTGGGTTTCCAACCAACATTTTAAGACAAAAATCCCATTTCCGATTTTTTTTCATTTTTGACAAAAATGTACCGTGATGTTCCGTAGCCAAGCGTTTACACAACAATACACAGCAACTCTGAATTTGTCATGTTCTATATTACCTACTTTTTACGATTTTGTATACCTTTTACAATCACAAATAATATAAATTTTTCGTAAAAAATTAAATCTCCAAGTAGTATTTAACTCATCACGCTTAGTAATTCTTAGAGTAAGCATAGAAGAAGTTAAAAGTGTGTTTACATTACACGTGTCACGCCGAAAACGTCTCTTTGACAACGCTAATCTCCGAAAGTACCGACCCGATTTCAATGAGGGATTCAATGGTAGATTGTGTAATATTTGGGTTCACATTATTCGTTTAATTTATCAAATTCAATCATTAATAAATAAGATATGCGTGCGTTAAACCAAAATGCAAGAGTTTAAAATTATTAAAATCAACACAACATTTTATGTTTACGAGTATATAATTTCATAAGAATCGATCGTCAGATCCTGCCCTGAACCGTACATAACACACATCGAAAACCAAATCATAATTGGATAAGTTGTTCCGTGCACATTCCAAACACAAACAGACAAACATTCTAAAAACTTCTAAAACAAAAAATCTAAAAATTTTTGTGCAATATACAGACAATAATTTAAAATCGTAGAACACTGTCTTTTCTACGATTTCATTATAAGTAAAGCAGATATAGATAGATAGATAATTGTTATTTTCCTCGCTAAAGAGCTCCGATAAACGCGTGCGATCGCTGCAAATCATAAGCCTGCTTCTAAGACGGGAGGGCGACAGCTTGGCGCGGAAGGACAGCTTTACCCGGAGCGACCATTTTTTATCCCTAAGAGACATACAGCACTGAATTTTTTTATAGACCTTTCTAAGGTGTAAAATACTGTAGTATTTTTTTATTCAATATTAAGTACAATTAAAATAACTATGTACAAAGGAATCAGTCAGATTGCCTAAGGACCGTTACAAACGGCCTATTGGTAACTCAACTGTTCCAGACCAGTACCAGACGGAAGCGTGCCCAAGACACTGGCTGCATTGCCATGCTGAATAGCTATGCTAATTCGCTGGCCTAAATAAGAGCCAGCCCTTGGGGTCATGTGTCGCCTCAATCAAAAGATACTGTAGTAGATTATTTAGATCTATCTCGTAGGGTTCAGCCAGTGTTTGCAAAGTAAGTTCAAAAAATGTGTTTATCTACGACATTACATTAGAAACCCCGAAAATTATCTGTGTTTCTCTTCAATATTATGCATGTAATATACATATGCTTTAAATCACTCTATTTATAAAAAAATACCGCATCAAAATCCGTTGCGTAGTTGTAAAAATCTAAGCATACATAGGAACAGACAGACAGCGGGAAGCGACTTTGTTTTTTACTATGCAGGTACTATTTCTACACCATGTAGTGATGAAGTGATCGTGATAGTAATAGTAGCTAATTGATTCTGGCGCTATTTTGCCTAGATCCATATTTTAAAAATAAAATCTGAAAATAGAAAAAAGATTTAGTAACAAATCCGTCAAATCTCTGTGAAAAAATCAAATCGATATAATAATAGTAATAACTGTAGTGGATCAACAAACTCAGTTTTAATTGGAACCTCAGTACAGATGTAATGCTACAATGTTTGGTGCATGGCCTTGCGTACATATTTTGATGTCCCTTGACATTGTTTTAAGCTTGTTTCTTTCATTGTAAGACGGGGAAGTGCTTGGCCTATTTAAACATATTTAAACCCACAACCTCCGGATCTGAAAGTGGGTATATACCCATAATGGCCTCACAGCTCTAAAAAACTAGTACTACGCTACAAACAGAGCACCTTGATAGCAACTTATGAAGGTACCTACATTTACGTGTATAACATACATACTGCTACTTAACCGTGGTACGGTTGTGTAGCGGTGAAATGTTAAATTTTTTATCTTGTAATCTGTTTGAAAAGCTGAGTCTGCCATAGCTATTATGACCTTTACCATCAAATTCGATGAATATCTATCAAATATTCCTGATACGACTTATGACCAAAAGTCTGAACTTCCATTATGTTCAGCGTAAATAATAGATTAATGTCTCTGTCTCAATTGTTATTCACAAACAGCATACATTACGTCTTTTTTCACTTCGAGGATTCACTCAACTTTTTTTTTTTTTGTTGACAGGTTAACAGGTGGTTGGCATTTTCGGGGTTTAAGTCTATGTCTAGCATTAGTTCAACTTTGTATCTCCGTTGACCAAATACAGGGCATTCGAACAGAATATGGTCCACTGTTTCCATTTTATTGGGTTCACAGATGCATGATGGACTCTCCTTACACTTGAAGCGGTTCAAGTATTCAGAGAATCCGCCATGCCCTGTCAAGATTTGCGTGAGTACTCTAGTGGGTTTTATGTTTTCGACGTTTTTTGTACGCTTTTTCGGCATCGGGCTAAAACAGTTTTGTAACAGAGGCTGTTGTGCTTGACGCGTATCTCCTGTTCCATTCCTCAAGGGTTTCTTGACGGATCTGCCTTTTGAGGAATGAAACAGGGCACGCGTCATACCGTGGCTTTGTCTTGGTTTTCAAGGCCGCTTCTTTGGCAAATGAGTCGCCTCGCTCGTTGCCTTCGAGTCCTGCATGCGCTTTGATCCAAAACAGATCTACTTGTTTGCCTTTTTCCCTACTTGCCTTTAAGTTCTCACGAACTTTGACAGCAAGAGGGTGGATAGAGCTGTTGTTGGTGACTGTTTGAAGTGAGGCCCGTGAGTCGCTGTAGATGCCCAATCGATTTTCTTTGAAGAATGAGATTATTCCTCTGATAGAGTGACATGGGCACTTGCACGGTGGATTTCAGGAGGGGCTATCTGGCATAGTCCCTCCTGAAATCCACCGTGCTAAAGGATTCAGCATTCTGAGTGGAGTCGGTTTTATACACATTGTTATGCAAAAATCAATAATACTTATGCCTACTACCAACTTAATAAGCACCAGATTCTCTTCATTCCACATACTATATGTTATATAATATTTTATATAGTTATACCTAATAGTATAATGAATAGAATCTGGACATAAGCTTTAAGAATTACCGGGACGGGCCATCTAGAAACTAGGAACCCTGTCGTTTTTTACCCCTGTATTATAGCCAGGTATCACAGCCATTCCATTTTTCTTATTTTGCCGTAGGGAAGCATGGGAGTATTTTCAGCTAGTAAGCTTTAAAATAATAGTTAATAAAGATTAATAATATTATTCTCTTACGCCTGTGTACATTTCATTTGTCAGTCACAATGGTGTGACGGATTGGACTTAAAGAAATGGAACGGAAAATCACGTTGATGCGTAGATAATTGAAAGCAGGATGTGAAACGCTTTGCGATCGACAAGGGATTTCCCCTTTTTAATGGATCAGTTGGGGGTTTTTAAAATGCGGTTGACTACGCTAGCTCTAATCATCTGCATACCATTGGCCAAATGGGAGCTGGACCCGAACTCTGAGTGTTCCGTCCCGTACGCAGCAAAAATACTGGTATTTTGCATGAAAATCTTTTATCTTCATCTAAGATACCTTATATACCTTAGTGCGGGTTCGACTCACGCTTGGCGGATTATTCGAATTTATAGTTAAACATTATAATTTAGATTTTCTATAGATTGCCGTATTCATGGTAGAGCTAAAATTAAAATTCCTAAATAAAACGGATTTTTGTGAATTTAATGAAAACAATCGATGAATAGCACAATTTTAGATAATTTAAATTGACTACCTGCACACAACTCGTGTCTGTGATTACGTTGATACATAGGATATTTCCCAATTACATTTTAGTGCAATTTCACGTCCAAAGTTAGCCGTCAAACTTTCACGCTGCTGCTTTACTGTTATGTGTTCCGTGTCTACCAGCAGCCACTTAGTTAAAAATCGGCAACATAACTTTATAGTACTTTCGTATCAAAATAGTTTATGATATGTTTGTGATATGTTTTCATACGTACGCATAGTGCGTATGTGATAATTCGAACTAATTCACATCCCATCCAGTGTTACTGGAACCGCTGTCTGTATGAAGAGACGATCGATATCGTCCTAATGAGCCATGGCGCGGGATGAAACCAATGAGCATATGTGTTAAACAATGTGTGTAGTCATAGGAAATGTACTATTAATTATTTGCGTTAGTTTCCCCAATACACGAATAACGACTTTGCAACTAACCATTGAGTTTTAGAAATGAGATTCAATGACTAGGTCAACTTCTTCTTAGTACGCACAGTAGCTGCCATTATTTTTAATGTTTATTGAACGTGGTGCATGGCCACCTCAAAACATTATGGAATAAATAAATAAAAATAAAATAAATAAATAGATTATAATTTATTTATTGATAACAATAATAATAAATAATACAGGACATTAATTTCACACAGCGCCATTTAGTCCCAAATTAAGCAAAGCTTGTAATATGAGAACTGGATTACGGATACAATACCTGCTCATTTCCTTTTTTTTTGTAAATACATACAATACAACAGCCAAAAACAGAATTGATAAAAAAATATAACTAGTTCAACTACATCTTAGTACCCACAGTGTTGCCATTATAAAAAAATATAACTCCTCATCGGTAGGTATATCGCATACTTAGTGTTTAGTTACTCTACTGGTGTACCTATATGAGATTTATAAGTGTTCACTAGGTGTTCTTATTATCTATTTGTTATTTTAAATGTTGTCAATCATTGCCAGTACGCTAGTAGATGTATAACCACGAGTGAGTAGAACAATAAAGTAGGAATACACACGTGCCGAATCATGGACGTCCTCGTTTGAATACTGATAAGCCGATTCGCACAAAAATTAATCATCACAAAAAAACGAACAGGGCACTGCCGCCGCTCTGGGGAGCTCGCAACATCAAAAGAATAAAGCTTACCTTCATAATACATAATATAATAGGTACCTGTTTACGTTACAAGGGATTTTTTTTTGTAAATGAAATTATTAAATCGACGAATGTACCTGCACTTTTATCAACGTTCATGGAACAAAATAAACGAATTTCATGAACATGATGATGTAGGTAAATCAAAAGCATAGTCGTGGCTCTATGTTATTAGTTTACCGTCTGCCTAAAATGATGGGCTGCAGCGAATAAAATGTAATTAGTATCTAGTATGTAATTTCAGCTTTAATAATGGATTATCAATTTACAATTTCATGAATTTACCAGCCCGAGGTTCTTGCCATGCTCATTGTGTGCTGGTCGTGATTCCGAACAGGTAGATTTGACGTTTCAATGTGATCCTGAGTATTGAATGGAACATTCGACTCTCCCTACCTAGGTTTAGATAAAAACACCTGCAGCTCTAATTTAAATGAGATTGATTACTACATCAACCAACCACCAACCTACATAAGGCAATCGGCAAGTACCTAACTACTAAGGTACCTACAACCAAAAGTAGAATCTCTGTATATTCTAGTTGGCTTGCGATCTGCCGTTGGCCGGTGGCAGCCGCCGTGGAGGGTGGAGGGGTGGAGGGGGGTGATGGGAGTTCGTCTTTGAACATTACTCAGGGATATCTGATTGCCTGCTAATTGACTAGAAATACAGATAAACGCTATTTTTACTTGGCTATAAATCAAATCGATCAATAATCACCGCCGTTTGTTGTGCAAGCTCGGGCTTTGTAACAGATTGATTGATTTGATACCCGTGAATAGCTTTTGTGATTTCAAATTAAAGTACCTATATATAAAGAAATGTATAAATGAACAAAATTTGTGCGGTTGGATTATAAAACTCTCAAGTGACATAAATACATAGCCATATACGTTTGAGCCCCATGTTAGGTGCTAATATAAAATTACTAACTAACTTCAATCTCTTAGAAGAGCTGTGTGGCCAGATGGGTATGGGCCAAGCGGAGGTTCTACTTTCAAAACCAGTCGTGTAACAATGGACTTTTCGGGTTTTCGCAAATTGGTGTGTGCATCTGACACATTCACATGCTCTGACAAGGATTCCAGGTTAAAGATGCGATGAACAAACTGAGTTGGAAGATAAAGGAGCCACTCAAAATCTGTATTATCAGCAACACTGAATAAATAACTAAAGTTGTATGATGACATACATTTGCCGTCAGAATTTTACCTTAACCGTGCTAAGCAAAACAAGCTATGCTAAGCTTTAGGTTATATAGCTTAGCTATATAACCTTCTTAACTATAATTACGTGATAATAAAACGTATTACTGATCGTCATAAGTGTTTCTCCTCATCATCTACATCTAGCACTCAACTTCAATACAATATAACTAAAATATTAATAAAAAATATAATATTGATAAATATAATATTATATTACTGTACGAGTCAAACTGTTTTGGTCCTTCGAACCTAGCAATTTTATTTATTTTTGTTTTATCACGGAACCCAGGATTAAGCATATCCTAGGTTTCGTGGTTGACATTCAACCCCTGTGATCTACAAAACTCATCATGCAGTGCAAGAGTGTCAAGTCTACGGGCTTAATAACAAGGGGAAAGAACTGATGAACGCTATGAGTGAAATAAAATTCGGGAGTGTCATCAACCAAAACACCCTCTTACTGGCCAACTGACCTTCAAAAAAAACCTGACCAGATATCATTTTTATACTTACAACTTATAATAAAATCATAAAAAAACTAAAACGATCATACTAAACTTTAATGACAACTTTTTCAAAATTTGACTGTTGAAGGAAGTAGGTAGGTACTTGCATTGGAAAGCCACTAAAAATATGAAAAGACTAATGCATGACACAGATCTATTCACTAGATAAGGGAAATATTAATAGGGTCGTCAGTAATGATGAAAAGGCAAAATTATTTGCAGAGCACCTGGAAATGATTTTCGGTTTTCTCAAAAAGACAAGAATGTCACTTATATGAGAAAAATATTAACATTAGAGTAGGTATAACAGTAAAGTACGTCATTCGAGACATTACATAGTGGTAGTAAGGTGCTCATCCAATGCATCTTGGTCATTCATAATACGTTACAACAACATGTGTCTTAAGTTTGGTTTTAAATGAGTTGAAAGAGCTTACATTTTCAAAAGGGAACATTTTTTTGCCATAATTAGTTCGTATCTTCGGTAGAACTAGATAACTGGCTCGGCGAGTGCTTCGTTTAGTCACTTGACGCGCTGTGATAAAAGATAGGCTAGTATGGAGAGAGCTTTTTAGGATTTTACGGACAAGTATGCATGTATGGTAAACATATAGCTGTTTTATGTTCATTAGCTTAGTTTCTTTATAAATTTGAAATGTCGGTGTTAAATAAGGACAGTGAAATAGTAGTTTGATAAGTTTGTTTTGAGTAATTCGATTTTCCAACCAATATAAGGTTAAACCAAAAAAGACTATTGTTACATAAATGCATGAAGCAGATAAATTTTCCAATAGATAAAAAGAAACATCAATCCAAGAAAATCCCCTGGATTTGACCTAATTCCAAATATTACGTGAATGTTCAAGAAATACTAAAATACGTGCCAGACGTATGAAAAGTTGCTGGAGTGGGAATTATCACAAAACCAGGGAACCCAATGATGTTATATCATACTGGCCTATTTTACTGTTAGGTACTAATTCTAACCAAACAGTCGGCGAAAAAAGACTTCATAAACATGTGAACGTTGAGGCAATCCAGCTCCTTGACAACGCAAAGACAGTGAGAACACTGAAATGAACTAAACCATTTGAGTTAGTGTAGGATAAAATAGAATGATGTAGCGTCAGTATTAGTGATAGTGCTTCTTCGAAGAACACATCAACAAAGTGTCTTCTTTTAAATAGGAACTGCGGACATATTTAATTAGTGCTTAGACCATTATACTAAAATGTCTTTACATCATCAAAATCATGCTCTGTCCGTGAAGGTCTGCTTGTGACATATGTCTGTTTGTCACACAGTTTGCAAGTAGCTATTATTCAATACTGAATACTAGCTACTTGCAATTTGTGGGTACCGAACGTAAGTTTAGACGTGCCTTTGACTACCCCCTAGTAGGTGATCCTCATAAGATCTACGCTCTGAGTAGTGAGTGAACAGAGGTGAATCCGCGTAGGAAGAAAAAGTACAACTATGCAGACTATTTTTTTTTCCGGAAATGCTTTGTCCTCTAATGTACTTACCTACTCATATTACTACTTATTTACGTTCGCCGCGAACTGAGACCTCGTGATGTCTGGTTTGTGATAGACATGATTCCTCAGAATTTAATGAACAAACAATAAAACTGTGCTTTCATTACACCTTACTTACCTTACATAAAGCACTTTTTTTTCTCGAACTCTCTTAATTCACCTGAGTGTTTGAGGCTCTCTCTTGTTGTTAACATATTGTAATATCCTTACTGACATAAAAAAGGTTGAACGTTTTGCTCTCAAAACTGTTGCCTTAGTAGTCGTGGTTTAAAAATTTACCCCTAAAGCCCACGGATGTCGTAAAGTCAACCAAAAAGCCAGCAGCTGTGAGCACCAATCTGTCTGCTAAGCCATATTTGATTATACCCGTACCTACCAGTTATATAGGAAGTTCTTTCTACATTGTGATGGACAATAATGTACTGTTGATATGGAATATGCGCAGTCAAAACCCTTGCATGACACCCCAAAAGTAATTCTTGGATTTTATCGACACCCTTGGTTGAGTGAATAACATTAAATAAATAAATAGACCAGTTTTAATGAGATTTCGAATAGTTACCCTCTCTTATCATCTTATCTCATCAAGACCTGATGTTCATCCTTTGCCCCCTTCATCTTTAAAACTAATAAGGGCAAAAATAAACTTATTTGGAAATCTGCAGTCTCAACCGCTATTTTATATTAAATTTAATGTTTTAACACATTTTCAAGACTTCAATACTATTTACCCCTTTTGCAACCCTTAATTTAAATACAGGGCTGGTTTCAGCAAATCAAAAGAAAAAGTTATTTGTTAAGTCAACACCCTGTGACAGTCTATCCTACATGACATACCAATCGTTTTAACCCCATAACGCGTCCCTTTGTTGCGAAAACCACTCCTAATAAAACGTAAAATATATATTTTATTAATGTGCAACCGATACTCTTTTAAATGACTCCCTACAAGCCAAAAATCTTCTCGTTGCACTTAACGCCCTATTTTTCGAAAGCTACCCAAGTGTCAAAAAAAGCCTATTGATGTTAAAAAATATTGATGATAAAAAAAACCGATTGATGAGTATTATTATAATCTCTACATGTTCCAAATGTTGAATTGATCGGATCAGCCATTTAAAAGGTATGGTCGAAAAATTGTATTTCATTTCAGCCCAATATCTCAAAAACTACCGCACTTATCAAAAATCCCCCGCAGCAATCAAATTCTATTTATTCTATTATGTTATCTCTATTCAGTTTAAATTACATAAAAATCGGATTATCCGTGCGAGAGTTATGCCGTCACAAACATTGCCACATACATTCATACATACATACATACACACATAGATACATACAGTGCCGGATTTCCCAACTTAACTCAGAGATCATTAAAAAGCAGGTACACTCTAGAACCAGAAAACTGAATTCTTTAAGTTGTATAAAGAGTTTATATACGTACTTAGTTCATTAAAAAATCAATCTTTGAATATTGCTAATCTTTATAAAATTTCATAAGCCCCGACTCTGTTTTGTTTAGATGCAAATAACCAACATGCCTATAGAGGTACAGAGGGTGGCTTACAGGACCAATAAAACAATAGAACGAATACTTCCAAAGGCAAATTTATTCATGGTCCAACGTACACAACAATGAACGGACCCTTTCAATGTAAAATTTCGCATCATCATACATATTCGCGTATATAGGTATATTACAATATTTACAAACGCATAGATCACGAGTGGAATTGAACACCGAAGGCAAAGAGAGCGGCGCAGGTTAGCCGGTGGCAAAATACGCGAGCGAGGCTGCAGCGAGAGCGAGGCGAGGTGAGGCGAGCGCGTCCCCGGGCCTCGCCCCGGCCGCCGCGGCCGCCCGAGCGCGGGCGCTGCCCCCGCCCTCCCCGCGACACCCGCCGCCCGCCGCCACGCTCGCCAAGCTACGTCCGCGCACCTTGAGCGGAGATATGCAGAAGTTGTCGTCTGCGAAGTCCGGCATCAGCGCCAGTGGGCTCGCCATCGGGTCCAGCCCGCACTCGCACGGCACGTGGTTCCCGCGGATCTCAAGGCGCTCCACCTCGAGCGCCACCGCCCGCGGGCTCTCGAGCATGTGGTTCCCGGTCAGTCGGAACGAGGCCACGCTGTTGTTCGCGAGCAGCGCCAGCTCCTCGACGCCGTCGATCTTGTTGTTGCAGATCTCGAGCGTGTCGACGAGACGCAGGCCGTCGAACGCGCCGACTCGCACCACGCCCAGGTCGGACTCGCGCAGCCCAAGCCGCCCGACGCGCACCAGCCCGCGGAACGTGTCCGCGTCGAGCGCCGGCAGGTCCATGTACGCCAGCTCCAGCACGCCCACCCCTTCGAGCCCCGCGAACGCCTGCGCCTCGATCGTCCTGATGCCCGAAGGCAGCTCGATCTGTCCCACGTCGTTGAGGCCGGAGAACGCGTGAGCGAGTATCCTCTTCAGAGGGTTGTTTTTCAGAGATATCATCTTGATGAAGTTAGTGCCGGCGAACGCGTAGGCCTCGATCTGCGCGATGCGGTTGTGCGAGAGCTGGATGGAGGTGATGTTCTGGAGCGCGGCGAAGGCGAAGGCGTCGACGGTGGCGAGCGGCGCGTGCGTGATGGCGAGCTCGCGCAGACGAGGCAGGCCGCGGAACGCGAACGGCCGGATGCGCGTCAGGTTGCAGCCGTCGAGCGTGAGCCGCCGCAGCGCGCGAACGTGCGCGAACGCGTCCGAGCGCAGTACGCGAACGTCCGCGCGAGACAGAGACAGCTGCGTTACGCCGGAGTGCAGCGCTGCCGGCACGCCGCGCAGCATCGGACTGTTGCATACCACCTGCAACAATAACAGCCCTTTCATTCCTTGCCCATTTGGACACAACTATTTCAATTATAAAATCTAAGTAACTCCACTAACATTACCTAAGCAATATTTTTCTCGGACAATCTTTATTCACCTGAGTGTTAGAGGCTCTCTCTCGTTGCTAATTTAATTTAATATCCTTATTAACATTAAACAAAGGTTGATGACGTTTTGAGAAGTGCTCCGACAACTAAGTCATGATTTAAAAATCTACCCCTCCAGCCCATGTATGTCGTAAAGTCAACTAAAAGCCGGCAGCTTTTTTCTGTGAGTAAACAAAACTTTAACTGTGAGCACCAATTGGTCTGCCAAGCGTGGTGATTATGGCCAAACCTTACAGTGTTTACATGTACTGTTGATATGTGATATGCGCAATCAAACCCCTTGATTGACACCGCAAAAGTAATTCTTGGATCTTGGCTTGGCAAACCTATTGAGTGAATAACAAAAAATAAAGAGACCAGTTTTTATGAGATATACTTCTTATTTACCTCTTTTGCAACCCTAAATACAGGTGTGGTTTCAGCAAGTTCAACAAGAAAGTTAATTGTGCAGTCCTTATAACAGTACATTTATATACGAGTATATAGTCTACAAGACATTTTAAGCGTTTTAAACCCTTTGTTACGAAAACCAACCCTATTAAACGTTTAATATATTATATTTTATGAATGCACAGCAGATATTCTTTCCAATGTCAAGCTAAAAATTCTATGTATGAAAAAAAAATGTGTTAAAGTATTCTCTGCAAGTTCAAATTTTTCAAATCATAGGATCAACCACTCAAAAGATATGAGCGAAAAATTGTATATCTTTTTACCCCAATTTCTCAAAAACTACCCTATTTATCAAAAATCCCCCGCGATGGTATATTTTTATTTATGTTATCTCATTACAGTTTAAATTTCACGAAAATCGCAAAATCCTTTCGCGAGTTATGCTGTCACACAAATTGCCACATAAATGCATACAGTGCCGGATTTCCCAACATAACTTGGAGATCTCGTTCGCTTTGCTCACTCGATCAACAAGGGAAGCAGTTGGATTTTATTTTTTATTGTATTTTTATTTATACAGAAATAGCACTGTAGGTATACAAGCGTGTACAAGGTTACGTTTAAGTAAAGGCATAATAACATTAACATAATTAATGAAATATCCTAGTTTTAATGTGTTGTTAGTGTGTAGTCGGCTAGTACATAAGTATATCTATCCGGGGCTAATAGACCCCACGACTAGGAACTTTCCTCAGGGCCGTTACGAAAGGTGATAAGAATATGATTATGGAATAATTCCAATCTGACCCATTATACCAATCCAGTGTATCTATTTTTACTTTTTGTTCGACTCGTATCGATTGCCGCCATGGACTATTTTCCTCCTTTTAACCGACTATCAAAAGAGAAGGAAGTTCTCAATTCGTAAGAATCTTTTTTTTATGCGTGTTCCCCGATTACTCAAAGACGCCTACACCGATTTGGAAAATTATTTTTTGTTTGAAATGGTATATATACTTCACAGTTGGTCTCATCGATAGCAGATCTGATGATGGAATTCTGGAGAATTCGAGGGAACTCTTCACATATTGTTAGGCACACTTGAAGCGACTTGGGTATTTTTAGGGTGTATTATCTCAAAAGTAAAGAAAAAACGGACCGCTTATAAGATCGCGCGTCTGTGTGTCCGTCTGTCGATTCGTCCATTTGTCATCAAAATAATTGGAGAAAATTTATAATTGGAAGTCGGTTTTATTTTTAGTTTTCAAAACGTAATTATTGATCGAGTGAGCGAAGCCAACGAGATCTCTGAGATAAGTTGGGAAATCCGGCACTGTGTGTATGTATGTATGTGGCAATGTTTGTAACGACATAATTCTTAAACGGATTATCCGATTTTCATTAAATTTAAATTGAATAGAGATAACGTAAATAGAATTTGATTGTCGCGGGGGATTTTTGATTACAGGGGTAGTTTTTGAGATATTGGGGTGAAAAGAAATACAATTTTTCAACCATATATTTTGAATGACTCATCCGATCAATTCAAAATGTTGAACATGCAGAAATTATATTAATACTCATCAATCAGTACGAAGATTTTTTTGATACGAGGGTAGTTTTTGAGAAATAGGGGTGTTAAGTGAGACGAGAAGATTTTTGGCTTGTGGAGTATCATTTGAAAGAGTATCGACTAATAATAGGAAGGTTTGTTTATTGTTGTTCTTATGTTTTTTCATAAGGGTAATTGATATGTGACTATGCTTTTAATTTTATAATAATAGTTAAATCTTGACTATAACTAAGTGTTCCTTTGTGATCATATAGTTGCAAATAAATGACACGAACTGAAAAAGAAACTGCACGTTCATAAAATATATATTTTATTTTCTATTAGGGGTGGCTTTCATAACAAAGGAGCGCGTATAAGAGTTAAAACGCTTGGTATGTCTTGTAGAATAGACTGTTAAAGGGTTAACTTTCTTTTGATTTGCTGTAACCACCCCTGTATTTACATTAAGATCTATTATATATTGGTACGGCCATTATCGCCACGCTAAGCATACATAATGGTGCTTACAGTTAAAGTTTTGTTTACACAAAGAAAAAAGTTACTGCCTTTTTGGTTGACTTTACGACATCCGTGGGCGGAGGGGTAGATTTTAAACCACAACTACTAAGGCTACAGTTTTGAGAGCACTGTTTAAAATGAAATCTACTTTTGTTTAATGTGAGTAAGGATACATTACGATAGCAACAAGAGAGAGCCTCGAACACTCAGGTGAATGACGAGACTTCGAGAAAAAGTGCTTAAGTATAAGGTGAGAAAGGTGTAATGAAAGCACGTTTTTATCGTTTGTCATCGACAAATCAGTCATCACGAGATCTCAGTTCGGGGCGAACTACTAGTTATATTTCCCTCTTAACCATTATCACGATAGATTTGAACGTACTAACTGAAAAAAAATATGACAGAAGATGGCGCAGAATCAGTTTTCATCAAAATCAGAGCAAAAAAACAAAAGTATCCCGGTAAACAAGTGAGGCAAGTGAGTGTACCGTGTCGATATACTGCACAGAGATAGCTACGCAGTAAAACGTCACTTTGTATGGCGATTGATTAATTAATCCCTTCAAAATACGAACGCACCACGCGCGGGCGTGATCCTATTTGAATGAATTGTTTCAAACTTGAACAAATATCGATATGATTGAACTGCCTTTGTTCTCACGGAATACTTATATCAACGTTATACGAGTATTGTTTGTTTCCGTATAATTTCATATTCCCATTGTATTTTTTGTGGATAGTAAATAGATTAATGTAATACATTGCTTTTTATGGTAATTTTACTCTCATTACTATTTTATCATCAAATAAGCTACCATGTGAAATATGACAGACTTGTCTGTATTTGAGAATCCGGATAGATGTGATTGATATGTATCCTGGGGTACTACTTCAGCTCTCCGAAATGTTTTTAGAACTGTAGTAAGTCATAGTAGTAAATCTGAGGCTTTTGAGAAATAATGATTTCGGTGGTAGGACCTGTGAAGGCCTGGCTGCTAGCCACCTGTCGGTGTCCGGTTCTTTCCGGAAGTGTCAAATATTTGTTTTTAAGTTTTTGGCACAGTACATGCCTCCACAGCCACACTATGTACTGTAAAATAATGTTTTTTTTTGTCACGCGATGCTTGTAAATATAACAACTCTAACTAAGAATTAAGGGCTAAAAATGCCAATAACGTTACTGTTCATTACGACCTTGACAGACAACGAGTAACTGAATGCAAACTGCTGCTCCGGTGCTTTTTGATTGAGTTTTATGTAAGACACATTCGGGCGGATAGTGCGTAATTCTTTGTTTTTTGATCTAAGTCTATTGGCATAAGTTTGATAGATAAACCTAGCGCACTAATCTGTACGCAAGCAACCTAGTATTTTTTTATTTGTTTTACAACAATCAACAAAGCCCTTTCACGAGAAGATCTACTACTCTTTTAGTATATTACCATCGCTCCAATGCCACCGCGTGTCGTGTATGTAAGCATTACAATGTGAATGTCACCTGCGACTGGGACAGGCAGATGCAATGCGCCGGGCAGGGCGGCGTGGGCGGCGTCGGGGGCAGCGCCGGCGCGGGGTAGGTCTCGCCTGCCGCCGCCAGAGCGCCGCCAGCCGCCAACGCCAGCGTCAGCCAGCGTACCATCCATCTGCAGACGGAACAACACGCATTGTAATACATCACTGTACACTTATACAGCGATATTAAGAACGTCATAGACTATTGTAAACATTATATCGTCGTCATAGACCATTATTTACATAAAAATACTACGCAGGTAATTTTAAATTCAAATTATAAATTAATAGCAAGCTGAAGTGGCAGTGGACAGGCCACATAGCTCGCAGAACCGATAACCGCTGGGGAGCAAAGGTTCTCGCATGGCGACCACATTAAACGCGAAACGGAGTGTGGGAAGACCCTCACTCGATGTCCCGACTATCTGTGCTGTAGCCTCCTATGTCCACTGCTGAACATAGGAGGCCTATGTTCAGCAGTGGACGCATGTGGGCTGAAATGATGATGATGAATTATAAATACATCAGAAGTTCCGGAAGGTACCTCAGGGCCTCAGGGTAAGATACGCATGAGACAGCTTTTGGTTTATCGTATTTTCGAAATACATCGTACACAAAAGTGACAAAAAGATAATTTCACCTGGCGGGATGGAATGAATGAGGGATTGAAGTGACTGTGTTTATTTATTTGTTACATTTTAAAATGGGCTTAGTGTATCTTAATAAGATCATATCAAGATTAAGAATTAGATCAAGATTAAGATCTTAACTGCCTCTGTGGTCTAGTATATATTGTGCTTGGTTTGGTTGGTGGTAGTGTAAAGTATATACTTAGAACGTTAATTCATTTTAGTAACACTCAAGTTCGTTGTTAATGTAATAGAACTACATAAAACTCATTCCGTAGACGGCGGACAGCGCGCACGCATCACGACCGATTTCTACTTTGCATTACGTTCATCGGCTCTCAATACTTTTATTACAAACTAAATAGTAAAGAACCTAATTTATCTCAGTCAAAAAGCTTTTGCTTTAAGTACCTACACCTGAGTAAAAGGTATTAAATAAAGTGAATAGTGTCCCTTACCGGGTAAGTCTAGCACAGTTTTATAAATTGTAATGTTGTAGAACCGCCATGATTCTCGAACTTTCCGTGTCTGCGCATAACCATTGCACGACCTTGCTTTGTTTTATGCCAAATCACAATTTGAATAGTTTTTTTTTGTGTTCTGATCTATTTATCACTTCATTGATATTAATTTAAGATTGTTAGTTGATTTGTGCAACTACATATTAAAAGATAACGTTTCTTAATAGTAAAATTACGACTAAATGTAATTTTGCTTGCACAATCTAACTGTTTCTATATTTTCTATTTCTATATTTATATAGGTAAGGCATTTATTTATGAAATGCTTGAATAGGTACGCAAGTACCTACCTATTGATATTGATGATTTAGTTCAATTGCAGGCTTTGATTACATACATTAATCAAAGGTTGCAAGGATAAATCAGTATAAATAAATTAACTTATCCGTAGCTATTACTAGGCTTTTATGTCTCAAAATTTAATAATTAAGTATGCATATTAGTAAAAATCATTTAAATAGATAGTGTACCTACTTAATTTAGGTACGTACTTACTTCCCATATGCATAATTACTTTCTATTTAGCATCTAGATTTCTGAATAATCGAATATGCTCAGGTTTAATATCTTTATTAAATAATGCCGGTACCTTGCACGCTATCGCGGTATCGCCGCTCGGGCCTACCTTCATTTTTTATCAAGGCATACGCGTACCTAACTGTATTAAAGCTAGATTCAATGCCTATTTCATTGCAACAACTTCATTCGTAACTACTTCCATTGTAAGAAGCTTATATTTTGTGTTGTAAGAACTATAGATACTATCGCCCAGCCCCGGGTTTGCTTACTCATTAAATTCATTTCATTAGTATAAGCTACCGTTCACAAAGTAAAAGCTTCGTTGCCTAGCTAATATTGTACCTGGACTGTATCTCACCTCACTAGCTTGCCAAATTGTAAATACATACCTACCTATCATTCCCCGGTAGTGGCGTTTGAACTACAAACCAGGTCAGCTGTATTCCGACCTGGTACTAAGACTTCCCCCCGTCGCACATTCCAGGAACTACACTAAGCTACGCTACGCTCGAAAAACTAAACTAATCTACGCTACGCTCGAACAACTAAGCTACGCTACTCTCGAACAACAAGGCCACGCTACGCTCGGAGAACTGCGTTACACATGAGCTTCGACTAAGCTACGTACAACTACGCCACAGCTACACTACGGCTAGAGCTACGCTACCTACCTGTCTACCTACGGGGATCCTATCCGAAGCTGCCTGGAACCACCGATACGCATTACGAGGGGAGTGTTTTAAATAAAAGAACTAGTTCTCTCATTAGACCAAGGACCAAAGACTTCAGTACAACCCTACGTCCTCTCAATAAATTTAGGCTTAGATTTAATACTTAGTATACCTAGATCCTAGTTATCCTAGTTCGGCCTTCTGCCATTCTCTGCTTGCTTTTTGTAAATAAATCTTCTTATAATATAATATCTGTTCTTATTGGTCACCCCTGCTACGTCACAGTAGGACTTTATTTAAGTCCGCCTGGCTAGCTACCACCATCTTACCTAATTCTGTCGCCATAATAACAATTCTCAAATTGTTGTGTTCCAGCATTTAGAGGTAAGATAGCCAGTTCCTCAGTTTGTTGAGGTGAAGTGCGCCTCCAACTAAGTAAGTACTTAGATAAAAAAGAAGTAGACGCAAACATAACTTTGAATCGTGATTAGTGGCCTACTTACCTGTACCTTGGCTTGACGGCGGCGTCTTTCTAAATACTGCGGTTTCTATGACGTGGGCTACGGGTACATGACGTGGGCTACGGGTACATGAAACATTCGCAGGACACAAACAACTCGATGTAAGCGGCTTGTTATTTGTAGAGAAATCTTCGCATTTATTGTTTCTTTTGTCTCTTTCTACCGGGCTTATTTATTTGCCAACAAAACATGGCTCACTCAATTATTTTTATACGGAAGACCGGTAGGTACTAGGTACAAGAGGTACAGTCGCCTGCACTGATATGTATACAGTACTCAATTACAAAAAAATAAGATTTTAAATTACTTTCATATTCACATCTGGCAAATTCTGTCATTACTTTTGTATTCAAATCTGATAGATAAGAACAATACAATAAAATATATTTATTCATAACGCCAAGTTACTAGTCGAATAATAGTAGGTACCTAGGTAGGTATTATTTTAAAATTATAATAATATTTTAAAGTTTAAGGTAGGTACATTAAGTAGGTATACATTTTATAAATTACAGATAATAATTAATGATAATACAATTTAACTATTATGTCCAATTTTTATTTTTATTTTAATTGCCTGGCAGCTCATAAAACTCACTTATACTCGTAGAGTAGAATATGTAGTCAAGGAGCCATGTTCGCAGTCTATATTTAAAAATCGTGGTAGAAGTTGCGTCTCTTTTGACCGAGTCCGGCGGCCGGTTACACACTGAGGGCCCATTATATACACGGACCTCTCCGATTTACAAAGCTTGTGCGTGGGCGTTACGAGGAGGTGAGCCATCCTATTGCTGCGCAGTGCGGGCGCGAGATGAGTTTATGCCTCTTTGCTGGAAGATGTTGATGTTTCTATGAGTGAAAGTAGCTATCTGGTACATGAGTTCGCAGGGTAGTGGCATACATTTTAACCGCCTCTGTGGTCTAGTGGTTCAACTCACCGATTTCTGATCCAGAGGTCCCGGGTTCGATCCCCAAGAGGAGTACAATATTGTGCCCGCTATCGAACATTTTGGTGAACTGTATACATAAGGTGTAGGCGACTGTACCTAGCGCACAATATAATGTTGTGGAAGCAAAGAATGTCGATTTTCCCTGACATTCATCGCAAAACACGATTTCTTAGATTTGACTAGGAGTTTTCTATTAGTCTAGTAGTTCTATTAGTAGATTTTATTTCATCTGGTGGTGTCAAGTGAACTCACCTTGTGGTGTCAGGTTATATCTCCTGATAAAGTGACTGCTGCTCTCATCTGGTTGTGTCAGCGGCCTCACCTGGTTGAGTCAGTGGTCTAATCCGGTTGTGTAAGTGGTATCATCTGGTTGTGTCAATATTCTCACCTGGTGATGTCAAGTGATATCACTTGGTTGTGTCAGTGGTCTCATCTGGTTGTGTTAGTGTTCTCATCTGGTGGTGTAAAGTGATATAACTTGATTGTGTAAGTGGTCTCATCTGGTTGTGTCAGTGTTCTCATCTGGTGATGTAAAGTGATATCACTTGGTTATGTTAGTGGTCTCATCTGGTTGTCTCAGTGTTATCATCTGGTGGTGTAAAGTGATATAACTTGGTTGTGATAGTAGTCTCGCCAAGTTGTGTCAGTAGTCTCACCTGGTTGCATCAGTGGTCTCACCTGGTTGTGTCAGTGGTCTCACCTGGTCGTGGCAGTAGTGGCCATGGGCGGGCGCGAGCGAGGAGCCCCGCCCCGCGCGCGCCCTCACCTGCACACCTCCATCACACTCTGCGGATAACACGATAGTCACTAAACAACTTCGAGGCCATTACTGAGATTATCAATTTCCGTATAAATACGAGTAATTTTATGTACTTTCAAACGTATTAATCTACAGTTGGAAAATATACATTTCTTTGGTTTTATCTTAACTGTAGACATATTCAGTTAAAATTCGAACTCGAACTCGAATTGACTTAAGTGACCGAGCTCACTTCAAAAGCAAACCCGCTTCACCTTGAAATGGTATTCTGAATAAGTATGTTTCGGAGCACTAGTGAAGTGAGTAGCAACATGAGATAGGGATTGAACCTACTTATGCGTTACAAATATAGTCGACAAATCGATCAATCCTCTCATGGGATTTTATACAATAAAGCGACAAGAAACGTATTATTTACAATATGTTAAGTCATTAAAATAACTAAGTCTACATCGTCAGAAATAAAATGTATGGGCCGAATAGCCAAAGAGCCTTTATCTATGCCTTAAAAACTGTCTAGACCTTGTCATGAGGTTGCCTAGCGACGCTTTGTTGGTAAATATTCCATTCCATATCTTATTATGTTAATTTCAGCTTGTTATCTGTTAGTAGATACAATCATCAAACTCTCAGACTTTGACTTTGAACAACCTTAGGGACATTCAAGTGTTACCGATGCACCGGTTTTACGTAGGAACTTGAAACTCGTGGTTAGTAAGTACTGTTACGCCAGTCAAAAACGTCTAGAATATTCCCGAGCCTTCGCATAGTTCCGAGAATATAAGACAATAACAACTTGTTTATCAATAACACAAAAGGATGATTTATGACCGCCGTGCCAGATTACGCAACAGTTAGCGGCGCGACCATTCCCGCGCTTACTAGAACTTTCGATAAAGTTGGATATAAATTGACGCGCGATTCGGAAGCAAGTGAGTATTCGATTACCATACAGCGAGTTAACATCAAGTGATATTTGAGTGCGATAACAGTGTTTAGTGATTCGGTAGTATAACTAAGTAGTGTTGTACTGTGTTAAAGAGTAATTAGTTCGGTGCTAAATAAACGTGTCTTATTTTGAGTAAATACTGGTTGCTTTTAATTCTTACGAACCCCAGCTCATAACAGTACTCTGAACATAATAACTCTCTGCTAGTTATGCTGATGCACATTCTATTCGTGCTAAAAACATAGGCAAACGAAAATCTATACCCATTCGGATACTTAGATATACTGCCCCAATACATACAATGAATAGGTTATTAGGGAGTTATATTAGGGCTCCGTTAGCTATAAAAACCTGTGTGACACACTCTCGGCCTAATTAGAGACCCTTGTCAGCAATTGCTTGTTGGATTGATCGAAAAGTCGATGGCTCGAGGAAATTAACTGATTCTAGCTGCGTACTCACCATCGACGAAACATTCGGTACTCGATACAATAAATACATATTTTCATAAACATCTCCTGGATATCAAAAGTATATGAATATTTCACCAATATATGAATAAATATAATATAATATATAATATAACGTTTATTGTTCAAAAAAACAGTTGTACAGCCTTATTACTTATTAGGTAAACCTAATAGGTAGGTAATGTATTTAGCACTAGAAATAAAATATTGAAGATATATGACCTCTAAACTAAGATGAAAACTTGTATTTTAGAGGCCGAACCAAAATAATATATGAATATATATATGTATATATGAATTAATGCTTATTGCTTCTCCAACATGTAGACGGATTAAGACTTTGCTGAATGAAATGCTGAAGCTTTTAGTCAATTAAAGATCTTTTAGCTTAAATAAAAGGATTTAAATTTACCTCAGAATATAATTAATTTATACTTACGTACCTACTAGAGACTAGGCTTTCTATCAATATAGGATAAGGTTGAGTTAAATTCAATGGGAGATAGTATAGAAGGTATAACCCCGGGATCATCTTAACTGCAGCAGTAGTCATAATTTATAGTAAATATATATGAATGATAATAAAATACACAGATTATTGAAATGACCTGAAATCCTGGGATTGAAAATGACCTCAGAATACTATTAACTCATATCTCACATCACCTATTAAGTACTATGAATCTTCTCATATCTTAACATATGGTGCTCAGACCATAAGTTCGCACTTGGAGCCTGACGATTGTATTGAATTTGTAAGGCTTTGGGGCCCAGCATGTTTGTAAGGACCAGCCTTACAAACATGCTGGGCGCCAAACAACAGATAACAGATGTTGGTCGAGGCACTTGTGCTAAAGGAACTAGATAACGGACATAATACTCATCATTTAACGGCCTCCTTGGTCCATTAGTTTGCCCACCGGTTACAGATCCAGAGGTCGCGGGCTCGATCCTCAGGGCGAATACACTATTGTGTTGTTGGTGGTAGAATTTTGTTTAAGTCAGTCATGCTAGCTACCACCATCTTAACTAATTATGTCGCCATAACAACAATTCTTAAATTTTGTGTTCCGGCATTTAGTCAGTATTAATGATAGCCAGTTCCTCAAATAGTTGAGGATTCCGGGTGAAGTGCGCTTCCACCTTCGGCCGTGTCACAACTTACAAGTTGTAAATCAGGCGATATGAAGGCTAAGCGCCTCCCCTTCGAAGGTCGTCAGTCGTCATTTCAAAATGTTTATATTAACTTCAAAATTCCTCGATACGTAAATCACAAAACTTGGAATCAGCTAAAAGCGTCCGATTTTCTACTTTATTACAACCCTAATATCTTCAAACATAAAGTTAATTAGCATTTTTTAGGACGGCTCAGTTCATTTTTTCCCTTGCTTTGTCTAGGCTACTCTAGGTCTAGGTTACTACCTCTCTTGACTCTGATCATCGATTGATTTTAAAAGAAGAAAATACAAAACAGAGTCCAAACAAAGGCTCTCGTTACTAGGCTCTTTTACGAAATTTAGACCTATAATATAAATATGTTATGAATATATTATTATAATATTAATTTATTTTTTCATGTATTAGAATGCATAACTAAATACATCCCAATTGCATTACGATCTAGCCAAGTGGTAGGAGTAATATAAAACTGACGTAGACATAAAATACATCGAGATATAACTAAGAATGTGTCCATTAGCACTTTTCTTACTGTCTTTATTTAAGGTTATTCATTTTGTTCATGTGTCTTTTAAGTAGCACTAGCACAAACACTACATTATTATATTATTCATATTACACTAACTCAAAAGGTTTAGTTCTTTTGAGTCTTCTCACTATGTCCGTGTTGTCGAGGAGCTGGATTGCCTCAACGTTTACGTGGTAAAGAAGCCTTCGCTCATGAGTTTCTGCATATCTTTGTATTACTTTGGGGTCGAGATCAATTTTGAGGTCCCGGTGGAGATCGTCGTTTTTAATGTACCAGGGGGCGTTCACAGCTTCTCTAAGTACTTTGTTTTGAAATCTTTGTATGATGAGGATGTTGCTTTTTGTAGTACAGCCTCAGAGCTAAATACCATAAGTCCATATAGGCATTAGGACTTGTTTGTTCAGTAATATTTTATTATGTATCGATAGAGTGGAGTTTCTACCACTCAACCAGTGCATCTGCTTAAAGCGTATGTCCAACTGTTCTCTTTTCTTTATTTATGTACTTTCTAGCAAAGCTTGGCGTCAAGAGTCAACCCTGAGTACTTCGCTGTGTTTTCATGTGATATTATTCTATTGTAAATGTATTTTTAAAGCGTATATATTTGTAAAGTTAATGTGTATGGATTTGTATTATTTTAAATGAATTTGCCATTTTTTGTCCAATCACAGACTTTATTCACAGCTGCTTGGACTTTTTCTGCTGCTGCTTCAGCATGGATTTCCCCAATGGCCATCAGTGCAGTAACGTCTGCGAAGGTCGCAATCGTGCTATTTTCTAGTTTTGGAATATCACAGGTATAAAAGGCTTTTCTTGGAAGTTGATGGAGCATCTGCCCTGCTATTAGGTCATAAACAGGTGATTTATTTGTGTTGATGCGGTATTTAGTTTCACCAGCTACTTCTTTTGTTGAAACCAGTTTAATGTCTTGTTGTTCACAGAAGAGTTTTTTTTTGTGTTTTTGTCACCTAAGTCAGTATCACTTTCGTTAGGTTTAAATATATTTTCTAGGTGCTTTTGCCTACTGTCCTGGTTCCCTTTTTATCGGTGGAATTTGTACAGCCGGCTGGTTCAGATTTTTAGTTGCCTTCCAAAGTGAGTAATTTGTACTGCGATCGCTGGATAAGTTTTGGAGGTACTTATTACTTATTAGTAATGAGTACTAATTAGTTGTTGTATCTTGGTGTTTTTGTATAGTTTGCTTCAATTGTTTTGTAAGATTATTTAATTTTGTTTATCTTCGGGTTTTCTGGTTTGGTGCCATAAACTTCTCTGCTTTCTTTTTTATGAATCTTTTTTTTTTCATATCAAAAAGATAAAATATTATTTTATCAAAAAGGTCTATATTAAGTTCTTCTGGTATCTTAAGAGACACTCTTTGATCTCTATTCCGGTCTAGTTCAGTTCGTAAAATCTCCCAGTCAGTGTTTTTATTGACAGAACCATGCTATTTTCCTAATAAGATATTTTTTCATTTAACTCTAGGTTAAGTGGTCGGAGCTCAAATCGTAACTCTGTTTTGTGCTTATATAGTTAGATGATATGTTCTTATAAATAAAAAAGTCGATCAGATCTGGAATTTTTAGCGGGTCAGTTAGCCAGTAAGTAGGTGATCTTGTTGTTGCAATATCGAAATATTCTAATTTCTTGTGATAAAACTTGTTCAAAAAATCAGTCATAATATATTAACTTTTTCACATTCTGAAAAAGTCCGTTGAAGGGCATGAATTTTCTTCAAAGAGGGCAAGTTTTCTAAGGATCTGCCACAATCACCATTTTTGGCTGGCGTGTTAGTGATTGCAGTAGTGTTGTAAAATATTGAGATTTATGCTGCTGCCATATTCTAGTGTACTCACATAACTGACATGGCAAATATATTCATTTTATCGATTACATTAATACGTAAAGATAAAACTTGTACCCCTGTGAGAGATAAGGTCAATTATTTATTTATTTTTCTCTTTTAATGCATAGGCACTATCCGTACTCGATTTGATTTCGCTAGTAGCATTCAACAAGACAATAAATAGTAACAGAATGACATGATCAAATATACATATTTCATTGGATTTGGACCGTTACCAAACATCGTGAATTTCAGGGCAGTCTCAAACTCCAGCTCGTCCGAATATATTTGAAAAACTAAAATCGATGTGTCACCAACACCACTTTTTAATACATACTTAAGTGAGACCTGTTATCAACAAAGACTCGACAAGTAAGTACCTACACTGACGAAAATTCTAATAAATCGCGTAAGTATTACACGCGTCCTGCGTGTGCATATTGTCGCGTCGCATCGTATCACTTTGATAGTGTCGCACTGATCCGTTAATCTCGGACTACTGTACTATGTAGTAAATGTTTTTGTGCCAGTACAAATATCCACAAAGCGGGACCAAAGCTGCGAGGTATTACAAAGCGCAAAAGACAAATGCCTACAGATGCCGCCGCTGCCTCTTAAAACACTTTAAATAATGTTGGAACGAGTGCCAAAAACATGAAGCGTGTATGTTCAAAAGAGAGACTGTCTTGAGTCTGTTTTTCCGCTACGAGGATTCAAATGCAAACAACTAGTATTCATTGCAGTTAACCAATTATCGTAAGGAACCTTTATTTTTTACACAGCGTCATCCAGTTCCCGACTTAGCATAGCTGGTACTTGTAGATTACGGAAATAATACATCTATATTTTTTATTCATAAGAGACATCTGTTACAATACAAGCCAAATATGTCTATCACGTGTCCTGAGTAGGAACTGAAAGTCAAAGTCAAAGTCAAATATATTTATTCAGTAAGATTATTTAGGATCACTTTGAAACGTCAAATCTACCGCCTGTTCGGAATCGCGAATTCGTAAAAAAAAAAAAAATCGTAAATTCGTAAATTCGAATCGCGTGTTGAACCCACAACCTACAGCATAGAAGACAAAGCTACAACCAACTGAGCTGTGAGGCCAGAAGGCCAGATAGATGTTTCCTCGTTGTCCCAGGAAAGTTAAATATCTCAACGCAACCCGTTTTCTGGCAATTTATCAACATTTTTGAATGTCTGTACAATACTGAATATTTCAAAACGAGAACAACATTGCCATCCATCAGGTTGTATCGTCCAACAAATAGAAGTCCATCACAGTTTAATTAGTTCAGACGTGTGATCAATCATACGGCACGTAAAGCCTTCTCGTAGTACGAACTGGGAGACGGATCAAACCGAATATGAATATGCCAAAGAGCCAATGCCACATTACATTATTATATAAATATATGGAATCCTCTTGTAACTGACTGACTGACTGACAATCAACGCACAGACTTGAGATGATTCCTTTTGTGGTGTTAGGGTGCATGAAATAATTATTCCAAGGTGTTAATTCACGTTTCATATGTTTGTATAAATTGATGTTACAACTCGCCCTGATTAAATGTAAGTTACTGGTGAACCTGTAGAATGTATGATGGTGTACGGGCGGCGCGGCGGGTCGCGGCGCGCCGTAGACCTTCGTACATTCCCCACAGAATAACTCGCGGTAACGATGCTGTTGACTCAACTCTGCCGTATGGCGATCATGGAGTTTGCCAGAATAATACCAGCCTTTTCCTATAAGAACCTTCAAGGGAAATAAAACCCAAAAAATGTCGGACCGTTTTATTGTAAACGTAGGCAACAATAAGACTCGAGTAAATAAATAAATACATATTACAGGACATTAATTTTACACAGCGCCACACTTACATGCTTAGTTTGGGGCTAGACCCCAAACTAAGCATAGCTTGTAATATGGGAACTAGATTACAGATAGAACACGTTTTTTTTTGTTTGTAAATACATACGTACGTATAATAGAACACCTAAACACAGAACAAACATCTATATTCATCACACAAATGTTGGTCTGGGTGGGAATCGAACCCACAGCCTACAGCGCAGAAGGCAGAGTTATGAGCTATGAGGCTTGTTAAACCATTCAATGCAGTTGCATTTATTGGTTTGAGTTCAGTAGAGGGTCTACGAAGGTCTACGGCGTAGAGCTTAACAATCCACTCTGCTGGAGATCGATCCTGTCAATCTCTGACAAAAAATCGGCAATCTCTTGCTTTGTCGGGTACTGAATATTTTCTAAGAGTCGCAATGTCTATTATTTATTATTTACGTAGTATAGGAAAAAAACTGTTTTTTTTTACCACTAATAATCTTCAATCTGCCTGCCAAGTGTGAAGATTACGGAACAACCCATCAATCTTGGAGGAGGCTCATTTACCCGACTGTTTGTGATAACTAACAGTGCATTTGAATATATCATACATGAAACGTATTTTTTTTAAAGTTTCCATTTTAACTCTGTCGAAAAAATAGTAATGCCTAAATTATTCAAACTAAATGTGATATTTGTCCTTTCCTTGTTCACAGCACATACTAAAAATCTGCCAAGCGTGAGTCGCACCCACATGAATGCAAAAATCTGCCTGGATCGAACCTTCGGTCTGCGTGTCCAACTTGCACTTCGCTGGTCAAAGTCAAAGTCAAATATTTTTATTCATTAAGATTTTTAGGATCATTTTGAAACGTCAAAGGATCATTTTGAAACGTCAAAGGATCATTTTGAAACGTCAAAACGGTTTATTACTCATCCACAATTGATGATACGATAAATACCCGTTAAACATTTTAAAATAGAATATTCAGTATATCAGCCGTCTGTGAAGAGCATAAATTGAAACATTGATATCGGGCCCGGGGGATCATGACCCGAGGCTGGTGGAGGCTGAACTATGTCCACAAAACAAAATTCCAATACTGGGCAATGAGCGCCAAGTCTTCCTCTGTCGACAAACGCGGGAACCGCGGCCATTCGTGCATGATTTATGACATTTTTATCACCATTTTAAACGGACCGCACCGAAATTCCCCATGGAGCCTTCGACCTAATGTGCTTTTCTAGTTATTCACCTTTTTCCTGTTTAAAGTTGGGAAAATGTTATCGCACTTTAGGGCATCTACGTTTTACCTTTTCGTAGTTATTATGTTTTGTTTTTAAAAAGTTATTGTTTTAATTTAAAGAGCTTCGATAATTAGCTTCGGGGTCGTCAATAATATCCAGATCATTACGTTTTCAGATTATCATACAGTCAGTCAAATAAACGATTTTGGGAAAAAAACATGTTCTCTCTAATTCTTAACTCGTTGTCTGTCGCATTTTTTTTAAGATAGATAAGCTTCCTCTGCGTGTTATCTATTATTATTTTTATTATTTATTATCTACAATCACCAACCCGCCTGTTTTAGAGGCAGCTCTGTCCAACAATTGACATTAATGGGCCTTTGGTGAAGAGACTTTAATTTTTTGGCTAATTAATTCTTCAATCAAGACTCACAGGCAAACTGCTTGAGTAATTACTTCCTTGTGATAGAATGAAGAGTCAGGTAGATTGGAAATCAAACTACATCACTGATTTTAGAATTATGTGCCCAAAACATGCAAACAGAACCCAGCAACTAACTTACTTAACTTTATTGACTATCAGTCTTAGTTTTCTATCTGCATCATTTTAAACTGTAATTGGTAGCTGGTAGAAATATTTATTTTCAGGCACAGATATTATAATACCAACGTATCTTAGGTAAACAACCAATACATAGAACTTTCAAATTTCAAACTGATTGCTATTAGAATACGACTACCTTACTTTACCTTGACATGTAAACAACAAAAACATAAAACCGGCCAAGCATTAGTTGAAATCGATATTACCGTTTCTTTTTAACAAATTTACACAATGATTTAATACTTAAAATAACTGCAATTACCATTTTTTTATAAACAAAGATAAATCAACGTCATGTGGAAAAGATTTTTTAAAAACGGCAAAAAATCACTGCAAAAAAAATTGTATAACTGATAGATAGGCAGGAAACATCTCACAAACAAAACTCGTGAATACCAAGACAATCTTCCAAAGTATTAAAACTTTTGAATCAATTATTCGAAAAGTTTCCGTGACGTTGTATTTCATTTCAATTTAGGACGAACGCAAGCGTAAATATTATTATATATTATTTACATAAATACAGGAGACGTATTTGTTGGGATGGAATGGGAAGAAAGTCACTTACTAAAAGAGTGTTAAGAATAAACGTGGAGTGGACGGATGCAGGGGTAGGTAGGGGTATACCTAGGAAGAGATGGATTGATTGAGTGAGAACCGATATGTGAGATGACAGAGGAGTGGATGACAGCAGAGTCAAAGCGGCGTGGACAATACATTTTGCCAATAAAATGAATGGTCGTTATTTGTCTGGTGACTATTTCCTAATGGGCGAAGAATATCTTTACTATCAAATATTTTATAAAACTCTGTGTTAATATTAGAGTTTTTATGAGAGAATACTTGCCCGAGTAAGTGATTTTCCGTTATAATTTATTTTTATTATATGTCTTGGTAGTGTCTCTGTGCCTGTGCATATTTTATGCAAAACCACAGATAGATACGAAAGTCCACCGACATCTTTCAAAGTAATCAGCTTGTGAAAATACAATTTGTAGGGAGCAACGATAATCATTCTGGACAGTTGATTTTCTCTTGCAGTTTCCGGGTTACAAAGCCGGCTGTATATCCTACAATTTCCACGGATTCAATTTCAAGGAGTAAGTACATTTCTATGTCCAATTACTGTTTTTTATTTCATATTGATTTACGGACCTTAAATATATTTTTCTAAATTTACTGACCTCATTTTGCATAGAATTGACCATCTCGGTTTGATATAGGGTTTGAACATCTTTGAATATAATTAAAATTTTGCTACTACACTTGCCGTCCGGCAGTATTTACAGGAGGTCGAAATTGCCGCTATTTACTGGCCAGCGCGTAGCCCGGGTTTAAATCCTATCGAGCATTTGTGGGATGACCTTAAAAGGAAAGTTCGGGCTAGAAATCCTGCACCAGCCACAAAATCGGACCTCCAAGCGGCTCTCGTTGAACAATGGGATAGCATCGAACAAGATCGGGTAAAAAACTTATTCGATCCATTAAGAAGCGATTGGAAGCTGTTATTAGGGCCAGGGGAGGGAACACTAAATATTGATAAGATAATTAAAATTTAATTAATATTTTGACGAATTTAAGCTAGTATTTTCTTTACTGTTAATGTTTACCTGTTTTTCATTGTTTAAGACTCCTCCTCATTTAATATTTTTTCTTTTCCAAAAAATTTTTTAAACAACAACGTAGACTACTCATTTTAAAGCTAAAACTAACAGCTTTGATATAATAAAATCAGAAATAGAATGAAAGCTTCAGATTTTTTGCTAGAGACTTTTAATCGTCTTGAGTCGATTTTTTTGCTCACGAGTGTATTTACCAGTGAAAAGTGATTTCTGTATGGCTCCGGCACCAAATGCTGGCATGATGATTCACAGCTGATTCACAATGATAAAAGCGAAAACGTTCGCGACGTGTGCTCGCTTGCAAGTTAAATATCCTAATGATGACGACTTTTAAGCCCCGCTTACTTGGACACGACTTTTATGGGTCATTTATTTAACGCAGTTAAATTTCCTGACTTAGTATTTATTCGTAGACATAGCTTAGGGCTATAATCACCTCAATTTGAATAATTTAGGTGTACATTTTTTTGCAATAAATCTAAAATAAAAATTGTTAAAAAGTCACCTTTCTTGTAAGATAGACAAATCTCTATTTTTTCACTCGACTGCCTCAGAAGGAAGTTAACTTACTGAGAGTATGTAGTATGTAATGTATAACTGTCTTTTTTTTTGCCACGCTCTGCAGCCTTATCAACTTGATGTTTTTTTTTGTGTGAGTTGTCATTTCCTAGACATGTTATGTTGTATATTTGTTATTTGTGTTATGTTATGTTTTGCGGGTATATACACACACCAACAAGCGGTGCGAACGTGCACAATCCACAAAGTGAGCTACCCATTTGTAATTTACGAGTCACTGAGACATCTCCTAATTAGTTTATGATTTATCATGGAATTAGAAGGCTATCGGCAAAGGGGTTCGATGAGGTTTTTAGCCAATAACTCACATAACTAGGGGTGACATTTAAAATGCGATTTTCTGGACCTTTCCCTTAGAGACCTACTCTCAGTGAGTAGGTCTCTAAGGGTATATTTACAACATTTAATTTTTATTGTACGACGGGTAAGGCCTTCATCTCACCTGGTAACAAGTTGAGATAAGGCCGAAGGTGGAGGCGCACTTCACCCGGAATCCTCAACAAACTGAAAAACTGGCTATCTTACCTCTGAATGCCGGAACACAACAATTTTAGAATTGTTATTATGCCGACAGAATTAGGTAAGATGGTGGTAACATTACTGCTTTATAGCATCTTTATTCAATAAACTACAAATGTACAATGAAACTAAATATTTACAAAGGGATCTGTCAGATTACCTAAGGACCGTTACAAACGGTCTATAGGTAACTCAACTGCTCCAGACCAGTACCAGACGGAAGCGTGCCCAAGATACTGGCTGCATTGCCACGCTATATAGCTATGCTAATTCGCTGGCCTAAATAAGAGCCAGCCCTTGGGCCCAAACCCGGAGGTCACGGCTCCCCACGGACCCAAGGTCTACACCCCAAAAGGCTCAAATAGGTAAACTCTGTCGAGACCACTATATTTGCGCCTTTTGTGATCCTCGGCCGAACCAGCCACCGCACCAGCCCTAACTGATGTCCCAGGCAGATGAGATGGCGCTAGGGTGTCGACGCAGGTAGCGTCCCAAACCAAAGGCCTACCCATTTCCCAAGGGACAAGAGTGATACCGTCGGTTCGCTTACCATTATCACGTAACAGACCATTCGGTTCAAGAACGGCTGGAACATTGACACTGGTAAAAGCTCGACGGATAATGTCATTAAGACTAGCGTGGCGCGAAATCCTGCCGGCAGACCTTGTACATGAAAGTCCGTGAAAACCAAGTTGAACTACAGCCGCACCGCACCGGCACTGGTGAGAGGCGCAGCATCTTGCACCCAACCGAAGACAAGTGGCAATACGGAAAGTTACAGGATCTATAAGTGTACCGGTATTGTAAGATGGATGTGCTTGCAGCCAAAGACCTGATTCCCATTTTGAAACAGCTAAGAGACGAGCACAATCAGTGGAGGTTGAGCACGTATGTAATTGATAGCTCCGTGTCAACAAATGTCAACATGCTTTATAATGCATAAGTACATAATTTATTTATTTACAATTACCCAAGCGTTTGACCACCAGCTTAATTGAGAATCAAGAAAAGATGTGGCCTAAGACGGAGAACACTAGAAAAAAAATATACTGTCGGACATTAATTTGACACAGCCCATTGTAATTACTAATATTCATGGATTCAAGATATCTGAATAAAAAAACATTATTATTATTATTTAAATAAACTAAAGGAAGCTTATGACATGGGATCTAGATCAAGGATAGAATGCTTATATTATACTTTTTTGTAAATACAATACCTATCATACAATACAACAACACAGACAAACACCTATCTACATCGTAAAAATGTTTGTCCTGGGTGGAAATCGAACTCTCAACCTACAGAGCAGATGACAGAACTACTACCAACCGAGCTGTGAGGCTGGTTGATTAGTAGGTCTTAGCACGAGAGTGCACCATACTACGTGCTAGGTAATCTGCAGCTCTCTCCGAAATCAGGGATATTGAGAAAAGTGACAGGATCTTGTCGAAAGTATGTACAGTTTGCCCGGGCTAATAGACGCCCGGGCAAACTGTACATACTGAAGACCAACCTAACCTGACACATATATTACATTCATTCATTCAAGATCACCTTCTAAGTGGTAGTCAAAGACACGTCCAAAATTACGGATTACAAGAGCTCTAGGCCTGAGGAACTGGCTATAAGATATAACTAGCTTACGACAGACTAAGGTAAGATGGTGCTTGCTAGCCAGGTGGATTACAGGTCCTACCACCAGTGCAGTCAACAGACTAACGTGACCGCTAGAAAAAGCCCGTGATTCTATCTCCCGGAGTAGACCATAAATAGGAAGATCGCACCAACGACCCTATTCAATTATTTCGTAATGTAATCTTAATGCGCTGTTTTTCCTGTGACTCACATGCAAATCCAGTTAATAGTTTATTCAGTAACACATACCAAATTAAAACGATGATCTGCGAGCTGTAGACCTCGCGATTACGTCACAGACATAGCTGTAAACTGAATAAATGTTCACGCTTCTTCAATCATGAATGTTTCCATTACGGCATGTGTGTATGACAGTCTGATCTTACTGACGATATCAAAGCTCTCTCTTTCTAAGCCTAAAATAAAAAGCTGGCAGACTCTCGTTAATGCGGGGCGAGCGCGACCTGACGATATCCAAGCTTCTTCAAATAATATTTCCATATATAATATTTCTGCCGATGTCAAAACTTCATTCTTCATCGAAAACAAAAGCTGACAAATATTTTGTATGGATTGCTTTGAGTTACACATATATATATAGGATTTTATAGTTTTTGTAAATTATGGCTTTAAAACATATCGTGGAATCATACTTGCTTCGTTTGGGAATAGATGGCTGTGTAAAAATTAATGTCCTGTAATATTTGTTATTATTATTAAAATAACAACAATGTTTTTCAATCTTTAATGTTGTTATTAGGTCCGAATCACCTTATTGAATCATCATCATCATCATTATTTCAGACGTCCACTGCTGAACAGAGGCCAGCCCCAATCGACGACACAAAATAAATAGCGATTCTGAGCTCTTTTTAATCGTGGTCGCTATGTCTTAAACTCCCCGTGGTTATCGGTACTGCGAGCTTTGTGGTCTTTCCACTGCCACTTCAGCTTGCTAATTCTGAGAGCTATGTCGGTAACTTTAGTTCTCCTACGGATAGCCACATTTCGGATTTTATCACTTAGTGAAACTTCAAGCGTAGCTCTTTCTAGAGCTTACAGTGACTTTGAATTTTTTTACGAGGCCCAAAGTAAGCGACTGTATGTATATCACACTAGTAAGTATTATAGTAGTTTGTTTGTTTCTCCTTCTCGCCTGAGGGCTGAACGGATTTGGATAAAATTTAGTATGAAGATAGTTTATACTCTAGGTATACCACGCGGGGGAAGCCGCGAGAAGACGCTATTTAATAATAATCTTGATTTATTTGGTCCGCTAGTCAGTTTAGCCGTTTTTGCTCCTCGATTTGCAGAATAGTTTCATCGTCCTGATCAATATCTTTGCTGCAGGATGATTTCGGTCAGTTCCTGAGCCCGAGAAAGCATGAATGCAACACAAGGTCGATCACTACCCTAGGTAATGTGACCGCCCATGCCAATCTGAGCGGAAACTGAGTCCTAGAACATAAAAGCTCTTCATAACGCCAAGTTCTCGTGACGGCGGCGATAGGCACTGTTTCCATGATGGTTAGGCCAGTGTAGTAGTCAAATCTGACCATTACTACCAACGGGTGATCAGCGGGTGGTGCGCGTCTTTAGAAGGGTAACAAAAAAGTTTTATGATATTTTTAACATATCTCGAAATGGCTGAAATATGTATTATTATTTTTTTTACCCGCCTCTGTGTTCTAGTAGTTCAACCCACCGATTTCAGATCCTGAGGTCCAAGGTTCGATCTCCAGGAGGAAATAAAAAAATAAAAAATATTAGTATGTTGTCTTTTACGTTTCGAACCCCCGTATCACAGCCATTTAGAAGAATTTCCAAAAACAAAATCGACAAAAAATCTTATATACTTATTGAACATACGCACGAAATTTCAGGAGAATCGGTTGAGAAATGCGACCTGGTGGCGTATCATCACATACTCTCCATACCTCACATACTCGTACCATCACATCTCACACTCATTTCCGATGCAGTTCAGTGTAGGTTCCTAACCTGGATCGCTCAATTTGGTACCATGACGTCTATAAAACTGGTTAGCGTTTGAATCGTTGAATGAACTAAATTTAGTCTTTGGTACGTTCTGAAATTAAATAGGCAGTTTTTTTTGGAACGTTTTGGTGACTTACTTATTTTTTACATATTCTTTTTTAGTAAATAGTAAGTACATAAACGCATAAACTCTCAGCTGAGTCGCTCGTCACTGAACCGACACTGACACGCTTATGCGACGTCGTGGTACGAAATAGCAATTCAGCTCAGTTTAGGTCGTCAATGTAATCGCAATAAGACATCATGGTACGGCCCCTGTAGAGGAGAACAACCGGACATCCGCCCGGATCTCAAGTTATAAATACATTGTCAGCAAACGTAACCGGAACGTAATATTGTTTTCATGAGGCCTGGAATATTTTCCATTATCCTTAGATAAACGAGGTGTTTGCTGACATACACAATCTCATGCAGCACGAGTGTGGGACGGGATTACACATGTCAGTCGAAACGTACGTCGCGCACTGAGACAGCCGCGAACAGGTAATATCTTTCTAAAACGAAATGCCTCATGAAATTAATGGAACATTTGTACAGCTTCGCAGGATATCAATCAGATTTCCGGTCTTTGTTTGGTTATTTGCTGTTGGATTGTATTTATAAATACACATTCGTTCGTAACATAGCGGAATATCATCAGCAGGTGTTATGTCAGTTTCTAATTGCCATTTAATTAGCTGCCCATTATTGTAGACAAAAATGAATTAATTAATTATACAGAAATAACATCAAACAATGCAAACACTAGGTGACACAATCTATAAGGACAATGGGCCTTATTAACCTTATTGCTAAAAGTGACTTCTAGCAGGCAATCTTTTAAAGGGAAAAAAAATACAGGTTGTGCACAAATTGGCAAAATATAAATATGCTTCCTTAGAACATAGTTAGTTGAATTGTAAATATTATTTTTAATTATAGTAAGCAACGTGATACAATAAATATCCATAAATTATAACATAAACATATTACGAGGTATTTTATTAGCATTAGCATGAACCAGTAATAGACGTAAGTGGGTGATGCTTCAATTCAAAAGTATGAATTGACGCAGTTAGTCTGATTTCATTGGGCAAAGTGTTCCAAAGACGAACCGCCTGAATACTGAAACTTACAATTTTAAAGTATGGCTGTGGGGAATTTAACGAGTAAGTTTTCTAATGACCTAGGACTGTCGGGATGTTAAAAATCTAATTCTGGAAATGAAAAAAATCAAAACTATCTTTAAGGTAAGATAAGCAAGGAATGGATAGCTACCTACTAGTTTCCAGACTCGTAGTTGGAGTTTCATCTTAAAGTTCCCTCGTTATATAGCGTGGAATAATATTTTTTATGCGCCACTGGTAAAGTTTCAACATAGTTTAGTGTTTTCAAGCGGAACTCTCGTGACTTCATCCGTAGATAATATTTTGTAAGTAAATCTTTAAGGTTTTAGAAAATGTAAAAAAATTAAAGGGTATGAGAAGGAGTAGGTATACACTCGTAAGTAGTGGTGAGGTACAACGGCATTTTAGAAAAGTCTTAGTAAAAGGTAAAATAATGTAGTTATACTTAGTAGATATTTCATTTTGAAATGTTTAGTTATAATGGCATATTTTGACATCAATACCTTATACAATATTTTAATACTTTACAATACAATACAGTACAAATGTTTAATTCACAATAATTAATTTATTGCCTAATTTCCTGTTCAAATTAATACATGTCATAGTTTAGTTAGATGAAAGGTAGCTTGAAGTAAAAGTAGATACATCGATCCATCTCATGTATACACAGTCAGGTCATAAATTCTGTCACAAGTTTAATATAAAATAATTGAAACAAGTTCATTCATTATGTAACCATTTATATACCAAAATGAACTTAACGAAACATAGATTCTTATGACAATAAAGTTTATTCAAAATTACATCCGTGATTTTGAATACAGGCCTTCAATCTGCGCGGCCAGTCGTCTATCGCAGCACGAACGAGGTCCATGTCAATATCGGCGGCTGCCTTAATCAAGGATGTCTTGAGTGACTCCAAATTGGGATGAGGCTTGGAGCACGCCTTTTCCTCCAAGTGTTGCCATATCTTGAAATCTAACGGACTCAAATCTGGACTGGAGGAGGGCCAGTCTTCGTGCCGGATGAAGTCGATTTCACACGCCGCCAGCCAGTCTTGTGTGCTCTTCGCTCTATGAGCTAGCGCCGAATCTTGTTGGAATACCCAGTGCCTGTTATTGAACATGGTATGAGAAACAGGTTCCACGAGGTTCGTCAGGACTGTATTTTGATACACAACTGCATTCGTTTTTACACCTTTCTCACAAAAATATACCTCTGTTAAGCCCCAATAAGAAACTCCCAACCATACCATGAGCGAGGATGGAAAATGACCTCGTTGGACACGCGGAATACGGTTGCTCGCTTCTTCACTACTGTGTGTGTACACCTTATCATTTTGTTTGTTGTAGCTCTCTTCTACGGAATAAAATTTTTTTTCATCCGAAAAAAGAATTTCCCGATATTTTTTTCCCGCGTACCGCTTCAACAAAGCGCGGCATCTCTTCAGTCTCAGGTCCATTAGACGAGCATTTAAACGATGTCCTGTTTTTCTTCGATATGCCCGAAGCCCTAAGTCTTCATTTAACACCCTTTTCACCGTGGTTCTGCTTAACCCCATCTGAAGGGCCGACAGTTTCTGCTTACTTTTGGGATTTCTTTGAATTCGCGCCTTGACAGCTTTTATCACTGCTGGAGTCCTAACAGACCGAGGTCGACCACTTCTTGACCTGTCATCTACACTAGAGTCTTCATTGTATCGTTTGATGGTACGATAAACTAATCTTTTGGTTATATTCAAATTTTTCAGTATGTCAAAAATTTGAATTGGCGCGTAACCGCAACGATGCAACGCAATAACTGCAACACGGTCTTCTTTAAGCGTCCACTCCATATTTAAAAATGAGTAAAATTCTAAATAGTATACATTTTTATTTTCATGAACAATTCTAAATTCGAATTCAATAAACTTTTTTGTGTCCAGCATTCTAAAAGAAAAGTTTTTACTGTGTGACAATACTTATGACCTGACTGTGTATTTTAACTTATACACTAAAAAGTAAAATTAAACTAACTATGTACAAAGGAATCAGTCAGATTACCTAAGGTTACAAACGGCCTATAGGTAACTCAACTGTTCCAGATAAAATATATATACAATAAAAATATCATATGCGATTGAGCCTCCCTTTTTATAAAAAGTTGTTACTCGTGTTATGAAATCTCGCTCTTCCATTGTTATTTTTCAAAAATTAAGTACAAAATCAAATAAATCTAGTGTGAGTGAGACTTTTGCACAAGGTACCGCTCCAATGCGCAGCACGGCTTTGCCACGGCACGGTAATTTATCTATGAAGAATTTGTCCAAATACCTTTGCAGGTAAAGATAGAATTGCCATGGGTCTAATCTGAGGACCTTCAGATTCCTCAACGGGAGTTTTACTCGAACTTTCTAGTATAACTGTTAGCCTGGAAATGCATCTTGAATTGCGAGGTACGTAACTTTTTTCTCTTTAGAAAAAAGTTAGAGCTTTCTCATGAAACATGTATGACACATGTATGCAATGGCATACATGTGTCAAATATCCCGTCAACTAAAAATATTTTCTTCTCTAATATCATATAGTTATGTCATTATATCAAGCTTTTTTATAATTTTAATACGCCGCATAATATTAAACATATTTTTTTTTCACTGATAATAAGTTTAAAGATGTGTAGAGTATGGGAATTGAGTATCTTCCTTAAACCTTTTGTTAAGGTGCATAAGTAACCATATCCTGTGCTTCGGCTTAAATCGCTACAACTTGCCTAATCTGGCTCAACAGCCTGAAGCCGTTACTAATTCCTTAACCGCCCTCAAGACAGCTGAAATTTGGTCTGGAACAACAAAATGTAGTTATTTGAGTTCGCTAACTAAGATTCCGAGTTTAACTGTTGACAGCATCTTAAGAATCTAGAGTTAAATGAATAAAACGGCTAAGTGCGAGTCAGACACGTACACCGAGAGTTCCGAGCAATATTTCAAGGCAAAGCATGCTTCTGCATCGTTCTATATACTCAGTGAGGGCCGACTCATACTTAGCTCAAGTTTTAACTATTATTTTAACTATGTATCTAAAATCTAAATTGTAACACGTTTTTTGTATGAAATCCTTATTTTTTTACGCTATTTTTTTGAACGACGGGGCAGCGCTTGGCCTTCATCTCACCTGGTTACAAGTTGAGATAAGGCCGAAGGTGGAGGCGCACTTCACGCGGAATCCTCAACAAACTGAGGAACTGGCTATCTTACCTCTAAATGCCGCTACACCACAGTTTTAGAATTGTTGTTATGACGACAGAATTAGGTAAGATGACGGTAGCTAGCCAGGCGGACCTAAACAAAGTTCTACCACCAACCAAACCAAGCACAATATATTGTACTCCTCATGGGGATCGAACCCGGGACCCCTGGATTTGAAATCGGTGGTTGAACCACTAGACCACAGAGGCGGTTCACGTGTTTTATAGTTAGAGATACCTGACTATGAAACACGTATAAAACCAGAGAATACAGTGGGCTATAGCCCATTCTCTTTAAATCCCAAGTGGCGATCTATTACGATTCGCATGTCGCGAATCCCTTTAAAAGTCGGTCAACGATGGAAAAAAGAAAATCAGACGTCAACTAACAACGTATTAGTAACAAAAACAACATACTTAATCGAATACGTGAGTAAAACCCGTGATTTAAAATGTATAGTACGATTCACTCATGTTTTGAAAGTGATGTAAGTATAAGTAATAACTTATATTATATACACAACAGGTAGATATTTGTAATAAAAGTACTTGTAAAGTCCAATATAGTTTTTTGTTATTAAACAAAACGGAACCGCCTCCGTGGTCTAGTGGTTCACCCACCGACTTCAGATCCAGAGGTCCCGGGTTCGATCCCCAGGGGGGTAAAAATATTGTGCTAGGTTTGGTTGGTGGTAGGACTTTGTTGAAGTCCGCCTGGCTAGCTACCACCATCTTACCTAATTCTGTCTACATAATAACAATTCTAAAATTGTTGTGTTGCGACATTCAGAGGTAAGATAGCCAGTTCCTCAGTTAGTTGAGGATTCCGGGAGCAGTGCGCCTCCACCTTCGGCCTTATCTTAACTTGTTACCAGGTGAGATGAAGGCCAAGCGTTTCCTCGTGGTACAATAAAAAAAAACGGAAACTGGTTTAACGTGATACTTTCAAGTGTAGACGAGAACGTGCCAAGCTTTTATTTTGTCCCGGCATTGTTGACGAGTCAAAAGACGCCACGAGCCATTCTGAATGTTAATCAGAATAAGGGACTGCCGGCCATCAGTTATTCATGTCATAATGTTTCGACAAAGTCTTTTAGCGAGGCCTATTTGCTACTCTTGTAATAGGATCAGTTTCCAGTCGACACGCTTACCCAGAAAATTACGGACACCGCGCTTTTAATATTAGGGAAGATCTGTCTCACAAAAATGAGCGTAGAGACTAATCTGAGAAGAGTTTTACCAATCCGAAAAACCTAAGCTTTTTTATTCATAATTTGTATAGGCAGGTACAGTTACTTATAGACATACTTATAGTTATGAAAGTCGTTGGCAAAGTAGGTATTTATTGTATCTTCATTGAAACGAAAAAGTATTGTAAAAATTGTTATTGTATAAATTCATTATGGTAATAATTATGATTATGGTGTAGGTATTAGTAGGAGTAGGCATTTTATTTGGTTGCTAAGAGGACTCTAAATGGCTGTAGTTATATTCTAAATACTCTTGAATGCTGTACAATCACTTAGGTAGCAATTAAGAATGTCCTAATGTAATTGTTATACTTGCATTGATTTAATAAATTCTAGAAGATTAATGGATAACTCTGACCCATAGGTATCAGCAATTTATTGGAAATTCTCAGACGATGTACATCAGTTGGCTCTAATATTATAAAAAAATCTCATCTAGTAGGTGTATAAATGTCTAAATTACATTATTTTAGCAAACTTAGATAAATCGTGATACTGAAATAAAATATTAAGACTTTGAAGTGTTATCGGCACAGGTATTTGTAGTTAGCTCCTATTAGTGTCCAAATTACTCGTTTCTGCATCTTCTATATTCTCTCTGAGTCTGTTGCGGCTCCCAATAATACTCGTACTAGGCAGACGATAATAGTGAGTGTATGTAGGTATGCATAGTATGCTTCCTTCAGGTGTTCTGCTTATCTCGGACATTCTGCGTTCTCTATGCACTGAATTATATTTGCACGGAAAACATAATGTCGCAATAAAGTGGCACTACGGTTTAGCTATACCAACGAGTTCCCACACCCACCTACGTGATCGTCCATCACGAGTTATCCCGACGTGGCAGATTCATGAAACGTTTTTGCGTTCGCACAGATTTGCGACAAGACAAATTGTAAGCCCACTTACTCCTCGTATTTTAATAGTAGCACCAGTTTGTGCTCTCTCATTACATCGGACAGCAAACGGTTGGATTTCACGTTTGCGCAATTACGAGGGAGGGAATAGCTACTTGTAGCTGTTATTGCGGTCGCTTTGCGGGTTATCACATTACTACGAATATCTTCAATCCTCATTTTATGTTGCTATTCATGTAAAAGATAAAAAAACAACATTAATAACAAATGATCATCGAATGAATGAATGAATAAATCATCTATAGGACACAAAATAATACAGAATAGTTGTACAATGGGCGGTCTTATCCTTTTAGAGCGCTGTCTTCCAGTGCGCCTTATGATGGAGAGGATAATACATGGTTTATTTGATGATTAAATAAATAAAAACATAGTAAGAGTATACAAAATAGTACAGATATATAGAAGAGAGCGCTCTCTTCCAGACAACCTTATTGTACCGTGTGCCCCCACTGTTCATACGTATACATATTAACAATACTGTGCTATACTCGTATAATGATTGTGATTATAAATAGATGGGTGGTGTGAGTGGATGATAATTGGGGACTTTCATCCCATCGATCAGCAGCACTATATAGTGGAATATTTCGAGTCAATCTTGGCTTCAAATGAGTCCACATTGTAGCAGGAGGTTAGGGTACGGTTAGGTCGCCTTGAGCCACTTGATCCCTGAACATAGTATGATATTATATTTTTTTGTGAACACTATATCATCAAAGTTCTATAGAAACAGGTGGCTGACAGAAACAGCAATTTTGGCAGCAAAAAAAATGCAATTTCAAGCTACCTACAACAGTTGTTGCTTGGGAACTTGGTGTCATACAAATCTGTCGATCCAGTTTGCGATACCAAAGAAGCTGTATATTATCCAGCAGAGTTTTGGAAATCATCGGATTTATCAGGCATGCCACCGAATCATATGCAAGTGATGGTTGGATCTCCGGTTTTTTTGCTTCGTGATTTAAACCCACCACGGTTGTGCAATGACACGCGATTAGTCATTAAAAAAAAATTGAAAAATGTTATTGAAGGCAGCATTTGGAAGCCAGCTACCAAATCTGGCTACGAAATGGGACTAAAGGGCATTTTGAATGGCAAGTTCCGAGAAGAAGATGTATTACTACCACGAATCCCTATAATACCCACAGATGTGGCAATTGAATTGAAACGGGTTCAATTTTCGTAGACTTACAATCCGCATTACAATAAATTTGCAATGATTTTCAAATTGCTGTTTGTGGCTTAGATTTGGGCAAACCGTGTTTTTCACACGGACAATTACAATATGTGCGATACGTGGCATGTTCGCGCGTGTGTAAGTCCATCAGTTTGTTTGTGTTGGCTAAAGATGGACTCACTAAAAATATCATACGCTTCATTACACTAAGAAACTAATTGTTTTTTTTTATTGACATAATTTGTGATAGGGATTTAATTTGAAATTTATTATTTAAGATGATAAAAGTACAATGAATTTGAAAAAATAATGTTTGGTAACTCCCCACACACTTACAATAAGTTAGTTATTTATTATTTGACTACCAAAATATTCACTAGAAATAATGCATGCTGATGGCGTTTGATTGGCCAGCTAGTAATGATATAAAAATAAGATCAAATAAAGTGGTCGACCGTTTGTGATGTGATGCTGTGAAGAATCTCTACTACTCGAAATGCTACGAAGCATCTGTCGATTCCTTGCGCGGACATCTGACATCGGACATCTGACACAGTGACGGTTCTTTTATCCACAAAATAGCTAGATCTTAGACAGATAGCAAATTCAATTCCAGGACAGATGATACATCTTTTATTTGTGCCATTTCGGGCGTCGCGGGACTTTATCCTCGTACATTATGATTCGCGGAGACCTACTGATGTGACATCAGGGTGTGGTTGTTTGCCAATCATATTTATTTAAGACCCTTATATAAATACAAATCCTTTCAATATATATTTGTTATTGTTTCTAAGTTTACCCACTTATTTTCTGTATTGCTGTGTTCATATATCCAATTATGGGATTGTTAAGCCTCATATTGCTGTGATATAAAATTGATATTATTTTTTATTTTTAGCAATTTTGTAGGCAAAACCATTTTGTTGAATTTAATAGGTCTAAGTATACCAAGTGCACAAATGAAAATTATCATGATACCTAACTTAGAATAGTATATTTTAAATATCCGCGATTGAAAACATTAATTAGATTACTTTCATGAAATTATGACGTAATTTAATCGGTGGTGGAGTCGGTTCTTAATGTCTCCTAAGATGGGCCCCCGTGGAGTCAGGCGGCTCTACCTGTCCGGTATGGTGGTCTCAGAATACGGTGCGCTCAGGAGGTGGTTTGGCCAGCTTTCCTAGCGTCTTCCCTCGGAGTTGCCAACCTATTCACTATTTTAGTTATTTGTAATGGTGACGGGGTAAACATATCTTTTGTGTCGGATGCTGTGTCAGCTTGGTCGGCCCTTAACTCAGGTGCAAAAATCCCTGAATTGACGCATGTTAAACGTGCGTGGGATGACGTAGGGTTAAAGCAGGTTCAAGAACAATTGTTAGAGGGCACGTTGGGAGTCGATAAGGCCAGACTGCGAGTTGTGTCGCAACCGAGTCCGGGGCTTGGTTACAAGCGGTTTTTTCACGGTGAGGTGATGTGAAAAAACTTAGCGTGTGGCGGTGGCTCTCCTGAACCTCAAACATGCACCTGCGGTTCTATGGTGGAGGCCGATGGATATCACGCTCAGAGTTGTCGACGGTGCACTGGGAGGTTTCCGCGTCACCATGCCCTGAACGACATAAATTTTGTAGAGTCCTTATATCTGCAAATGTCCCCCGCTTGCTTGAGCTTCCAGGTTTCAGCAGGTCTGATGGGATGAGGCCAGATGGGCTGACTCTGGTGCCATGGAAAAATGGGAAGTGCCTGATCTGGGATGCAACTTGCGTCAGCACTATCGCCGCCAGTCACCTGAGTCGTTCCATACTCGAAGCATGATATTTTCTAACTACCGTTACATTAATTATTAGATATATCTAATTACCGTACTTTTAAAATGTTTTAGTTTCATTAACTAGAAAGCCTAATTCCTCATTAATTGTTAATCTACGATGTGTAGATTTACCGAAGGCTAACGCGCGTACTTAGATCAGAGGAACCACCTCAAAACACTTTGGTATATACGAGTTAGCTCAAATCAGTTTAATTCGTTTGTGGTAGGTGGGGTGGGGTTGACCCACTAATTCTATCCAGGCCATACACAGAAAAGTAACATGTGACAAAGTGGTGGGGTCTTGTATTAGTAGTTCGGTGATTAGTCCGGTTGACCGAACTATTGATACATTTTTGTATCCGTAGGTAGGTAGTCCAGTTGGACGCGACAACCGGACTACTGAACCGTCTCTTGTATCAGTAGTTCGGTGTTGGCAAAAACTTTTGTTTGTGATCCTGTTGGTTTGAATCATTAGATATTATTTTGCATTTTTACCCCCCTGTGAAGAAGGAGGGTAATGTTTTTGGGGTGTATGTATTTTGACAGCTGTCATCAAAATGCATTTATAGATCATACCTTTTATTTTTTTTTGAGCTAGAATTCAAGAATGAAAATCTTCCGAGTTAGGGGCATTTAAAAATATAACAGATGTAAAAAATAAGGGCACGTGACAGACCGAACTACTGGAGCCTTACTAACAGCTCCTATAGCAGACAGAAGTTGAACTGCCCTGCTTTTTCGTACCATGACATCATTAAAGCAGGGCAGTAGCAGGCTTGTTCTCGGTCACTTTTGAAAAACCGTTCACCTTTTACTGTATAGAGTTTCGTACCATGACGTCGTAACTAACAGCACTAAAACGTTTGTTGAGCGTTTCTGAATGTCAAATAAGGACATCTTGAAAAGTTACTATTTACGAGTTTTATCAATTGTAAATATTAGTGTTTTTACTTGGCTATTAGGTACTTTTTGTGAAGTATTTTTTTGTGGAACTCAAAGTACAGAGTTTATAACGTGGGATAATAATTTGTGGTTACGCCTGAGTGTCTTTTTTTACCAAGGACTCATTCCGTTATCGCGATACCTATGTGCATTGATTGCTATAGAACCACTTAAATTGAAGTAGATTGTAGGTATAATAAATTGCTAAGAACTTCGTTTGTATTTTTGTAGATGTGTGAATTATTTGTAAATCTACCTGGAGGCAGAATATCGCGCTGAAAAAAGAAGCAGACGGCGTCATACAAGGGATATAAATAACCCTTTTGAAATGGATGAAAGGGAATTAATAATGAATATAGGTAAACTTAAAATGGTCCTGGGCTTGGGTAGATTTATACCCAACTGCCATGCCTCTGTGTTTGTTCAAGAACTCCCACATATGAAGCAGCTGGGTTAAAGTAACGCGACATCTTGTTTCACTGAAAAAAAAGGTTCTGTGGGCCATTGAATTAAAAATATTTGTTTTATTGTTTCTTGCATAGATAGGTAGGTACTTACGACATTGTGGTGTTTGTATGGTGATTCACACCAATTTTATATTTAAATGTTTTCGCGCCAGAATTAATCAAACCACACATAGATACCTTTTACCCGCGACTTCGTCCGCGTAATTATTTTTTTTAACAGGCGCAAGGAGAAGTACTGAGAAGTACTTAAAATATCTAAAAAAATGGTAAGTCTAGAACCTACCAGCCTACAGAGGCTGTGCCTGAATTGTCAGAACAGCAAAGTGCGAGTCGGACACGCATACTGAGGGCTCCGACCCACATTTCTAGACAATAAAATCAGTTTTATTGTTCAGTCTTAGTGCGGGTCCGACTCACGCATGACCAGTTTTTATTATTTATTTATTCATGAACCTCATAGTAAGCACTATAATACACACCGAGTTTGATAAAGGTAGGAAATAACAATTTATAAAAACTTTCTTGTATGGGAGCCCCTTTTATTTTTAATGTTTGTTTATTATTTGTCAGGTCTGTAAATATCAACCTGCTCCTTGTTATAATTTAAAATATATAGCTCCTTAAAGAGTTTTTTCTTAAATATTGGACCAATGACCATTTTTATTTTAAATTATCAAAAACCCTAAAACATACCATTGTTGATTTTATACGGGCAATCTACATTCTAATTTTCAAGTGCCCATCATGAGAGGTTTGAGAGATATGCAAACATTTTACTCTATAATTTGAACCTCATTATGAACCCCGTGGGGTGTGTATTTTCAAAATTCCTTTCTTTGTGAGCGTTTGCACACCAAGACAAACATACCCTCCAAATTTCTGTCAGTCAGTCAGTGACACGGTCAGGACTTTTAATTTTATATATATATATATTGATATAAGGTTAATAAGAAGATACGTTCGGAATCATGTTGCATTAGTCAAAGCTCGAGGTTTATCATTACAACGCAAAATTGTAATGTGAAGCATTATTGGGCTTTTTAAGAAGTTAAACTAATGTAAGTATAAACTTAAGTATAATATTATGCTAAATATAACCATAAATAACATACATTTCTCCAATCAGTATTCTTTGCAGGTTACAAAATAAACCGAGGAATTCCGATAAAACGAAAAATTAACTCATTTTTAGTTTTTGAACGCAGCGCTAAAACGACAACTGTCACTACAGCAGGCCAGAGACAAGCACAACCGTTCACCTTGATGTGAAAGTCGTTCACCTTTTTAGCAGTCATGGTACGATTTTTAGCCTTGCAAAAGCAGGCAAGGTGTTGAACTGCCTGAAAATTGACCGGTTCGCTATAGGCTCATAGTACGCTCCCTGATACAAGAGACGGCTACTGAGCCGTCTCTTGTATCAGTCTACTATACCAAAATACTACTAACCGGACTACCGAGAAAAATATATGATTAGTTCGGTCAACCGGACTTAGCATGCAGCAATTACAACATCCTTTGTATCACTGACAGCTCCTGTGTGTTCCGGCCATTTCAAGATAGTGTCATTTTGTCTATATGATTTTTTTATAGAATTTGGAGACGGGACAAGCAAGCAGCCCATCTGCTGTTAAATGCAACTCTTGCCTAAAACATAGCCTTACTGGACTGGTCACACAAATGGCATGACCTACGCGGCACTGCATTGCGTCCATCAAATTGATGCATAGAGAAGTTATCTCATCTTGTTAATAAACGTAACTACCTAAATTACTTTTCTATTACTAGTATGAAATGACCTAAAATGAGCAACTGGAGAGCTGTTATTGTTTTAGGTAACTTAATTTTCTTTACTTTTTGTACTTAGTTTGCAAATTTTAGATCATCACTTATATATTAATTAATTAAATTAATCACGTAAAAAACTCAATGATAAGTTCATAGATTATTTATCCTGCAACTACTCCAGTTACGATCTAATCTATCTATGTGCCCTTGTGTGCTCATAATTTCACCGGCAACCAATATGGTTAACATTATAATAACCAACCCATCAAATCGTAACACATCAATAGGTATGGTCGCAGTACATCCCCGGAAGAGCCCTTTCACAGGGAGCTTAACCTCTCTTAAGCAAAGGTTTGAGAAGAAAATAAGTAAAGTAAAATATAAGGACAAAGGTCCATATCTCAAAACATCAGCATTTCCGAAAAAAGTCTCAATTATAGCATCCTTAGTGGCTTGGTGAAACGAAATCCTCAATCTTTGCAGTCAAATTCTGGAAAATGTCTTAGCTAGGATCGTTGGTATTCAATATAGTTTTAAAAATAAAAATGGAAATTCAGCGGCCTTTTGATGCTCGACATTATCATAACTTATTCTAGCATTCATCGCACGCTGCTCAAAATTGTAGCTAGTTCATACAGATAGAAATGTTACGAGCCTCATCATAATAGTGCTTGCACTAGACTGAGTCTCACACATTTTATCATTGTTACGGTCACAAACGAAGCAGATGAGCAAAAAAGCGTCGGCCGACCGTCGGTAGGTCGGGCTCTGACAATGACTTATGCGAGTCCTGCCCTACTCGCCGCCGCCGCCGCCGCCGCCCGCCCACGCGATCCTCGCTCCCTCAAACTGTCTGAAATATTTTTGATCTTGATCATTGTGTTGGTAAACTTATTTAATTTAGCTTTTGTCCGTGGCTTCGCGTGGTTACTTAGAAAAAACGTTGATACTTAGTTAAAAAACTAAAACTGACTGCAACATTTCAATATTCATGGTTTTAAGAGGACACGGCCTTAATAAGCATGACAATTACATATATAGAATCCGCAATGCTATTAATACAATAAATTAACAAATACCATTAATCTGATACCCATATTGTTACAATGAAACATTAAACTATACCTATTACAAAAATATATTATTTTATTCATTCGATTCGCAACCCCAAATTAAATTTATATAGCCATGTAGGTACAATTTAGAGGAACTAAATCGCCACCACACATGTCAAGTCATATAGGCTACCGAGCGTTACAATAAAACTTACATACTACATACATAAATATACTCGAAAAACATTATCCTCCTTCTAAGGAAGTCAGGTAAGAAATAGCCTGATACGCTTGATATCTTCGACCTAATCCCTCTTCCCCCTTTTCATCACCGGAATAGCAGACGTTCGGCAGGTTACCCGTATCTTGTAGATGTTACATTATGTCCAACGCATCGATTTGCCTCTACCTTTATTATTCATACTGGTAAGGAATGCAAGTTCTTGCCCTCGTCTGTTTATCCGCGCCAATACAATCTTGGAGTCTTCAAGTCCAGAGTGAACAGGTTCCTTTAAGACGAGCGTGCTCCATCTTAGGCCACATCTTTACTTGTTTTTCAAGTGAGTTGGTGGTCAAACGCTTGGCTATCATCAATAAAAAAAAATCAAAAAAACTTCTTTCTGTGTGTTAAAAAAAAAATAACTGTGAGCACCACTCTGTCTGCCAAACATGATGATTACGGCGAAACCTAACAGTTATAGAGGAAGTTTTTTTCACATTGTGGTGGACAATAATGTACTGTTGATATGACATATGCGCAGTCAAAACACTTGCATGACACCCCAAATGTAATTCTTGGATTTTATCGACACCTATTGAGTGATTAACAAAAAAATAATAGACCAGTTTTCCTGAGACTCCAAATACCCTTTATTATCTAAGAAGACCTGATACTCATACTTTGCCCCCTTCATCTTAAAAACCACCCCTATTAAGGGCAAAAAACATGTTTTGAAATCTGCAGTCTCAACCCACATTACATATGATATTTCATGTTTTCACACATTTTCAAGATCTCAATCTTATTTACCCCTTTTGCAACCCTTTATTTAAATACAGGGGTGGTTTTAGCAAATCAAAAGAAAGTTAATCGTAAATTCAACCCCCTTTAACTGTCTATCCTACAAGACGTTCCAAGCGTTTTATCTCCTTAATGCACCCTTATGTTACGAAAAACTATTTGAAATTAAAATATATATTTTATGACTGTGCAGCCGATACTTTTTTGTATACCACCCCAAAAAGATTGATGAGTATTATTGTAATCTCTGCATTCCCAAAATTGTCAATTGATCGGATCTGCCATTCAAAAGATATGTGCGTAAAAATTTTATTTTATTTCACCTCAATATCTCAAAAACTACCCCACTTATCGAAAATTCCCCGCTACAATCAAATTATATTCACGTTATCTCTGTTTAGTTTAAATTACATGAATATCGGATAATCCGTTCGCGAGTTATGCCGTCACAAACATTGCCACTTACATACATACATACAGTGCCGGATATCCCAACTTAACTCAGAGAACTCGTTCGCTTCGCTCACTCGATCAAAAATGTACAGTTAACTTGTTATAAAGTAGTTTGTAAACTACTTTATAACAAGTTACAACCTAATACAACCAGTCAGGTTACTACGCCGTTACAAACTGTCTATAGGTAGGTAACTCAACTGATCCAGATAATTTTTATTTTCACGTCATGGACATCATGTCATGTCATGTTTCGCCTACATCCTACAGCGCAGAAGGCAGAGCTACTAAAAACTGAGCTGTGAGTCTTGTTAAAATTAATTTTGTAAATATAGGTACGATACCTGCCTACCGTTATTTTTTCAATTAACCTACATCAATATTACTTGTTCAGTGAAACTAACAGTCTATCTAGGTGTTTCTGTTCCAAACTAAGCGAACGATAACTAAAAGTACTTACCTAACTTATTACTAACAAATGTCCGTCAGCACTAAACAAGTTAAATGGCGATTACTAAAAGTTACCTACTAGTCCGTTTTTGGTCCTTCCGAACGGAGGCGAGTTCTCTCCTGCAGGTGACGTATGACCCCCTGATCCCCCTTCACCCCCTACTCACCGCTCATGAATTATGCCCAGGATTAATTTGCACGTTACCAAGCGAACAAACTAATTTCTACCAGTTTTATTTATACCTATGTAACTAGGTACCTACAAAATGAGCGTGTGGTGTGAGGGCCACTTTGTTAAAACTCTTTGAAAATGTGCTTAGGATTTAGGATTTAACTACCACTTCCGCCTCTGTGGTCTAGTGGTCCACCCACCGCACCGATGACAGCTCCAGAGGCCCCGGGTTCGATCCCTAGGGAGAGTACAATATTGCGCTTCGTTTCGTTGATGGTAGGACTTTGTTTAAGTCCGCCTGGCAAGCTATACCATCTTACCACAGAATTACTGTTGCCATATTCTAAAATTGTTGTGTTCCGGCACTTAAAAGGTAAGATGACAATTCCTCAGATTGTTGAGGATTCCGGGTGAAGTGCGCTTGCACCTCCGGCCTTATCATAACTTGAAAATCAGGTAAGATGAAAGCCAATCACTTACCAGCCGTACAATAAAAAAAAAACTTCTTATTTTCTTGTAACCTTTCTACGACCATACGGCTGAAAGGATAGTGATTAAATTTGTAACCCCTGGGGTCAAACCCGGGGCCTATGAGTACAGAGGCGGTTCTTAGTGATTATCGAGTTCTTTCCTGTCCGCTTTGAATATTAATAATACATTGATTATGAACTTCTGTGCCTGATCAAATACACATAAACCGGTTTTAACATCTATCAGTCAGTTAGTGTCAGAAATAAACCCATCATAACATGATCGGCATGGTTGATGTAAGTATCATAATATTATATTATTTGTTCAACTGTATACCTACTAGTAGTTCGCCCCGAACTGAGATCTCGTGATGTCTGAATTGTGACGGAGATTATTTCTCAAATAGAACGTAATTAACAAACGATAGAAGTGTGCTTTCATTGCACCTTTCTCACCATACTTATTTAAGTATTCTATCCGTAATCTAGTTCCCATATTACAAGCTAAATGCTAAATGGCGTTGTGTGAAATTAATGTCTTGTGATATTTATTCATTTATTTATTTACTTTTCTCTCAAACTCTATTCACCTGTCAAAACTGTCGTCTTAGTAGTCGTGGTTTAAGAATCTACCCCTCCAGCCCCACGCATGTCGTAAAGTCAACCAAAAAGTATACAAAACTTTATCTGTGAGCACCAATCTGTCCACTTAGCGTGGTGATAATGGCCCTGAATGACAGTTATAGAGGAAGTTCTTTCCACATTGTGGTGGACAATAATGTACTGATGATATAGAATATGCGCAGACAAGACCCGTGCATGAAACCCCAAAAGTAATTCTCGGATTTTCTGGATACCGGTATTGAGTGAATAACAATAAATAAATAAATGGACCAGTTTTAATGCAATTTCGAATACCTTCTCTTATATTACAAGACATGAAGATCATCCTTTGCCCCCTTCATCTTAAAAACCACTCCTAATAGGGGCAAAATAAACCTCTTTTAAAATCTGCAGTCTCAAATCCTATTTCATATTTTAACACATTTTCTAGACTCCACTATTTTTTACAACCCTTGATGTAAATACAGCGGTGGTTACAGCAAATTTTTTTAAGCTTTAGCTAAGTAAATGTTTAAAACTATCTGCAACTAGAAACTCTCTTAACTTATTTTCAATCATAAAACAATCTAGTTTTACGCACAATGTAAAATATAAAATATTACCTTTAATATATATAATTAAAATATTATATATATAAAATATTACCCTTAAACAACATTCTGCATTCAGCAGCAGCAGCGATGCACAGTAATAAGTACACTACAAAACAAATCTACCTTCCTAATATAGTAAAATAATAAAACCTTTAAAAGAAGTTAGTAACTAAATAATAAACTTAACTTTATACACAACTACAATAATCACACACAAATATTAAATAAATTTCATGTACCTAGGTAGTAATAGCTAGTAGGTACCTATCTATTTATACTCACATGAACCTACCAATCTACTTACCTTGTTACCACTACTAGCACAGAATAACTAATAGTACTACGCTACTAGTTTGTAACTTGTACCTATAGTATTTCTTATATCTTGCTTGTATATAGGTACGTATAGGACAGTACCTACCAACTTTATACCTACCTGCCTAATATCTATAATATAATGAATAGCTTTCAAAAGGTTACATATATTATATACCTTCAAATCATAAGCTTAGAAATGTAATTACTTGCCCATATTTATGTTTACAATAGCACATCTATCATCTTAGGTACCTACTAAAAATAAGATAAACCCTATTTCTTATGTTCTCTATAAGCGATTTTTTTAAATTTTTATGAGAATAAATATTTTAAACCGTAAACCGTAAAATAAAGGTGATTGTGAAGTTAACAGTATATCCTTCAAAACATACAAAGCGTTTTACACTCTTAACGCGCCCCTTAGTGACAAAAACCACCCCTATTAAAATGTAAAATATTTGTGAATGAATGTGCAGCTCTTTGAAATTACAGCCCACAAGCTTAAAACCTTCTTGTCTCACTTAACACACCTATTTCGAAAACTACCCTAGTGTCAAAATAATCCTCATACCGATTAATGAGTATTAATATAGCCTCTGCATATTCAACATTTTTAATTGTACTATTTAATATTTTATCTCTATTCTGTTTAAATGTCATGGAAATCAGATAATCCGTTCGAAAGTTATGCCGTCACAACCATTGTCACATACATACATACATACATACATACATACAAACATACATATAAACTTACATACAGTGCCGGATTTCCTAACTTAACTCGGAGATCTCGTTTGCTTCGCTCACTCGATCAATTACATTATATTATTTATACTTTTAATATAATTTGTTATCTATACAGCCGTTGGCTAAAGGTCATCGATTCCAACCCCAATGTATGTACAATTGTCGATTCAACAATATCTAGGAAGTAGGTATTAGCTAAATGTAACTTGAACAGTTGAAGTTATATTTTGCTGTCTGTTGTTAGATCTTGGCTTCAAGTTCCAATGTAAAGTATTCCACAGCGACGACGTGGAAGCTCCCACTGGGACTTTAATGGCCTCCTTTCATTTTATATAATGTTTTCCACTAACCGCAACTCGCTCTGCAGGCCCTCGCTAGGCACACCTTTGATAACTGCTCCGTTTACTGAAAAACAGTTATATTTTAGACTTTTCCCACATAGGTTTTATTTTGTCTATTAAGGCATTTCATTGTATATTTTTAATTGAATAGAATACATTGAATATGTTACCGATTGCGAGGTTTATGCCTAGCAGTGGATATAAATGACAAGAGCAATGGTGGATGTGCAATCAATGAACTCTACCTACCTCCATATAACTGGTAATTACCATTGAAATACGACTACAGTAGCTTTCATAATCATCTTATCTTATCTTCTCTTCTTAAATATATGTAACTCAAAGGTGTCTGACTGACTGACATACTGATCTATCAACGCACAGCCCAAACCACTGGACGAATCGGGCTGAAATTTGGCATTCAGGTAGATGTTATGACGTAGGCATCCGCTAAGAAAGGATTTTGATTAATTCTACCCCCAAGGGGATATAATAGGGGATGAAAGTTTGTATGAAACTTTGTAAATTTTAAACCGATCGGGCTGAGACTTTACATGCGTAAAGCTACTATGACGTAGACATCCCTAAGAAAGGATTTTGAGATTTTGCATTTGTTTTGTTTCTCACTGCTTTGTATTTGGCATTTGTTTTGTTTTCGTTTGGTTTAAGTATGGGTTTTGACTTTTTTTAAATGGCTAAAGAAAATCTGTACGTGAATGGAGAAGTTGAAGAATGTATAGAATAGAATAGAATAGAATAGTTTATATCTGTCTTATAAAATATTAACACGTAAAATAAATCAAAATCTTACTACTGGCTAAAATATGGAATGCGAACATAATTGGAATGTACTGTCGTTTTTAAGTTTTGTAGGCCCTAATTTTTTACGCACGCTAAACAAAAGTAAAGCCGCAAAAACTATACCTAATTAATAATAATACTTCTTAACGCGAGCGAAGCCGCGAGCAAAAGCTAGTATATAATATAATACTTGCACCGATTTAAAAAAAAAACAATACGCGGACGAAGTCGCGAGTAAAAGCTATTACTAATATAAAATGCTAACTGACTCACTGATAACAACGCACAGCCTAAACGACTAATCGTAGACACATGAAATTTGGAGGGTTTGTTTGTCTTGATGCGAAAATGAGTGCTATGAACTAAAGGGTTCAAAAAGGTGTTGAAAGTTTTCATTAAAAGTATGCCCTAACTCTGAACCCGTGCATGATAAAAGGTCAAAATTATCAATATAGATTCCTCATATTAAATAGATAAGAACGTTATTCATGGTTTTTTGATTTTTTTATAATTGAAGGGCAAACAGTCAAGTCAAAACTAACCAAGGTCTGATGATGGAGTGGAATCAATATAAAGGGTTTTTTTCAGTAAATAACAGTAATAATTATTAGAGAGTATCACACATACAATCATTTTAAATGCGCAACGCTCTGCATTTAAAATGATTGTATGTGTGATACTCTTCTACGAACCATGTAAACCAGGGTCTTACGATGATGACAGCGGAACTCCTGAATAATGCATGGTATAATAGTCGTGCTTATACTTTTTGAAATCAGTATATCGAGGCATTCAACGACAAATGTTTTTTTTATTTGCCCGGCCGTAGCAGTCGCGGTTTAAGAATCGACCCCAACAATACAGTGTGCGTGTCTTCACACCATGTAGAAGCTAATCGGTCAAATTTATCCAGATTCCAACAAATATATATATTTATAATATACGTAAGTAACACTTGTACCTTTTTCAAAAACCGTTACGCGTACGAAGTCGCGAGTAAAAGCTAGTATTTAATAAGACAGGTATAGATAGGTACCTACTATTTTACTATGATGTGGATACTCAACATAAAAAATGATAAAACTGGTTAAGAATCAAAAAATCTGGGCCCTTCAATGTCACGAAATTTGTCCTAGTTTACCTCTCAGTTGAGTGGAAATCGAGAAGGGTACAATACTCGCAACACAATAACAGCGCTTGTATCGAGCCCGTAATCCTACACGAAACTCATTTCGGATCAGTGGATTTTATAGTTTCAATTATAATAACACAGGATTAAATCTCTCGGCAACATGGCAGATATCTGATGGTAATTGCATTCAACAGAGACGGGTCTGTTATAATCCCTTTAAGCTCAGCGGCTTCAGTGAATTAGGAGGATCTGCTAATGATTTTAATGGCAATTTCGCATGAATCCTACAAATGGGCTGAGATTATTATGATTGATTTAAGCTTTGAAGCTTCCGTGATATCGAGAGGTTCTAATCTTTAGGGTTCCGTACCCAAAGGACCCCCCGCTGTCCGTGTGTCCCCGTCTCTCTGTCAGCGGGCTGTAGGTATCTCATGGACCGTAATAAATAAACAATGCTGATATAGAAAATGCTGATGCTGAAAATGCTGATATAAAAAAAAATTGTGTTTTGTTTAGTTTTTTAATTTTAGCTCTATAGTAAAAACGGTAATGTCTATGAGATAGATCACAAACTAGGTGTGATAATAGTGCTAACTCTAAATTATAATATAAATACAAATCTTAAAACCAACCATGCGTGAGTTGAAGCCACACGAATGCTCCAGGGCGCAGAATTCATTTTTTGCTTTTAAGTGTGGCTCTGCACCTCCGGTACGCGAATCTGGTGCGAGTCAGTTGGCAGTTGTTTTTTTTAGACATTCTCATTAGGTACGTACAAGAATTCGTGTGAAGGAAGCAAATGGCGGTCAAAGTGGTTGGACATTTCATGCCGGTGCCAATGATTGAAGTGATCATGAGCTAGAGGTGTAAAACATTCATAAATCCTGGCGTAAAAAAGACACAAATTGATGGTAGGTTCGATTTTGTTTAAGTCCACCTGGCTAGCTACCACAGATTGATTGTTGCCATATTCTAAAATTGTTGTGTTTCGGCACTTAAAAGGTAAGATATGCACTTAAAAGTACAATTCCTCAGAATGCTGAGGATACCGGGTGAAGTGCGCTTGCACCTTCGGCCTTATCATAACTTGAAAATCAGGTAAGATGAAAGCCAAGCACTTACCAGCCATACAATAAAAAAAACCTTCTTATTTGCTTGTAACCTTTCTACGACCATACGGTTGAAAGGATTGAGACTAAATTTGTAACCCCTGGGGATCGAACCCGGGGCCTATGAGTACAGAGGCGGTTCTTAGTGATTATCTAGTTCTTTCCTGTCCGCTTTGAATATTATTATTATTATGAACTTCTGTGCCTGATCATACACATCCACCGGTTTTAACATCTATCAGTCAGTTAGTGTCAGAAATAAACCCATCATAGCATGATCGCCATGGTTGATGTAAGTATTATAATATTATATTATTCGTTCTGTATAATGAACTGAGATCTCGTAATGTCTGAATTGTGACGGAGATTATTTCTCTAATATAACGTAATTAACAAACGATAGAAGTGTGCTTTCATTACACCTTACTTATTTAAGTATTCTATCCGTAATCTAGTTCCCATATTACAAGCTATGCTTAGTTTGGGGCTAAATGGCGTTGTGTGAAATTAACGTCCTGTAATATTTATTCATTTATTTATTTACTTTTCTCTCAAACTCTATTCACCTTTCAAAACTGTTGTCTTAGTAGTCGTGGTTTAAAAATCTACACATCCAGCCCCACGGATGTCGTAAAGTCAACCAAAAAGGCAGCAGCTTTTTTCTTTGTATATTTATACTAAACTTTATCTGTGAACACCAATCTGTCTACTCAGCGTGGTGATAAAGGCCCTAACTTACAGCTATAGAGGAAGTTCTTTCCACATTGTGGTACTGATTATATAGAATATGCGCAGCCAACAACCGTGCATGAAACCCAAAAGTAACATAATATGTATTAGGTACTCTGGTCTTGAAGACAACAAGATTGTACTCTTGCGGAAAAACAAGCAAGGAATTCCATTCCTTAACAGTATTAATGATAAAGGTAGAGGCCAAAGGATATGTTCGGTACAATGGAACAGAACAGATTGAGCTGAAATTTTGTACTGATACTGTTTTGGACCAGGAAACACGTGTTATCTATACACTAGATAAGTACCTACGTTTTATCGGAATACCACGCGGGCGAAGCTGCGACCAGAAACTAGTTTTACATTAAATATACTTAATACTGAAATTGCACTGCCGCTTATAATCGTTTCCTTTATTCAATCGTTCATAATTGTTTTATTTAAAAGCTTTTAGGCTTTAACCTTTAAATACTTATAATAAAGTAAGTAACCCTCTTGTTAGTCTTGTTTGATTGTTTGTTTTTTTGACGTAGGTACGTAGGTTCCCGTAGGTATATTAAAACAAGACGGTCCTTCATTTATAAAGATAAATTATTTAGATCTGCATTCATCGATTCTGTAATGTCAGCGCGGGCAATTAGGAATAGTTGTATGCTGCTATACACCCTTCTCCTGTTGTATCCCTTAGTAGGTTATGATATGGGTACACGAGGGATCTAATATCGGGTTACATACCTAAGATCAATATTCATTTTGTCAAAATTTACAATAACAACACCACTTGATCAATTGATTAATATGTCAACAGTTCACTAGATCAACAAATTATGAAATCGATTTAATCGCGAAACATTTTAGTAAACAGTGCAAAGGCATTATTTTAATGTTGTACGTATTGTGTGCCAGTTGTACCAAAAATGGTACTGCGTAATGGTAGAAATGGTCCGGCGGCGGCATATTAATAATGACAAGAGAAGATTCAAAAACTAGGCGGAGTTTCATTTTCGGCAATGGTAGGCTTTGAGTGGTTGATCTGATAAAAGGAAAAAACTCGACATCATTAGGGGCCTAGCCTACTCAGAGTGTGGACCTTGTCAATGTTTAGCAATAAAAAATCCATTGGTGTCCCTACCTGCACTACAGGTGAGGCAGGTAGATAATATTACAAGAACCGTGTAGATAGTCGTAGATGGCTAAAGATCAACTAACAAGATAAGTAGGTACCTACTACTAGGAACTACTGTAGTAACACCACTACCTATAAGTATACGTGTTTCACACTATGATGTTTTAAAAAGACCCCTAGGTGGAATAATTCACTAGGTAGGTTGTGGTTTTATTATGAGTTTCAACAAAACCATTTTCGTATAAATAAGTAATCGGTAAAACAGTTACCATGAAAACAGGTAAGTAATCCATGCGAAGTTGTAGGTAAAGTTAAACATCTACATATTTGAAGAATACCTACATATCTACTTACTAATGAGTTTGCTTATGATTAAATTGTTCACCTGCTTTGAGAATACTAATCACTGATTCAGACACTTTTAGATATTATAGTAGAGATCATGCGAACAGAACACGCGCGTGTTGCGATAGATTTACGGAAATCTATGTTGGTTCTATGAGTGGAAGCGTAGCTCGTGCCGTAGCCACGGGGATAGACTAGCCACTAGCCGGCGGTGGCGGTGGCGGTAGGAACTCATAGCCTGCCAGCCCGCGCTGCACTTAGCCCGCGCAGCCGCAGTGGCGACCGGCTGAGAAAACTGACGTGAGAACTCGACAATTGTGATGTGAGGACAAACACCTTTCGCAAATGGAATAGATCGAGAGTTCTTTGTGAAAGACACGTATCGATATGATATCCTCAAACATTCTAGGAATGTTAGTAGGTAGGTATATATATCTATTAATCTACATTTATAGGCACCTTTCTTATGGCACCTTTTAGTTTTCTTAGGAAGGGTTTATCTTTAATATCGTTTTAAATGTTTAATAGAAATTACTTTCTTTCCTCCCAGAACTGGTGCCTATACAATTCTAGTTTTATTAGAGTTATCGAGCAGGTAAGTTGTAAAATCCGTCACTGTATGTAGGTATGCTAGGTACCTACCTATTTGTGAGAGCAATTCTCGATCGGGTTATCCGATTTTAAAGAAATAACATACAAGATACGTTTTATTAAATTGACAGTTTAACTCTGTCGTAAACACGGTAATAGGTACCTACCTACCTATCTATTTCAAACTTGGTGTGAATATAGATGTAGGTGTGCTTATTAAAAGGTATACCTACCTGCCAATAAATGATAAAAACTAGCCAAGCGTGAGTCGGACCCGCACTGAGGCTTCAGAACGACTTACTGCAAAAAATCTGCATTGTTTGTCTGGAAATGTGGGTCGAAACTATCGGTGTGCGTTACAATAGCGGGAAAAGGACACACCTTCATAGGTAACGGGCTAAATGACGTTGCGGGAAAAGGAAGGAAAAGTCCTGACTGACTGACTATCAACTAGATAGGTACAATGCACAGCCGAAACTACTTGTCCTACAGACTTGAAATTTGGAGGCTATGTTTGTCTTGGGTTGTAGAAGCCCGCTAAGAAAGGAGTTTCGAAAATTCACACCCTGAGGTTCAAAGTTCACGATTGTGAAATGTTGCATACCTATCTCGGAAATCATACATGATAGGCACTTAAAAATTAGTACGTAGATTGCCCTTCTGAAATAAGCAATGGTAGGTATGTCTAGGGTTTTTAACATTGTTTTTGTGATTGTTGTTTGTTGTTGTATGCTTAGGGTTTTAGTGATGGTTCTAAATCCCAGTCTATTTTTTCTTGCGCCTGTTTAAAAAAAAACATTTCGCAGACGAAGTTGTGGGTAAAGATATACATAACATAAATATAAATTGATTTTCGTTGGGGATTTTTGATAACGTGAGTCGTTTCTGAGATTCATGGGTGGAAAGAACTACAATATTTCGCCCATATCTTCTGAATGGTTGATCCGATCAATTCGACAATTTGCAGAGATCACCTACACTGATTAAAAAAACTTTTAACACTTACCCATTTATTGATAAAAATATTTTTTTTTAACTAGATTAATTTTCATAATAGTTAGACATTTGAAAGAGATATAGGTAAGTACCTACCTATTCACACTGCACAATTTACTACATTTTATTTTACGACATCCGTGGGCTGGAGGATGGCTGGAGTGCTAGATTTTGAACCACGGCCAAAATAGATATCATTTTCACTTAGCCTTTCCATTGTATTAAAGGGTAACATATTCACGAATTGTAGGTATCCTGTTCACCCACTATGACGTAGGTACGGTCAGTGTTATGCATTGCTCTCATTCTGGCTTTGCATAAAATGAGAATAAAACACACATAAATTATAATTGCGAAAGTTTGTCAGTGTGTGTGTGTGACTTGGATTAACACATGGGCTACATTTTATCTAGGAAAAGTGAAGTAGGTACTCCCACAGTGTTCTGTGGGTACTCCCGACGGATACATTTTTTTCAGAATAAAATAAGTTTACCCTGAAAAACTTAAGTATTCACGTGGGCTGGCAATTTTTTCGGTACAATAATTACCTGTGTTAATACAGGGTTGAGCTACTTACACTTACAATAAATTTTATCAAAATCCGTTCAGCCGTTTGAGCGAGAAAGAGTATTCATATTCATATTAATTTATTGAGAAAGAAACATCATACAGGTATTCCCGTGGCAAACGTAACTCAGTATACGTTTGCCACGGGAATACCTAGCTCACCTTTTCGTAATAAAACGTAGCCTATGCAGGCCAGGTCCAGATCATTATCTATGTAGGTACCTATAATTCCAAGTTAGGTCCGAGGAGTGGTTGTGTGAAAGAGCGATTATGGCGCCTTCTAAAGTATTGGTGGAAAATTTAAATAAAAAAATATTTTTCAAGAACCTGGTGAAGTTACCTACAGGTCTATTAACACGGCAATGACAAGTGCTGACGCAACCACATACCTTGTAGAATTTCTGAATTCATTAGAGCTATCGGGGGTGCCGTCCCACAAGTAAAAGCGGAAGGTTGGTGTGCCATGACATGCAATGATGGCAAACTGATGCGTAACCTGGATGGGCTCGTTAATCAGCTGATCCCGCTCTAAGCAGATTGTGCAACGGCACTAGGATACGCATCACAGAGTTGAGAAAATATACCTACCTACTTACTTATCGTGCAGGCTTTAGGCAGAAGAGAAACTTTTCCTATTTACAAAAAAAAATACCCTTCCTTTTGAAATGCTTGCAATTCGCGTTGAAAGTGGCCTTCTGGATCACTATAATTAAAATCCAAGGTCAAACGCTGAATGTGAGCACCCCTGCTTTTCACATGGACAGCTCTCGGATGCTCGCGCGTATCGAGAGCCAGAAATCTCTACATTTAAGCAAAAAGCTTTACACCTAATGCCAACAATACCTGAGCTAAGTAAGAAAAATGAAATTGGATTTACCTTACCTTGCTTGGATGGAAAAAAACGAGAGAGAGCCTCAAACACTCAGGTGAATAAACAGAGATGCATATAAGGGTGCATATAGCAAGGTGTAATGAAAGCACACTTTTATCGTTGTGTTAATAACTTTCTTTTTGAGAAATAGGTATCCGAGGTAAACTAGTACAAATCAATCCGCTTGGCTTGCTACCACCATCTTACTTAACGGGCTATACCTCAGATTAGCAACTCAACGCAACTTTATTCTAGCTTCGAACTAAGACGTCGTAATAATAAAGGTGACATTGCTGTGCGCTCAACCACGGCGCTTATGACCACCAGATGACAGAAATATGCGCGTATTTCTAAGTTTTGTTTTATTAGGGTAAAACAAATATGAATTTTGAAAATCAGAAACACAGACCGTCTGCTGTACCTATAATAATAATATAAGTTTATTGCAGGTAACGTAAGAATTGTACAGGATGTTTAAATACTAATTCTAAGACCCATATTAATATATACCTTAAAACTAAAATACATACAAAATAGAACTTAAACTAAGGCACACGTGATGTCGCCGACGTGTTTCGGTGCGGGGGATCTCGCGACAGGCGACCCTTGAATCGCCGGAACTTCACCCCTTTCGGCCAGAAAATAGGGCTCAGGAAAGTCGAGAGGCGATTCGTAGGAACTCTCTCCATAAATGAGCTGAAACTCACAATATGACGAGAGTCCAGCTTCTCAACCCTCAACCCCACTCCGGCTTTCCTCTTGACATACTCCACCAACTCTGCGGTCTTCACGTCGTAGTGGACGCGGGACACGTAGATCTGCGTAGTGGGTACTTCCGCTCGGAATAAGTGGTCACCGGATGCAGTGCCACATTGGTTCGTCCAAGAAGGCTTCACATATTTCCTCACCACCTTCGTGAAGCCCTCTGCATCACAAGGCTCCTTCCGCGGAGGCCTAGCGGGTGCAGCGCTGCGAACAAGTCCACAGCTCTGCTTCTTCCCCTTTGGTTGTCCCTTGGGGCTGCAGGGGAGCTAGCCGCTGCAGCTGCGTAATCACGTTGTCGGGGCAACGTAACCGGTGTCGGCTGACCCCCGGCCGGTGCGGGGGCGCTGGCGGCGGCGCGCGGGCTCGTGTTCATTGCGTTCGGGGCAGCGACCTGTGACTCGTGGGATTCCGCACATTCCGCTGACTCAAAACTGCACATCGAAGCGTTTTGCACGCCGCGGCGTGTGTTGACATTATTAGAGGCCACAGGTGACCTACATATGTGTTACGTAGTGACACCAACTCAGCACGCAGCCCAGAGATGGTATCATCCGACAACCTTGCCTCAACTTCGGCCAATCTCGTCTTCAGGAACATGATGTCCTTCAAGAGCCTGGTAACGTCGACGTGGTCGAATCCAACCGGTGGGAGCTTATGCAGCTCCTTCACGACGAAATCCGGCACGTCATCTGGGTCAGTCTCATTCAGCAGGGTGATGATGTCCTGGAGACTTCTTACACCTCCATCCCTCCTGCGGGACGGCATCTGGGCAGTTTTGCCTAGCGTTTGGAAGATCAGCGCCTTCCCACTGCAAATCTCGGCCTCCTTGAAGTTCGACTTGCAGATCTGCAGGATGCTGATCTCGTCCATTGTGTCGATGGCATTCTGAATGAACGCCAACAACTCGTTCACGATGATCGCCTTAGGCATCGCGATATTAGCAGCGGCGCCGGCCGCGTGTACCGCGAATTATTTAATTCGTAACTGTGCTCGAGCGAAATGCGTCTGATTCCGAGCGCGCATCGCAAAGCACTGCACAGTCGCAAAGCACTATACTGTGCTTTGCGATGAACCTATAGGTACTGTGTTTATTTAATGTACAAAGTTTCAAGCCCTAATTGGGCGTATTTATTGAATGGCGAACATTTTTGGTACAAATTAGTGTCAACTTTTTTTATATTATTGAGATTTTTTTATATAATCGTGTTTTCGAAACACAGGCGTTCTAGCATCTATCCTGAACTATAACATATATTAATTTCAAAGTAAATGCTACAGTATAGTGGAAGATATGATCGCTCAAGCTAAGCCATTTCACATATCATAGACTCTTAATTGTATTTTTTTGTGTTGCGGCATTTAGAGGTTAGACAGCCTGGTCCTCAGATTGTTGAGGATTCCGGGTGAAGTGCTCCTCCACCTTCCAGCCTTATCTTAGCTAATACGTAACCAGGTGAGACGAAGGCAAATAAATCGAGGGCACACCGACTCTCACCACTCTCCGCAGGATTGCAGACGAAGTTATGTGAACTGATGCAAAGCTTGCAAAATGCAGGGAAAGGAAGCCCAAGAGGAAGGCTCCTGCGCAATACCCCACGTGTTAGTTGCTTCGAGAGTAGTTGACAGCGCAAATACCGCCAGCTAGAGGCCCTCACCTGCATTTGAGTTGTTAATAGATGGTTGCAGAAGAACCGATTGACACATATTGACGTCATGCCAGATCGAAAAAAATTAAAACAAATAAATTGCTAACTAGCGATGTGTCGAGTCCAGTTTTTCCAACTCGAATCACTCGAGTCGTTTTTGGTATTGACTCGAATCAAAAGTTGATTCGACTCGAGGCTATAAGCAACGAATTGTCATTGTTTTGAATCAACTCAAGCAGTTGTTACACGCAGACCAAATTGAGTCAACTCGCGTGGTACTTGTTGTGTAGGTTCAAGTTGAATTGATTGAATTGAGAGTTGAGTTGAGTTTTTCAACTCCAAACAGCAAGAAAAGATACATAATAACAATTTTGTGAATTAATAAAAAGCGTTTCTTTTCTCCACTTCTTTACTAGATCTATACTATACAATAATTTACTTTCAAAAACTAACTTGGTGTACGTACCGGATTCGGATCATCCGACTAGGGCCTAGTCAAATAGGCGCGGCTGCGGGTGGCGGCTGTCTGCTGGCCAGAACGAATCGGGCATTGAGTTGATTCGAACTTCAAGTTCAAGTGGCAAAATTTCTAAAAAATTATTTTGAGTCGACTCGTTTACGATCCAATTCGAGTTGATTCGAATCAAACGACTCAACTCGCACATCGCTATGTATGCCTAACGTATAACGTGATAACATAAACAGTTTATTTTTTTCCGCGGTAACAATCGAACGTTCGTTTTTCTACTTAGTTTGAACAAATTTATGAACACAATGAATGCAAAATCAAAACTTACGCGCTTTCATAACTGTCGCATCCTGCGAGATGGCAAGATAATCAAAGAAGACTTGTGGATGCGAGATGGGAAGATCGTAAATCCCGAACAAGTCTTTTACATGGAACAGATCGAGGCAGACGTTACTGTAAACTGCAAGGATCTCTTGATTGCCCCAGGGTTCATTGACATACAGATTAATGGTGAGTGGCCTTACCCACCTAATATTTGCGATAGGTCCTACTCACATTTATAGGTACAATATACCTACACACTCTTGAGGCTTCGACTAAGCTACTTGTTTTTTATTGTGGTAGGTACGATTTATACGAACTTGGTAATTTATTTATTTACTTATTAATTAATTCGTAGGTAAGTAATTGTGTTGCAAATAAATAAACAGATATTTATATGGGTCTTCTGAAACGGGTTTTAATACAAACAACCATATATTTATAGTCTAATACATTTTGACCTACTTATATATAGTACAAGAAGTAGATACAGGTGTGGGATCAAATCAGTGGGCTGAGGTTTACATTGTCTTCTTGTCTTGTTACTCAGGGTCCTTCATTGCATATCTCCTATGCAAATTAACTTAAAAGTTTCTTCTGTGATAACATATTTTTACCAAAATTTTCGCTATTACTCCATCAACTGAACTGGTAGGTAGTACCTAGGTACTTACTCTATTCTCAAATGACCTTTCAGGTGGCATGGGAGTAGACTTCTCATTTGACTCTGAGAATGTTGAGGATGGTGTTAACAAAGTAGCCAAGAAACTCATATCCCATGGAGTTACATCATTCTGCCCTACCATGGTGACATCAGATGAAGAGAAATACCTAAAAATACTTCCTCGGATCAGAAAAAGGCAAGGCGGGAAACATGGAGCTACAGTTCTTGGGGTTCACTTGGAGGGACCCTTCATCAGTGTGGCCAAGAAAGGAGCTCATATGGCAGAATACATTAAAGTACCCGATAAGGTAACAATGCCAAAGGATAAACTGTTAAGGCAATTTTTTTATTCCAAACATAAATAATAGATATTATAGTCTTTAAAATCAGTTCCTACTCAGTACAACTTAGACCTTAAGTTCATAGAGAGCTGGTGGCTTAAAAAAAAGTGTGGGGTGTTTCATTCATTGAGGTGTGTGACCCAAGGACTGGCTCCAATTTATGTCAACAAAAAACATTGCTATTCAGTGTGGCAATGCAGCCGGTTGTCTTGGGCACTAACTTCTTTCTGGTACTGGTCTGGATAAGTTGAGTTACCTATTATAAGACTATAATAGGTAACTACTATTACTTAGTAGACACTAACATTGTACTTAACTTAAATTTAACTTTCAATTTGCGATTTTACCATAGTCATTGTTCAGCAGTCACAAGGAGTGATAGATAGAGGCTCATGATGATATGTTATATACCTCGAGATCCAGGAGCTGACCTTAGGGTCAGGACTTGCCTGGGCAAGAATGATGTCCACAATGTAACAAGCCTTCTGAAAAAATGCTTTGTTAAGCAGTGGGCTTAAATGGCCCAAAATTATAGTGATGAACTTGGCGATGAAATTTGGCGCAAGTGTACTGCATGGGGTCGGGTATACAGTAATAATATTGCAAACTTTTATTCAAATCATAAGGATTTTCTTTTGGGATTAGCTCAAGTCTTTAAAAAGCAAATGGCTATTGAAACATGTTTATTTCCAAACAATTCTATGATTTCATTTACACTGGATCAGTTTCACTGGTACTGTGTGTAATACAGAACTTTTGAAAATGGAACTGCTCCATGTAATAAGTAAAATATTGTTTTAAACATTTACTTAATGCATCTTGCATTTTTCTGTGTCAACTGTGTTTGTTTAATATCCACTACAATAACTCATTAACTTCATTATCAATGTGATTGATAGTGGTGTCTGTGGTTGTGGCTAGCTGTGAAGTAACATACTCGTATAGTTATCAGATGTAACCCAATTACAGAGTTACAAATACACTTCTATACATATAGGTTTCATCTTTTTATCAATTATTTGTTCTGCTTTTGTTTAGTTGCTATAGCACTTTAAGTTATAAGACTCCTACAACTGATTGGGAACTTGGAGATTTTAACAGAAAGGCGCAGAAGCATTCTCTTGAACTAAATTCTCTTTACTGGGATTACCAGCCCACATGCATGGTGATTATGGATTCTCCTTCCGTTTTAAGGGAGGTTCCATTCATAAGTTGATGTTGAGCTATATTTAAGAGTTGTAGGTACATACCTAATTTTTTTTAGCTTCAATGGATGAGGCTTTAACCATGGTCCCACTGCTTTAACCCACTGGAGGGCTCATGGGTAATTTTTTGCCCCATAGTCCCACTGCACCGGATATTGAACTTTCCTTACATAATCTACAGTTTCAGTGGGTCCACGGGTAAGTTTGATTAACCACACTTTTTACCCGTGGATCCATGAATCACTTAGAATGTTTGTCGGCAACGACGTCACAACAGGTTTATTATTAAGGGTATACAAAATACAAAAGTATTTATTTCGTACCAAAAAATTATAAGCATGAATTTTTTTTTATCGTACAAATGGGAAGCGCTTGACCTTCATCTCACCTGGTAACAAGTTGAGATAAGGCCGAAGGTGGAGGCGCACTTCACCCGGAATCCTCAACAAACTGAGGAACTGGCCATCTTACCTCTGAATGCCGGAACACAACATTATTTTATGAATTGTTATTATGGCGACAGAATTGGGTAAGAAGGTGGTAGCTAGCCAGGCGGACTTAAACAAAGTCCTACCACCAACCAAACCAAGCACAATATATTGTACTCCCCATGGAGATCGAACCCTGACCTCTGGATCTGAAATCTGTGGGTTGAACCACTAGACCACAGAGGCGGTTAAAATGTATTAAAGTGGATCCTCTGGGTTGTGGACGCGTTAGTTGGTTTTTGTTAAATCAAAACACATCGTGAATTAACAAAAGCTAATTTCTCCACTTCATCTTGAACAGCCTATTAACGTCCACTGCTAGACAGAGGCTCCTTATGATTATGAAAAAACCAGAAAGGTTTTGCCATAATTATTATGCTTGGCCGGTCGAGTTGTGATCGCAGTAAAGCGGTTAGATAATAAACAGACGAAAGCTGCTATCTTTTATCTGTTGAGATCCCTTAGGCGGCTATTACGACATTCATGGACTAAGATGCAGGGGTTGATTCTGAACCGTAACCGCCACGGCAAAATTTCGCCACTAAGAACAGAAAATATTAGGTATGTGACATTGATGACACAATTACGTAGAAAAAATGCAAAGAGATTACAATAATTCCATCCTATTTTGAGTGGGACTATAGTTTATTGATATTACACGTGGTCTCACACTAGTGCAGTGGCACTACGGGGGAAAAAAAAATTCATGGATGGAATTATTGTAATATCTTTGCATTTTTTCTACCACGGGTAAAGCCTCTGAAGGATAGAATTATGATTTTTCAATAAAAAAAAATACTGGATAGTTTTCGGAACCCATACTCTCACTTGTCAAGAGTCAGCTGGTTTCCCAGCCGTGGGAACTGTTTTAGGCTGATAACAATTATGTTGTTTATCGAAATTATGCGTGAAAATATCTCTTTGTGTTTATGCTCTGCAATACAAAAATGTAGGTATTTCCAAACATTCCACAGGAACTCAACCAGACTGCTTACCCTCGTAAATGTAAAGGCTCCAGTTTCCGCTCTTAGACATTATGTAGTAGATCACATAAGAGTGTGGTGCGTGGCGTCATTATTCTACCCACAATTTGTGCGTGATTTCATTTAATTTGAACCAAAATGTGTGTTTCCAGGGCATAGAATCGATGAAAGCTGTTTATGGCTCACTTGATAATGTCGTCATAGTGACCCTCGCGCCCGAGTTAGAAGGTTCACGGGAGGCGATTCAGGGGCTGACTGGGATGGGCATCAAAGTGGCACTGGGACACTCCACCGCCAGCCTGGCTCAGGGGGAGAAGGCGGTGGAAAACGGAGCCAATCTAATCACACATTTATTTAATGCCATGTTGCCTGTAAGTATACAGTATACACACATATATCAAGCCTCACAGCTCAGTTGCTAGTAGCTCTGCCTTCTGCGCCATAGGTTGTGGGTTCGATTCCCAAACGAGCCAAATATTTTTGTAGGTAATGAATACATTTTATTTTATTTATTAATTTTAGGAAGACCATCACCAAATAAAAACATTGCTGGCACTTAACATAGGAAACAAAGAAACAGCTGATTAGTCCATGCACTTATAGTTATAGCAAAACTGATAAACTAAGTGTTACTTAACTGAAAAATTTTACATACATCGATCAGAATGATATATCCGTAATATCTAAATATATTAGCAGCTATCATCAATATTCATCATCACGTCTTATACAGCTGTAGTTGCTGTAAATGCAACATTCTAAAATAATACCTACACACAATACATACCTAATTTGGGATATGGGATATTGATTAGGCTAGCAATTATAGTAATTAATCCGTCTGGTACTGGTCTGGAACAGTTGAGTTACCTATAGGCCGTTTGTAACGGTCCTTAGGTAATCTGACTGATTCCTTTGTACTAGTTAGTTTAATTTATTGAATTAATTTTTTCATATATATTTTATCATTATAGTAATACTAAAGCTTAGGCTTATCTTAGGCAATCAGATTTATTGCCTTTGTGTTTTATGATTAGCAGGTTTTATATTAGGTTAATAAGCAGATAAAAAAGTTTTTGTAGGTATTTTTAAGTGAATGGATGCTGTTATTGTAAGTGTCAAAGTCATGCTCAAAATTAAAATTATTGATTAATTTACTTGCACGATAGCGCTTATTCCACTAAGCTCAACTCAAATTACAACTAGTTGAACTACTTAATTGTTTTTTTTTTTCCAATTATTTCAACTTTTTCTAGTAAGTTCAATATGGATATCAAGGCTAGCTATGAACACCACGCAAGTATTATTTAAGATATTAATGATATTTGTTCAGCCACCTTATGCATATTGAAGATTTCAGAGATATGGTCGTCTGAAGATTGACAGCTGTCATTGGAAATGTAGATCTTAGTTATAGCTCGTAGTCGTTTGAAGTTATAACCAAGATCTACATTTTCAATGACAGCTGTCAAACTTCAAACGGCCATATCTCTGAAATTACTAGTTCTAGACTCTCCGTTTAGCTCGCTTGTGCCTTAGGGCCTATAGAAGTGATGCCACTATTGAATGTGACTTGAGGAGTTTTCATTTCAGTTCCACCACCGCGATCCAGGGCTGGTGGGTCTGCTGGCGTCGAGTACCGCCAGGCAGGTGTACTACGGGATCATAGCGGATGGCGTCCACACGCATCCCGCCGCGCTCAGGATAGCTAGCAGGACCAACAAGGATGGTACATCCATTCCTTGTTCTATTTTTGATTTATTCGACAAAACAATCCCACTTAAATATAAATAGCAAACTAAAATAGCACAGTAGATATATAAGCGTGACCAACCCAGTTGCCGGTTAAAGAATTCTATACATTGAATGCAGAACAGCATTATTGTTGATGTTGGGTCAAAGTTATTTAATACTCAACGCAAAAATAAAACTCTGAGACTCTTAGGACATATTCTGATTAACTTCAGAAACAAATGAAATGAGACTGCAGTCTTCAGTTGACGTGTCAAATTACGGCGTGCTAATAGGCAGTTCTCGAAGTCCATGCGACATGGTTTGCGCTCGTTATAGTACTAATGGTATTGTGTGTGCAATAGAGCAGACAAGGGCTCAAAAGTGTTCGAAAGGTATTTGTCTTTTAGGCAAAGCCGGCTGACGAAGCTGAAGACCGATAGCGGCAACATCATTTCCTCTGGACCAAAGTTCTTGAGAGAGCTCCAAAAGTTTTATGGACAGTAGGTAAAGGTAAGGTTCGGCAAAGTTCTACCAATAACTCGACACGCGATTAAAGAGCCCGTTTCGGCACTATCACGAAGTAGCGAATATCGTAGAAAACGCCCAAGGACAAGGGTGCGATACCCGAGTCCATCCATTATTGGAAACGGTGTTGGCGAAGTTGTATATCGTTTCGTATATCTAGGCCTGCTGGTCCAACTACGTGAATCCAACATCGATACAGATCCAACTAGGATGGGCAGCATTCGGAAAGCTTCGTAATATCTTCTCGTCAAACTTACCGGGGAGCCTCAAGACGAAAGTCTTCAATCGGTGTGTGTTGCCACTGATGACCTATGGATCCGAGACGTGGCCGGCTATAGGCCTCGTGAATAAGTCAAAAATCGCAGAGCCAAGATGTGGACATCCGTAGAAGAACCAAAGTCACCGACGAAGCCCTAAGAATGAGCAAGCTGAAGTGGCAGTGGGCAGGCCACATATCTCGCAGAACTGATAACTGCTGGGAGATAAAAGTTCTTGCATGGCGACCGCTATTAAACGCGAAACCGAGTGTGGAAAAATCTATCGAAGGACAAAGGTCATCATTTTGTGTGGGTCAAGTATGGAAAAATCCACATTAGGAAAATTGACACCTCCCCCGTAGTCATCATCAACAGGGACACTGATTTAAACAAGATACGTTAATCTATAGCTGTTGTATATACAAATTGTCTAACTTGCCTTCCCTGAGTAGACCACCGACCGATTACTTTGCAATTGTTCTAGGACGCTCGCTTCCTTCGTTTGCGCGCCTTTGCTAATGATCTTCCTCCCACTTACTGCACCTACATGGCTTCCATGAAGGGCGGGCCGAGCGAGCGAAGCGTCTGTTTCGAAACTGGCCAAAAATGCTTTTGTCCGCTGTCTGTCGGTTTGTTCTCGTCTGCAGGTCGCATTTTTCAACCGATTTTGATGAAAATTGACACACATGTTCCTTGATTTATTAAATTGTTTTAGTCGACTGCGATTTTTAAATGGGGGGGAAGTTTGCTGTAGCGTTAATTATCAACGGATTTGAATTAAATTTAAAAGACACGGTAAGGATTTAATTCTACACAAGATATTGTGAAAAAAAAGGGGTAGAGGAGGGAGAAAAGGCGAGAAGTTTGCTGTAGGTATTTTTCTTGGGAAAATTTATATCTACGTATACAAATCAGATTACGCAGACCTCTCCGCCATTGCGCGTCGAACTCGTAGACAACAGATTTGACCTCCTAGGATCAGGGGTACACGAGTAATCACTAAAACTAATACCTCTTTTTGATCAAAATTCTAAAAGGAAAATTGAAAGAGGAAAGCATCATACCTTCTACATCAATAACAGGTCTCAAGCAGTTGTATTAAACAATTACATAACTAGCTGGTTTCTATTCCGTGTAGTGTTCATCAAGGGCATTGCTTTTCCCTTGCTTTTCCTTGTATTTGTCAGTAACATATCTAACTGCTTCGGTAACAGTCAACTCCGCTGTACGTACATTAATGAGATGATAATATTTAAAGTTATCGATACAACTTCAGATGTGATTTATTTGCAGGCAGATTTACATCGTTTAGGCGCCTACTGTAATGTTAACAAACTTGACCTTAATCTAACTAAATATTCAGTGGTTACTTTTACACGAAAACGTACTGTGATGCGTTACTGTGGTGCGGTTTATTTATTTTATTTTATTTATTTTTATTTTTACAATTTTTGGAACATACAGCTAGGTTTTTACAATAGATTATTGAATAACTATGCAACCAAATGTTACATAATAGGAAGGCCAATTAAAAGTTTCCACAGATAACTAAAATAAATTATATACGAACATAAACAGATAAAGTAGACAATATTTATAAAAAGCAGCAAACATAGTACAAAACATTTAAATACACAAACACACACACACAAGAAAAGAAAAAGAATCGCTAAGTAAGCGTTTCAGCTTACTTGTTTTGGCATTGAATAGATCAATATCTGTATTAGCCCTAGCCAACGTGTTAAACGAGCCAGCGGCTCTAACCATAAATGAGTTTTGCCTGTAATTTGTCCTTTTATTATACGCGCTATACGCGTATCTGTATTCTAATTATGTTTTTATGTTATACGTGCTGTTGGTTTTGCTTTTGAATAATTAAACTGAGGAACTGGTTATCCTACCTCTAAATGCCGAAACACAACAATTTAAAATTGTTGTTATGGCGACAGACTTTCATATCACCAACCAAACCTAACACAATATTGCACCCCCCTAGATACCGAACCTGGGACCGCATCTGATACCGGTGAGCTACGACTACAGAGGTGGTTATAACAGAGTAGTGGCTGGTGTATTGCAGGGCTGGTGTTGGTGAGCGACGCGGTGGCAGCCCTGGGGCTTCCGGACGGAGAGTACCGCATCGGTCCGCAGGCGGTGGCGGTGCAGCAAGGGCGGGCGTACGTCGCCGGCACCGACACGCTGTGCGGCAGTACCGCGCCGCTCGACCGGTGCGTCGCCGTCCTCAGACACTCGCTCGGTCAGTACGATGGCTATCACACCGGGGTCAACAATGGCTTTTTTGAACTTTCCATTGGCGCCGGATATGTAACATCACCATATCTGGCGCTTATGAATCTCTTTTTGACTCTGATGAGTTAGTTCCTTGCTAGTGGCACAGGTTTCGCCACAATGGGTTGCTGGTCATCTCAAATTGTGTCTCCATATAGTTATATTCTCACAAACGCTGATGACACCGCCCTTTTTAACAACAATAACTGTAACACATTTGGTAAAGTTATACACTGGCTCTCGTCTGGGCTAATCTTTCTCAACTTAAATCTAACTAAAACAAAACATTATGGCTTTCTCCTTTAAAAGGTTATAGCACTTTACGCGATGGTATACAGAGTGAGGTTTTTTTCAGGGCCACCGAGGCCAATTCTGAAACCGTGAGAGTTTACGAAAAGTAGTGTTGCGAGTTACGTGCTCGATTTAAAAAAAAATAAGCATTATAGAAAATATTTTTTTTGACAGTTTTTCTGGAAAATTGAGATTTTGAAAAAACTACGAACGTAACTCCTAACATGACTTTTCGATAACTCTCACGGTTTCAGATTTAGCCTCAGTGGCCCTGGAAAAAAACTCACATATATTTAGATATGATCACAAATGATTCCCTGCTCTTGCGTTTCATTCAGACATCGTATGTTACGTTTGAATTTTCTTTAGTCCCAATAAATCATTTTGTATTTATCATCAAGTCACCTAATCCTTGAACGGCATCTCCACGGGCTCAGTGTCAGTGGAGGGTAGACCCGACAGTCAAACACCTCGCTCCTCCCCTCAGCAGCAGTCGATTGTTGTAGATTGTTCACTAGAGTACGCGCTAGAGACGGCCTCGCTCCTCCCCTCAGCAACAGTCGATTGTTGTAGATTGTTCACTAGAGTACGCGCTAGAGACGGCCTCGCTCCACCCGGCGCGCGCTCTCGGCATCCAGCACCAGAAGGGGACGCTCTCCTTCGGCAGCGACGCCGACCTCGTCCTCCTGCACCCCGACACCCTCCAAGTGCACTCCACCTGGATCGCCGGCGAATGCGTATACGAGAAGTAAAACGTCGAATGTCCTACTATCATCTCGTTATTGTCATTTTAAAATAAATATTCTATTAAGGTTTTATTTACACGGCCAGTACGACTGTGACGAGATGCTAGCGATTACAGTAAAATGTAAAAAAAAAACTCAGTTAAGGACGGTAAGTAGCTGAAATTGCGAAACTCTAAATTGATTTTGGCACGCTCAATTACATATCTGTTCAATACAAATTATTATTCTGAGCTGGTTGACTGTCTGACATGATATGTTGAACTCCTTTGATGTAAAGAAACATTTGATGACCATCATTGTAACAATTTAAAATAGTAGTTCATTTAGTTAAATATTTAGTGTAATCTGGGTTTTATCAATTCAAATTACAATACACCGCATTTTTTTGTGTTTTAACGCTGTGTCCAGTACAATTGTAATTGTAACTTTATTTACGAGAGGGCAATTGCAGATCGCTTTTGTGAAGGTAAATCAACAAAATCATCCAGGGATCAAGTGATGCAACAAAAGATGCACTTTTTTACACTTTAGCTTTGAAATTAAGTATAAAATACTTAATCTCATTCGATGTTACTAAAGTTCTATCATTTTTCACAGATGTCAATGCACTGATCACTCAAAAAACGTCTCTTGTATACGTCTATTATTGTGCACGTAATTTATCTCTGCTTTTAGAGCAGCTAGAGCTACGTAGATTACACAGAAAGATAGATCATTTTACACAGAACGCTATTTAGCGTTTTATATCAATTTTGATACAAAACGAAAAGTGATACAAGTAGAGTACTTCGCTTTCACGAAGGGTACGGAATTATGTACGCTATTTTACAGAGATATTTTGAAAATGAGACGCTCATTGGAAATTGCTAGAGGTTTCCAAGCACAAAGTTATGTACGATATAAAAAATAATGTCATGCTAAACACAGAAATCTAAAGCATCGTATCGATAATTCCAGTCTATTCCATGTATTTTCGTTTGTATTTTGTGTGTACCTGTTTTGGTACCATTGCTCGATAGAAAGTTCTATATACCTACGTGCAGACGGCTCACTTTGCAAAAGTACTCGGCTGTTTATTCGACTACTGTGTTAGTTGATCAACGAATAAGGTTCGCGACAAATAATGTGTAGGTTCCGAGTTAATTCAATTTGTGATGTTCCCCGTCTAGACATAAATAGTTTGGTACTAGTAATATAAAACGTTCCGTAGGGACATGCATGGCGTTGTTATATATACTTATAATTTATTTTTAAGTATTATCATGTTATACAAAATTATATATTTTTTTACCGAATAAAATAGAGAGAAGACACCTTTCGTTTTGATTCAAAAATATCCTCAAAATAGGTAAGCAAGATGAAGGTCAATTGAAACAAAATCTTTAGTGGCATGGAAAATCTTTATTGAAGTAAATATATTTATAAAGTCAGTACAATTTAAGTTCAATAGTTTCCAAAAATATTAAAGTGCAGGTTGATGATCACCTGGCAATGTTAAATATGATTATTTCTTAATTAAAATACAAGCTATATATTGAGAAAACTGTAATATGTGAATAGTAACATGTATGTATACATATAATACCTAAATAAAATGACAAAAATATATTTAGGCAGGCTTTAGAATAGACTGCTTTATACTGTTGATGTCCTGGCCACAGTTATATTCAATAAAACTTATAATTAACAATAAAACCGCTAAGGTCACGTAAAAACTTGCACTCATCATTAAAACAAATGAAAAAAAAACTAATAACAAAGGAGTGCGTTTAGACTAATGCCCAAATTCTCAAGTAACTTCAGCGGTGAAAAAATTGGTCAAAGTAAGATGTACAACAAGCTTAACGTTCCCATCCACACCGGTAGTGCGGGACTGGCCACGCTCAACGCCTGCCACGTGGACAGAAAGCACTTTAAACATCTTATTTGTACATTCAAATTAATCAAACATCAAGATACAAACCACGCAATGTATACCATATTACTAAGTGTATGTATATAATATTATGTAAATACATTTTCATGAAAAAAACAATGGATAATAATATCATGGAATATTCAAAGAGCCAAAATATTTGAGATAAACTCTACCTTGATACCAATAACTTCTAAAATCTAGGCACAATTCAGCAGATGCTCCTGTCCTGTACGGATTACATAAATATATTTCGTTGACTGTGGGGCGAAATATTACAGTCCACAAGACAACAGCGTCACACAACGTATGCTGAAGATATTCTATACTGCGTATCTTGCGAGGGAAAACTTGAGATAGTGAAACTGAGATCAATGCAAACAAGCTTTAGTGTATAGAAGAGTAAAGAGGCAGTTTTAGAATATCGGTTTCAGACGCGCCGCGTGACTCCACGGCCCGGAGAGTATTGTCTGGTCGATATACTGTTCCTAATGCGAGTCCACTCCACATTCACACTTAACAAGAAGTGGACTACGATTAATGCGAGTTCACTCCACATTCACACTAAACAAGAAGTGGACTACAACTAATGCGAGTCCACTCTACATTCACACTAAACACGAAGTGGACTACGATTAATGCGAGTCCACTCCACATTCACACTAAACAAGAAGTGTACTACGATTAATGCGAGTCCACTCTACATTCACACTAAACAAGAAGTGGACTACAACTAATGCGAGTCCACTCTACATTCACACTAAACACGAAGTGGACTACGATCAATGCGAGTCCACTCCACATTCACACTAAACAAGAAGTGGACTACGATTAATGCGAGTCCACTCCACATTCATACTAAACAAGAAGTGGACTACAACTAATGCGAGTCCACTCCACATTCACACTAAACAAGAAGTGGACTACAACTAATGCGAGTCCACTCTATATTCACACTAAACACGAAGTGGACTACAACTAATGCGTGTCCACATTAGCTCTAAACACGAAGTGGACTACGATTAATGCGAGTCCACTCTACATTCACACTAAACAAGAAGTGGACTACAACTAATGCGAGTCCACTCTATATTCACACTAAACACGAAGTGGACTACAACTAATGCGTGTCCACATTAGCTCTAAACACTAAGTGGACTACAACTAATGAGAGTCCACCATTCACACTTAACACCAAGTGGACTGCACCTAATTTTAAAATACTAACAGATTTTAATTATTGAGCAATATATTCTAACTGAGAGAATATAGCAGAGATTTGCTCAGCTGCACCAACTATTATAGAACTACTTGATAATTCTAGTATCAAATACCAATTCACACTCCACATGTATATTTTTAATAATTATACAAAATAATATTATTAAATTAAAGGAATTAATGAAATCTTTGGATAAAATTCAATATGCATTTTGGAACTTGCACCTTTCACAATAATAATAATACACATAAATTTCACCCGGACATAAAATGACAAGAAACATAAGACAATACTAACTAACCTTATACTTAATCTAAAATCGAAATAATTGAATTAGACATTTAAACTATAAACGTAAGCCAAAGAGAATCACGGGTGTAGCCTATGAGTAAACAAAAGTGTCGAATCGGTATGATATGTTTTGTTATAACCTGAAACCTGACAAATTTGTGAGATGTGAAATTATCTAAATGGCCGCGTGAAAATTATGCTTATAGTAATATAAGAATCAATATTAAAAAAGAATGCTACGATAAGTAAATACCAAGAATTGTATATTAAAATATTTGTACTTTTACTGACTAAAGGAAAAAAAACATTGGCATCTGCTAATAATCCTATAATTGTAAAAAAAAAATAACTTGTATAATGTAGATTGAAAACTGACATCTCAAATTCGTTCACGCCTAAGATGTGGAATGCAATTAGAATTCTTTAACAATATTAAAAGGTATAATAATATATTAAATTTTATAATCAGCTCAACAATGTATATATTCTATATTAAATTTAAAAGCCTAAATCGAAACTGTGATATTTATTATTGCACAAGCACTCTGTGGCTTTAACATTCCAATGAATATAGAGCTCACAACCTTACCATCTCTTTTATTGTATCAGAACAGTGGGCGTCGGAATTACATTTAGCTAGTTTCAATTATTTGAGCATGTGTTTTAAATATCTAAAAATAATGGAATCATTTTAAAGACTTAACGAGGTAAAATGATACTAGGATCCACCCACGGGTTTGAAGTAAATAGGTCTGTCAGCAATGTATGCCACAATGCTCCACCGAAGGCAATGGAGACGTGCTTGGTGCCGCTCATGGGCAATACGCGCCCACCTCCAATAGGGAGGAACAACTAAATCAAATGAGAGCCTTGTGCGCTACGAACGTACCGCCGCCGCCGCCGCCGCGCTCCAACGGACCGGTCCGTAGCGCGCAGACCAGCGACGGCGGACGGCACTAATCAACTACTAAGTATTTATTGCTGGAAATAATAGTCTATTCGAGAGACGTATTTATAAAATCGCTATATAGTGTATACAGGTAACTTTTAAAGAATTTCAAGAAAGGCTACTGTAATGTACTCTAACGACATAATAATTATCGAGTAACGTCTAATGGACAATAGATACCATTCGACCTGCCATCGATCGATGTCCAAGTGCTCACTTGTACGGCAAACGATAGCGCGACGTGGCCAATACGCCGCGCCGCGCCGCGCCGCCCCCGCACCAATATACATACAAACTGCGCCAACCGGCCGTCTGAGATACCGTATCTATGTGTATATCGATTGAAAAATACTTCTACATCTACAAAACGTTCTACTGATCCCTAAAACATATTTATGGCAAGAACAGAGGAAACATTTTCAATGAAAAATCATCAACACCTTTTCATATATTTGAAAAGGTATACTGCAACGCATTGAATACTCCTATAATATATATTTGAGAATAAAATGTCATTTTTAAATAATATAGGAACTGAACAAATTAATAGATAATAATAAGAAATTTACTCGTATTGGAATTCACACGTAAAATATAATAAGTAATAATAATAGCAAATTTGTAAAATTATCCAAAACTTATCATACCACTTTTTTAAATTTCCGCAGCCCAAAAGCAATAAAAACTAGCGTTAAACGCTCCCCTTGGGGCAATTGTAACTTCTATTTTGGTTAATTTTACACGACTAACACACAATAATTTTGATCGAATAACGAATTTAAAAATAGAACATTACACCTAGTAGTTTTAACCCTGAATAGATAAAACAAAATTGGCAACAATAATTAAATAATTTTTATACAAATATTCATTAATAAAAAATAATCGCTATGTGCATGCTCAAATATCGTAAGAAAATAAGTTGGCAGTAAAATTCGTAACTCTAAAGGCCTAAACGCTGGCCAAAATACTAATAATACATAGGCCCGGACATGTAATAAAAGAAAACAATAAAACGACGAAAGAGTATTAATTAAACCTGCATATTCGCGAGGGTTATATAGACTCGTTTAGCCTAGTTCAAATAAAGAAAAAAAATAAAACTCCCTAATACTATCGGGACAAAAAATCCTGAAAACAACTTAAAAATAATATGAAAAAAAATAAACGCGTAAGTTTACTCACTAATAAAATAGAGGATTCAGACTCGTAACAAGTCGAGTACAAGGTATCACTGGATAGAACCTCCTTCCCTGCATGACCTCACAATGTATTTCGATTATGGGATTGTGTATATTTCCGCTTGCTATGTTTGTCTACTATTATTGCTCATATCACATCAAATTTAATGTAAAACTGTTCCAATAATATATATACTTACATAAAATAAATACCTAATGCTAATTAAGTACAAAATGAACATTACTAATGAAATACTTCGTATTATGACATACGTGACATAAATATATGCGAGTATGTTAGCGTGAAATACTATGTAAATATATTGTATTGTTTCTTCTATTGTCATTCAGAAATACAGAATATTTTAAACTATATGTATAGTGCAAAAGGTGAATCAGAATAAGCCATACAACCTCTTTAAGTTCGTACAATCAGCCGACACGCAGTCGGCGGCGTCAGCAATAGACCCGTAGTGTAAAACTTGGTAAAAATACCCTTTCGAAAATGAGATTATTTAAATACCGCTGTGGGTTGACTACTAATAGGTACTTATCTAATTTATAATTTTCCGCAAATCAATTTTGAATATTATAATTTCCCTGCCGCTGTCCACGTTAAGGATTTTTGAAAAACATTTTAGAAATACAAAAATACATATAGAATGTTAGAGAGCATTTTTAGTAACAAGTCCGATTAAGTACGATTAAATTTGAAAGAAAACATAATAATTGAAATAGTAATATAGTCTTGAGGAAAAAAAATATTGCTCTTAAATACTTTGTTACGTTCATATGATGACAGTGTTAGTGTAATACTTTTAGTCAGATCGCCGATACAAGCCTAATAATGTGGAAGACCATGGATTTGCGGTACCATAATAGTTAATACTCGTGCAAATTGAATGTTTCGTTGCAGCTAGTGACCATTACTTGTCATTTAGTAAGACTATAATATATATTGCTGTATTTCAACCACACCTAGTATAACGATGTGCCCAAAATGCTAAAAGATACTACCGCAGGGGCAACAACTTGTGAAAACGACTACAAACAGGTAAATATATGGTGTTCACTTTCGTAAATAGCAAGTTAACATTTCTAACTACATCTATAAAATGACAATTTTAGAATATAACTATATGGATAATTATTATAAAAATATATAATTTGGCGAACTGTATGTATAAATATCAACGTTTATATGGGAACAATACGGGGCAAGGTGTTAGTGTGGCAAATTCTTGTACATAACAAGTGCAGAAGCGATTGTATTATGTGGCACATGGCGTGGCGGGCGGCTCGTGCAATAGTACTGTACCGTCTTCTATCGTGAGTACTACTCTACTCTCACTCCACATCAACATGTGATATTATAGAATTAGCCATACCAGCTAATGTTATATGTTAATAGAAGCATTCTCGTGCATATTCAACATTATGAATGACTTGAATTGCCAACCGCAATGTGAATGTCCGCTGTAGACTCGCCACATACAGAAACGTGCCAGATAAACCAACCAAGATAGTTGACATACATTCTTTGCTATGCAAATAACACTTCACGAATGTTACTGCGATCATTTACAGCGGTACCTAGTTTAAGTGCATTACAACGTATTATTAAGATACTCTAATAAAACCGAATCTTAATAATTATGATCGTAATGCAAAATAGCCTACTTATGAAAAAACCTTCAAACATGTAATAGGCTCTCAAAACAAGAGAACACGAAAACGTTTTGTATAGACACAAGAAATTCTGTAAAATATGGTAAATATATTTTAACGGGCAATATATAATATTGTATACGAGATTAACCTAAACTAGATGGCACGTGTTGTAGTGTCGCCTCCTTTGGTCTCGATAACACATTGTATGAACCAACTCAACTGTGCGCTCGAATATTTTGTTCATACTCAAATAATCTACACGATAACAAATTTACGTATATTTTAGGGTTACTTTCAAAAGTAAATTAACTTTTTCGAGGCGACACTCATGCAGTCCCCTAATTGACATGTTTTTATTTATATTACTCGAACTAGGAACCATACCAGCTGCTAAATTTAGAAAAACAATAAGTTATCCTGTCGATGGGAGCTTTCCGGTTAAATTTGGTAATGGTAGCTGTTCTTTGGTGGGATATTATGGGAGTGCCGATATTTCGTTGCCACCCAAATTTTCAATATTTACTCATTCTCATTTCTCATTTCCCTCCAAATCAAAAGTCCAAAACTAAAACCGTCTACACCAAATGTAACAAAACAATGTATAACTGAACTATAACGAAAACAAGTGAATATTGTATAATCATATTACTAACCTTTGGATTTTTTACACAACTAAATGCAGAACATGTAAAACAATTAAATGACATGAAAATTATATAGTTAATGACTTAACGACCGCAGCAGTGAACCGTTGACTTACTAAATCCTAAAATGCCACAAACAAAAATCACGAAGCGTAAAATGGCGTCGCACATTCACTGCAGGGATCTAAATCGGACCAACGTGAAAACACAACGTCATCAGGTAGTCAAATACTGTTGTAGCGATAAAATAGGGGAATATAATGTGAGATCTTGTAATGCAGACTTACAGCCGGCTCGCGTTCCTCAGACAATGTAAAGGGTGTTGAGGACCAGCACGTGGTGGTTGTTCTTGGCGAGGGTGACGATGTAGCCTTCCGACGTGATCTTGAGGCCGCAGCAGCGCGACACCTGTCGGCAAACGGAGGTATCCCGTTCGTTTATTGTGTAACGGTGACGTTTCAACACAAACTTTACTCTTTTCATTTTTTGAATCACAAATTGAAACTTACGCTAAGCTTAACAAACAGGAAAATGTAACGTATGATAAAACGGCGACGTAATCTATAAAAACAGTGAGCACAGCATGGTTTGATGTATCGTACGTTGAAACATTAAAACTAAAATAAAAGAAAAGAAACGACCAGTGCAAGTGGCAGAGACTAAAGAACCACTGAAAATGTCGTAACTAGATCTTATGCCGTTATAATAAGAAAACATTCGATACAATGGCGAGTATTGCCCCACATTCATTCTGTATAGGTACAAGTAACCAGGGCTTCATATACCGGTAAAAAACTGCGTGCTGGCACTGGCTCCGCAGCTGACCCCGCGTTCGCGCCGCGTATAGGTACCACAGCCCAACACGCGAACCAAATCCGACTGTACCGTCCGCCCGCGTCCGGTTTTGGCATCCGACCCTGCCGCCATGCCGCTCGTCCAAATCCACACGAAGAACCGAACTCGAAGCCCGACTGGCGCTACAAAAGAAGCAATTCAAGTCGCCCGCAACGCCGTCGCGTTAGCTGAAACCGAGCTAGAGTTGGTACTGTGCCAGTCGGAAGAAGAATTTAACGCCGAGCTCGAGCACGAACGCTCAACACACGTGGAACAATGGGTCTACCATACTACCTACATGGAGCCTCAGGAAGAGCAAGACAAACCAAGAAGCGAAATCAAAGAATTTTCCGAAGTCATCATCAGCGTCACGCATACCGCACCACCACCAAGAACACTAGAAGCAAAGCTCCGCCGAAAAGTATGGGACCTTCCCGACTTCCGACGGATCATACGAGTACTGGTTGCCGTTTCGAAGAGCGTACCTAGACAGTGAAGAACTATGCACCGTCCATAATATGGCCCGCCTCCGCAAAGCAATAAAAGGTGTCGCGAAGGAAGCAGAGCGCAGCCTACTTTTCGCATCTGCGGACCCCCGTTAAGTAATCGCTGCATTAGAAAAATGGTTCGGCAGACCCGACCAACTTGCCCTAGCAGAGCTACAGAAAATAAAGAACCCGAGGTTCTTGAGAGTGAATGACAACCTGCGAGATATGTGCACGTTCGCCAATCATGTGAGCAACTCCGTCGCCGCCATCACCGCGCTTGGCAAGCCGCAATATATTCACTAACCCGAGGTAACCAAGTGCATTGTAGATAAACTTTCATCCATAAGTAGATACCGGTGAATTGACTTCAACGCCAGCTTAGATGAAAGTGAACCCGCACTGTCTAAAATAAAAACGTTCTTTGAACGAGAAGCTGATATATGTTACGCCCACGCCCCATCTGAAATCGTGCAAAAAAGGATCAGAAGAAGTCTCGTGAACGCGACACTAGACCACGAGACGTACCGCGAGAACGAGATAGTTGCGAACACACACTAAACATTCAAAAAGTTTTGCGCCAAATGTGGGAAAGAGCACTGGCTGTCGGAATGCCCGACATTCAAGGAATCAACGAACGATGAGAGAAACCCATCACTAAGAGAAGCGTACAAAAAGAACGGTTACGCAGAAGAGGCTCCTGAACAATCCACGTCTGGAAGAACGTTCTATCTCTTCGCAGTCATACACCCACAGAAGAAGATGCGCATTGTGTTCGACGCCGCCGCCAAGTTCGTAGGGAAGAGTCTGAATGACGCCCTGATTCCCGGGCCAGATCTACTTCAGTCTCTTTTCCGAGTCCTTCTCAGATTCAGAGAGGGGCCCGTCGCGGTGATCGCCGACTGCGCATTAAAATTAGGAAATAAGACAGAGATAGCCTGCGTTTCTTGTGGCGCGACGAATAAATACTCTAAACCTCATCACCTGCCACTGCCAAAAGAGCTGCCTGATCACCTGCCACTGCCATTTATGTGAAGAACCAAAACGCGCTCTGCGTTTCGGTGCCACAAAAAAAGAATATCCAGATGCCGTGAAACAATCATTCACCATTACATGGATGACTATTTCAACATTTGCACGACGAACAGCCGAGAGGGTGAACAAGATCCACAAAGAGGCCGGACTCTGCCTACGCCAGTGAGCCAGCAACAAGGGCGAGACACTGGTGAATCTAAAGGGTGAAAAATAGGTAAAGAAAGGAAACTTTGAGAAGAAGAGAACGCTCGGCAAGAGGTGGTGTGTCAACGAAGATGCATTGACTTTCAACAGTTTGCGAAACACGCCGCCAGAGGTCGCCGGCTGCACACGGGCGCCTACTAAGCGAGATATAACCAGCGCAGTCATGTCGACCTTTGACCAGATGGGCCTGGTAGCACCAGCTCTCATACAGGGCCAAAGAATCATCCAAGACCTGTGGCGCGCCGGGATAGGATGGGACGATCCCATCGCCGTAGAATAGAGAGACTCATGGGAACTCTATCCATGATATCACAACGCTTCGAGACCTAAAGATACCCCTCTGTCTCCCAAACGACGGCATAACTCTTTTCATCCCCTGAATTATAACAAAAAGTTTTGTTATGGGTGACAATCGCTTGAATATAATGTATTTAGGCCTATGCGTTTTATTATTTTCAAATAAGTTTTTGGTTTTGGATAAATATTGACTTTTAATAGACACAGTTTCCCCGGCTAAGATGCTTGTACCTATAAAGTGATTAAAAATCTAGCAAAAATAAAACGCTTAGTACTAGGTAATGTGTCGATTACATGAAAAAAAACACAAAAATCACGCGGTATACGATCCTCTTAAGCCCAAAAACAAAACATTAACTGTGAACATCAACGTGTTTGCCACTGTAAGCGTGACTATAGCTTTATATACGAGTATATGTACACACGTAGTTACCTTGACGTAGGGACACTCGAACTCCGTGACGAGCACGCCGTCCCTGGAGAAGACGGCGACGTGGAACTTGTTGCCGTGCGAGTCCCCGATGAGCACGTCGCCCGCGTCCGACACGTCGATGCCGTTCGGGAAGTTAGTGACGTTCTCGCATCCGATGCGCCGCAGGAAGCGACCTTCGTCGTCGAACACCACCACGCAGTGTCCCTTGAAGTCGCACACGTAGAACTCCTTGCCTGCAACCAACGCGCGTCGCACTGCATCACACACACGTACGTACTATACACGCAGCGCGCGCAGACAACACCACCAGGTCTCATTGTGTATAATACATTTCATGTTCGTATATGTAATAGTATTTTGTCAGATCCTATGTGTACAGAAGCTCAACTGTTTTTTAATTTCCAGTTTGTTTAGCTGTTTAGTTTTTTTTTCTTTTTACTCTCTTTTATTTGTGTCGATATTGTACTACATTTGACACATCAATTTCCGAGCGGGCGAAGCCGCAGGACGCAGCTGGTACAATGTAAAATATAAACACACGCTAAGACGGCCGGCTACTTAAATCACTTTCAAAGTCCACGGCCACGATGTATATGTAAGTCCACGATGTATATGTACGTAGGTACTGACCGCTGATAGCGATGTCGGAAGGTTCGCGCATGCACTCGCTGCAGTCGAACCAGCTCATGAGGTCCCCCTCCTCCGACAGTATGAACACGGTGGGCGTGACACTGTCCACGGCCACGATGAGTCCCTCGGCGGTGACCGCCAGACCTGCCACTATGTCGATGAACCGCACCTGCAAAGTGCAACCCCACCTTAATGTGTAATCATGATAACGTTTGTGTAGTTGCGAGTAGAATATAATAGTTTATTTCAGACCTATAAAATATTAACACGTAAAATAAATCTAAATCTTCCTACTGGCTAAAATACGGAATGCAAACATAGGTGGTTTAACAACAGCAGCAAATTAAACATAGACGCACGTCTAAGTAAGACCATAAGGCGTACATTGCATGGAGTTCCTCGCTCTAAGTATATACTTGTATGTAGATGCGAGGGCTCTAGCTCTGCCTGGCTCTGGTCACTTTCTTAATTGGGACTGCCTGCTCAAATAGTGACGTATAACAACTTAAAACTAATACCAAGTAAAAAGACCTAAAGCAATTAGCAGTTGATACAGAGTAGAGAGTAGAGAGGAGAGAGTATAGAGTAGAGAGTAGAGCTCACGGCAATCTTCTTGAGGAAGTGTCCGTTCTTGGTGAAGATCTGCATGCGGCTGCGTTCGTTGCCGCGGTCGCACACCACGAACTTGCCGGTGGCGCGCACCACGGCCACCTTGCGCGGGTACCACAGCTGGCCCTCTTCCTTGCCCGCGGTGCCGAAGTTGAATTTGTACGTGCCCGATTTGTCGAATACCTGCAAACGGAGAGAACCGTACATATGGGGGCGCTTCAATGCTCTATTCATACAAGCGCCATACGATCCTATGGAAACATTCATTGGCCTCGTCGGTTCTGTCTGAACAGACTTTAGCATTGCATTGTAACACTGAATGGTACACTTGCATCGTTAAATTAATACTAGGAATTTCAATTTGTTATAGCATATTCTGTTATTTTCAAAATAGTTTTATCCTTGTGATCACTATGTATCAGCAGGATATAAGTTTAGCCCATATCGTCATACCCGACCTATTTAAAAAGTTATTTCACCAATCACCAATATAATGCTACAGTATCACTGAGCAATATTTTTTATCAGGTTTTATTAGGGATCCGAAACTCTAATAATGTTACCCAAGGTGAAGTAAAATGACGTGTGCGCTGCGAACACTATCGATGATAGAACAAAGTTGTTCTACAGTTTTAGAAAACACATTAATATTAAAAAAAAAGTCATGCATAGTGTCCAACTATTATAGTTATGTCACAATTATCACTTTTTATGTTAAAAAAGTTCCTTTAGGACCAGAAAGTTGAATTCCTACAATGTTAAATTTAATTAAATTAAATTTTAATTAAATTAAAAATAAATCTTTATCTTTATCTTTTAAATGTTGTTGTAGAATGTGACACTGCTACACTATTCGATGCGTTATTTGCCAGAAACGCATATTAAGTAGCGGTTACGTAAAAGACCTGATTCGCAAATTACCTGAAATTATTTCGAAAATGGTATCATTTTCTTAGCTGGTTATGAAAAATTGACAAATGGCACATAGTTAACTTTATGGATTTACTTTAACGTAAAGTTTTAATTTTACAGTAGGTAAGAACTACCTACTTGTCATTTGTCACTTTGCAAGCGATGCAACAGTACCTAAGCATGTATTTTTAATAATAATTCTCTATTTTTCTCTTTTTTTTCTATCATTGTGCAGAATGTTATGTTATTATATTATATAATATATTATGTTATTATTGTAGTAATAAGAATTCTTTTTTCGCCACATCTGTACCAATTGGTATTCTATAAGTGAAAACTGTATAACACTTTATTTGTTCATAATGTTTCAGTTTACAAGATGTTAGCTGTTTGTTTTCCATGTAACATAAAAATAAAAGTTACCTATATTTATATCGGCGAGTGTGAACCCTATACTCTGACCGCGAAACCGGTTCCAAGTCAGCGGTGCCAAACAGAATATGAACGCTAGTGCCACACGATAAGATTCAATTTCGCGTGCAAGTGGTAAGAGTATGTACATTGTTATACCTAAACATGGACTTTTGCTAGAGAGTGATCCTTCTGTACGTAGTACATAGTTATTCTGTGGCAATAGGTAGGAAATTACGGAGTCTCTTGAGAGATCCAGCAGCAGTAAACATCTTGCGAACCAACAAAATCTATCAGGGGTCCGCTTTAGCTAATCGAATCATAATATTCTTGATTACTCTAATCGCCAATATTCTTGGACTGTGGTCTTCCTTGGCCGAAGTTTTCTTGGCACGTTATCTGATGTTCCATGTTGTTTGAAATGTATAGTGGTTTTATTATCTATGTAGTTACTGTATATTATGGAACATTTCATATAATCGCCGATTTTTCTGTAACTCCATTTTCGTTTTAAATGAAAATTCACTATATTTTTTCTCGTCGCTGCTTATACCCATTTTTAATAATACAATAAAAATAATTACTTTTCGTAATGTGTAAGTACCGGCGGTAAAATGCACAATGTGATTGGCTAGATCCACTACAGACGATTCAACGCGCAACGCGGTTGGATCGTGTGTGGCCGTGCCGCGTGCAAGCCAAGTGCACGAATTGGCTTGCCAAGGTCGGTTTTTTGGCATGCCTCAAAGTCTTCTCTCTCACGCGAGCGGAGCGTTGTGGACTGGTTGTGCGTGGATCGCGCGATCAGCCATGGAAATCTCGTTAAGTCGCCGCTTAGCATCGCTTTACCAGGAATATAACATTTTTATATGGTACCAAAACAAAGATTTCGCAACAACCCAATAAGTACCAAATATTTGAGCAAAATAAAGGTTGCACAGCAATTAGAAGCCGCCGCTTGTGACTCCATCTCCAAGAAAAGTTCGACTGGACCACGGATCGCCTATGGATCGCTTGGAGCGCAGTTTAGGATCGCAGTTTCAACAAACTTGGATCGGCCTAGTGAGTGGATCTCACGCATCATGGTCTTGGACCGCGGAGCGCGCGATCGCTGGAGCGCGTTGTTCGTCCGGTGTGGACCCAGACCCAGCTATTGACATTTTTAAGAACCAAGTAATAGTTTAAAAATTCAATTTTAGAATTCTTTGTTCGAAAATTAGTTTTTCATTCTGCCAGTCCTAACGATACCGATACTTTTTGTATATATATTTTTTTAAATTTTGTTTTGGTTTTCAAAATATTATTTCTTGTATGTAAACTACAAAAGTACATTGTGAAGTATTTTTTTATTTAATTTTTGTTGACAGGTATGTGCTTGGCCTTCATCTCCCCTGATTTTCAGGTTTTGATAAGGCCGAAAGTGGAAGCGCACTTCACCCGGAATCCTCAACCAACTTAGAAACTGGCTATCTTACCTCTAAGTGCCGGAACACAACAATTTAATAATTGTTGTTATAGCGACAGAATTAGGTAAGATGGTGGTAGAGCTAGCCATGCAGACGTTGTTAAATCCTGTCACCAACCAAACCAAATCACAATATTGTACTCCCCTAGGAATCGAACCCGGTACCTCTGGACTGACACCGGCAGGCGAACCACTAGACCACATAGGCTTTAATTAAATTCATCAAAATCGCATAAACCGTTCGACAGTTATGCCGTCACAAACATTGCCACATACATACATACAGGTCTGGATTTCCTAATTTAACTCGGTTATCTCTTTCGCTTCGGCCACTCGATCAAAAATATATAATGACTAGGTGTTTCTAATTATATAACCACCACTGTATATTGATCAGACCTTTACTATACAGGGCGCGACCCGTGTCTGTCTGTCCGTGTCTGCACGGCGGTGTTACGATACGTCATGTCAGTACGTTTATATATTATTAATATTTTATGTGGCACGTTCAATGTCTGTAGATGTAAACGAACCTATAAATTGTTCACTAACGGCTTATTCCTTTCCGAGATGATTGGATGGTTTGTGAATCCTCATCACACTTTGATGTTGAACACTATTTAGATTAACCGAAAGTTTACTTTTTAACGGGTGGTCAACTATCGGTTGGTTTAAGTTTCGATGAACACCAACCTAAATAGTTCATTTAATATTGTACAGTTGAAATTATTCTTATACTAGGAATTCCCATTTGCTATCGCATATCCTGTTATTTTCAAAACAGTTTTATCCTCGTGATTATAATTTAAATGTGCAGGATAAGGGTCTACTGATTACTGATTTTTGTGACATTGTGTGTAATAAGCTTATATTATTTTGCCATGAATTTGCGTTAATTTTACATTGCACTTGAAATACAATACAACATTTTCCAAAAAAAGAAGGCCTTGGAGTACCGCTGAATTTCGCTCTTCCATACAATCGCAGTATGTTTTTGATCTTGAAATATTATATATAATTGTGTGTATTCGATTCAAGATTTTTTCAGATATTATTGGATCAGGATAATCTAGGTCTAAAAAGTATCAATCTCTTCCTCTTTTTAAAGGCAAATTTTTAAACAAGCCATCCTAGTTTTGTTTAATCTTCCTAGTAATACAGTAAATGGGTGGTAGTTACCGTGATGCGATGGTTGTTGGTGTCCGCCACGATGATGTCCTCGTCGTTGCCGAGACAGAAGCCGTGCGGCGAGTTGAACTGCCCCTTGCCGCCGCCGAGCTGGCCGAACTTGAACCGGATGTGCATGGGGGTGGCCTTGGTGGCGCGCACCAGCGGCGCGGGGGGGGCCACCAGCGCCGCCTCCTCCGCCGCCGTCAGCAGCGGCCGCCCGGGGGACACGCCCCGCAGCCCCGCCACTCCGCCCACGCCGAAACCGTTCACTTCTGGGGAGCACACACAAGCACCGCGTTACTTATCTACCTAGAGTAGGTACGCTATCTACGCACGTACGGAGGGTCGTGCTCCGAGTCACTGACCGGCGTTCAATCCGAGCTTGGCGAGCGCCTGCAGGTTGTTGTAGGCCTGCGGCGAGTTGAGATCGCCGGCCAGCAGCTCGGCCAGCGTGAAGGGCGGCGCGGGCGAGACGTGCGGCGTCGGCGAGGCCTCCTTCTCCGCGATGGAGGCCAGCTGCTGCAGGTTGTACTCGACGAGCGAGGGCAGCGCGGGCGGCGGCGGCAGCGGGGCGGCCGACACGCGTCGCGCGCCCAGCGGGAACTCCTCGAACACGGGCGTCACCGGCGGCGAGTGCGGCGCCGACGTCAGCGAGGCCAGCGCGGACGATTCGCTGGCCCGCTTGCGCTCCTCGGCCAGCGTGGTCTCCGTCGCGAACGTGCCGAATGTCTCCTCGGCGACGCGCTCGAACCGCTCCACCTGCGTGAGGAACTCGATCGAGTAGTGCACGTCCAGCTCGGGCGCGTTGTCCATCAGCCGCGCGAACTGCGAGGCCACGGTCCGCTTGAGCATCGCGATCTCGGTGCCGTCGCCGCGGCGCAGCAGCCTCGCGGCGAACGCGCACGCCGCCTCGATGCGCTGCACGGTCTTGTCGACGCGGTCGAACAGGTCCATCACCTTGAGCTCGCGCTCCTTGTGCAGCCGCTCGAGCTGCTCGATGGCGGCGTCGCGGCGCGCGTCCAGGGCGGCGCGGTAGGCGCGGTGCGCGCGGTCCACCAGCGCGGCCGCCTCGTCTCGCTGCCGCTGCAGGTCACCGAGTGCGTCGTCGAGACGCGCGCTGGCCCGCGTGGCGCTGGCGGCGCGCGCTCCTCCCGCCGCCACCAACGCGCGCAGCTCGGCTCTCAGCGCGGGCTCTGCGTCCGCGATGCGCTGCGTGCGATGCTCTCCCGGCTTGTGCAGCTCGGTGCGGCACTCGGCACACGCGCCTCGCTCGCACTCCACACAGTAGTACTTGAGACTCTCGCCGGTGTGCCGGTGGCACAGGATGGGCCGATGCACGGCGGCGCGCTCCTTGTCGCGGCGCAGCGTGTCGAACGGCACCACGCGGTGGTTCTCGAAGCAGCGCATGAACTCGTGCGCGCTGGTGCAGTTGGCGCACAGTAGATGGCTGCAGTCGGCGCAGCGCGCGACGGCCGGCTCCTTGGACTTGCAGCACGTGCACACCACGGACTGGTCCACGCACGTCACGTCCAGCACGTTGGTCAGCACGTAGTCCAACGGCAGCGACGCGGCGCCACCTCCGCTCACCTGCGCAAACATCAACCATCAGCTTGTCCGGCCGACGACATGTTACAACTGAAGCTGAACCTCCTGAAACCTTACGACCGTATGTTAACGACGATAGAGTGCGACACTTACGGTGGTTTCCTGTTTGCAGATCGGACATTCCACAGCTAAATCAAATTTAAGGGAATCTCCAGCTTCGTTGACCATCAACTTGTCGATGCAAGCTTCGCAAAAGATGTGAAGACAAGACAGCACTCGCGGACTGCATAGCTTATTGCTGCAAAGTTATAAAATTATTTAGGTTAACAATAGAACGAAAGTTATGAATTGAAGCTTTATTTGGGTGGCTTAATGCAAAACTTACTCGCAAATTTTGCAATCCTGATCTTGGTTACCATTGGTATTTTCAGTAGGCTCTAAAGAGCCCTCATCTCCTAAACTCCCCAGGCCATCTCCAAAAATTTCTCCATTCAATTCTTCCATTTTTACTTATAAATACTAATCCCTGAATTCACAGCAACAATCTGAAAAACAATTTTTGACCTTATATGTGTGGAACATGAAAATTAAATTTATAAATCATCATCTAAGGAAAACTATGTTTTAGTGTTAACAAAATATGATCACTATATATCTTTAAAATTTCCAGTTGATACTCTTTCATTATACTCGCTAAAAGAGACTCATAGATCAGAATGATGTCATATGCATGAGATTAAACCATGAACCCTCCTAGAACAAGAATGCTGCATACTATTTACTTTGCAATAGAGTAATACAAAACTGGAACCGTCTACCTGAAGAAGTTGAAGTTGTTATAGAGATTTATAATACCCAACTATAGTAAGAGGTATAAACGCACAATCAGAAAAACGTCCAAGCATAAAAACACTCCAACTTAAAAAAATTGCATGAATAGAAATACCCAACCAGAAAAAAATATCGAGAGTTGTATGTATGTATGGGATTTCTAACTTGAACTCTGCAGCCATAATGGCTTGATGAAATTTGGCTTGTTATATGTCACTATATTCATCTGAATTGTGGGAGTGACATGACTATGTTATTTTTATATGGGGGTCTGAATAGAGGGGGTGGACACAAAAAAAAATACCCATATTTATGGAATAGAAATACAGCATAGCTAGAAATATGCCAATTCTCAATATAAATATTAAACCACTTTTATGCTACCACATAGCCACAAATTAAGTTTATAGTATGTCACTCATACATTGAATCTATTATGTAAGCTGGTGATTGATGTCTATAATATTGAACACCTTTCTTAGAAATGTAAACACATGCTTGTCTACTGAAAATTTTGATGAGGTAGACATATTCTTGCACAACTTCGAGAGGAGTCCCGGCTACAATAATCGGTTTTTTCGATGTTCATACCTAAACCAATTAAACGAGAAGCACCAGCTGACCTGTTCAGCATTACTTGCGATTCCGCCATGATGACGATGTCGTAACCAGTGAGTCCTACCTGTGATGACCTATGCTGCCGAAACATGGACACTGATAACAAGGCTAGTAAGTGTGAGATGTAGTCCCCGTTTATGTTGATGCCATATCCATTCCAACTCTAGCGTCTTAAACATGTCTTCCAGTGCGGTTGTGAACAATTTGGGGTATAACATCCCCTTGTCTAAATCCGCGACGCAATTGGATAAATTTGGTCTGCTGGTTCTGGACTTGTACAGACATGGTGGCTTCATCGTATAAGCATCTCAGCACTTCGATATACCGCCAATCAACCTTGTATCGCTGCAAGGATTGTACAGTGTGTCCGCCGGCAGATTTTCGGCTTTAAAAATTAAAATAAATTAAACAAGAATTGTTTTATTTTTTTTTATTTATTATTTATCGAAAACCTAAATCATGCGGGCGTTATTTCTTAAATACAACACCTTTCAAATGGTGACCATTTTGTCGCTAGCACTCCTCAGGCCTGTACCGCATATCGGCAAAAACCCGGCAGAGCTCTCGCGAAATTTCTTAGATGCCGTAGAGTTTTTTGTGGAGCTTCAATGGTTTTTGGGGAGTTATTGTACACTCCAGTCTTCAGAAAACTCCACAGCAAAAGTCACATGGATCAGGTGATCTGGAGGGCCAGGGTCCCCTAAACCTACTGACCACTTTTCCTGGGAAAATGCTCCTCACTTTGCTCATAGACGCTCTAGCCGAATTTGCAGTGGCACCATCTTGTTGAAAAAGGGTTTTGGTATTGTGCCCATTGTTATTCTTTATTGTACTGGTGTGGCACTGGTGCACTCACCCTATTATGTTTTTTCTACATTCAACTTGTGGTAATCATTTATTACATAATTGACAATGTTTCAAGATACTGGTCACTTGTAAAAAGTATTTAACGATACAATAATAACAAATGTCAAACAAAAGGCCAATGACAGATGCGGAACAGATTATTTGATTCTATGCACAAAAATCGAAGTAAGTCTAATCATTCATTCAATCAATCACAAATATAAAAAATATCTGAAATCATAGTCAAAACTAAATTTCTGCTTTTCAGTTGATTCAAAATGTTATTTATTTGCAGATCTAGCAAAATGTTGGCTATGGCTGAATTAGGTTCATGCGATAGTAGTTGGTAGTTCTGTTTTGTATTTAAAATTATTATACAGATTTATTCCCCAGAGATAAAATTCTTTTTTTTTTTCTAGAAATAGGAGTAAAATGTTTTATTTCATTATTTTAAAAATACACTTTATAATATTAAACAGGTTTCAATATTATTTTAAAATTTAACTTATATCACATATGTACCACAAAGTACCCAAAACCCCGTCTTTTATTATAAATTTCCTCATATTTAAATTGATGGTACATTTTAATTATTTGACATTTTGGACATTTTTACTAATGGACATTTTTCAACTGAACATTTTTATTTGATTTTTGGACATTGGCTTTGAATGGTAATTTTTCTTTTGTGACATTAGTTGTGCAAATCATTGTTGCTCCTCTATAAAGAACTTTAAAAACAAACTAGACAACTGGTTACAAACCAATAAACTATTTCCTACAAGGATTTACCAAGTGTAGTAACAATCTGTAGTGCAGTGCTGGTCACCTATTACCAAATAATAATAATTAAGGACATGTCACAACATATCTAACAATCTAAAGATTGTAAAATAAAATAAGACTAGCTTTAGAGATAAATCTCTAAAGCTAGTCTTAGTCTTAGTATTTATTTGGAAAACAAACAGCTACAATATAAATTAGATAACTTAAATAAAATAGTTATTTCTATGCCAAACAGTTTTCACTTATGGGTTTACAGGTTGTCCTTATGATAGGTTTTCATTAGGTATAAACTCATATGTTATCTCTGCAAATTCAAAATATCTAATTGATCTGATCAACCATTCAAAAGGTTTGGGTGAAATATTGTATATTGTAGTTCCTTCCACCCAACATCTCAATAAATAGTAGCGGTCAAAAATCCCCTGCAAATACACATTTATGTTTATGTATTCAATCTCTGTTTTCAATTCCACTAAAATAGGATAACCCATTCAAGAGTTATACCACATACTATTATATAAGATGTGGAAAGTTTTGAGCATCAATCACAGCACCTATTGAGGGCAGTTAAGTACATATCTCTTTTCAGGAGACATGATTAGCATTTTTATTTGTAGTCTGAAAAAAATCAGTTCAAAGTTGAACACTCTAAAGCCCAATGTCATTTTTATTACTTGAAGTTTCTATGAAAAACAGCTTTTAGAGAACACATCAATACCTGCTAGAAAGTCAGCATTTGCTTATATCCAACTATTATAAATATGGCACTAAGTATGACCACTGTTTAATTAAATAGTTTTACACCGGTTTAATCTATACTACAATATTGGTACCTTGGTATTCATCCGTATCCAAAAAAAAACACTTCATAGTCAAGGCTGTTTCAGTAGCTGTAGGTAAGTTTTGAATTATTTAAATTGGACAGTGCATTATAATGATATTGTTTATTTAATATATATTATAAAAATAAAAAAACTGAATGGATTTGAACAAAACTTTGCTTTTTTATTGCTGTTATTGTGGCTTGGATTTGGATGCACACTTTTTATCTATAATATACCGTACAAAGTAAATTATGCAACATTTGTTTCACAGTTACATGATAATCATTGTTTTAAAACATAAACTTGTGTTTTTTAGATTAGTTATCTTTAATAAAAACAGCCTAATATGAGCTCTCTGTACAAAGAGTTAACTATGCATGGGAGGGTCTTACCTGAATGCTCTCTCCATACATTAATTAAAATATATAAATATAATGAAATATATAACATGAATTTGGGAAAGCCTGCAGTAATTTCTTCAACACTTTTGCAGTGTACAGCTAAGATTCAGTGACGAGGAATGAAATTTTATTTTTAAAAATTAAATTTGTAAGTTCAAGATTTCACCCATTTCAAATACCTATATTCCTACCTATATTGGCTAGAAACACTACACTTAGCAGATGTATTAGCTGCAACCTCACCAGAGGGTGTGTTGTGGCCAGCTGTGGTCATGTGGAGTTGGTGGATAGAAACGGCTCATGATTATGTAGGGTTAGTCCTAACTGCGCAGGGCCAGCTAGTTTATGATAATACTATAGGTATTTATATAGGTATTGACCATAACATGTTATTTACGATGATTTGTTAATGAATGAGTTATCAGATATTCAACATAGTTGTGTGTCCCATGATCATGGATACACTCATATCTCATTATTATTATTATTTTATTGTACAACGGAGAAGTGCTTGGCCTTCATCTCACCTGGTAACAAGTTGAGATAAGGCCGTAGGTGGAGGCACACTTCACACGGAATCCTCAACTGACTGAGGAACTGGCAATCTTACCTCTGAATACCGGAACACATTTTTTTATTTTATATGAATTGTTATTATGGCGACAGAATTAGGTAAGATGGTGGTACCTAGCCGGGCGAACTTAAACAAAATCCTACCACCAACCTAACCAAGCACAATATATTGTACTTCCTATGGGGATCGAACCCGGGACCTCTGGATCTGAGTTTATTAATCCGACATTTGTGACGTAAGTTTATGTCTGTAAGATATAGGGTGGGTTGAAAAAGTTGAATAACTATTTTACCCTCTATCGAATTGAGTTGTGATTTCGCGTACTTTCCTAATAACGCGTGCCCCACCATTAGTATACCCTACAACGCCGACGCGGGCGCACATCTTGGAGTTTTATAACAAACCCGGTGTGTGAGACCGGGGTCACAGGTTACGTAAGTCAAATTGACAAAATCAAATATTTTAATTCTCACTTTTTAGTATGAGTATTTCTTGTGATTATTATTATTAAGTATGTAATCAGTAACCTTCTTACATTGTTTTATCAATATTTAAAACAGAAAATTTTGTGTCTAGACATTGTAGTGCCAACATGCACTAGCTGCTTGGCTCTGAAGAAGAGTAATTTTTGATGAGTATTTTTTTTTGTTTGGTATGATAACCTTTTTTTTTTTTTTCTTTTCATAGTTACTAGAGTCAATATATTGACAGAAGCTGATTTAGGTATAAAAAATATGGTTTGCAACAAGTTTTGATATTTTAAAATATAATTAGAAAAAAACTTCATTTCTAAAATTCTAAGTAAGTACATAAGTGTAAAGATTAATAAACAAGATGTGATTTATGATATATCATTGTTTTTTTGTTATAAAAACATGTTTTTTTTTTATTTGACCAAGTAAAAGTACCATGGAGTATTGCTTATTAGGAAAATCTTAGGTTGAAAAATCTGGTGTGTAAGACCGGCTTCACAAAAATGTACCTATGAAAAATTCACGTCACAAATGGCGGGTTAATTACAAAAAATAATATGAATATTTTCTCTCTAATATATTAGTGTAGATATTGTAGATATAATCACATAACCTTTGATATATGAAAATTTTATACTGTTTTGCAAGTATTTAAATAAGAGGGTTTATGTTTTCCTATGAGAATATGGTAGAAACAATAGAGAAATCACTATTACCCATAAATTCCATAGGTACCCACACATTCTGCTCTCATAGTGATGGAGGCTCTTTGATTTTGTAGGAACTTATCATAACGAGGTCGTAGATTGGCTTAATCACAACACAACACAATCAGATTTAATGTCTGTCTGTGGATGGAACGCAAAATCATTTCACAAACCTTAAAGACTTGTATCGCAACGCAAATAACGCAATGCACCATGCAGACAATGGCGAAGGTCGATAGTCCTTTAAAATATATAAACGAAAATATCGATTCGATCGACGGTCGAATATTATTACTGCTTAGACGAGTAATCTAGGGATACAAGGGTTTGCAATACATACCTTGTAACAATATAATTTGAAGCAAATTCAAACATTCAGCACGAAGAATGTTGATTCCACCACGCCGTAACTATGAGAATACTCATCACTTTTGTAAATAAATAAAAAATGAGCATCAACACTCAAGATATTTTTTGAAAATAGTTTTACCAATGGAAATAAAGTTTATCACGTTCTCATTTTAAAAAGGCGAATTACATCACGGGTATAGGTATTGATTTTCTTTCAGCTCTGCGTTTAGTTCTGCAATGTGTGAGTGCGTGTGTATGCGTGCGTAAGTCAGTCGTCGGTCGCTAGGTCGGTCGTTACCAAAGACCATAATACTTACTAACAAGACTGTGCACTATGGCGAAAAAACCGGTCCGCGCGAGAGGGCTCACGTTGGTAGTGTGTCCCTTTCTAATGAGGTGACCATGATCAAACAGAACACAGGACAAAATGTTTTTTTTTTTATAAATAAATATGAATATTACAAGACGTTAATTTCACACAGTACCATCTAGCCCCAAACTAAGCATAGCTTGTAATATGGGAACTAGATAACGAATAGAATACAAAAATATTATTTGTTTTGTAAATACATACTTATCTTATAATACAACACCCAAACACCGAGCAAACTTCTATATTCACCACACAAATGTTTGTTCTGGGTGGGAGTCGAACCCACAACCTACAGCGCAGAAGGCAAAGTTACTACCAACTGAGCTATGAGGTTTGTTGTATCATATGTTGTGATTTTGGTAAGCGGCCCGACGGTATGACTCTTGTCCCTTGGGAAACGGGTAGGCCTTTAGTGTGGGACGCTACCTGCGACGATACCCTAGCGCCATCTCATCTGCCTGATACATCAGTTAGGGCTGGTGGGGAGGGGGGAGCCGATGCCCTCCGGGTTTTCAATGAACTTGCAGGGCTTTTGATTGAGGCGACACGTGACTGTGGCTGGCTCTTATTTAGGCCAGCGCATTAGCATAGCAATTCAGCGTGGCAATACAGCCAGTGTCTTGGGCACGCTTCCGTCGGGTACTGGTCTGGAACAGTTGAGTTACCTATAGGCCGTTTGTAACGGTCCTTAGGTAATTTTACTGATTCCTTTGTACATAGTTAGTTTCATTGTACATTTTATTGAATAAATTCTTACTAATATTTTAATTGGATTGGAATCTACAGCACTTACCCTACATGTGGGATAATCCTCACTTTATAATAGGTTTCATCTGACCTACCGTTAATTTGACAACAACCTAACAAACCTTTCGCCTTTAAGAGTTAGTACATAGCTATTAGTAAAGTAGTAGTAAAATTCTAGGTACCTATGTTTGTCAAATGTGAGATTTACTTACATTATTATTAAACGAGATGAAATGCAATGTTCTGGACGAAAAAAAGTGTCAAATTTGAATATTTTTTTATTGATTTGTTCAAAGTCAAGTCAAATATTTTATTCAGTAAGATTTTCGGTACATCACCAATTTAAGACCTACCTACTACTGCGATATTGTACAAAAAATCATTGATCAACAAAATTCATGGTTACCCTAAAGAATAATTATTGTTGCTCATAATTACCCGTCGTGGAAAGAAAAGCTGCTACCTGTATAAGACTATTTTTTGCACCCTGTCACACAACAGGAATTCACCATTTTTCATGAAAAACATACAGATTTATTAAAATTAAAATTTTGTTTAGTTTCAATTAAACTAAATGATTTGTTCGTATTTACGTCAGTCAGACAAGGACACATTACCAGAGGGAGCCCTCTCGCCAGGACTGCTTTTAGCTGGCTACCACTTATATGGGAATAGCTACCCTAAGGGTGTACTGCATAGATTTCATTTTAGCTAAACAAAATTGTTTGGTACACAGTCTAGTTAATAAGTATAAAGTCTTTGGTCGCTACTCACTCGCTACGAGCAAAGGAACTTCTTTGAATGCTAGCATGCTATGGTCAGTCGGATCGGTTGGTCTGTTCGCTTTGGTCGTTGTCAGTCTGTTAAAAGTAATTATTGGATTTTATCGACACCCTTGGTTTGGAACTTCTTTGAATGCTAGCATGCTGTGGTCAGTCGGATCGGTTGGTCTGTTCGCTTTGGTCGTTGTCAGTCTGTTAAAAGTAATTATTGGATTTTATCGACACCCTTGGTTTGGCAACCCTATTGAGTGAAATAATAAATAGATAAGTTTTAATAAGATTTCGAATACTTTGTCTTATCTTACGAGGGAAATTAGGGAAAATAGTGGTAGCTAGGGTGGACTTATTTTATTTTGATTTTATTTTCAAAATTTTAGGAAAACTTACAGCTAGGTCTTAAAAATAGTTACTTACATAATACAAGCCGGCTTAAACCAGTGTGTGTATGCTAAGGGCCAATTAAAAAAGTTTCCACTGATATGTACTTAAATAGATTAATAAAAACACACAGTGATTGTAGATGACATGAAATACAAAACATAACATTAAATTTAAGTTACGAGTAATAATTTTTAAAAGAAATCATTGTAGTTGTTAGGTTTAGTAAGCTTAAACCCTTACTAAGGCGTTTAAGCTTACTCGCAGATGTGTTAAATAAATTGACATCATTATTTTTATTGACCAATGTGTTGAACGATTAGCTAGCTCGTAATATGAATGCGTTTTATCTATAATTCGTTTTTACCATAGGAACGTAAAGAATACTCGGGTTTCTTAATGCAACAGTATTTGTACGTAACCCTGCTTGTTCAAGTAGCTTAGGACAGTCAACGTTACGATTGCAGATGTTTTCATTTTCAGGTTGGTGACCTAGGTCACCAACTTGCCTGCGATTAGAGAGTGGAAGGAAATGAAACTTGAGACACCTTGTAAGATAATCGGATAAGTATAGTTTAGCTCTGAATTGCAGGTATCGAAGAAATCTTTTTGTATTGATTCAAGACGCGATGAATAAATTTCATAGTTTGTGTTCCACACCTGTGATGCGTACTTGAGGTGACTACGTACCTACATAAACGCAATACAAAATTTAAAAGGCTTAAACTTGAACGAATTCCGATGACATTCTCAGAACAAACCCCAGGACGCGTGACACCATCTTTGTTATATTATTAATACAACAATTCGTCAAGCAACAGCTTAATTTATCTTTATAGAGAAGTATTTTAGAGAACATAAAACAAGAAGCGACGTCATTCAAAAACATGTTGCAAAGCAGAGGTCCTAAGTAAGGACTCCTGGGGGACACCTGAAGGAGCATTAAGAACCATCTAAATAACCTACATCTGATACCTATGTTTAGAAGCTTGTCAAGAAGGATAGAGTGATCGATACGATCAAAGCATTTAGAATAGTCGGTATAAATAAGGTCCACTTGTGAAGGTTCAGACATAAATCGGGTTAGAAAATCAGTGCAGAGTAGTAGATTCGATGTGGTGAACTTGCCTCTCAAAAAGCCATGTTAATTTAACAATAAAAGGTTCTTGATAGCTGAATAAAGCTGGGTATGCACAAGTTTTTCGAGAAACTTGGCAAACAATCACAATTTGAGATAGGTCTGTGACTTAAACAAAGTCCCACCACCAAAAAAACAAAGCATAATATTGTACTCTATTGGGGATCGAACCCGGGACCTCTGTTTCTGAAATTGGTGGGTTAAACCACTAGACCACAAGTTATTTCAAGTTTTTACAAATTTTTAAGACTTCAATCCTACTCACCCCTTTTACAACCCTAATGTAAATACAGGGGTGGATTCAGAAAATAAAACTACCTAGGGTGGCAAGTTGCATAGTGGTTGACTATGGAATTATCTTAAGAAGCTATGCGAATGTGATGAGTATTGGTAAGTAAACACCATCTCTTTCATACAGCAGAGGCTGTAGGCTGTAGCTATCTTATGGAGCTGTCACATCACTGAGCAGCATCAGGCGCTGGGTATGATTAAGAAATAGGTCACTTCTGGTCTAAATGGAAACAAAGCTGTGACCTACAGCGATTCGCCACAACATAGGCATACATGCTAACATAGTTCCACTGGTACAAATCAGGCAAGTCTTTTGCATTGCAACATATATGTTTATCAGGTCCCTCTTCATTAATGGACGATCACTCACACTGACACATTGTTAAGAAATGAGTATAGAAAGTGGCTGAGAATTTCGTAAGACATTTAGAAAAGCCAACTGTGTACTTTGACCACTTGGTACCTATATTCCATACAATCAGGACTCCAAGAGTGATAGATCCTCTAGGTAATGTACAGTTTAACCCCAACTTGTATAGACATCATGAAACTAAATATGATGCTGCTATAGGCCTTGATGAAATACCTTACATATTGTATTTATTATTAGCAAATGTGATTACTTTTCCACTGGAACCTATATGTTTTAATATTAGCTCAAGTGTTACCATATAAGGCTCACAAACCTTAGCACAGTGAATCATTTAATAGAATATAATGCCAAAAATATAGCAATTTATTCTCTGAAGCGGATGTTAACAAACAACATGGCTTTATTCCCGGAGGGTCAATATAAATAAATAAATAAATAAATCATTTATTTGTCTCTCACAAAATATAGAGACTACACAAAATATAGAGATATTAACAAAACTATTTGCTCTATTGACATGTGGGCTGGTGGCCGCTTATGGTGGGTGTTATTTGACGTGTCACGGCGCACCTTCTTGGTTCCAACGGAAGATCAGCGTTGTGTTGCATTTAATGTAACACAACAACATGCTGAGTTGGACGCCAGTTTGACACACAACAGTAGGTAGCCTTTTTTTTGTTAAATGTTTGTTGTGTGTGAGTTTTTATTGTATGTTTTTTCCTATCGTTTGTGTTTTCTCACATATTGTTGTACATTTTCTTTTTTATTATTATTTATTATGTGCTGCCTACTTGTGTAAGTATCAAATAAATGATTTTTCTTTCTTTCTTTATTGGACTTTTACTTCTGAAGTAGCGATCGAATCTCCATGTGAGCGGTCACTTATTGCACATGTAAATACCACCAAGAGTTGCGAAAATCTTTGTAATTTCTCAATTTAATTATTCTACGATTGGATTGATTGAATGTTTAACCGTCAAAATTACAAAACGCTATGACGTAAGACCGTGCGCTGCTAAGCCAGAGTACCTAGTCCGGACTGTCGCAATCTGTGGTGAAAGATGTCTACAGACAGATAAATATATGTATATGTCCAATAAACCATTAAATTTTACAAACAGCTTCTTCATCTGAATATATGGTGAATTTGAGAAACATGCATAATAGAAGGTTGGTGTTTGGCGTCTCGTCGAAGTCGTCGTCGCGTCGTCCTGGCGTCCTTCCTTGGTGCTTGTGATTGGTTAGGCTATTAGTGTTCTGTGATATGATTGTGAGTAATGGTATTCTCTACCTACTCTACTCTATTCTATTTATGCCTTGCTTGTAATAGCACAGATCAGATCAATAACTATGAATTCTATCTGTTGTTTAGAGTAATAGTTAGAATACATAGTTAGTGATCTGTGGTAATAGTATTATTGTCATTGATCTGTGATTATTGTATGGCCTTGGCGTAGTAGGTACCATATCTACCTTTAGTTCGAATGTTTTAATAAAATACATAATTATAATATGTGTTTGTGTGTTTTATGATCAAAAAATATTTTAATACAATTATATCATTTTTGATTGGTAGAAACAAGTAGGCAAACCATGACGTTCATACCCAACTGGGAAGAGTTCGAGAAATCAGCTGAAATGTTGTACTTGAGGGATCCTGTCAATACTCGATACAGTGTAAAATATTCCCATAGCAAAGGTGTTATGGTGGCTAAAATGACCGACAACAAAAAGGTACCTAGGCATTTTCTAGTTGGTAGCTAAGTACTAAGGTACCTAGGTTTACTGTGCATCATTGTATCGGCTTTGGGATAACCTCGTGGCAGGTAAATTTTGTTTCTCCATCCCCTATTCTGGCAAACATCTATATATTCGACTAACTAATGTAAATTAATAAACGTATGCGAGTGCGCGGGCTTGTTTTTCTATTTGGAAAATGTATAATGTACCTAAGGTTTATTGCTTATAAATTCGATGATAGTTCCTTGTTTTTCAACATTGAGTACCTACTTACGTAGGTATGGAATATACAATCCCAGCTAGGAGGATTCCGGCTGCAGAGACAAGCCTACCTACCTAAGTTAGGTTGGGCCAAGGTGTTTAGTACTCATATGGCTTATGCACCTACCAAATTTTTGCGTCAAATGCACAGTCACACAAAGTTAGTTAGAGTGCCATTAAAAAATATTTTTAAGATGCATCTAGGTAAGAGTAGGTACTCTTCAGCATGTCACTCATGGTATCAAGTTCCTGAAGCCTTTTCTTCTCAAATGCATTAACTTGTTTGTGTACAGTCAGTTTTCAATCCAACTGCTTTTTAGCAAGAGACTCCTAAGATGCAGGTTAAATGTCACATCTTTGTATTGGATCAATTGTTGGCCACTTTTGTAACTGCAATGCTTTAATTTGGAATAAAAGTTGTGTTTTACCATTCTTTTGTTGCACACCCAGTTATCTTTCTTGGCTTATTATCTAGCTGCGTTATTTACCGATAGTTCACTTTGTAAAATCACAGACTGGATTACAATGTTTAGTTCATTAAAAAACGTGTACCTAACACTTAACTTTATTTATTACTTATAACTTCACTACTATTTTATTATACTACTGAAGGTATAGTGGTTATAAGAGTTCTTTTCACAAGTCCTAGTACTATATAAGCAGAGCATTGAGATAAAGTTTTCTTTCTTTCTTGACACATGAAAAGATTTAATTCTGATATCTGTCACAGCAATGAAACTATGGTTTTTTTAACTTACATTGCAGATATGAACACATCTCATGTGTTGTCAAAGGTTTATACAATAAACTAGGTACCCACCCTATGAGTTTTAATTAGGTAACTAAACTTAAGACCTGCTTTGAATATTGCAATTTTATATTTTTCAGTGTCTTCAATACAAAACGGAGATCCAGCAAGATGTCAGGAAAATAGACCAGTTCATGTCAAACTTACTAAGGCATATGGCATCAAATGATAATTAAATTAATGATTAAGTAATCAGAACAATGTAAGGTTTTTCATTCATTATAAAGATTCTAATAAGCTTACCTTAGCTTATTAATGGTTAAGTGGTATTTTAGAAGCTGGCTTCACTTGTATGGTTCCCATACCCAATTACAAATAGCCTATGTTTACCCCATGGCATACACTCAATCTAATATGAATAGACATTTTGAATTTATAATAGGTAAGTACCTACCTAGGTAGCATGGTTAGTAGGTAGTACAAATAAGTTTTTTTTTATTTCATCGTACTATCAGATGGGGAAGCACTTGGCCTTCATCTCACCTGGTTTCAAGTTGAGATAAAGCCGAAGGTAGAGGCGCACTTCACCCAAAATCCTCAACAAACTGAGGAACTGGCTATCTTACCTCTAAATGCCGGAACACTACATTTTTTTTGAGGATTGTAAAGCTAGCCAGGCAGGCTTAAACAAAATCCTACCACCAACCAAACCAAGCACGATATTGCTCCCCTGGGGATCGAACTCGGGACCTCTGGATCTGAAATCGGTGGGTTGAACCACTAGACCACTGCCACAGAGGCCGTTAAAACTCAGATGTAAATGCACAGCCTGATATTCAGTCCATGTATATGTATAATATCAAGCTGTGTAATGGTTGCAAGCTCGTTAGGAGTTGATAATGCACAACTAGGTAAGAAATTAAAAGGTCTGATTGATGTAAAAAAAAAATAGTAGGTATTTCCCCCTAATGGGGGAGGATTGGTATAATCTACTGCGTGAAAAGTATTTCCTCGAAAAGAGTAAAGCTGACCCATCAGTCAAATAAAATAAAATATTGGAAATAAAAAATTGTACCAATCCTCCCCAGCCAAGGGATGGGCTGGGCAGGAAAGAAACTACCTATTATTAGGTAGGTAAGGGGTGACACTTGATCCCTGGGTATTATTTCGGAAACTATAGGAGTTTTTTTTTATATTATAGGTAGGTACTTGGTTTTGAGTGGGTCGCAATATTTTTAATGAGTATAATGTTCGTATTTTAGTGCTATCTTAGGTATTAATTACACGTTTTAAAGTAAATCAGTTGATTGATCGAGTGAGCGAAGCGAACGAGATCTGAGTTAAGTTGTGAAACTGTATGTATGTAGTACCCCTACATACATACAGTTTCACAACTTAACTCAGATTTATGCACGGGGCACATAGATGCAGTTGCAATAAAATTCAAACTGAACGCAGCTTAAACTTGTCGACGTACACGTACCTATTATAGGTGCCAGTTTAACCAATCACTGTGCTTGATTACAACTCCAGCCTGTCACTGCTTCGCTTTTGGTGAAGTGAAACATGTTTTGAGCCATTGAAACTAAAAAATGGTTATTTTTTTCGGATGTTGATTTACCCGTAAAATTTATTAGATGGTAGGTAATATGTATTTCATGAAATGGTCAGTAAACATATTCCTTATTTGGATAGAAAGTCAGAGTTAAACAATATTCTTCATAATATAATATTGCGGGTACCTATTTTATTTAAAAATATACGATATGAGGAACATTGATACAACGGTATTGGGAGCTTTTTTAAACGTATCAATGCCGTGGCCTATGTGGGGGCACCACATAGGCCACGGCCTCACATTTTCACAAGTGCGACAACATGCCTACCAATACGCAAAAAAAAGAGATTTTATCTTTACTTTATCCCAGTTCTTGGGACGATAACAAGTGTGCTATGCATGAAAATTTAGTTATCAATATATAAATGAATATCTCAAGTTACTAAAAATACTGAAAAGTCATTGTTTCTACCAAACGCCGCTGTGATTATAACTATAATAAAAACTCAAATAGATCAATGAACGTTTTGTTACTTTTAAAGTTGTTATATAATCAAAATCACAATATAGACAAATCTAATAGTCAATATCAATGTGCCCCAGGCATGTATCAAAGTACCCCGTGCATGGGGCAGATTGATACGAAGACCGACTTTTAAAAAAGCTATTACAACTATATTACCTTTTAGGTTAAAAATGAAATTATTAATAATTCAATTACTTTGCATTTAAATATTTTTTTTGTGTTTTTTAAGGTTTTACCCGTTTTAGCCTTTGAAACAAAATCGTATCAATCTGCAGGGGCAGACTTCCACTATGTGGCAATGTTTATGACGGCATAACTCTCGAACGGATTATCCGATTTTCATGTACCTAATTTCAACTGAATCCCCGCGACAATCAAATTCTATTTACGGTTACATTTATACAGGCCTGTAGATATGCAGAACACATAATCATGACACCCCTCCCAACGAAGCACGATCGCTGCGAAAAACAATATACTTAAATCACTCAATTCCGAGTGTAGGATACCATCACAGAGCCATGATTCAGTCACCAGTTTAATATCCGAGTCTGAAAGCAGTACGTTGTTATAAAATACAAAAGTTTTTGTTCGAAGTCCCCTGACATTCTGATAGAAAACCTTCAATTGTTTCAATGGATTAAACATTGTAAAATAACAGTGCATTCAGTCATTTGAATACAGTAGAAGCAGAATATTAAATTAGTTCTAGTGATAATGGTAACATCAGCGAGGTGTATATTTATCTTTAATTCTGGATTAACTTTATCTAATATTTTTCTAATGTGAACCTCTAAATGGCATAAATGAGTTAAACAAGTGATTTGACCGAACATAGTTAACAATAACAATTCCAAAGCATTGATTATTGTAGGCTGTGGCAAACCAATGGCCCTTCACCCCGATATATATAAAAAATATAATGCAGGTAAATAAATAATACATGTATAAATAATCATAAATTTATTAATGCATAAGTGGAGTATAATATATACGGAGTATATGTGTAATATATTAGATTTGTGAGAGTAAATGTAGTACCTACATTCTATAATATAAACATAGTATAGCAAAATACTCCGTTTCAGGCTTATCAAACAATCTTCACTATATCCGCCGGTGAGGCAATGGGAATCGGACGGGAGTTTTCGGTTTTTCGAACAAATATACGATATAGCGCGTGCCCTTAGGCCTGCGAGGTTTATAAGACTACCAAAGAGGTATGAGTAAGTTTGAACGATTCACTGCTATGCACGACCGGCGCTAGCATAGACAAATTTGGGTACTCTGTGGTCAGAGTCTATGATAATTACGAACGGTTGTAAAATACGTACGATCACGATCGATCATAAATCTTTGTACCAGCTATCTTTTAATTGTATAACTGTTGATTGTTAATGTTTTCTATCTTTGCAAGTACACAATTTATAATCCTTTTATTTTCGCCCCAACTGAGCAGCCGGCCGCGAAAACGACAGTTTTTTGTCCAAGTGTATTTGTAATTGACTTCCTTAGCTTTTTGTTTACTAGAGTTTAGCAATAGCTTGTTTTCTCTAGTGAGATGCTCGTTTACAAATATTTTACTAGATTCCCCCCGAGACCCATGTCCTTGGCCGACACGTTCTGAAATTTACGCGCCGCGGCGATAATCCTGTCCTTATTAGTGCGCTGCCTCAGGCGGGATATGAACTCTCAGAACGACTCAGCTGCACTCGGTGAGCGAACTCTATGTCAGCCAGCTCCTTTCCGAATGTTTGAAAATACCTATGCAGAACAGAGTTACAATCAAAACTTGATTCACTTGTCCCTTGCCATCCGCAAAAGGCCTCAAAATAAAACGACGATCAAGACTTTTGTTGCAAAACAGCCAACTTCTAGTAGTTTGCCTCCATTACCAGTTAAACAGCTTTAAACCACACGCTCTGGCAGACGCGGTAGATTTAAGAATTAAGATTGATTACATTAGGATATCATATTTTCTTTATGTTGCTTAAGATACCTACCTATAAGAATTTTAAGTGTTCGTTGAATTATTTTATTTGTATAAAGTTTTAGTTGTTTGTTCTCTGAAGGGGTGTGGTGTGGCGACACTATCGTGTTCCATCACTAGAAGGATGTCCCCTCCCTAACTAGGTGATATATAGATACTCTTTGGACGGGACTTGTTATGTCGGATTCAGCTAGGCTATGTAAGATAAATGGAAGGATACTAAACTTACTACAAATAAACGTTATATCTACCTAACGGAGTGACTCTAATTCTATTTTATGTTGAAGCTAATAAACTCCCACACGTAGTCGCGCTTGCGAATGTTTAGATAGATAGGTCTAACTAGTAAGTCGCCCCGAACTGAGATCTTTCTCAAATAGAACGTAATTAACAAACGATAAAAGTATTCATTAAATACACACCTTACCTACCTTAAGTGTTCGAGGCTCTCTCATGTTGCTAACTTATTATAATATCTTTACTGACATAAAACAAAAGTTGATGACGCTTTGAAGGAGCTCTCAAAACCGTTGCCTTTGTAGTCGTGATTTAAAAATCCACCCCTCCAGCCTACGGATGTCGTAAAGTCAACCAAAAAGCTTCTTTCTATGTGTTAACGAAACATTAACTGTGAGCACCAATCTGTCTGCCAAGCGTGATGATTATGGCAATCCTTACAGTTACAGAGGACGTTCTTTCCACATTGTGGTTGACAATAATTTACTGTTGTGTAACAATATCGACGATAAGAACGCGTGGCCCGATGTTACTATACCAATTGACAGCTAAATGGTGATTTCTCAATGTTAACAAACTGCCCATTAGGTAGATGAGTAATAACAAATGTTTTAAGATAGTAGGTATTAAGTATTTAGGCTTATTATGTCATTGTATCTACTTAGAATGTAATTTAAAACTGTAAATCTTAATGTTGAATGGATTATCTAAAAATTAACCAGTCCGAGTTTCTTGTCTTTCTCCTTGTGTGCTGGGTCGCGATTGCGAACAGGCGGTAGATTTGAAGTTTCAAATGATCCTAAAAACCAATCGCACACTCAATCAAGGTACCTATACCTAGATCGAGTGTTTCCCGAGTTCAGTTGCAAAATTGAGTACCTACATACAGTATTTATGTAATGTGGCAATGTTTATGACAACAACACAACTAATGACGGGTCATCCGATGTTGATTAAATTTAAACTAATATGAGATAAATAAAATAAAAAATATCGTCACAGGGATTTTTTATAAGTGGAGTAATTTTTAAGATATTTGGGCTGAAATAAATACAATTTTTTGCCCATAACTTTTGAGCGGTTTATCCGATCAATTCCACATTTTGAATCTATAAAGTCTTTAGATACCTACTTACCTACTCATTAGTTGGTAAGTATTTCATTTATTTAAACTAGGTTCGTTTTTGAAAAATAGGTGGGGCATGGTGTTAAGTGATACAAAAAGATCTGTCTAGTGGAGTGTCATTTGAAGGACTGTTGACTGCACATTTCAAAAATGTTATTGAGCATTTTATAGGGGTTTTATGTGACATACGCGCCCCGCGTTTAAAGGATAAAACGTTTAGTATGTCTTGTAGGACATAATGTTTTATGAGGTTTCACAATTCACAATTTGTTTAGTTATTTACCGATCCCGACGTAAAGGTTTGTAAAAGGGGTAAATGAGATTGAAGTATTGGTAATTTAAGCCATTGCATGGCTAAACTCTGTATTTCCAATAATAGCCACGCAACAGACAAGTTGGTGAATTGAATTTAATAAAGCTTTGTTGTGCACTAAATTAAATCGAACATTAATAACACAGTCACATATAATCAAATACTAACGTACTCAGTATACCTACCTTTTGGGTGTGAAAAGCGAGTTCTTCCAGGCAACCTTCATAAAAGACACAGAAAGTTGTTGGTATTTGGGTTTTCGAAGCTAAAGTATTGTTTTGTCACAGAAGGAAGCTGAACTTAGCAAGAAGCTTAGTACCAAAATGGCAGATTTTGGTAGACTTTTATGACATTCGTGGGCTCCGTGGAGGGGTAGATTTTGAGACACCGACTGACATACTAACGGTTTTTAACCGAATTAAAAAAAAAAGGAGGAGAATCCCAATTCAGCTGTATGTTTTTTTTTAACTTATTGAACTGCTTAACTTCCAGTATCATAATCATCATTATCAGGGTTTTGCCATAATTACCACGCTTGGCAGGCGTGTTGTTGATCGCAGTAATGATATTGATCGATAGATGTAGTAGTCCCAGGATTTACTCCTACTCCTGTATTAAAATCAAGGGTGGCAAATGGGGTAAATAAAATTAAAGTCTTGAAATTGTGTAAAAACATGAAATATCATATTTATGTTATAAAGGTTGAGACTGCATATTTCAAAATAAGTTTATTTTTGCCCTTTTAAGGGGTGGTTTTTAAGATGAAGGGGGCAATGGATGATTTTCAGGTCTTCTTAGATAAGATAGGGTACTCGGAATCTCAGTAAAACTGGTCTATTTATATATTGTTATGCACTCAATAGGGAAGGGTGTCAATAAAATCCAATAATTATTTTTGGGGTGTCATGCAAGTGTGTAGACTACGCATATTCCATATCAACAGTATATTATTGTAAAGTATAAATGTAATGGGAGCAGAAGAATACCAATCTCCTTCAAAAAAATATGAAATGAAATGAATCATTAAAAATTACAGAATCACTGCAAATATCAGTTCTAAGTTCTAACAGGTGCAAGAGTACTCGGTAGTGTGAACGCGATATCATCGTTATACAGATACGTCTACAGAGATGCAAAGGCAAATACAGCGACGTTACCGCACGTTCGCGTTTTGATAAGCTGTCACCTGTGTATTCATACAATTCATACATTCACAGGAATGTATGAATTCTATGAATACGCTGGCTGTGGGGTGAAAATCCCGTCTAAATTGATTCTTCGGTTTTACTGCTGTCAGTTGTCATTGTCATGTCACTCCACTCGTTTTTTACGTAGTGTAAAGTATAATATTGTATCCTCTTTGTTTTTCGTCTTCGTCGTCGTCGGTCGGTGTGATGGTGAAACATAAATAAAAGCATTTTATGTTTTTAGCGAAATCATGAATTAATTCTCAGACCTGGAACAACAGCACGAAATAATTTATTTTGTATGTGATTATCCCTAAAATATTGTTCTACTTAATGACATTATGGATGGATTAATTCACGCGGCATTGGAGGCTGAGGTACTCTCATTATATTACTAGTTTATCATGATTAAAATGTAATTTGTATATAATTGTATGTGTAATCGACACAATTTATGTAATTGAATGCTTGATTTGAATTTCAGGTATTACTTAACCAGGCTAAACATGTAAACACAAACTTGACACATTTTGGTGGTGGTGCTTCAGATCATAAAATGACTTGGACCCACGATAAGATGTATTTGGCCGATTCCGTCGATGAATCAAGATTAAGATTTCAGAGAAATTCTGTTGGTTCTTCGTCTAAGACAGAAAAGTTTGATTTATTCAAAAAACTCCATGAACTGTATGCTGAATTATGTAGAGAAGATTGCCAGTCCACCTTTGTAAGTGGTTTTTACCTCTAAGATGACAGTATAAACAGTGATACATGATGAATAATGGTATTTTATACATTCTTTGCAGCAAGGACTTAAAACCACATCACATTTATTAGAAAAACTATTAGCGACCTATAATCTCAACACATTGATCATTAATTTGTATCCAGGAAACAAAGGCTACTCATTGTCTCTTAAAGTTAACGGTAACCCACAACAATTTAATCCTCCTGATGGGAATGTAAGTGTTTCTAGATCATTCAAAACTTATTCTAAAATTTGCATGCTATTTGTTCATTCACATTAAAATACTAATAGTAGAACCTATAAACCACTACCATAAAAAGGTTATAATGGTAGAAATCATTCATTGAGGTTTAAGACTGAACACAGTGCAGTGTATGACACTATACCTTATTATAATGATGAATAGTTCACCGGATAGGCATTTCACCTAAGACAGTACCTGCTGTCATCTAAGTTTCCACTGGTATAAAGTTGGTACAATGCTGTTTTAAGTGTCACTATTCTATGCATTATCTTAGTAAAAATATTTTAATGCATAAAATATTTGCATTATGTTACTCATCAATCTCTTTCATTATGTGCTCCATCTAAAATTACACTAAGCTATAATACAGTACTACTTTCACAGTAGTAAAATTGTATGTAAGACTAAAACAACTAAATGAATGTGAAATTCCCAATTACAGGCATTGCATGAAGAAACATTAATAGAAACCCCAACTTGGCCATATGAAGAGGAAGAGTTACTAAGTTACATTGATAATGAGGAATTGCCAGTGATTCTACTTGATCTTTTAGAAGCAGAACACTCTGTACTTTTCTACTCTGGCTGTATTATAGCACAAGTCAGGGACTACAGACAAGCTTATCCAAGCTTTGTTTGTGACACACATCATGTATTACTGAAACCTACAAATCAGGTAATTAAAGCAACTCTTATTATTCAAAAAAAATTGACAAGTTTAGCTTGTTGGGTGCTTAGCTAAGCTCTGTCATGGAAGAGTTGAAATGTGGTTATTCATTAAATTATTTTAGAATAAGTTTTAGTCTTCAAATCTACTGCCTGTTCAGAATCGCGACCAGCACACAAAGAGAATGTCATGAATCTCAGGCTAGTTAACTTTTTGACAGTTTATTCAATATTTACATACAAAGTTTTAACATAAGATCTTTATGTAGGTAAACCATATACCTAAATACTATCTTAGAACATTTATTACCACCTAACTACCTAATGGACAGTTTTTTAACATTGAGAAATCACCATTTAGATGTCAGCTGGTAGCGCAACATCGGGCCACACGTTTTCTTATTTTATTGTCCTTAAAGTCATTTACTTTTTAGTAGGAACTTTTAAGTAAAATATTATTTTTAACATTTAACTTAAATTCACGATCAGAATTTAGGTGACGCTTTAAGAAAGCTTATTATAGAATCATACGGTTTCCTAAGAATTACCAATTTTCTTTCCGTAAGCACCTTGGTACTTGGTGCGAAGACTATTTCCCGCAACTGGGCCTCCTATGGGCCCTTTTTGCGTGACGGGTGGGCTTTTGCTACTCCAGCCACCCGATGTCCTCCAAGAAGTCCAGCAGCTCGCTGATGCTGGTGCAGGCTTCCCTGGGTGTCCTCGGTGTCCCAGGTGTTGCTGGCGTTGAGACGCTACGCTACTGCACTCCAGAAGTACGTGTGGGGCTGTCTCCTCTGCTGCCATGCACCCTCTGCATAGAGGGCTGTCTGTGATACCCATTGTGTAAAAATGCTTATTTAGAGTGCAGTGTCCTGTGACAATACCGATGATACGTCGGAGTTTGTCACGTGTCAGGCTGAGTAGTTTTCGGCAGTATCTCGGGTTTAAAACCGGGAAGGCCGCATTCGACTGCCTACAGTCCTGCATACTTGCCCAGTAGTTTTGGTGCAGTTTTGTAGTATGGTCGTGGATCCAGGAGCGAGCTTGGCTGAAGAGTAGAGGGACGATTGGCTCAGGACCTGCTGGTTGCATCTCATCTCATCTCCTTGCCAGTACGTCAACCTCGTCATTACCTCTGGATCCCCTATGTCCTTTGATCCATTGGATTGTGAGCCTGTTGTTTTTACTTACTTCTTCCAGTAGATAATGACATTGTATTGTTAGTCTGGAGTTGTACTCACTTTTGTTTAGGGCCTGTAGAACTGCAGCACTGTCTGAGAGGATTCTGATGTTGTGGTCAGTTACCTTTCTCCTTAGTATTGCGTTTGCTGCCTGTATGATGCCGACACATTCCGCTTGGAAGATAGAATTGTATTTGCCCAGTGCTGTTGAATTGTGAATGTTAAGGTTGTTTGAGAAAGTTCCAGCTTCATTTTAGAGCCGTCTGTGTATATTCGCAATTCATGTATGTTTGAGTAATCACTAGGCTCCTCATGTAATTGTATAGTAAAGTTTTTAGTGTGAAGGTGTTTCTTGGGTACCCTATCATAGATGGACTGGGTTTCCCTTGGCATACGCCTCTATGATAGTGGTATGATGTGCCTGTGTGTTGTGCTCCCATAGTTTGAGAGTCCAGAGCCTGAAGGCAGCTGCTGCTGCCTCTTGTTGCACGAACAGGTGTAGGGGCAACAAGCCAATCAGTGCTTCGAGTGAGCACCATGTACATCATTCCTTTACTAAATTCACTAAAGTCAGTGTGCATTAGGTTTTGATAAATGTATTAAGAGCTCACTGTACACCCTAAATATTTTAAAGATAGTATTAAGTATTTAGCCGGCTAAGCTCGGCAGCTTACGCAGTACGTACCATAAGGCATCTTACTGATGAAACCACGGCGAGGTTAGTTTATTTTAGTTACTTTCACAGCGTTATGTCCTATGGCATATTTTTATGGGGAAATGCAGCAGATATTGAAAGCATTTTTATCCTGCAAAAGAGAGCTGTACGGGCAATTTATAAATTGAAAACTCGTGACTCTCTCAGGGAACGTTTTAAAGAGATTTTATGACAGTCAGCTCCCAATATATTTATGAAAACCTAATGCACGCTCACAGGAACATTGATGAGTTTGGTAAAAGAAGTGATGTACACAGTGTTAATACTAGAAATAAAAATAAACTTGACATACCTAGGTATCGCTTAGGAAAAGTAAATAATTCATTCTTAGGAAACTGTGTACGATTCTATAATAAGCTTCCTCAAAGCGCCACCAAACTCTCTGCTCGTAAATTCAAATTGTATATAAAGAATAATTTAATTAAAAGAGCCTACTACAAAATAAGTGAATATATCGACGATAAGAACGCGTGGCCCGATGTTGCTATACCAGTTGACAGTTAAATGGTGATTTCTCAATGTCAAGAAACTGCCCATTAGATAGTTATGTAGTAATCAATGTTTTACGATAATATTAAGTTTTTAGTTTTATGATGTAGGTAACACTTGTAATGTTATTAAATTATTATAAACACTGTACCTAAATGTTAAATGGATCATCAAAAAATTAATCAGCCCGAGGTTCTTGCCTTTCTCCTTGTGTGCTGGTCGCGATTCCGAACAGGCGGTAGATTTGACGTTTCAAAATGATCCTAAAAATCTTAATGAATAAAAATATTTGACTTTGACTTTTGACTTTGACTTTAGGTACATAATTTACTTATAAATGTTATTCAAAGTATTTTAAACTCTGTTATTGAAAATCTACTATTAAATAGATCATCAAAAAATTTACCAGCCCAAGTTTCTTGCTTCTCTCCTTGTGTGACAATTCAAAATGATCCTAAAATAAACATACTGATTTAGTATAATTTCATATAAAAAAATATATTTTTGTATATAAATTTTTTGTGATGGTGTCTGATCCATCATGACAGGGTGTGTATGATGCCATCAATGGTGAAACTGTTTTCAGAGCATACTAACGGATGCGATGTGTATCGGCGGTAAGTCCGGCTTGGGGCTGGAGGAGCGCAGCGCGCTGGAGGCGGTGGAGGCGGCGCTGGTGCACGCGGCGGCGCCTCCGCTGTGTCTCGACCCGCGGCCGGCCGTGGGACTGCTGGCCGCCCGACTGCACGCCGCCAGCCGGCTGTTCAACACTCCGCGGATACGGAGACAGGCGAGGAAGTACTCGCAGGTGAGTGCTACATACTACATACTACACTTTGTAGTAGGTGGGAGCTACCTCATAGTGGTCTACCCCGGGCAACCGATTCGCTGGCTTTTACTAGTGGTTACGGCTGAATGATCACAACTTTGCAGGTCGGACCTGCAAAGTCCCGGCTATAGACCAGATAATATTTTCACGTGAACTAATGATAGTTTATGAATGCTCAGAATTAGTAAGCTGTAGTGTCAATTGACAGACCACACACGTGGAACCCACAACCGCCGGAGAGTAAAGGCACAGAATAACTAATAAATATTATATACAGAATAACTCTCAAATGGAAGTGCAATGTGCACTTTATCGATCACCTTCAATCGCATCTCGAACAGCCATAGCTCCTTTTTTCCGTAGCCTTATTTATTTATTTAATTAGCACGGCTCTCGCCACTTACACTAATTAATTATCAAATTAAATTACATACATAACACAACATTGAATGAAGTCAAAATACAATAATATATAGGTAGGTAAGTACTTAAATTAATTATTAAATCAAATTACAAATTACTAACAAACACAAATTACATAAGATATTGTCCTTGAAAATATCTTGCTTTCTCTAAGAACTTTTAACACAGTTGCAGTTATCCCTTCTCTTTATCTTCATACAGTAAACCTAGCTCCTCATTTTCTATACGTGCACATACTTGTACCGCAACTCCGTTTCCAGTACCCTGCAGCTGTAAGAACTTAGTACGTACTAATTGCGTTAAATACCTTGGCGTATTTGTTGACGGTCTTGGAAACAAAAAATTGACTCTATGGTCTCCCGTATAATAAAATTAATATGTATTTTTAAGAAATTAAGGTCAGTCATCGGCGTACATGGTCTAAAGACTATATACTTTGCCTTAGCTCAGTCAGTATTGGCATACTGTATCACTTCCTGGGGTGGATCAGTCAAAATACTTATGCTAAGACTTGAACGGGCTCAAAGAGCTAAAAAAAAGGTAATGTTAAACAAACCCGTTTGGTTCCCCACTATCGAACTATACCTAACCTGTCAAGTTCCATCGGTATGGAAATTATTCATCTTACAAACAATTATTCGCAAACACTCCTATATTGTCTATGAACCTTGTCTAGTTTACTCGAAACGTAGATAGGTTATAAGGTTTGTCGTACTGAAACTCATCGCACAGCATTAGCAGGTCGTCACTTCTTTTACCTTAGTAGTACACTGTACAACTCCATTAACAAGATAAATAACATTGACCCTGTTTAAATGTAAATCCAAATGCCTCACGTGGCTTTTGTCACTGACATATGATGGAACGGAAAATCTCTTAAAGATTGCTGAATGATTGCTTCCACACACTCATACTTCACACTCACACTCCATGCTTACACACCTCACACACTCACTTTTACCCCTCACACTCCATGCTTACACACCTCACACACTCACTTTTACCCCTCACACACGTTCCACTCTGGTGATCTAAAGGAAAAGCCCTAACCCCCTCATCTCCCTCCCTCCCTCTCAACCTCTTAATTTAGTTAGTTAATTTGTTTAAGATTCTTGTATAATTTCAAGTGGAACTTTACTTTAGTTTTATCCTAAAAAACGGAGAAGGGCGTTTGGTATCTGCGTCACAGTTTCTTAACTAATGCAGACATCTTCATTTCTCACTTTAAGTGTACATGTTTCTGTTCCAAAATAAATATATTTGATATATTTAGTACTACGTACAGAAGGATCGCTCTCTGACAAAAGCCATGATTAGGTTAAAAATGTACATACTCTTACCACTTGCACGCGAAATTGAATCTTATCGTGTGGCACTAGCGAGCATAGGTAACCCGCTCGCCGATATAAATATAGGTCAATTTATGTTAAAATAAATCAATAAAGTTAACTATGTGCCTTTGGTCCATTTTCGTAAACGAGATTTCATAACCAGCTACGAAAATGGAATTTTACTCTTCCTTTCGTAACCGGTTATTGAATATGATATAATCTTCCACTTTCGTAGCTGAGTTACGTAACCAGCTGCGAACATGGAAAATATTTTCATAACATATATGGTTGTAAAAGGAAGAGTAAAATTCCATTTTCATAGCTAGATTTCGCAGCCAGCTACACAACCTTACTGAATATTTTTCATACGTCACAGTATCTTTTATACGAATGATTATGTTTCGAAGTCATAAAAATTGTTCGATCACAAAAGTGAGAGAACCCGAGACGAGAGCCGAGTGGCAACCTGCCGCCGCCGCCGTCATCCTCCCCGGGAGGAGCCCCGGCCACACGTACCCTGCATGGTAAAGGTTCTCGGATAGCGAGCACGACTATACGCGAATCGGGCTCAGATCGCTATTTGTGGAATCGATTGGGGAGACCTATGTTGAGCAGTAGACGTATGCCATATGTCTCATTGAATGATGATAATGATGATTGGGTGTGAATTTGCAGGGATCCATTTATCCATTTTAATTTTTCTGATATATAAAAAAAAAAAGAATTTACATGTGTTTCGCCTCTACACGAGACATCCTTAGGGAAAACAGTCTTGCTGCTAAGTCGGCAAGCGCTTGGCCGAGGTGTTGCTGCTCCAGTCGCCGAGCTGCAAGTCATCAGAAAATTATGACACAATAAATTGAGGTCTGTTAAATAGATCTGAAAGATTCTCGTAAAATCTTAACATAGACCTATTAAAAAACAATATTTGATTAAAAAAAAATATTATGATGAACGTATTTAATTTTACAGGTGGCTGTAAATAGGAAACGGAAATTAGATCAATTCACGCATCACCATGGACTGGAGCTGTTAGACCTTATACATCGGCAGCGCGCGAAGAACAGCAAACAGTCTGCGCCCTCGAGAAGTTCCAAATATCCTAAGAAACCACCTGAGGTACATAATATTACGAGCTGGGGTTCGTAAAATTAAAAGAACCGACTTTTACCAAAATTATGACATGTTTATTTAGCAAAAAGAAAAACCTCTTAAACACAGTTATCGCACTCAAATACCACTTGGTATTTCTCGCTGTATCGTAATTCAATTCCTACTGACTTGCTTCCGAGTCATATTTATATCCAACTCGATGGATTATACTAGTGAGTCGAGACCAATCGCGGCGCTAACTATTGCGTAATCTGGGACTGTTATTGTGTTCGGCGGTCATAAACAACCATATTGTTTGTTTCTGTACTAGTTGTTTTTATCATACTTTCGTGAAATTATGTGAAGGCCCGTGATGATTCTAGGCCCTTCTGGATTATCGTAGCAACAATAATGGTATGTAAATATTTATGCAACGCTTAGATTGTCTTACGAGTCCATGGCCTGATTAGTATACGAGTGAAGATCATGTCTTGAATGAATGAATGAATGAATGAAACGACTTTTTTTATTGCTCACCTTTAATTTGGGTCTCACTTACCCTTCGTGCACCCACAGGTGTTCAAAATAATAGAGCTGCCGAAAGCAGACACCGTGCTGCTGGCCCCGCCGTCTGAACACGTGACCCCGCTGCGACTGGGCCGAGTGTACGAGCGGGGCCGTCCCACGCCCGACTGTCAGCCGCAGGTACATACACATTAGAGAGATACACAGGTGATACATTAGATACACAGGTGTTCAAAGTAATAGAGCTGCCGAAAGCAGACACCGTGCTGCTGGCCCCGCCGTCTGAACACGTGACCCCGCTGCGACTGGGCCGGGTGTACGAGCGGGGCCGTCCCACGCCCGACTGTCAGCCGCAGGTACATACACATTAGAGAGATACACAGGTGATACATTAGATACACAGGTGTTCAAAGTAATAGAGCTGCCGAAAGCAGACACCGTGCTGCTGGCCCCGCCGTCTGAACACGTGACCCCGCTGCGACTGGGCCGGGTGTACGAGCGGGGCCGTCCCACGCCCGACTGTCAGCCGCAGGTACATACACATTAGAGAGATACACAGGTGATACATTAAATACACAGGTGTTTAAAGTAATAGAGCTGCCGAAAGCAGACACCGTGCTGCTGGCCCCGCCGTCTGAACACGTGACCCCGCTGCGACTGGGCCGGGTGTACGAGCGGGGCCGTCCCACGCCCGACTGTCAGCCGCAGGTACATACACATTAGAGAGATACACAGGTGATACATTAGATACACAGGTGTTCAAAGTAATAGAGCTGCCGAAAGCAGACACCGTGCTGCTGGCCCCGCCGTCTGAACACGTGACCCCGCTGCGACTGGGCCGGGTGTACGAGCGGGGCCGTCACACGCCCTACTGTCAGCCGCAGGTACATACACATTAGATACACAGGTGTTCAAAGTAATAGAGCTGCCGAAAGCAGACAACGTCGACACGCGTTCACAAGCCCAATCATGGTTTACGTGGGTGGGATTGACATCTTAGTGGTCTAACCCCGGCAACGGAATCGTTTTTAGTCAACGTGTACGGCTGAATGATCCTATAGTTGGTGGTAGGACCTGTAAAACTCTGCCTGGCTTGCGACCACCCCCTCCTGCCGAAGTCCATCACCAGGCAGGTTGCAGTGTTCCGTCGGCGCGCGGTAGTGCCGGTGTCGTTAATAGGCAGCTTCTGAGAAAGCTCGCTCCATCGTTGAACTCAGTCCAGGCAATAAATACCCAGGCGAGCCTCGAGTTCAAGAGCTTACTCATGTCATATAAATAAGTAAAGTACAATGCACAAGCTCAGTATGTCTGCGACAATATTGTTCCTAAGTTTCCATGTGCTCAGCAGGTTATCCCGATGATAAAAACTAACCTGGAAGTTGGCTAAGGGATTACACTACATTGCCCTCATGTTATGGCTTTTATCGTACTTGAACTTTGGCTCCCATATGGAGTCCAAGGCCAAATTCGCTGCTATGAAGCTGGCTTCTTGCTAAGGTTCGGCGGTGCTTCGCAGTGGGAAAGCTTTTAAGTTTGTACAAAGCTCAGGCCCGATCTTGTATGGAGTACTGCTGCCATCTCTGGGATGGCTCAGCCTCGTATCAGCTCGAAGCCCTGGACTCGATTGAGCGTCGTACTGCTAGGCTCATAGGCGATGATTCGCTTGTTAAGGTCAATTTGCAGAGCCTAGAACATAGACGGCGGGTTGCCAGGTTGTCTGTGTTCTATAAACTCCACTTTGGCGAGTGTGCGCACGATGTCTTTGACCTAATACCACAATGTTCCATTGTGCCGAATGCATCTTTTCGTCATTACCATAATCCAATATTAATGAATATTGCTAAGAAATGGAACTCCTTGCCCTCGTCTGTTTTTCCGCAACAATACAGTCTTGGAGCCTTCAAGTCCAGAATGAATAGATTCCTTTTAGACAAGCGTGCTCCATCTTAGGTCACATCTGTACTTGTATTTCAAGTAAGCTGACGGTCAAACGTTTGGCTATCACCAATCAATATCCTGCATCCTGCCATGGAATAATAAAATAACCACCGAAGCCGTTGCGCTGGCGGATCGCAGCATAGACCGCCATCATTCGATTGACGTTTGCAGCAAAGTCTGCTACATGTTTTGGTTGATAGTGCTGTGAGAAATATGAATATAATTAGAATATACTTACATTTATTATATACATCTAAAAAAAATGTATCGACATGAAGCTTTGCCTCAATATATCTTTATTCTGTTTAACAATATTCAGGTGGTGGAGGAATATATCCTGGAGACGGACAAGTCGCCGTCCTCCCATGGCGCCGGATGCTTCCACATCCGACTGTCGATCCTACAGCGACCGTCGGACCAGGAGTTCCTGGGGGAGCTCTACGTGGACCGGGACCACGTAGAGGGCGAGAGGAATGGCGCTTCCTGCAGGTTCAGTCTAGGTATGTACATCCTGCAGGTTCAGTCTAGGTGTGTACATCCTGCAGGTTCAGTCTAGGTATGTACATCCTGCAGGTTCAGTCTAGGTATGTACATCCTGCAGGTTCAGTCTAGGTGTTTACATCCTGCAGGTTCAGTCAAGATTATGTACATAATATTATATATCTCTGATTTATTTGGGTTTTAAGTAGTTTCAATGAAAATGGCGGCTTTTCTTTGAATTATCAAAGAAACCGAAAAAAAACTAGAGAATAGTTACCATGTTAATTGAAACAGACTCAGGTAATAAGCTACCAGGTGAAATTTTAGTCATTGATGGTCTATCTATCATCTTTGGATCATTTCACTACTCACTTTTGGACTTTTAGATTGTCATCGTGGTTTTAGGCCCGGGTGGTCAAAGTGCACCAACGGCTGTGAACTAATGTCGCTGGTTTCGATCGACATTTTCGATATGGAGACAGTAAATCAAATAAAATTCCCCCGACATAGTACATAACCCCTTGGTAATTTTTCAGGTACGCGGCAGCACGCGAGCAAGTACATAACGCAGTTTACGGAAATATTTACGGAAGAGGGCCGTAAAGCGGTCCGTATCCGACACACGATGCCGGGACAGGTGCCGCGAGTCTCCTTCACGGGGGATATCCGGGAGGTGGTGAGACTGCAGTCTGTTCAGAAAGAGAAACGTTGTAGATCTGTTGCGATCCTGTGCTATAGGGAGTACCACGACTTCTTATAGCATTCTTGAATTGATATTACTTTACTTCTGTCACTATCTATCCAGTGTAGAAAAAACGAGACAAAAGTAATGCAATATCAACACGAGAACGTTGTGGTTGGGCCCCTGGTCATACCTTGCCTTGCAATCACCCATCAATGTCCACCGCTGGACTCTTATGGGTTGATGCCCTGCCTCGCACTGCCCCTCGAAGATTGGAGGGTTCTGCCATAATTACCACAAAGGTTAAATATACAGAAATAAGCTGATGCCCTTAGGGTGAGATCTCTTAGTTGGTATTATCGATATCTGCGGGCTGAGTTGGCTTGGCGCTACTCATTGGCCACGCCGGTTTTCTTTCTGAACAGGCTCAACATTTGTAACCCTAATACCAATGATAACCTACACTCCGTTGTATACGAGGCGAGCTTTCCCAATAGTTGCCGTTGACAAAATGTCAATTCCGTAAAAGCTCGCAGTCAATGTACTTAACTTAAACAAAGTCTTACCACAAACCAAACCTAGCACAATATTGTACTTACTTCCCCTGGGGATCGAGATCGATTGGACATAAATATAAATGCTACCTACCGTTCAACTCACATGAGGTGACAGAAGTTCTCTCAGCCTTCGCAAAAATAACCTGCTTGTTGCCATACGTTCTAACTCGCCCAAACCGTAGTGATTCAAAATTTGGTTACAGACCATCATTCGGTACTACTAGCGTTTCAAACTCACACCAATGTCTCGGCAAATCGGAAGACAATAACTAAAATAGATTATACTGCAATCAGAATAGAGCTAGAAAACACCAAATTCCTAAGCGTTTTAAATACAACTGATTGTAACGTTGCGACAGATTGTCTAGTTAATATTTTAATGTATATTATAAAAAAATATACGACTCATATAAAACTCTCTAGACGAAAATCTCCTATCAAACCATGGACGATGTATAAGACACCGAGACAACCTCCACAGCAATAATGCGGAAATAATGTAATAAAAACCTGGGAGGCTATTAACACTATTACAAACTACAAACCCAAAAAATCACTGCCGCAAGACCTTTTACATGGATCCGATGACTCGAATATAACGATAAACCTGGTGAACGAGTTCTTTGCAAATGTAGGTAAAAATCTATCGAAAAAAAACAGAACACTCCTCTAAGCGTCATGGTCACAATGAGCCTCTCAAGTCTTTCGCACTCATAGATATAGACGAAACAGAAATCATATCGCGAATCAAATCTCTTAAACCTAACTCGTCAACTGGCTGGGACAATATCTCCAGTAGAATCAATAAAAGTAACGCCACTTGTAGCGCCTATAACTCACATTTGCCAACTAAGTTTCCGAACTTCCGTTTTTCCAAAAGCTTTTAAGACGTCAGTTATTTTACCGATACACAAATCTGGAGATAAACACACTGTATCCAACTATAGACCTATATCAATTTTGACTTTACTATAGAAAATCTCTGAGAAGGTATTAAACAATAGACTGGTAAAATACTTAGAAGACTTAAAGCTATCGAATAACCAATAGGGGTTTCAAGCAGGTAAATCTACAGCTGACGCCGTTTCGGAAGTAAATCGCTACATAATCAAAGGCCTGGACAAAGGAACCAAATGCTTGGCAATTTTTATACACTTGGCTAAAGCATTCGATACGGTGTCAACCCAATTACTTGTAGACAAATTGGAACTATTGAGTATTCGCGGAAATCAACTTAAATTATTACAGAGCTACTTAAGTGAAAGAACGCATTGTGTCAAAAAACATGTTAGCTCTGAACTACTCGTTACGGAATCCCCCAGGGATCGATCCTGTGTGTTTAAAATGCAAAATGGCAAACTACTTGCGTACGCCGACGACACAGTATTGCTTTTCGAGGGGAGAATTGGGAAAAGGTTTTTACTTTCGCTCAAACTAACCTTAATGTAGTCTCGACCAGTCTCTACCAAAACATATTGACGCTAAACACTGCGAAAACCAAATACTTGACCTTCTCATTACGAAAACCAGGACTCCCAAACACTGCAAACCACTCTATAAAAGCTCTATAAAGCCTCACAATGCCTGCAAACGCCGAACCTTCATATATCCTGCCAATGTCTGACGATTGAAAATTGTAACACAATTAAATTTGACATCATTTATCCAATAAAAAGTACAATTAAACTAACTATGTACAAAGGAATCAGTCAGATTACCTAAGGACCGTTACAAACGGCCTATATTATATACCTCGGTATCACACTAGATCAACATCATATGGAGGTCACGTTGACTTGCTTACGGCCAGAACCCGAAAATTAATAGCAGTGTTCAAAAACATAAAACACACTGCAGATTAGGAACACTTACTATGCCTTATGTCAATCACTTTTGACTTACTGTGTAACAACTTGGGGGAACGTATAAGACGCACGTACTTCCACTTGAGAGGGCTCATAGGGCAGTACTAAAGGTAGCACACTCGACCATATATGTATCTAACAAAACAACTCTACAGTGAATGCGAGGTCCTTTCGGTGAGAAAGCATTTATACAACACTTAATTTTAAAACAAAACGCCTCCCGAAATAGATACAACTAACAAAAGACGTAAGCACAAAATATACAGTGAACCAAAAGTAAAAACTTCGTTTGCTCAAAAACATTTCGACTTCCTTGCTAAATAGCTGTATAACAATATTAATCAAACTCTAAAGTAAATCGGCACATGCAGAATGCAAATACAAACTAAAACAATACCTACTCGGTCATAATTATGACGAAACGGTGCCTCCATTTCGTCATAATTATGACCTACTAAACATCAAATTTTACACACACACACACACATTTTTATTATATTTTACTACGTCTGTGCACTTTAACTACGACTGCACAATAATAAGTATACCCACATCTAAATGCTGATCTAACAATAACCTAACAATATAATACATTTTTTATTAAACAACACTAGCTGCCTAACGCTGTCAGTCAAGCCAATAAGTAATATCTACAAAATTGACATGTAAACAAGAGCCTAAGCAGAGATCCATTGTGTCTAAATACAAGTTTAACTTAGTTAGAATAAAGAATCAAAGTATCGGACCGCTCACAATACATAATGCTACGTAGATACATTTTAAATTATGTAAGCTGCTAGGTATTCATTTAATAAAAAAAAACATACAGAAACAGCAAGAGGAAGAGAAATATCTTATAATACATATCTCATTAAGTTTATTATGTACCGTAATTTGTTAAGAAATAAATACATTTTTATTATTATTATTTTACAAAAGTATTTCATGAATCAATAAGCTCCCGAACCAGTGGAACTGTGTTTCAGAAGCCGGTGGCTTTTCCCATTTGTATTTTTGTGGTCCCTATTATGTCTGCCTGAAACGTTATACAAAACAAGACAATTTAACGTTATTGATTAATAATTATACAGTTTTATGTTTAATGTTGTATAAATATTTAGTAACAGATTGTGTCTATCGCAGGGCCAGCAGATACTACTGCAGAGAAATGCGAGTAACCCGCCAAATGCACAGAGACCAGTCAACGCGACACCCGTTGTTGTGTGAGTACATGTCCTACCATCACTACGAGTCACACTATTACTGTACGAAGTGCTTGGCCTTCATCTCTTCTGGTTTCAAGTTATGATAAGTGCAGTGTAAGAGAACTTCACCCGGAATCCTCAACTGTCTGAGGAACTGGCTATCTTACGTCTTTATGCCGGAACGATGATATACTATTGTTGTTATGGCGTCAGATTTAGGTATGGTGGTGGAAAACACACCAACGAAACCATGTACGATATTGTACCTGACACCGGTGGGCGAACCAATAGACCACGGGCGCTTGTAACATTACGAGAGTAGTTGTACTAACAGGTGTGGTCTAGAACAGGTGCTACCCCGAATTCCTCACCGTCGCTTTCTGACTAGAGATGACGAATATAACTATCAACCAATAAATTTAACTAATATTTAAAATCAACCATTATATTCAATAATCAGAATCAACATTATCGAATAAAAATATCATATCAACTTCAGCCTGAGTTAGAACTAACATAATTGAATGCATTGAAACTTTAACTTTAAAGTGCTACAAATAAGAAACATTTTTGTATGTTGCTGCTTGCCGAGTTTTCAACTATGTATTAGGTTGACTTCATTCAATTGTATGCGTTCGACTCCTCACTATAGAGATTAAATTTATCTGATTTGCTGTATATGATATTTTTGTTCAATACAAAGTGATGTGATATTTTAAACAAATACCCATAGTGCTACTATGATGGAGACGAATTAGCGGTTAATTTTATTTGATCAATAGAATAAAATATTCAACTGCATTAACATCAACCAATAACCAAATCGTATACTAAACAAATAATATTAACTGATATTTTCAACCAATAAAAATATCGATATATTTTTTTATCAATTAACAGTTAACTAATATTTAATTTTAACCATTATTGCTTCTTTAAGCTTCTAACCATCTTTATTTCTGACATAGAGTCAAAGTCAAATGTTTTTATTCAGTAAGATTTTTAGGATCACTTTGAAACGTCAAATCTACCGTCTGTTCGGAATCGTGACCTGCACACAAGGAGATAGGAAAGAACATCGGGCGAGTTTCTTTTTATGGTGCAATATATGGTACAATAGATTAAAATTATCTAATACTAAGCAATAGCACTTCCCCACAATATTATGCCATATGACATAATACTGTGAAAGTAACTGAAGTAAAGTAGTCTTGCTGTAGCAACGTCTGTGAGAAGACGTATCTTCTTTACAGCATATGCTGCAGAACTAAGTCTCTTCGCCAGTTTGTCTATGTGTGGGCCCCATTGAAGTTTATTATCTAAGGTTAATCCCAAAAATACAGTGGTTTTGACTAATTCTATGTTTTCCTTTACATTAGCTTCAACTTCAGTTACATTTGGTAAAATAAATCGAATACATTTGGTCTTTTTCTGATTGAGTACTAAGTTATTTACATTAAACCAGTTAACAATTTTTGAGATTGCATTGTTTACGTTGTCAATGTTAGTCATTTGTCGCTTCAATCTAAATAAAAGTGACGTTTCATCTGCAAACAGCACAATCTCATGGTCATCTTTAACTGTTTGGTAGATCATTAATATATATCAACAAGCCTCACAGCTCAGTTGGTAGTAGCTCTGCCTTCTGCGCTGTAGGTTGTGGGTTCGATTCCCACCCAGGACAAAACATTTATGTGATGAATATAGATGTTTGTTCTGTGTTTGGGTGTTGTATTGTATGATAAGTATGTATTTACAAAAAAAAAAGTATTTATGTATTCTATCCGTAATCTAGTTCCCATATTACAAGCTATGCTTAGTTTGGGACTAGATGGCGCTGTGTGAAATGAGTGTCCTGTAATATTTATTTATTTATAATAAGAAAGGCCCCAAAATTGAACCCTGCGGCACTCCCATGGTAACCAAAGACCCTGACGAACACTGGCCTTTCACGTCGAGTCGCTGTATGCGATCACATAAGTAAGACGTGAGTAAGTCTAGTCTAGTGCAGCCCTTGATTCCATAGTGGTATAATTTCATTATCAGAGCGAGTTAGCTACCTGCCCTTGCCTTGCAAGTACCTCCCGCCACAAGTGTCAGTGTTAATACCGATACCATCTTCTGGTAAGGGATTACCTCTTGCTCGCATGCATACATGGGATACGACGGAGAGGCCCTCGCCAGTGGCAATATTAAATAATTTATCGAAACATATCAATAGATCCTAAAAAATATTCTCACGGCATGATGGGAACGAATTTCAGAACATTTAATATCATTTCAGGAGCGCATCCATGTCGGCATCACCAAACGTTGGTATCACCAGACAATTACCAATTTTGGTGAGTATTTTATGATTTTCAAAGGGTTCTACTAATCACGTTTTAAAAACTAAAAAGAAAACCGACTTCAATGAAGTATATGATACAATTTCGTTTACCTGGATGTCGTATTTTTTCCAATTATTTTGATGACAGATGGACGGACAGACGGACAGACAAACAGACACGTGATCCGTGGGTCCGTTTTTTTCATACTTTTGAGGTAATATACCCATTACATAAAAAATGGTACCCACACTACTGAAATAGACTCACAAGTATGAAAAGCACACTTGAAGCGATTTGGGTATGTTTAGGGTGTCCAATCAATCTCAAAAGTAAGGAAAAATGGACCATACATTTTTTCCCATCCCGTGTTTTCCGTACTTTGAGATTGATTTATATTTGAGATTGATTGATATTATTTTTCCTCAGGTGTCTCTCTGTCTATCCGTCCATCTGTCATCAAAATAATTGAAAAAAATACGTCATCCAGAAATACTAAATTGTATCATATTCTTCATTGAAGTCGGTTTTCTTTTTAGTTTTTAAAATGTGATTATATTGTAATCACAACGAAAAAAAAACCGTATTTAAAGTATAAAACAAAACATCTGATCAAACCTATAAACTTTTCTACAATTAAATACAATGGCGTAATATGTGGTTTCAAATGATGATATTGGTACCCTTTGAGATCAATCTTTGAGCTCCTCGAATCTCTACAGCGTTCCACCAAATACTCTGTATATTTTATTAAAGTTGATCTAACTTGTGTTTCTAGCAAGCGCAGTTACAGCAAGGCGGCAACGTAAACAACGTGATCACCAACGTTGGCAGTATCGTGACCAACGTCGGTCACGTGGTGTCCAACGTCCCAAACGTCGGTCACGTGGTGTCCAACGTCCCAAACGTCGGTCACGTGGTGTCCAACGTCCCAAACGTCGGTCACGTGGTGACCAACGTCCCCAACGTCGGCCACGTGGTGTCCAACGTCCCCAACGTCGGTCACTTGGTGTCCAACGTCCCCAACGTCGGTCACTTGGTGTCCAACGTCCCCAACGTGGGTCACTTGGTGTCCAACGTCGGCGGCATGGTCACTAACGTTGGGAGCATTGTCACGAGCGTGGGAATGGTCGGCAACGTCGGCAATGTGGTTACAAGTATTGGAGGGGTCGTCGGGAATGTGATCGGGAACGTTGGTGGGGTAGTGGGGAACGTTGGCGGGGTAGTAGGGAACGTAGGTGGGGTTGTGGGGAATGTTGGTGGGGTAGGGGGGAATGTTGGTGGGGTAATGGGTAATGTTGGTGGGGTAGTGGGGACTGTTGGTGGGGTAGTGGGGACTGTTGGTGGGGTCGTGGGGAATGTGATAGGCGCGGTGACCCCGGAGACCATGAAGCAGCAACCTTCACCCAGCACGCCGAGGCTTTCTCCACAGGTTTGTTATTAAATCTAATTGCAATTGTAAATGCTTGATAATCAATTTGCTCTTGCTCTGCTCTTCTCTGCACAGAAAGTAATATTTCTAGAATTTATCGTTGCAAAAACAATTAGACAATAAAAGTTTCGTTGTCGTTTCAAAGTTTTGTAAAATACAAAATAAAAGGCAGTGAATGGGTTAAAAAAAGTAGTAGAATGTCTCATCAAAAAACTAACCGGCCCGAGTTTCTTGCCCTTGTGTTGATTCCTAACAGGTGGTAGATATTACGATTCAAGTGAACATAACATTTTTTAAATAATATTTAATATTTTTTTACCAAATGTTTACATATATTTTGTATATTCCAGGCGTCTACCAACCAGCTGCTTGCTCAGCAACTGACGAACCCCCCCCAGCCCCTCAACACCAACACACAGAAGATGCAGGGCACCATCATACACATACAACATCCACACATGGCCACTACCTCGCAGGTAAACGTCTACAAACCAGCTGCTTGCTCAGCAACTGACGAACCCCCCCCCCCCCCCAGCCCCTCTACACCAACACATAGAAGATGCAGGGCACCATCATACACATACAACATCCACACATGGCCACTACCTCGCAGGTAAACGTCTACAAACCAGCTGCTTGCTCAGCAACTGACGAACCCCCCCCCCCAGCCCCTCAACTCCAACACACAGAAGATGCAGGGCACCATCATACACATACAACATCCACACATGGCCACTACCTCGCAGGTAAACGTCTACCAACCAGCTGCTTGCTCAGCAACTGACGAACCCCCCCCAGCCCCTCAACAACACCAACACACAGAAGATGCAGGGCACCATCATACACATACAACATCCACACATGGCCACTACCTCGCAGGTAAACGTCTACAAACCAGCTGCTTGCTCAGCAACTGACGAACCCCCCCCCCCAGCCCCTCAACTCCAACACACAGAAGATGCAGGGCACCATCATACACATACAACATCCACACATGGCCACTACCTCGCAGGTAAACGTCTACCAACCAGCTGCTTGCTCAGCAACTGACGAACCCCCCCCAGCCCCTCAACAACACCAACACACAGAAGATGCAGGGCACCATCATACACATACAACATCCACACATGGCCACTACCTCGCTGGTAAACGTCTCAGCTGCTTGCTCAGCAACTGACGGATCTATTTTTTTTTTAAAGAATCATAACGAATGATACGGTCGCCTGGATGGATCGATAAACGAAAGTGACTCGAGATTGACGTCATTTGGTGGAGGCTTTCATTCAGCAGTGCACGAAAAAATATGACCAATGAACTCCGAAAAACATAAGCAGTGAAGTGCTTGTTTTAGGTACAAAATATCCAATACACAACGACGCCGACGCAACAGAAGAGCACAGCGAGCAAGCCGCGCACCAACCCGGCCATCAGCGCGCTCGTCACCAGTCTCATGAACTCCGCGCAGCAGTTCCAACACCAGCAAGGTTGCTCAACTTCTATTAACCCTCTTAGAAGGGGCGATCGAGGTCTAGTGGTCTAGTGGTTCACCCACCGGTGCCAGATCCAGAAGTCCCGGTTGGTCGTAGGACTTTGTTCAAGTCAGGCGGGCTAGCGACCACCATCTTAAGTCTGTCGCCATAACGACAATTATAATTGTGTTTACAGGTAAGATAGCCAGTTCCTCATACTGTTGAGGATTCTAGGTGAAGTGCGCTTTCACCTTCGGCATTTTTATAACTTTAAACAAGGTGAGATGAAGGCCAAGCGCTTCCCCGTCGTACAATAAAAAATTAAATAAAAGTAGGTGTATCCCACTTTTATTTAATGTGCCTGTCTATTAATTGTGCTCAATTGTGCTTTTGGGCGTTGTATTGTATGCGTATGACTAGCTGTAACAGTGCAGTTTCTTATAGCACGCCGTAAATACATGTTTTCCATATAAACTCGGATCTCTCCTGCCTGTCCCACAGAAAAACGGAATGAGATTTTTCATCACTGACATTAAATATTACCTTTCGAATGCAAAGTTTCTAGTTTGGGGCGGTAGCATCGCGGTTAAGACTATATAATAAGTCCCTAGCAGATGGACTTATTGACCCGCCCGTTTGTGTCATTAGATTCGACTAAGGGATTTTAGCAGTTTATGGACGATGCATCTCTGTTGAGTCAGTCAGTGGTAACGCAAACGGGATGCCGTAAGCTGTTCGAAGTTACGGTATCCTGGTTCTTACTTCAAAGCAACGGATTGGTTTCAGCGGCCGCGAGCGCGAACGCGGCTAAAGCGGTGGCGAGTACGGCGACCACCAACAACGCCACGATACTGAACCTCCTGAACAGCGCGCCGGCCGCCATGACGCACGCTGCCAACGACGGCAGGGAAAACAAGCTGCCGCGAGTGTCCATCGCCGGCACCAGGCTGGTCACCACCGCCTCGCACACGCTACCTACCTACACGCAGGTAACAACTGACAAGTTCGGCGACCGCCAACGACGGCAGGCAAAACAAGCTGCCGCGAGTGTCCATCGCCGGCACCAGGCTGGTCACCACCGCCTCGCACACGCTACCTACCTACACGCAGGTAACAACTGACAAGTTCGGCGACCGCCAACGACGGCAGGCAAAACAAGCTGCCGCGAGTGTCCATCGCCGGCACCAGGCTGGTCACAACCGCCTCGCACACGCTACCTACCTACACGCAGGTAACAACTGACAAGTTCGGCGACCGCCAACGACGGCAGGGAAAACAAGCTGCCGCGAGTGTCCATCGCCGGCACCAGGCTGGTCACCACCGCCTCGCACACGCTACCTACCTACATGCAGGTAACAACTGACCAGTTCGGCGACCGCCAACGACGGCAGGGAAAACAAGCTGCCGCGAGTGTCCATCGCCGGCACCAGGCTAGTCACCACCGCCTCGCACACGCTACTTACCTACACGCAGGTAACACCTGACAAGTTCGGCGACCGCCAACGACGGCAGGGAAAACAAGCTGCCGCGAGTGTCCATCGCCGGCACCAGGCTGGTCACCACCGCCTCGCACACGCTACCTACCTACACGCAGGTAACAACTGACAAGTTCGGCGACCGCCACCGACGGCAGGGAAAACAAGCTGCCGCGAGTGTCCATCGCCGGCACCAGGCTGGTCACCACCGCCTCGCACACGCTACCTACCTACACGCAGGTAACACCTGACAAGTTCGGCGACCGCCAACGACGGCAGGGAAAACAAGCTGCCGCGAGTGTCCATCGCTGGCACCAGGCTGGTCACCACCGCCTCGCACACGCTACCTACCTACACCTCCTGAACCTCCTGAATAGTAAAACGTTTTACGTGATTATGAATGTGGTGGTGACGGTTTCCAGGGCGTTACGAACGTGCAAGTGATGAGCGGGTTCCGTGACAGCGAACAGACCAACGTTTCTAGCAGTGAGAGCGCGCTGCTGGAGCGGCTGATGGCGGACGGGGGCGCCGCCTCTGTGACGCAAGCGCAGCCTGTGTGCCATGTGCAGGTATTGTGTAACACATTGTAACATGTGTATTGTGTCACTTTCTAAATTGCGTGCTCACCTATACGTTTTTGTTGATTGTAGGCAACAACGGTTTCAATGCAACAGGTGAATCGTCGATTATCATTTGTGTATCGTCTTTGTTCCACGTACGGAAATAATTGCATGGAAACAGTCCACAGAATAAAAATAAAATACCAACCTATATTGGTCTATACCAATATAGATACATGAATATGTACCATCCTAAAAATAAACGCGCCTGCACAGCGGTTATGTTCACATGCAAATATATGGTGTAGAGACACAATACACGTAAATACTTTGTCATTGGTTGTTCAGTCACCAGCCGAACGGACACGCACTGTCCGCACTTGGCGGCCGTGTAGTGGCACTTGTATCGATAATATATCTATAATACATATGGTAGTTCTTGTATGAATATCAAGCTTGGCTTGTCCGATCACATGGCACAATTAATAAAAATAGCAGTTAACAAAACCTGCACCTTAAAATACTGGTGTGATATAAAAAGGGACTTCAGTAAAGAAAATCTAAATAAGTTAGGAGAGTGTCTATCTTAGTTAAGATTCATAAATATCTACAACAGTAAAGATCCCAATGACACATTTAATCTCTTTCATGACGAATTCAAACTCTATTATAACCTATTTTTTCCAAAAATCAGTATTAAATGTAGCTTTAAAAAACACATAAATGATTCACTAAAGGAATAAAGAATTGCTGTAAACGAAAAAGAGAGTATTTGTGGGAATATCGTTTTAGTCGTAATTCCAGTGATAAAAATAGATTCAAAATATACAGCAAAATGCTAAAAAAAATTGACAAACTAACGCAAAAAGCTCAGAATGAACTGCTACAAACAAGATCAAAGCAACCTGGAACATCATCAAGCTAAATGAACAAAATTTTCCAAAGGAAACCATAAATGGAATTCGAGTGAAAGGAAGTTACGTACAATTTCCAGCTCAAATTTCAGAGGCATTTAACAATTATTATATTGACCTTATACGAGTAAAACCAAAAAATACGAACATACATAATTTAGAGAATAATCATAACAACAACTTGACATTAACTAATATACATAATAATTCACAATCCTTATTTATGACGCCAACTTTACCAATTGACATTCTAAAAGAATACCATGACTATGTCATGTGGTATGATGAAATGGTGACAAAACTGGTAAAATTTGTAGCATTTTTGATTAGTCCTGTACTAAGCCACTTGGTTAATCTAAGTATTGTAAATGGTATTTTCCCGACTATATTGAAAATTTCAATTATAAAACCTCTTTTCAAAAAAGGCGATAAAGAGTGCTTAACATGCTATAGGCCTGTAGTACTGATCCCAGTATTCTCAAAAATTTAAGAAAAAGTTATATATTTTAGTTTGTACAATTTCTTTGACATTAAAAAACTTTTCGCTAAAGAACAACATGGCTTCCGAAAAAACATAACTATACATATGGCAGTCTTTAATCTACTCTAGGAAAGTGGTAAAAGTAGATAAAATATTACCGGTGTCGGCTCTTTATATGGACATGACAAAGGCATTTGATTATGTTGATCATCATATACAACTATAAAATCTAGAAAAATATGGAGTAAAGGGCAATGCGAATAATCTTAATTTGATGAACAGACAACAAATGACCCATATAGATAACATAAATATGAATACACTTACACAACAAAATATCGCTTCAAAGCTACGAAATGTAAGATATGGAGTGCCGGAGGAGAGTGTATTAGGTCCACTTCTCTTTTTAATTTATATCAATGACCTACCTTCTGCTATTGCGCAAAAAAGGTGCATCAGAGCAATATTTAAATATAAGAATATAAGAAAGCAAGCCCCGCTTCCAAAATTTTAAAATATTGAAGTGGCAATGTACGTAAAGGTAATAATTTTAAATAAATAATTTTACGGCTACAAAATTACAAAGGAACATGCATAAAATTCGTGCCCTAGTAGAAATACAACATTAATTTCAAAGAGCGTTTACGGAATGGCTCCTAAGTTGTATAATAAATTACCGGTAGGTATAGAGTATGTGCTCTTTTATATATACTTCTTTTATCTTTATCTTTTTATCTTTTATATATACTCTTTTATAAATAGTGTGATCTTTTCTCTTTTAAAATCAAATTGTTTATTTTTTTAATCGACAAGGCATATTACTCACTCTAGGAATACCTTGATGATAGGGAAAGCTAGGAACGTACCTATTCATCTATAAAATTAGATGCATCTCTTTGCCCGACTGCTCCCTGATTAAAATATATGATTATGTAAATTGGGTGTTATTTAATTTGTTCTTCATTTAATTTAGATTTAATAAATTGTAATTATGCTATATTATTATTATTGTACGCCTGGAATGGGTAGAACACAGTGGACATTTTAATCATTATATTTTAAGTACTGTTAGTTTTGACCAGTTCATTAATTCCATATTTACTAGCTAGCGTTTACTCAGTAGGTCAATTATTATTTTTGTAGTTATGTGACTTTCGTATCTTCCTAGGGTCTAAGCTTAGCATCACTGCAAAGTCTACAAGGTCTTCAAGGTCTGCAAGGTCTGCAAAACGTGCAGGTTCAAATCCCGGGTCTGTCTGCGCCCATCTCGCTCTCTCTCAACGTGTCGGGTCCTTCGAGCGGGCTGCTCGTGTCTGTGCCGGCCACCACGGCGGGTCCCAGCCAGCCCTCCGTGTGCCTGCCTATCGGTGAGTGTGTGGGTTCACGTCCCGAGAGAGCACATCTCGCTCTCTCTCAACGTGTCGGGTCCTTCGAGCGGGCTGCTCGTGTCTGTGCCGGCCACCACGGAGGTTTTAAGTGTGAGTCGCACTAGCGCTTACGCTTCAGAACAAAATTTATTTTTTTAATTTTAAAAACCAACAGCTGATATATAATGTCACTAATAAACATAATATAAATAGATAGCCAATTACAGGTCTTCACAAATAGCAACAGATTAAAAATGTAAATACTAAATAATTTACGCGTACATTCAACACTGAGCTCAAAAAAACAAATAATAATATAAATGCTACAAAGACACACTAGCTACTTAGTATAATTAAAAATAAATTACGCACTAAAAAAGTTGAGGGATAGGCCTTTCCTTGGGGACACGCGTATGAAATAGATCAATGTCCAGCAACTTGCTAAATTCATTAACAGTCCTGCTCACCCGTACCATATACGAACTCTGCCTATAGTTCGTTGACGCTCCAGGCACACTTAGCGGAGGGTTGAACCTGAGTGATCTATGAGGAACATTAAAATGTACTTTGCCTAAATGGTCAGGATTTAATTATTAATATTTTTTAGCAAATACAGATAATCTGTGATAAAAATGAAATTGCTTACAGAGGTCTAGCTAGGTATTTAACAGAATAATATAGAATCTTAACTCAAAAACAAAGGTACCTCAAATTTCCCTTTAAATACTTTCAATGCGATCAATATATGTTGCATAGTTGGGGTTCTATACCTGAGATGCATATTTATTGATGAGACAATAATCCTCTAATCGACTAAGGTCACCCTGATGGGCAATCATGTCATGATCGGACGATATAACGGAGAATATTTTCATATCGTCAGCGAAGTATAGTAAATTGGATGACTTAAAACAGGAATTAATATCTCCCACATAAATTATAAATAAAAGAGGACCAAGTAAGGATCCTTGAGGAACTCCGATGGGTACAGGAACCTAACTAGATATGTAATTGTTAAGAGCCACGGCCTGGGATCCATTATCAATGTAAGACGAAAACCACCTTAGCAAATCACCACGTATTCCCGATCTGTTTAGCTTACCCAATAAAGTACTAGGATCTATCCTATCAGTTGCTTTGCTATAATCTGTATATATAACATCGACTTGCTGGCCGTTATCCTGTGACGTTGGAGGCTGGTAATTAAATATAAAAAAAACCAGAATGTCAATCACATTATTTATTGAGTTCGTGTTAAGCCCTGGTCACTGATTTTACGATGTTGCGTTCGAGAAAGGTGAAGTTAGGTACTCCCCTCGGATGGTCCAGGAATGTGAAGCCGATGGAGATTTCCTTGGATGCTGCAGTTGCCTTGCTCGGTGGGTAGTAGGTACCAGGTAGGTACGTGGATGCGGGTGAAATGCGCGCCACGTAGGTATGACACGAGCAGGTACCAGGCCTCGACCGTAACTACGGACCCCTGGAATTGGACATATAAGGGTGTCACAAAAGCGTCCAGGTTCCACTCCCTCTGATAGTCTCCATCACCGGAGCAAGCAAGACCCAAGCATGATGATGAAGGTGATGCCGGTGATGATGAGGAGAGTACGGATGGTGGTGTATTTTATATGACACTATCAGAGCGGAGTTTACAAAAAATAATGAAGTAGGTAGGTAGACAAAGCATGAAGTGAGAAGTGAATGATAGGTAGGTACGGCAGGTACCTAGGTATGAAGTACACTGTAGAAAATCTAGTAAACAGTAGATATATACTTTCTACAGTGCGTAGTAAGCATATTAAAAGCAGTAGGCTAAGAAGGAAGAGGAAATAACATAAAATGTACGCTATTGAAAAAACCGTTACAAAACTAAAGTATCTACCTACATTATTTGTGTGAAAAGAAATGTTCAACACTTACCGAATACGGGGTTTTACACTGAATTTAGTATTACTGAGGATTTACTATAAGAAATGTGAGCGAGTGTGTATGTTTAAAATACGTAAACCGGCAAATAATTGTAATAACTTGTGCAATATGACGTGCCCTCGCTTCCCGAGTATCTGTCCGCGACCGCGACTGCCGGCCTGCCCGCGGTAGGGGCGAGCGGCGGCGGCGCCGGTTCTAGAATCGAACGTAGTAGGCGAGACTAGGTACTTGGAAACCGAGTACTATCACCGAGCTACGTTACAATCCACATCATCAATTATGTAGTCATTCAGTAGTATAAGATTAGACACAGTAGATTTTCCTCATAGGAACCCATGTTGAGATAGACTAAATGTATTTTACATGCAACATGATTGTACACTATTCTTTCAAAAACTTTTGCGATTATGCAAATTTTTGATATAGGCCTTATTGATAATCTCCGTTTTAGACCCTTTTTAGTGGACAGGGGTATTAAATGCAGATTTCCAGACTTGGGAACTATATTACAAGAAAGTGATTCACTAAACAAAATTGCTGTAGGACAGGCGATTGTAGATACACATTGATAAGAAATTTAGAAGATATATTATCAGAACCAGCGCTTTAGACGTATCCAATTTTTTCAGCAAAACCCTAATTTCAATAGGGTAAACTTCAATATAACTTATATCAGCGGTTCCGGTTTATATTAGGAGTTGGTTGACCAATTATGGAAATATCATTATTCGAGGTAAATTATTTACGAGTACAACCGTAGCATTAAGAAACGTTGACTGAAAAAAAGTTGAGAACGCATTACAAATAGTTTCACCACTAGCAAAGGTACTTTTATTGTACATCATTGAGCTTAGCATAGAATGGTGTCCGTTATGGTAGCGTACACATAATCGAGTTCACGTTTGTGGTTATGAGCACAAATACTGCCCGAGCTATAACCAAGCGATTAACCAAGTCGCGCAATAGCTTATATGTAAACTCATCTGATTTATTACCATATTTTTTTTTAACTAACTATATTTTAATTTAACTAAGAACTTAAACTTTTCCTTAATCGTTTTTTTTTAAACTGTTTTTTACCATAAAGGTTACGAGTGATTGCGGGTACTTTTAGTTGGTAAATACTTTATGTGAAGATCAAAAACAAATTGATTGAATGAAGTTATGCAATCATCAATTGAACGAGAGGAAAACTTATCATTCCAATCAACATAACTAATTTAATTATTAATTGATTCAAAATCGCCTTTGTCAAATAAATAACGTGTACGCGGCGCATAGTCTAATACAGCGGTTTCGAGTGATTTGGCTTTTATTAATAGAACTGGGTGATGAGGATCTACTATTGGCGTCAGTGGGTCGAGGCACTCGGAATACGATAGCATTGATTAGGAAATATTAGATCAAGCATTCTGATAAGTTTATTAGTTGTTCCATTGAACTGACCAAAACTCAAAGTGCACATTTCATCAGTTAGAAATAATTTATTCGTACTACTCATATTCGTCAGACAAAAACTAGAAATATCCGAAGGTAACCAAACAATACTGCTCATATTAAAGTCACCGACGACAAGAAATGCATAGGTAGGGTTCATAACATGAATTAATTTTGTTTAAAAATTTGCGAGTTGTGAACTATATGATAAACCATTATTTTGTTCACAAAAGTAGATAACACATAGTTACAAATCCACCCATTTACGCGTGTTCGCTTGCTTTATGCGCACACATATTTATAAATTCATTGGGACTCAGGGTGAGTTTTTTTTCAGGGCCGCTGAGGCCAAGTCTGAAACCGTGAGAGTTATCGAAAAGTCATATTAGGAGTTACGTGCTCGATTAAAAAAAAATAAGTTCTGCATTAAAGAAAATATATTTATCTTTATAGTTTTTCTGGAAGAGTGAGATTAAAAAAAAAACAATTATTGCATTTTCGAATTCTTTGTTTGATAATTGAATAAATAAATGTATGATGTCATCCCCTCGTTGTACGTATCCGCTAATATGATTCGAGTACGGTCATGCATCATGTGTATTTGAATTCCAGCTCAGCTGATGGGAGGTGCGGGGGGGATGAAGGGCACCGTGAGGGGGGGAGGAGTGCAGGTGGTGCGCGCCCGACCCCCGCCGCGCCCCGCGCCCCCCCGCTCCCTGACGGACCCCGCCACCGGTGAGTGTACTACTAAGCTATGGTAGGGGGAGAGAGGGGAAGTTGTGTTAATATTTCTATGTACGAATTTAAAATTCAAATTTAAGTCTTTAGAATCCGAACAGAACCATCGGCTATTATTTACAGGAAACGCACAATTCATAACGCAAGCGCAGACGCAATCCTTGACCGCACAGCAAGTGAGACGGAAATCGAACGCGGACAGCTCATAGTGACTGCTACAGTTGCTATCAGACTACAGTGAGTTTGATAGTGAACTGTAAAGCCCCTATACAACTATAGTGAACCCCAAACTGCGTAGAAATATGTAATCTAGTGATATGATGGCGAACTGTGAATTTGATTGAATTTACGAACTCCTGCGAGACGTGATTCCGAACGATATTATGAATTATTTATAATTACTGTGAATGCATAGTATAATTTTAAACCGTACTCACGTTTATACCGAAATGCGTATTCGCGATTTAACCGCAATGTACCTGAAACAACGCATGTGTCGCTATCTCTTTCTTTCTTGATTATGTAGAAAAGAGAAGCTTGGCGTGAGTCTCGGCTAGATTTATTTATAAGTAGACTGAATTTCTGATGCAGCAAGCTAGGTTACTGCCATTTTCTTGTTTAAAAGCTGTCCTGTCTCTAATTGTGTACTTAGGTCCACTTGTCCATCAACATCAAGAAAATCCTTAACATTTTTGAGGTTAGAACTATTTGACATATCCTAGTGCTGCCGTTCCGCCATTTTGTTTTTTTGCTGTGACACGGATTACAGCCTAATCTTAAAATTATAGGACTTAGACGTAGATGTCCACGATGCATTCGAAACAACGACTATAAATATTTATATTGGTGATCCATAGTTTGGACTCATCATCAGACCAAAAATACAGATAACCGGTATTTTTTTTTATAATTTTACGAGGAGCGGCTTTGCCTACATATCAGTAACTTTGCCTGGCGAACTTCACAAACTTAAGGTCTCAAACCTTAAGGTCTCAGACCACCCTACAAAGTAGTTAAGTAGGTAACTGATTCGACATTAGATTCATTATACCGTGCTGGGTGGGGTCGCAACCAAATCCCCTTATGATGAAACGTTCACAATGAAATAAAAATAAGCAATGTTTCAAGAACAAATTCTGAAAATTGGAAGATGGATTTGTTGGTCTTAATTTACAGTCCGAATATCAGAATCATGATCAGATGGTTACATTTTGATTTTGAAACGAAGGATCACTCCGAAAATAGTCTGGTAGATGGAAACCCTATTAAAGTTATAATATGACTTCGATTTTTTTTTCAAATAATTATATTATTAATAAATTGATGACATAGCATGTATAAACTAGTAAAACACTTATAAGTTTCTTTCGAGTTAAGGGTTTAATCCATTCAAAATTATCATAAAAATAATAACTACTTATTAAATTTACTACTTATTTAGAAATATAATATTAGGTACATATTTATTTTGTTTGAAAACCTCAATGTTAATGTGCATTCTATGATTGATCTATGAGTGTTTTTTCAAATGTTCTAGCAATAATCTTTAAATCATTATGTTTGAAGTACAAGTGAACCTAGGTTATTTTCGTTCAAATAATGCAATGTCCTCATTAAATACAAAATGTGCTGTATGCTTTTATGACATTATGGTGTTACTTTTTTATATATGTAAAGCCATGTTTTACAAACGAATCGATTATACTATTATTTGAAGTATTATCGCGGTGGCGACGCCGACTAATGATGTTAAATTAGGTGCAATTATTGTTCACAAATAATAGTAACTATTGAATGTATTTTAAAATATTGCATACAAATATTTGGTTGCAATTGCAATAGTAATGGTCCCGATTACTTGCCTTCGAGCAATAACATAGCAATAACTGCAGTCCGTAGGTAAAGTAATATTAGTAATGTATGCTGATAAAAAGTTAAGGCAACGTTTTTTTTTTATAAACCGAAAATTAGTACTCTTTCACAATTATATTCTATATTAACGTAACTGAACTAACGTAGCCAGTAAATGCAGACGTTAATATATTACAAAGTCCTCGCTGTCCAAAATGTGTTTTTTTTTGTTATGGAGTCTAGACTCATCTTGGCCAGTATTTAGTATCTGGTTTATACTTTAGCTAAGTAGGTACGTATCACCAGATTTTGCGAATGTCCTTTTTTATATTGAACGACGCTTGGCCTTCATCTCACCTGATTTTAAAGTTATGATAAGGCCGAAGGTGGAGGCACACTTCGCCCGGAATCCTCAACGATCTGAGAAACTGGCTATCTTACCTCTAAATGCCGGAACACAACAATTTAAGAATTGTTGTTATGGCAACAGAACTAGGTAAGATCAGATGATATTTTCCAACGGCAAGTCTAAAACCCATATTTAGTATCGTGTTTTTCTGCCGGGCGTTGGTATAGAGTAATCGGGAACCAATAGTATGTAGTGTAGGTGTGATAGAATATTTGATGTTTTTGTGTTAATGAGATTACAGATTACCGAGTTCGGTTCTGCTCTTTGGGTTTAATCGTTTATTCATAAATAACATGAGTATCTTAATTGAAATAACTTATATATTATTATATATATCTTATATTATATAGGATAAATAGATAAGAGCTGCGTTGTATGAGCGGGTGAGTTCCCTCTGCACTAGTGTTGATTGTATGACAGCAAGGGGTCGTTGCTCATCCACACAATGTCATGCTCTTAACTCTATAATTGCATATACTTAGTACTCTTTGCTTTTAACATAACAATATTGCTGCAACAATATTGTTATGGCGAAGATATCGGTAGCTAGCCACGCGGACTTAAACAAAGTCATACAACCACCAAACCAAGCACAATATTGGACTGCTCTGGGGATCGAACCAGGGACCTCTGGATGGAACACTTGCTCCTCTAGACCACAGAAGCGATTAAATGTGGTTTGAAGCTACAATTAACAAACAACTGTCATTTGTTACCCCTGAGGTTCCATTAGCATAGATTAATATAACTCGTTGGGTGCGCTGATCTCACAGTCGCTCTAAGCTAACTCGCAATTGTGTTGACGCATCATGCTTAGTTAAACGGGAGGCATTGTTGGTCAATAGTTGTGTAATGTTATTTTAAAGTTATACTATTATTGCACGACGGGAAAGCGCTTGGCCTTCATCTCACCTGATTTCCAAGTTGCGATAAGTCTGAAGGTGGAAGCACACTTCACCCGGAATCATCTACAGTCTGAGGAACAGGCGTTCTTACCTCTACTGTTTTCCTATTAAATAACGTAGAAATACAAAGATATAGCGCGGTCTATGGCGTAATAATTTTAATATTAATACGCTAAGAAATGTTCTCGAACCCCTTTTAAAGAATGGTTAATGTCAATTACTACGCGACAATAGTCCCGCGATAGTAGTAGTACTACCAATTACTAGTTGTGCTCTACTTGATTTGACTGGCTCCTTCTTACGCCTTCCGTTTGACCAAGCCTTGAAATTTGTTTAGTCGTTATGTTTGTATGCATTAATTTATATTGTTAATCCATCAATCATGCACCTAGCAATTCTTTTTACTTTTAAGTCACAAAAATATTGATTTAGGTTTGAACGTTTCGATTAGAAAATGCATGACATGAACATTATTATATTCTAGGCACTAATAGGCCCCTTTAAAGGATATGAAAGTTTCAAAATCGAATCATAGTTACCACCCGAATGGACTTGTTTTATTATAAAATTAAACCAAATACGATATTAGTTGTTGATTAAGTGAATGTTGTTTGTTATAAAACTATTATTGGTTAATTTGAACGAAAACTGTGTAACGTTTGGAATCAGGTTTGTATCAACCTGTAGGTCTTGTCATTGATTACTGATTAATATCAAAGTCAGCAACATTACAGGCGTCATGAAGTTTTACAAATCGTGATTCTATTCGTAGACTGAACGTATTTACCACGTATCGTATTCGACATTGGTTCTGGAATCTCGACTATTGTAAATAATCATAAATGTAGAGAGTGTAGGTATGACAGATCGCTGAGTGGGCCCCGAAGTGTCGCCGATTCGAACGTACTTTGTCGAACGTAATTTCGAAATGTCAATGTCGAAAACATTGACATGAAACCTACGAATAAATGATAAGTCAGAAAATGTAGCGTTAAAAAAAGACCCCACAAAGGTCGTGTCCAAGTAAGCGGGCCTTAAAATTCGTGTCCAGAGCGTCATCATTAGGATATTTAAGTTGCTAGCGAGCACACGTCGCGAACGTTTTCGTTTTTATCATTGTGAACCAGCTGAGAATCATCATGCCAGCATGAGGTGCAGGAACCATACAGGAATCACTTTTCACTGGTAAATAGTAGCAAAATCATAGTTATATACAAAGATATATAATGTTAATGTTCAAATACGTTATCAAACCGAGATGGTCAGTACTATGCAAAAAGAAGTCAGTAAATTTTAAAAAATAATATCTATATATTTATATAAGTATATAAATAGTCAATGTGCAGTTAAAAAAAAATGGATCAGTAAATGGATAAAGAGTATCGGAATATACTAACTCTTGAAACCGTTGACCAAAACGGAAGTCCATTTTAAAAATATATCTATATATTTATATAAGTATATAAATAGTCAATGTGCAGTAAAAAAAATGGATCAGTAAATGGACAAAGAGTATAGGAATATACTAACTCTTGAAACCATTGACCAAAACGGAAGTCCAAAACTGTATTTCAAGTCAAAAAATGACTAGTATAGGCACAAATATTGAATTGAAATGTATTTTATCGTATACATTTTGCCAGGATCAGATTGAGTGTTTATTTGGAGTGATCCGCAACCACGGTCGTTGCAACAAAAACCCAAACGCCCAACAGTTTATGGGAATATACAAAAAATATTTACTGAACCTCGGCTCTTAATTCACAAGCAACAGCATACCATTGGAGGATATTCCAATACTCAATTGCTCTTCAGTAAAAATCACTGCTGTAGAAATAATACAGACAGCGACAGTTATGGAGTAACTGCAGCAGGTGTCTTTAAAACAGAAGAGGAGAATTGCGTGGTGTTATCAAACATGTTGGACGCTAGCCTTTAACTGCCAGAAACCGTGAAAATATTTAAATTGTAGGATATACGACCGTCTTTGTTATCAGGAAACTGCAAGCAAAACCGTGTACCTGGCTGGTGCTGAAGGCGCGAGCCCAAAAATTGATTTTTGAGGCAACAAGCGCAAGGGCACCACTTAGGTACGGACCTCGGCTTGGGCTGTTGCCATTTGGTGCGGGAGGATACCGAGGGTAACGCTTTGAGGCGGAAAGATTCATCGACTCCGCCGGAGGAGTCGGTGTATCCCATTCGTTAACTAGATAGTTAACGAATGTCACACAGAGAAAAATGGTTTTATTGTGGACACGATCCGATCCTCTTATTGCATAACATCGTCCACGCCGCTTTGACTCAGCTGTCATAGCAGACATTGCAGCACGCGCGTCATCCAATCTTTGTTTTCGTTCAGCAAGCGTGAACCAATCCCTGCTTACGTTCTGAATTTAAAACAATCACCAAGGATGTCTATTTGTGACTTTGCAAGTGATTCGTTTTTTGAACCATACGTCATTTTGGTTTGAAGTAGGGCAACTTTTTGGTTGGAATTTGTTCTGAATTAGACTTCCTGACTTATTATTTATTCGTAGTCTTAAACTACATTTTTACTGGAGAGCGAATCAAATGTACTCCGGGACAGTAAGAACTATGCCTACTGCACCGGCCTATATTACGACCGGAATATTTTCGACACAAAAGTAATTAAAGTATAAAGTATATTTTTATTATATTTGTATGATCGCGCTTCAGACGGATTCGTCAGGCAGAACGTTCAATGACCGACAGCAATTCCACGATCCGATGGTGGGCAGTACTTAATACAACATTGAACTCAAATACAAAATTGAACTCAATTCTAATATTTGTATTTTGAATAATAAAAAATATGGAACCTCACTCAGCGCTCATCCGATATTTAGACAAAAGCAGTTGTAACCAGAATCACGATTGTTCCAACCGCCTGGGAAATAGGCTTGACTAGTAGGTATGTTAAAACTAGGTATAGGATCCCACTATCTAGCCCGTAAAAATATATTTTTCTATATAACAAAAGCTATCTATTCTATGCCTTATGTAGCCGCAATAAGTAGAATGTGTTCAAATGTTATTCAAGTTAAGTGTTAATTGATTCTCTCTATCTTTAAGATGGCTTTCAACTGTTCACGTATAAAATGAAATTTAACTCGGCTTATTATGTATTATACAATTTGGAAGAGTTCGAATCCCATCCGGGACAAACATTTGTGTGATAAATATCGATGTTTGTTCTGTGTTTGCGTGTTATATTAAATCATTTGTATGTTTAAAAAAAGTATACAAGTATTATATCCGTAATTTAGTTCCCATATACTAAGCTATGCTTAGTTTGAGGGCAAATGGTACTGCGTAAAACATCGATTTGCCTCTACCTTTATCATTCAAACTGGTAAGGAAGGGAACTAGTTGCCTTCGTCTGCTTTTCCGCGCCAATACAATCTTAGAGTCTTCAAGTCCAGAGTGAACCGGGATTATTTTTAGCAAGCGTGCTCCATTTTAGGCCTCATCTTTACTTGTTTTTCAAGTGGGGTGGTAGTCAAACGTTTGGCTATCATCAATAAAAAAGTCCCATGTTTATTTATTGGCCATTATAAAAGATAATACGATACAAGATACATATTTTAAGAAAAACACTTTAATGGACGCCTGCCCCCTCAGCACGGGGCGCGGATAAAAATGTTTGTCCTCTGTTTTTATCCACCTTCGAGAGCATTTTGTCTCCCGATGGTGGATAAAAACAGAGGACAACATTTTTATCCCCTCCCCGTGCTGAGGGGGCTGATTTACTATATACCAAAACGCACAATAACTGCGACAAATGGGGTATAATAGAAATTTTAAGAACGGCCGCTGCTTCTGCCGATTTCAAACCTCCTTGGGATTACTCGGTTGTTCGGATACTGCTTCAAAGTAATATTACAGGGCATTCATTTCACTCAGCGCCACAAAAGCTTTCAATATGGGAAACAGGTTATGGATATTATACTTACATACTACTTTATAAGTCAAACAAATGTTTGTGCTGGATGTAAAGACTGTTGCGACGTTTTATGGTAATGTCCTTGTTGGGTGTAAAGAGGAAATGCTCGGTTTATGAAGTTTGTTGGTCTGTTTTAATCAATTTGTATCTAGTACCTATTGATGATCTTACGTTGACTTTATGACATGTAAATACTAAGGGAAATATATTGATTCAACGGGTTTGTTCCTACAGTCTATTGTATGCAGATGGCCATCGTAAATAAAGCAATAATTGATACAGTGTAAAGGCAGTGGACTTATGTTAAGGTGAATCGTGAGAGATTTTCTGACGTGCTATGTAACGGCGAATACAGTTAAACGCCAATTTTGTAGTAATATGACATTGTTGAATCGCACCCTGTATAATGAAACATGTGTGTGGGAGTATACATATATATTTAAATGAAATAAAATATATAACATAATATATGTATTTTTCCACAATTTAGACAAACCAAACGAATCATCTACAGCCTATGAAATAGACATAGATACATATAAAATAAACATCTTAAGGCAGTCGAATAAAAATATGTTTGACTGCTATCTATATCTCGCCATCTATGAATTAGTTGAAAACATCACACATCAGAAAGTCTTTCGTCGTGCGAGTTGTTGATCTCATCGTGTTTTAGCTCAAGTGTAAATGTTTTTATCGTAAATATAATTTTAAAGAAAATGTATATTTTACGAGTCAGTGATTGTATATATTTTGGTAAGAAGATTTTTATAGGTCACTCTTGAATGGTTGTAAATTAGGACATGCTACAAAGGTACACTTTTGTTTGTAAAAGCTGTAGGTAGGTATGTGTAGTTGTAAATAATACGAGATGTGATATGCATACTGACTTACTGTTTATATGTAGAATACCTAATAGTATACAAAAAATATATATAATGCGTTGTCATGATTTTTGTGTAAGTATAGTATAAATTATATTATAAATTAATTGAATATTATGTTGTTCAAATATACTTGCATCAAATAATTAAATAACTTTTACAAAACGTACGTTGTTTTTTTTCTAATACAAAACAAACGTATTTTTATGGTATTTTGTAATTATTTTATCGATTAACTTTTATTTTGCAACTAACATTTTTGGATGACAACGATAGTAAAATAGATTTGATCTTCTTATGACGAGACGTTCCTTTATTTTTTCCCTTTTTTTGATATGCTACACGATGCTATGGGACATTTTCATTTTTATTTTGTTGACTTTACTCCTTAAATCAATCAGAATTTAATTATTTACGCTACTTTATTGGAGTAAAGTCAATGTGTTTTTTTATTGTACGTCGGGGAAGTGTTTGACATTCATCTCACCTGATTTTAAGTTATGATAAGACCGGAGGTGGAAGCGCACTTCACCCGGAATCCTCAACAATCTGAGGAACTGGTTATCTTACCTTCAAATGCCGGAACACAACCATTTTAGAATTGTTGTTATGGCGACTACCACCAACTAATCCTTGCACAATATTGTACTCCCCCTTGGGATCGAACCCGGGACCTCTGGATCTGATACCGGATGGCAAACCACTACACCACAGAGGCGGTTAAAAATTGGGTTGTACAGGATTCTGGTGATGCCTGCTCAGGTTATCATACTTTTGTTATAAGTATCATTGACACGTGACATGGTTTCGTGACAATTTAGAATCGGTCAGACCTGTGAAAGCTTGTCATCTCTAGAAACTAGAAAAGAGGTGATGATCTTCAAACGGCTCAGCAGATATTCTTGAAACATGCTAAGAACACTCTCGATTAACCCCTTTCAAACGAACAAAATAATTGGTTCATCCATTCAGGAGGTAGGTATTATTAGCATTTACATCAAAGTAGGATGACATTATAGTAGGTTTTTTTTTGACACTTGGGTAGTTTTAGAGAAATAGGGGTGTTAAGTGAGACAAGAAGGAATCGCCTGTGTGGTCTAGTCAACCCACCGATTTCAGATCAAGAGGTCCCGAGTTCGATCCCCATGGGGAGTACGATATATTGTGCTTGGTTTGGTTGGTGGTAGGACTTTGTTGAAGTCCGCCTGGCTAGCTACCGCCATCTTACCTAATTCTGTCGCCATAATAATAATTCTAAAATTGTTGTATTTCGGCATTTAGAGGTAAGATAGCCAGTTCCTCGGTTTGTTGAGGATTCCGGGTGAAGTGCGCCTCCACCATCGGCCTTACCTCAACTTGTTACCAGGTGAGATGAAGGCCAAGTGCTTACCCGCCGTAAATAAAAAAAAAAAGGTTTTTGGCTTGTGGGGTGTTATTTGAAAGAGTATCAGCTGCACATTTATAAAACAAATATTTTACATATGAATAAGGGTGGTTTTTGTCACTAGAGAGTGCGTTAAGAGTTACCCTCTTAACTCACTCCTTAGTGACAAAATGCTTTGTATGTCTTGTAGGAAATACTGATGGGGTTGACTTCACAATTAACTTTCTTTTGATTTGCTGAAATCACCCCTATACATTAAAGGTTGTAAAAGGGGTAAATAAGAGTGAAGTCTTGAAAATGTGCTTAAACATGAAATATCATATAATATACCCCTATTTCATAATTATGATATTTCATGTTTTAGCACATTGATACTGCAGATAGTTTATTATATAATAAGAATTAGGAGTGGTTTTTAAGATTAAGGGTGCAAATAATGATCTTTCTTTTAAAGATAAGAGAAGGTATTCGAAATTTCCTTTAAAATGATTTATTTATCTATTTTTATTCACACAATATCGATAAAATCCGAGAATTGCTTTTGGGGTTTCATGCAAGGGTTTTGACTGCACATATTCCATATCAACAGTATGTACATTATTGTCCACCACAATGCGAAAAGAACTTTGTCTATAAAGTACTGCCATTATTACCACGCTAAGTAGACAGATTGGTGCTCACAGATAAAGTTTTGTTTATGCAAAGAAAGAAAGCTGCTGCCTTTTTGGTTGACTCTACGACATCCGTGGGGCTGGAGGGGTAGATATTTAAACCACGACTAATAAGGCAATATTTTTGAGAGCACTTTTAAAAACGACATCAACATTTGTTTCATGTTAGTAAGGATATTACCTACATTACGTTAGCAACAAGAGAGAGCCTCGAACAATCAGATGAATAAAGAGAGTTCAAGAAAAAAATACTTAAGAGATGAAACCTTTCTTAGGTGAGAAAGGTGTAATGAAAGCACACTTTTATCATTTGTTAATTACGTTCTAATTGAGAAATAATCTCCGTCAAAAACCAGACATCACGAGATCTCAGGTCGGGGCGAACTAATAGTTACAATAAATATGTTATGTAACTGAAAAAAAGTGTAATAATTGTGCAGTTGAAACTTTGAAAATATTGTGTGCTCTACAAGGTTAGGTATGATGTTGAATTCAGATGAAATGTCAAATTGTGATGTATTAAATTGGCCCTACTATGAATATCTGATCGAGCGAGACGTGCTCAATATAATTTCCGAATATAAACAGTTCTAATTCAATAAACCATCCATTTATCAAGTTAAATCACATTTGAATAATCATACAGCCAATGTAGCACCTCTTCCTAAGTCTGTCTCCAAGGACTTGCGTATTTCGGGAACTCATTTAGACGCTTCGTGCTCTTGAGCATGATGTTGTAATTACCATAAATATCACCTATCTGATTTCAAGGGAAAGGATTAGATAGACAGACAAAACATCAATTTTTATTTGGTTAAAAAAGTATGCCTTTTTATTTTTTCTCAAATAGACTTCATCTAAATTTTATAAGAACATTGGACACAATCGAAGCTTTTTACCAATAAATAAGTATAAATAATTTTATATTCACATAAATGACCTTATCTATACATACATTACATTTATTTTAATATCAGTCCTCTCAAAAGGTCCATTCTCTCCCTGCAAATAAAAATATAATATATACACGGCGATAGGGATTCGCGACTACCGTACATACATACATACATCAACAATAACTAACAATCAATAGAGACTATGTACATTACATTCACGCACGCATTCATCCGTCGTCGTCTACGCACATCGATTCATTCACACATTTGGCATCGGCGAGGGCGCACGTCACTAGCAGAGGTGGTCCCAGGCGAGCCACCAGGGGGCGCGGCAGGCCTCGCGCTTCCGGCGGCGGCGCTCGGCGCGGTCCGACCGTTTCTTGAGGAAGCGCACGTTGTATGGATCCTCGGCTAGCTCCGGGTAGCGTGCTACATCGTGCGCATACTCCCCTTCGTAGCCGCTGGCCGAGCCCACCTTCTGGATCTCGTCCAGCTCGGCGGCCGACCACTCCAGCGAGCCGCCCAGCCCCCCGCGCAGCGCCTCCCGCTCGCGATGCCACGCCTTCCTCACGGCGGCCGTGCGCGCGTGGTGCAGCAGCCGCGCGCGCTCCCGCTCCGCGCTCGTTCCGTACCGTAGGTTCACCACGCTCGTGCCCGTGTGTATCCTAACGTCCGCGAACGAGCGGCCGCCCTCCGCCGCCTCGTGGAACGTCACGTTCAGCTTGCCCTGCATCCGCTTCAGCTGCTGCTTGTCGTCGGCCGCGCGCCACGTCTCCTCCTTCACGAAGTGGAACACGTCCTGCTGGTCGCCGTGCACCACCAGCGAGAACGGCAGCATGTGCGACCGATTGAACACGGACGTGTAGACGTCGCGGTAGATGGCGTTCGCGGACGGCACCGCCGTCACCACGGCGCGGCCGCGTGCGTTGCGCGACACGAGGATGCCGCGCCCGAACGGGGGCTCCGAATCCGAGCCTATCTTCTTCGGTGCGAGGTTGAGGGCGTCCGTTTTCAAAGCGGACATGGTCGGTATGGAGAGGCTTCTGAAGTCCGCTATCCGTTTGTTGGACATGTGCGACAGGAAGCCGGACTCGATGGTGACCGAAGGGAGCAGCGACATCGCGGAGGGCATGCCGGGCCCGGCGTCGACCGGCGCGGAGCCCCACGCGGCGCGGCCCGCTGGCACGCCGGGCAGCACCGACCCTCCCGGCAGCTCGTCGGGATACAGCTGCGGCGCCAGGCTCTTCGTGTCGTAGCCGAGAAGTTTCAACCAGGACAAGTGATCTGTAAATACAAAAATATTTTATGTGAGTCGATCTTTATCGTTATCTACTTGGTTTTTAACTGTACCGTCGTCTGGAGACATAATTGTCTTAACATCCACACATTTCATTCATGATATTCTTCACCAAAAACATTGTTACCCAATGACATTGTAAATTATTTAATTATGGATGTTCGGTGTGTGTGGATGTGAGTGTAAAGACAATAATGTGTCTGATTGTACCTACCTATTAGTCAGGAACTTATTTGAAACAAAAAAAAACATAGCTACTTAATGATATTCACCTATGGGCTTCTTATTTTGCGGCACCACATTGATGGGATCGTTTCCATTGAATCTGTATAAGTGCAGTTGTGACGGAGTGGTGATTCTCTCAATCAGATTCTCCCACAGTGGAGACATCCATTGCCCTATCAGTGGATCGTAAACCTTTCCATTCGCCATGTGTACGAGTGACGTAACTTGGTCTAAGAGTCCCCCGCAGTAGTCCACAGGCAAGTAAAGGTAGGGGTTTGAATCGTAGACTATGTGACCGTACGGAGATCTCATGATTTCTCGAATGCCCTCTCCGTATTGGTTAAATACCATCACTGGTGTCCCGCATTGGTCAGATGCGATGTAATATTTGTGTCGTGCAACCTGAAAGCAGCAAGAAATCACTGATATTGTCATGTAAAATAAGGGACCTGACTGGAATCGTACAAAAGGAGAATAATGGTTTGTTTCTGATAAGAATAGAATAGAATAGAATAGTTTATTTCTGACTTATAAAATATTAACACGTAAAATAAATCAAAATCTTACTACTGGCTAAAATATGGAATGCGAACATAAGTGGTTTAACAACAGTAGTAAATCAAACATAGATTTGTTTGTTTTGTTTCTGATTGTATGTCATTCTGTACCTGTGTATAAATAAGGTGCCCTCTGTCGTCATATACCAACGTCATGAATCTGTTTTCTCGCGGCGAATAGATGTGGCTGACTTCATGAGGCTTTTCCTTATTAGTGTAGAAGAATTGGGTAACGTTTCCGAAGTTATCTTTTCTCGTTGAAAGTCTATAACAAATAGTAAAAGTTATAATTTTGCGTTTTCCAGAATCGAAGCAAGGTAACAAATCGTAACACGTTCTTTACCTGTCAAGGTGGTCGTAATAGTACCGGACATCAAATCTGCCTCTCTTCATAGCTCTGATTAGCAGTCCCTTCGAGTTGTATTGGAACTTCTCTTCGCGGGCATTTTGGGAGACTAAACCTCGACTGTCGTATCTATACTGTCCTTCTCCGAACTTTATAATGCGATCCATGTCGTTGTATTCCATAGGTATGGTGTTCCCGCGATAGGTAAGTGATAGCATGTTGCCATTTTCGTCGTATCTGAAGCCCCACGGCTCCTGTGCGTCCAGGCCTGTTAGCTGGCCGTCACAATCCCACGTATAGTTCTTCACATTCGTGTAAGTATTTACTCCGACGTTTCTGGTATGAGTGCGGGTTTGTAATATTCTGCCATGTTTGTCGTAATTGAACTCCATCCTAAAGACTTCCATTCGGTGAATGTTGACTGTCACTTCTTTTTCTAGGAATTGATCATTCAAAACACGCGAAAACATGGCGATGCCGTCGTAGACTGATGTCTCGTTCCATTTTTGTTTGGATACAGTGAACTGACCTAATAAATCTGGAGCCCCAGTTTTGCTATTGTAAACAATATGGTGAGGTATTAAGGTTTGACCACCGATTCGTCCTTGAACTGCAGTAATTCTGTAGTTACTGTCATACTCGTATATTATTTTGGCATTGCTTAGTCCAGTTTTAGCACCATAGTCGAGCTTCTCTTCGGCCAAAAGTCCGCCAACGTATGTTGACTCCCACCTGTAGTCTACATCTCGGTCAACATGCAATATTTCTGAAGGAAGTCCGTTGTTTTCTGCATAATGGATTTGCGTCTGACCATCGCCGTGAACAACTTCTGAAACTTTGTTGGTGGTAAAGTAGCGATACACTATCCTAGCACCGTCTCCAGGGAAAACTGTTTGCAGGAGTTCTCCTGTGTGAGAGTAGTGCTGTAGGTATTTCTTAGAAGATCCAGGTGGGCTGTATGTGACTCGTATAAATCCGATAGAAGGCTGCACACTGAACGAGTGGTTAGTTTTTGAAGGTAATATGACATGTGTAAGCCCGCCATCTTTATCATATTCGTATTTGAAGCTCCTTTGACTAGCCAGCGTGATTTTAGAAACGAAGTTTCCGTCATTATAGTAAATGAATTTCGTGCCATCTTGTGGACTTGTAATTTCGGAGAGCATACCGTGAGGGTCATAGCTATAGGTCTCTTCTGTAACGCCCCATTTCCATCCGTTCATTCTGTTGAATCTGTCGTATGATATATTAAGTGGGATCCCAGCACTATGAGGTTGGAATAATAAAGGTAATCCAGCTAGATCATAAGTGATGGTGAAAAGTGGGTTCCTTTCAGCGTTAAAAAATGATTCTTTACTCTTGCGCTGGTCGAACTCTATTATCAGAACTCTTGAATCGTTTACCCATATTTCTCGGTTCAAAGTCTGTTGTGGGTTTCTGACGTCACCGACCAGTGTGTAGAGTGAATACATGTTATTGACTAAAGCGTCACCAAATGTTGTTGTTTGGTGCGACCACATGTGAAGCATCTCCGCTTCGATAGGTAGCGCAGCTTCTAGAAGTGGATGCTTCGCAGCTGCGATACTTTCAAATTTACCAGACCAAGGTGTCTCAAGCATCAAGGTGTTGTTGGAATAAATTCGTCCTTCAGTGATTTGTTTGCCATTATTTATTGATATTTGTTTGAATGATTGTCCATGCAGAACGTATTCGCATTTCTTGGCAACACCCACTGGGATCGTACTGGATGGATTAGACACAGTGACCGCTAAACCATAGTTCCTTGCGAGTCCTGAAGTTATGTGTACTTGTTCTCCAGAAGGCATTATGATCCGCGTGACTCTGCCTAGTTCATCGTAGTTATAGATAACCGTATCGCCAGCCTGAAAAATCATAGGATTTGTTTTTGAGCTATCTAAATTTGATCAAATTATTTGCTTTAAGTAGATGATGTCACTATAATACTTACACCTGACCGACTGTTCAACAGTCCAGTTCCAGCATCATAATCGAATTCTATTTCCGTTGTTCCCTTTTCAGCGATCTTCGTGAGGTGTCCTATTCCAGATATCTTTAATTCCAACTTATGATCTTGTGTATTTTCAATGGAGCTTACGACATTACTGTAATCTCTGAGCAACTGGATTTTATTACCTGAAGCATCAGTTACGGTCGATAATTTACCAAAGCTTGTGTTCTTCGAGTAAAGGAATGAATATCTGGTTTTTCCAGATGTCAGGTCTTTCGTTGTGATATGTTGACCGTATCTATTGAATACGTAAATCTCTGATGTTGGAGGATACGGTATTCTGAATTCGCCGTTTTCGTCGTGTTGTGGTAAGTAATGTTTAAGGGCCAAAATGTGAAGAGATCCTGTAAAACAAAAAAAGTTAGTAACTGACGGATTTTATATTTCCGTTTCTAACAAAAAAAAATATAAACGAATAACGTTTACCTTGGTCAACAACATTTAAAACGCCATCAGGTGTGACTGCCAGAGCAGATATCGTTTGGAACTTTGCGTTAGATGATAACAACGTTTCAGTGCTGGTGGGTGGTTCGTCTCCCGCCATAACACTCAGGCGGCACGGACACCCAGCGCCCTCATCACGAGAATTAATCGGTACTGAAGTAGCAGAAATAGAAGAGTTGCATTCGCAGCTAAGCTCTTTCAAGTTTTCTTGGGGTTTTCCAGCGAAATGCATAATCTTGCCTGAAGGGTCAATCGATTTTATAGTATTAATCTTTTTAGAATCAGATTCTGCGACGTAAAGAATACCGCTTGGTGCAAAAGCTAGCGCTTGGATTGTACCCAAGCTCGAGTCTTCTCTGAATTCGGTGTTTGTTTTGTTAAGAGTTTTGGTGATTGGCTTCCCATCGCTTGTGAGGCGGCAGTGAGAAGGTTGGCCAGCTACGACTTTGATCTTCATGTCCACAGTAAGTTTTAGAATAATCCTGTCATCAATGAAGTACAGAGAGCCGTCAAGAGGAGACAAAGCTACTCCAGTCGGCCATTGGAGCTGAGCTTCGTAAGGAGCGATCGCCCCCCGGCAAGGAACGGGTGCCCAATGATTGTGATGTCCGTGATGGCCAACTAAGGTGTGAATGATTCCATTAGGGTCTACTGCCCTTATATTCGTTCCGTCAGCAATGTACATTGTTCTGTCTGATGCTATTGCAAGACCTGAAATGTAGTGTTAAGTTAACATCATCATCACCAAAAAAAATACCTACACTAACGCATACAGTTTAAATATATATTTTTACCTTTAGGATGGGCTAGCTTGGCCTTGATAGCAGGTCCTTCGTCACCGCAGTTAGAATCATCACCGGGCACACATCGGTCTCCACTGCCGACTACAGGTTCCGAGTTAAATGCCGGGTCACGAACTTTCTCCAGTGCTATCACTCTGCGGACTTGATGCCTCTCAGAATCGGAAATGTAGAGGTAACCATCGGCTGGTGATATGCAGATATAATACTGATATGCAACTTGTGTGGTCCTAAAATTATTGTTTAATATTAATCACCGCAAATAGAGTAAACTGAGTGATCATTATGTAAAATTGTAGAATGACAACTTACTCAAGTTGTAGCACAGTGATAACAACGCCTTCAGGAGTGATTCGACGGACAAGATTGAAGTCTCCAACGTATATGGATCCATCAGGTCCAGATGTTAATGCGGTTGGTGTGAGGAGTTGTGAGTCTGCTGCCTTTCCATTGCAATGATCTGGGCACTCCAGAGGCCTTTGCAGACCTGTACCCATTACCACCTACAACAAGTACAACAAAATATAATCTCTGTTTGATTGGAGTACCTACTGTAAAAGAGACATAACAAGTTTGTTTTTACCTGAACAGTCCTCGGATATTGTTTCAGATGAAGTAAAGCTCCATCACCTTTTTGAAGTATGCCTTCGTGGAAGTTGTAGTGATGATGGATATCCAAGCCCCAACCCCCGATATCGGAGATATCCACGTCGAATCCTGCCAATGTAGCGGTCTGTGTTTCCCAAACAATAGAAGAGCATGACGAGTATTCGTAGCCGATCGAGATCTTCGCCTGAGCTTGTCCGTAAACCTTTTGTTTGTAAACATTCCTCTTGTTCCAAGCGAACACGTGCGTTAGGTCTGGATCTGCTTCGTATGTGTGCGTGCTTAAAGAACCTTCTATTTCCACTCTCACGTGGACTCGTGCCAACGAAGCCGGGACAATCTTGCGCGTCAGTTGAATGTGTACGCAGGATAAATAACCAGCCGCTTGAGATGATCGGTAGGTCAGTTTTACTAACGAGCCCGGGATACTTATGGAATCGCTCACAATCTGGAAAGGTACAGACATAGTACTTGGGTGAAGTAGGCTTATTGTAAACAGGAACTCGAACTTCTCCGTTTTAACGGCCAAACCTTCTATTGCCTCGAGTTTGATTTCGAGGAAACGGATTTACTATTGATTTCAACATGAAATTTCGTAATATTTTTGACGGATGGAAATATGAAGTCGATATTTCATAAGATTACTGTTTGTTAATCTGCTTAGAAAAAGTCATCGAGAGGAAAATGTACACCTATGTACCTACATTGCGAATAAAAAGTAAACGTCACAAGAATATACCAATTTAAGGTTCTTATTGTAGATTTCATCATCATCATCGTGATTTCAACCGGTTTGTACCCAATACTGGGTAAAAGCCTCCTATATGGCACCACTATCCGGTCCTGCAACGTATATTATATAGAAGGATATTGTAATGTTACCTGTGCCTCGGGATAGATGACCGTCGTCGTAGTGGCCGATGAAGCGGCCGGGGCTGCCAGCGGGGGCACCGCCACCACCTCGGGACGCAGACGCTCGTGGTCGTGCACAGCGCACGGCGGGGACTCCACCTCCCACCACTGTGGGGTGGGCGCCCAGTCCAGTTGGGGTGGTGCCCTGGAAAATATACGTTTCAATTTTGAAGATTTTGAGATTCCAGATTATTACGGGCTCGTAAACCTGTCTGTACTTATGCTGATACTAGTTTTTGCCCGTGTACTTATACCACGGCCTATGTTAGGTAAATTATAGGTAGGGATATATTATATTATATTTTGTTTTTATTTTTCTTGAGCTCAGTGTTGAATGTACGCGTGGATTATCTATCTATTGCTATTAGTGAAGACCAATTGGCTATCTATTTATATTATGTTTATTAGAGACATTATATAACAGCTGGAGGGGTACTACGACCTCTTATAGCATTCTTGTTTTGATATTACTTTACTTTTGTCACTCTGTCTTAGTCTACATTAAGTGTAGAAAAATAAGACAAACGTAATGTAAGATCAAAACGAGAATGCTTTAAGACGTTGTGTTTAGGCCCCTGTAGGTTTTCCGTTATATTTGAGTAAATAAAGTAGCCTATGTAATTCCTCATGGCGCACCTAAACTCTTTGATTACCTATCAATTGGAGCGTAGTCATACTATATCCATGTCAAATTTCAATAAGATCTGTTCAGCCACAAATAGACAAACAGGGATTTTTTCTGTTTTCAAATTTATTTTGAAACGAAGTGCTTTTGAATGTATAATATTGGTGTGGATAGAATTATGCATAGTTTTTTTGACAGATTTCAGGGTTTCGTACCTCCGATGACAAACCGGAACCCTCGAAAGTCCTCTCTTGTCTGTCTGTCATATCCCATTTTCTCCGCAATTACCAGACGGAAACAGTTGGTCTTCTTTAATTTAAGAGTTTGACTCTTGTCGACACATTTGATGAATATTTCTCCATGTTGACCTTTCCAGGACAGCTCTTAAACCTCCTTATACTTTTGATATGTTGAAGCTTTTTATATATTTAACAAGCCTCATAGCTCAGTTGGTAGTGGCTCTGCCTTCTGCGCTGTAGGTTGTGGGTTCGATTCCCACCCAGGACAAACATTTGTGTGATGAAACTAGATGTTTGTTCTGTGTTTGGGTGTTGTATTGTATGATAAGTATGTATGTACAAAAAAAAAAAGTATTTAAGTATTCTATCCGTAATCTAGCTTCCATATTACAAGCTATGCTTAGTTTGGGGCTAGATGGCGTTGTGTAAAATTAATGTCCTGTAATATTTATTTATTTATTTATTTATATATAGCCAATACTTCTTCGCTTTGATGGGAAACTCCAGTGAGTGGACGGGTCGAAACCGGATTTAATACTTTTAGTTAGTAGTTTATAGTTTTGCCGACTTTAAGATTTTTTTTATTTATCCGATTTATACAAATTTTTTTGACAGATTTCAGGGTTTCGTACCTCCGATGACAAACCGGAACCCTCGAAAGTCCTCTCTTGTCTGTCTGTCATATCCCATTTTCTCCGCAATTACCAGACGGAAACAGTTGGTCTTCTTTAATTTAAGAGTTTGACTCTTGTCGACACATTTGATGAATATTTCTATTATATTATTATATTATATATGAATATTTACACATTCTTTGGTTGAGAAAATTCTAACACCATCAATTTCGGCTGTTCCAGGCAATATACTCCAAATTTCTTATCTTGACGAGGCTCGAAATGCTTGGCATAGTGCTTGCCCTAATACCGATCCCCCAAAACACCTTTCGGCACAACGGCAGTGGGACGGGCCTCTGTGCGAGTTGACACGGAATTATCTATTACATACGTGCTCAACCTCCACAGATCGTGCTCGTCTCTTAGCTGTTTCAAAATGGGAATCAGGTCTTTGGCTGCAAGCACATCCATCCTACAATACCGGTACACTTATGGATCCTGTAACTTTCCGTATTGCCACTTGTCTTCGGTTGGGTGCAAGATGCTGCGCCTCTCACCAGTGCCGGTGCGGTGCGGCCGTAGATCAATTTGGTTTTCACGGACTTTCGTGCGCAAGGTCTGCGGGCAGGATTTCGCGCCACGCTAGTCTTAATGACATTATCCGTCGAGCGTTTACCAGTGTCAATGTGCCAGCCGTTCTTGAACCGAATGGTCTGTTACGTGATGATGGTAAGCGGCCCGACGGTATGACTCTTGTCCCTTGGGAAATGGGTAGGCCTTTGGTGTGGGACGCTACCTGCGTCGACACCCTAGCGCCATCTCATCTGCCTGGGACATCAGTTAGGGCTGGTGCGGCGGCTGATTCGGCCGAGGATCACAAAAGGCGCAAATATAGTGGTCTCGACAGAGCTTACCTATTTGAGCCTTTTGGGGTGGAGACCTTGGGTCCGTGGGGAGCCGGTGCCCTCCGGGTTTTCAAAAATATTGCGGGGCTTTTGATTGAGGCGACACGTGACCCAAGGGCTGGCTCTTATTTAGGCCAGCGAATTAGCATAGCTATTCAGCGTGGCAATGCAGCCAGTGTCTTGGGCACGCTTCCGTCTGGTACTGGTCTGGAACAGTTGAGTTACCTATAGGCCGTTTGTAACGGTCCTTAGGTAATCTGACTGATTCCTTTGTACTTAGTTAGTTTAATTTATTGAATAAATGTAATATTTGTCAATAAAATTTATACAAATACTGGGATTTGAAAGTTAGAAGCTAGCCGACTTTTTTCGATATTCTATCAAATATTTTTTATATCTGTGGGTATCTATAAATAGGTCGGTCTCATAGAGAGCAAATACATAGCGTGTAATGTGGTCTGATTTTGAACCTTTTATGTATTAACGCTTGGCCTAGTGCTTGGTAAGATCAAACCGCGACCGATCGTCGTCCTTTCGTTTTTTTTGTCTGTTTAACCCAGCGAAGGTGTATGATAAGAGTAACATTAATATGATAACTTTTCATTGTAATGAAATAATAAAAGTAAAGGCACCTCATTCACGCTTTTACATTGATCAAAAACCATGGCTTCCATGAAATTGAGGTGTGAATGTACTGTACTTGTGGTGTTGTGGTTGTGTTATTGACTCGTCTGCAATCGGACATGACATCAGTAGGTGTAGCGTCATGGTTTATATCCGGTCTCCGAAAATACCCACGATAAGCCCAAGCTCCCAATTCGTCTTCGCTGAAACTCTCATGTTGTTCCTCTTTAGTTCAATATCTGTTTAATTCTCACTCCCAGTTATCTAAAGAAACACTTTGATTACCTACTCCTCAAGTTCCCTCTCGCCCCGATCGCCTGAAACTCTTGGTCTTTTATTTATTTTTTTATTTTGGACAATAATTTCACACAGCGCCATCTAGTTCCAAACTAAGCATAGCTTGTAATCTAGTAGATTACGGATAGAATACTTGAATACTTTTTTCTTTTTGTAAATACATACTTATCATACAATACAACACCCAACCACAGAACAAGCATCTATATTCATCACATAAATGTTTGTCCTGGGTGGGAATCGAACCCACAACCTACAGCGCAGAAGGCAGAGCTACTACCAACTGAGCCATGAGGCTTGTTGGTTGAGATCTTAAATTCCCTGTTCGCATAACTACAATGATTAGTTCTCTGTGAAGGCTGTACAGTTATACGAACGCATATGGAACGCGTTACCGCATTTAATTAGGCAGTCACCTCTTAACTACCACACTTACCTACATAGTGTCAATATCTAGCTGTGTTCAAATTCAAAGCTAGAGTTATTAAATTTGTACTTGAATGAACCTGTCTAAATAGAGGAGGCTATCACGCTTTGTATCTAGGTCAGGTTTCTGGTATACCATTAGTTTTAGATGCTTACCTCGGCGTAGGTACTTTGACAGACTCATCGCTGAGTTCCATCTGTACCGGAGGCAGAACCACGATCTGGTTCCAGGGCACGAAGACTGTCTTGCGGAAGGGCTTGAAGGGCGAGCGCTGGAACTGCAGGGTGATTGCGCCTCCTCCGTTCACCAGGACGTCGAACCTGAAAGGTGGAGAAGATGATGCTTCAGACGTGGTAAGTCATTATAAAATAACGAATACACTTAATTTGTGATAATATAACAGTTGCAAGTTTATCATAAACATATTATGAAACGCACACGCAGCATCATTTTATAAACAGCTGGTGGTACTAACACTTCCGATTCTAATTTGCTTTCAAGTGTAGGTACCTAATCCTGTTTTTCTTCTCGGATTCGCTAAACAGTTAAAGTTTATTTGGTCTGATGAAAATGTTTTTATCGCGTAACTATTCGTAATCTGGGTACTCTATTTCTCTAGTGAGTAAGTGTAGTAGAGTTCCTTGTCAAAGGACTCGTCTGGGGAAGTACTATCACCTATTCCGGCCGCCAAGCAGCATTGCTGTGTTTCGGTTTGTAGGAAATGGTTGCTGGTGAAATTAAGGGCACATCTTTATGCATCTTGTTGATGGGCGCAATGCAGTGCAGTGTAGGTCATGTTCTTTGTAGATATGACCTCCGCAGTAAGACTTTGTCACAGGCAAGAGTTGCACATAACTTTAAGATGGAGACGGAAAAAACAAGCGGGTAAAATAAAAACTTTGCTCCCGAAATCCCGTAAGAATTTCCTAAAATATTTTCTTAGAGCACCACTACAAAAGGAAGCTACCCCGAAAATATCAAATCTAAGGACCTCCAGTTTGGGCTGTACGTTGGCCAGTCTGTCAGTCAGTCAGCTCAACACGATTTAATATATTGAAATGTAATGTATTGTATAAACATAGGATAATTAAAACTTTTTTTGATATATTCTATAATATAAACGTGTATGAACATTGCTTGCCTACAGGCAAACGTAAAATAAAACCCAAATTCTTTACGAATACTATCGGATCTTCTGCATACTTAAATCGAAACCCTTATTTAACCTTATTATTTAAACTTATTATTTAACCATTAACCCAATTAAAAAATAGACTAAACCGATTCGTATATAAATGCGCTCTCCAGTATTTACGTTAACGTATTTACATCCGGGCAATTACCTCCCGACGCGCCACCACCGGGACTGAACAATATCCAAAGTGCAAGTACTGTAGTGGACTTTTCCACTGTCCTTCCACCTTGGAAGGAATATAAATGGCTTATTTGTGTAAATCGAGCCGGATAATTACCTATTCGGTGTAATTGTACGCCTGATGAAAATAACGAAAGCAACGTAAACGCGGAATTCACGGTTATCGATATTTAATTGATATTACGTGACATGTTAATTAATTACTCGATTAAAAATTCACGATGCGAATGGAAAATGCATTCAAAGCCTTGTGTTATTTGTCATTTTGGAGTGCTTTATGTCAAATCAAAAAATCCAGGGATGGAATGGCAAGGGACAAAACGTAAAACACCTCTTTTTTATACGATCTCGACCACATTGACAAAGAGTTGTACTACCAAGAAGAGAGACACTTTTACGAGTATATTTAGCACTAGCTTGATAAATTACATCAATAACACCGATGGTTAAGTTTTATCAAGGCGAAGTGGGATCGTGGTTGCGTAGGTGATGGAAGGCGAGAGCGGTGTATTGCCCTAAACGCGCGCAATTTCACTTTACCTTATTTATAAATGTATTTTTTGCTACAAAATAATACTCTTTTGCAATAAATATTGCCATAGTCGTCTAAAGTATTTATTATGGCACACATAGACGAAATTTTATTGAAAAATGTCACATAACTAGTCAATAAAATAAAACTGCTTTTTCCTTAGAAGTATCTCTCAAAAACTTTGCGATTTTATTGTATCAAGTCAAGCTTATTCAATCGTGTTTCAACTCCCATAACGTAATGATATAATCGTACAATAATCCTACACTATCAAATATTTAAATTCCATGTGTTTTTCTCTTTAAATTTATTTTCCGTACCTACAGTCAAAACGTGATTTTTGGGACTCACTTCGCCTTAAAGCTGAGATATTCTGAAGACATTCTCGTTTTTCTGTGACTAAGTGGGAGACAATTTTAATTATGATTCAATATGATCGTGAGAGAGTTAAAATTTGACGACGCGGGCAACGTAGCTCTATATTTTTCATATTTATGATACACTTGAAATATACCTACAATCCGAATTATAATTTTATAAATTACAAACAATGCTTTAGAATTATGTATTTTAGATATTGCAAGATGAGAAAGATCTGAAATAATTAATTATTTAGCTGTGGTATCCAGAATTACCGTTCGGCGTGGCCCTAGAGAGACATCGAATAGTGGGTACAATTTCGTTGATTATGATGAGTATCCAGAATTTGTGGATCTGCAAATTTTATTCTAAAAAAGGGTATCAAATAGCTCAACTAAATAAAAAAAAAACTAAGTAGGGAACTTCTATTATTTATTCTGTGCCCCAGATAGAAAATTTTCGATTTTTCGATTGATGAAAATAAATTAATCGGCAGTATATGTAGGATTACACAATTCAACAATCATTACTTTTCTGAACTGAAAATTCTTAAGCTACTTTCATATCCATGAGATGGCTTCATGTGTTAAGGTAATGACGAACTTTATACCCATCGTTTATTTAAGTAAACGCCATGAAAACACAATTTATTATCCATATTATCAAACCGTTCTAGTTGTAAACATATTCACGTAATTAATACTAACATTTTCGTAATATATTTTCATCACTTGTGTATGTCAAGTCTTATCAACTACACTGAATTGAGACTATATTTTTAACATAAGACAAGGTGATGATAGTATGTGTAAGAAACTAAATATTTTTGTGGTTCCTGTATGTGAAACAAAAATTATGATGAGCTGGTTATAGAAAGGGGAAGAATGCATATAGTCGAAATTCGACTGTATAAAATATACCTGTTTGAAAAATAGCTTTCTGCTCTTCTCCGTATATAATTTGACAGTGCCAAATAGCACACCGTGCTTTATTTATTTCTCAGCGTTAATTAATTAATCATTTTTCAAGAAATGTTCTTGAAAAAGAAACAACTTGTTCTTTTTTTCTTCACCTGGTGGTTCCTGTATGTGAAACGTATAATGTAGGTATGTAATTATAGGTTTGTATACGTCCCATCATTGTTACTCTAAAAACAACTCTCTAAATAAGCTAATTTATTTATGCAATATGAGTGGTACCATTTTTCGTTGGAAATGTTATTTCAAAGCGTGACCATCACGAACAATTCACGATAAATGCATTGTGAAATATCACAAAAAGTTTTAGTGATTTGTAAACAGAATATTGTTAGACGTGAACAAAGCGAATTAGCTAAATCTATATGAGCGTACCATACTTAATGTAGTATTACCAGAGATAAATCAAGCGATAGTGCGTGTAGATTTACAATCACAAAAAATAAATAAATTCAATTTACACGTGACCGCTTTTTGTGAGATTAGTCAGAGATGGTACCTATAGGCCCAAGACTGATACGGATAGGTACCGGTTTCGTTCCGCCAGCGAATAATTCGATTTCATACCCAACATGCGGGTAATCGATGACGACCGGGACCAAATATTAATGAACATTGCACGGTTATCATCTCAAATATTTATTTAAACGTTATAACATTATTGTTTAAATGTACTTGAATATATGCTACTAATGGAACTGTTAGAATGGAATCCGAGAGTCCTTAAAAAATGCACTTGTTAATCCGAGAACTTTAATTATTATAAACTTAACTGTCACAAAAGAAAATCAGAGCGAGATTCTGACTTTGATATGGTAACTGATTGACTGCATTGAAAAAGAGTGAACTGATAACCGCGTGGCTGAAGTCTTTATATAAACTTACGCGGAAGCGTGTTGGAGTAATTTGTTTGCAAAATTACATATATGATTTATTGACCGAGCAAGCGAAGCGACTCAGCTTCGAGATTGGCCAAAAATACTTATGTCCGCTGTCTGTCGTTTGGTTTATTCTCGCCTACAGGTAGCATTTTTCGTGTTTGCCAATTTTCATTTCCTTGATTTATTACAATTTTTGAGTCGGAAGCGATTTTTGATCGGGGGGGAATTAGGGGGGGAAAATTATTTTATTTTTAGTTATTTATCAACGGATTTCAATTAAATTTGAAAGAGGTGACTAAGAATTTAATTCCTCACAAGAGGTTGTGAAAAAAAAAACCAAGAACGGGGAGTGCAGGGGAAATGGGGAGATGTTTGCTGTAGAATTTAAATTTTAGATTTTTTTTCGCAAAATTTATACCTATAGACCAGGGTAGAAGCCTTTAAAAATAATGAAAAGTGAAAGAAAATTATAGTAGGATGAAACCCATTAGAAAAGGAGGGAATTATTATAAAAATGAAAGGAAACATAATTTACGGGCGATCTGAGGTCGGGAAGGGGATGGGGGTGAGTTTTTAAGGGTAAAAAACGGTTTTTCCCGATTTCCGTCAAAACTAAAAGTCCTATCGAAAAAAGTCAAATGGCAAAGTTGTAGATAATGAAAAGATCTAAAACTTTTCTATTGACACTTTTTTCACATAACCTCAAAATTTATGTGAAAAATTCAAAAAACCAAGTTTTTGGTTTTTTATTTTTATCTTTTACAAAAAATCTTTTTTCTTAACGAAATTTTATGAAAACTTACCTTTTTATGTCCCAAATACGCTGTAATTTATTTGATTAAAAATATTTATTTTTTCACCTTATTTTGAATTAATATCGAAAAAACACCCTAATTTTCAATCGAAAATTCACCCGTCAAAATATCAGCTTTTTTCAAAAAGTTGGTATGGTTTCTGTTCGTTGAAATCTCTACTTTTCGATGGTGAAAAAAAAAAATATGTTACTATGGTAAATCTTCTCAGAAAATGCAAAAATTCAAAAAAAACTTGAATTCGAAAAAATCCCTTTTAAAAAAAATTCCCGTCCCTTTTAATTAAATGACACTCGATATCGTTTTGAAAATGCTCTTTCAATTTATTTTTAATAGTTGTGTAGTCTGGAAGATCTCCTGAAAATCCCTCTTTTATTTCATTTACAGAAAATTGACATTCTGTTTCGTTGTCAACGATATAATTAATAAGATAATTAATAAAATTCTTAGTGTTTTCACATGCTGAGCGACCCCTTTTTCTTTCTGTTCTTTTGTTATAAAAATTAGCCATACAAGCAGTGTGATAATGCGCTTTTACTGCGACTAAATCAGGCACATTTTGCAAACGAGCTGAAATCTTTTTATCAAAATCATTTAATGTGTTCTGTTTTTGAATATACTGTAATATATTATCTCTTGTATCGTTGCTTTGAACACATGAAATTTTTTCTTTTGAGATATTACCGAAAAATCCACCACAGATAAAGCAATGAGATTCAAAATTTAATCCAAGAGCATCTTTAATTACTTCTTTTCCTTCCTTTGCTCTTTTTTGTCTTAAACTACAAAATGTAGCTATTGCGGTCTCGTCATTATATTGACTTTGACAACTTCGATGAATAAAAGCTGATGTTAAAGTCTCAAATTTTTTGTATTTATTGTCGATTCTTTTCTTGCTGGATACCACTAAACGATTCAAAGCTGCTTTTTTTATTGCATACACTTGCTTATCATCTGCCTTATTGCAAATGATACAAACAGATTCATCCATACTGATAATCTGAAAAGACAAAATCGAATTAATAATGTCTTCCCTATTTAATCGTGAATAAACTCTCATGAAAAAAAAAATATTAAAGAAATAAATGTCAAAATGTATGAATAATATATTATAAATCTATAAAAAATGTATCTGTATAAATGTATGTAAAAAATGTAACTTTCTCCAAATATTGTAGATGTCTTATTAAATATTAATTTAATTAACTTATTTGTTTCTTGATTATAGTAGTATATTTTTATTTGCAATTTTTTTGCTATCAACGTCACATGAAATCTAACGTTTTTCGAGTAATTAAAGTGTAAATTTTAATAAATAGCTCAAAATTATTTATAATAATTAAAAAAAAATTTTCGAATTCAAGTTTTTTTTGAATTTTTGCATTTTCTGAGAAGATTTACCATAGTAACATATATTTTTTTTTTCACCATCAAAAAGTAGAGATTTCAACGAACAGAAACCATACCAACTTTTTGAAAAAAACTGATATTTTGACGGGTGAATTTTCGATTGAAAATTAGGGTGTTTTTTCGATATTAATTCAAAATAAGGTGAAAAAATAAATATTTTTAATCAAATAAATTACAGCGTATTTGGGACATAAAAAGGTAAGTTTTCACAAAATTTCGTTAAGAAAAAAGATTTTTTGTAAAAGATAAAAATAAAAAACCAAAAACTTGGTTTTTTGAATTTTTCACATAAATTTTGAGGTTATGTGAAAAAAGTGTCAATAAAAAAGTTTTAGATCTTTTCATTATCTACAACTTTGCTATTTGACTTTTTTCGATAGGACTTTTAGTTTTGACGGAAATTGGGAAAAACCGTTTTTTACCCTTAAAAACTCACCCCCATCCCCTTCCCGACCTCAGATCGACCGTAAATTATTTTTCCTTTCATTTTTATAATAATTCCCTCCTTTTCTAATGGGTTTCATCCTACTATGATTTTTTTTGGTTTTAAAAATTATCAACCCTGGACTACTAGTCATCTCCGCCAAGACAAATCCGATAACACCAAGTTCGATCTCATCAAACCAAGGAAACGCGAGTAATCGCTAAAATATATACCCCTATTTGACTCAAAACTCTACGTAGGTAAACCTATGCTAGGTATTTTATTTTTCTGATTAAGTTGTGTAAAATAAATAATTATATATTCATTTAAGTCCTCTCCGCCTTTGCGAGACGAACTCGTAGACACCAGATTTGACCTCCTAGGACCAGGGTAACACGAGTAATCACTAAAGCTGATACCTCTATTTGCTCAAAAGTCTAAAAGGAAAAGTGAAAGAGGAAAGCATCGGTTATTGGTCTTGTTAGTCAGCTGATCTCGCTCTAAACTTATCCCATTAGTTATCTCATCCCGAGTTAGCTAAATAATGCATTTTAATAATTTTGCTTTGTCAAGTGATCCCGCTTTCAAAAAAAATTGCATGGGTATAAGGTAAAAAGTTGCATAGGTAAGGTATAAGGGTTCGCGAGGTCTAATGTTCTTACAGAACCACTAGTTTATATCAAAACGCACACGACTAATGGACCGTCATCCTATGTTAATTACACCATATGATGAACACACGTTTTTTGTAATTTTGTTTTGTTATTTGATCAAAAATCGGTAAACGCAATTTAAATTTTATATATATAACTTCTTTAGACCAAAAGTTTCTTACTCCAAAAGAAATGGTAGCTGCTCTTAAATTTGCTCCAGTTTAATAGATTTCGAGCCGTTAAATATAAAACAAACTTTATTTTAAGTCAAGTCCAAGAAGCTATTATAGGACAGCTGATTCTTTCATAATAATTGGGAGTGATGCAATGTCCCAAACAGATTTTGTAATAAATCGATAATTTGGTAGTTTATCATCCGAAGTATTATTACAACGTATTGTAAAATTGGATCAATAAGCATTTTATTACGATTAAGAAGATCTTAAAATCTTTAGCTGAACCGAACGCCAATTTGATGCACTTATATGCCTCACGTACCAAGTACCAAGTATGCCTCAAATAAATGATTTTTCTTTCTTACTATGGCAGCCATTTGAATTCCCTTTATGCCCACGACGGTTCACTTTCTTAAACAGAACTATAGTTACGAAGCTTATGTCGTTCACCAACATTTAACATTGAAATATAATTGCATACTAACCATCCGCCCTGCCTGGTGAGCGTGAATCCGAACCTCGCCTCACGGTCCACTGACACCCGAATCCCGATGATGCCCAGTCCTTGCGGGGAGACCACCTGCCCCCTCATCACGGAGACTCGGCTGCACAGACCAGCTCACGTCAGTTAACGCCACGGTTGGCAAAGTACAGCGCATTGGGCGATATTATTCACGTTTCCAACCAAATTGACAATAATTGGATGTTAATAGGCATATTATGTGCACCTGTTTGTACCTATGTTGAAATTTTCACAAGCGCGAGTTAATTTGCGATGATCTCATTTTGAAAATGGTTTTCACGGTTAGAGTGGCACAACTATTGAAGAGGCAACACCTCTTCAAGTTGTACCAAAAACTTTACTTAAGTTTATTAATAGAAACTTAGCTTAGGATCCAGGTCTGTTCGTTCACTTTTTTTTGAAGGTTTGATTAAATGTCTGAAAATTTGACATAAAAGCTGTTTACTTGCAACGGTTATTTATTAAGCAATAAAATTTTCTTCAGAGAGTAGTCCAGTAAAAAAAATCTGCTGATCTTTCATAAAATAACCCTAACGTTAAAATCAAACTTTGTGATCAGGTATTAGAGCATTTAGATGATGGGTTTGAGATCTATATGTATGTGTTGAATTATTATTATTTAAGTTCTAATTATCTCATAATTTGACATAAAAGGTACACAATTTTATAAATTGAAGAAGTTGAAAGTTTCGTGAAAATATCGCTCAGTGGCTCTTTAAATCACTTCGATTGAAGCCCGTGCTATGTCTATAAAACTGTAAGTGAAGAAATGATAATTAAATCGGAAAATAATTAAACAAGAAATATAATTTCTGCATTGCACATTCTCATTATCAGTTCCAGCTAAATTCTAGGACAGTTCCGTTTACATTTAGATTTTAAATATTGAAAACTTAAGCAAACATTTGAAAATAACTCATTATACGTAAAATGTAATCAAAAATGTGCCTGGAATGGTATGCATGTAACAGCTGCCACACAAACCATTAACAATATTTTTAAGAAAAGTGATTTTATATGAAACAACAAAATTGGTGCAAGGACGTACAAGCTATCAACAAAACAACATATAAAGATTTTAATGGGCTCAATTTTTATGTTATACGTACTTGATCCTGCGTTCTAAGAAAAGTAGGTAATCCCATAAATTATATTTTTATTTAAGAAATGACTTACTCGAACTCTATACTAAAACATATTTTGTTTTAGTAATAGGTATACTCGTAATATGAAATGTAAACATACAATCAGGGTATAGTTTCCACAAAAAATCTGAGCCACCATTACTAAGTAGAACTACTAGTATACAAAGACATTTTATTTATGGCAATGTTATCGTTGAAAGAAAAAAGGCACTTAGTCTGAAAAACAACATTTTATATCGAAAATGATTCTGCGCTGCTTGTCGACTGAAGACTCCGATATACCTAAAATAAAGTAGGTACCTATACACAAAGAATAATACACAATCATAATAATAATTACGAACAATTCAAACATCATTGCACCAATTTCAATAATTCAGTAATTTGTCAACAGTGAAGCAGTAGGTATGTAATGTACAATGTTGACAATTCTGGTAGTCTCGCTGTGAAACAGGAAAACATTGAAATAAGTTGTGTTGGTTAGTCACAAGGGTGAGGATCTAAACACATAAAGAGTTCGGGCGAAGGGTAGGGGGTTGGTTAACAGATGAAAGACGCAGACAAAGGGTAAGGAACACATAAAGGGGTAAGTTCATTTGAAGCTTATTTTGCGTGATCGCCAAAATGTTGCTCAATTAACATTGTAATTTACAATATCGCGCCTCGATTCGTCTTTTTACAAGCCCTGTACCTAACGTGTCTTATACGTTTTGCGTGAAAGCGTAAATGATTTTCCTAAGTTTATTCAGTACAACCAATTGTACGTTTCGAAACAAGTTCACTAATATACTAAGCACAGTAGACGAGACAAAACAAATAATAAAAGAATACGTTTGTGACTGCGGCAGATCACGTTCCGAACGAATTGAAACTAGCTCTGCCGCGGACTGTGCGCGTCATTTTAAGGGAATTGTGGTGATTGTCGCAGCCACACGAGAACATTCAAGACAAACATACAGATGTTACATACACATAAATAATGAAACGAATACACATAGGATCGAAACAAAAGAGAAAAAGCACAGTGGGTCCGATCGCATGCCGTGAAAGCTCACGACGGACGCCGGCATCACACACAAATGCAGGAGTCGCAACAAAAGGCAAGAGGTGAACAGATACTGAACACGAGGGGCGAGGGCGGGCTGACTGACACTTACCATGGTGTAAAGGAATTCCAGAACGCGCTAGGAGTGGCGGACACACGGCGGCACAGGGACACAGAAAGACAGGACAGATTACTACACAAATACCTACTTCCCTCAGTGCAACCCCACCCCGGCTTGCGACCTGGCTCTGTCGGTCGATTGCACTACTCTAATTTGGTTACTTTGCGTTTAACACTTGTTTCAAATGTTTTAATATGCAAAATGCAACTCCCCGACTAAGCGTTTGCATTAGAACACTGACCACACAGGTATATAAGTAATGAATCAATTTATGGAATCCGCGAATTCGTAGGTTGCACCAAAGATGGAATACGAATAGGTAATACAGAAACATGCTGGATGGCAAATGCGCGAAGGCTCCCGACTTACAACAGGTAATGTTCGAGATTACGAGTACAGGGTGGATGGAACAAATGCCGGAACGCAATATAACCACTCTAGACTTTGAACTTAAACAAAATATTAAAGCGGCTCGTGTTTCAATGCAAACAAACTTTTAGAGGCGTTTTTGCATATTAAGCGAGGTGGGTTGTCTACTTCTGTTTTTCAGTTTTGCTTTTGTCTTGTTTTTAAAATTAAACGTTGTATTAAACGTAGACGAAAAAAAAAACTGCTGGGATTTATAACGAACTCAGATCATGAAAGACTTTTTATTATTATGGTGGTAAGAAATCCGAATTTGACTCTATTGATTGAATGCTTTGTGAGAAAAGTATCGCGGTGTTGCACGTGCTGTCGTAATCGTAAGCATGTTTGTCTCTCATGATTCGAGTTACACTGATTACGTTCTTTGATAATAAGTAATCATTGAGAAGACAAACAAAACTGTTTGAAAGCTTTTGAGCGCTCTTGAGAATTTAGTTTTTACGCATTTTTTTTAGGTATTAGACATATACAGGTAGGGTTAGACACACACAAGGGATAACATTAGACAATACACAACACATCGGATCTGGTGTGAAAAATAATAAAAATACAAATAATGATCACAAAAAATGATAATTGGTTAATGAATAAACAATCATGCCAGGTTTGCAAACAATAACTCAGTAACTAATATACACTCGAGGAACAGAGGAAAATCAAAACACTTCCACCAGATGGTATAACCAAATCGTAATAATTGATGAACGTTTTTTTTCCAATTAAATTAAAAATAACCACACCAAATCCAGGGAGGGGTCGGGATGATGAGAAGGATGGGTCAGGGTGCTATTTCCTACTGACATAGTTACATGTTTATGAAATACATTTTCTTCTTACAGACAAACTTTACACAGTACTTCGATGATATCACGGTAGGTATCTAAAATCATTTTAAAGTGCAATTTTATTAACTTCAGGAACTGTGCTATTGGAGTAGTTCTAACTTGCTTGCAAAAGTCGATCCTCGTACGCTGTTTGAGTTTTATTTTTGTAATAAAAAGTCAGATCATGTGTCTTGTACAAGCAAGCAGTGTTTTGGTTTTAGTAAACATTGATCACCTTATTACTAAAGAGCACTTACCTCTCAGAATACTCGTCCATGTGTGCATAGCTTTGCACGGAGTTTTCTTCGATGAGGAATTTGGTGCGTTGGTAGAAGGAGGCGGTGACGGAGGGTGGCTGCTTCCGAAGTAACACCTCCACGGGGTCGTTGGAGGCTAGGCACATGATGTGCTCGGAGCACTCGGGCCGGCTACAGCATTCCGAGTCCGAGCAGTCGGTCATGCCATCTTCAAAATGGTAGCTCTTGTTAGCCAAAGTCTTAGGAATTTCATAGTTTACCGCCACCCGATTTTTTTTTATAAACAATCCGACTAGATATGCCGTAGTAAGCATGTGCGAGTAAAAAACTTATAAATCATATTTGATAAAAGTTGATTGCAGAAAAAATATGTTTATTTTATCTGAAGAACATTTATTATATGACTTTGTACTTAGATAAAAAATATAAAAAAAAAACTGTGGGATAAAAGTACAAACTAACCTTCATCATTGTCTTCGTTGTCGGTGCAAGAGAGTTCAAGCGCGATGGAGCAGTCTGTGCCGGCCCAGCCATCGGAGCAGGAGCAGCGATACACGCCGTCCTCCAGCAGGCACTGGCCATTTCGGGAACAAGCGGTTGGACATCCGGCTGAGAAAACAAATCAATACATAAATAATGCATCAATAATAAAGGCAGATTGGGACGCTGAGACCACCGGAAAGGAGTTGGTTCAGGCTTAGGAAAGAGTAAAAATTTTTTTTTTTTTTAACAGAATTGAGTAAAAATTTAAAATTTTTACTGGTCATATTCTTAGAGCGACCCTTTTACGCACATGTTTCCCTCGATACTTACGTATTGTGCAGTGTCTGCCGTTCCATCCTTGTGTGCAAACGCAAGTACCGTTCTTACACTGTCCATGGCTATGGCAGCGCTGGTCGCATGGTCTCTGGTCACACAAAGAGCCAGTCCATCCATCGTCACATCGGCAGACTCCCTCGGCACATACGCCATGTGGACCGCAATCCAACGAACAAACCACTGAAACATAATCAGAATAGAGTAAAATAAAAAACAAAACGACACATGAATGTATTTTTCTACGACGCCGTGTCTCCCTGATCTCATTAACTTCAAGGCTTTCGTACGAATACCTACGTGCCCCGATCCTTATCACTTGTGTATCACGACACAAGACAATGTAACATTAATTTGTTGGGAATGTTGAGCTTGACAAGTTGCTAGCTAGTGAGACTAAATATTCAAAATGAATATTAGTGTCAATGTTCCTCCTAGTATCTACTTATGTTTAATGGAATGGTCTCAAACAGAGATTTTATGACGCACCTTGAGAGCAATCGTCGCCGGTATAAAGCGGGTCACAAACACATCTGCCGGCATCCAGGTCATAGATTCCTCGCTGGGAGCACGCGGGCAGACAGCGTTGAACGCGTGCGTCACGCTCAGTGCACGCTACGCCGCGCCAGCCCGCTCGGCATACGCAACGTCCACGCAAACACGAACCGTGTCCTCCACAAGTCGGGTCCAGGCAATCCTCTGTTGGGTTTTCATTTAATCATAAGAATTTATTGATTGCATATTTATCTCGTAAACTGATAATCTCGGGCTCTGATAATAGCTCCATGCTTTTTGGTTTAATTACCTTCGTCACATTTCGATCCTTTCCACCCAGGCTTGCAGCTACAGTGACCGGCTATACATTGTCCTCTACCAGAGCAGTCGGTGGGTTCACAGTCATGCGCGGGAATGTCACATTCGTCACCTTTCCAACCTTCAGAACAGTGACATTTGCCTCCCGCATATTCACCGTGACCTGAACATAATACTGGGCAAACACCTGGAAAAATATAAATATATAGTAACGATTACATATCGTTCAAATTGTATGCATACCGAAGTGATCTTATGATTCTTACTTTTAGAGCAGTCGTGTCCTTCGTAACCGTCCATACATTCACATTTGCCTAAATAGCAGGATCCGTGGTTAGAGCAATCATCCGGACAAGAGTTAGTAACTCCTTCAGCCTCTGTGACGATCATTTCTACGCTGTGCGGTTGTAGTTCGTCATTGTACATCGAAATAAACCATCTTCCTGTGTCGAGGTATTGTAAGATACTGACGTTCACTCTCATATCAGTCGATCTTTTACTAATCGTGTGGTTCCATCTCTGAAATGGGCTTGTCGTGCTTAGCAACTCATTCCAGTCGACAAAGGTATTTTCGGAAGATTCCGGCCTGAGAGAGCTTCTTCGTTTTCTGAGCCTGTGATCTACGCGGCCACCTCGAATGAATTCGACAAAATCATATTGTGTAACGCTAGGAGCAACGTTTCGTCGGCCGTAAACCGCGAAATTGGCTCCCCATGGCACCGTAAAGTTCAGGCTCACATACGCCGGTTGTTTGTTTCTAAATTCTGAACTCCAAAATTGGTAGGCAGGAATGGTAGCGTGGTGCAACTCGTCGAATTCTCTGATTTCCATCGCGGGAGACCACGGTGGCGGCGCGGCTTGCTGTGCTTGTTGTGGAATAACTGCCGACTCTAGAGCCGCTTCAGCCGTCGTCGACCAACCTCCTAACGATGATGTTGATATTGATTCTAAAAATAAAGGAAACTAATTAGAAACTGCACATCGTAACCCAGTTTATAAAAATGATGTGTTCAGTTATACAGCTACGACTACGAACCGTCAGATGGTGATAGCGTTGATAAATCTCTGATTCCTTGTGCATGTGTTACCGCCTTCACATCTTGAACCAGTATGCAATTTGAATTGTCTATATTACTTTTAATTGACGATAAAGCTGGAACAAAGAAAAACTTATGTTGAGTAGGTACTTGCATTAAGTATAATATTAATAATCGAATTATGAAGCCAGTATTTATCTGATTCAATACGCAACAGTACTGTACTATCAAGCGTATATTGTGATAGTATTATAAAAAAAAAACTTTAAACTTAAGACTATACTTTATAAAATATTTAAAACGAATGTCTAGTTTAATAACGCAAACCTATGAACATTTTACTAAAATATAATTATGTCGTAAAGATGGAATCTCTCGTTCAATCTGGCTATCCAATTAAGTTTCCGTTAAGTTTGAGTGTTATCGAAGTCTCCATCGATAATGCCCAGTAGCCGAAGTGTAAACCTAATTCTATCCGAGTTCACACAGGCGTTCGCCGTCGAGAGCTGCGGATTACGAAACGAAACGAAACGACACAATGAGGTAATGTCGTTTGCTCTCGAGAACCTACCTATGTGGAAGGGCGGGATAGGTGGTAAGCGAAGTGACGTCCCGTCGGGTATTAATTAAGCGGAGCACGACTAGCCTGCATTTTGTGGCAGTGTGACGGAGCGATTGGTTCCGCTCCGCTCCCTGCCTACGAGCACGTAGGTGGCTCGGTGGCTCGGTGACACCCAACCGTTTCTTGTCCGAGAGAATGCCGTTGTCTCCTCATTATGCGACAGTTCTACCAATGGATCGATCACGGGCGCCGAGCTACGCAGCCTAATTGGATATTTCTTTACGGTCAGCGCTAGCACGGGCTCGAATTACAAGGTTTTTATCATTCATCTCTTTTTATGCTTTAACTATTCGAGCGTGAAATTAAATCTTCCAAAATGTTTCATAAAAGTATATGAGAACAGGCCAGTAAATGTATTAAAAAACCATTTTCACTATTTAATGTTCTTTCTTTTGCTATAGTAACATAATGTAAGAGTTGTTCGTATCATGCAATGCGATAATACGTCAAAACAATACCTACGTTAGAGAAAGTCCACGTGCCGCGCATTGGCTCACAAATTCAAAACAAATAAAAAATGCAAAGGAGCAAACAGACGTAGCTGTTATTGTAATGTAAAAGAGGATTTATTGTGTTCATTTATTAGTTTGGTAGGAACGCCACGAGCGGGGATTTGTGCGATGGGGATGCGAACTTTATTTGTTTCGAAGCGTGTGCCCAGAAGCTGTAATTTATTCCGCAGCGCACAGGATACACGGCTAATGTGACGCGCGACTTGCATCTACCCCGTATATCAATCCATATATCTGCTTAATTGACACTACACCATTTTACCCCCACTAATTAGGGTCGTAGTTCCCACTAATTTGTCGAAAGAAATGCTGGCAATTTGAAACGCGAATGACATTTGACAGTAATGTGTGGCTGTATTTTGAGAGCTTTACGAGCTTGCGAGTGCAGTATTCTGAATCCAGTCGGAGTTGATGCCCATAGCAGCTGTATACCATACCAACAGTCGGGTGCCTTGTTCTAAAAATATTAAGGCCTTAGAGAACAGAAACTCCATTAGTCTACTAAACTAAGCGGCAGTTATCTAGCAGCAATAAACAAACACTTAACGGGTCATTTCCTCCAATCATCGGTCTGAGATTTCTGGGTAATAAAATATCGAGTGCGGCGCGTGCGGCGTATTTCCATAATGTCTGTGGACAGTGCTGAATAAATATAGTGGGAGATGTCCCTCCCGGGCATGGCAATTATCTTATCTGAGCGTTCTCCAGCGTTCTGATCCCTTAGATTTTACGTTGAGATAAGGATCGCAGCTTATGGAGGGAAGCTAACAAGCTTTGCTTAAATTGCTGTGGATCATAAGGCTTGGAAAATCTACAAATCTTATATACCTAACAGTACCTATTCAATTTAAGAATAAAGGAAGAATTTTGTCGCATGGCTTAGTTTTTTTTATATTTTACGACTTTGAAGTGCCTGGCCTTCATCTCTACTAGTTTCAATCTGAACCACAAACTTAGATAAGTTTCATTCGATAAAAAAAGTACGTGAAACAAAACCTCTCTCTAAAACGTCTTGGAACAGTAGGTCTACGTATGCGCTTGTACCAGTGATCCTCGACACCCTGTGAAGAATAAAGCTGATGCCATTTGGCCGGCGTGAGAGTTGTACAATTTACATTAACTTTGCGAAGGGTAGATGTTCAATGACAATGACCTTTATCGGCTCAGCATCGATGAGTAAGTAGGTGATTTATATTCAGTGTGGAAGTGCATGCAGCTTAAGATTGGAGGGATGATGAAGATTTGTTTTATGCAAGTTTTATTCATAAGTTTTAAAACTTGCACGGAGAAAGTTTAAAAGTATTTCCATTTTCCCCTCTTGCTTTTATTACAGTAGATTGCACGCGTTTTTATCGATACATATTTCATTCAATTATCTACCGAGCAAGGTACAATGTTTTACACTTACGAATCACAGGTCATGTTTCACACATGTTCATTCTCATGAACGGTTAAATGAAATAACATTGAAAGCAAAATACGCGAAAACAATTTATTGGGACAAATGCATAACTGCAATGTTTGTCGGATAAACGTCCCCAGACGACGTAATTTCCGCACGAGAAAATGAAATATGACAATGTGGTGAATCGGCTCTTGGCGCTGATCCCCCGTATACGGACATAACTCTCCTAACTCTCCGGCAAGTAGGGTGCTGTGGAGATGAAGGTATTGTGCAGATGGACGATGTTTGCTATCTCAACTATTTTTCGAGTTAATGCAATTTATTGTAATACGATTCAGCAAAGATTGCATCGTGAGGGAGCAAAACTCGTTTGATGGAGTCCCGAGGGAGGCAGCCATTGCGCTCGGTATTAGTCACATGATAAATCTTCCTCTATTCGTGTAGATTCGTATATCTCCCCATCTCCTCCTGACCCGCCGGACTCCGATAACTGTTCTTGTTTCCATCACGTTATGATTTAAATTCCCGTGAGAGTATAGAAGCTGGGTCGTGTTTAACGCGCCGACAGGAACAAATGTATTTTATTCAAACCGATATCTAGGTACCTACCCAATTGAAAGTTGTTATCAATTTGACTTTTTTAAATGCTGGTAAGTTACAGGAAATCGTTTAGGATAATAATGTGAGAAGATGGTTTATCTGCTTTTATCTTTACAATATCACTGTTTGCTGCTTGATTTGTTATGTTTTCTTTATAAAAAGTTGGTAACCTTGAATGTTATAATTTTAATCGGGTAGTAATCATAACAATAGCCTATAGTTATGATTTGACAAACAGATGCATCATTGATCGCGTTGCATGCAGTGCTTCAGTCGCGCGAACATTGAACGCCGGTAGAGCTTCAATAAAACATTTGGGGTCCGCAATTTCAATTACATTAAAAAGTTGACGGTTCTGTTCGAGCCATTCATCCTGGCACGTAATGAAGGGTGCAACAGATGGTTCACATTTTTTCATTACTACTCAAAAACTACGCTACCAGGAGATTTATGTCGGATTAAACTACAGAACCGCTTTTTATTCGGAACATATCCGGAACGCCAGGAGGCGTGACCGATATTGTTTGGTTCTGAAATGCTTTCGTGACGCGTCTGTAATGCCCATTAATTCGTGAAACTGATACGTGGTTATAGGTAGCGTTTTATCGTTGATTATTCCTTATCCGATTGAAATCTTAATGTAGTAATTTAAAGTAAAATGTGTCGTTTGTAGAGATATCCCATTTTGAAGTGGACTCTTCGGCATGCATCGAGGTCGAACCTGAAATAAAGCGTGCTTCAGTAGTGAAGCAGCGTTGTAAACACTAATCTAAAAAAACCCAGCTAGCCCTAGCTTTATTGCTACTTGTGATTCATCGAGGAACATGAAATTTGTCTAAGGATGTATGTTAATACAACAACCCCGATAGACTCGCTGTGATTAGTGACCCCAATATCCTTAAAAGGCAGGTAAGTAGGTTTCCGTCAAAATATTTCAAACTAAGTTCAAGTTCAGCATAGCTTATAATTCAAAGTGAGTAGGTACCTATGTGTTCGATTTGTTTAAGCAAATTGTATAAACCGCTCAAAGAACTTTAAACTATCGATGGTCATTTACTCGCATAATGTGCACCGTACATTATTGAAGTAAAATTCACCGCAATACGTGACTACATATGGAGTGTAACCTGTACGCGACATGCGGTTCTTATCGGTTCCTATAATTTAACGGGCATCTAAATGCGCCGAGATCCGATGCGATAAGCCGCATCGAGTCGAGATGTCGAGACACCTAACTTTGCTGCATTCATTACGTCGCTGGAAGCATTCGATAGATTTATTTTACTGATATTTTACAGCTAACTTAAAATATTAGGGTTAGAAACCTACCTGTTTTGTTTTTATAAAAGTTGTAAGTTGCAGTGAAATTGCATTAGATTAGTAATGATTACGAAGACGTGGACCACTCAAACATCTAGTCAGGTGAGGAAAACATAGGCATCTCTTAGGTACCTACCTACTCAGTTTATAGCTTTGCGGTTACCGACAATGTTCCGCTTAGACTTCTAAACCTATCATTTGTTTTTTAATGAGCACTCTATCACTTAATATAGCATTAGGTATCTACTCTCTCAGAAAAATAAAAAAAAACCGAGTTCTGAATGTAAGTATATATTTTCTATAAAGTCTTCTTGTCCAAGTAGATAAGCCTCGGAAAACCACCCATAGTAAAAAGAAACGCGTTCAATTTGCAATTGGCGTGACCATTGCCTACTGACAAACCAGGTCTGTAGAGTTTTAAGGGAAATTAGTCTCATAACTTTCTTATTTAGTCACAACGTTATTTACAAAGGCCGAACTTAAACGCAACATATATACAGATTATCAAGTGTTTGCTATAACCCGAAACTCTACGAGTATAATAGAGGGTTCGCCAAGTTAAATTGAAACTGTTGTTTATCCAAGCGGGAATATGAAAATGAACATTGAAATCATTGTGAGTCCTACTTACACAATAGTTCCGTGGCAGTACCTACATATTATGTTCTCTAGCAGCAATAAGTTTTCATTTGAAGACTGAGTTTGTGCCAAACGGGTGTGCGATTTTAAGGAAACTGACTCCGTGTCCGAATGAACAACTTGGTGTACTGGTGTAGGTCGTGGTAGGTAGGGCGTGTGGTTCTCGATTCGGAGGGCCTGGTTTCAAATCTTGGGTGGGGCACATCTTGTTTATGTATTTTCCAAGTGAGATGATAATATTTCAGACTTGAATCACTTGAATTTCCGATGTAAAGTGATTCCGTGCTAAGGAGTGCCCTCCGTGAGGAGCTCGGTCCCGGGTACGGCATGTAGACGTCTGACACCAGGATTGTTACACAGCCCACACGAAGAAAGAAGTTGAAAATGACGGGAGTTTAAACATTGTCCTTTATCGGCAATATCCCCACTATAAATACTTTCTTATAACTTTTACTAATAAATCCACATTTAATTACAAAAAAATCACGATTTGTTGTTGATTTAATTATTATTATTTTATTTTTTGTTCAGTTAGGCGCAACAGAAACACTGAATATTTCAACTGACCAGGCCAGACAACAGGCTGACGGACGGACGTAACCCTAAAAAGGTGTCACAATTTGCGTACGAAGTTTTCATGTAGCCAGGCGCGCTGGAAATGTCCATAAAAAGTGTCATTTCCACAAATGGCCCAGATGTGATTTACGAGTGTCACTGCCATTTCAGTACATTAAGCCGTAGGTAGGTTATTAAAGAGGAATAAGCCGAAGTAATTTCCGGGCATTACAGCGAGTGAGCACTTCCAGTTCAAATGTTCACAACACATTGTTTCTGGGAACGTTGGAAGACTTGCGTGACGAGGAGAGTAGCTACCATGCTACTACTATCGGACTTTTACCCAATACCTATCTCACATACGAAGCTGAAAATACACTTCTTTTCATTTAGATTCTTTGATAAAGTTCTTTGCTACCAAACTGGGTACTTTAAAATTGGGACAAATACACCTGAACGTTTTAAAATCTATATGAAGTCAACGCTTGACCGACGTTTAGTTTTTTTTTACTGTATGAAATTTGTATAAAATCACTTATAACACTTTTAAATCCCTTGTGCGTTTGAGGAAAGTGTACAATTAATTATTCGAATGTACTTAATTAAAACGAACTTCGCTCTTAAGTAAAGACAACAGAAGTGCATTCCTGTCGATAAATAATTACATTGACTTCTTCCAATCTCTTGTACCTATAACTGTCAATAAAACTAGTACTAAATGTATAAAATTCGTAAGCTATATGCTGTTAAATGTCCCAGCTTCATAATAAAAAAATCACAGAAGTTGGAGCTCATAATGTATCCAATAATAGTGGATAGGAAACAAGTTCACCCAATAGATAATCCGACGTAATCTCAGCCCACTACAACTGCAGTAAAACGAAGATTTTATCATCTTGCACTATTGCATTGCAACGAGCCCTCGGTCCCACAAATCAGTCTACAACGCAATTGAATACTGCTATCAATTATAAACCGGCTGACGTATTCTTCGACGAATCACAATTTTAAAAGGTTTCAATAAAAAATGCTCAGTTAGAACCAGACATGCACAATGTAAGCAATTTCAAAAATATGTTTTGTTAATTGATAAAGAAATAAAAGCAGAGCAATAGTTTTAAGAGATTCATTATTTTCGGATATTGTAGACAAGAAGCGAAGCCCATTATGATAGGGCTCGTCCGGGGAAGTACTACCACCATACGTATTTCAGCCACCAAGCACCATTGCTGTGTTCCAGTTTGAAAGGTATGGTTGCCGGTGAAATTACAGGCACGTAAGGCTTAACACCTTTATGCCTCTGTTGATGGCCGCAATGACTGCATTCACTATAAGAATGAGGCTATGTTCTTTGTAGATGTTACCTACGTAGTGAGGCATTTTTGAAGGCAAGAAATGAACTTTAACAAGCCTCATAGCTCAGTTGGTAGTAAATCCTTCTTCTTTGCCTTCTGCGCAGTTGTGTAGGTTGTGCGTTCGATTCCCACCCAGGACAAACATTTGTGTAATGAATATAGATGTTTGTTCGGTTTTGGGTGTTGTTAAAATAATGTTATATATTACATATAATATATAATAAAAAAATAGCTGGCTATTTGGGCCTTGATGGCGCTGTGTGAAATCAACGTCCTGTAATATTAATTTATTAAACATCAGGTGGGCTACTTGCTTGTTCCGTCTCCTAGTTGTATAAAAAAAAACAAGAAGTGTCAAAAGTGTCTCCCTGGTTTAGTTGAATTGGATAATGATGTTGTTTTCGAGTTTTCCGCGTAGTACCCGCGAGGGCTTGGCCCAGGGTAAATGCACGAGTGGAAAGTAGGCCAGAGGTAGCGTTCTCGCTCCCGTGTCGACTTTGATGCTATTTTTGTGATAGCTTGTGTCTGCCGCCGCAGTTTTATCGCCACGACTCACTTGCGGTTGATTGCACCTTTACGAAATACTCTATTTCACGTTCGTGTTTATTTTGTTTTATTCGTCTGTGGCTACCCGTTGGCATCCATTCCATCCCAACCTTTGCTTAATACTATATATCTAATATATACGTACAATCTAGTTACATCTACATAGTGCTTTTGAGTGTATCCGAACATGAGCAATGAAAGTTAGTCATAATCTCCTTCGTTAGCGGAAAGCGCTTGTAAATTTAATTCAATAATAATGTATGTTGGCATTTCTTGCGTTAGAAAGTGTGCTGTTCCTAGAGTTGTCCTGGCTCTAAATAAACGTTAAATATGGCTTTATTATACGAACGAGATAGGATTAGTTATTTAACGTTAAATCAAGTCGGGATTTGCGATTTATACAGAATTGCGTATAAATGATGATGGGTCGTTGGCGGGTCCCAGGCTACGATCACGATCGCGTCAGATATATCCTCAGTGAAATAACCCTAGACGTGGTAGTGTAACGTAATTTATAACCGGGCGAGGCTCCGCGCTGCCTTTCGTAAGGCGCATCGTTTATATTTGTGTTATGTTTGTTTATTCATTTTATGGCCTCTCTGTAGATGCCGGTTGTGAGATCCAAACAAAGAATGATACAAGACTAATGGTCGATGTCTGTTTTCGTCAGAATGTCGATGTTTAAACGACTCATTTGCATGCACGCAGTAGATGTTTAAATTTATCACCTTTCGTAATTGAGTTTTGATGTGTTGATGGAAATATCTTTCTTTATGATTTGGCTGTAAAAGTCTACATTCATATAAATGTTTCGAGCCCATGTTGCTGGGGAAATAAAAATTCTTGGAGGTAGCTTGTGATGTTTACTGCCGCAATATGCCTATAAGATAAATGATTGGGTCATTACTATAGAAAATAGAGATATCAGATTTGGGGAACTATCGACAAAGGAAGTCTCGGAAGCCTTATGGAGCTTATATAAATCTGATTGTTGGTACTGTTGTACATTGGACCGAGCTCCCCGGAGGCGATTCTATCTGTCGTAGTTCGGGGGCTTCCCCTTTAAATGGAATCCAATCACAAAGACAACGACTACCCTTTAATTAGAGATAACTCCGCGGGCTGCGTGAATTCATTGCAACAAATCACTTTATGTTATCGATTCACTTGCTTTTCGTTTCGATTATTCCTCATCAGCTGGTCGAAAACCTAATCGATTACTATGAGAACGCATAATAGTCAGTCGCTGCGAGCGTATTCAACGTTTAAAGTGAAAGTAATTTCAAAGGCAAGTATACTAGTTGTTCCTCTCTGGCGCAACAATAAACTTTTGTCTCGACGAAGTTTACATCATGTTCGAAACATACCGCTCTGCCCGTTCACGTACGCTAATGGATTCCGAAAGAATAATGTTATGATATGAATATTTTAATCAGAATTCCAAACGAGTTCATAAAAATACTGTCCTAACGAATGCTCTAAGCCCCTGCTGTGATTTCACGAACAAAGAAATATCGGCGGTGTAACTTGTTCTTAAGAATTCAATAATCAATAGGACACCATTAGATAGGTAGGTATTGCTCGAACGTTGTTACTTTTCAATTACGAAACTTAGTTCCAAAGGGCACACGCTCTATAAGACGGCTTGTAGGTTCTTGTAAGTTATCAGTTGGCAAGTTTTTGATCAAACTTGATCAAGTAGGTACTTCAGTTTGAAAATTGCAACAAACTTTCCACTCCGTTGGATTAAGAAAATGCACAAGGATTTATCCTAATGAAAATAACAAAGTGATTTAGGTAACGAAGTTGTGTGATGGAGCTGTTTACTGGTGAACCCAGTGTGGGGTGTTCATAAAAGTTTTGCTTTTAATGAAATAAGTCAGCAGATCTCTGCTCAATATCTTAATAAACTTAAAACAAAAACTTATAAAAACATATAGAGTTGTTTGGATCGATGAACTTTCTTGCTTCAACTCTGAGACTAATTGGATAAAATATATTGACCGAGCTAAATACTAATAACTGACAAAACTGTGTTAGGACACAAATCAAAAGATTTAGACGTAATACTTTTTAAAGTTACGCGAGTGAAAATTGTACATACCTAATCAAATATATACCTAAATAAAACATTCTGTATAAATGAATTAAGACATATGGCAAACTTGCCTTAGCGTGAAAAAAAAGATGATAATATGCGGTTTGGGAAAAAAGTAACTTGGCCTGGCGGATAAACTTACCTATAAAATACGCTAGCATGGCCGCGAGTATGACACAGAGGCATATCATGGAGATAGCCAGGCACTTCCACGTGCAGCGGTGCTGACATCGCTTGTCAATGTGGAATCTAGAGGGCGAGTAGACTGGCACGGGGCTGGGCTGACTGGCACGGAGGGGGAACACTGGCATGACTAGAGGCTGGTTTGCGTGCTGGCAGTGCCCGCTGCCCAGGGTACCGCCCATTGGCATCTGGCCACCGCCCAATCTGGAAAAAAGAGAAAAAAATTAAATCACAGCGGAAATAATAACTAGATTTTAATCATATTGTTAGATTGTTAGCGCAGACATGCGGTAACAGAGTAACCGAAATGAATGAAACCCAACTTTTTTTTTCACTCCTTTGAGTAGTTACTATGCACAACAAGATATTATATTTTAGTTTTAATATTCTAGTAGTAAAAGTACTTGTTGTTTTGATCTTCGGTTTTATGACAAACAGCGTGAAAATATTGTGCCATTCAATATAATACAAAACTAGTCGTAAAAATAAAATTTACGAAGTAAGCTTATAAATAGATACCAGCCTCATCATTTGCGAACTTATATGGGACCTGATACTAAAATAATATTTAGAATTTGAGGTAAATGTCCGCAATATATTTTCATTGCCTATTTCATTTTATTTGATTGTCTGGGAAACTTATTGAAATAGTTCGTTTCCACAGGAATTCAAATAAGACGGGACTAGTCCATATCTTTGTCGAAAGCACTAAACGTAATCCCTACTTAAGCATAAACCTGAGATACATTCCTAACTTAAAACAGAAAATTTTACAAATAGGTAGATGATATCTATTTCACTCCGGCCGATCGTGAAAATAAAAACATGCATATTAAATAACAACATAAGGTTTGGTGAATACCACAATAATCGTTCCCAAATAGCCGTTGGGCCCATCTCCCAACCTGTCGTTCATGGTATCAGCGTTATTATACCCACCTGACAGCGAAATGAATCTGTGCTCGCGCCATATGGTGCGTCTTTTATTACAGCGGCCATAAAAGACAATCAGAACGTATCATTAACGGGGATTTCGACAAAAACCATCATCGGCGCGTTTAAACACGTCCGCCCAAATGTCATTAATCAATTATCCTAACTTCACTGTCACGACCAATATCAACCGAAGCTGAGAGCATATGGTGCAGCGCTCGGCCGCTCCCCAGCTGACGCCGATATAATGGCCAGCTAACATAAGGAAAAGCAAAAAAGAGGAGAAATAATTGAAGCAAGTTCAGGGAGACCGAATCGTGACTCCTTAAAGGGATTGTTTCAAGAGGCCGCTATAATTTTCTTTTGAATAGCGGCCGAGCAACGTGCGGTTCGGGGAAGGACAAATTCATTAAGACGTGTACAGAAATCTCAATGTCGGGGCATGCAGGCTCTTCTTATATGTGTTTTAAATAGTCCGACATAGTAGACATTCATAGTCAAGTTTATGCATTTCTGAGGTAACCTTTTAGAATAAAATAATATTTTGCTTGCCGAGATAGTTATCAAAAGTACTTATGCGGCCAACCCAACATTCTAATCGAACACATTACTGCCAATAGCCATCGCTCTTCCGATTACTTCAGTATTCGTAACGGTGTATTCAAAATTGATATTTTTAGACCCATCGCTGTAATGATGATGGATTTGATTGTTTGTAATCCGCGTCGGTTCCATTACCGGTCAAAGATGCGCTTTGACCGGTAATGGCGTTACCGCGCATTACCGAAATGAGCTGAACGTTAGCATTGTTTTTGTTCAGACACTTTGTGGTTTGGCTACCTACCTCTATGTTTGTTGCGCAATGCGTTGTTTCTTATTCAGAACGGAAGCAAACCATTTTACAAGCACGAAACTTGCGCTTTTGAATACGAAGAAAGCTAAGAAGAGCTGAGACAATTAACGCGGCCGATGACAGCGTTATAGGACAATGGTGCGATATTTCAGAAGGCGACGGACGGAGAGGTTTGACAGCCGCTCGTCGACTTAAGCTCTTAATGAATCACTAAATAATGAGATGAGGTGTTGCTGCGCGCGAACCGTGTCTAATTAACGAGAGCCTCGACGATTTTACACACCCGCGATCCCGGGACGACGCGTTCACACCATTATCTTAAAGTTGAGCATAGACGGTGCAGTCTCAACGGTATTGTCGTAAACGGCGAAAGGAATGACATGATAAAAACCCGGTCAGGTATGCGAAGCTTCGTTAGGCTCGTTGAGATCGCGGTTTTTATCTGTGCAATCGTGTGCAGCGGTCACTGCTAGCGAGCGACCTCTAACTCGGAAAGCAGTTGGAACAAAAAGAAGGCGGACTGGCAGGCACGGGCCGTGAGAACCGTACGAACGTCTCCGCCGCTCGCCTCGATCCGGACCGTCCATTTATCTCGCACGGTCGTGCGGGAATGGATCGGACAGAGATGTGCTTTTATTGCATCGCGCCCTTAAATATAGGTTTGTGGAACCACAATGCTTTTAGCCCTAAAATGATTGGACGGTCGGAAATATTAATGGCACGGAAAATGCGGGCGCTCGTGTAATAGACTTTTTGGAAATTATCGGTTTCAATACGAACAATAACTACTAGATTTCTAGATTAGATCAGCAAACATCAAAGCAGTATCAAAGATTACCGATCATTTCAGATCCAGAGGTCCCGGGTTCGATCCCCAAGGGGAGAAATGTTGTGCTTGGTTTGGTTGGTAATATTTGTTATAATAATTGTCGTGTTCCAGCATTTAGAGGTAAGATAGCCAGTTCCTCAGTTTGTTGAGGATTCCGGGTGAAGTGCGCCTCCACCTTCGGCCTTATCTCAACTTGTTACCAGGTGACATGAAAGCCAAGTGCTTTCCCGTCGTACAATAAAAAAAAGTATTTCCGTAAGTTGAGCTTAGCTACATTTATAAAATGCACAATTCAAGCCGGTGCGTTGGTAGGTAGCTAAGTAAAGTAACATAAATTCGAAACACCACAACCCTCATTTACTTGACTGGCTTCCTTTGGCCGGACAATCTTTATCAGTATTTATAAATAAGGGAAGTTATTAATGTGGTATGGAAGTTTACCGGTCTTAAAGTGCAAATAGTCTTACCTATAGATGTTTGACCTTCATACCTCAAGGGACGGTGCTTCTAGGATGAGAAACAGGTGAACTTACCGGTTTTTTACGCCTACAAGTACTATAGGTTAAAACATACCACGTATAAGTTATTACGGGGACTAGAAAACTTGATAAGTAATTGTTACGATGTTTGCATAATAGTTTGATCAGTTAGGTAACCTACTAATTTATTCAAGAATACTTGTATTTCAATTATTTGTCCATGATTTTGAATGTATTCTTTTCTGCTGCCATCAGAGCATCGGGATAGAGAAAGAATGTAGTTCGGTTTACAATTCAATTCGTTTTATTTTTTCTCGATATTAAAACGCCCCTTACACCGCGAGGGTCGAGCAACACTGATGTTATCGCTTTTGTTTTACATTTTGTTAAAAAACACTATTGTGTATTCTTTTCCTTACAGTTTGAACTAATTGCTTCGTAGACTGAACAATAAACAACATACACGATACGACGAGCCATCTGTAATGATATGTTTCATTTCGTATTGAAAGCAAAATATTATTGCCGGGTATAATTATAATGTATACATATGAATGGTCAATTGGTACTTAATTAGTAAACATTCACAATGCGGAACATTTATAACATTGTGTGGTTTGGAGGCTTAATCTAGGTAGGTATGTGTAAAATAAAAAAACAAAATGTAATAGCCAAGGACGATAAAGTCAGTTGTCTTCAAAGGCCTGTCGCTAAAGCGTCCTTCGGTAACCACCCTTCTTTTGCAAGTCACGGGTGTAAATTCAAGAAAGCTCCCCAATTTAAAAGAAACTCTGTAACAATAGCATCGCCCTGCTTTGCCAATTTCCTCCCCTAGCGAGCGCTTACTACAAAAGAAACGGAATAAAATTATCATCCACGCTTACCTATTATGTACCAGACATGAAAAGTAGCACTGTATTTACAATATTGTGTTAAATCGCTGCTGAGAGAATAGGTCGGTATAAAAAGTATTTGGAATAAATCACATCGAAAAGAAGAGGTTCATACATCTCCTGAGCCGCGGTAACGCCCGGAATCTGTCCTCTCAAATAGCTGCCTCATTCGACACCGATCACGCCCGCCGGATTAATTAAAAAACATTTGTCAAAATGGGTTTTTAAATGGGATTCCTCCTCCATATAATCTATCCGTATATTAATTACATGTTAAGGTAGTAAACTGAGTAATGTATGACATCCAATTATGTTTATACAATCGTTTATATCGCAGGTTCATAAATATAGATTGGTATCGTAATTGATTTCTGCGAGGCGAGCCCTCATTCTGGGTCTCATTAGGCGGAAAGCCGGGGCTACCTATGCCTAACATACTGTGGACGAGGTAGGCTATGCCGCACCCAGTCCCACTGGCCAATGATCCTACGATTTGAATGCAGTACGGATTCATTGAACTCGATCCTCGTATTAATAACTCGAAGCGTGCTGTTTGTTTTGCTCGTCTCGCGGCATGGTTAGGTAATGCTGAAGTTGATTCATGAATGGAGTGGTCGCGCTGGCAAGTACGCGCCCACCCGCATATATTTAGCGACATCATTTTCCGAGAAATACCCGTACATCACACGACGGAAGTGCCTACGTTTGCAGTTTACATGAAATGTCACAAACGAAGATATGTTACTAGTATTGTTGCAAACATAGCGGTACTAGCTTTAAGTTTACAACAGCCAGCGCTTCTTTGTGTTCGCTATTCAGCTCAGCTCAATTACTGAAAACTTGTTTCTCTATCAGAAAACAAGTAGCTAATAATACATCGCCTGCTCTGCAATGCATAATCACTATGAACCATCTTCCAACTTATAGTTGATGCAAAGTTATCGATCGGTAATAACAAGTAAGATAAATTTGTGCAGCGGAATCCGAGCTTGCCAAACGCGCTCCGGGCGACTGCCGGTTTATCGCGAGAATGAATGGAAGCGATATCGAATAAGCGGCCAATTACTGGGCAGCCGCTAGACCGCGAGGATCAGTAAATAATCGTGCTCACGCGCACGCTGATACTGATAAACAATTTCCCATTAGTTGGGCGATGCAGAGCAGCGGGGGGCACACCTCCGCCATATCCATACCCTAGGTAACGGAGCACCGTATACGCGATAGCCTTCTATTACAGACTTTGTCGTTTGAAGATATTATTATGGTAATACTCGACGAATGCAAATTAAGTACGGCAATAAATACACGGAGGAATAGCCCGGCTCGGGCAAAAACGGTAAGAGCAAAGCTAATAGGCCGTGATTCGAAACGGACACGACGCATATAAAGTAGGATTTAAGCGATTCTTGAGTCTTGAAATCTCTGCTTAAACGGCAATCGCTCGTAATGAAGGTATACATGAATTAAACAAGGGTAAGGGATATAGATAGACCGCTCTGTACAATCTAAAGAAAAGTGCTAAACTAGGCTCTGTGTATTCAGTGAGACGGAAAACCATTTTCGTAAGAGGCGACCCTTTGCGGGTGCTCGTATTTCAGTCGGGTTCAATATTATTTCGACAGTTGGAGGCACAAAGAGGCGGAAGGCCCGAACCGAAGCCGCCGCCGCCGCCGCCGCGGGCGTCTCTCGGCTACAATATTGTCCTCGCAACGCGCCGCTGCCTCAGGTTACATTGTAAATATTTTTCGGCTGTTGGTTGATTGAAAATTTTTATCGCATTTCACCCCATCTCTTTCGATAATGGATTGTGTTCGATTAAGCACACATAGGCGAAGTTCCGCCTTGAAGTAACTATAGACACGGCTCTGGTAACCTTAATAAGTTGCAGGAAAGTGTTCAAAGCACTACAACGGATGCAACTATAGCTTACCTAAAACTTTGCCTGGAACGTGATGAGGGCTGAGTTAAGTACACTACACAGGTAATGTTGTTGAATCAAGTTAAGTAGACAAAACGAGATGGAAACTTCTGGAGCATAGCCTCTATTTATTCAAGAAGTTTTAATATACCTATTATGCTTCTGTGAATTTTAAGGTCTTCTAAAACGTTTTACATTAGATTAAGAAAAGTTCAAGCCTGCCTTGTAATATCTCGTTTACCTGTCTGATGCTAGTATTATATTTTTGTTATTTCGTATGTTCCTAGTAAATGTATTCTTGTGTTTTATCAAGTGACCTTTTTTTTGGATTGACCCTCATGTAAACTATAGCGGTTCTAAAAATGTATTGAACTGTATTAGTAACATTGTTTGCAGTATCGTAGGTCGCTCAGTGCCAGTACCACCATTACCTATCTAATTAAATCCGAAGGTATATTTGCCATCAGGGCGGCGGCGGCGGCGGGTATCGTTCGTCGCCATTATTTATACAGAGGATACAAATGAGGATCCATTACGGCATTTCCTCGATCTGGGCCTAATGAAAGACAAATAACATTCACTTCAAAGCGATCGATAAGGACATTTGCGTTATCTTGATTTATAAGACTTTGATGGGGATTGCTTGGGAGATCTTGCGAAAGCTGTTATTCGTTACTTCATAGCGTTTTGTAGCTTAGGTAGGTAGGTACTGTCTGGTTGTCTATCTGACAAGAAAAGCACAGCTTATACTGGAAATCCTTCCATGTAGAATACATGCTCAGTTGGTTAGTTCCGTCTTCTGCGCGTTATGGGTTCGATTCCCACTCGGGACAAACATTTTTGTGATGAATTATAATTATATATTAACCTATGTTTTTCGTGTTTGCGTGTTATATTGTATGATAAATATTTACAAAGAACTATACAAGTATTTTATCCGTAATCTAGTTCCCATATAACAACCTCTTCTTAGTTTGGGGCTAAATTACCCCGTGTGAAATTAATACCCAGTATTTATTTATTGTTTAAGAACTAAGGATTATGAAAGAGTATGATTCTTCCGACCTTTTGTGAAATTTGGGCTCTTTAAAATCATTTTGGATATATTCAGGCGACGTGAATTATTTTCGGGCTCCGCTTTATTGTTGAGTTATTAATTATTTGACCCATAGGTAAGGTATCTACTTATATGTGTTTCTCATCAAAGTTATCAATACCAAAATTGCATTAAAAAAATGCGTTACCACAACAACGATGGGTTGATCAATATAAATGGCAGGGTTTGAGAATGAATTTACGGAATGATTAAGAGCGTGACTAATTTGTGGGTCGGCAATATCCAGCGACAGCCGCGTCAGCAAGCCAACCCCATTTTGAATTACACCCGATTGACATTTTTGCCTCATCTACATTTTTTTCCTATAACGATTTCATGAGCCATGAAATTTAATAAAGGACGACGACTATGTTAAGGGCGGTTGAAAGTCCGGCTTTTGGATTTGCGTCAACCTTCAAGAAGCTTTTTTATCAATAGTTAAATCCCACCAAAACTCACAATAGAGCTATAGGTTTTAACCGACTCTGTGGTCTAGTGGTTCGCCCAGCGATGTCAGATCCAGAGTTTCTGGGTTTGATCCCCAGAGGGAGTACAATATTGTGCATGGTTTGGTTGGTGGTAGGACTTTGTTTTAAGTCCGCCTGGAAGCTGGAGCGTTCAACCACCATCTTACCTAAGTCTGTCGCAATAACAACAATTCTTAAATTGTGGTGTTCCGACGTTTTAGAGGTATGTTGCCAGTTCCTCAAATTGTTGAGTATTCCGGGCGAAGTGCGGTTCCACCTTCAGCCTAATTAAAATTTGAAAATTCAGATGAGATGAAGATATAATGTAGTACAATAGTTTAACCACAACAATAGTTTACACACACACAACAGTTTAGTAACACTACAATAGTTTATCCTGTAGTACAATAGTTTAACCACCTCTGTGGTGTAGTGGTTCTTCCACCAGTATCAGATCAGGTTCAATCCCCAGGGTAGTAGTACAATTTGTGCTCGGTTTGGTTATTGAAAGGGCTTGCTTAAAGTCCGCCTGACCACCAATCTTATCTGAGTAATTATTGTTTTCCGGCACAGATAATAAAATGGTTCCGGTATTTATAGCCTAATAGCCTATATTCTATGTCGGCTTTGAGATGGAAGCTTTGCGTTTCTCCGTCGTAGAAAAAAGTGATGTTTTAATGTTAAAGACTTCATTGACCTCGCAAGCTTCGAAGCAGGCCCTCGGTGTGAGCTACGGCACCGGGACACCAACCTCAACGCGATGCGAGCTTGTGGTGTAAAGAAGATTATTTTACCAATTTTCCGACTCAATTACCCACGCATTTATCCGGCTTCAATCCGCCCTATACATGTAATATTTTATCAATTGGGTACGGTTGGTTTCGATTTCAGGATTACGTAGTCATTCGAGCTGCCGCAATTTCTCGCTTACGATTTGATAATTCAAAACTTCGAGCTCACAAGGACATGCTACAACTTTTGTAATGGCGATGGCAAATCTCCAAGTGTACGAGCTCTAGGGATTTTCTCTAATGAATTTACCCGTTGGCTCCTGTTTATTGAGTTAAGCATTTGAATGCGGGAGCTTCATGTTGCCATGTCACGTTACCTACCTATGGAGTTAAAGTCTTCGAAGAGTTTGACAGTTTTACGTATGTGTGGGCGATACTAGTGATAGCACAGCTTGTATCATAAAATTTTTTGAGGTTCCGTAACCAAAGGGTGCCAACGGGAACCTATTATAGAAGCGTCTGTCCGAACGTCCGTCCATCTGTCTGTAGCGGGCTGTATCGTATGAACCGTCATGGTAATAGGTAGAGAGTTGAAATTTTCAAAAAGTGTGTATTTATATTGCCGCTAAGTATACAAAAATGATAAAAACATATTCAGCATAAAAATGAAATTTGATCATATACATATTAAGATATTTTAAGATTAAATGATCCCTTGAACATGATTTTTTAAATGTGGGTCTAAACCGTCTTTGTGCGTACCTATATAAATAATACCTAATGACCGTCGACGATAACGATTAAATTGGCTCAGGGGCCTAACCACAACGTCTCAGAGCATTCTCGTCTTGATGTAACATTACTTTTGTCTCGTTTTTCCTACACTGGATAGATAGTGGAGTAAAGTAAAATCAAAATAAGAAAGCTATAAGAGGTCGTGGTACTCCCCCTGGTCACTATTTGAAGCTTTGATTGGAGGAAGCCTTTGTACAGCAGTGGATGTAGGTTTCAAAATGATCCTAAAGATCTTAATTAATAAACGCGTTTTGACTTTGACTATGACTTTGAAGTAGATAAATCATAGTAGATACAAATATGTCATAAAAGCAGATTAATCGGTAGATAAAATATGATGAAAAATATATTGGATAGGTTAGGTACGGTGGTGGTGCATATTCGATTTTCTCTGTTTCGAGCGCAAACCTTTGTGCTGCAAGTCCCATAAATGCAGTTTAGATAGCAGTCTGAAATACGGCTTTACATTTGAAGCCTGTAAAGTGTGAGGTATGGCCTGAGGTGCGATGACTGTCGCTTATTTTAATTTATGAGCAAAAGTGCTAGACTCAACGATGTTGCATCGAACCAAGAACGGTTAGTGCATTGATTTATAGAAAGGTCATTGGCATTGATTATTATGTGAATATCATGTGAGTCATGAGATAATTCCTGTAAAGATATCACCTTGTAGTAACATCAGTACGTACTTAGCCAGATTAGCCAGTAACGATGCTCAAAGGCATTGCACGTACGGCGGCGTATTTTCTTTGATTTTAAAATTCTTGGCACTTTAGACACATGGTTCGTTACATCGAAACTGTACTGTGTAAGTACAATTAAGTGTTCATTCATTTTTTTTTTTCGTTCATCATTAGTTCATACATTCATTCGTTCATTCATTCATACATCCATTCGTTCATCCATTCATTCATTCATTCATACATACTGGACAACTCTTTCTCGTCACTCTAGTGAACAGTTACACTGTAATCTGTGTATGGCGTATGGCTTGACCAGCGTATTGTAAGGGTCACTAGCGTAGCTCATTGAATTGCAAAGCAGTTTACTAGCGTATTGAATATTTACACGTTTAATGGCTGTAACATCATAATGACTGATTCTATTGGCATTTATGGACTGTGAGACAAGCGCAATGGTTTGTTGGCTAGTTGATGACCTGTGTCGGAGTTCGTATCGTAAAAAAAAATAAACATATTATAAGTATTCTATGTAGAAGCTGTCGTAAAAGCGAACGCTGAATTTATTTTCAACCTGAAATATAAGTTATCGTCGACTCAACGAACAGATAAGTACCTATTCATCAGAAATGAATGTCTCCGTCACAACTTTAAAATAGATTAGGTACTCATTTTATTCATAGACGTGAACTGCCTACACGTGCACGATTAAAAGTGTAAAAATAAAAAAAGAAGATCCTCTGCTCGATAAATAATAATAATTTTCTAGATTTATTGAAAATAAATAAATAGACTCACGACTTTTTTCACGTTTGATCTCTATTTAGACGGGGAAGCATCCCAACAGGTTTCAGGGATAAAGCCGAAGGTGGAGTCGCTGTTCCCCCGGAATCATCAACAAACAGAGGAACTCGCTATCTTACCTTTTTAAATCCCGGACACAACAATTATTCTTAACTGTTGTTATGGCGACAGAGTTAGGTAAGATGGTGGTAGGTGGCCAGGCGGGCTTAAAAGTTCTAAAACCAACCAATTACTTTTACTTATCTATTAAAATTATCGATACCTTCTAAATTAGACTTCTTTCAAAATGTCCGGCAAGACGATGACCATATTCTAGGTAGCGTTACCACAAAACGGTCCATCTCCAAATACCTCATCAAACACTTACGGTAAATTGCGACAGCCTTAAACGGTGTAATAACGTGTCGTAGTTTATTGCTATTAACTGACCTTAAAAAAAGGGTTACAATGTTGTTCGCTTGGTAACTCAAGTGGGACATATTGCCGACTGGCGAAAACTTAGCTTGGCTCTCAGTTCTTATACACATCATCAGATCACAGCCCATGTATTACAGGACAGGACACTAATTTCACACAGCGCCATCTAGTCCCAAACTAAGCATAGCTTGTAATATGGGAACTAGATTACGGATAGAATACATAAATACTTTTTTTTTGTTGTAAATACATACTTATCATACAATACAACACATAAATGTTTGTCCTGGGTGGGAATCGAACCCACAACCTACAGCGCAGAAGGCAAAGCTACTACCAACTGAGCTGTGAGGCTTGTTGTATGTATGTCACTATTACACAGAGCTGACTCCGGTTTTGAATCACCACGCTTAGCAGGTGGATTGGTGCTCGCAGTAGGTAAAGGTGCTAGATAATACTCAAAAGAAAGCTGCTGCCCTTCTTCTGGTGAAACGTTTAACTTATTGTTACCGAGCGGACAGAGCAACTTCAATCAGAAGAACCGCTGGAAATTGTGAGAAAAATCAAAAATAAACTCAATTACGACGATTCCACGAAGACTCCGGAAACGATAATAGAATTAAGAGTAAGCATGGTTGAGATTTGGTAAAGTATTATAGAAAAGTCGGAATAGAAAGGAACTCACGGAAATACTTATCTCTGTTCGAGCGATCGTTCCCAGTACCTAGGTATGCGTAAGCGCCTTATGTTCAACTAGATACCAATTTAAATTGATGCATTTTTATTTATTACATTATACATGTAAAATGGGCCTCTTTCAGATATTTTTTTATGCATTGTGTGTGGCTACTTTATTTCTTTTTCTATTACGCGTTTTAAAAAGTACCTGCCTACCTAATTACATTCATAGGTATTTAAAGTGAAACGTTATATTCCAATTAACAACCATTCATTTAAATAGAAGGTTTATTAATTACCAGGGAACGGTTAGAAGTTTTTGAATTCTAACTTGTTTTCCTACTGCCTCCATTCCTAAGCGCCCACACAAATTCGACTATCGTAATTCTTTGTGTGACGCAGTAAAGAGTAACGATTACTTTACAACTGGCTTACTTTATGTCCGAGTGCCAGGACGCAACTGGGAGGTTGGTTGCACCTAACCGCCGGCGAGCGTTACCCCTATCAAATCAAAACGGTTAAATGTGTTTCAAGTGTGCGTGTGTTTTGGTGCCTCTAATTACGTTCATGTTGGTAGAGAGTTATGGTAATGTTCAGTGTTCGGAGATGCGCCGCTGTGCTGCGGATACTTACGACTCTGAATTAAGGGTCTGTAGGGCGAGCCATTCGTTAGTCATGCCCGGAGACGTGTACCTTGGACAAGACCAAAACTATTATTAATAAAAAAACGTTCTTGTCTATCAAACTCCACTTCATCTTTAAACTAACATTCAGCGTGGCAATGCAGCCAGTGTTTTGGAGCACGCCTCCTTCTCTGATCTGGAACAGTTGCGTTACCTATAGACCGTTTGTAAATAGGTAACTTGACTGCTTTCCTTGTAAGTTTATTGGTAAATACCTACTTTATACTAATTAATAAAACATTGTGAGACATGCATCTGAGCGTTGAAGTCACCGTAAATTAAACGGAAAACCATTAATGCTCCCTTAACTGAACGTTGCGGTGAAATGCATGAATTTCCGGACGAACAATGGCGGGCACGCGAGGTACGCAGGGCTGAGCATGAAGCCCTAAAGGGTAAAAGTAAAAGGGTAAAAAAAGACGTTCCAAGTAAAAAGTGAGTCGAGCTTTGTTTGTGTACGGCTCGCGTTAAGTGTTTAGATAAGTGTACCAGAGCAGAGCGGTTTGTTATCTCTCAGGGAGCGCAGACAAATGAAGCCACCCTGTGTGGTCCGCTATTTGGCCGGCACTCGACTCTCACCAAATATGTGCTCTTGCATACTCTGAGTTCGAATGAAGTTTAACTAAATGCCTATAGTTTTGTCTGGTTATTCATGAATGAATGCTTTGTCAAGGTTACTCAACTCCATTTTATATGATGTCTTACGGCCCGCTATATTTACAATATGATTTGTTAAAGTTGTATTTTAGATTTTCTAAAAGCATTTATCGCTTAAATTATGTATTTGGGAAAGTTATTGATCGATCGAAAAATGTACTATGCATAGAAAGGTCAAAACTCAAAACACATCGAGGTACAAACCTCGTCGTGTTGTATTTATTAACAGTAAAGTGGCACCTATACCCCGAGACATGCCAGCATCCACGTGATATAATATAGTGCTACTTTAATATGCGTTTCATTGTTAAGAAACGAAGCAGCCAATCCTTCTAAATTATAAAATATTCAAATAAGGAGAGAAATAAATCCACGCGAGGAAACGTCGACATTACATATTACTGCGGGAACGCTGCCGCCTATTCATTACTGTTATTTATAGGAAGCAATGTCAAAGCGAGCCTTGTATTTATTCGGACGACAGAGCGGTTATTTATTTTTAAAGCCGGTCGGTCGAAATACCCTGTTCCGATAAGCGTCCGGTGGCGTCTCCGATATGCACCGAAATAGTCCACCAGTGCAGTCGCTGATCCGCTGCCCGATACGCTGATGTCACTGTCACATGCTACAGCCCCGACTATGACGAAATATGCCATCTATTATTAGAACTTCATTACGCGTTCGATGAACCCTTTGTTTACCTACCTTTATCCGAAACGGAATTGACGCATCGTCAATATTGAACACTTATTTATTCAAATGAATATCCACCTCGAGTATAGCCCATTAAAATTGATATTGTTTTCGTCCGGGATATTATTGGAGTCATTGCAGTTGTTGTCAAGAGATGGGTTCAATCAATGCGACGCTAGACAATAGCTTCATCTTCACAAAACGGAAACTATTACAGTCTTGCCATTGTATGTGGCCTCGCCTCACCGAGTACATTATTCATACAGAAAAGTGGTTTGTTTACCAACTTAGCTATGTTGGGGATACGAGGGGATTATTACCTTGTGTGGTAACTCAAAAATGTGTTTTCTCTGTCGAAGTCGCGTCAGCGAGGAAGATTTATGTCCGAGTTTTTGACATCGCGGTGTCGTTGACGACGATCCTGGATTATCCTTTGTTCGTGCGCGCTCGTCAATTCCTGATTCTATTCGTTACGGCAGTGCAGCAGTTTACTTATGTGTAAAATATAACACCTTTACTGCGATGACCATTCACAGTAGTTATGACAGATCCCTCCAATTTGGGAGGCTCTGTCTAGCATTGAACATGGAAGTAGAAGTAGCTGCATTTCTACAAGGTATGGTTTTATGTTAAAAGCTAGACCAACCAATACTTTACAGCTCTCAAAGTTTATGTAAATCCTGGATACATTTTTCATCTATTTATAAATAGCCAAGCATGTTCGGGATGAAAGAGACATCACTTTGATTTCTGTCGCCAATAACATATCAAAGCGCTCGCACGTGTCGTTTGCGTCGAGGTAATTGGATCGTTTGATCAAACCAATTATGAGTGATTGAATCACCAAGATTTAGCTGATGTTGGCTGATGAAATGATTGTGTCGACAATGTGCATTAAAGTTTAAAGGAGATAATTGAACTTCCTGTGCGCTACGATTGGTTTGAAGTGGACCGATCTGGGGGCCCTTCTCCAGTGCGAGGAGAGGACACGCGGTGTGCTCGGCTTTCGTATCTCCTTGATGGGGCGTTTCCTTTAATTACACGAGCTATTAATAAAACCCGTACAATAAACATTTTTTTTTTTTGCCGTGTGGCAACCCTAAAGTTAGTACGTAAAATTATCAGCTGATTTTAATTAATTAAATATATTCGCAATTTACAGTGTTTAAACGAATATACAACTAAATAAAACGCTAAAACTATAACAACTGCTTAGTATAAGTGGAAATAAACTGTGTAATAGTGTATTACTTCGGTCTAAACTGATTGTGCTAATTGTCGGCGTAATCTACCGCCGCCGCCGGTTCTGCTACGTGACCAATCTCTGGATTTAGAGTATTACCCTGACTTGCAGACGATACCTGAGCTGCAAATAATTATCAAATATCCTGGGAGTATTGTTTTTCAACATTCTAACAACATACACCAACAATAACAACATTACATGACTCATGTCTATGAGTCACTGACCCAACACACACAGGCACTGATGTACTCGAATAACTTGACAATCATTCGTGGAAGTTATTTGTAGTCAACCTACTGCTTCACACAGAAAATACTACAAAGACACAGCATAAACTAACATTATAGGTATCTAAATTACCTATAGGTAACTAACCTAACCTAATTCTTTGTTTACATCCATTATCTGTAATTGACATCCAAATCACCTGAATCTTGAGATACTTAATTACAAAGAATCCAAGAAGACTTGCTGAACTTAGAGTATATTTACTTGGATAAAATTAAAATTAATATATTATTTGTGTGCACCTATGTAAAACATTGTAATATCCATCATTAATTGTTCAACATAACTAAGTACTTAGTCTGAGATTATATTTGAGATAAGTACTACCTAATATAAATTATGTACCTTATAAAATCATTGTAATATCACTCATACAGAGCTAGTAGGCCCTAGGTAGGGGCCTAGCCACATCTGCAAGTGTAAAATCTTTTTCTTTTGTAGTTTTCTTTTCCCCTTATAACTACATTCTAAGACTTTCTCAACTTATCTTTGTTTAAATCCCTAACTACTCCAACTTGAATCTTATCTACCACCCTCATCTATATCTATCTCTAATTTTAAACTCACTCACACTTGCTTACCGCTGTGTTCCAGAACAAAAACAATGCCTTTGACCCGGAGGCAATGTGATGTGCAGACCAAGCTGATGGCAGCCAAGTCAGAGCTAACTGAGCTCACTGAGGCCCATAAGCAGCTTCTTCAAGAGCAGGATGAGAGTGAGGCTGAGATGTTGGTGATTCTCAGTCAAAACAAGACTCTCAAGAGACAACTTGCCGATTTGCACAGCAAATATGAAGAATTATTGGCTGATCATGAACGCATCCAGTCAATGCTGAGTTCAGTGGACAACTGTTATGAGACTTATGAACTAGTGCTTCAACAAAATAAAGACCTACAGCAAGAATTATGTCAGTGCAGATCTAAAATTGACAATTTAGAATTAAGTCATATGCCCTCAGCAACCAACTTCAAAAGTCTGGATCTACAGACAGAACTTCAAAACAGTGAGGCAGACTCTTCTGTGATTGATCTCACTACACCAAACCGAATCTCCTCAATAAGAGGAAGTAACAAAATAAAAAAATATATAAAATTAAGTAACTTAATAAAAAAATCAGAAAAGAAATTAAAAAAACACAAAAATGTTTTTAGCTTTGCAAAATTGAGTAAACAAAAATGTAATTTAAACGAGGAATTAGAATCTTGTTACAGCTTACTTGGCCGTAACTCCAAAGAAATTCAGTACATGTCTGATAAAATAATAAGTTTGGAAATATCTTTACATGAGGTGACCATGAAATACAAGAAAGCTGAACAAGACTCTTGTGAGAATATTAAAAAAATTAATAATATTGTAGAAATGGTTAACAATGAAAGTATATATGTACAAGTACAACATAGTAGCTCCCAGACCGACCCATGTACCACAGACCAGCCAGTGACTCACATTGCTTCATCGGGATGTGTGGAACCACTGGTACCAGCAGTTGTGCAACCCGATTCCCCTGTGGTACTACTACCAGAACAACATGTGCAGGCTGAGGCAGGTCCAGTGCACACAACACAGCCTCTGGTTAGGCAACCTCAAACCTGCCGACAGACCCAGAAAACTGTGGTGTACTCAGATAGTCTAGGAGTAGGGTTGGGTCGGTTGCTAAGCGATAGGTTAGGAGACCAAATGGTAACTAACTACTGCTTTCCTGACTCTTCTATCCATAGGCTGATAAAGAGCTTAAATGAGGCGTCTTTTGACAATAAAACAACATTGATTGTACAGTTAGGTAATAGTAATGGTATCAAGCGCCTATATGTAAATAAATTAGTTGAATTACTGTTACATAAATTGGACATGGGGTTGGGTAAACTGATATTGTGTGCATTCCCATACTCTAAATTGCTTTCGAAAAATGAGAATGTTAATATTTTTAATATTAACCTTATGCTTTACAACTTGACATGTCGTCATAGTGACATTTTATTTTTTGACACTAATATTTTTATTAGTGACTTTAGGTTAACACCAGATACAATGTATCTCAGTAGATATAGTAGGATAATTATTGCTAAATTGTTAGCATTTAATATTTGTGACAAAGTTATAGGTACTATAGCTACAGACACTGACGGGCTTACAGTTAGTAGCAGTACTATCATGGGCGTTCAAACAGTAGGATCAGATGACAAGCATTTAAACTGACCACCAAGACAACGGGAAAGCCTAATAGGTTACACATAGTCCATCAAAATATTCAAGGCCTTTCCAGCAAAAACTTAGCAGTAGAATTATTTTTAAGTAAAATGAACATCAGTGTTATGGGCATCACTGAACACTTTATATTGCATCAAAAGTTACTACCTCATTATGAAGACTACTGCATTGTAAGCGCATACAAGCGTAGGAATACCACTCAAGGTGGTTCTTTAATTATTGTAAAGAAAACTCTCAAATGTAAGGAGCGTAAAGATATTGTGAAACTCACCATTGAAGAAGTTATAGAGCTGTCATGTGTTGAACTGGAGCAGCACATAGTGGTATGTGTCTATCGTCCTCCCCAAGCAAATTACGCGCTATTTGAGTCCACTATGGAAAATGTACTAAGCAAAATATTCAGTCGTAATAAATCAATAATAGTGCTCGGTGACTTCAATATTGATATACCTGTAAATCCTCTAACTGAAAAAATCATTAACTTGTTTAAATGTTTCAACCTTAAGCACCAATTCGATAAACCAACTAGGGTAACTCTAACAACTGCCACTTGCATAGATAATGTATATTGTAGTGATATTCCCCTTGAAAAAGACGTGTTTAAAAAATTTGATTCAGACCATTATGGTCAATATGTTTTATTTGATTGTAACTTACAACAAGAGCTACCGGAAATCACATGCAGACCAATTACCGAAGCTAGCATCATAAAATTCCAAAATAACATAAGTCAAAAGATTTCCCTGATCCCATGCTTGAATGATCCAAATGAGCTTTATAATATATTGTCTAATCTAATACATAAAGAACACGAGTATACGTTTCCACAAAAAACGTGCAAAGCTAAATCTGGTTCCATGTTTGCAGATTGGGCAACAGCCGGTATCTATAAAAGTAGGAGTAGATTGTATGAACTTTATGCAGAAAGAGAGTCAAGGCTACACGATTTATCATTTGTTTCTTTTGTCAAAAACTACTCAAAAGTCTTTAAAAAAGTATGTCATGCTGCGAAATCATTGCAAATAAAAAGGAAAATTGAGCAGTCATCAAATAAAATAAAGGCTACCTGGAAAATGATAAATAATCAAACAGGTAAAGCAAAACATTTGAAAAAGCAGATAAACTTAAAAGTTGACGATAGAATTTTGACTGATAACTATGAAGTTGCTAATGAATTTAACCGTTTCTTCTCTTGTGTACCAAAAATTGTTACTCGACCATTAAACTCCTCTGTTGATTGTGCTTTAGCCTTTCTTGAAACAAGTGTTGAAAGGTGTAATGCTTCTTTTAGCTTCAGACACGTCAATGCTGATTGTATTCTAAAAACTTTTAAGTCAATAAATATTAAAAATACTGAAGATCTCTGGGGGATGTCCGTAAAGATCTTAAGCACGATTGTTTTTGAAATAGCACCATGTCTAGCATATATATTTAATAGAAGCATCGACGAAGGAATCTTTCCAGATCTTATGAAATATAGCAAGTTGATTCCTTTATTCAAATCTGGAAATGAAAAGGATCCAGGAAATTATCGACCAATCTCAATTCTGCCAGCATGTAGTAAAATATTTGAAAAACTTATTCTTAACCAGTTGTTGTCACATTTTAACTGTAACAGGCTACTTCATGAAAAACAATTTGGGTTTACTAAAGGTCGTTCAACCACTGACGCTGGTGCCATGCTGTTGAAGTACGTTTTTAAAGCCTGGGAAGGAAAACAGGATGCCATAGGAGTATTCTGTGATTTATCTAAGGCTTTCGATTGCGTAGATCATGACACCTTAATCTCAAAGCTAAAACACTATGGCATTCAGAATCAGGCAATAAGCCTCATGCGTAGCTACCTATCGAATCGCATTCAAAAAGTAGACATTAACGGTAGCAAATCTTCGGGAACATCCACTAACATCGGTGTACCACAAGGGTCAATCTTGGGGCCTTTCTTGTTTCTAGTCTATGTCAATGATCTGCCTTCCTGTGTAGGGGATTTATGTGATATTGTATTGTTTGCAGACGATACTTCATTAATATTTAGAGTTGATAGAGCTAAAGATAATTATGATTGTGTAAATGCTTCTCTAGCTAGAGTTCTTGATTGGTTTACGGTAAATAACCTCTTATTAAATGAGAAAAAAACGAAATGCATTAGATTCACCTTGCCTAACGTTCAAGTCAGCAATGCTAACATTATCTTAAATGGGGAAATACTTAACTTTATGGAAGCAACTACTTTCTTGGGTTTAAATATCGATGCAAAGTTGCAATGGGGTATTCATATTAATACATTAGCTAGCCGGCTAAGCTCGGCAGCTTACGCAGTACGTACCATAAGGCATCTTACTGATGAAACCACGGCGAGGTTAGTTTATTTTAGTTACTTTCACAGCGTTATGTCCTATGGCATATTTTTATGGGGAAATGCAGCAGATATTGAAAGCATTTTTATCCTGCAAAAGAGAGCTGTACGGGCAATTTATAAATTGAAAACTCGTGACTCTCTCAGGGAACGTTTTAAAGAGATTGGTATTATGACAGTCAGCTCCCAATATATTTATGAAAACCTAATGCACGCACACAGGAACATTGATGAGTTTGTTAAAAGAAGTGATGTACACAGTGTTAATACTAGAAATAAAAATAAACTTGACATACCTAGGTATCGCTTAGGAAAAGTAAATAATTCATTCTTAGGAAACTGTGTACGATTCTATAATAAGCTTCCTCAAAGCGCCACCAAACTCTCTGCTCGTAAATTCAAATTGTATATAAAGAATAATTTAATTAAAAGAGCCTACTACAAAATAAGTGACTATATCGACGATAAGAACGCGTGGCCCGATGTTGCTATACCAGTTGACAGTTAAATGGTGTTTTTCAATGTCAAGAAACTGCCCATTAGATAGTTATGTAGTAATCAATGTTTTAAGATAATATTAAGTTTTTAGTTTTATGATGTAGGTAACACTTGTAATGTTATTAAATTATTCTAAACAATGTACCTAAATGTTAAATGGATTTTCAAAAAAATTAATCAGCCCGAGGTTCTTGCCTTTCTCCTTGTGTGCTGGTCGCGATTCCGAACAGGCGGTAGATTTGACGTTTCAAAATGATCCTAAAAATCTTAATGAATAAAAATATTTGACTTTGACTTTGACTTTGAACAATCGATCACTGCGCGTCGTAATGGATCCGTAAAAGGATCTATGAGTAACACCCACGTCAAAAGTTCAATAGTTTATATTCGAAGCTTTCTCGATACGGCTGTGATCCGCTGTCGGGTTTATGTACTCAATCATGTCGATGTGCCCGTTCATGGGCGGAGATAATAATAATTTATATTGAACCGATCCAGACGAGACAATGAAGAGATATGTATAAATACTGACTGACATACGGATTAACCGTATAAGATGTTCACATAAACAAATTAAGTATCTACAATTTTTACGATAAGGTATTAGTAATAATTATCACTATATATGCAGTTATATATAGCATGTAGCATTTATGGCTACAAACACCACAAAAACAAAAAGTAAAAAAATACGGCTCTCATCAAAGCACATTGATTTGATGGGGATTACAGGCCATTACAGGGAACCTGTAAAAACATGGTAAGTTTTCGAGTGTGTCCACAATGTGACTGTTCTCGTACCGTATTGTATTCTCAATGCGTCTTATGATCGCTTGTATGACAAGCCTCATAGGTCAGTTGGTAGTAACCCCCCCTTCTGCGCTGTAAGTTGTGGGTTCGATTCCCACCCAGGGCAAACAATTTTGTGATGAATATAGATGTTTGTTCTGTGTTTAGGTGTTATAATATATAGTACGTATGCATTTACAAAAAAAATATTCTAATATTCTATCCGTAATCTATGTAGTTCCCATATAACAAGCTATGCTTAGTAGTAATATTTATTTATTTATTATTTACCTGTTAGGACTATAACTTATAATAGGTACCATTTTATAAAAAGAGGTGTGCAAGGAGCGTAGTAAATGGAAATTCGTTGTCTCTGCCTACACCTCTGGGAAATAGGCGTTAGTTTAAGTATTTTAGAAAACACATTTCAGCGCTTAGTTCTAATATTCTAATTTTAATAAGTCTAAATATAATTTAAAAGAAGCAAAAAAATCGTAAAAGAGTACTGTACATTCACACATGTTTACCACCTAGTTAAGGAAAGTTAATGATCGCCGCAATTGGCTCTAGAAATAGACAAAATAAAATGCGGCAGAGCCAAAAAAAGTTGATAAGCTACTATGAAATTTATTGATTACGTACATATTACTCTATCATATTCTTCTTTATCTTTTCTCGTTCATCGCACTCTTTACAGAGAAGGTATGTAGTCGTGGTCTCTATTAAGTGGGCTAATTTGGTGTTTTGGGCAGTGGCTATTGTATATATATATATATATTATATACTGCATTCATACATGTTGCTTCCTAATACCTTATTAGATACTATTTAAGACCTACTAGTAGTTTTTTTTTTTCGCCGCGCGGTAGTCAAACAGTGAACACAACGTACATTTGCTCCAACAAATAAATATCCAAAACAGTGCAGAAACCCGTGTGATTGTCGTTTCTTACGGATAATATCGATCAGTGGGCCCACACGTCACATATTAGAAGATTTACACGGAAAATCACTGCAATCAACTAAGAAGATTGACCGAAACAACATCAAGTTCGAGGTTAGAATTTATCATCAAAGTTATTCGAGTGACAGCTGTTTTACCAATACAAACTTAGCAAACCAATCAAACAGTGCCAAAGTAAACGATCTAAAGTTCGCGCGAAGCGCACTATCCAAAGACAAGAAAAGTGCGTTCGGAAACCACTTCCTTCTAGCATCTACGACAATACTCGGTGCTGCCAGCATATTCAACCAAACTTTGTACTATTATTTGGAAAAAAGTTACAAAAATGAACAACGACATGGAAATATTATTGGAGAAAATTAAAGAACAAATGGCTATACAAACGGAAAATATCACTGAATCCGTCACCAAAAATGTTTCCGAAAACATCGACGCAAAATTAAAGTCAATTATGGAAGAGAATAAAAACTTGAAGATAGAAGTGAAATCCCTTCAGGAAAAAATAAAATACATGGATAACGAAAAAAGGAGAAACAACCTATTAGTTTTTGGAGTTAATGAAAAACTACACGAAAATCTGATAGATGAAGTGAAGAAATTAATAGAAACGCAAACTGATGCTAGAATCGAAAAGTACGAAATCAACAAAGCCTATAGGCTAGGGGCAAAGGGTGAGAAAACACGCCCAATTCTGGTAAGTTTCACCACATCTTGGAAACGAAACGAGATTTTGAAGAATAAAAATAAACTGACCACTGACATCTACTTCAAAGAGGATCTTAGCAAGGAAACTTTAGAAATAAGAAAAGAATTGCTCCCAAAGTTGATAGAAGCGAGAGAAAAGGGAAAAGTAGCGTATATAAGAGGTGATAAGCTTATAGTTAGAGAACCTAAAGAAGACACAAGAGACAAAAGGAAGAGGAACAGTCTGGAATCCCCAAACACTTCGCCTAATCAAGAGCCTGCCCCGGCCCCGAAGAAGATAAATAAAACTAATATGTTCGATTATATGGCTCGTGGAAGATCAGCCTCACTATCAGAGAAATCAAAAAACTTATAAACGACATCGACAGCGGAAAACACATACAACCAAGAGAAATAATAACACTAAACCGAACAACTAAAAAAACTTTCTCAAGCCGGCTAGTCACCGTGAGGAAGAATGACTACTACCCTCCAACTACAATTACATCACCACCTGCACAAGGAACCAAAACATACCAACTAGAAGACAAATACATACACATAGCAACATATAATACTCTAACATTGAGAACGAACGAGGCACTGCTGGAACTAATTACAGCACTAGAAAATATTAGATGGTCAATTATTGGCCTGAGCGAAGTACGGAGACTCGGAGAAAAAATTGAAGACTATGGAAAATTTATACTTTACCATAAAGGCGAAACACCGGGTAAACATGGTGTAGGCTTTCTGATTAAAAGTGACCTGAAACACCACATCGAAGAATTTATAGGTATATCAGAACGTATTGCCATACTCAACATAAGAATCCCATCTCACAAGGAGAAATGGTCAATAGTACAGATATACTCTCCAACAGAACAGTCGAACAACATAGATATTGAATCATTCTACACTATGCTTAACAACGCTATACAAGAACACACCTATAATCATCTCATAGTTATGGGTGATTTCAATGCACAGATTGGAGGAAGACGGCACGGAGAAGATTTAATACTAGGCCCGTTCAGCGAAGGGAAAAGAACACGAAATGGAGAAAAGCTTATTGAACTGGCACATGAAAACCACCTAAAAATAATGAACAGTTAATTTAAGAAACGGAAGCAGCGTAAATGGACTTGGATATCCCCAGATGGCCGTTATAGGAATGAAATAGATTTTATTCTCACTAACCGACCAAAAACCTTCAATGATTGTTGCGTGCTGAATAAAATTAATTTCAATAGCAATCACAGAATGGTCAGGGCAAAAGTAAAACTTGAAGCATCAAAGAAAGATAGGCATTTTAAAATAAAACCAACACCAAGAACAGTCACAACACAAACAGGACAAATAAAAGACAAACTACAATACTTTACAGCTGAGACGAAGGATATGAATGCTCAAGAAAAGCTAAATAAACTACATGACATTTTAAACGACAAGCCCAAGAACAAACACGAGAACGAAAATAAGAAAATAGCAAACACAACAATGAAACTTTTAGAAAAGAGAGCTGACCTTCTGAAAATCAAAACCAAAACGAAAGACATGAGAAAAGAAATAACGAAACTAAGCAAACAAATTAAAACTAGTATGAGAAAAAATCGACAGCAGGTAAGGCTGAAAACATTCGAGGAACACATAACTAAGACTGGAGGAATAAAAAAGGCTATAAAGCAGCTGTCAGACGAGAAAGAATGGATACCTAAACTCAAAGACAAAAAAGGAAAACTCAAGACAAAAAGAATGGATTTAATATCCATAGCTACAACCTTTTTCGTGGAACTGTATTCTAAGAAAACCATTACCGAAGAAACTGACTTAGCTGACTATAACAATGTACCTGAAATTATGATCCACGAAGTAGAAAAAGCTATCGAAACCCAAAAAAGAGATAAAGCACCTGGGCCAGATCGAATATGCAATGAACTTCTTATAGCTGGGAAAACTCACATTGCGCCCATACTCACGGACATATACAACGAAGTCCTGAACAAAGAAATTATACCCGATCAATGGACGTCTTCGACCATCATTCTGATACACAAGAAAGGAGACAAGAACGAAATAAACAACTACAGACCGATCAGTCTCATGTCGAACATCTACAAAATCTTCGCAAAGGTTATCCTCAAACGCATAACAAGAACACTAGATGAGAATCAACCTAAGGAGCAAGCGGGGTTTAGAAGCGACTTTTCGACAATAGACCACATATATGTCGTCAAGCAAATCTTCGAAAAAAGCAGAGAATATAACATCCGTTTCTACTGTTGCTTCGTAGATTATAGTAAAGCTTTCGACTCACTAGAGCACGAACAAATATGGGGCGCGCTGAAGAATCAGGGAGTCGAAAACAAATACATAAGAATAATCCGAAACATATATAAAATCAGCACAGCAAAAGTCAAATTAGAAAGAGTTGGAGAAGAAATTAAAATAGAACGAGGAGTACGCCAGGGCGACCCCCTATCGCCAAAATTGTTTTCAAGCGTGCTTGAAGAAATTTTCCGACAACTCAGCTGGGAAAATTTTGGTATCAATATAAATGGCGAGAAGTTGACTCACTTGAGATTTGCTGACGACCTGATAATTTTTGCATCAACCAAAGAAGAAATCCAGCAAATGATTAGCCAATTAGATACTGAAAGCCGGAAAGTAGGACTTAGCATGAACACAGAAAAAACTAAAATGATGTCAAACGACATACAAGAGCCAGTAAATATAAATAACATCAATATCGAATATGTCAACGAGTACACCTATCTAGGCCAAATAATATCAACAAATGACTTAATGTCAAAAGAACTAGAAATAAGGACAGCTAATGCGTGGAAAAGATACTGGTCTTTTAAAGAAATAATGAAAAACAAAGATACAAACATGTACTTCAAGAGAAAACTTTACAATAACTGTATTCTGCCAGTTCTAACATACGGGTGCCAGACTTGGGCGCTAACAAAAGCCCATGCCAAGAAACTAGAAGTCTGCCAATCCGCCATGGAAAGAAGTATGCTCGGAAAAAGGAAATTAGATAAAATAAAAAACGAAACACTAAGAAGACGCACAAAAATAGAAGATGTTACGCTTAAAATAAAGAAACTTAAATGGAGATGGACAGGACATACAGTAAGGGGAAAAGAGAAATGGAGTAGAATCCTGATGAATTGGTTCCCGAAGTACAATAAACGCAAAAGAGGGAGACAGTACAAAAGATGGGAGGATGAGCTAAAATATATTGCAGGGAAAACATGGACAAGAATAGCAAGAGACAGAGAGGAGTGGAAGAAGTTGGAGGAGGCCTTTGCCAAAAAAGGGCAAACAGATATAAGTGTCGATGTCACGTAAAATACTAAATTAGAACCTAATGTGAAATTATCTGAAATAAAAGGCTTAAATAAAAAAAAAAAAAAAAGTAGTTCGCCCCGTACCGAGATCTCGTGATGTCTGGTATGTGACGGAGATTATTTCTCAAATAGAACGTAATTAACCAACGATAGAAGTATGCTTCCAATACACACCTTTCTTACTAGTTTAAGTGTTCGAGGCTTATTATCATATCCTTACTAACATTGCTGAATTGTATCATTATGAATAATGATACAATTGAAAAATATTTAGGTTTGTGGATAGATGACAAGTTGACATGGAAAAACCATATAAAACGTGTAGAAGCAAAACTAAAATCATTGTTTTCTCACAAAGGAGCACTTTACAAAGTTTCAAATTGTATTCCAAAAACAGTGCGTAACATTATTTATAACTCTCTAGCTAAATCGCATAAAGAGTATTTGGTAGAAATTTGGGGCACGGCTGCGACTACATGTTTAATCCCCCTTCAAAGAACCCAAAACAAAGTTATAAAAGTCCTATACCATTATGACTATCTTACGCCAACTAAAGAACTATACAATAAAACTAATATCTTCAATATAAATAAACTTTACATTTATAATACATGCCGATATTCTTTCAAATGACACCCCACAAGCCAAAAATCTTCTTGTCTCACCTAGCATCCCTATTTCTCAAAAAATACCCCAGCGTCAAAAAAATCCTCTTAACGATTGATGAATATAAATGTTATCTCTGCATGTTCAAATTTTTTATTGATCGGATCAGCCATTCAAAAGATATGTGCGTAAAATTGTTATTTAATTTCACCTCAATATCTCAAAAACTACCCCACTTATCGAAAATTCCCCGCGACAATCAAATTATATTTATGCCGTCACAAACATTGCCACATACATACATACATACATACAGTGCCGGATTTCCCAACTTAACTCAGAGAACTCGTTCGCTTCGCTCACTCGATCAATTACAATACTTATATTGGTAACAATTGCTATGCATTTCAACTTGCCATTAAACCTCATCAAGCTTAGCTTAATACTGCACTTTGCAGAAGCGTCATAGTATGAGAATGGGATTGAAGGATTAATTTGGTTGAAGGCTGCCAAAGTTTCCGTGGATGAACCACAACAATTTAAATCCCTGACGAAATTAATCGGTTGTATCGCACGAAGTCGAGGAACGGTTTGACCGAACACGGAAATTGGGCTTGAAATGTTTGCGCTACGATCGTCTAAACGCTATTAACTAAGTTGCAAGTTTGTGTTGGAGTTTGATGGGTGAGCGCTGTTTGTTTTGTCCAGGCGTCATATGGAAATCATTTCTTGCTTGGCGGAACTTTGCGGCTCCCTACCCACCTAGGGCATATACGCCCAAATATTTGCCATCAGTTCAGAACTCGGGTTCGGTGATCGTGTCTTTGCAGACATATGGCGCATTTGCCCGTGTTTACCCTCCTCCGTTAATTGCGGAAACTTTGTGATGAAATCCGTATACTGCTATAAGTTTCAGCATCATGTTGCTGTTTATGATAACCCCAAATGAATTGTGTAATTTTTAATTGTTTACCGATTCTGACACCAATTAACGAAGTGGGTCCTCAATATCATCTAACTGCCATTTTTTAAAGAAAATAATAACATTAATCGGATCTCTAACCCATCGCGCCTGCGTAGTCAAGCTATTCATACGTTGTTTGTTCGGGGTTGTCCTACAATGACCGTTTCCTCCTTGAAGCGTGTCGCCGCAGCTTACGTAACAGTTTCTTAGCAACCGAGGGGCGCTGGTGATGCTATCTATTCACCATTGTTGCGCGCACTTAACCGTCGATATAGTCCGCTTGTGTTCAGTCTTGTTAACACATTGTAAAGGAAATTACGTTCCTTACTCACCGACGCTCCTCAAACAGCATAACCGTTATCGATCATCGCTCTACCGTGTCTAATTGTTATCATTAGTCGGGTCGATAGTCATTTCGGTTTCATTTAGGTGTGTGAATTGCTGTTAACGTCTCACATCCTTTGAATTGATGTAGCACCTGTGTTTTGGTGATATTAGATCCTCGGCCGTATCGGGACAACACAAACTAATAATATCAGACTGGTGGAATAGTAAAGTTTGATGCAGACGATATTGCAATATTAATAGTTGGGATTCGCCCTCGAATCTGTCGAAATTAAGTTGAACGGCTATTGGGGTGTCGCAGATGGCTGTAACGGCGCTATCTTGCAGCTCGCCGCCCGCTAGCGCGGCAACTATAAATATATGTTTCATAGTCGTGAGCTTACCGCGGCCGAGGCTTTCCGCTGCTCTGTCCTCTGATAGCACATCATCTAAATTCTAGATCCCCAAACGCCTGACGCGTCGAATCATCTCGACATTTCACAAATCCGTTCGTGACCTCTCTCTATCTCCTCCGAGAGAACCCAAATAAGAACCAGAATTAGTTTTGTGTAGAGCCTTACTTTAATAATGTTCTCAGTCATTGGAGGTTTGCAGGGACCGGTGCGGCCCGTGTTTATGTAGTCGTGTGGTATATTTAATAGATGTTTTCTGGCTTCAGGCACTTTATTATTACTTTGAACTGCGGATACAAGGGGTGGCTGTATAGGGGAGGGAAGCAAACAAGTGCCGTCGTCTGATTTCAAATATTGATTCGAATATGAAATACCTACAAGCTTTAAAAACTCTCCGGAGTGCATTATCATCATGATTAACTATTTTTTTTATGTGTTCATGAAACAACTTCATGTAACATTAATTAGCTCAATAAAACTTAAAACATAATCTCCAGTAAAACATAAACTGCTATAATATAAATACCGCTGTTTCAACACTATCAGATAACACCTAGGTACTATTGATCACGTCTAAGGTATGTACTGGATAATAATCAAGCCTCATAGTCCTGTCCAATTTTTAAAATTGTATAGTGTAGGTACCTATCACTTATCTGTTAACTCACATGCTGTTAGTCCAACTAAATGTTTGTCACACTCTCTTTTCGAGACAGAAGACTACTCTTATATACAGACTATTCTTATTATTTCTTGCTATGTCGTAGCGTGTAGGATGAATAGCCTTTTCCCGCAAGTACGTAAGTAGGCTTTAGTAGATGGTTGACTTACCGAGGATCCACGAAGGGCTCCGCATATATATTCCGGACCGGCTGCCGGCGAGGCAGTGGCGGAGGCACCGGGCTGAACCCGTCCATCATATCCTCGCGCTCACAGCCGTACTTCAACGATTTCATCGTCATCCTGAGCGAGTCCACTTCACAATCCCCACAACACTTCAACTATCACATATTTTAGTCTCACTGTATTGTCTGACATTGTAAATATTTCACTATGCGTTCGTGAACATGTTAATACACCTATTTAAAATCTGGAAGATGTTGACCGTATATTGACGGTGTTGTATTCGTTTCGTGTGCTCGGCACGCGGTGAACGCTACGGCGGAGCGCGACTGACTGCCGCGTGCAGCCAGCACAGCACAGCAGCGCCTGCCTTGAGCCCGCTCCCCGACCCTCTTGGAGCTTTTGTCGTTTTTTGCGCCCGCGCCGACCCGTCAAAAGCTTGTCGAGTTATTAGACGAGGGAACAAAAACACGGTGCAACAGACCTGACGCAAGAACCTGAATACACCCATGTAAGACCAGAGCGCGGTGCGGTTACATTCCCATTGTGCCCAAAATATCAACTGTGCGAAGTGTGAATAAAAGATGTTAGTTGGATGACGAGGGTCCTTTGAGATGCCGCGACGGCTTGAATTCAATTTTTTGCAAGTCGATTTGCTAGATTTATTGATAACACCTTTACAGAAAAAACTTGTGAAGTCGACTTCATAATTATTCAAATAATAATAAGTAAAATACGAGCTGAGTTTCAAAAATTTCATCAGAAAACTTAACGAAGTAAATGTAAAAGTGATTGAAGTTGAAGCAACGGAGAAAATATATAATCGATACGATTATCGGAAGGAGGGTCGGGTCAGAGCACAGTTCCTTCTGCTCGCACTAAATTACATTCCGAGATAAGATAAGGGTGAGTTCAGACAAATTATGGTAAAACAAAGCGGAGATAGGTATATTTAATTGTTCATTGAAAAAACAGAGATTACTTACGACCGTGATATCAAATGGATATGTAAATTCGTTGAAACTTGTCAAGTTTTACGCATATATACCACATATAAACGTGTAAAATGTAACCCTATCGTATGGATTAAATTGAGGTATTATAAAGTGTATTTGAGTTTTTTTTATGTCTTATCTCTCACCTTACGATCGATTAACGATCTTTTGATCTCCCTATGTAGTCAAAGAAAACAGTAAACGAAACACAGCTGTGAGCTTCCATTTAAAGATGTAGTACTGTATGTACTACATACAGCAAACGCTACGATAATGCGTAATATGAGATGCAAATAAATCAACAAGTTAGATGAAAATAGTGCTCCCATGCACATCAGGCGGTGTGCCGTGCATGAACCCACGCCGTAGCCTGCACTGCTGGTTAGTTCAAAGACCTGCTTCGTCCCTTCACAATCAATTCAAATGCACGGCTTTGCAAACTCACAATTACCCTCACCAACATTGCACACGACAAATACGAGAGGCGTACACCCTTTAACCTTTTTGTTTCCTAAAATGTTTGTTTTCAAAACTCGTTACCCTTCGCACATTTTTATATTTACGATACCCAAAATTGAATTACGCGATTTGATTTATTAAATGTTTAATTTGGCGCACCGTTGCCGGCTGTGCGACCGAATTCACAGTAAAGTGATTCCGCAAAAAACGTATATAAGGGCTGCGGTAAAATTATGTTAAAACCTGTCCTATGGGCCCGAATTATCCCGCAAGGATAAGGAATAAGAATATAAAAGAGGCTTAGAGTTTCCATACGGGTTTTTGAAGAAGCAACGAACGCGAGATTTACATACATACATACATGCGGTTTAACATGGCCCGTGCCGAACTCCTCAAGTACCTGTATTATAAATTGATTTAAGCGCCTCCTGACAGCTTCGAGTATATTCTGACAAACATTAGGGAATTTAAAGCCCCAGTGTCTGAACTTTGTTTCGCCATTCACAACGCCTATTGGTTCGATGGTTCAAAGTGAATTCAAGTTCTTAAACGATTCGCATTCTCCAAGAATCTCATTCAAAGTTACGATAAATATTGTAAGAGTTCAAAGTATATTTTGTAGTAGTCGAGTCTGGGTTTTCAAGAAGGTCTTCTAATAAAATATTAAGAGGGACATCGTTAAGGTCTGAGTTGAGCTTTAATGTACGTGATTTATACGCGTTGAGTGTTATTAACTAGGATTACTCGTAGTAAAGTAGACTGGTGTCCACTCTTAACTTAATGATATTTTGAAGGTTTCTATATCAATAAAGCACAATCAGAGAGTACCTACCTACCGTAGATATACGCGCTTACACGGCAAATTTGCATGTTTATTGTCAACATTAGTATCGCTTTAGCACCCTATAATGTAGTATTTGGAGCTCTTCTTGACCGACTTCAAAAAAAAGGAGAAGGTTCTCAATTCGTCGGAATCTATGTGTGTTCCCCGATTTCAAGAAGACGCCTGAACCAATTTGGATTTTTTTTATTTTGTTTGAAAGGGTTAGGTATATACTTCACAGGTGGTTCCATTGACATCAGGTCAGGATCTGATGAAGGAATCCTGGAGAAATCGAGGGAACTCTTCAAATATTGTATGCACACTTGAAGTGATTAGGGTATTTTTAGGGTCGGTATACTTTCCAGGTGATCCCATCGTCATCAGGTCAGGATCTGATGATGGGATCCTGGAAAAATCGAGGAAACCCTTCAAATATTATAGGCACACTTGAAGCGATTTGGGTCTCAAAAATAAGGAAAAAAGGCCCCATATAGGATCACGCGTCTGTCTGTCGGTCCATCTGTCACCAAAATAATTGGACAAAATACGTCATCCAGGTAAACGAAATTGTTTCATATTCTTTATCGAAGTCGGTATTCTTTAGAAGGTAATTATCGTTTTTAACTTCGATCGTCGCATTGCTTGGGAATCAATGTTGAATGAATCAATTAAGTTTAGGTTCAGAGAAAAATAGACTTGGCAGTTATAAGTAGAATAGGTCTGTAGTCTTTTTGAGTAGCTACTATTTCAGATTTAAATAAATGTAATAACATTTATTGAAATCGAAACAGTTCGATATGTTTACTTCTTTATAGCGCGATTAAAAATTGATGAGAAGGTTTAGGTAAAGAATCCGGAGATCGTGCAATGCGGCACATATATGGCGAGTGGCAAGTAGGAAGCAGCCCGCCTCGACTTTCCCATAGAGTACATAAATACAAGAGAGCTGTGCTACAGATACTTGATGCAGTCCTTGGAAGGAGTATCTTGTTCCGTGTTACAGCCCGTTTCTACACTGTCTTGTCCAATCAGAAAGTGGTATTTTGAAAACAAAAAATCTCGTACGATAACAGTGCGGTGGCCAGGTTTCAAGTCATCATGCGACTCTAGTTCAGTTTGTGTTCAACTGTCATGCTATGATCTTGAACTAACATGCGATATCGTCGAGTTTCGAATATAATTTTATCGATTTCTGATAGTACCTTGGTAACTAAATGTACCAAATGGTAAAAACCTAATCTGGTGTATACGTATTTTGTACTTAATAATAACGATGTGTTGTTTTCCATATATTTATTTTTTGTTTATTTGGGTACCTTTTGTAGCTAGGCGGACTTAAACAAAGTCCTACTTCCTACCTTACCAAGCATAATATTGTAAATTCCTCCCCTAAGGATCGAACCCTAGACCTCTGTATGTGACACAGGTGGTCGAACCACTAGACCACAGAGGCGGCCATTTTCAACAATAGTCTCGTTATTGGTTCCATACTCGAGTTTATAGTTAAAACAGCGTTTCACAAACACAGCACCAATTACATGGCATTGTTTGTATTTGGAATGCTCTTCATCCCACTTGAGAGGAATTGCAATAATAAACACGTTTTACGGTCTATTTACACGTTTACAAGTAGTGAAAGAGATAACGGCCATTTTGAGACTCTCAACTGAAACTTGTTAATGGCTACTATTTAGAACTTAAACGGGAATATTTTTTAATGCTAGAACTTTATTATCTGTAATCCAAAATAGTAAAAGCATTCGCATATTCAACTGAGTACTTATCGATTTTTGTGAAAAGTGTATAAGTGTATTATTTAGTGTTACCATATGAAACTCGATCCCGGCGGCATCCGTCAGCTGGGTCACAAAAAGTCGCTCAACTATTTTAATTGGCGTAACGTTCGGAGTTACTGTGTCGTTGAAAAAACTGTCAACGAACCGTTTCACAGTTGTGTTTACTTGCGCCGGGGTCGAATTTAAACACGAGGCCAAGCATTTCCCCGTCATATAAAATAAAATAAATCCTAAACATATGAAGTACTTACCTACTTTCAATGTAAGACAGAAATACCATACTTGTAGCTGAACTTAATAATTAAATATTACTATACATTTATGCGCAACCTTGACTAGCCCCAAACTAAGCAATACTAAATGGGAACTAGATTACGGAGAATTATAATACTGAAGTAAGTTTTTTTTGTAAGTAGGTACATACATGATAAAATATGACACCTAAACACAGAACAAACATCCTTATTAATCACACAAATATTTGTCTCGTGCCGGAATCGAACCAACAACCTACTGCGCTGTAAGGCCTACATAATACGAGACTAGACAGAGACAGACAGTTTTTCGTATCAAATCAATAAAATGTTTTCAACAATCATGGCACAAATCATCTTCATATCTTTTTATTTGTGTTAAAAGATTCAGCATGTTTCGACCGGATCAACCCTAATAATATATCCGAGGTGGTATTTGTTACAACCCTGAGCCAGGTGTGCGAGTGCTCGGTACGTATGTAGAGCACGTTCTGTAAGATAAAAGATGATATTGATTCCGTGACGGATGCCGGCGGCGGCAGCGGTGGGAACCCACTCCGGAGTGCTGACACTTGAACACATTAAGAAGGCTCTGTAGCACCGTTCTCCCATACAAACGATGTCTTTAGCTCATTTAGAAAATTTGCTTCTAAATAAAAATGTATGTAAAAGATTTTTCGGAAACAAATAATGTTTTCCATTTAAATTGTGTTTTTAGAAAAAGTAACGCGGTATAAAGTACAACTGTAGATTATCCATATCCGATTATATCTGCAAAATATATGTTGAATCGAATATCCAAATATATCTGCAAAATATATTTTGAATCGAACGTGCCATTGCGAAATGAGCGGAAATCAACGGCACTTCAGGCCCTTCTTAGAATGTTGCTTTTCAGTTATCGGAATTTTATTTCTGAGCCATAGACACGGAACGGAATGTCTTGGTTTTACATTTGTTTGATTATAATCGAAGCGATTTAATGAAAACGTCTGATGCAGTCGTCCACCTATCGTTTCATATGGTTGTCTGCTTAGATGGATATGATATGATGGTAAAAAGTAATGAAAGAGTTAAATTCCTTTCAAAGTGGTGTAAAATTTCGAACGCTTTGATCATAGTTTTTCATTATTTTATGAGTGCTTTTAATCAGCTACCTACAATATGATAACATACCAACAAAATACAAACTAAAAGTCCATGTTAGAACAATAAAACTCCACACGCTTCGGTGGTGAAAATAGTTTAAACAAAACTATTTGCGGGACCGTAAAGTTACTCCTAATAATGAAGGAGTTAAGGGCCACTGTACGAGTGTACGAGTGGTACTGTTCTAGGCCGAGTCGGGACGCGCTACATTCTCGGCGGGCAATTACGCAAGTCTCGTTCCCAGGGGCTGTGCACAAACCGTGTGGCTCAATCCTGCGTCACGATTTAAAAAAAATATATGAATTGATTTATTACAATTAAATAGCTACATTGCAGTTTGGGCCAATTAGCAAAATGGAAAAGGAAAAAAAAAAGCCCTTTAGTGATAATTAAAATACATTCTTAAGGACTAGTCTATTATAAGGAATACTATCGTGAAATGTGTTGGGACTTTGACTTAATGTATCGTCGAACAGATACAGTAGTTCCTGATTCTCCAATCATCGTACCAGTAACTGCCATTGGTTGTCGTATCGTCTGCAACTGCTTTCCAAAGCTGCACGCTTTGGAAAGCTCACTCTGTTGTAGATCTCATCGTTGCCCCGAAGCAAGTCTTGGTCAAAAGCTAACCCATTAGTAATACAGCAGAACAAGAGTTCTTCAAGTTAACGGGAACTTTTAGATTAAGATTTATTTTAATATAAAATCTATGCCTTATACAGTTGTAAGTAGTTTACTAGCAACAAAAGTCCACCTGGATAGCTACCAGCATTTACCTGAGTATGTCGCCATTATAACAATTTTAAATTTTCGGCACATAGAGGTACGATAGCCAGTTTTTCAGAATGTTGAGGATTCCGAGTGAAGTGCGCCTCCACCTCGGCCATATCATTGCTTGAAAAATCAGATGAGATGAAAGCCAAGCACATCCCCGAAAAAAATATTTTAAAAATAATAAAATTAATAATTGTTTGTTCTTGCCACATGGTTTGCGCACATTGCCCAGCCAGTATTTTATGCCTTATCTCGCAGTGTATGATTTGCTGAACACGTTTACTATAATTATCGTGAGAGCAATCCGACATCGCGTGCGAATCGAATTCATTCAACATCGATGAGCTATTGTTTATCGACGAACGGAACATTGTATGTATACCAACGTGTATATTATTTACATTTATGATTGTATACGCGAGACCGGTGGAAACGATTAAGTACGATTCCGCTGGGTGTACCTATAACGAATTGTATTGTCCGAACAGACCGCCATCTTTATTTAACTCGAAATTCTACTGAAACAGTACTTACAGCGGCTGCGGATGACGCACAGATCTCTTCAGTCCTATCAACCTGTGTAATATTGAACACTTGAAGTCTATTACGAAGACCCTGTCGTCTCTCTCTTGTTGCTCCTGTCTTCGCATAGATTTATTCCAAAATCAGTTGCTTTACGCCTATTTGAAGACGGAACGTATTTAACTTATTTTCATATATCGTATGACCGTGAAGCGCTTGGTCTTCACGTCATGGTCTTCTTGATAATGCCAAAGTGAGAGCACACTGCACCCGGAATTCTCAACTAACTGAGAAACTGGCTAACCTTTAAATGTCGGAAGTACAACAATTTGGAAATGTTGTTATGGCAACAGAGTTCTGTAAGATGGTTTTAGCTAGCCAGGCTAACTTAAGCAAAGTCCTAATACCAACCAAAACTAACGCCAGGGGATTAAACCAGGGACCTCTAGGTCAGGTACCGGAGGGCAAACCACTAAACCCTAAAGGTGGTTACAGAGTAACAGGTACCTATCACTAAAACCGTTATACTTTCAGCCTGATTTTCATATCTTTAGAAAAATATTCATCAAGTTCAAGCACGAAAAGATTATCTTTTCGTTTCCACGTTATCTTGCGACAGGATTATCTTTAACAGACAGGTTATGATAACTTACATCAATTAATAAGCGTGCATTCTAATTTTATTGAAAAACACCCATTGGTATGCTGGTTACCGAAAAGATTTTAATCGAAACGATATTTGATAATGCAATTAAAAACATAAGCACATCATTATAGCGGTATCTTCGGTATTTCCGAACTGAGGGCGTAGCTTCACGAGACCTAGTGAGAATGTTTAGTCAGAGCAACATCGCAGTCAATCGCTAGCGAACATAATTATCTGGTTTACCGACTTGACAAAGGTGCTCTCGGTTATTTAGACTGATTGATTGATTGAGTGTATGTACGTGTACGTAAGTTGTGCTGATAATACTAGTGGTTCTGTAAGAACAGTCGACCTCGCGAGCCCTTATAACCAATGCTTTCCTCTGACACTTTTCCTTTTAAACTTTTGAGCAAAAAGAGGTATAAGCTTTAGTGATTACTCATGTTCCCCTGGTCCTAGGAGGTCAAATCTGATGTCTACGAGTTCAGATTCAGATATATTTATTCTATCCAGATACATTACAGTACACTTGGAAAAGTCACAAAAGAGGTAAACATAATAAAAACAAAATAAAAATATTGTAGGTAGATAACCTAAGATCAAGCAATAATAATACTATTTCAATGCAATATTTCAAAAACATTATCATACACACATGTCAACCTAATTTATCAGCCAGTGCTACGTCTAAAGAATAGTAAGATTTTTCCATTAGCAAATTTCTAATCCTGATACTGAAATCACCACTGTCCATATTTCGTATCTCTTGTGATAAATTATTAAACAGATTCACACTTATACATAAAAAGCATTTTTGGCCAGTCTCGAAACATAAACGCTTCGCTCATATTTTTACGGAATAAAAAAATGACAGTTGTTATTTTGCCAGTCTGCAGTCGATAGTTTAAAGTGTCAAGAAAAATATAACATCAACTCTGGCGAGTGATTTCTTTACTACGATAATTATTTGAAAGTTTATGCTACAGCCTTCGTTTCTCGCACGAAGTTAAGTACCGTTTAGTGACCAATATGACCCAAGAGGTCAAACTTCCATCTTGAAATGCTACAGTACGGAATAATTTAGCAATCTTGAGCTTACTTTGGTGAAACTAGAAACTCTCACTCAGTATATAGAAACTGACTTCACAGACAGCTGAATTCCGAAATGCCAGCGTTCGAAATGGAGCATACTGGTGATTTTTGTAACATTGCTTCTGTGACTCCACCTGGAGTTAGCCTCGTTAAAAGTTCACCCGCTCTCCGGCGGCGACAAGCAGTGCTGACAGATGCAGGGTTAATGACAAATTAACCGTTAAAAACTCGTGAAAAGGCCCAGTCCTCAGAACAAAACATCTGAATAAAAAGCTACGGTCTTTTATCTTCGGTGGTGTATTGCGAAGACAGGTTTATTTTGAAGCGGCGGCGGGAATGATATCTCTGAAACCAGCATATATATACGAGAGGTTTTCACTTATACGATAAGCTCGTTTTATTTTTGAAAACCGCTCTAAATTTCTTCTATTATAAATCTGTGCGCGATTGAAGGAGAGCTTAAGGCGCAGAAGGATCATTAAATTACTTGCGTGGAGAAACACAAGAAATTTAAAGATCTTTGTCATTCAAATCGTGCGTTTGTTAGCGTGAATCAACGCTCAGTACCTCAGTGCCCTATTTTGTTTTCAACTTGTCAATTTGGAGTGTAACAAGCAAGCAGTCCATCATATAAAAAAGCCTAATTATAGAATAATGCTTAGGTCACATTCACAAAAACATAACCTACGTTGCAATGGATTGCGCCCATCATCTTGAGGCAAATGGATGTTAAACCTCGCGTGCCCATAATTTCAACGGCAACCATACCCTTTTACCAGAACACAGCAATGCTGTTTGGTGGCCGGAATAGGTACGTTGATAGTACTTCTCCGGACGAGCGCTTTCACAAGGAGCTCTACTACTCTGGATGTGAAGCTGCATCGTGCAAGTAGTGCACAAACCAAGGCAACAAATGAACGGACGTCGTCGCGTCGGATGTAATCATCGTTCGGTTACTGGAAGCCGTTTGATCTCGAATTCCTTTGTTAGCTCTTAATCCTGATTTCAAACGGAGTGCACTCCTTCGGGAGTAACGTTTTGAATGATTACGGGCTACGACCACTTGTTTGGGACATTTGTTTACAGATCAGATATTAACGTTGGAATTCTCGAAGCCACATGTTTGTAGCAGGTTGCTTTCACGAAGTGATGGCTAACTAACTATATATACATGTTTGTTTCGGGTTGGAAATGTTACGTGTCGCATCAGAGTTCCCTCATCATCTAACATGACAAGCCCATATGCCTATATCCGTATAACATTCTCCTATTTTTTATTTACTTTCTAGAACACGCAAAAAACTGATTATTATAATCGGGTTCTTTCAAATAATATCTGGTCTACTACCGCCGCTTCATCTACGTTACCCTTATATCTGACACACAATTAAATTTCTTTCGAGGAGAGAAAGTTCCTTCTCTCCTTATGATTAGATTTTTCTTTGTACCAAAGTATCTTTAATTACGAAGTGTCTAAACATCTGAAATACCTTTATATTATAGATGAACGATTGTATTTATTTACAATATTGTCAACTGAAAGCTTTCAACAGACTTTTACTTTCAACAGACTTCCAATAAAAAGAGAGATCTGACAGTTATTATTTTATATTGGAATTATTATATAAATTAGCTAATTTTGCATTTTGCGGCGTGAAACCCGCTTCCTGTTTATGGAGACCTTCTATTGAATATCAGTTAATTAATAATAATGATGGACACCATCAATGAGCGGACGGAAATTAACAAGGCTATGTATGTTAGAAGGGGGGGTATGTTGTGGTTATTACCAGGACGTTCCACCGGGAAGCTTGTTGCTAATTGGAGAAGAGCTCATTCTTTCTATCAAATTAATATCAAACAAGACAGGGAAGCTACCATTAAATTCATAAAGTGATCGTTGTAAAATTTTATGTTGGCGTTGGCGTAATAAGTATACCTTTTGAAGTTTTTCTAATAACGCCATTCAACGAAATCATCTTGATATTTTCCCGATGACGTTTTTTTTTTGATGGAAATTTCTCTTCTGAAGTAAAAATTATATGCTGCACGTAAATTCTGATACCAGAGGCTCTTACACCGATACGAAACGAAGAGAAGAGAAGAAACATGAGCATTTAAAAAAAGGAAGGCTTCCCTAATATGCCCACGTTTCTAAGTGGCGACTGGCTAGGTGTACCGCACATAACGCACAGCTTGCGCGTTATTTATTAGTCAAAAAATGGATCAAGCTTTAAAAACACGTTCGTTCATGCCTATGGCCAAGATCCTATATTTGTATAATGAAGTTTGCCAACTGTCCCTTATGGGCTCGCTAGGGGCGAGCCCGGAAATTGTCCTCTGGCCAGGCCTCCGCACATTAACCCAGGACATTATGCCACGCACACCACCACGCACGGCGTATGACAGCTCCACACCAGTACACGTAACGTGTGATGGACATCGCATGGAAGATACCATAGCATACAATGACTCTACGAAATTGTGACACGTATAACGAATCATGAGAAATTGTGCGTTGCCTAAGCCTTAATGGAATTTGGGTGGAACAAGTACTTGGTATCTAAATACGTATATAAATCATCAAAGATAAATTGTGTGTATGTTGTTCGCCGTAACTAACATGCTATTCTTTCAACAATACCGTGGTAAAGTAGGATAGCCATTTAAACTCAAGATCATCCTACTTGCCGACTACATTTGACGCAGACGATCTAGGACCTTGGTTCCCCATGCCGTTAAATATTACAGGAATATTACAGGAAAATAATTTCACACAGCGTCATCTAGCCCCAAACTAAGCATAGCTTGTATTATGGGAACTAGATTACGGATAGAATATATATATATATATATATATATATATATTTGCAAATACATACTTATCATACAATACAACACCCAAACACAGAACAAACATCACACAAATGTTTGTCCTGGGTGGGAATCGAACCCACAACCTCCAGCGCAGAAGGCAGAGTTACTACCAACTGAGCTATGAGGCTTGTTTAATATTAAATGTTTTCATGGTTGATGTAATGGCTCATAGATACGCTTACTGCCTATCATAGGTGATCATAAGGACGGACGCACGCCTAATTGACATCCACATGGTTGATATTCCATTTATGATTGAGCTCTACCAAAAATCATTTATAATGCGCCCTGCAAATCATAGATCTCATACTTGCCCAGGCAAGTCTTGCGAGGACAAGAGCTGTAATGTATAAAATTAAGAGCTGTGGATTTTGTCTACAAGAAAATAATATAGAAACGGCACCAATTTCTACTAAATATGCATATGAACCATTCTAGACTAATAAGCTTTATTTTTCTTATAATCAACACACAAGGTAAAACTAGAAGAAACCATCGTCGCAAGTTTCACCTCTGTAAACAGACCTGTGCAGCCTACGGTGTATCCTTACGGCAGAATGGATCTATCTTCGGTCCGAACTGGATCCAAACACGAAGCACACATTCTGACCGTGTGAACGTTGCTCACGAATGTGTCACGGCTCGAACGAGCCTTGAACAGAATCGTCCGGCTATTTCGTTTGAGTACATAATTGCGAGAACAACTCAAACCTAATTGATGTCCGCGAGTCAAGTTGCCGTTAATGCCTTTTCTGATCGTTGATTTGAATGTGCTTGGTGAGACGTGGGACGTGGTTAATGAATGTTTAGTTGGGCTTGGGATTTTATCTCATTACAATTTTAATTAGGAAAGTAAAAGGAATTATTTGTTTTGCAGCTGTCAAATTGATAAATTGGGCATCGCTATGAACTTTGATCTCGCATAGAATGATGAATAAAAAAATGTTGTATCTAGATCGGAACAGACTCATGGTTTGCGAGTCTTACTTGCTCGAGGCCACTAGGACTCGTAAAAAACAGCATCAAATTTGTTAGCAGAATGACATTTCCAGACAACCGATGACATTTTAACCGCCTCTGTGGTCTAGTGGTTTGCCTAACGGTGTCAGATACAGAGGTCCCAGGTTCGATCCCCAGGCGGAGTACAACATTGGTTTGGTTGGTGGTAGGACTTTGTCCGCCTGGCTAGCTACCTACTATCTTACCTAATTTTATCGCCACAACCACAATTCTTAAATTGTGGTTGTGGCATTGTGTTCCGGTATTTCGATGAAAGATAGCCAGTTCCTCAGTTTGTTGAGGATTCCGGGTGAAGTGCACCTCCACCTTCGGCCTTATCATAACTTGAAAATCAGGTGAAATGAAGGCACTTCCCCGTCTTACAAAAAATGAAATAAAAAAAGGAAAAATTTCCTAAATCTCCGTCAGTTAACTTACAAATTATAATAATACTATACTTACACCCTTTTCTATGCCGTAGGCTCGCGTGGTACCAGGTATTATGATACATCCGATTTTCTTGCCAAATTTCATCAAGATCCGTTAAGCCGCTTAACCGCATAAACGTAACATATAGAAAATAGGTATGCAAATCTAGCTGTCGATCCTGCGGATTCGATCAATATATTGTGATATTGATATTGTGGCGGTCGCAGGGAGTCGGTGGATGAAGGAGGCTCATCATCGCTTTGGGTGAGGCCTATGTTTAGCAGTGGACGTGTGTGGCCTGGCAATATGATGATTATTTACGACCATAACTCGTAACTAAAAAAAAATGAGTTTCTCGTCTCTTTATCGTAAAATCGGTTAAAACAACAGGGAGTTCAAACTAAGTGTGATTAAACTACTTACCTTCATGATTGATATTGAATACTAAAAACTGGCCAAGCAAGAGTTAGACCCGCACTAAGGCCCCAGAACTTAATGAAAAATAGCCGCATTTGTGCGTGATCCATTCGATCTTGGCCGGTCAAGTTTTTAATATGTCAAGTAATCCGTCATATTAATTAAGATTTCCTGAAATATACAGCCTTTTGGTGATGTAGATATAACGATAAATAAAAATATTTTTGGCAATAATGGATTCTCTTGATTTTTCCTAAAATCTAAAAATCTTTAAAAATAAAATATATTCACTTCCTAGGGGCGCTCTAAATACTTGATAGGATATGTAATGCATTATAATTAAAATAATCTCAATAACTATTGAGATTGAAACGTTTTATTCTGAACATCCACCCTAATTTTGAACCAATAGGGGGCGAGTTTTTATAAAAATATTTTCTTAGTACACCCCTAAACTACAAAAGGAAGCTACCCTGATCCCCTAGAACTCTGGTTTGGGCTGTTCGTTGGTCAGTCATTAAATATATTATTAACATAATCACTTCCACTACCTTTTAGATATGTTGAAACCGAATCTTGCTAAAATGACCTTTTCAGAGAAATCTAATCAGTGCGGATTACAAAGAAAATGAGTCGCAAAGAGAAAGACAAAACGATTTATGCTTTTCGATTAAATTGAGCCGATAAAACAAAGCTTTATGCTTCGTTATAAGATCGTTAGGTTATTTGTGGAAGTATATGAATATAAGTATCCGTGTTCCGTGTCTATCCATTTGTTTGCACTTTATTGCTTATCGCGTAAATTAAAAAGCCGAAGATTTATAGAAAAATATGAAAGTAGTTGTTATTCAAATAAATGATTGTTCATTAGTAGTGGGTAGCTTTCATAAGCAAAACAAAAAAATGTCTATTCACGGCACAAATAGACTCATACATCACCCTGATGAGAAACTGCAATATACAATCCAAACACAGTTTTCCATTGTCAGGTAACTACCACGAACGTAACACATTTTTACTAAAACAATAAACACTAAAAACAATAAAGAACAAATTAAAGTCGGACGCGGAATGAGCGGGTGTAGAGCGCCGCTTAGAGATATATTGGAGGATATCACGCTACCGAGGGTCGGTGCTACGAGGAGCGGGCACGTCGGAGGCACGCGTCGGGCTGCGCTCGCAAGGTGACCGCGTATCGGTCACTGACCGGAGATCGTACCGAGAGGAGCCGAGCCTCCAGAGGTGGCGGGTCGACTGAACGCGAGAAGAGCACGGAGGAGCTCGCGACCGGTCCGACGGCCCTCCGCAGGCGATTTGAAGCCCTCCGCGCGACGAGCTGCGCGCGCACCCACAGGGTAATGCCGCCCTATCCCGTGTCGAGATATCGAGTTATCCGCGGGTGGATATCGCGCTTAACCCTGTCACTTATTCCAACTGATACGTGAAAGCTCGAGTGCACTTCGAGAGGCTTCCTTTTCTCTTATTGCCCGGCTGAGATGAGGATCCGCGGGCTGGTCTCGACAGCTGTGGACGGAGTTATCCGATGAAAGCGTTTACAAAAGATTCTGGATTCGATTATGATTTAGTGTTTGTTGGAGATAGCGAGAGTGTAAAATGTTAATCGACAATAGACATCCCTAAAGAGATTACAATTGGAGCATGCGTGGTGGAACGCGGGGGGTGGCTTGGGCGGGGGATGGGGCGGGCGGTGTCACCGCGGCGCGACGCTACGATGTGATCTTGACACCGCGAGCGGAGCTTCTGATGCTCCACATTTTGTAAATATACAGCGATGATTATGATCACCTATTCAAATTCCCCCAGGTAGCTTATGTTATTCTGTATAATTAGCGTTCATATTTTAGAATACTGTATAATTACATGCCAATCAAATTTACGAAAGGAAGACTACAACCATTGCTAATAGCTCGATCAATTTCCATGCTTGAATGCGATTAAGTACTTGAGAGAGAATGAATCGGCACAAGTAGGTAGGTTTCTAATACGGTCATGTCAATTACGCAATACTGTTCTCGATCGATATTTTGTCCTGGCCTCATAATCATCGTTTCCTGTACTTCAATGTCAGAAATGAGTGCCCATGCTACATACAGAAAGAAGACATTTACATGAACCGATATCTTCCCCTGCTGAGAGATTTCAGTACAATTTTCAGCTGGTTATACGCTATGCTTTCACCAAGAAACATGTTAGTTTGCCATGACACTAATATAATGTATATATAATATATACATGATGTTCATTTAAGTTAGTAAAGCATCAATGTTTTCTTTGAAAATGTTTATACCTGAAGGTTTAGACGTTGATAAGGAATTAGTCAACCAGACATTCGCTCAATAATATAACATCTTCAAAGCATACTTGCAGTCTCTGCTTACAAAACTCAGTAAATTCATCTCGTTTTATCATTTATCCGAACATCACAGACATTCAGCGACTTCGTGTCTTAGTTTTATTCTCTAGATTTCCAGTACGTCTTGTATCGTGCTGAGAAAGCACAACTTTCCTTGTAGCGCTTTTAAAATGTAAATATTGTACGATGACAAGCTCTGTACAGACTACAGATTTGCGGCTTACATTCAGTAAAATGCTAGGAGCTTTTCACAGCAATCTTCAGGCATCGTAAAGGAACTGCAGTATCGCAACATTTGTAGATATGTCCAACGTGATGGTAAAACAAGCAAAGCGCCCACTTTATGTGGGCTAAAGCGTGTGCATGAGGTCTATTTTAGTACTTTGATTTCTATTATAATCGCTGGAAAGCTTAAAGTTGAAGTTTATAATGCTCTCGACGCACGCAAAATGCTATCGTATATACACATTTTCATTCGGGTTTGCTCCTTGAATCAACATCGTTACAATATAGTGACTAAGATTAAAAATAAATCCAAAAACAGCTAAAAAAATACAAAACTGCATTGGTAAATTACACTGCCTGCTACAGCGCGTGGATACAGAATCCTTGACGCGTGACTTCGTTTCGCTTCATAGACTTTTTGGTATGCTATCTAAACAATCTGGCAACTTGAGCCTCAATTCGAATCAAGGAATGCTTGACTAATACGGAGTTCAGTAAAGGTATTTTGATAGGAAATTGGTGATAATTTCAAGGGAGGGTTCTAAGATAACAATAGAAGTGAGTGAAGAAGGAACCATGCTATATCTGAACATCCCTGGCTGGCACTATACTGGCACTATAATTGTATAAGACATTTGAAAATCTCTGAATTACGTACGTTTTCAATTGTTTAATTCAAGACGGTATATATCAAACGTGGTGTGATTATGTAATTGGTATACCAACAAAAAAACGGTCACATTAGCCAATGCTTTATGACAGAAGAAAAAAAACAATAAATCTCTTCATGAAGAGTGAGATCGTTTAAATCAAAGCTTTCAGCTTTTTCTCTATAGACCACTTCCAATAGTGTATATAATAATATTTTCAATAGTGAATCCATGGCTACTGAGAGCCCGGTGCGTGTGCGCGATTTCGAGTCGAATATTCCATCACCAAATATTATTCGTGGTCGATGTTCGTGTTCACCGTGTTCTTGTTCGTGTGTACGCGGCTTTAGTGGAGATACTTTAGGTGTAAATATCTACTTGACTTATAATACATAAGTCAAGTAGATATTTACACCTACAAGAAAATAAAATCTATCTACCGAGAGAGAACTTATGCTAAATTCTCAGCCACCTTTTACGTATTGGTTTACTGTAGTTACGTATTAAAGTAATTACCGTGCGAAGTTCTTGTGATTCATATTTCATTACGTTGCTGTAATTGGTTTTATTATTCATGACGTCCGCCGTGTCGCTGAGGTTTCCCTGTGCGACCTGTCACAGGGCATGCTAGCGGCGTTTAGAAGCGTAACTCTATATCGAATGAAATGATGTGGTGTTTCTTTCTTAGCAACACACACAAGTATACTCACTTACTAAAACGAGAATACCCTTAGTTCGTTTATATGATGTAACCTAAAACTAAATCTAACTTCAAAAAAACTTTTTGCAATGTTTTATCTTTTAGTATTACACGGTTTTAACAAAAGTAATTTTCTGATGTTCACATAGTATTGCACCCTATTACTCATGTTTATAAAATACATTAAAAAAAAAAGAAATTTCGGCCTTCCAAAAAAACTCACATTAATTTTCATAAATGACCAAACTAATTTAACTAGGTCATAACAAAAATACCGTAAACTAAATTTTAGTTATTCAGTTAATTCAGGACTCAGTATCAGGGTCAGGTGTGGATCATCAAAACTTTACCAAAGTACACCAAGACACAAGAAAATTCAAGCAAGGAATGTTTTTGTTAAAGAAAAGTACCTTCTTGATGCCAGTTATACAATATTACAATACTTGTCATTTTAGAAAAAAAAAAAAAAAAACCTACCCCGCTTCGTTCAATCCTCCATCGAATAATGTTGATGATGGTTTATAACGTTGAGTAAATAATTGAAAAACGGTGTAGCCAAGTGGCTATGCGTCCGCGTAACGATCCGGAGGTTGTGGTTTTAAATCCGGCCGTACCTGGACTTTGTTTTTTGCTAAGTAAAAGAGATCCTAGTGATTCCAATTCCATTACAAGGTTTGAAAGTTTGCATATACCTAAGCATGCTAAGGAATCTTGGAGCTTTGAGTTGAATCTCTTATATTGAAATTCAGACGCACGGCAAGTCCTGCTATTGTAATGGATTATGAAAAAAAAAACTAGCCCGAGGTTCTTGCCTTTCTCCTTGAAAATCTTACTGAATAAATATATTTGACTTTGACCTCACCTTGTTCATATTTCATTTATTAGTACCCTTTCAAAATGTTTTACCATGCACTCTACTAGAACTTAGAATACGCTTCCAGCGTCCGAATTTCCGCTGTCTTTCAATTCTTCGAACCTCAAGAGAAATCTTACAAGAGAGTTAACATGTACCTTATGCATAGGCTTGCATCGTCGACCTCATTCTTCCATAAAAGATCCATTATAAACAAAAGTGAAGAAAGTGAACGCCCGGTCGTTGTGTCTGTTACCGTACCGACACTCCAAAAACGGAAGAAACGTGATGTGCCTTCAGTCTAGGTCCTAGACCTAGCGTAGGTTGGAGTCAGTCTATTCGTCGATTATTTCATCTATTTAGATGTTATTAGGGAAATGTCGCTTCTGTGTGGTATCTTGGTAATGGCGGCGTCGGTTGAAGGGTTTGTTTTGTTTATAAACGAGCGGAAAGGTGCCGCTACCCCGCTAACGACTCCACAAATAAATACGAAATTCGATCTCCCATTGCGCATACAAAATGTTCCCCTACTCGCAGTCACCTAAAAGTATATTGTCTTGCCTTCAACCGCTGTGATTTTCAACCATAGTAGGGGTCGGTGTGTTTTTAAGTATTCCTCTTAGTTTTCGCAAGTGAGCAGGAATGCTGATGGTTAGAGGGGCATATAGAGAAGATGGATGGAATCAGCTGTATCAAGTACATAGCGAGCGTGAATGGTACAGTGGAGAAGACTTCTTGTCAGACCAAGTTGGAGATGTTCTCGAGAAAGACCAGCAGGCTTACCCTCGAACCCAATAACAATTCCAATTCAACATCAATCGCAAACAAATACTCTGACAATATTGACTAATTGCCTCTTGAAAAACAATTTGATGGCATTGGATTGAAATCGGAATTGCGCTAATATTGGATTATGATTGTGTTAATTACACTTCAAAATTTGGGCTTTTTATCAGTACACAATGATTACAAATAGTTTAAAACATATTTTCAAACAAATCCAATATAAAAATCGTTGTTTGACAAAATTTTATTATTGAAGGCGGCATGGATGCCTACCCAATGCTTAGGGCATAGATGGTTTGGGCAATTCAATTCCAATCGCTATGAGTTCATTCAATATCCACACAATATGAAATAAATTTGGCGCTAGGTTCGCATTCAAGAGTAAGAAATGACACAAATTCAATACCGATTCAATACCGATCGATCGGAATCGTGTTCGAGGGTAAGCCAGCAGGTCAGAAGAACCTACCCTAAGCCGACCAGCTTGTATATGAAGCACGAGGTTAGTGTGAAAACAGTTGACTCTGTCTACCCCGTTATTAAACAGGCGTTGGTCTTTGTGAAAAGCACCACTATATATACATTCAGGGTTGCAAAAGGGGTGAATAGTATTGAAGTTTTGGAAATTTGTAAAAACTTGAAATATCATTTGAAATGAGGATTGAGACTGCAGATTTCAAAATTAGTTTATTTTTGCCCATATAGGGGTGGTTTTCAAAGATGAGGGGCAAAGGATAATAATCAGGTATTGTAAGATAAGAGAGGGTTCTCGAAATGTCATGACTGGTCTATTATTTTTTTGTAATTCATTAAATAGGGTTGCCAAGCCACGGGTGTCGATAAAACCTAAGAATGACTTTTAGGATGTCATGCAAGGGGTTTGACCGCGCATATCCCACATAACAACACATTATTGTGCACCACAATGTGGAAAAATCTTCCTCTAAAACTGTAAGGTTTGGCCATAAAAACCACGCTTGGCAAACAGATTGGAGCTCACAGATTAAGTAAAGCAATAGATCAAACGTGTAATGTTAACTGTGTTTTTATCATAGCAACATTTAGTCAAAAAGTCTCAAAAAATAAATTCTTAGTAAATGAAGTAGGTCTATCATAAACGTCGCATTTAACGTCTTCATCGAAATTGAAGGCAATACGAACCGAGATCAAAGCGATACCAACACTTCAACTTTTTATGTAGATCGTACCTACCTACTTCTCATTTCCTTTTTAATAGAGATTCAATAATGAGATAAGGCTCTGGGAAGTTACTGAAATCATTTTGTGTTAATTGAATGAGCCTATATACCGCCTTGCGATGTTGATGATTTGATAAGCGAGTGATCTTACATTCGATACCATCTTATTTAGGTGAGATTTGTATTGTATACTTTATCATTTGTATACTTACGTATTGTATAGGTATTTTTAGACTAGGTGTACCGCAGACCCTCAAGACGAAAGCCTTTAATCAGTGTGTGTTACCAGTGATGACATACGGATCCGAGACGTTGTCGCTAACTATAGTTAGAACTTTGAGCTTATTTTACTTTGTTCATAAGGCCTTATGAATAAGTTCAAAGTCGCACAGCGGGCTATGGAGAGAGCTATGCTTGGAATTTCACTACGTGATAGAATCCGGAATGTGGATATCCGTAGGAGAAACAATGTTGCTGACATAGCTCTCAGAATTAGCAAGCTGAAGTGGCAGTCGATACCACATAGCTCGCAGAACCGGTAACCGCTGGGAAGCAAAGGTTCTTGCATGGCGACCACGATTGAACGCGAAACGGAGTGCGGGAAGACCCCCACTCGATGGACCGATGGCATTGTGGCTGTTGCGGGGAGTCGATGGATGGAGGCTGCTCAGGTTCGCTATTTGTGGCTTGGATTGGAGGATTGTGGGCTGGAATTATGATGAAACTAGGTGTAACCACGGGCTTTGCTAACGTTGTTCTTGGATTTACAACCATACAACAATATTGTATCTAAACCATACAATCATTTTGGTGACTTATTATAACTTAATTATAACCTATAAGCCTGTTTATTTATTATTAGTCCAGTCCATCATAATAACTCCAATTCCCTGTCAAATACAACCTTTCGGAAAATATAGTTTAGAACAATTTAAAGCGAACATTATTAACACATCTAAACACTACAAAAGGAAAGTACCCTGAAGATTTTTTTGAAGAGTCTCTAGGATCTCTGGCTTAAGTCGGTCTCAGACAGTCAGCTTCTCGATGATTTTATATAATTAGATATACGATATCTTTCTTTCTTTCTTCTCTTCTTTCTTTCTAACACATCTACGTACAAATACAATGTTAAATATTAGCTTCGCTATTTATTGATGGAAATTAAAAGATCCGTCAGAAAGGTGGAGGTGGGACGTAAACCGAGGCATTTCAATGGAGGGCATGGCATCGCCTAACCTCACGAATGTTGTATGTCACCGCAAGGACGAACGCAACCTGACGTAGAGAAGGGAAACCACACTTAAAGGCTATTAACTGGTAGTTCACATGAAACTCCTTAGCATCGTTGTGATTTGAAACCCAATGAAACGAAAAAGTGTCAAAAAAATTGTCAAACACCTCAATAAAACATAAGGATTTAGCCTGCGAGAGAATGAGATAAAATAAGTACAGGTATTTTTGTTTGTACGCGTGTAATATAGATCGTTTAATAATAAAGTCATTTATTTTAGGCACATTAATACCCATGGTTATACAAAATTGACAATAAAAAAACTATAAAATAAAATAAAGTTATTTACAATACGTTGTAATATATACGGTATTACGCCCAGTAATATTTTTATTCATTTTGAGATGCACGGATATCCAATTTTTTTAAATGGATTTGCCAAGTAGTCTAAGACCGCCATCAGTATGGTATTCTTGGAGCGACTTAGTCTGGCCCAGAAAGAAGCTACACGATTTCGCATAATTCCATAGAAGTCTGGGATCCTTGCTTCGGAGAACATACTCGACGCGCTGCAGTACCTAGGGAATCTCATAAGAGCACGGTATGCGTCATTATACTGCACTCTTATGGTGTTTATGGCCTTCTTCGTCCATAGTTGGCAGGTATACATCTCTAGGCAGTATGCTCAGAAACAGGGTGTTCTTCACGTCGGGACTACATGCGGCAAAGCGACGCGCGAGCATGTTACTCCGAACTGCAAGCGCTCTCCTTTCCCTTTCTATATCGCTGTCATCACTTAGCGTCTCTGTGAGCCAGTGTCCCAGGTATTCAAACCGATCCACTTGTTTTACTACCCTACCACCCAGATAAGTCTCGGAAACTCTTTCTGGTCCTCTTCCCGACCTGAACACCATCATTTCAGTTTAAATGACGTTGTATTTTAATCCATGTGTAGAGGCATATTGCTCACAGATTAATATTACTACTATGTTTCTGTTTTGCATTATAATGTAAACGAAAACTTCACAAAAATTACGATGGATTATTAGCAATAATTTTTAGCATTGTAATTATTTATTTTATATATTTAATATATTTATTTCCTAATTATACATAATTTTACACTGTATTGTATTGTATTGTATGTGCTTATCTTATTGTAACTGCATTGTTATTTTTTTTCTGTTTTTCTGCATGTTCTGCCCAAAAATGTAAAACGACTTGCCTAGTAGACTAGAATAGCCTCACAACTCAGTTGGTGGTAGCTTTGCCTTTTGCGCCGTAGGTGTTGGTTCGATTCCCACCCGAAATAAATATTTGTGTGATGAATATAGTTGGGTATGTATTTGGGTGTCGTATTATATTTTCATTAGGTTTGTATTTAAAAAAAATAAGTATAATTACGATAAAAAGTAATAATAATAGTATTCTATTCGTAAACTAGATCCCGCATAAAAGCAGTAGATGGCGCTGTGTAAAATTATTAATTTATCATTCTGTACTTTTGTATTGTGATTAAAACTATCAAATAACTAGTGAAAACCGTCAATGCCATCATATATAATAATACTCGTATATTAATTGATCATTCGAAATTGACATCCAAAGTGAACGCAACAAGAACAAGAAAATCGTTATTACTTTGCAAACTCATTTAAAATGTTATCATGTGGGTAAAATGCCTAGACAGGAATAGTGTACCTATCCTACTGTATAAAGGTAATCTAGTTTCACTCAAACTGACGCATCAACTATCCCATCCCAGTCCATTACCGGTATTCCCCATTAAATTGCAGGAGGTTGTATAAAGCCGCACAGAGGTTACTCCAAACAGAAAATATAAATTAAACATCAAAGAACTGAAACTCCAACATACGACTGATAGGATAAAATCTTTCATGTGCATGACAGGGCAAAACCACACGCATTACCAAAAGCAAAGCTGTTGAAGGAAAGTGACCAAATATGGAATACCGTTTTGTTTTTTAGGCATAAATGAAAGAAATTTTAAAAAACTAAATCTTTCTATCGTAATTATACACAATCATATATTTTCATTTGACATAGTAACAGTATTTTATGATATTTGTTTATTATAAGTACTAACTTTTCAAAGACTAAAATAGCATAAAGGTATCTAATTATGGAATAGGTAACCCAAATATGGAATACTATAAAATCTATCAAAAATCCTATCCATGGTCTTCCCTTTTGGTTGTTTGACTTTTGTCATTGTTTTCTTATTTTTTTTTTGGATTTTCTAGTAAACTTAAACTTACATTCATAATTTTACACAATAAACTTAGACTACAAAATGACTCTAAAACTTTTGAACAAACATGTTAACAATATATATAAGTAATAAACACATCACTACATGCGATTACATTACGAAGAATACGCCAGGCACCTCATGGGACTGAAGCGCTATTGTAGCGCTTCAGAACTGTACACCGAATCCAGTGTTGACTCCTTCAATGCCATACAGCGAAGGAGAATAGCCTCAATGATGTCCAGAGTGGACATGTGTAAAAATGCAATCATAAAGAGCCTATCGATCGTTTGTCGATCGTTCGTTTGAGACTTACAAACGGTGGGTGTTGCCACCGAGATTATTATTATTATTTCTCTATTTGTTTATTATTTTGTAGACTTAGGTACCTACCCTTTTATACCTGCCTATCTTTTTGTATATTTTTATTGTATCTATTTTATGGATCTCGTGTCTGAAAAATTAAGAAATATTATTATTTATGTACCTGTAAAAGTTTTCTCACTGCGACAAAACAAAACGCTCTCACCTCGGTCAAGAGACTCGCTCGACTGACATGACCAAACCTATACGCGTGTATAGTGATTGAAAGAGATCACAGCTCCTTGCGTCTAGGAGTTTTTGTTTTTGTTCGAGAGAAATGCCGGTATTCCATATTAAGGATACTTTTCCATATTTGGTCACTTTCCTCTATTGTTTTTTTTTTTTTTAATTGTACGACGGAGAATCGCTTGGCCTTCATCTCACCTGGTAACAAGTTAAGATAAGGCCGAAGGTGGGGACGCACTTCACCCGGAATCCTCAACAAACTGAGGAAACTGGCTATCTTACCTCGGAATGCCGGAACACAACAATTTTACAATTGTTATTATGGCGACAGAATTAGGTAAGATGGTGGTAGCTAGCCAGGCGGACTTCAACAAAGTCTTACCACCAACCAAGTGTTTGTACCAATACCATCCTTGACTTGCAGCGAACTTACGCGACGCTCGAAGCGACAACACGTCGGCTGGAGCTCATCAACTTAGCAGCCAGGCTATTTTCCTGAGGATGACTGATTCAGAGGTGAAATGCGTGTCGATTTGCTGTTTTTAATGGAACGTAGCGGATTTTTTACTAAATATTTTTTGTATTGAATAGACCTCTTCAACGCATGAATCAAATTAGTCTCCTGTCTTTGGGTTAAGAATCTCTGTGGATATAAAAAAAAACTGCAAGCATTGATGTATCGTGGTACCATAATTTGGATATTTGCTGCCTATAAGTACCAGGTGTTTTGCATTGTAATTACGCAGCACCGAGGACCTCACAACAATATTTCATGCATATTTTTAAACTAACGAACAAATATTTTTAAATCCAATGCGAGTTTCGCTTCTAAGCCGAGTGGCGCCCTGGCAGCGCCTCCATTAGTGGTTTGGTACGGCGGCGCTTATTCGATTACTCCACGTTTATGGAGACGGTCGAATCGCGACTGTTGTGACATATCCTGACGATATTTCCCGATAGTCGTGAATAATGAACGAATTACCTATGGGTATTGATCACAACGCAGCGTGAAAACATGCAAGAAGGATTTTCTGGTGAGATTTCTTGTCTCAATTCGAATCGAAACAAGAAATCCTAGGTTCCTCCTGAGCGTCAGACTTCGACCTGTCAAAGAAAAGGCAACCACATAAATGAAGCCTTAAAAGCTTGTCCAAGCCATGATACACCAACGTTACCTATTTCAATTTACTCAAAATAACTAATCCACACGTTACATTCAAGAACAGCCAATATCAAACCGGGTTTCACCGGCAATCTCATTTACCCAGATACATAGAAGCTAAACGATATTTTCCACAGCGCAGGTATGTTCATGATCGGGGCAACGGGAACCCATCGCGTGAATATTGAACATGTGCCTCGCCTTCTGGTTGTGGTTATTCGATATTCCTACTTACCGTAGGTGTATACCTGATTTTGTAAATATGCAAGGCGGGTGCGTTCATTACGTATTGAACCATCTGTACCTGTAACAAGAGAATATATATTTTTATGAAATATATATGGTGCCTATTGACTTGATATGGTAGTCGCACAGTATTAGACAAGTAATATTATAATAGCGAGTTATTAAATGGTATTTTTTATAATCAGTCAGTAAACAAATCGGGTAAAAAGTAATTTAGATTTTTTGGCGAGAACCTTGCTCTTTTAATTCACTTAAATTGCTGACTAAATACACTTTGGAGCTGCCTTTAATAATATCAACAGTAAGTTGTCACTTATGTTATTTATGAGTCTTTGTACCAACATTATTGTTACTTGCATGACAGTGATCAAAGTGACTACTAGTGCTGACGTGTCCTTAGACAGGCGTTCTAACACAAGCACGATCTTGCACCCGTTACTAATAAACAATATTTACTCACGCGTATATTATAATAGATCCGATGAAAATAATGAGATTTTTTCCTAGGGCAGATTCTGAAAATAGATCTGAAAACTATTTTCTTTTGAATATCGTCCCTTACATTATATCTAACACCTATATCAGAAACATGTAGAAGTTTAATTGGCAAAAAATGTAAAAATAATGCGAACAGGTGTTTTTTGCGTCAAAGCAGTGTTCAGGTATAAAGTCACATAACACTGAGTATTAAAACAATTATATTTTGAGTTTGACCAAGGCTCTTTCCACTTTACTAATAACAGGTGTATATAACTGGCTAGTGTGATGGTGAAGCTCGCATATCATAGCGAAATGGGAGTAGGTAGACATGCTAAGCTCCTTGAGACCACCACTCTAGACAATTAACATGGCCCACCCAGAACAGCTTTGATCTGAGATCTGTAAGGACGGATAAGATGTGTGAAATATCTACAACATTATCTATGAAGCTCTGCGTCTCTTAGATACTCTAAGAATGTTTCTGAGCGAAAAGTTCTAAGCATTCTTAAGTATGTTTCTATCAACTGCTCCTACTTAAAAGTTCACAAGTCAGCACCCTAATAAAGAGTAGGTAAGTACCTTTCGCAGATTACCAACACCACTTTGGTAAATTGTGACCCTACATTGTCTATTTTGTAATAAAGAAAAAACCTGCCAAGTGCGGACACGCTCACCAAGGATTCTGACCCACATAGCAAGGTAAAAAATTACGTTTCTTGTACGTATAGTTTATAATTTTATTGAATTTTTATTTGCTGTTACAGCGGCAATAGAAATACACATTTAAAATGTCAATCGTCTACCTATTACATCTTATGAGACACAAAGTAGCCCGACAGACAGACGGACGGATAGACGGACAGCTGAAGCATAGTTGCTGCTGTACCCTTTGTGTACGGAACCCTAAAAACATTTTCATGCTGAAACTCCGCAATATTTCCTTGCATTTAATCGTACAAGTAGTAGACATAATGCAGGCAACAAAATTATCTACATTATGTCGCTTTGCATAAGTACCGCAATAGGAATCTTCTTTTATTTTAGTTTTAAAGGAAGGCAACTAACTCGTAGGGAATGATGGGTCCGGCTCGGTTCAGTAGCGCCAACGGGTTGTATGGACGTAAAAGTTTTACGCCTCTGCCGCGTTTTACAGGCGGGCCTTTTATTATTTAGTGAAAGGAGCGTCTGACGTCGTAAATCTCCGCTCTGCGTGAACTTTCGCCTCTTATCTCGGAAATTATGGAACTTTTTGACTCCTCGTAGACAAAGTGTTTGGCTTTTGCCGCGGGTCACTGCGAGCCTTTACAAATTAATGATCCGCGTTTGAATCGCGATACACCGTTTGTCTGAAGCGAAACGTTTTGCATATTTTTTATATCATGAACGATCATCATCATTCATCATCGCCTCAATATGTTCTCCTCTGCCACTCCTACCAACCATCAACTCTGGATCACCTTTCAGACCCATGTCTTCTTTCACAGAATCCGTTCGTCTCTTCTTCGGCTTCCTCTGCTCGCATGTCCAACAACGATCACATTACTACCCTTTTAGTCAAACGACTATCATCCCTCCTCCTACATGACCATACCATGCACTCCTCATCTTATCTACACCTAGCGTCACTCTCAAGCTTCCCTTTATGTTCTTGTTTCTTATCATTCATTACATATGCAACCGCCTCCGTGGTTTAGTGAAAGATGTCAGATTCAGAGGTCCCGGGTTAGATCTCCAGGGGGAGTTCAATATTGTGCTTGGTTTGGTTGGTGGTAGGATTTTGTCCACCTGGCTAGCTACCATCACCTTACCTAAATCTGTCGCCATAACAACAATTCTTAAATTGTTGTGTTCAGGTATTTAGAGGTAAGATAGCCAGCGCCACACAGCGTTTTTTGAGGATTCCGGATGAAGTGCGTCTCCACCTTCAAAAAATCATGAATCCGAGTGATCGTAAGTGATAAATATTTTTAGGAGTGTCTGTAAAGTTGATAAAACTTGCTGCGTGTGTCGTACGTATCTAGGAAACTAATAAACAGTATGTATTTTATGAGGTATCAATGACCGTTTGTTAATACGCTATAAAAGCAGAAATTTCAAAATTTTACGATTATTACATGAAATGATCGACTGCGCATTGTTGCGGGTGCAACACCCCGATCAAAGCGTAACTGGAGGCTCGTACAATTAAAGAGATAACATAAAATAAACGAAGCCCACTCGTAAATATATACATTTAACTATCTATAAAAGTCACTAATTAATTAATTGAGTAATGATAAAGTGGTTTCTTTTGACAGACATCGGAAACCGTAACTTAGAAATGCGAAAAATACGAAAAGCCGGATATAATCTCCGGCTTTTCGCAGTTTCTTAATATATACCTTTACTATATATGCTTGATACTTGTCTTGCAGGATTGGTATATGTAATTACTTAATATTTGCAAGTGAACTGAGTTATTTATTTTTATTAGGACATTAAAGTACGAGAATCACCTTGATTATAGAAGAGACGAAAAAACTTTTAATACCTTTGAATGTAGCCCCCTTGTATTGTTATTACCGCAATGTATTATAATTTACTCAGTTTCTTTTAAGCCATCTCGATTTTAGCCGGATCACGTAGTCTGTAGGTCTACTCTACAAACCGATAAACGATATATCGGGACAATTATCGTGCAAAAGGTACTCTTAGTGACATCGTTTTGAGTATCGTTTGAACGATGAATCGTCCGACATTAATTTCGACAATCGATGCCGAAATCGTACTCTAGCACCAAAAACGATACGATGATTTGAATTAGACCAATAACAGCCGTTAATTCGACCGAGCTTGACGAACATTGTAACGACACATAGTTTGCTATCGTGTAGGTTATCGTTTCTATTTTTTTAACAGTGATTCCTTGATTTTCTGCTTCAAATTATTTAAGTAGTAGGTATAATAGGTACCTACAATGTTTATGTTAACTTAGGTACCTATCTAATAAACACAAAAAGTCCAATCGAATTATTTCTGTAGGAGGTACCTAGGTACAGTGTTTATGTTAACTACTTAGGTACCTACCTAGTAAGCTTTGGGTTACTAGGTAGTGGACTCTCGATTTACCTTGTAGTTGGATTCAATAAACTCACCACCATCTGTAACTTTTAAAGTTATATGTAACACAAAGTTTATTAGGTAGGTACCAAAGTTAACAAAAATATTATAGGTACCTCTACTATTGAACCTACTACGATTTGACTCTCTTCTGCCATGTTAATTATGTAGGCATTCTTGTTTTAGGTAAAATGGTGCGATTTCTTCTGTTTGTCCCAAATGCTTCCATGGTCAGAAAAAAACAATTTAAAATAAGAATGTACCTACCTATACATATAGAGCATGAAAGAAGAGAGTTAAATCAAATTATTTAAGTAGTAGCTATAATAGGTACTACTATGTTTATGTTGACTTAGGTACCTACCTAATAAACTTTGGGTTACTTATAACTTCCAATCCAATCAAATTATTTCTATAGGAGGTACCTAGGTACAGTATTTATGTTAACTACTTAGGTACCTACCTTGTAAGCTTTGGGTTACATACAACTTCAAAAGTTAAAGATGATGGTGAGTTTATTGAATCCAATCACAATGTAAATGAAATTGTTTTCAGACAATGTTTTCTATCATATTATGTAAACTACGGTAAAGGTAAAGGTAGGTAGACGTTAGGTATAGGTAAGTAACATGCAACCTACTTTTTGCTACTGCTGGACAGTATTATCATAGTGCGGCCGGATGCCATTAGCAGATCCCTTGCTAGATCCCTATGCAGGGTTAAATAAATCTAGCAGTAGCAGTGTAGCTCATGTTATCATGTCGGGAAGGGTCCCGTAGGTACTTCCGCGCCATCGATTGATATAGGTAACTACTTACCTATGGTAACTGTAGCTCAAAAAGGTGACGCGCGCTGGCTGGTGATTAGACCATAGAGAACAAATAAGTGGTATGGTTGTATAACTTTAGCCTTTCCGTGATGGGTAACTAAAAGAATGAAACATAAAAAAACAAAGTCAACAAACTTTGACATAAAAATGGATCTAGACCATCAACCAAAGAGATTTGTGCCAAAAGATTTTTATCCATGCCATGCATTTTGTTATCATTCGTTCCGAGCATTCGATACAACTTTCGACAGACGATGATTATTTCGATGTTTTTCAGAGTACCGTTGTTTCCGATTATTCAGAAGACTATCGTATCGTTTCGAATATATCGCAATCGGTTTGTAGAGTAGCAAGGCTGAAGTGCTGCCGTGTAATGTTCGGAATGTTCGGATCAACAGTACCTACTGGCTACGTAAGTCAGAGGTCGCATTACCTTGTTACTAACTAATTACGTTATCTTCCATGTGGGTCACCTAAATGGTCATCGTAAAGGCTTCATCACGACACATCGATTATCTTAATTCAAAACACAGATCGTTGTCAAAACGATGATGACGCCGGCATTCTCGACGCGAATTCTGTAAGAACAAAAATAAACTACCATGTATCTTTGCTTTAAACACAGTTTAAAGGTATGTTCTATATGAGTAAAAGTTCCTATATAGCTATTCTAGTAACATTAGGGGAGTTACACCTTCATTCGTTCTAAAAGTTGAATCAAAAGTCATCAATCAAAAATTCTCGTACCTACGGCGTAACTTATTCGAGGTTAAAAGGCTAATTTCTCTAATTCCGATAATAAAATATGCGACATTTTTTTGTCTCAAATATTTTCACTTCAAATTTCAATCCCACTTCTTACCTTGATTTAATGTTACTTTACTTACATACTAGGCATTGGTTTGAAACCTGAAACAAGTGCCTACTGATATTACCTGTGCCTCGATGAACTGATAGGTGATACAAGTCAAAAAACATCATTTTACAGAGAGTGAAAGTGAGTGTAAACAAGATTTAAAAAATATTGTTCGTGAACTAAGTAGACTAGGTTAAACTTGAGTATCCTCTTTTGTAGGATAAAACATTATGTTTCACCGTATGTTTTAGTTTTTTTGGTAACTATTTAATTTTAAAAGTAATTCACCGAAAACCTTTGAGTTGCACCTTTTCTGATGTATCATATGTGGTAAAATTATGTTATAAATGATACTTGTACAGTTAAATTACGTTGCACCCATAAGTTGTCTTTGTGTAAACTGATATACACGAAGTTAAAACATCTAATAACTCACTAGAATAATGATCCTAGCACAATGTTCCTTGAACAAAGGATATAACCCTATAAATTTTATTTTTTTACTTATTAGTCGCCTATTTACAAAATCTACCTTAATTGTATCAGTATACCTCAATCCTAGTCTTTTAGAAGATGTGTTAAATGATAAAAGTCAAGATATACCCCTCAGCAAAAATGATATGGATCGTGTAAATAAATAAAAGTTTTAGAAAAGTATAATTCACTCATATTTAAGGCATAGTTTTATTAAAATTCTTAAAAAACGAAATTGAGATCTAATTGAGTTAACAATATGAATGTAGCTGTATGTGTACAAACTAGGAACTATGCACACACAGTTGGAAAGTAATTTTAATTTTATAAATAAAATACTACACAAATCAGCATTTAACCTTTTTTATTATAATACCTATGCCCATCAGTTAGACATTAGATGAACCAGAACTTATTCATCATCGGAATCATCATCATCATTATCTGCTGGACTGTCTTTGACATCAATTTTGCAGCTCAGGCTTCTGTGAAAACTCATGAGCGCTCTAATGAATAACATCATAAATTTATCCTTCTTCTTTTCTGTTGAAATAGGAAGTTTGGAGTTGTATCCTTTCGGTACCACATTAATCGTAATCATATCATGAGTTTTCCCCCGTTTCGAATTGTCTGTTGAGTACCTACATGACCGGTCATGTACTCAACATCTTTTAACTCTTTTTTGTGTGTATGGCCGGGTATAAGAAATTTATGTTCAATGGATTGCAATTGTGGGGATTGTTTAGCAACCAGCATTAACATTGTGGCTACAATCGAATTCTTCATTGCTGCAAATCGAATGTCGTTATGACAGCTATATCTTCATTATTTTGATTCTAAAAACGGGTATTTATCGTGTATTTTAGCTACATCTTCTTCATCACCTTAAATGCCTCTTGGTGCTCCATGAGCATCTCTGTCAGATTTGCGTCCTGATCCACGGATGCGTAGTTGAGTTTCATAGTTATACGGTCACATTTTAAACAAGTGTCTACAGATGGCTTTTCGAAGCATAAATTCAAGGTTTCTAAGACCTTTTTGAAGATGGTTTTGCTTACCAAAGCTAGTCTTCAGTTTGTACAAATTATAAAGAACTTGAAGGTTCAAAAACTTGTTAGTGGTTTTGTTGCGGCCACAGTGACTTTCTTTCTGTAGCAGGGAAACCAGCACAGCAATAGGTATGAGTTTTTATTTCCTATAGCTTAAAATCAGGAATTGGCTGAACAACTCGATGTTGACACTGTGGAAGATGACCGCCAGTGACCCGCAGACCGTTTGTAGATATTTGTGACTTTCATCGAAACGTCTTCAAGAAACACACATTTTGCACATAATTGTTGTGCATAAATATTTTTAGAAATGGTTTTTTAGATACAATTACATTTATGTCACTTTTCGCAAAAAACGTAAAAATTCTTATTAGGTATTGGTAGGTACATGTCGGTTTGTACCCTCGGCATATCGACAAGAAATCGGTTCAAAGGGATATTACTCTAGATATATCAATTTACATTGAATGTACCTACTCTTTATCTCCGAAACTATGGCAAATAGAAGAACGTGAGTTGTACCTAAAAAAATCGTAATTTTTTTCTACTAACGCCTGTGTCAAAATCACAAAAAGGTATAACTCAATTTAAATCACTTATCACAGGAGGCACAGAATTTATTCTGTGATAGGGTCTTCTTAATCGTCTTCGAGCTGATTCATCTGAAATTTGCAGAAATAACTTTAGTTACAAGGGTAACGTCCTCTGGCAAACGACAGCGGTGCTTGCTTTGTTGCGTAATATCTCTTGTCTGGCGGCAATGCAGTCTAGCCATCCCTGGATCCGCAGATAAGCTTAAAGGCCGTAAAGCAAGCGGCACAAAGGTGCCTAGTGCCGTGAAATATAGCCGAGAGTAAGTCAACGGTGGCTGAAGCATTCTTTTCCCTAATTAGCCATTCAATTCCCGTAATCTTGTTTACTCGCCGGGACCGTCCAGGTGCGATAATGGCCGAGCTATTTGCATGCCGCCATATTGTTTTGCAATGTTCGGAGGCTCGCTAGAGGTAGGTACGTCGGCGTCGACCCCTGTTGTTTTGGCTCGGGTTATTGGTTCCGCGATTACTTTGTATTGATCCCGCCGTTCATTATCTGCGATCGCTTGTTTTGAACCAGGGATATATGTCCGCAATGTTGCTGTTATTTAAATTGCTTGCTTCTATTAACATAAGTGTAAGTTTGTCAAAAGAAATGAAATCAAAGTAAATAAAGTCGGGGAAAATTCAATCAAACCAGAGTGAATCTCTGTTTACGTGGACTAGAAGTTTTGGGTCCTTATCAGTATCAGTTACGTGTAGATTTTGGGGTAGGTGGAAACCACAGATTCATCAGATAGTGAGGAAGATCAGTATTTTTTTCACTTTTGGCTACTGGAAGGCACAATTATCCACTCATCATCATCTACTACATATTGTAATTAGTTAAGAAATACGTTTACTGAAGGAATATGTGAGTGCTTCTTTGAGTACATATTTTGTTGTACTTGTATACCTATTGTTAAATAGGTGTACAGGTGACTAATTGAACACTTGGTAAAGTTAAACAATCATTTAGACACCGCACTTCAAAATAACGTTTTGTGCAATAGCTAGCTTGCGTTATTCGTCAAGTTTATACAATATTTAAGTACATATCTGCGGAAACTTTTTAAATTGGCCTTCAGCAGACACACGCTGGTTTAAACCGGCCTGTATTATGAAGTAACTATTTTCAAGACCTAGCTGAAGGTTTTCCTAAGGTTTTGAAAATAAAATAAAGAAAGTTGTATTGTTCTAATTTCTCAGCAACGTAAACTCATCGGCCGCTTTAAGCGTAATATTAATCGTTTTGTTAGAAAGGCAGAAGAATCTCTTTTATATTTCCACAGTGTTTGTATGCTGCGGTGTTTCCGTCGCTCGATCGAGGAGCAAAGCGTAATCTTATGAAAGCGAATTCGCAAGGCGATTCTTGCAGGGCGACGGCGACGGCGCATCGCCTATAAATACATTATCTTACACGCTTTATTACTCTGCCATCTTCTATCCAATCTTATTACGCGTCTGTGCGGCTCTGGAAGTGTTCGCTAAGCTAGCGATTTTCAAGAATAGGGTTCGATAATGGATTTAGCTCGAGAGAGCGACACCTTTGCACTTGTCCGCGTGTTACCCGGCGCTGGCAAGAGTATGCAAAGCGTAGCGTGGTCCGCTGACGCCGCGTCTGGTCCCCTCGCTATGAGATGCGATCAGTTAACGGAGAGCCCTAAGACTTCCCTCCGAAGGCGATATTGGCAATATTACATCCTTTACTGCGAACCGTGTTCATTATTTAGACTCTTATAGCCACGGGCTGAATAATAATAAAAGAATGTTCAATTTTATTTATGTTTTATGGATATCACGATATTAATTTACGATAGCAATAATGATATAACTTTTCGAAAAATGTGTATACTCAGTCTCACTGTGGCGGTATCAGAGCGCAGTTATTACTGATTACACGATTACCTGTGAATTTTTGGCTTTACTTTCGATTGGGACATATAAACACGATATTTTCAAATTAAATTGCAATGTTTGTGCTACATGTCTTTTCACTGCTTTATATACCTCCATATAAAATTATCCACCGTCGAGATCTTCAAATTAGTTTGGATCTTGCTCTGCACTGTAGTTTTTGGTTTGTAGAGTGAATTACCGACATACATATATATATATTTTCTTTCAAATACGACAGTTGTGAAAACCGTTATTACACTGGATAAACCCGATTAAGTTTAGAGCGTGGGCGGCTTGTGATTTACGACATAGAATAACTGCATAGCTGTCACAATCACAATGAATCTGAGAGGCGCATTATGTTAATTGGCAAGCTTTATCCGAACCATCGGGCCCTGTTTAATTAGAGGTGTCGACACAATGCAGCGCACGATAATGTATTATGAGCCGGTACAACTCTGTGCCTATGTCAATTAAATTTGACCCCCAATTCAAGATGGCGCATGGTGGCGGTGGAACCCTCTCGCTCGTAACAAATGCCTGCGGTTGTCTGGTTGTTTACTAATTGACGTGTTTTAGGGAAACTCCGCATGGTTACTGACAGATTTTGCTTAAAAGTTCTGTCAGGTATACAGAAGCGTAAACATAAATCAATGCGGATCCCGTTATATAATCGTGGTAGATTACTGAATATACAACTTGTGACATTTATAATATTTTCAGCGAGCAGTATGAAAAGGATTTTAGAAAACTCCAACGGAATTATAAAAGCGACACCTTTGGTACCTACACAAACTTTCCAATATAGTAGCGAAGGTCGGTAGTTTTATTCAACTAAGTACTAGCTTTTGCCCGTAGCATCTCCCGTGTGACCGAAATCACTCGCGTATCTATCTGTCTGTCTGTCTATCACACCCAATTTTCTCCGAAATTACCGGACGGAAATAGTTGAAATTTGATACATTATATAGAATTTAGTGATGTTATCATGCACGAGTAGTAAAATCAGGTTTTGAAGGTCAATTTTGGGGAGTACCTATAATAGTGAAACATTATATAATTTAAGTAAGCCTTTATTATTCATTTTGTATGACGGGGAAGTAAACTGAACTTGGTCTTCGTCTCATCTGGTTTCAAATTATGACAAGGCAAAAAGCGGAATCGCAACTGGACCCGTAATACTTGACAGACTACTTAGGTATAGTTAATACATGTTTTAAGATATTCTTAAGTATTTAAGTTTCTGATGTACCTGCCTATAATGTTATTTAAAACTGTCTATGTTCTAAATCAATATCTAAATATTTAATCACAAAATCTTGAGATACATACCAAAACCTAAGTAACTAGTAGTTCGCCCCGAACTGAGATCTCGTGATGTCTGGTTTGTGACGGAGATTATTTCTCAAACAGAACGTAATTAACCAACGATAAAAGTATGCTTTCAATACACACCTTACTTACTACTTTAAGTGTTCGAGGCTCTCTCTTGATGCTAACTTATTATAATATCCTTACTAACTTTAAACAAAGGTTGATGACGTTGAAAAGGCAACGGTTTTGAGAGCAAGGTGCTCTCAAAACCGTTGCCTTTGCAGTCGTGGTTTAAAAATCTACCATTCCAGCCTACGGATGTCATAAAGTCAACCAAAAAGCTTCTTTCTGTTTGTAAACAAAACTTTAACTGTGAGCACCAATCTGGTTGCCAAGCGTGATGATTATGGCGAAACCTTACAATTATAGAGGAAGTTCTTTTCTCATTTTGGGGTCAATCATTTACTGTTGATGTGAAATATGCGCAGTCAAAACACTTGCATGACACCCCAAAAGTAGGTAATTCTTGTATCGACACTCTACCTTATTGAGTGAATAATAAAAATAAATAGACCAGTTTTACTGAGATTTCGATACCCTTTCTTATCTAAGAAGACCTGATCCTTTAACCCCTTCATCTTAAAAACCACGTCTAATACATACGGAAAAAATACTTATTTTGAAATTTGCAGTCTCAACCCCTATTACATATGATATTTCATGCTTTCACGCATTTTCAAGACTTCAATATGATCTACCCCTTTTGCAACCCTTAATTTAAATACCACCCCTGTTTTCAGCAAATCAAAAGAAAGTTAGTTGTGAAGTCAACCCCCTTTAACAGTCTAAAAGACATACCAAGCATTTTAACCCCTTAATGCACCCCTTTGTTACGAAAACTACCGCTATTTAACAGTAAAATATATATTAGGTCTTTACCTATGAAATTTCCGTTTTGAATGAAATCAATGCAAGTAATTTTTTTTTTGATCTTATTTATTTCCGTCAATCAAAGCAATCGCCCATGCAGTCGATGCATCTTTGCCAGCGCAGTGGCAATTTATCGATGCCCTTCTTGAAAAAGTCTGCTGGACGGTAGGCAATAATCTCTTCGAAGGCATTTTGTACTGCCTCCCGGGTATTGAATTTTTTTCCCGTTAAGAAGTTGTCCAAATTCTGGAAAAAGTAGAAGTCGGTAGAAGCAAGGTCTGGTGAGTACAGCGGATGACGGGAACTTTCAGCGTTGTAGCTTGTAACGTGGAGACGGTTTGTTGTGCGGTGTGAGGTCGCGCGTTGTCGTGCAGCAGTAAAGGGGATGATCGACGACCAAAGCTGGTGGGCGTTGTGCGAGTTTCTCCATAATTGTATTCAGTTCTTCATAGTACATATCTGCAGTAATGCTCGTCCCGTTTGGTAAGAAGCTGTGATGAATTACACCGGTGCTAGACCATCAAACAATGACCATCACTTTTTTAGGTGTAATTTTTCGTTTAGGGCATTTTTTAAGTGCTGAACAAGGATCTAACCAACTCGATGAGCGAATCCATTTTTCATCGCAGGTAACAATGCGATTCAAAATTCCTTCGTTTCTGTGCCTGTTGAGCAGCGCAAGGCAGGCCCCAACGCGCTGGCGTTCATTATGTTCGTGGGGCACCCATTCATTGGGGATCAAGATTGTTTTGATTTGTTACAAGTGTTTGTGACATGAATGCTATATTTAAAAAAAAATCCCACATAAAAAAAACCCAATGTTTATGTTGTCTTTAAAATTAATGTTTGCCATAAATCCTGGGAGATTTTGCAGCGGTAGAATATATCTAATATGAATGAACATACTCATACCTACGCTATAACTTATTGCGTTTATTACGGTATAAGTAATAAGTATGTCTTTGCATAATGCGCTGTTACTGACGCTGAGACACAATTTAAATTAAATGTTTTTTTGATACGTTTAAACTATTCCGTCCTCACTGCAAATAAAGATGAATAAAGTAAGAACTACTATTTTTAAGAAGGCGTCGAATGCCGATGATTTTTCACGTCAGTATAAATGTAGTTTATCGTTCATTTTGAAATGGCATGTCCGATCCAAATGAAAATTGGCAGGTATAATTGTATAAATAAATCAACTTTCTGGGAAATTATAGATTTTGGAATTTTAACATTATGAGAATTCAACTTTCTGTTTATACAATGAATTTAGAATTCGTTGAGACTCTAAATGTTAACAAACTATTATATTTTTATTTACCCATTACATACATTATTTTTTAATTATTATTAACCTCATAGGTCAGTAGGTGAGGGTTCGAATCCTACCCAGGCAAAAAAAAAAGTGATGAATATAGATGTTTATTCTGTCTTTTGGTGTCGAATCATATTGTAAGTATGTACAAAAAGGATTTTAGTATTCTATCCGTAATCTAATTCCCATATTGCAAGCAATGCTTGGTTTGAGTGGCCCCAAATGTTGGCGTAAAAGCAAACGATGCAATACGCAAAAGATGGCTTAGTAATCAATATTCTAAGAGATGTACTCATTAATGTTATTTAATATTCCTAAATATTGAATAGATCATCAAAAACTGACTTGCCCGAGGATCTTTCTCCTCTGGATGATGGGAACAAAGTTCTTTATATTCCAATTGCATACAATCATTTTAAATGTTATTTGTTGGCAAAATCTATTTACAAAGAAAATACTAGGTAGGGTGTTCGTTAAATGCCGCAATTAACTATTCGCAAAGTAAAGTAAAGTAAATTAAAGTAATATTTATTGCGTGAATACATGTGAAAAATAGAGATGGTAACAATGTCAGAATGTGCATCAATGTATTCTACCATATAACGGTGTACAATATTTTGTCATATATAAAGAACAATCAAAAAATCATAGTTAGTAGAGTAAAATAAATGTCAAAGATAAAATATTAGAAAAAAAGAAAATTGTCAATGTCACAAGTTAATATATCCAAGAATATAAATTAAATCAGAATAAAATTATGCATCAGAATTGTCAATAAAATGTCTATCATTAATAAATTGTGCGATTTTATGATAACATTTATTTATTAACGTGGCCTTTAACTTTTTCTGAAACAGTGGGGTCGGTAGTTCCCTTAATGTTTTTGGCAGATTATTATATATAGAAGGTGCCATGCAAAAGATACTCTTGCGCATCATCGCGTTAGTAATTTTTTTTTTATATATTCGACAAAATATGAAGTAAGAATACCTACTCAATTCACCCTAACACTTATATACCCTAAATCGTAACTGTACCGAATAATTAAAATAACAATCTAAAACTTGTTGAAGACTAAACAATTATTGGTATATATAACTACAGGAAAGGTACGCAGATTGGAGGAAATACGAGTAGATGAAACATTTGCGAAGGCACAAAATAGCATCTATTTTCAAATCGAGAGCTCGGGAAGCGTCAATAGAGCGAATAACATCAAGGTGGTTCTGTACACGCAAATGGTTTTCGATAAATAGTAGATTCAAAATTCATTGTGGATTCCAATTATGTGAAATTCGTCACCATATAGGCTAAGTATATGTATATACTACAAACATTTCATGTTTCTTAGAAGAAACATCAACATTATATTTGAAATTCAATGTTTAGATTTTCCATTAATAGTTCCCTAACCCAGTGATTAGTAATCACATGTAGCTTATATGTAGTGGCGAATTTTATGCGCTATGTGTTTTTCAGCTAAAAATAGGTACCTAAAACTGTAAAACGCATACCTAAAGCCGTATAACAACCTTAAATTAGTTCTATGATCCCTTGGGAGGTGCCCGTTCTGTTAGCGTGTTAGGGTTATATTACTTTGCGTTTTCTATCTAAACTTACCAATTGGTTCACAATGTGTTGTGTTGTGTAAAAAACATAAATTGATGAAAAATAATACTACATTATGCCTAGAGATGCCTTCAAAGCGCCGAAAACGCTGCAGCAATCGCGCGCTATGAAGTTTTTTTTTATAGTACGACGTAGAGATGCTTGACCTTCATCTCACCTGAATTTCAAGTTATGATAAGGCCGAAGGTGGAATCGCACTTACACATTTGGGAAAAGGTTTCATAAAAACCGCGTCAAGGCCTCTTTCGTGGCTTTTCGTAAATCAAATGGAGTTATCTCAATATATAAAATAGTCGTGTAACTATCCGACTGAATGACGGGAACATCGGGATGATGCGAACAAAGTCACGGGCGTATTCACTACTTGGAAAGAAGGAAAGAATAATGTATGTAGCTCACACAAGTAACAGGCAAGTAGGTATTTAAAATAAATATTAAAGAAAAAGGACTTAAAAAGTCAACAACTTAGGAGTCAATAGTTTCATACATCGGTCTTTAAAAGAGAAACAAATACGTGAGAAATGTTTATTAACAAAAAAATACGTTTTAATGAAGACACATACTGTTCTCATCATCTATGAAATTTATTGTACTGTACTAGAATACTTTCCGTAGGAGCTGTTTATGAATAGATAGATTAATAATAATTGACTTATTATATTGACAAATAGACTAGGTATTCCAATTAGTAAATAATTCTAATTGTTATTTGTTAACAGGCGAGCGTTCGCGAGCGTTTGCGGCGAATGAACCACTCGCTGCTTAATTCGTGGGGACAGCGTAGCGGATAATACGCCATAACGACATACTACATACTTACGGTTCCTTCATTCATTAGCTAGCCAGTGTGCCTTCCACAGGATCATAGTAGCTTTCTATACGTGAAGTAGGACTGTACTGTACCAACTTTATATGTTTACTGATTTTAACAGCCTCTGTGGTCTAGTGGTTCGCCCACAGGTGTCAGATCCAGAGGACCCGGGTTCGATCACCAAAGGGAGTGCAATATTGTGCTTGGTTTGGTTGCTGGTAGGACTTTGTTTGAGTCCGCCTGGCTAGCTACCACCATCTTACCTAATTCTGTCGCCATTCAGAGGTAAGATAGCCAGTTCCTCCTGCGCATGCCAAACTTTATACCTATTCTATTCGATAGAATTTTCCATACATTTGTAATGCGCTCAATCAATGTAGGGTACCTGAGGTACCTACTGTTATTTATAATTGCCATCCACACAGGGACTGACATAAGATATTAGCATGAATAGCGCTGTCCCTCCACCGTCCCATGCAGTATTCAGGTGACCACTAATGAAGCGAATGGGAGCCTGTGGTGTTTCACTAATCCTGAACTAGTGAGGTGCGCTGTCACACTGACAGTTACAAACGCTTACACCAATCTATCAGGCCACTGGAGCGCGCGATAATTGAACTCTTCCCTCGATACAATAGATAATTACAATCGCAAACCAAAAATTACACGCGGCATTTACCCGTAGAACCCTATTACGTTGCGAGCGGCGTTCGATCTCTGCCGGTTGGAGGATTAGCTCCGCGCACAATGTGGGCATCTACAGACGAGTGGGGAGTGGGGAGGTATGTATTAATAATGGTCTCCGTAGTGAATGGAGCACTTACACGGTCCGCCGGGAGCCGAATGTGTGACCATCACGTTACAGCAAATCGAATCGTCCGGTCGACGGCGGGCGGCGGTCGGCGGTCGGTGCTCACACGCGCCAAATTCGCTGTTTGACCGGAAACCTTCTACGTACGTTCCGATACACGGAGTTGGTAAACAACATAAATTGTCATGAGGCAACGTTGGATAACAAGCTTATGAGCGCTGAAGAAATCTCAATTTATGCTTTATGTATTTGCATGCAATAGTCGATGGTCAGACAAGTCTACTCAAAACAATGTTTTTATCAGGAAGGGTGATCAGTCAAAGAGATGCTGATTCATCCGATTATGTACAGCGAATAAAATAGGAAAGTGAAGTAAACGGTGATGGGTTAGTATAGTTAAAGCTTATGTACCTAACGAAGCTAACGAAGATTCTCTGCATGCTCTCGCAATGATAATGGCACAGCAATTAGCTCTTGACTCATGGTAGTTTAGTAGGTAGGTAGTTCATTGATGCTTTGCCATTTTAATACACAAACACATGACTACTGCCGTAAACATACATCTTAGTACATAAATTTTAACCTAGTCGGTATGTTCCTAGTCGTAAGAATATGCTTATACAAATAGTGAACCAGAATATACGATTTGGAGCGGTGATCAAAAATATATAAACTGTCTCAGACTCGAGAAAAGTCTGGATAAGACGTTTGAATAATGTATGGTAATTAATTGGAAGTTTGATGTATTTTTTTATATCTGCGAGAAGCTATCCTAATTTATCTTCTGGCTGTTTACTTTCTTAGCTTAGCTGGTAACAATGACCAACTCCCTCGAATAACAATTGGTCCAGTGGCGCAATTCACTTAAGAACTGTGTCAACTGTACGGAACTGTGTCAATTGTGTCGCGACTGCTAACGATCACTTAGGTATCTGTTTGTTCTGTTAAAGCTAAAGGTACTTGTGAATGACTGGCAAAACTATTTCTATTTATACTTACACCGATATCAGAGGTGAAAACCATCCGTAGTCACAAAAGCTTAGTATTAAAAGTGGACTAACCATTCAGTGGTTATTAGTATTTATGGAATGCAGTAAAATTAATATATGAAAATGATTTTTGTGATGTTATTCTGGTGATTTTGATTACTATATAAAAATATATTTATCTATATCATTTATCGATATATTTTTACTTTGATTGGTCGTAGGACTTTGTACATGTCCTACGACCAATCATAGCTACCAACATCTTACTTAAGTCTGACGCCATAACAACAATTCTTAAGTATTGTGTTCCGCCATTTAGTCAGACTATTGAAGATTCCGGGTAAGGTGGGTTTCCAACTTAGGTCTTATCATAACTTGGAACCAGTTATAAAGAAAGTCAAGCGCTTTTGCAAATTAGATTAAAAACAATACTCATTAAGGTTTTCGAGTTTTAGATACATTAATTTTCTTATTTTGCACTCATACCTACTCAATTTCAGTATTCTATCCCTTGGCATGGTCTAAAAAGGTTGATTGTGAATTAATCAGAATAATTAGTAGGTACATAGCAAGACAATGTTTTAGTACTATACAGTTTTATTTAAATCTTTTTTATGACGTGATCATTTCAAAACATATTATTACATGTTTTAATATCACTCACATACTTAGTTAAGCTGAACTGGATATATTTACATTTCACATGCCTTGTTTCCAGCATGTCTTTACCCGTGCAAACCTATTATTAGCTCTCTGTGTGTCTAGTGCGAGTTTTCTACTTGCTCCATACCTATTCGAACGCGTTTGCGTTTACCACGATTTGTATATAAAATTATACCTAATCAACATTCACGGCGAGCAAACGCGTACCGAGTGAACTTCGATTATAACTCGCAAAATACTAATCATTCTGTAACGTTAATACATTTTTTTATGCTGTTGGTATTCTGATAAATAAAAAAAAAACAATTAAGATCACCAACTTTACGCGACCGTTCATTAAACTGGGATTTTCATACACTTTGCTTCGTGTTTAAACCGTGAGCGCAATCCGAAAACCTCACCAGCTTGGATTGGCCAGCATTTCTCCCAAACAAGAAAGTTATAGTCTGGAGTACTGTTGTCTGTACCTAGGTACCCACATAAAGTAGTAGTTATGGATAAAGTATTGTCGACAAACGCACGTAATCTCGATTACCATGCAATTGTCGTTCCAGCTGAGCTACTGATAATAAGACCGCCCACAGCGTAAAAAAATAAATCGAATTTTATTTCACTACTTAAAATTATGGAAAAAAGTTATTGGTTTCTCTCGCGGTGATGCGGTGAGCAATGAACTCAAATCGGCCCTTTGTTAGATCTTGTTCCACGATGATGAAACATAATATTTTAATTAAAAGGTAATAATAGGAGTACCTAATACTTTGCAAACTATTCTGTTAGAAATTAATTTCGAGGTTCCCTTTGTTTTATGCTGTCAGTACTGGTTGAGGATCTGTCCAATAGTAGATAATTTGTGTATTTCATTTTGAGAGAACCACAGGGTTGAACAGGAGGTTCTATAGCTATAGGTGTTTTAAGAGAGAAAACCTTATTTTTTACTGTTGTTTATTACATATACTTATTGATTGTACGACGGGGAAGCACTTGGCTTTCATCAAACCTAGGTTTCAAGTTATAATGAAGCCGAAGGTGGAAGCGCACTACACCCAGAATTCTCTATCTATGATATTTATGTGTATATATAGCTAGGTTTCAGCGTTTAGCTCTATATTTGTTGGACTGTATGACATTCACTTCCTTTTAAGCGTGTTAAAATCAAACACCCTCCTGCACCATGGTTGACACAATAGATTAAAAATATAATGCTCAAGAGGGATACAGCCAAAAGACGCATCTAAAAACTACCCACGGAAGGAAACTTTGCCAAATATATAAAGCTATGCAATCGTTGCACTAAAATATGTAGGGATGCTAAAAAACACCACATACATTAAAAACTGTAGTCCTCCGCAGGTTTGGAAATTTCTCATTACCTTAGGCATTGGGAAAAGCTCTAGTGTAAAATCTATTTCATGTGATTTGAATGCAATTAACACTTACTTTTCTTGCTCTCCGTGATAAAGCTGAAAAAAAGTACAAAATGCAATACTATTGATCAATTTTCTCTCTTGCGTAACCCTGACTGTTCTATCTTCATCTTTATGGAGGTTGCCGAGGATGAAATTTTTAAAGTCCTAAAATCCATCTCTACTTAAGCTGTAGGCGTTGATGGTATCAATGCCCTTCATGTCATGTCACATTCAAAGTCATGTAAAAGTCATGTCAATGGAATTAGCTAACGAGTGTACTTAACATTCCAATCTCTCAAGCGTTTCCAGAAGTTTCCCTTTGAGACTAGAGTCACATTAGCTTAAATTCTGATGTTACCACTTCTGGACTATGCTGATTGCTGTTACCTTGATGCCACTGAGAAGATTTTCAATAAGCTGGAATGTCTTCAGAATTTGTGCATCAGATTCATATTTGAATTGCGCAAGTATGATGGCGTCTCCGTTTACAGAGCTCAGTTGAAATGGCTACCAATCCGTCGCCACCGTGATTTGCACGTTATTTCTCTCCTCTATAACATTTCATACAATCCTCTCTATCCATCTTATCTTCATGATCGTTTTGATTTCCTTGTCCCCCGTAGACATGCAGAACAGTAAAATCCCTTCTATTCTCTACTCCCCGTCACTCCTCCAGTCGTTAGGGGAGCTCCTTCACTTGTTTTTTCGTCAAGCTATGGAATTCTCTTCTTCATGACATCCGCTACAGTCCCTCGCTTGGTATTTTCAAGCGTAAAGTATAAAAAAAAATATCTTTCTTTATAAATTATACGAAATAAAATCTGAAAACAGAAAAAAATATTTAGTAAAGAAACACGTGTCGATTTGTTTTTTTCACAGAGATTTGGCGGATTTGTTACTAAATATTTTTTCTGTTTTCAGATTTTATTTTGAAATACGGATCTTCGCAAAATAACGCCTGAATCAATTAGCTATCTTATAAATTATACATGTATAGTCATTCAAGCCTCACAGCTCAGTTGGTAGTAGCTCTGCCTTCTGCGCTGTAGGTTGTGGGTTCGATTCCCACCCAGGACAAACATTTATGCGATGAATGTAGATGTTTGTTCTGTGTTTGGGTGTTGTATTGTACTATGATAAGTATGTATTAAAAAAAAAAAAAGTATTTATGTATTCTATCCGTAATCTAGTTCCCATATTACAAGCTATGCTTAGTTTGGGACTAGATGGCGCTGTGTGAAATTTATGTCCTGTAATATTTATTTATTTATTTATTATAGTTATATAAGTGTTAATTATGTAAGTATTAATATTTTATATATTACTATCTGAAAATACCCGGGCTTCGCTACGGCAAAATAAAAAGAACGGAATGCCTGTGATACCTGGCTATAATACAGGGGTAAAGAACAACAGGGTTCCTAGTTTCTACACGTCTCGTCCCGGTAATTCTGAAATCTCTGTCCAGATCCTATTAACTATACTATTAGGTATAAAAATATAGTATGTATGTAAAATTAAGAGAGCCTGTTGCTTATTTGGTTGGTAGTAGGCATGAGTATAATTGAATTTCGCATGACAATGTGTCTAAAACCGACTCTACTCAGAATGCTGTATCCCTTAGCTGGCATAACAATGTACAAATCTTGCCAGGTTATTTATATTATTTAAAGGATTTTCGCCAGATTAAAACTAACTCTATCTAACGTGTAGTTGCCGCGAGAGCGAAGCCGTGGTATGTCGTATTCGTATTGCACGTTTCGCAAGTTAACAAGTCCTAAATATGTTTTTACATAAAACGAGTTCGATTCAAACTCAAAAAGTTCGGTGCAAGAGACGCGGCTCGCATTTTATACCAATGCCGTCCTCTGCTTACCTTTAGTGACAATGTCGCACGTGCTACCAGCGGTATGATATTATTTCGTATCGGTGAGTACCAACACCTATTTTAAATAAAAGTTGCTTAAGAGAAACTTCGTTATTCGTAAGTTTCTTTTTTATAACATACAGATAACGCTGTGCACATTGTAAGTACTTGTATAGTATACTGTTAGTTCTTAATTAATTATATCTACAATTTTCCTTATTGAAAGTTGCACTAAGAAGACGGGAGTATTTTGTCTGTTTTCAAGAAACGGTTGAAAACTTGACTCAATTTAAACGATACTCGCTCATCATAATGTTATTATACTTATTATTATCATTTTTATTTATTATTTACTGTTATCATTAGGTTTTTTTGCGGCGGAACAAGGAAGCAACCCACCTGATCTTAAGTGCAACTCTTGCCTATAGAAACAAATTATTACTGCGTAGGTTAAATCCACAAAGAACATGACTCGAGCTGCACTGCATTGCGCCTGTCAACTTGAGTCAACTTAAGCCCCATGTGCCCGTAATTTTACCGGCAACTATACCCTCCAAACAGAAATACAGTAAAGTTGCTTGGTGACCAAAATAGTTAAAGTGGTAGTACTTCCCTGATGGTCGAACCCTTGAACTAGGAACTCTTAAAGATAGGCAATGTTCACATCCATTATGGATTTGGCTTCTAACTATTTTAATGGGCATTTCTCGAGAACGTCTCTACCTTGCCAAAGAATGTAACGACTTAGGAAGCCATTGTACTGTACAAACATTACTAAGGCTTAAACGCATCCTGCGCAGGTCATTCCAGGTGCAAGGCGCGTGCATTTCCGCTTCCTTCAATGTCCCCTCATTGGACACGGAGGTCAATAAATAATGTATTACATTTCCTGGACGATGTGTGGACAGGTGGTGGATGCCATCGATGAATTTATACGGTACACTATCCCCTGATTACTGTTTGAGTGGATCGCGCTGTCCTAAGTCAACAACATAGATAGCTTATGAACGTAATATATCAGAGGATATAAATATGGTAACGTGATTAAAGGGCGATTCTGCAGTTTTTGGTGTTCTTTTAGCGAATACGGTTAAACGCGAAACGGAGTGAAGGAAGACTCGATAGCAGATGATTTGCAGAAGAGGGCTGTTTACAAAATGGGTCCCAGAGATTAATTAAGAGACAAGTTTAAGGAAATAAATATATTGACTATGCCCTGCCAATATATTTATAAATACGCTTATTAAAAACATAAGCTTATTTGACAAAAACTGTGATAAACATAATTATAATACTAGAAATAAGAATAAACTCGCTGTTCCCACAACTAGGCTTCATAAGGTTAATAAATCGTTCATAAGGCAAACTGTATGCTTTTATAATAAATTGCCAAGTGATGTGCTAAGCTTGTCAAATAATAAATTCAAAAATTTTGTAAAACAAAAGCTATCCAGGAAAGCTTATTATAAAATTTCAGATTACCTAAAAGATAAGAAAATGAATAAATTGTAATTAGTATTAGATAATTTTAAGCTATTGTAATGGATCATGAAAAAAAAAACTAGCCCGAGGTTCTTGCCTTTCTTCTTGTGTGCTGGTCGCGATTCCGAACAGGCGGTAGATTTGACGTTTCAAAGTGATCCTAAAAAATCTTACTGAATAAATATATTTGACTTTGACTTTGATAGTGACGACACTGTGGCGTTCAGGGTGGTCGATGGATGGAGGAGGTTCTGGATCGATATTTGTAGTGTAGAATTTTTGAAATGATGATTATGATATTTTACACAAAACTACATTATCATAGATGCAGTTATTGGTGAATGTGTGCAGTTCAGATAATTTTCTACAGCAATTTCAATAAGTATAGCCGCGCTGCTCATTTTAACATGGAAGTCTGCCGCTTCTGAACAGCCTAGTAGTAACTAGTTTTTACAATGATTCTTTTACTGTGGAGGCTGTACGCTTATATATAAGGCAATCACCTTCTCTGGCTGTGTTCAAAGTTAGGGTTAAATGTTTTTACTTAAATGAACTTGTTTAAATAGCCTTTGTCATCCTTCGCCACAACATGTATTTGCTGTTATCTGCACCGTTTTATAGTATGTGTTATCATGGTACTTCTAGAACATTTAATATAATTATCATCCATATACTTAAGTAAATATATAATTATATTAATATGTTTTTTTAGTCGCACAAAAGAGTTAAAACTGTCTAAATAAATTGCCATTTTCCAACCGAAGGAGAATAGGAACCGAATTACCGGCAGTCTGTACGAGTCTGTGTGTCTGTATTGTTGCGATTTCAAAAATGCCCATTATGTCCGGCGGCGGCGCGGCGCCGTGAAAAGAAGAGAAATAAGAAACGGCGGACATACACAACACTACGATAAAGGGATACTGCCGATAGAGGGAGCTTGTGGGCTTCAACTTATCTCCATCGCGTAAGAATTCCTTGTATTATTTATGTATTTAATTTATTGAAAAATCAACAGCTATTTTATCTTAGAAACAGTAATAATAACAGAAAGCTAATTACAGTTTTTCACGTATAGTTACAATATAACCAACAATTATGTGAACGGTACACAAAAAACTCACTTGACAATGCCATGGAATTATATACCTACATGTATAAACTAAGTACGTAAAGTTAATATAGGTAAATCTAAAGTGCCTACTACGTCACTATTAAAGTAACTTCTGGTCAGTCGCTGTCTGGCTGAATTTACGCTCGTACAGAATAGATCTAAGTCTAAATGAGGCACCTGCAACACTTGTTAAATAGATCGCAAGTTCGCCATAAAAATGCATTTTGCCTGTAGTTTGTGCCAACAATAGGTATTGAAACTGTGGGGTTAAATCGAGTGTTTTTGGATTTTATGGCGAAACAATGATTTTTTTTAGAAGCATCGATTAACATTTCACTATGTAGGTATTTACGTATAAATAAATAAATAGAATAGAATACAATAGAATATCTTCAATATAAAGAAACTTTACATTTATAATACATGTATTAAAAAAAAAACTGCAAACTCCATTCAATCAAACATTAAACTACATCTAAAAAAAAATAAGTACAATTTCGGAAATAAAATAAAATTACAATTAACTAAAGCACGCACTTATTACGGTAAAAAACAATATTATCAGAGGGAGCGAAATTGTTTAACAATTTGCCAAGCAATATAAAGGAGTGTATTAAAATAAACTCAAATTACATGTAATACTTTGTAACAACAAATAAAAATGCGGAACTCATTTTAAGTGAACCATGTGTTCGTATGAGAATAAAGTTCTTTAAACCTAAATTGTTAAAGTACGTACACATTCGCAGACGCGGCCAACAACTCTATATCTACACTATAATCCTTAATAATAGGGGAAGCCTTTCATTCCTGGCGAAGCAGAGAGCGTAACTTAGCAACCCCCATATTGCACAGTGTATCTACTCACCTGTACCTTACTCGTTGTGAAAAGACTTTTTGATGCGTGTATTGATCTATGGATACGATTAGAATCCTTACAATCTCTTATGCATCTTTAGTTACAAGATGAACAAAGCTTATATTTTGAATACTTACCTTATTATTTGTGACATATACTAGTATTACATAAAGTTTTAATCACGTTAATCCGTGTGTAGGTGTTTTTCAAATGATGCAGCGCTTCAACCAAGATTAGATGCGAGATGACGCTGCCGTCTTGTAAACATTGTCTCGGTACAAATTAATTTGAATAAAATATTTAAACTGTGCAAAAAGCGATAAACATTACATAAAACTAGTGACAGCACTTAAATTGAATATCACCGTGAGAAATCCAAGACTCCAGAATAATAAAATAATAAGTGAAAAATTGTGTGAAACTCCTTACTAGTTGTAGAAGTACCTAACTAATTAAAAGTGTCTTCAATAAACAATAAACTGATCACAAAAGTTAATTTAGTAAGTATCTCACAATTCACAATCAAGACATTAAACCAGTGCAAATTATAGAAGAAATACCAAAAGCTATAAATTATCGTAATATCACATATTTGGCGGTGATGTGATATAGTATGACTCGCTACCCAACGGTTTCGTTTGAATGACAAAACTATTTATTTTGGATCTTTAAATTATACTTTAATTTTGACACAAGTCTACAAGGCAAATTGATCGAGTTAGTATAACACTCGCCTTCTAGCGGTTGACTCAGCTATCACCCGGATCGTATCTCGTCGAGCGCTCAACATTTTGCTTTCGAATTTGGTGAAATTTCTCGACTTTACTCTATTAGCGACTATGAATACCATACCACACGGCCCAGAACAACACGGTACACTAAAAATGGAAGGAAATTACGTAACTCTAAGACGACCGAAGATATCGTGAAAAAAATCAATCCTTGATATTTCGGATACTACCACAGAAATAAATCAATTATTCTAAATTTTTTAACAAAAACAAAATAATCTAAATTACACACAAAGTAATTTAAATTCTGTCTTTATCAAACCAGTGACTGCATCAGATGTCATAGAAATTATCAGTTCTCTTAAAAATACAAAACAGCACCGGTTATGACAAAATCAGTACAAATATTGTAAAATTGGTGGCTAAGCCAATAAGCCATGTATTATGTTATCTGATAAATCTGTGTATTCAAGAGGAAGTTTTTACAGATAAGCTAAAAGTTACCATAGTCAAGCCATTATTTATGAAACAGTAGAGATTAAATGAATTGTATACCGTGTGTGTAATGTGTGCGTATACCAATTTTCTCAAAAATATTTGAAAAACATTTAAATAATAGCTTGTACTCGTTTTTGAACTTTACAAAATTTTGGTAAATGTACAGTCCGGCTTCTATAAAGAAATAGCATTAATATTGCAATTTATATTTTTTTAAATATAGTAATGCAAAACATCGACTAAAGCAAAAGAGTATCTGCAATGTTCATGGATCTTACGAAAGCCTTCGACTTTGTTTACCATGATATTTTACTGCTGAAGCTATTTAAATATGGTATACGTGGTAACGTTTATAATTGGATGCAAAGCTATCTAAAAGGCAGATTGCAGAAAACGCAAGTCAAAATTGCAGAAAAAGCAAAAATTTTTAAAAAATATGAGTCTGTACGAAAACAAAAACATTTCGGAGTGCCAGAAGGTAGTGTGTTAGGTCAACTTTTATTTATAGTTTATATAAATGATCTCCCGAAAGTAACGAAACATCCCATGGTCTTGTTCGCAGACGACGTACAGTGGTGTTTGAAAATAGAAATAACAACATTGATAATTTTAAAATGGACATTAATAATACATTATCTAATAGAATTGACTGGTTAACGTTTAATAATTTGATGATTAACTTAAGTAAAATATCGATAATGACATTTAGTAATAAACGAACTGACAAACCTAATCTTGACAAAGAGTAGTTATAAGACGACATTTGTCGCCTGTAAATACGGCGAAACATAGCCGATCTGTTTTATAATAATGTATACCTTCCATCTGTGTATTTACCTATGTTCCGAACAAATAAAAGATTGTAAAAAAAATATATGTAAATTTATTTCATACAACTCCCAACACACTTCTACTCTGCGTTGATGTTGTCAGTACAATTAGGTTTAGTTTTTATTTGTAAAAAAAAAAAACTATCTAAACCTTTAAAAATAACATATAAATAATATAAATAAAAATTAATACTTAATTAGTATACTGTACCTAATAACTAGTAGTTCGCCCCGAACTGAGATCTCGTGATGTCTGGTTTGTGACGGAGATTATTTCTCAAGTAGAACGTAATTCATAAACGATAAAAGTGTGCTTTCATTACACCTTTCTCACCTTACTGAAGCACTTTTTTCAAAAACTCTCTTTATTCACCTGAGTGTTCGAGGCTCTCTCTTGTTGCTAACGTAATGTAATATCTTTACTAACATGAAACAAAGGCTGATGTCGATTTGAAAAGAGCCCTCAACCTGTTACCTTAGTAGTCGTGGTTTAAAAATATACCCCTCCAGCCCACGGATGGCGTAAAGTCAACGGGGGGGGGGGGGGGGCACTATTTTCTTTGTGTAAACAAAACTTTGAGCACCAATCTGTCTGCTTAGCGTGGTGATGATGGCCGTACCTTACAGTTACAGAGGAAGTTCTTTCCACATTGTGGTGGACAATAATGTACTGTTGATATAGAATATTCGCAGACAAACCCCTTGCATGAAACCTCAAAAGTAATTCTCGGATTTTATCGACACCCTTTCCCTTCATCCTTTGCCCCCTTCATCTTAAAAAACACCCCCAATAAGGGCAAAATAAACATATTTTGAATTCTGCACTCTTACCTCTATTACATCGTTTTCATATGATATTCCATTTTGACACATTTTCAAGACTTCAAAAAACAAGACTACAAAACAAGAATGTATATACAGGGGTGGTTTCAGCAAATCAAAAGAAAGTTATTTGTAATGTCAAACCCCTTTAATAGTATATCCTACAGACATACCAAGAGTTTTAACCCCTAAACGCGCCCCTTTGTTACGAATACCACCCCTAATAAAAAGTAAAATATCTATTTTATGAATGTGCAGTCGATACTCTTTCAAATGACACCCCCCAAGCCAAAAATCTTCTCGTCTCACTTAACACCCCTATTTCTCAAAAACAACCCCAGTGTCAAAAAAATCCTCGTGTTGATTGATGATTATTAAAATAATCTCTGCATGTGTAAAATGTTGAATTGACCGGATCAGCCATTCATCAGATATGGGCGAAAAATTGTATTTCTTTTCACCCCAATATCTCGAAAACTTATCTTCATCTAAAATATAAACCACTTATCAAAAAACCTCCGTAACAATCAAATTCTATTTACGTTGTCTCTATTCAGTTTAAATTTCATGAAAATCGGATAATCCGTTCGAGAGTTATGCCGTCATAAACAATGCTACATACAAACATACAGTGCCGGATTTCCCAACTTAACTCAGAGATCGCGTTCGCTTCGCTAACTCGATCAATGAAGAAGGTACCTATTACTGTACTTTTTTAAACTGTAAAGGTCTTGAGCAAGAATTTCACTATGACCTACTTACTAATCGACTTGGATAAACTTCCAAGACATGAAATTTACTTCACACGGTTCAACTATCGTTTTACATAAAAAAATCGAAATTAAATTCGTACATACATTTAAGGAAAGCTATCGGTGAAACTCCCGTGAGCATCGAGCGAGGACTGGTAGGAATCAAACATTCAGTATTCAAGGATTCAGCCAGGGAGTCTCAGTGCTCCGCTGGTATTTGAGGTCTTTAAAGGATTAAAAGCAAGCGCTTTCGATCCAAATTCATTTACATCGAATTGGGTCAACATACAACAAACGTTTTGTTGGGCTGATACTAGGTACTCAGTAAATTGTCTGCTTCTCCGTTCAAATATTGTTACTTTTTAAAATTAATGAATTTTGGAATGAAAAAAAAAATATATAAATAGATATAATAAACGTATTGTTTATTATAGAAGCATATAATAATGGTCAGGAATACGCCATCAAGTAGCTATTTATCGATAGTATTTGAGCGAGTAGGTACCACTCGAAGCTTTTAGTGGTGGAAAGTATCATACAATCCGACTATCTAAGCTTTTTTTTTGGATTTTTGGACATAAGAACAATATAAAAAAAAACATTTATTCAATAAAATGTACAATTAAACTTAGGTACATCGATTTTCAGATCGGCCTATAGGTAACTCAACTGTGCCAGACAAGTACTAGACGTGCTCAAGACACTGGCTGCATTACACACGCTGAATAGCTATGCTGATTCGCTGGCTTAAATAAGAGCCAGCCCTTGGGTCACGTGTCGCCTTAATCAAAAGCCCCGCAAGATTTTGAATAAAAAGAATAATATATACTCAGGTAACTTTTATTCAGGTAGTCCCCGGGTGGTATCGCGAGAAAAGCTTAGTGTAAGCTAAATGTACGACAAAATGCTTCATTGGATGCTCAGCTGATTCATCACCATTCACCTACCACCGGAAAGTAGTTACCGAGTTCCGGCACTGGGGGAATCAAAATGGTTGGAATACATCCATTAAACCCCGTCACAAATTTATACATTTTGAAAATAGGGATTTAAATGGCAAAATAATCTATACATGTTAGCATTCTGATATCTCGTGCTTAAGGTAAGTGCGTTTCCACCTTTGGCTTTATCATAACAGGAAAAATCAGGAATGATAAACTTTTTTCACAGTCGTACTATGAAAAAAAAAACTTTTTTTAGGGTTTAAGTATAGTAGTTTTCCTTTTTATTTCCAGACACAATGAGATGTTCACGGAGCGTGGAAAGCTTAATTTTCCTTTTAAAAGCTTAAAATAAAAGTCTTCTTTGAATGCTCACTATTTCTTTTACGCATACATTTCAAGAGGTATTTCCTTTCCAATACGAAGGAGGTTCGCAATGCTTCCTTTTGAAAGCGGAAAATGCCAGCGATCGATGGCGCCGCCTTCTAATAACATTCCGGAATGATATTTCACGCACTGCGCCCGCAACTGTGGAGACATACCTACAGCTCACCGGGTAGTGGGTATGTACCAATGAATGAACGCATGAACACTTTATTGCACACAGAAATTACATCGAATAATACAAATATTAGGTAACATAGTGTAGGTATTCGTAGGAAAAAGAGAAAGTAAACAAATATCCGATGTTATCGATACTAATACATACAACAACAATTAAATAATAAATAACCAGGTAGGTACCTACATTTTACAATACACTAGGCAATGGCGCTAGTGATAAGTAACATTTATATTTTTATTGATACATTCTGATATTTATGCATGCAATTAGTATTGCAAGTATGTACTTACCTACTTAATTGATCGTTCAGTTCGAGATTAATTAATAAATATTTGAATTCCGAGCCAAAGGCGGAACATGGCAGAGCAAACTAGAATAATATATAAACTTTCTGTTCACCTGTGTTTCGGACACATAAAGTATTTGTATTTGTACACTATTGGTTGTAGTATGATGGGCCAGTAATAGACAGTGTCAGATTTATATACACGCAAAGTATGAATATGTCCCACAGCTTCAGTGGATCGGGCCTTTGTGCGAGTTGACACGGAACTATCTGTTACATAAACGTGCACAACCTCCACAGATCATGCTCGTCTCTTAGCTGTTTCAAAATGGGAATCAGGTCTGTGGCTGCAAGCAAGTCTTACAATACCGGTACACTTATGGATCCTGTAACTTTCCGTAATGCCACTTGTTGGTTGGGTGCAAGATGCTGCGCCTCTCACCAGTGCCGGTTCGGTACGGCTGTAGGTCAACTCGGTATACACAGACTTTCATGTGCCTACTAAGTCTGCCTGCAGGATTTCGCGCCACGCAAGCCTTAATATCATTATCCATCGAGCTTTTACCAGTGTCAATGTTCCAGACGTTCTTGAACCGAATGGTCTGTTACGTGATGATGGCACGACGGTATGACTGTAGTCCCTTGGGCAATGGCCTTTGGTGTGGGACGCTACCTGTGTCGACACCCTAGCGCGATTACATCTGCCTGCGACATCAGTTAGGGCCGGTAAGGCGGCTGATTTAACCGAGGACAATAAAAGGCGCAAATATGGTGGTCTTGACAGAGCTTACTTATTTAAGCCTTTTGGGGTCGAGATCTCTGTCTGTGGGGAGCCAGTGCGCCGGATTTTTGAAAACCTGGGTTTTCAAAAATCTTGCGGGGCTTTTGATTGAGGCGACACGTGACCCAAGGACTGGCTCTTATTTAGACCAGCGATTTAGTATAGCTATTTAGCGTGGCAATGCAGCTAGTGTCTTGGGCACGCTTCCGTCTGGTACTGTTCTGGAACAGTTGAGTAACCTATGGGCCGTTTGTAACGGTCCTTCGATAATCTCACTGATTCTATTGTAGGTACATAGTAAGATTTATTGTACATTTTATTGAATAAATATGTAGATAGGTAAACTAATTACTTTCCTATTTTTACTTTACTTCCTAACTTATGTTTACTTATCTCTTCTGTAGAATACAATTTTATACGAACACTGGTGGCATTGGTCCATCTGGCCACCTACCACCCTCCCAAAGTCCGGCGCCAAACTCTTTTCGCTAAATGCCATTCGTCGGTACACGGGAGAGCCAGTGCTTTCTGGAAAAGCTTGCTTTTCCGTAGACCTCGATTTTAGCTTCGTAGAACTAGATATGCCTTGAGGTGAAAAGTTTACCCATCAGTCATAAAATGTATTTTGTTAAAATATCAAAACACTTAAAAACCTAGCCCCATCGTTTCAGTATCTGAATAAAAACGTAATCCAACTGAAATCTTTCGCAAGTCCTCGCTCTTAATTGCCGTTACCGCTTCTACTTCGACATCATTTGCCACGGACGGACATCCTTCCGTTTTTCTCACGTATACGCCAAACGACCAACAGTTACTAAGAGGCATTGCAGGGTAAAAAATAGCTTGTTTGTACGTGATGAATGAAGCCAGCGACGGCACGTAATTGGGTGTCGAAGTCTCGAACTAAGAGCATACACATGTCTGTCGATGCGCACGTTATCTGATGGACCATTGTCTCCGGTTATCTGCCCTCGGTTCACGATAAATCGTTCATATTGCATTGTCTAGATAACTAAAAGATCTACTAAGGTGCTGCTATGAAAATATCAATCTACAGATACGAGTGGTACTTATTACGTATGAAAATATTGTGCTAGGAATTGTCAGCTTCGCAAAAAAGCGCTTCGATATCGATCGTCTAAGTCAACCGACCAAACAATTAACCAATTTTGTTGGAAAAATTACACCTACTTTATTGTACACCAAGAAATAACGATAAAACTTAACTGGAAGTTTTGAGTAAACTTCCAGAAAACCTTCAAATCAGAGTAAATGCCAAGGATACTCTAGATTTTATAGTCTGGAAGCTACCCTTATATAATATAGAACTCCCGCCAGTGATCGGAACAAACAGTTAGGCTTCCACCGATGCCAACAATCGAAATCCATTTATTTATACCATATTGTACACATTAATAATAGAACCACATTCAATTATTAAATTAACCCTTCCAACTTAGCCCATGGACTTACGGATTATGAAAAAAAAATACAATTTAAAAGAACCAAAAAAACAAAACAATCTACTGTTTCACTTGCTTACTTACACAACACCTTACATGAAATATAGCGGCTCATTCTCGCACGACAGGACAGTCAATTCTGCCACAATGGTGGCTGGGAGGGATGCCATTGAGTCTATAAAGAGTTATCTTTCAAACCTTAGTAGAGAAACCTCAATCCACTTGATGCTGTGCGTGGTTGAGTGTCAGTAATGACGTCATCATAAGACACTTCATGCGTTCTTCGAGAGGGCAAGTCAATCGTGCGCAGTTTTGTGAACTCTTACTGGAACATTAAGCGTAAAGTTATGTATTATATATAGTTATATTTTAACGCGCGTGTCAGCGTACGCGAAGATTTTGTAATTATGGCTAGTACCACACAGTACCTAATGTAACGTTCTAAATCTTTTTCTTATGGTTATACGGGAAAGCGCTGGGTCTTCATCAATAAAAATAAATTAAATCAAGTTAGGATAAGGCCAAAGGTAGAAGTGCACTTCACCCAGAATCTTATATTGTAACCAGGTGAGATGAAGGCCAAGACCTTCCCCGTCGTGCAATAAAAATAAAAAAAACGATATAATTTAAAATTAACAGCTCCAGCAACGTAGGAACTATAGGCAAAATACGTAGATGGTTCGAGCAAGCAGAGCCGTTAAAATGATTTTTGCAATTTGATTGAGCAATTTTACATATTTCATACACATTTTCCTAAGGCCAGGCGGTGCCTAACCCTCTACTTTCTCGCTTAGTTGAACGAATGAATACATTTTAAATGTACTATTTCATTTTAATGGTTTACTACAAACATACGTTATCTTAGTTTCTTTCTTATATCTTGCGGGGCTTTTGATTGAGGCGACACGTGGGTTCCACCCAAGGGCTGACTCTTATTTAGGCCAACGAATTAGCATAGCTATTCAGCGTGGCTATGTAGCCAGTATCTTGGGCACTCTTCCGTCTGGTACTGGTCTGGAACAGTTGAGTTACCTATAGGCCATTTGTAACGGTCTTTAGGTAATCTGACTGATTCCTTTGTACAAAGTAAGTTTAATTGTTCATTTTATTGAGTAAAGATTATGTACATAGTAATAATGATATCCTTAATTGTAGCTCTAAGCTAATAAAATACCTGTTATCGGCTTCTTAATTCTATTTACGTTTGCTAAATACAGTATAAAGATAAAGCGTTCATTTGTAAAGATTATGCACGTTTACTAGCTTACGTGGTCAAGTGTAACACAATCTTTGATTTGACTTTTGACAAATTAAATAAATATCTAAACTCTCGATATGATCGATATGATCAAGGGTTTGCTGTTAGAAAACTCTACATGGGTAAAGCTCGCCTATGTACATATTTTTTCTGTTATATTTGTTAAAATATGTAGTATTTGTGTATACATATATATAGTATCAACGATTAAAGAATTAGAGATGGCAATATCTTCTATCTATTTCCATATAATCTTATTTATTTGTAATATTTTAAAAATATGTACTTTATTGCAAATATTTATTCGGTCCTATATTCAATTGGTGTAATTGGTTGTTTTTAATCGTTCTTATTAATAAATAAATTACTGAGGGATTAATACTATAGCTGTTGGTTTTTTATGACCAATTATTGGACAAACGATGCCACGAAAAGTGACATCGATTCATTTCTCACCGCAGCTACCGGATTCTCATAGGTGTACATCTACACAAAATAGCCGGATTTATTCATTTAAGTTTATTGTTTAATTGTGCTCACAATTTCACCATACAAGTCAATCACAACTGCGGTTTTTTATTGTACGACGGTGAAGTGCTTGGCCTTCATCCCACCAAGTTGAGATAAGGCCGAAGGTGGAGGCGCACTCCACCCGGAATCCTCAACAAACTGAGGAACTGGCTATCTTACATCTAATTGCCGGAACACAACATTTTTTTTTAATTGTTGTTATGGCGATAGAATTAGGTAAGATGATGGTAGCAAGCCAGGTGGACTTAAACAAAGTCCTACCACCAACCAAATCAAGCACAATATATTGTACTCCCCATGGAGATCGAACCCGGGACCTCTGGATCTGAAATCGTAGGGCTGAACCACTAGACCACAGAGGCGGTTAATCCAGACAGACAGGTAAAATGACTGGCAAACGAGACGCGCCAGTCAACTTGAGATTGACTGGCGCAATGCAGTGCCGTAGAGGTCTTTCAGGACATGGGTTACGTTATAAAAACTTTGTTGGCAGAAATAGGAACTGATATCAGAGACTGGGAGATTTACCAAACAGCCAAATCTCTTTGATCACATCCTAAATCTATCAGGCATGTTTTAGAATCACAGTGTGTCGGATCAGCGGATTATCTCGAAGCCCATAAACAAGTATTTAAATCAGGGATACATAAAAGACACGACGGAGGACAATCAATTTTGTTTTGTCGCACAAAAATAGTCGGTTCGACGAGTCTTCCGATCTCCCCCGTGACATCGGTGGGTTTGCTCCCGACCTGACTCCTGGTTTGCAACTCAATTTTACCAGTCTCCGATTATTTTAGTTTTTGGTTCGTTTTGATTGCATCTCGAACCAAAAGTAAACAAACCTTACGTGGTACAAAAGTTTTTTTAATTAAATTATATCAGAGTGAATCCTTAGGGTTTAAGTTCTCTGCATACAGTGTATTTTCTGCAGAGATTTATTATAACATCTGCAAAAAAATATTAGAAATTTATCAAAATGTGTGAGGTACCAAAGTAATAAATAAGGCAATATTAATGTTTTTCTAAACAGTAAAAGCTGTGGTGGTCCCGGCTTTAGAATCGACCCCTCCAACTCAGCCTATGGTGTCGTATAAGTCGACTAAGGGATCACGCCAGAAGAAGTGCAGCAGTTTCCTTCTGTGTAATATCGACACCTTTACTGCTATCACAAATCTGCCTGCCACGTGTGGTTAATCCCTCCAGTTCTGTCCAGCAGTGGCTGGACAGAGCCTCCTCCAAAGCTCATTAGTGTCCACTGAGACTAATGGACTGTTGATGTGAAACTGTAAACGCATATTATTATTGAGTATACAAAATTATGGTATGTTAATCTTAATCGAGCAGCAGCAAGTTAACATTATTGCTTGTGTGTTCGGGAACGCTACAATGACATGCGGCGGGAGCGCTCGAGAACAAACCCGGCTATCGAGGCCGCATCGTGTGTCACAATCCCGATAGACATCAGTACCCGTCGCAAAGTAATGCTAAAGTGATTTTTATTACATTCGATTCGGTTGCTTTGTTCATATTTCGAGCCATGACATTACTCTGAGGAGCTATTGTGGAACAGATCTGAATACGGACACCTGTGATACTAGATCGTGATATTACCGTGGTGAAATTGCTGTTATCAATTGTGAGGAACATTTTTTCAGAACTAGGTACCTATGCCTAGCTTGAAGTGTCCCAAAAATTTGTTTTTGATCGGATCATTGGCTGTTCCGGGATGTAGTGATGATGATGATGATATACACATACCAAAGTAACCTTCCAAGTGCGGACTGAGGGCTCCGTCTGACCCCACATTTTTGTGACAAGGCAAACATCACGTTTTTTGAAACGACCCCTTTAATTTTTAAATTTCATTTTATTATAATTATTTATTATTTCTTGACATAACGGCAAAAGGCAGGCAACAAACATTAATACGGTTCCGTTGGCACTCGTTTGGTATCTGCTTCTCTTCTTGGACTTCACGTCCAAGATCAACCACGCATCTCAGTAACAATTCTTATTTTTCTTCCTTCCTTTAGTTCACAGTCAGGCGGTGTCGGCACAACACGACCTCTCCTCTCCCACTCTCCCCTGTCACCCCCTGAAGTAACCTAACCTGAAGTACCCCTGTAATATTTATTTATTTATTGAGTTGTGTAACCTTTTTCCCTCTGTATAATATTTTCATACCAATCTCAGTACAACTAAAACTTTTTTTTCCAGTTATGTTAAACTAGCACGCGACTTAACACAGAAATAAAAGAAGTTGGCCATATGCACTTGCGTACAGCTTCTTACTTCGCGAATGCTTCTTTCGCAGATGTGGGGAGCACGTGTGTTGCGGAATGTGCACTAATTACCTCGAATTCATTGAATAATTACTGTAATTACTCAGAGATATGAAACTCCTTTCGCATCATTTAGCAAAGTAAGGAGTAGCAAGTCTCGCTTCTGTCTTTCTGAATAAGTCTGTATGGTGGATGGTCTGGTGTAGGTAGCCGCGGGTAAATGTCATTTATGTTTATACATACTTATTATCGATCTGACTGATGTATTACGGAAGCAGTTCAGTTAGTTCAGGACATTGAGATTAAAAGACAAAATTGTATAGCACTATTGTCTTCTCCGAGAATAGAGCTGAGCTTTGTTTATTGTTACGTAGTGATAAGCTACTTTACGTTTATTCATAAAATGTACAGTACCTATAGACAGAACTGTTTGCCGTTTAACAAAACAAGGATTTAGGAGTTTCCATTCTATCGAGAACTATGTACATATTACCCTAGTTTTGTAAGGTTTCACTCGTCAGGTGAATACCAGGAGTGCAAAGTGGCATGGCCGAGTGGCACGCGACCATCAGTGGCAGTAAGGCACGCTGCCTGCTCCCGGAAACACATGGGCAGCATGCCATCTGTCAGGATCATAATGTCAGCTGAATTATATAGGTACTTTAAATTAAAATATCAAGCTGTATCATAATGAACGTGGCAGAAAACTAACGTAAAACAAAGGAAGTTTTTGAGGTTCGTTTTTACGTAGACACTAGCGCCCTTACCGACGTTCATTGGAACCGTGTTATTTATTTATATATGGCTCCTGTTTTGTATCAGTGTAGATAAATAAATCATACGTTAAAATTGTGTGATTTAAAAATTATTTAAGCCGGTGAATGACAATTTATGTTGAGTTTTCGTGATAAAAGTGGCTTTTTATATTACAAACTTTTTTCAAGGTAAACTGTCGGTATGTATTATTTTTATTTGTTTACATTATAAATAATTATTATCACATTATTATTTTGTTTTGTTACGCTAACTTAACTTCTTACGTGTATAAATAACAATGAAGAAATGAATAGGACATTAAGTCCTATTCACGATAGTACTGATGTACATAGGTATATACGATATAGGTACGATAGTACTGATGCAGATTTCGGAACAGACTTCGGGTAAGCCCTAATGAGCTTACTCGAAATCTGCATCCGCGGCCTCGCAAAGAAAGCGGTTTCTGGCCAAACGACGCGACGTGACCTTGTAGAAATTGGGCAGCTAAAGTCTATATTTTATTAGGAATGTTTTTCACGGAAAAGGAAGAAGGGTTTGTCATGCTGGAGGCGCAATTCAAAAGTTATTTTTTCTTTGATATCGCCGTGACCGGCGCGCGGAATTAAAATAACAAGTTCTCCTATATGATCCTCATTCAGGACCCATAAAGAGGTCTGGCTATACAACCAGCGCTTGCTGTCACAAGGAAAGAAAAATGGAAATCGATTCCGGTACGGAACAAGTACACACACACGTTTTTTTATTGTAACGACGGGGAAGCGCTTGGCCTTCATCGCACATGGTTTCATGTTATGATAAGGCAAAGGTGTGTCTTCATATAGAATCTTCAACAGTCTGCCAAGAACTGGCTTACATGCCTCTATATATCGGAACACAACCATTTAGAGTTATTGTTATGGCGACAGACTTGGTATGTAGTTAGGGTGGTAGGTAGCCGGGCGGACTTAATCAAAGTTCTACCACCAACAAAACCAAGCACAATACTGTACTCCCATGGGGATCGAATCCGGGACCTTTGGATCTGACACTAGACCACAGAGACAGTTATTATACCCCTTGTTATAATTTCTACTAACAAAACAACAGTTTCATTGACTGTTTTATTAAATGTTTCGAGGCTAACATCGATTGGATGCCTAAACAAATATGGTGAGTAGATTTCAAAATAATTACTTTATGTTGAATTGCTTTTTCAACCTCAAAGCTTGCATGGGCATGGATGAGAACTACGGCGACGGGCAAACCTTCCTAGAAAATGTATATTTACTCTCTTACTGGTTGATTTCATAATTTATCATCACAATCATCATCCCTATAATTATTTTTTTATATTTTATCATAGGAATAAGATCAGTATATAGGTAAATAAAAAATATACAAATTTAAAAGAACCAAGGGAAATCCCGCTCCATAGTATATAATAAATATATAAATATATCAAAGACCACATTTTGCTCAGTGACGTGACATGTCTAGATACCCATTATTTATAAAAATAAAAATAAAAACCAGATATCACCACCAACGGGTCATTGAAGTATTTGGAATAGTCATATGTACGCCTCAGGAACGCCAATTGTAAAATAATCGGTGATTTTCGAAAAAATACTATGACTTTAATTTTTTGATTCTGATTTAAAGAGTAGTAAAGAGAAGCCCCTTGAGAAAGGGCTCGTCCGGAGAATTACTACCACCATACTTATTTCGGCCGCCAAGCAGCATTGCTGTGTTTCGGTTTGAAGGTTATGGTTGCCGGTGAACTTACGGGTACGTGAGGCTTAACACCTTTATGCCTCAAGTTGACGGGTGCAATGCACAGGATATGTTCTTTGTGGATGTGACCTACGTAGTAAGGCTTTATCATAGGCAAGAGATGCACTTAACATCAGGGGCGCTACTTGCTTGTCCCGTCTCAAAATAGTATTAAGAAAAAAATCCAATTAAATAACTGAAAATGTTTCAAATTCTTAGATTTATACAATAGTAACATTATTTTCCTCGGCAACCATGACAGTTTAGGTACAATTACGTGAGATATTTCCACGGACTATTATGAGGCTAACGCTTGATAGTTCATCTGTCTATATTGATGGATGGTATTTAATTTTGACAGATTGATTTTGTTGTTGGTTCGTGAGTGATGATATGGTTGTGTGGTTGTTGCGCTTGCGGTGGTTACTCGTCTCATTCAATTTTTGGTATATTACAGCTTCTTATTCAAAAATTGAAATCAATTCAATTATAATTTGTGGCAGTGGTTCTAGGTAGGTAGGTACCTGCACCTATACCTACCTTCAACTTAAGTAAACATCATCCAATCAAAACTGTTTGACAACAACTGTTAAAATGGCATGTTACCTACGGTCTCCATTTTACATGTATTGTTGTGTTGCTCGTGAGAAATATGAAAGTGCATCAAATGAAGCAATTTAAAATAAAAATGACTGTGGGATAATGTTATACATAATATTTAGCCATGTGTATGCACGTGTTGCCTGGTAGGCTTAGGAACCATACATTTGTGAAACATCTCCTTTATACTCAAATGTAAATCTCATTGCTGTTGACATTCGCATGTTTAAAAATTACCTGAGAAATCCCCATCCATTTCAGCAGTTACACAAAGTGAATGTCTGGGGTATAATCTGAATGGCGCATGTCTGAAAGTGGCAGCTGAACGTAAAGGAGCGGTGCCTTGAGATAGGCACTCTGCAGCCTTGTAATTTTAGATATCGAGCGTTCTTTCCGCCAAATACCTCTTCAACCGACGCCAGGGTCGGGCTGAGGCTCACATTCAGTCGTACGGCTACTTGCATGCACGAGGGTTGCCTGGGTAAGAAGGTTGAGGTCTACGACGGAGCGAGCTTCCCTAGAAAGCACTGGCTCCCCCGTGCACCGATGGAGCACAGCAAACCCTTGGCCGCTGGACTACAGCAGGAGGGAGGTCGCTAGTCAGGTGAACCTGCAGGTCTTACCACCAGTGTTGTATTCAGCCTTGACCAAACAACAATAACAGGAGGCGAATTACACCTACCGCTTTCCAAAAGGTGCACAAAAACTATTTTTGTAAAGTCGTGGGTTATAGGGTAGATCAACCACCTCCTGGCTACATGCCTGTCGCTTTCTGTGGATTAGAATGAAAATGCAACGCTTTATTATCTTTCCTTTGACCGTGTGTCTCAACTTCCAGCCCTCAAAGTTTTGGCACATTAAAGTGGAAGAATTGATTCATTTATCTCCCTTTGTACGATTTTTATTCAGGAAAATGATGGAATAACGTAAGCAGATTGCAAATTATGGGTACGTTGAGCTGAACGATGAACAATTTGTGGAAAACCAAAGCGATATCCACCTTGGGAACTGTCGACGGTTTGCGATAAGGAATGACACATGACTTACTCAGCTTTGCTGAGAAGGAGTATCATGCAGTTACCTGGCTAGCTCTGGTTTTGTATTAAAGCTACGGTCAAATCGTCCCTTATATCAGCCTAATATGATAGTCTTAGAACGTTAAGACACCGCGGTTACAAGGATTTTTGTAAGAGCAGATTTTAGGAGTTTGTTCCACGTAACATTCCTCTTCAGCGAACGTGATTTCGTACTTTTCAGGCCAAAGGCTGCGCAAGATCCCCTAAGATACAAAAATAAGTGCGTTTGTATCTAGATAAAAACGTCAAAATCTTTACTAGGTGGTCAGACTAACTCAGAATCTTTACTTTTATTTTTATATTTAAACTTAGGTACTTCGTATTCATTTTTGAACGAGAATGGGTATATTCTAAAACCCTTTCTAACAAATCATAAGAATCTCTCTCTGTATCTACACTAATGTTCCAGGACAAACAACATTTTTTAACTACCACCATAGACGTACTGATTTTAAAATTTCACTGAAATTCCCACAATGTTACAAATATATATATATTTTTTCAAATTAGTTTTTCCTCTCGTATGATGGACCATCTCGCGATTTAATGCGAGCGAAGTGCGAGATCAAAGGGCTTTTATGCATTATATTAAAGTTTTATTCCACGCGGCGCGCGTTCGCCCTGCTCGGCAATTTCCTTTTCAATTACGCCTACTTGAAATAAAAATACAATTTTTATTTGTGCCTTGGTAATTAAAAAGGGATTCTGTAATGAAAAGGTATACCGGCAGTTCCGTCGCTCCTCTCAATTTCACTTCCGTTTGTTTGTAGCCACGCCTCCGGGACTTCAGGGGAGCGAAGGGTTGTCTCTGTGTGCCCGTGGGACCTGTCCCATCAACCTTCACCAAATTACAAACAGATAAACTTATAATGCGGTCTTTTGTATCACGTACAAAAACATTTTCGTTCGTAGTAACCTTTATTAATCTAAATGTTAATCCTTATAGCATGTAGCATGTAAATGACCAAACATTTTCAACTGTCAGGTGTTGAACTTGATAGCTAATGTCTCAGACCTGCTCCGTAGACTGGATCAATGTTTGAATAGCCGCATTTTATTTATGTCATTTCAACATCATGATGGATTTTTTATTAGTTGATTGACTTTTTGCATTTTGTCTGAGTATAAAAAAAACGGGGCTTTACGTGATGAGAAATTTAATAAGTAAGTCGATTGAATAAAAGCTAGAAAATAAAAAAGTGAATACCTACCTACCTACCTTTTCAAAATAACAATACCTTTAAGTTTATTTAATACTTATAATTGTATACATATACATAATTTACAATCCAAATACCAAAACATATATGCCATCCAGGTTATACAAAAAGGCGGTGCATGTCTCAAGGAATCTTATTTATGTTGAGTAAAAGTAGGTAGTTATTATATTATTGTTCTAACATATATTACGAAAATAAAGCAGTCAGATCCGATCCGTAACCGTGTATCATTGTAATATCTCACTATTTAGACCAGCGAATAAGCATTGCTTTTTAGCGAACCGACCACCATAATGTAATAAAAAGTAAAGATTCGCTCAAACTGGCTAAAACTAATATAAATATCATAAGAAACCTTCAGTTAACATTCATGAATAAAGGACGTAAAAGAGACATGAAATTCATGAAAAACAAATGCAGCCACAATAAAAGTATTCGTGGAACAGACTCCTGTCACGCTCGTTCAATATTAATGTAATGTTTGTATAGAGGTATGTTATAACTCGGTCTGTCTGGCCAGGGTTTAGGGATTTCGGAGCCAAGTAGCAAGGTAACACGACAAAAGACACAAATCTCTGACACCTTGTGTCGACACCTAGTTGCAACTGTCACAAGAAACCATAGTCAGGCATCATGAAATGGGGCCTTTGTGTCACTTTATTAAGGTCCACTGCTATGCAGAACCTCTTACAATACTGGAAGGCTTTACCGGCATACCTGGCTAGCTACCACCAACTTACCTAGTATGCCACTATTACGACAATTCAAAATTGTTGTGTTTCGGCATTTAGAGGTAAATAGCCAGTTCCTCAGACTATGGAGGATTCCGGGTGAAGTAGTTCTACCTTCGGTCTTATCATATCTAGAAACCGTTAGGTTAGATGAATACGAAGCGCTTCCCCATCGTTGAATATAAAAAAATATAAAATTAAGCTTCTTCAGATAAGATACTGTTGGAGAGTTGGAGGGGTCGATTTTAAAGCCATGACCGCCACGGTAACTAACAAAATTGTCTCTCGGTGTCTGTCTGTCAGTGTGTTTGTTCAAATTCTTCTTCGTGTTCCGGGCTGTAATTTTTGGATTTTGTGATAATCATGATAAAATTGTTTTCATTGTTAATTAGTGATTGACAGTGTCTGAAATGCAATGAATGAAGCCCTTAGGTATATAAAAAAGGATCAATTCGAATTTAGTCACTCGTTGTCTGTCATGGCCGTAATGAACAGAAGCGTACTTCACATTTAAAGTCCTAATCTCTCAAGTTAGAGTTGCTATTTGTTTGAAAAGCAGTAACTATATAGTGTATCTTTTACTAGCAGGAGAACGACCATTGGTCGTATCGCTATAATCTAAGTTGTGTCACAAGTTCACAATAATTCGGTTGTACCTATGGTTTTTTTTTAAATGCTTGCTACCTCAGATCGCCGATCGATCTCAACCGATTTGAAAACATATTTTTTGTTTGAAAGGATATGATTCCAGATTGGTCCCATAGAAAGTTTATCAAAATAGGTCAAATAAGATAAACTACCATAAAAATAAGACCAAACTACCTGTAGTTTGGTTCCCATTATCCGGTTTTTTTATCCTTACATAGTGCACCATAGTATGAAATGATTCTTAACATTAGTTTAGGCGATCTGTATTTATTTTAGTTCCCATTATTGCGTAGATATTTCCCAAAATTCCGTATTATTGCACCCTCACACGACTCTCAAATAGGGTGTTGTAGGTTTTACAACGAAAAAAGCAAAAAATAAGTTTTTATTGAAAAAAAATGGAACTGACTTAACCACTAAAACTTACCCTTGGAGTTATTTTTAAGTTTTTAGTAGTGAAGTCGGTTCCATTTTTTTTTAAATAACAATACTATTTGTGATTACTTACTACTAATACTATAACTAATAATATACAAGCTTAACTTCTTGGATAATAGAAATGTTAAAAAGTTTTTGTTTTGGATTTAGTAAAACAATCAAAAGAAAATCAGCTTGTAAAGCTGCGTGTAAAGGTAAGGGCCTGCCTACTGTACCACAGCATCATGGGGCATTGAAGATGCTTTTCTCATGGAGTGGTAAAGATAATTTACCCCCACAATAAGAAAACTGCACTATGACAAAAAAAATATGAGTTAGCTAATAAATCATTATTGTTTGTTTAGTTTTGTCCAGGGATTGTTTTACATAAGTATGAAAATAAACAACGTGAGACAAGGTTGAAAAACTTTAGCCGTCCCTTATTGGGTGGATTGTTTTGTTTGGGTGTTAAGGTTATTTTCGTTTCTTTCCATAATTTTATTGTCTAGTGTATTTATTTTCTATAGTTTATTTAGTTTGAGATATAAGATGTGACATTTTGTGAAATAGAAACTCAGTTTGTAACGGAAGAGTAGTCAGATAGACTCTAATAACCATTTTGTGAACAGTGAGGCAGAGACTCGTTAACATTTCATGAACAAATTGCTGGGATACACGGAGAATTATTATCAAATTGTTGATTATATTCAAAATAACTTTGTACTTTAAATTAAGCTATATTTTACTGTGACACAACCAGTTTGAGAGCAATACTAAATCCCATAGTCACTTGGGCAATCTCCTTTGCCACTATTTTTGCAGATGTAAGGCGTGCCCTTTAATATCCTTTTTATAGGATGATTATTTAAGGATAAATCAATGTTACCGGAGATTATTATCACACAGCGCCATCTAGGCCCAAACTAAGCATAGCTTTTTTCAGCTTTTATCTCATTTTTTTTTTGTAAATGCGTACGTACAATGTAATACAACACCCAAACACATATATTCATAACACAAATGTTTGTCCTGAGCCAACAGCTTATAGCGTGGAAAGCAGAGTTACTCCCAACTGAGCTATGAGGCTTGTTCAATCAATCAATATTAGTGTTATCCAAAACAATAGTTCATAAGTAAGTGATTTTAACCACTTCTGTGGTCTAGTGATTCAACCCACCGATTTCAGATCTAGAGGTCCCGGGTTCGATCACCATTGGTAGCAATATTGTGCTTGGTTTGGTTGGTGGTAGGATTTTGTTATAAGTCCGCCTGGCTAGCTACCACCCTCTTATATAATTCTGTCTCCATCATAAAAATTCTTAAAAAAAAAATGTTGCGTTCCGGCATTTAGAGGTAAGATAGCCAGTTCCTCAGTTTGTTGAGGATTCAGGGTGTGCGCTTCCACCTTCGGCCTTATCTCATCTTGTAACCAAGTGAGATGAAGGCCAAGTGCTTCCCCGTCGTACAAGAAAAAAAAAGGTTGGTTGAGAGCGCGCATTTACTTTATCTTCAGGTTTGTGCTTTTCATTGATTGTGTGTTTAAGCTACACAGCGATTCATAACAAATCTCCTGCCCTTCGTGGCAAGCCACTCTGGAGAACGGTTGCGGAATCATAAGAGAGATATTATTCAGCTACGAGATATTTATATATACACATTATATTAATATATATACTAGGTATATATTCTAGAGAAATAGCCTTAATAAATTCGAGGCGAATGTTTGCGGACAAAATAAATAAAACGACCTTTCATTCAGGAACCAGGAGGCTGCCAACTTTGAAATGTAATTAGAAGAGACATATCGTCGATGCAAACACGACTCATTCAAATGAATGTTGATCTTTTTTTGTGCTTGTCCTGAATTCGTGTCTATTAAGTGGTCGTTCTCAGTATGTAGCTTTACTTTGTTACACAAAGGTGAGTTAGTAGAGGTTTAGTGACATTGATTCTAGTGCTAAGTTATTATTTCAGTTATTAACGTTTTCTAGAGTATGTTTATTTTTATATGTATATTTTATATGTCCAAGGATCATATTACTATACAAGTATTTTGCGGTTGGATTTTACTTATTTCAACTTTTACTTTAATTTCATTCACAAAAATATAAAAACAATATAAAACAAAGAAGCAGTCGAGATATCAAAGGACCGTTACAAACGATATATAGGTCAATCAATTCAATTTAGTTCAATTTTACTAATACGAAGGATATACGCCAATCCATAAAGTTACTAGGAGTAGCCTAGTTGTTGTTCCGCTATAGTAAGACACAAATAACTTGTTTACACCGCATACAATAGAGTCACAGATTAGGCAACAGTTAGCATTGCAATTCGTCTCGCAAATAATGTAAAGTTCCTTAGAGTTGGATATAAATACGCCGTGCGACTCGGGAGCGAGACAATATTGAATACTGATACAGCGAGTTTACATCAAGTTATATTTGAGCAATTACAGATTTTAGTGATTCGGAAATATTGCCTTGTGTTGTTAAGCTATGTTTGAGTAATTTGGCGCTGATCAAACCAGTATTAATTTGAGCTACATTGGCTATTACACTTACAAAACTCGCGTGAGTTTTATAATTTTTAAACACAGGTATACGATAGTAGATTGTGTGTGAAACGCGCCGCGATCACGATTTTATCCGAAAACCACACTAACCCTGATGATGGTTCCCTGGGAAACCCGAAACAAAGGTGGTGCTTTCATCAACTATCGTGTTTAAAAATATGTACATTTACCGATCGCCAGTTCGTAACAGTACCTATCACTTTGTAGATGATAACCAATACGCCAATTAATACGTCCCTCTGCGATTTTCAGGTTTCGTCAATCCGTCACATAAATATAAAAATGTAACCAATTCAAGTTTTTTTCATGCTGATGGAATGGCCAGCTCGATATGTTTGAAATTGTCCGTCTATGTTTATTTATTCTGAATATCCTATAATCAGGAAAGTTTATTATACATCCTCAACACTAAAACGTTCCATAATGTAATCAGTAATTATAGCTTTAACGAGTCCGTCTAATTTGTCAGGCGTTTTAACGGCTTTACGTATTTGAATAGCAAATTTCTTAGAATATTTCAGGAGGGTCGCTCCAAGGACATTATCTCTTCATAAAATTCAAGATCCCGTCGAGTATTTCATTGTATTTCTAAATTAAAGTTTAATATGGCTTAGCCAAATTAGAACCACGATTGTCGCTTAATCCCGACTAATGAAATAATCTTATATATTTTATTTGATGGATTATCGTTGCGAATTAAATGTTTCGTATTATAATCATGTTTTTAACGTCATATTTGTATACATATTGGACTACGATGAATAATCTGTGTAGGTAAGTAACGTTAAAGATGAAATAATTTAAGAGGCTTGATGAGAATACAAAAATAATGCGTCGAGTTTTTTTGAAGAGAGTTATCAAGGACCCCACCGGTTTCTATATTCGACCTTATTAACACAACAATTTGAATTCTAGGTCAAAATTTTGGTGATATTTAAGTTTTACGTATAGGTTTTTTCACACTTTGTCTTTTAAAAGCCTCTGTCTACGGACTTTGCTACACCAGTGACTTTGAATTTGTTATTTTGCAATTATTTTTGTGATAAATCGACCAAAACTGTACAATAAGACGGCATGGATCAAACATGAGTTTTGCTGCTCGCCGACTCAGAGAGGTTATGTTTTAATATTTCACCGTAAGCTTTACCGAACCACTGAACGCGCAAACAGCTACCTTAATAACCGTGTTGGTACTGTACGCGAAACTGAAAGCTTCCATAATCCGCCTCTCGACTAAAGAGGAACGACCTCAGCTTATAAACCCCGCTTTTAGATTAACCGATAGAGATGTCTTACTGTCATCTCGCCAGTATTTTAGTCTAAAGGTCTCTCGAGAAGAAAAATAAATAGGCGAGAGATTTAATCCGAACGTTTCCCTGTCTGTTTAAATAGAAGTCACCGAGGACGGTGCGGCGTCTTATCGTCCTGGGCCGCACCTATTTGCCGACCGCGTCGCGGCGGCGGCGGCAGCGCGCCGTAACTCCCCTTGTTTGCGAACTTGGATTGGATCGCGTTCTACTTTCTTTACTATCTTGTTTTATGACTTTAAAATGTTCGAGCTGACCATGTGATCATCACTTTATCTGGATTATCCTCTCTATGACAAACAGCTTTACTGTTACCTTATTCGACTTGTTTGTTATTCTTATTGTTCTCGCTCTGTTCGGATTGGATTTCGTTTCATGGATTGTTATTGTTTGGGCTATTTTGACAATACTTAAAGGAAGATGTATATGATGAAAATATATAGGTACCTGCACATCATATCATTCTCCTAAACAAAGTCTTTTCATGACAAAATCACATATGGATAATATGCCAATGTCCACCCTGATAGTCCATTTTAAATATAAGATAAATATTTTTTTAAATCGGACAAGTAGTTTCGGCGATAACTTTCATCCAATGCCGAACGCATCAACTAACCTCTAACCTACCTTTAGAAAATGTAAACACCTATTATGATCAATTTAAGTATATTCATGAACCAATTCATTAGTCCATGTCATCGGTCACAATTTCCCCTAACGTCACTGTGATGTGACGTAGCAGAATCAGTAACAACCCTCATAGCTCAGTTGGTAGTAACTATGACTTCTGCGCTGTAGGGTTCGATTCACACCCAAGTTTGTGCTGTGTTTGGATGCTGTATCATATGGATAGTACGTATGTATTTACAAAAAAAAATATTTATGTATTCTATATATGAATAGTTTGGGGCTATATGGCGCTGTGTAAAATTAATGTCCCGTAATATTTATTTATTTTATTTAGTTGCCCGGAGCCAAAGGACACAGCGGGTATTGTATAACTCGTCTTTTTCTTTGGGCAGGTCACAGTATGCACATATGATAATTAGCTTAATGCAAAAGTACCTACGTTACCTTTTTGTTTGTATACTCAGTATCAGATATGTAAGTACTTATAGGTAGATATTGGCGAGCGGCACATTTCCGACGACATCACAGAGGGGGGTCCGGACCAACAATGGGATTCAATAGACGCAGCACGTCGGACCACGTCGTAGTCTGAATGCATAAACGACTTTGACCAATTGATTTTTAAACCCCTTTGTTGCCGCAGTTCCCTCGTGTTTATCTCCTAAGAACCAATTTAAGAACCGACAAGTATAATATAGTGTCTTTCGTCAAAGTCCCAGCAACAATGCTACAACGTTTTCTGTATTTCAAACATTTTAAGCTTGTTTACTGTTCTGTCGTGGTGGATTATTTATGTTATGTCGGTGTAAACTTTTCGAATGTAAACATACACATCTGTAAGCATATGTAGACAAGTGCATGCGCAGCGGGTGTCCGGGGTGTGGGGTAGGAGGCCAGGGGGGAGGAAAGCGCCAGCGAGCCTTTGTTTAGATCATAAAATTATACGACGGCCGTAAATTCTTTGTTTACTCGATAAATGAACGAGTCTATCGACTGGAAGAGCGATCGATCCCGTGTGAATTAAAGTACTTCCACTAGGGCAACTGGGGTGCGTAAATCAGGCCAAGATAATAATTTATTTAAAAAGTGACATCACAAACGATTATTAAATAAATATTTGCACCTATAAGTAACCCTACCCTTCATGTGCATGATGTGCTTGTGAAATTGGTAAGCTGAGACATATATAAACCAGATTTGTAACATAATTTTTAGTGGTGTTTTTCTTTAATTTCATTTAAAAAAATAAGAGCTAGAAAATACGTTTTACAATAACGGAAATGAAAAGGAAAAGTCATGAGTAGTTGGTCAATAAGAAAATAATTACGAGCTGCGGTAAAATGAAAGCAACAGTCGAGCTGAAGAATTTAATCTAGCAGCGACTCGTCTACAGAAAGGAGTAGGTACCTACTTAGCTGAGATACTATCTGAGTTCTCAGAATGTTTTCATGTTCTACTTAGCTGAGATAGGTACTATCTGACTTTTTTTTATTTCAAAGTATTCATCAACATAGTTAAAACTATTAATAGTTAAAAGTAAGAGTTACATAAAATATTTTGGCAATAACCTTGTTATTGCCAAAATAATACAGACGACAGACTGCATCATATTAAAGATACACTGAGAGAGTGCAGGTTTTTAAAGGTACCTTAAGAAGAATGATTACGAACATTCCGAGTTCTCAGAATGTTTTCATGTCCCTACTTACTTTTTTATATATTTTTATATACACCTTAAAAATACTGCATTCACAAACAAACAAAAAATATCATAATTATGCACGATCTTTATCTTAACGAAGCCTTGTTTTCTGAATAAACATCACGAACAAAGCTTTGTCAAAACACTCGACGGGACTAACTTTAAAAAGCGGTATGTCAACTCTTCAGAGATAATACCCATTATCTGGTCTACCTGAGGACAGTTTGGGCAACAATAGCTCCGCCGGCAGATGTCCCGCAAAAATAAACTTCACAACAAGACTTAAATCATGGAGGAAAAAAATGTTGGATTAATTATACCACATAGAGTCTGGGGACGCGATAAATCGTCATCGCTGACGTGGATCGTGTATGAAAACGTTAATGCCGCGTATTATGCCACGGCAACAATGACGCATTGTAACTGGAATTCGGGAACCACGAGACCCATACGTAGTCTGCATTTTGTTTGTGTTTTTTCACCGCACATGTGGACTCACTATGGCACTTGAAAGGGATAATTTTGGGTTGCGACATGTCCCGTTGCCCTTGGTTTACGGTGTTTATGTTATCGTAATGCTTACGTGCTATGCAGCTTTTACAACCGTTTTCTATCAAGCTTTATCAGTAAAGCGGCAAGTATTGCACGATTATAATCAATTCATACACAATCGGAAGGAGGTCAAAGAATAAATTCATGTTCAATTTGAGGACTTCATATAATATTTGTATTACTATACCTACCAGTACTAAGCAACGGTATCAGTAGCATCCGATTATCAAACAAAGGAGCCAGAATATAGTGGAATAGAATAGTTTTTACGTAAACACTAGTATAGGTACAAATAAAACCTATATACCATATTAAAATCGTGCACATTACCTAAAAAGTTATTATTATCATACTCCCATTATTCTTTCATTCAATTTATGTTACATCAAAAAAAATGTGCGGGTAGTACCTACGTGTTTGGTTGGCGGTACGACGAGTCCTGCGTTATAAATAAGATAAGTTTGGATATGGAGGTTGACCTTTTCCTAATTTCACTGCCAAAGATCAGAAAAAGTAAGGTAAACAATAGTTATTGTTCAATATTTTTTTAGCAATATTTGTTTGGTGTACTTACACTGCAATGATTTTGTGAAAAATTTTAATAAATAACTAAAAAGAAAGTTACCAACATCTAGAATAGTTGTTATGGCCACAGACTTGGGTAAGACTGTCGCCATAACAACTATTCTATATTGTTGTGTTCCGGTATTCAGAGGTAAGATAGCCAGTTACTAATTCTGTTGAGGATTCCGGGTAAAGTGCGCATCCACCTTTGGCCTTATACATCATAACTTGAAATCAAGTGAATTGAAGGCCGTTTCCCCGTTTCCGTTTCCCCGTCTAACAATATAAATAAAAAAAAGTGTTCAACCACACCAAAATAATATTTGCATTACAAAAAATGTCATGTTATGTGTCTGTAATACTTGGAAGTACCATTGACCATCGGTCGACGCGACTCGAGGCGGATTACAATCGTCCTTCGTTCTGCTCAACCTCCATAGGACACGATTGCCGCTCATACTATACATGGTCCTCTCCTTTGTGGGATTCCGGAATATTTGATTAGGCAACATCCGAAGACTACATTTACATAGAAAGCTTGTTCCACAACACAATAAGAATTTTAAGAGTAGAAGCCCCTAGTGAAAGGGCTCGTCCGGAGAATTACTCCCAGCTATGTTTCGGTTTGAAGGGTAAGGTTGCCGGTGAAATTACGGGTACGTGAGGCTTAACACTTTTATGCCTCAAGTTGACGGGCGCAATGCAGTGCCGTGTAGGCTATGTTCTTTGTGGATGTGACCTATGCAGTAAGGCTTTGTCATAGGCAAGAGTACACTTAACACCAGGTGCGCTACATGCTTGTCCCGTCTCCTAGTAGTATAAAAAAAAAACAATACTATACGTAGATATAGTAAATTATTTTCACGAGCATAAAAATGCAGATGAGTACATATGTACACTTCTGCCCACATATATACGTCCACTAACACGACGACGCAAGGAAGTATAGTCTGAAATAATGATGATGATGATGTCAAACACTTTTGCAATCGATAAACATAGTGTACGGCTTACAGTTATGCAAGTTCAAATTCAGGCTACTTCATGTGTTACGGAGTCACGAGATAAGGCTTTTTAATAGTTTCTACACTCAAGAAATGGATCAAGAAAAGATGAGATGTACGGACGCCTTTATCAATGAGGTATTTATTGTTGGATACTTGGCTACTAAGAAAATTTGATTCCTGTGGGATTATCAAAATACGAACTACATGACTTCCACTTAATCTGGTTTATGTGTCGGAAAGAACATTGTTCCGGCTAATCTAGGTGTAATAAATATACAGGTAAATATAGGTGGTATAAATAAATAAGATACATTTATTTCTCTCAATTTACGTCAACATATACAGTACTTAGCTACAATTCAACATGATCTTTACAATAGCAAAACCTAACTTATTTAAACTAAGAAATTAAAATTAACATTGAGTAGCCTCAAATAGGCATATTGTTAGTACTAAATAAGGGGTTTTGCTATGTGGGTAAGTTAGATAAGTATGTAATTATTAGATATGTAATGGGTTAGGGTAGGATGAATTAGATTAGGGTTTCTCCGGCAACTTTAGTCTTCACACTAAGATTCCCTGTGTTGTGAAGACCAACATTATTAGTATCAATGTATTTTAACCACCTCAGAGCATTTATTGTACGAGTTCAGTCCCCTGGTCACGATCAGGCGGGCAGCTACCTTCTTCCCTCCTGAATCCATCATCCTATTGCCGTTATCGCTTCCGTTCGTCAAATGCGTAAAAAACACTATATACATTTTGTAGCTCTACATACACCATATTCAATAGTTGATATTAAATGAAATAGCACAAATCAAACCAAGTTATTGTAATGTAATCGATAACGTTTATTTAAATGAATTTTAATGTTTAAATATCGCTGTCATCCACTCTTTTACAAGATGCTGTGCCCGACAGGGTCCATAATGCTACCGGTAACATTTAGAACATCTTATGTACTTATGGAATTAAATAAATAAATAGGTATATTTATGAATATGAATAAAAACAAGATCACTTACAGGAAATTTTAAAGCTATTTATCTCTGTAGGGGAAGTGTCATGAAACTATTGCTGTTTTTGTTACTCGCATGTGTAACTCTCTGGACCAAATTCGAACGTTAACGCGGACAAAGTCGCGGGCAGAAGCCAGCCATATTGTAAATGCAAGTGTCTGTTTGTTTGTTTGTTTGTGTGATTGAGCTGAAACTTTTTACATATATTGTTCTAGACCGGGCTACTTTTTATTGTACAAATCAGCTTCTTCGGGATGTAACTGGTACATCACTTATTTTCGAAATTGTTTTTTTTCTTGTTACCTTTCACCAAATAAACGGCTCAACGGATCTTAATGAAATTTGGCATCGATATGGTGTAATCCATAGGGCACAACAAACGTTACTTTTTACCCAATAATCACGCGAGCAAATTCACTGGAAAAAGCTAGTTATCTTATTAATGGCTCGGCGTGATATATGCATAAGTAGATATATAAGATAATAACTATTATATACCTACCCAGAATTATTTGACCGATTGCTACAATCTCTTACTGGCTAAGCTTAACGCTCCTGCAACTTGTGTATTTTTGGCACGGACCTTTTCTGACTGTATTAACATTTTTTGAGAATGGTTGGAGGATATTCTGGGAACAGCATTGTTTGCAGCCGCTGCATTTTATTCGTTTCAATGGAGCTCACAGTTCAGATCTGATAAGTATTTCACTTCAAAGGTATGCAAGCTACGCAATCCTTATAAGCAAAACTATATTTTGAGCCTTGTTGACCATTGTCAAGAAGTAGGTACAAGTCCATCGTAAAATCCAAGTAGGTATACTCTCACAAGTCAAGAGCAGGCTTTTGTCCCAGGTATAGTGGGTAGAATTAGATTAATTAACTACCGTTACTTTTACGTTTAGTTGCCGTGGCGGGCGCGACTAAAGAATTGACCCCTCCAACTCCCATGGATTTCGTAAAAGCCGACTAAGGGCAGCAGCTTCCTTCTGGGTATAAATTTACTGTGGTCACCAATCCGCCGATATTCGTCCGTGGATATTATGGCAAAAGCTTTGGAGGAGGCTTAAGTGGACACTAATGGGCTAAATCGTATCTTAAGGCCTATTTCATAAGTGCAAGGGATATAGTGAAATGATATGAGGAAATATGATTTTTTGGAAACATCGATATCTAATCCACTTATGGATATATATTCTATTATCATATGATAATAAGTTTTAAGAATAATGTTAGCTTAATTTAATATTCAACACTATAGTAACTCTGCATTTTGCGCTGTAGGCTGTGGGTTCGATTCCCACCAACAAACATTTGTGTTTTATAAATTATAGGACATTAAAATATAGATGTGATGATTATGATAGATGTTTGTTCTGTGTATGGGAATTATATCATAAAGCAGATATGTATTTACAAAAATTGTTTGAGCATTCTATCCATAATCTAGTTCCCATATTACAAGCTATGCTTAGTATGGGGCTAGATGGCGCTGTGTAAAATTAATGTCCTGTTATATTTATATTTAAAACGAATCAAGCAATCTTGTGATCCATTGTAAGAATGCCTAGTATTTAAATAAATACTTTGTTATTCTGGCCCTGGTTAGATGGAGGAGTTATTCCAGTCAATAACAGACATGTTTGGGCTCATCTCGGCTTGCTGCGGCCCCTTTCATTACAGAGCGAAGTTACGGCGGCGTGTTATTAGTTCAGCTCAAGCTGCTCACAGATGTCGAATGCTGCAGCCTCCAGGCGAATCACTACGCACAAATATCTCCTCAATACGAGTAAGTATACGTTTTAGTTGATACAACTGTTGGAGAATGGTGAATGATTGAATGAATGAAAACACTGAATTGTACGAGCGATTTATCGCAGACAGCCTTTGGATGGAGAGGATTTTATTGCTAAAAAGATGTGTGGTAGAGTAGAGGTGGTGGTGCGCAAATGTTTTTTTCATAGTTTTATAAACTTTTTACCTTCGGGACAAGAAATAGTCAAACATTGTATTTATGCAAACTAGTATAAAACTAAGTAGATGGACAAAAGTATTTATGACACACAACTTTATCCACGGGTTGAAGACCAAGTGACCAAACAAACAGTCTCCTCAAACACATCTAAAGGGGGTAAAGTACCTTAAAGCATCGAAAATATATTACTACAGAGTAATATGTTATCAAAGCTTGAAGGCATCGCTAATCGTTAACCGTCAGTTTCGGAACAAGCAAGTAGTTTCTCATAGCTAGGTGAATAAAGATGTTTTTCATTATTCACACTATTCAATCAATGTCTTTCTTATAATTTAATTATTAAACATAACAACTACAATTATGCTCCATTTTTTGGACGATATGGCAAAGTCTATCATTGAGGTTTTTCTGGGGTATTCTAGTGTTCAACAATTTTATATATATATGGTTAAAATAGAATAAAATCAGGTACCTATTACCATTTCTGTAATTCTGATTTTGATATCAAAGCTATCTAGCAAAACAGTCTGCTCACTCGTATGTCCCTGAGCGTAATAAGCTCAGCTGTAGATGCCCCTCGTTCGTTCACAAAGGGATTTATTTCGTTAATTCACGTGTATTATTTACGTTTCGTTTCACCTCTTTGGCGACAGAGATGAGCCGATACGTCTAATATTGTCTCATGTTACCTTTGTTATTTGAATAATGGGAAAATTACCTGAGGGCGGCATTGTTTGCGGGTGCGCCGCCGCCCCGGCTTGACTAACATTCTCTACCATTGACTTACATTATTATATTAAGTACCTACTGACTTTACTATTACCCACTTATCTAAATATTACATATGTATCTAAAATCGTGTAGCTTATATACTGTCTGAAAATAAATGAAGCCCAACCAAAGATCCTAGAGACTTGAAATGTTCATTTGTAGGCTGAGTTAAGTTGGAAAATCCGATACTGTATGTATTTGTGTATGTATATGGCAATGTTTGTGACGGCATAACTCTCGAACGGGATAACCCGTTTCATAAAGATTGGATAATCAATCTTTATGAAATTTAAACTGTAAAGAGATAACGTAAAAAAAATATTGTCACGGGGGATTGTTGATATGAGGGGTCGTTTTAGAGATATATGGGATAAAACAAAATACATTTTTTTGCCAATATCTTTTGAATGGCTGATCGACCAATTCAAAATTTGAAGTATGCAGAGATTATAATAATACTAATCAATTAGGTATAGGGATGTTTTTAACACTAGGGTAGTTTTTAAGAAATAAGGTTGTTAAGAACAAGAACACAAGAAGATTATCAAGCTTTAATGTGTCAATGTCAAAATGTCAGAACGAACTTGGCTCGGAACACAAAATTGAGAAATATCTGTGGCAAGAAACGTAACCACAGATGATTCACCTGGATTGTTTTAAAATTTGATGAAGAAGGACGATCATCAGGTCTTGTAAGATAAGAGAGAATATTCAGAATCTCAGTAAAACTGGTGTTTTTTTTTTGTTATTCTATCAATAACCCAACGCCAACCCAAGGGTGTCGATAAAATATAAGAATTACTTTTGGGAGGTTTGACTACGCATATCCCACATAAACAGCAAATTCCATCATCAGCATCAGCATTCCTCCAAATTTGTAAGGTTTGGACCAAATCACCACGCTTGGCAGACTGGTTGGTGCTCACAGCTAAAGTTTTGTGAAGCGTGCCCAAGACACTGGCTGCATTGCCACGCTGAATAGCTATGTTAAATCGCTGGCCTAAATAAGAGCCAGCCCTTGGGTCTCGTGTCGCCTCAATCAACAGCCCCGCAAGATTTTTGAAAACCCGAAAGGCACCTGCTCCCCACGAACCCAAGGTCTCCACCCCAAAAGGCTCAAAGTCAAAGTCAAAGATGTCCCAGGCAGATGAGATGGCGCTCGGGTGTCGACGCAGGTAGCGTCCCACAGCAAAGGCCTACCCATTTTCTAAGGGACAAGAGTGATACCGTCGGGCCGCTTACCATCATCACGTAACAGACCATTCGGTTCAAGAACGGCTGGCACATTGACACTGGTAAAAGCTCGACGGATAATGTCATTAAGAAATTTATATCATTAGATAAATACTTAACACAAACCAGTCATCACGAGATCTAAGTTTGGGGCGAACTACTAGTAAATTTAATCTTGTAATAGAGCTCGCTCGAACACGAGGTAAGACACAAACTGTCCGTCAGGTTCCCGTCATCGTTACGTGTCAATTAAATAAAAATAAACAACAAAAGCCGCCATGCATGTCTGGTATGTAGTAGCAGGTGCCGAGACAACGTGACGACGTGATGGTTCAGCACCATGAGGAGAATACCTAGAGATTACGAACCCTGACAAGTGCTCTACTAAATCTGGTCCCGGGTTCGATTGCTTTATCGAGTCGGAGATTAGATAAAAAGTATATATCAGTGGTAAATTTTTTATCGTATTTCTATTTCAATTATAAAAAAAAAATGCTAATTTTTTTTTAATATAAGCCATTACTAATAAAATGTAGATCATGTTGTTTGAAAAATATACATATTATTATTAATAATAAAAAAAAATACAGGACATTCATTTCACACAGCGCCATCTAGCCCCAAACTAAGCATAGCTCGTATAAGGGAACAAGATATACTTAATACTTAAATACGTTTTTTTTTATTGTAAATACCTACATACTTATCATACAATACAACACCCAAACACAGAATAAAACATCTATATTTATCACACAAATGTTTGTTCTGGATGGGAATCGAACCCATAACCTACAGCGCAGAAGGCAGAGTTTTATCCGCCTCTGTGGTCTAGTGGTTCAACCCACCGATTTTAGATCCAGAGGTCCCGGGTGCGATCCCCATGGGGAGTACAATATATTGTGCTTGATTTGGTTGGTGCTAGGACTTTATTTAAGTCCGCCTGGCTAGCTACCACCATCTTACCTAATTCTGTCGCCATAAAAACAATTCTAAAAAAAATGTTGTGTTCCGGCATTTAGAGGTAAGATGGCCAGTTCCTCAGTTTGTTGAGGATTCCGGGTGTAGTAGTGCGCCTCCACCTTAGGCCTTATCTTAACTTGTTAAAAGGTGAGATGAAGGCCAAGCTCATCTCCGTCGTACAAAAAAATCTAGTAAAACAAGTCTCTAAAAAAATTGTTTTTTTTGCGACTTGTTAATCTATATTTATTTATGATATTATTATTATAATCATCATAAGTTGGACATCAGGTGAGATAATAGTCTAGCGCTTACCCGTTGTAAAATAAAATAAAATAAAACCATTATCTTTCTTGTCACACACACATACTTGGCTGACAATACCAACCTCTCGGAAAATGGGTTGGTACCATTTGACGGCCAACTCTACCACCGCGCGCGCTCATTGGTCAAATCAAATAGCGCGCGCTTCTCCGACTTTTCTCAACATACATCCGCACCTTTTCACGAAATCACTCTCACAGAAAACAGGAAAGCAAGAGGAAATATGGTAAAATTACACAACTAATAGAAAATTTGTATTAGATAACCTAGAAACTTCTAATTCAATCTCAGAAATCTTTGAAGTACAATTTAACTTGATATTCATTGGAAACTCGATCACAGATTACATAATAGTGACTACGTAACTCGGTCCATAAACAGAGACCCGCTTTGCGAATCGAACCGGAAATCAGGGGAATTGTCTACAACTAACCGTTATTAGGGATCGCGCTTAGTCACTCAAGGGCAGGACAGTTTCAACACAAATATTAATTATTGCGGCGATTCCCGCTCACCTAATTTCAGATATTTGTTCAGTGATGTTTTGTGTTTAGTACCTAAGAAAACGGAATACATTGTCCGGCTTTTTTGATAACGGAAATGCAATTTTAATGAAAACCTATTGGATGCAGTATAATAAAAAAAAAACATAGAGCGTGAACAGCTTTGGCCATGTCCATGTTTTCTGAAAATGACAACCTGGGAGTATCTAATACACGAATTAACAGGTCTTTTTTAATTGTAGGACGGGGAAGCTCTTGGCCTTTATCTCATCCCGGTTTCAAGTTTTGATAAGGCCGAAGGTGGAGGCGCACGACACCCGGAACCCTCAACAGACTGAAGAAGTAGCTATCTTACCTTTAAATGATGGAACGCAACAATTGATGAAATTGTTGTTATGGCGACATGCTTCGATAAGATGGTGGCAGCTAGCCAGGTGGACTTAATCAAAGTCCTTCCACCAACCAAACCAGGCACAATATTGTACTCTCCTGGGAATCGAAGCCTCTGCAAGCCTCTGAATCGGACACCGATGGGCGATCCACCAGACCACAGAGCTGGTCTTCAAGGCAAGCTCCATCGTAGGCTGTATCATCATGCTTCAGGCAAGATTGCAGTCAAACGTAAGCCTATCAAATAAAAAAAAACAAGAGGGTTGAATTAATTATTTCAAAGTATGTACATACTTCCTTGTAAGCTTATTGTGCCCGTTAATAAACGTAAGTGAAAAATATTTGAAATTAAACCATCGTAATAAAATCTGATAGCACGCAGGATTAGGATCGTAGTCAAAAAACATATTATTGTCGTTCGAGCATTGATATTTAAAAAAAAATAGCGCCGGTTAAATACTTCCCTAGTTATACCTAATTGGAGAAGTTCCTCGTATCTGAATAAACAATTAAACTGGAAGTGTCGGGTAGCGACGGGGCCTACGAACGGGTATGTACTACTCAATAAGACAACCCGACCCTTGATTACTTAATCAAACTACATTCAGGTACCTTTAATTCAATACTTCGAGTCTAAAGGTCAACAATGTTGACAACGCTTTTTAGGCACAATTTAGAGTATTGACATGGTAAATGGCTTTTAATAGTTATCATGTACCTTTAAAATATACGATTTAATACATAAACTATGTGTATAATTTTTAACTAAACCCTCAAAATTGTACTGTACCTAAACTTTATTACACACTAGCATTTGCCTGCAGACTCGTCCGCGTGTTAACTACCTATTCGGATAAAGAGAGCTTGTGTTTTTTCATGGAAAACACTGTAGCCAAACCAGATTTCATTACAATCCGTCCAGCCGGTAAACTATGAACACGTATCAAACAATAGCTTCATTCGAATTTATAGTAACTCATCGTAGTAAGTATATGAATCTCGTACCTATCTACTTATATAATAATGTCTACCTATGTATACAGTATAATTAACGTTTATTGGTCTTAGAATCTTTCCTGGAACATCATTTCGTTGTTACACGGTATACATAGGTATACTCGTATATCGTTACGGATCAGGCTGGTGGAATGGCACTGCATTGCGCCCGTCAACTTGAGGTATAAAGGTGTTAAGCCTCATGTACCCGTAATTTCACCGGCAACCATACCCTTCAAACCGAAACACAGCAATGCTGCTTGACGGCTGAAATGAGTATGGTGTAATTCTCCGGACAAGCCCTTTCTACTAGGGGCTTCTACTACTCTTACCTCTACTCGACCTACGTCCAGCAGTGGACTGCGATAGGTTGATGATGATGATATATTGTTGCAGAGGTCGAAATTCAACAATCAGAAAATATAAAACAAATAAACAAGTTGTTTAGTGCAAAAGATGCTTAAATGAAAATATTGCTAAAGATTTTTCTTAGCGTATTAATAGATTTACTACAAGTAGATAACTTCAGCTAGGTCACACACACGGTCATTCCAAACACGGAATTATGTCAAAAGCTCACACGACCGCACAGTAGGCACTTACTGTCTAGAACGTAGAGTGTCTGACGAACCGTGCAAAATTATAATTAAGAGAAACCACTCAGTCATTGGAAATACGATAGCCGGCATGTAAATTACATTGGTACACAGTGAACCACAGTGCCAGAGAAAAGGAGCTGAGCTAGGCAGCTGTGACGTCATGATATAGTTCAGCCAAATCGAGCAATGGGTCACTAGACAGTTGACGTACAGTTTTTGGGGTAGGTGATCTACTTCCAAGTACTACTCCGGGCAACAAAATCGCTCACTTTTGCTATCGGTTACAGGTGAATGATCATAACACTGGTGGTAGTGTGCAGGTGGTAACACCTGCAAAGGCCTGGCTATTGACCACATTCTTGCAGTAATCGTGTCTTCTGGGAAAGCTCGTTCCATCGAAGATATCATATTTGCTCTGAGCAAGGTCGAAGTTTCTAGGGGTATAAATCTCTGTGGCGATGCTTAAAACAACGCCGGTCCGCACTCGATGTTTCCCATTAAAAAATAATAGAATGAAAACACGGAATGATGTCGAGAAGCGCACGTTTTATATTGAGGAACTTTGTAACGCCATGAAGTGGAATGCTTTGTGAGGTTTCACTTTCAGCGAGGTTACAATGTCGGATGTTAGCGGAATTTACGAGTTTCAAGTCGCTTGCGTGCTTTCTCAAGTACTTTATTTTTATAAAGGGAGCATATTTTTTACCTGCGCGTAATTTTTTGGCACACATTTTAAGCTTTTCCAATTCTACGTTAAGCGTTTTAGTTATATAGTCATTCGCTAAGCGCAGGTAGGGTTTAATTTTGATGCATGTCATCATAATTAATTTAAAATTAATAAAGTGTTTTGTGTTTTTTTATACTATTTATATTGTTCTTTTGTATACCATGAATTCTCCTTTCATTATTTTTGTTTGACAAGCCTCATAGCTCAGTTGGTAGTTACTCTGCCTTCGGCGCTGTAGGCTGTGGGTTCGATTCCCACCGAGGACAAACATTTGTGTGATGAATATAGATGTTTGTTCTGTGTTTGGGTGTTGTATCATATAGTACGTATGTATTTACAAAAAGTATTTAATTATTTTATCCGTAATCTAGTTCCCATATTACAAGCTATGCTTAGTTTGGGGCTAGATGGCGCTGTGTAAAATTAATGTCCTGTAATATTTATTTATTTATTATATATATTTTTTTGGTGAATCGATATGCCTAGACTAGATGGTTGATAAGCTTTGACCAAAATCATCGTGCGTATGAAAGCAGTTATAATGTCTTGTAACGATTCATCTATTTTTTCAAACATTTAATTAAACGTTAGGTTTCTCACATGCTACTGTATAACTTGCCTGTCTTTACAATTTGAATTGCTGAATGTATCCTAAAAGTGAAGCATGAACCCATTCTGCTTCATCCAAGCACTGTTGTGGTTTTTATTCAAAACTTGATGAATGAGGAGCCCTCTCGGGTCCTCAGTGGCTTTGGAGTGTCGTTTCGCTAACACATTGTCATCTCGTCATTGTTTCTCGTTACACCGACGCTTTTATTTACGCCCAAGTGCACTCCTAGACTAGTGCTGCTCGAGTCCGGCTTTTCTTGATTAAAATTAAACCGTTAAATAACGTTAACCGCAAGGAGTGAATGAGTCAAGCATAGCGTAAAGTACAAGGATCGTAGTAAATGGAAAACCGATCTCTTTGCTTACCCCTCTAGAAAACCAACGATGTACCTACCTATGTATTAAGCTATGCAATTAGATTACAATACCTTTTACTATCGATATTGACAGATACAATTTTGACGGAGACATTTGTCAAAACTAGTGAATTTTCATTTCTATTCATTACTATTCTCTTATAAAAGTACATATCTTTCGTTTTTCAGCATTAACTAATTCATCGTTTGCTTCATTTGTTTATTGTTTGGTATGACTATAATACTGGCGAAACACGTGTCGATTTGCTATTTAACAAAAAAGCCAGCGGATAACTTACTATATATAATCTAACCTATCATAATTAACAAGCCTCATAGCTCAGTTGGTAGTAACTCCGCCTTCTACGCTGTAGGTTGTGGGTTCGATTCCCACGCAGGACAAACATTTGTGTGATGAATATAGATGTTTGTTCTGTGTTTGGGTGTTGTATTGTATGATAAGTATGTATTTACAAAAAAAAAATGTATTCCGTAATCTAGTTCCCATATTACAAGCTATGCTTAGTTTGGGGCTGGATGTCGTTGTGTAAAATTAATATCCTGTAATATTCATTTATTTATATTTATATTTATATAAAAATACCAAATATATTTAAAAACCAAGTACCCTTAAATTATAAAAAAAAACCCGTAAATTTTTCCTCGAGCACCTAAAATTGTTCTTAAATCCGGTTATTTACGATGCAAGCTTGCACCTAATTTTTTTCGAGACGCAACGAGCTGAACTAAGGTCCTCACTCCTCATTGATATGGGATCATTCATCTCGAGAATATCGAATTACACACAGACTGCGCGCATTGTCGGCTACTAGCACGTGATATTTCTATTGTAATGGTAGAATGTCGACTATGTTAGGGCGTAGTCAATCAATCGATAGGTATAGTGGAGACTGTACCTTCTGATGCCGTACGTTTGGAACGTTGCAAACCACTCATAACCGAGTCATAACTTTGCCGAAGTATCTAAGCCTAGTAGTCATTGCTTTTGGTCTCTCTCTCTCTCTCTAGTGTATGCAGTTAAAAGTTAGAGAGAAATAGAAGAAAGACTCCGGAAGGCGCGAAACAGTATAAGTCCCGAGATAAAAAAACTTATACCTTTAAAAAATTTTGCAGTAGCATTTCCAACACGGTGGTCTCCAACACACCTGCGTAGAATATGGAGAGTAACCATCTAGTTTTAGAAAAGACTCATGTCTAACAGTGGAATACATTTTTTTATGGTATTTAAAAAAAAACGTGGGATCTCCTGTTGATCGGACTTTTAAATAAGATTAATATTCTCAGGAGTCCTTAAAACACAGCACGTATCACACAATTCCTGCCCCTGTTAAACATGACACTGACATATTTATTACAATACTAATACCTCTTTAGGTCTGTGAACATCCAACCATGACTGTTAATTGAAAATGAATCTACTCCTAAATGTATCTCTTTTGTCTTCATTTAAAGGATAAATATGTTACTATTTGTCATTGAATTGCTTTTCGTCTTCGACTTTTTTTTAACAGATCATATTCTCAGAACTTCAGGAAGGTCTACAAATCAGTCTAGAATTAGTTTTCTATTGTCTTCAGCACCCTAATTACAAATGCAGACTAGTTTTAAAAGTTTACGGTTTCAGAACGAGACTCTTCTTAAGATGCAAATATAGAGTTGTCTCGACTGGGCTTTTGCAACTACGTAATTACTTACAAGCGAAGTTTTTGGTAGCCAATTTATTTTAGATTTCCGCACTTTTTTTGTATTTTAAGTGTGTTTTTTGTGATGTGCATTATGCCCCTTTTCGTCCAGTAAAATGCTTAAAATGTTATGATGGTGGTACGTTTCAAAGAAACACGTTTTGGCATATTTTTGTATTTCAAGTGATTGCACTTGGTCACATTTACAATTATTATAATGACACAAATTCACAACCCGTTACGGGACTAGAACCTGCATATTTTCCTCAAGCCGGAAACGCTCTATATCTTTTAGCGCAGCGAGGGTCTTGACGCAGATTCAGAAATTTTGTGTCATACCCAAACAAAGCTGAGTTTGGAGTAGGAAAAGGTGCGGGTTTGAGTCCCGTCGCGGGTCGTGAATTTTTGTGTCACTTTATCATTATTAATTTATTTATCATTTGTGAATGTTTTTTTTTTATCAGGCAGCAATCGCAGCTTTACTTATAAGAGCGCGATTGTCAAATATTGTTGGAAGGTTTTTTACGATGAAGAAAAACATTATGTGGAAATCGGGCATGTTCTAGTCAAGAATTAACGTAACTTAGTCGAAACCAGCTGGCTTAAGATAAACACCGCGACTTCTTTCATGTGTGTTGTCGAGGCGTAGCACAGCACTGATGCTGCGGGTAATCTCAGTACCAACAGAGCCCTTATTCTGTATGACCAATCGTGTCTTAACGCGCCCGCGTTACGATATCTGCATGGAATCATCGTATTGACATATCGTGACACTGGGCGCGTTAAGGCACGATTGGTCATACAGAATCATGGAGCTGGACGGTATGACATCACGTCATGAGACTTGTTGCTTTGGATAATCATAGGCCCACAGTCGCTGCGTATCATCAGTATCGCCACCGGCTGAAGATAATTACTATTTCAATTATATAACAACAAATAAACATATGACTTTCTCAAAATGAAAATTCATATCTAATTTTACGGTTTTACAGATAAATTTTGAAGATCACCTGCATTTTAGTACCAAAAAGTATAATTTCTTACCTACGTATTTCGTACATTATTTCTTCCGTATAATTTTTCACGGCCGTTGCAACACGGTCGAAACTGTCGGGAATATAAAAAGGTACGCGATGAAGATCCATTTTTGTCATTAATTAAAAAGTATAATTTCTTAAATTCTATAGACTTTTTTTATTAATTTTACCTTTTCCTTTATTTCACTCAAATATGTCAATCAGAGATCACACTAATATGTATGCGAGTGATATTATATTTATCAGACTTGAATATGATAACATAATTTACCAGTACCAATGTATATGACATTACAGGACAATAATTTATTACACAGTGCAATCTAGCCCAAAACTAAGCATAGCTTGTAATATGGGAACTAGATTACGGATAGAATACTTAAATACTTTTGTAAATACATACGTACCTGCTATATGATACAACACCCAAACACAACCAAATATAAAAACAAATATAAATGTTATGGCTTTGAATGTTTGAAATGTTGTGTATTACTGGTAGGCCTTACCGTTTTTTCGAGGTATTCACTAAAATAGCACCAATTTGAATAGCACCTAACCTATTCCCACTAAGAGCACATGTTCTTTTGGTGGTCTGGTGGAAATATTTACTAATATTCAAAGTATATTAATACAGAAAAATAGAGAAGTACCTTCTAGTGATCTTCTAGGGTTTTCGTTATTTATTAACAAAACAGCCTCGAGGGCTGCTAGATGTCTATTTTTTAATTCTCCATCAGTCCAAATAATTGATTGATGCTTTTTATAAGCATCCAGTAGGAATTCAGATTCTCCATTTCACAAATCTCGTTAAAAAAATAATAATTGGATGAACCAATGCATTTTGCTTATACTTTCCCATATGTATAATCTGCCCAACATCCATTCCATCTCACTGAAAAAGACTCATAGATCAGCTCGAGGTCATAGCATGAGATTAAACCGTGATCTCACGTAGAACAAGAATGCTGCATACCTACTATTTCCTTTGCAATCGAGTTGTACGAAACTGAAACCGTTTACCTGAAGATGTTGTTTCTGCCTCCTCTATAAACAACTTTAAAAACAAACTGGACAACTGGCTATAAAACCAATAAACTATTTCCTACAAGGAATAGCCAATTGTAGTGACTCTCTATCTAAAATCTAAAACGAACACTGTGAAATAGGCACATCAGCCCTAGTGCTGCTCGCGTATCATTATATAATAATAATGAATACAGAACAAACAAATACACCACACAAATGTTTATCCCGGGTGGGAATCGAACCCACGACCTACAACGTGGAAAACTGAGCTGTGAAGTCTGTTGAATTGTTTAGCTTTGATAAGCTAAGTTAATTATGTATCCCTAAATCATGAGACTATAATGTTATTTCCCAGAGGCTCTGATTAGCTCTCTATGGCACAAACTAAATTTTATTTTTAAAAATATGCGATGTAACATCCATTTGAGCTGAATAGTGGACTTATTACGCGTCCCGGGGAAAGCGGAAATTGAATTTAAAGGTAGGTACGCATTTCCGGCGCCGCTTGCAATTTCCCGGACATTGTGGAACTGATGTTTGGATATATTTTAGATTTACGATTGGGTATATTGGAATTTTTGTTTGCTAATGGTGGTTTTAAATCCTTCATTGTAATAAAGCCAAGAACATCAGTCATGGTTATAATTGGTTGGTAAGTTTGTCCCTGTAATCGAACTTAAAAAAATAGGTTTACAACTGAATGTTTTCTAAACTGCTTTCGTCTCATCTCAACAATAAACTTCTATTAAATTGGTCCCTGGTAATGTCAATGCGAAAAGTACTTTTACCTTACCCTGTTCACTGTGACTCTACACTACACTCTCAACTGCTGATGCCGGTATTAGTTTAGTATCGCATATTTTCGAGGCCTGGGAGAAATCACATGATGCGTTGGGAGTCTTTTGTGATTTGTCGAAAGCTTTTGACTGCACCATGAAACACTGATTATAAAATTAGACCACTATGGTATCAAGGGTGTTGCACTAGAATTACTCACGTCTTACCTAAGTGATCGCACACAGCATGTTGATATGAACGACCAGCGTTCTTCAGGATTTTTGGTTACCATGGGTGTGCCGCAGGGTTTAATATTGGGCCTTTCTTGTTTTTAGTATATATTAATGATCTGCCCCAAATAGTTAAAGATAAAGATTAAAAATAAAGATGACCATGAGATTGTACTGTTTGCAGATGATACGTCACTTCTATTTAGATTGAAGCGACAAATGACTAACTTTTACTTTGTAAACAATGCCATCTCAAAAATTGTTAACTGGTTTAATGTAAATACTCAATGAGAAAAAGACCAAAAGTATTCGATTTATTTTACCAAATGTAACTGAAGTTGAAGCTAATGTAAAAGTTAAAGAGGAAAACATAAAGATTAAAAATAATTGTTTAGCTTTGATAAGCTAAGTTAATTATGTACCCCTAAATCATGAGACTATAATGTTATTTACAAATACAGTGGTGGTAGCACTGTATTTTTTTTTTTGGGTTAAATTTAGATAATAAACTTCATTGGGACCCACACATAGATAAACTGGCGAAGAGAGTTAGTTCTGCAGCATATGCTGTAAAGAAGATACGTCTTCTCACAGACGTTGCGACAGCAAGACTAGTTTACTTCAGTTATTTTCACAGTATTATGTCATATGGCATAATATTGTGGGGAAGTGCTGCAGATATAGACACCATATTCGTTTTGTAGAAGAGGGCTGTTGGCGTTGCTTACAAAATGGGTCCCAGAGATTCAATAAGAGACAAGTTTAAGGAAATAAATATATTAACTATGCCCTGCCAATATATTTATTAAAATATTATGTACTCGCGTAAAAATATAAGATTATTTGACAAAACTGTGATAAACATAATTATAATACTAGAAATAAGAATAAACTCGCTGTTCCCACAGCTAGGCTCCATATAGTTAATAAGTCATTCATAGGGCAAACTGTACGCTTTTATAATAAACGAGCTGTTGCTCGCGGCTTTGCTCGTGTTAAGAAGTATTATTATTAATTAGGTATAGTTTTTGCGGCTTTACTTTTGTTTAGCGTGTGTTAAAAATTAGGGCCTACAAAACTTAAAAACGACAGTACATTCTTCAACTTCTCCATTAACGTTCAGATTTTCTTTAGCCATTTTAAAAAAGTCTAACCGACAAAACCTATACTTTCTTAGCGGATGCCTACGTCATAACATCTACCTGCATGCCAAATTTCAGCCCGATCCGTCCAGTGGTTTGGGCTGTGCGTTGATAGATCACTATGTCAGTCAGTCAGTCACCTTTGAGTTATACACATATATATTTAAGTACAAAGTGATGTGCTAAGCTTGTCAAATAATAAATTAAAAAATATTTTAAAACAAAAGCTATCCAGGAAAGCTTATTATAAAATTTCAGATTACCTAGAAGATAAGAAAGCCTGGCATTAAAAAAAATAATATTCTCCAGTGAATAAATTGTAAAGTATTAGATAATAGCTATTGTAATGGATCATAATGGAATATATTTAACTTGAATTTTGACTTTTACTTCTGTTCTAACTAAAAAACCATTACTTAAGGTTCTTCCTCGGCTACAAGTAAAGTAAGTACGCGTAAAACAGTTTTTGGTAAATTGAAGCTTCAAAATCTTGTATCTATAAAAATAGGTTCTATCCGCCACTACCGCCTATATCAAATTTATAAAAACAATATTTGTGAAATATCGTATTTGAATGCTCCTTCCTTGATAAGATTCAGTAAACAAAATGTCGTTAAAAGTCAAATGTAGCCTGTAAGTAATGGCATATTTTAATCCTCTATGTGAAATACCATTTATTCATATCTATATCGCGTGTTCGTAACCCAGAAACCACCTCAAAGCTCCCCTGCTCCTCAATAATATTCTCCAAGCGACCAATTTATTATTCTATATTTGGCTCTGACTACAAATTTGACGGAAATTGAGGCAATGTGCTCTCCACATGGTCCGGCAATACAACTGTTCAGTTTCCGTATCCGCGAGGGAAAGTGCTGGCTCCAAGCCAACTCAACCCGTCACAACTCACAACTCTTCAAATTAATACTAGTTATGTTGAACCGAGACGATGTCGACCCGCTGCGTGTTACGTACCTACCTACAATACGAAACGTAACAGATATTCCAGCACACAGCACACCTGTGCCCGCATGTGATTAAAATATGTTTCTCTCATTTTGGTTACAGAAGCATTTCCAAGGTTACAGAGAAATTAGTAGCAGACTTATTAAAAAAAATATAATAAATAGAATGAATGCGGGATGGATGAAGTGGCGACAGGTCTCGGGAACAACATGTGACCCACAAATGCCTCTTAAACTTAAGGGGAAAAGTTACAAGACGGTCATCAGACCTGTCGCAATGCATGGATCAGAGGGTTGGGCTATGAAGAAGACGGATGAGAGGAAAGTGCATGCTACTGAGATGCGAATGTTAAGATGGATGTGTGGGGTGACAAGGATAGATAAGATCAGAAATGAGTTTATAAGGGGAAGTTTGAAAGTGGCACCAGTTGTAGAAAAGTTGTATGGGCATGTAATGAGGAGGGATAATAGTCATTTGACCAAAAGGGTAATGAATTTGAGCGTGGATGAACATGCGAGCAAGGGAAGGCCGAAAAAGAGATGGATGGATTGTGTGAAAGAGGACATGAAAGGTGTAGATGCAGAGTTGACGGTTGATAGGAGTGAGTGGAAGAAGAGAACATGTTGTGCCGACCCCACCTAGCGTGGGATAAGGCAGGAGAATGATGACATATTAAAAAAAATTGTACAGTGTCTTGGTTGACACTGTACAATTTTTCCCAATTATCCCCAAACTAAGCAAAGCTTTTAACCGCCTCTGTGGTCTAGTGGTTCACTTACCTGGTTCGATTCCCAGTGGAGTACAACATTGTTCTTGGTTTGTTTGCGTCCGCTTGTCTACCACCATATTTCCTTAGTCTGTCGCCATATCAACATTCAAAATGTTTGTGTTCCGGCATTTAGAGGATAGCCAGTTCTACAGACTGTTGAGGATTCCGGGTGAAGTGCGTTTCCACCTTACTCGCCTTTTCATAACTTGAATAATTTAAACCAGAGATTAAAGCCCGAGCGCTTTAAGAGATTGCGGATAGTATACTTACATACTTATATTTTTATAAATATATACAATACACTATTTAAACATAGCGTTGGGATGAAATTTTAAATAAATATGAACTACAATTATATTTATAGCCTTTTAAAATATTAATGTTTCATCCCGTCCCGTTATATATGAAAGTCACGATCCGTAAAATTAATACGACTTCGATGATTACCATTTTTGTCGTCGAAAGGATTAGGGCTAACTATAAATACGTCCATTAATACGCCTTCATATTTAGCTCATAAATTCATATGATACATTTATAGCAATCAAATTTAGTTTATCGATCGTCATGAAACGTCTTTTTAAAGCGGAAACAGTAGACTATGAAGAAATAATACATCAGGACACTAAGAATAATACATGACGTGCTTCATTATGATTTTTTGTTTTGTCTGGAAGAACATACAGCCCATTGTACTTCAATTGACTGTTTACTTTGTTTATTTTTTAGATGTTCAAGTAAGGTAAGGAAGTACATTGTAAGGTACCTCCTTACAAGGTACCTAGGTTGTGTTGTTGCATCTGTGGAAAGTGTGTTTTTCACTCTCCACTGTTACATATATCTATCTTCAGTAGGTAGGTATACCGAATAATAGTTTGATACAGTCTCATTTATATAAATAAAACAGTTAAGATAAGATAGGTACAATTTAAAGCAGCAACCTGAATGATGCTTATTTTATTTTTTTGGAAGTCGTGTGATCATAACTTGGCTGTTCATTCACAAGTACAAATCTCTGTATCAATTTTATTTATTTAACCTAAGAATATCTATTCAGGTAAAGAGGTAACATTTTTAACAGGATTGTTTTACATATTTTTATAAGTCAAGAAAAATTATTTTCTTTTACCAACGACACATTTTGTTGGTATACAAGTACGTAGCCCAAATAATGAATGAATTTGGCAGTTGGAGTAATAAATAGGTACGATGTAGGTTTCTTTGTGAAAATATGTGTATGTGATTTTACCAAACCCAATTACTGTGGCGGTCGCGGTCTCCATCGACCAACTCAGCCCATGGATGTCGTAAAAGCCGACTAAGGGATCTCACCAAAATAAGGGCAGCAGCTTCCTTCTATGTATTATCTACACCTTTACTGCGATGGCCAATCCGTCTACCAAGCGTGATGATTATGGTAAAACCCGCCAGCTTTGGAGGAGGCTCTGTCCAACTGTGGACACTAATGGGTTGTTAATCACGATAACAAACCCAAACGTTCGTTGTAAAAATAGGTTTTACCTGAAAATCGCTCGGCACGACTGTGTTCTGATTTCACCGTTGCTTTAATTTAAATTCAAAACACACAGCCATGTGTCGCGAGTCAACAGAAAATGTTTGTCTCGACCGCGGTGGGCTGTCGACATCCCGCCGGTTGCGGGCTCGATATGTCGTGTCCGCCGTGTCTATACGTCGGCATTTCATGAAAAATTGACGCTATGCAAACAGCACCAAAAGATACAAATGTAACAGTCTAAATAATGGCTGCAAGTGAGCTCTGATCAAAATTATGTTTGGCAGGAGCTATTTTCTTTCCTCATGTGGGCTGTGTATGCCCTATTTGTGAAAATACGAGTATTATATATGCGCTAAAACACAACTCGTTTGAAAAAACATAATTCATGATGCTAGAAATAAGAATAACCTCACTGTTACCACAACTAAGCTCCATAAATGAATTGTAATTATTGAAAAGATCACCTAAAAAAAAATAACTAGCTCCAGCTTCCCGTGTCATTTGTGTGATGGTAACAATTCCGAACAAGTGAATTCGACGTTTGATAATGATCCTAAAAAATCTTACCGAATATTGACTGAATATTTACTATTTGATGTCGGACTTTCCGAGCCACCGCCACTAAGCATCTGCGATGACTCTTTAACATATGCAGTACCCTGAATGGACAGCAAACGTGCCCTCCAAAGCACGGCATCAGCTAAATCAATATCATATTAAATTCCCTATTAAGTCTTGCTACACGAGACTACAGATAGAATGATAACTATTTTTATACACCATTAACATAATACCGACTTAACAAAATACAGACAAAACAACACTACAGAGGCGCCACAGGAGTTACATATACTTACTATAGACGAATAATTTTGTGTATACGCTTAACGCCGTAGTATAAATCCTATTATTTAGAATTCGATGAGCCAATACAAATTAACTTATACGATCGAATGTATCGCCGGCTCCATCTGTACCACAAGAATGGAACAACATAAAAAGAGCCCAGGGTTGTTTACTAGCTCGGGACAGACTTCCAATCAGACGCGACGGCGCGAAAGAGATTCTAATAACATTCAAAACTCGCCCTGTGGGAGTCAGTGTCAGTTTAATTACGAGCCTGTCTGCACTAGAGAAGTGAGAAGAAAACGAAAGTCGGATATTTTACAATTCAATTTTGTGTCTTGGTCCTAAAGAATCTATTACGTATGTTTTAGATCACACCTATAATGATCTATAATTATGTTTATAATGTGAATGATATAAGACTAACTTACTAAATACTACATTGCGTTTTAATATTTATGATTAAAATTCTTGCGATATACTCAATACTCAATTCATTTATTGCCACATGTAGGTTACATTAAGATCTTATACAATTATTAAGCATTGTACAATATGTACATATGTTTATTTATATATATGTTTTATTTATATATGTACAATACGTGTGTTCTATATGTACCTGAGTATTGAATTGTAATTATATTTTTTATTTGAGCAACATTTGAGCAACCTTTGAGATACATTTTTATCAATACCATATAATAAGTATTGTCAATTTTGTGAATTAGGTACGTGCAAAGTTCAAATAGCCGGATTGCCCCGCTGTCTTGTACATAAGTCGGACTCACGTACCTATATAGCTGGTCAGGTACACCTCTAACAGGACATCGCCACCGTCTCCTCTGCCATCACACCGGATATATTTTTCCTGACAAAGGACGATTAAAAAACTTCCTAATGAATCAACGCAAAGGGTACCTTTTGTATTTTGTTTCAAATATGCGTTTTCATGCAAATGCTCAAACCCCTGACTCTGCGGGTCAACGAACTATATTTTTCCTATGAGTAGCAGGAAGTAAAATCAACAATCCATCAAAACGAATAATAAAAATGGCAACTTTACCGCAGAGTATCATATTGCATTTGTTTTAGATAACCATGGAGCATTTAATCGACCTAGAAAAAAGTTTTTTCTTTACTCTTCATACTTATTTAACAGCCTGAAGACAGAAATATTTGCCAACATATTGAAATAAGGCGCGTGGATCGTGCGGGGCCATTAACATCGTAGCTGTCGGATGAAGGAGAGAAGGAGCCTGTGACCTGGCTGAACCTTGTCGTACAACCTCTGTTCAATATGCAAGTTGTACTTGCTTGTTCTGTTTTACTTGGCCGAAGGTATGGTCTATGTCACTGACACTCCCGCAGACCATAGGAACACAGTAAACTGGTTTGCGCCGGATTTCGGCAGGAGGGTGGTCGAGAGCCAGGTGAAAATTGACAGGTCCTACCACCAGCGATAGGATCATTCAAACATCGTTGTCTAAAGGTCTAAGATTGGATTGCCCGGGGTCGACCACTAGGAGGTAAATCTCACCCATCCCTCATCATTTTAGAGAAAAAGTAGCATCAAATGCAGACCTCGCCTATGGTTCCTTCAAACAATTGTTTATGGAAATTAGTTAGAGATTTTTATAAATAAGCAAATAGCCTACTAAAATCAACACACAGATTGAACAAAGTATTCAGTTTTACAAATCAAAAGAAAGTATGCATTTAGATGGTCAAACGCACAATGACACATAATTTCTACGCATAACATATTGAATCGTCAAATCTACCGCCTGTTCAGAATCACTGCAGCACACCATGAGAAAGGTGAGTAAAAAAATGTGACCCAATTTTTTTGTTAATTTCAAAGGTATCTTTATATCATACGTAATTCTAATTGCTTGCTCACCTCATTACCATTCATATTAGAATTGAAAATGAAAACTCGGCCTCACCGGACCTTGACTACCAGCTGGGAAACAAGTGATACCTGAAACAAAAACAGGGTCACGTGAAACGAGGCTTTTTTCCACCATTAGCATAATTTGGGCCGTAGGTGGCCGTATGCAGATTATAATGGCATTTGAGTGTGGGGAAATGCCACTCGTCCTTTGTGCCCAGGATGAGGAGATAACGAGCAGGGCCGGACTTAGGACAAATATGAATAATAATTGTCTGTATTTCCGCTGTGCTACAAAAAAATATGTTATGTCTCTGTCTATTTTTATAATAGTGTGAATAAAAAAAAACGTATGTTAACAAACCATTTTTTTTTCTGATTCAAATAGAGAGTTAATAGGCACCTTCTGGACAAGCTTGTTGCATAGTAAACCTCATCCTTGCCAGAAAAAATCAAGTAAAAAATCTTTCAATGGACAATAGGTCTCAATGTAACCGCCTCTGTGGTCTACCCACCAATGTCAGATCCAGAGGTCCCGGGCTCGATCCTCCAGAGGGAGTCCAATATTATGATTGGTATGGTGGTAGTACTTTTTTTAAGTCCGCCTGGAAAATATGATAAAATGGTGGTAGCTAGCAACCATTTTATCAAATTTTGTCGCCATAAAAACAATTTTAATAAGTTGTTATGTTCCGGCATTTAGAGGTAAGATAGCCAGTTCCTCAGACCGTTGAGGATTTTTGTTAATTTTATTTTTATTTACAATGGGTCTTGACCATGAAACTTACACAGGCCTGTTAACTCTCTTCTTGAAGACATTAGGGTCGTTACACAGCGGAAAAACCGACGCTGGGAGCTTATTCCAAGTTCTTGCAGTGCGCACAATAAAAGATTTCGGGTGAAGTGCTTTTCTACCATTGCCCTTATCATAACTTCAAAATCAGGTGAGATGAAGGCCAAGTGCTTCCCCGTCGTACAATAATAAAAAGGTATATCTACGTTGCAGGTTGCTGTTTGCATAAAGTTTAAATAAAAGAATCCGAGAGTCAGAAACTGAAAATACCATGTTTCAGAGCCCTTCTTGTTGGTTAAACATTTTGACAATGTTAAAATCAGTTATATTACCTCAATGTCTTTGATTCTGTCAGACATTGACACAATTAAATCTAATTGCTATCATCATCATTTTGTTTTAACGTCATTTACAGACGATTGAGGTAATACCTGAAAAAAAATTGGATGAAATAACTATTTACATGCATTCAAATATTGAAAATAATTTAGCGGGAATATTCTAATTGAGCCAACGAAAGTATCGCCATAATTAATTTCTTACATTATAATATAGAGGGTCAAACCTAGCTGCAGCCCTGGCGAGGCCCAGGAAGAGACACAGATAGCAGGTGAGGAAGGCACGAAATTGATGCCGTTATTTGAAAAACGCGCTGATAAGTCCCCCCGGTCCCAAATAAAGGTTGAATTTTCTGGATAAAGGTTTCAAAAATGTTCACCTTCATTTAAAGTTACGGCGGCGTTGATTAGAATTCTCTTTTCATTCATCTGAACGGTTTTTACGTATATTTTTCAGATGGAAATCATTGAAACTGTAGCGAAATTCAAAAGTCTTTCCCAAAGTTTTTAAAAGGTGCTATTATGATGATTATGTTATAGGCAAGTAAAAGTCATTGGGTACAGGTATCTTTCAAATTTAGCAATGTAGGTTTAACCCTCACTTCTTTATGTTAAGGTTTTTGAATGTTACTGGCAGCTATTGTAACCTATGGGTTTCTGTGAAGTGGTTCCAAAGAAAGTTTCCTGCGCCCTGTGGAAACCTTTACCCTTTACTTTATCATTACTTTGTAGCAGTTCAAAGTGATACTAATGGATGAGAAACGAGCACAGTTCGGTTGTGGCATGTACCCACGGGTAGATGACACAATTAGGGCCCATTGTGCATTGTTACCTCTGTTCATAATAGGGAGAGCTGATGTCTGATGAACTTATAATGCATGTCATTAAGAAAACCGGCATTAGGTTTGTCCGTTGTGTGCGTTTAGCTCACATGTCGTTATTTCGTAATAGCTACCTACAAGGTGGTTACAAATGTAATGGTTAGTGGCGGTCCCAGCAGAGGAATGGAACCATCATTCCGTTGTCGTAAGAGGCGACAAATTCATTTCACAGGCAGCTGCATTTTTACAAATTTAGTGTAAAATTGCCTTTCTTTATAATACCTAAGCAGGTTGAGATTGCACGTGAGGTACTTAAATATCCAGTAAATAAATTTAAAATGAATAAGAGCAAAGCCCCGCTGCCTCACAACCCTTCAATTAACCTGCTACTTAATTATTTTCTAGAAGCAACAACTCCTGTAATGAAGCGAGACGTTTCTCCCAACAAGAAAGTAAAAATAACTAATTAGTAAAAAGTAGTTCTCGTAAATGGCAACCGGATGAGATCACCCCCACACAACACGGATCACTGATTAGAAACAAGTATGATTATGACAGGTAATAATTACGTGCGTCGTAATGAGTGCGTTTTATTATCGACGTTGGCAGAAGGGTTATTTACGTACGTAGACACTTTTTACTCCTAAGAAGCTATAATCTCTTTAAGAGTTTGAACCAAAAATATCCAAGATTGTACTGGTGCGGAAAAACAGACTATACGGTTTACGGATGTAATGTGTAATCGTAATTATTATTGTACCTGCTACTTAATCGATTGTACTTAGTTAGGTACTATTTAAATAAGTTCTGTAGATTAAATACGTTGGTAATAGCCGCGGTGCCCTCTGGTAGGTATAATCACGTCGATGTCAGCTCAAACTGCTAATGGAAGAGGCACTAAGCAATTGAATTTCATTTATGAGGCACGCTTAATTCTTAAAAAGTGATTGATTGCAGTCTACTTTGGAATGAAATTAAAACTAGTTAATTTGAAAATCTAAAACCCGCACCGATTGTAAAATTTGAAGCTTCATGGTTTATTATTGGGCTTAAGGTCTTATCTACATATTTTTTAAGGGCCATGCTAGTATTTGTATAGATACTTATCTTTCACTTAAATGTCTATATTATCTTATCTTATACTAATGTAAAATGCAAACTGACTCACTGATAACAACGCACAGCCTAAACGGCTAATCGTAGACACATGAAATTTGGAGGGTATGTTTGTCTTGATGCGAAAATGAGTGCTAAGAAAGGGATTTTGAAAATTCGTACCCTAAGGGGTTCAAAAAGGGGTTGAAAGTTTTCATTAAAAGTATGCCCTAACTCTGAAACCGTGCATGATAAAAGGTCAAAATTATCATTATAGATTCTTCATATGGAAGAGATAAGAACGTAATTCATGGTTTTTGTTTTTTTTTAATAATTTAAGGGCAGGGAGTCCTTTTATTAAAAAAATAAATAAAAAAACATTGTTATATAACAGAAAAAACGCGATGTACACGTGGTTCCTATTATAAACTGGTGTATATAACAGTAATACATGTTTGGAGCGTTGCGCATTTAAAATGATTGTATGTGTGATACAATCCACGAATCTACGAACCATGTAAACCAGGGTCTTACGATGATGACAGCGGAACTGCTGAATAATGCATGGTATAATAGTGGTGCTTATACTTTTTGAAATCGGTATAACGGGGCATTTAGTGACAAATGTTTTTTTTTAACTTGGTCGTAGCAGTCGCGGTTTAAGAATCGACCCCCTCCAACTCAGCCCGCGGATTTGCTGGGTATGTGGGTCAGAACCCTCGGTGTGCATGTTTGCACACCATGTATGAGCTTATCGGTAAAATTTATCCAAATATCCAACAAATAGATATATTTATAGTATAATACTTGCACCTATTTCAAAAAACCAATACGCTGACGAAGTCACGAGTAGAAGGTAGTACTAATATAAAATGCAAACTGACTCACTGATAAAAGCGCACAGCCTAAACGGCTAATGGTAGAGGCATGAAATTTGTTTTTTAATTTTAACATATTTGCCAAGCATGGTTTAAAACACATATTGACAGTAAGTAAGAGCACCATTTGCAATAATTTAATGAGACCAATTTAAAAGTAGGTAAATGCATATGTATTCTTTTAAATATAATGTATTTTCATCCATTAATTTAACTCGCGTTTAGAGGCTTCCGTACTTGATGTTTACGCACAAATATTGAGAAAAAATACTATGCTACTTTAAATACCATCACTTACAATACAAAGACTTCTTATAGGTTTTCTTGTAATCTATAGGTAAAGAACTATTTTCTATGTTTTTAATTCACGTTATACGTCCGTGTTTGGGTCACCGACTTTCATATGTAGGATTATAGGTGCACTAAATTTCAACTCAATCAATCCAGTAGTTTCGAAGTACATTAGCTGTAACAGATGGACAGATATACAGACAAACAGACACACGTGTGATCCTATAAGAGGTCCATTTTTTCTTAAGTTTGATTGGTTACACCAAATCTCTTCAAGTGTGCCTATAATATTTGAAGACTTCCCTCGATTTCTCTAGGATCCCATCATCAGATCCTGACTTGATGACGATGGGACCACCTAGGACCAAAACTGGGACTTGGCACAATTCAAACAAAAAAATATTTTTCCAAATCTTTAAAAAAACCGACGAATTGAGAACCTTTTTTTTAAGTCGCCTAAAAATAAAAATTTTAAGCAAGCCCCAGTGCCCTGCAGTAGCCGACATGCAGTATTAGCTTGATTAGCTTTGAAACAATTGCTCGCCCGGCAAAAAGCTTTACAAAGTTGCTTGTAAGTGAGTTAGTGCGCCAACGAGTGTGTTTCTCATACTATTGTGTACCTATATGGACACACTAGCGCTGGCAAGATGGCGGATCAAAACAGCAGGCCGACCACAAGGTATTACAAAACCATCATAATTCAGGAACTCCTAGAAACAAGCTTGAAACAATAATACTTGTATTAATATTGTTTTACTTCTGCGTGGAGATTGTCAAAGAATGAATGATATTCTATTACTGCGCTATGTGAGAGCGGGAACAGCCATGATTCATATAGCGTTGTCACTTTTGTACAGTTGCTACGCAACACCTTCAATATAAGCACTTTTCTAAAATTGTAAACGTGTGAATGTTTTACATCGGTAGAGAAACTTTAGACCAAAGAGTATAACAGTATGCCATGGGCAAGGCAAGGCAACTAGACTCCTTAGTGTAAAAAACATAGAAGCGCGAATCTTTGAACTATTTTTTATGAAATTATGAACTAGTAGTTTGCCCCGAACTGAGATCTCGTGATGTCTGGTTTGTGTCGGAGATTATTTCTCAAAAAGAACGTAATTAACAAACGATAAAAGTAGGTATGCTTTCAATGCACCTTGCTTACATTAAGTGTTCGAGGCTACTACTTATCATATTATAGCTGTTGTTGTTGCTAACCTTTAATATCCTTACCTATAAATAACATATAACAACATGAAACAAAGGTTGATGACGTTTCGAAAAGTGCTCTCAAAACCGTTGCCTTAGTAGTCGTGGCTTAAAAATCTAGCCCCTTCAGCCTACGGATGTCGTTAAGTCAACCAAAAAGGCAGCAGCTTTTTGTTGTTTTATAAAACTTTAACTGTGAGTACCAATCTGTCTGCCAAGCGTGATGATTATTGCGAAACTTAACAGTTCTAGAGGAAGTTCTTTTCACATTGTGGTGGACAATAATTTAAGTACTATTGATATGAAATATGCGCAGTCAAAACACTCGCATGAAACCCAAAAGTAATTTTTGGATTTTATCGACACACATATTGAGTAAAAAACAAAAAATAAATTGACCAGTTTTAATAAGATTCCGACTACTCTTTGTTACATAAGAAGATCTGATGATCATCTTAAAAACCACCCCTAATAAGGGCAATTATAATCTTATTTTGAAATCTGCAAAATAAAATAAATAAAATACTCTTTTGGCGCGGAAACTATATTGTTTTCTACAAAATAGGTCTTATGTCATCCTAAAAAAAGGAGTAGGTAGGAACATAAAATGTCCTGTATAGGTAATCGATGTAAAATAGTTAATATGCAAAAAATGTGATGTTATTGTAGATGGTCAACGAATACGAACTGTTACGACAAATATGTTGAGTTTTAAGAGGCAAATAACGCTGAAGAACACTCTTCGAGAAGGCGTCGATAACCACAGCAAGAAATTTTGCCTCTGTGTCCGACAGGTGACCTTTAATAATAATAATAATAACTCTATATTATTATATATGTATATATATATTAACTCTCTTTAACCGAGGGTCCTCCGGCGACTTAGCGGCCAGGCCTTATGGCACTCATCCGCTTCTTTAATTTCGTCTGATAATCCACCCATAAGTCCGCTCTTGTATGGAATACTGTTCTCACCTTTGATTGAGGCTTCAAAGCCTTGATCATCGTCACTAAGTCGCATGCTTATGAGTTTTCTATCGCACAGGTACACTTCGGTGAGTGTGCAACAGAACTACACGATTTTACGTTTTATTATGCTTTTTAGTTTATACATATATATTTAGAAGATAGATTTATAAGTAAATACCCTAATACTACCTATACATAATACTATCTTTAATATATATATATTCTATCCTAATAGGCAGTTTGCTTACTTTGTGAAATCACCATTTAGCTGCTAACTGGTATAGCAACATCGGGCCATCAGGGTCGGTGGATAAAATACACCCATTTTTTCTATCACTTAGGTACTATTGAATGTTTTAAAAAAATAATATTGTTTTCAGACATAGTCCACAATTATATATGACTATGTAGAAGTAAAATATCTTCAGAAAATAACAATCCTTAGCAAGCAGGTAACTATGCAGAGATATATTTAATTCTGCGCACGCGCTAGTAAATTGGCCGTTTCTTAAGCAAATTCGAGCGTGGGCGCTGGGTTCTCAGGCTCATTGCATTTCTGAGGTACACTGATTGCATGAGCTGTAAACACAGTTCGTCAACACAATAGAGGTGCTTTACATTGCATGCGTTTAAGGAAATTAAGCGTAAATTATAATTATTTACCGCAATATTTTGTGTGAACTGGGTATGCATAACTTTAAAACATGAAGGTATCCAGGTCCCGGGTTCGAATTCCAAAGCGGTACAATATTTTGTTTGGTTTGGTTGGTGGTAAGACTTTGTTTAAGTTATGCTCACTGTAAGTTTATCCGCCTGGCTAGCTACCAACATCTTACCTAAGTCTGTCGCCATAACAACAATTCTACATTGTTGTGTTCCGTCATTTAAAGTCCCTGGGGGCCATGCTACTCACGTCCTTAGGCGATAGATAAACCTCTGAGTCCCTACACGTGTCCCCTGGGTGGTGCTAAAGGAGTAGTGTATTTTGGTGGAAGGCTTTGGCCGCGGCTTGTCACCACCCACCGATCGAAGCCGTGCCGCCAAACGACCTGGTCGTGTTCCGGTGAATCGATGGCGATTAGGCTGTACCGGTAGACTAGGCAAGGAGGGTAGCGGAATCCGAAACACGGTTTTCCGCTGCCCGAATATAGGTTGAAACCAAGTAACTTGCCAGCCACACGTGAAAGGCTGCCCCGCCGCCTTGCTTAAAATCCCGCAATGCTCCATCGTGCTGGTTGGCGACCGGATGGCTACTCCTGGGAGGGTCAGGCGTCCCCACAGTCTCCCTGCTTAGTACACCATTGGTGTTACCTCGCGCCATCATCCCTGACTCTGTAAAGTGGTGCCTCGCCGTACTCCTCACAATCCCCACTGATAACGTGAGAAAAACGTGAGTGATAAGAAATAGCAGAAATGTTAAACAGCGGAAGCACTTCCTCTCTCTCCAAATGCTCGTCAATATACGAGGACTCCACTCCAATCTCGACGCAGTCCACAACCACCTCGAAACTGCTAAACCGCATCTGCTAATTCTCACGGAGACCCAAATCAAATGTCCATCTGTGTGTTTTTAGGAGACTTCATCAAGAGTGGCTTTCCCTTTTCAAGGGACCATGCAGGGAGAGAGGCTCACTTTTAACCTGTCTCATATGGTCGTTGAGGCCACTCGGGTGCCTGATGTTGATAACTATTTCACAAACTGCCTTGACCTTCTACTGACGACGGATCCAGATCGATACAATGTTTCGGTTTCATCACCTCTGAGTAGTTCCGACCATTGTCTGGTGAAGTCAGTTTCATCAATTTAATTCCCTACCTGACCTTAAGGGCAGTGAGCGGGTGTGGAAGTACAAGTCAGCAAATTGGGATGAGATGCGCCATTTTTTGTGAAGTGGGCTTCTACCTTCGGCCTTATCAAAACTTGAAACCATGTGATATGAAGGCCAAGTGCTTCGCCGTCTGATATTTTATTTTATTTTACAATTGAAATTGCACAACAACAGCGAATTACAAAAGCCTTTCTTACCATAAAAGTGCATTAGGCGTGAGCCGCCTACGCAGTCTCGAGTCGCGACTTGCCTCTTGCATCAAGTTTTCTATTTACTCATGGATGTATGAAAACTGATGAAGGTATTTTAAGCTGACTCACAAAAATGATTTTGAATTGGAATAAAAAAAGCATTTCATGAGTAGCTAGTACTAATTAATGCAGCAGCCAATGTCAATAAAGTGAATGTGATTTTTTGTGGATTATAAACTTTATGACATTAATCTGAAATTATTATCAAAAATGCTGTTTAGTTATATGTTATACGTTAGTATTTTGTTAACTGTGGTTATTCCTACCCAATTTTTTTAAACTGCCAGATATGAAAAAAGTATAAATCTATCAATGAAAGTAGACCTAAGTTTTCTAGGTTTTCGTGCAGAATCAAGTATTCTCGTATCAGTAAAGGTTGCTTCAATGTTGTTGTGTACATATGTTGTATATATGTACATAAATAATGGATAGTTCGTCATAGCTTAATCGAGTTATAAATCATGCATCATCGTCAACATTATCATAAATTATTGTGGAGGTGAATGACAATCAACGCATAGTCCAAACTAAAAATCATAGAAACTTGAAATTTGCAGGGTAGTTTTTTAAAGGACTCTTAGAAATTCCCACGGGATAATGGGATCAAAGCCCCAGGCGTTTCACTAGTTATTTTTTATTTAATCATATATTTTTTGACCCTTTACCCAACAATTCTTAGTTGATGGTTTTCGTGCGACAAATGACGCAGACGTCCTGAGAACAAACTACCGACTTATCAGATCCAGCGTCGTCGTGACAACTCTTCCCGGTAATTCACTTGAACCCGCAATTGTAAGAACACTCGCTCTTATCTCTACGTATGAAATGGCATGAATATAAGCGACTTTGCTAACGCTCTTTTAGGTTGTTTCTCGGCTTTAGGAACGTTGTTTACAGTTTTTGGTAAATTGTAGCTGTTCGTGGTTCAATCCATCGATTTCAGATTCAGAGGTCCCGGGTTTGATCCCTAGGGGAAGTACAATATTGTGCTTGGTTTGGATGGTGGTAGGACTTTGTTTAAGTCCACCTGGTGATAGCTAGACCACGATCTTACCTAATTCTGTCGCCATAAAAACAATTCTACAAATTGTTGTGTTCCGGCTTTTAGAGGTAAGATTTCCGTGAAGTGCGCCTCCAACTTCGGCCTTATTCAACTTTTAACCAGATGAGATGAAGGCCAAACGCTTCCCCGTTGAACTATAAAAAAAAGTACCTACTTTTGTCGTTGTTAAATTTGGAATCATATTTACACTAATTAACCAAAATTAAAACAACATACTGGTAATAAAAATTAGGTGAGCTTTCGACACACCAGAAGGTTCAATTTGACGGTGTCGAAAGCTGATACAATCCTGTCCCTCAGTTGTTCTACACTGGTCACCTCTTCACTTTACACAAAAATCTCTTGACACCACAAATAAAAGTCACCTGGTCACCAAAATCGTCACTCAAAATATCGCGATTGATGTTTGCTCTCAGTAGCCATGCAAACATCAATCGCGATTTTTTGAGTGACGAAGACCATGGCTACCAACGAAAGAGCATAGATAGGCAATGTAAACTGGTACTACCTGTGTTCTCTTAGCCACTGGGTAGCGCTCAGCTTCGCAGCTTTATGAGCCGCAAAGTGGTTTCAGCGGTGATGAGATCTCAATCTCTTCAGCATTATTACTCCAACTGCTAATTTGATCGGTTGAAACACGTGACTAAGAAAGTCAGACAAAGCGGCAAATTCTTGTTCTAAGAAAGCATAATTTGGATTGTCCCGAGATAGCAATCTTGCAAATCTTGCGAAATCGCGCACAATTTTCGGTGCAAGATTAATTTTGCAAAATTGGTGCAAGATCTCGGTTTCTCGAGATCTCGGAATACCGATATTGCACTCCTTAGTACTTATGTAAACACTTAAAGTAACCAGCAATGCCAACATAAATAAACTGGGACTTTCCGCGATATTACTCGCATCACGACCAATACCTACGACACAGAAAAGCATGTATTAATTTTGAGTTTGCCACACTCATCAGCAAATTTAAAAATAATATTTTCATCCATCAATTTGATGAAACTAGACAACGAAATTAACTTAAACTTAAATTTTCCAGTGAGGCAGTGATAGGTATTCAACACACAAACATTTTCATAGGAGTAAATAATCAAAGTTGCTACAATTTTAATAAAGATGAGAAAATGTTAACAAAAATAGCTTTTGTTCGTCAGTCTATTGAGGATTCGGGGTGAAGTGCGCTTCCACCTTTGGCCTTATCATAACTTATCATAACTGCAGTTATCTGACTGGTTGTCCATGGACATTCAGTCAGATCCAGGCCAAGTGTAGCCCCGTAGTAAAAATACTACTGACTTTTTGGACCTACGTGAAGTCCACAGGTTAATAAGTTCCACTCTTAGCTAAGACACAATATTTTATTTTAGTACAAGAAATTAAGTCTGAATTAAAAAAATAACATCAATTTAAATAGAGCACAACCAATCATATCAATTAATTATGAATCAAACATAATGATAAGAAGAACTGTTTGTTGTGTCAAATGACGGACATCTCAGTTCCGGGCGAACTAGGTACTAGTATTTATGGGAACTAGATTACGGATATACCTAGTACGTAAAATTGCAAATGCATACCTATCAAACAATAAAACACCCAAACACAGAACAAACATCTATAAAATAAATAGATAAAATCAAATAAAATAAATTAAGCCTGTCAAGTGCTGTTTGTATTACAATATTTTGGTTAGTATGAAGCCTTAATGCCACGCTATGTTAATGTTAGTGCTTATTCTAAAATATTGTTAAGTTAATAATTATAGTAGTTTTCGGCAACCAGTTACACTCAAATATGAACAGCTTGTCCTTCGATATACCTATATGCCTCCTCTAAGGACCTTTCTCTATCCTTTGCTAGTCGTATCCATTCTGGACCCAACAAGAGTAATGGGGTTTTTGACATAGCCACTATGCTTCGCAGTCGAGTCGGTGATCACAGTATCTGTGTTCGATAGGTACTAAAATAGATGAAAGCTGCTGTCCCATTTCCTGGTGAAATCCTTTTGCCAAATCTATTGAAATTCACGATAAATTAGTAGAGGGGCACACATTTTTGCGGGGCTGCCATGGTAATCTAGAAACCTTGCATTCATAGATTAAAAAATCTTACCCAAGCTTGCATTTGAAGTCAATGTAGTCAGTGATGCAAAATCACACAACGTATGTCTTTTGATTTGATCTCTCCTACTCTTGCTTGCCCTCTTGGCGTTCTACTTTATGTGGAAATGATACGTTCTACTCTGGTACCTACAGCTATTTTCTGGGACATAGATTTAATTACTTTTTTGGAATCTTATTCTTTTGATTACTTGCATTTGAACGTGTAGGACGTTGCCACTGCGTAGACTAAAAATAATTGAAGTTCATACATATGAAAACTATTTTCTGGCGTCGTAAACATCATCATTATGACTCAAAAAGTATTACTGCAGAACATGGGCCACGCGTAGCAAGCGAGTCTGTAATTGTATTGTTGATATCTCTATGACAACCGCTGCCTCTGATTGGGACTTATAACTCTTCCCATATTCCGGGCTGCCCCGCCACAAACTAGAAACTTGCATTGGATAATATTTACTTATATAATGTCAGTACCTAATGTAAAAATCTTTTTTATCTGTGGGTAGGCAGGAGAGATCGAAGTTTATATTAAAAACATGTACCTATTACGGTGTCCCGTGTCATATGCAAGTGAAACTGCACTGCTACAGCTAGTAAACGAATATGTCTAGTACATGCCTAAGTTTATATTCGTTGCATGAATAAACTAAAAAGCATAATAAAACGTAAAATGGCCGCTGTCAAAGCGGCATCGTGGCGTAAACAGGATCAGGAGTGGAAACTGTGGAAAGGCGCAATTAGCTTGGTATTCAGAATCGCGTCGCTGTAAAAGCGCGCCGTATCTAATTATCGTCGGTTTACAGCCCCTACCAGGATTTCACTCGTTTCACACTGCGTATAAATTATTTGCTCAAATAGTTACTTTAATTTTGAATCGTCAATGCCGCTATTATTTAACAAGCCTCACATCTCAATTGGTAGCTATGCCTTCTGCGCCGTAGGTTGTGGGTTTGATTCCTGCTCGGGACAAACATTTGTGTGATGAATATTGATGTTTGTTCAAAGTGGCCGGTCCAGAATGGATACGACTAGCTAAGGATAGAGAAAGGTGGAAATTCTTAGAGGAGGCCTTTTTGAAGGACAAACTGTTAATATTTGAGTGTAACTGATTGCCGAAAACTACCTACTATAATTATTTACCTAACGATATTTTCGATTAAGCACTAACATTAACATAGCGTTAAGGCTTCTTACTAACCAAAATATTGTGACACAAACAGCAAATACAAGGCTTAATTTATTTTATTTGATTTTATCTATTTATTTTATAGATGTTTGTTCTGTGTTTGGATGTTTTGGTGTTTGATAGGTATGTATTTGCAATATTACGTAGGTATATCCTTAATCTAGTTCCCATAAATACTAGAACCTAGTTCGTCCCGAACTGAGATGTCCGTCATCCGACCCAACAAACAGTTCTTCTTATCATTATATTTGTTTCATAATATTGATATGATTGTGTGTGCTCTATTTAAATGGATGTTATTTTTTTTTAATTCAGACTTAATTTATTTTATCAATGTAATAAAATAAAATATTCTGTCTTAGCTAAGAGTGGAACTTATTAACCCGTGGACTTCACGTAGGTCCAAAAAGTCAGTAGTATTTTTACTACGGGGCTACACTTGGCCTGGATCTGAGTTATCTGACTGGTTGTCCATGGACAACCAGTCAGATAACTGCAGGTATGATAAGGCCAAAGGTGGAAGCGCACTTCACCCGGAATTCTCAATAGACTGAGGAACTGCAAAGCTAGAGGGTTTTGCCATAATCACTACGCTTGGAAGGAGACTGGTCATCGCAGTGGTAAATGTGTATAGATAATACCTACACAGAATTAATCTATGGGCTGAAGTGGAGGGGGTAGATTCTACCACCACGGCAACTAATAATAGGTATTACATATTGATAACCGATACAAAGGCCAAACAGAGGTTGTCTGAAAGAGTATGTTTTAAGGGATAAAACTGCCCATTGTGGATCATTTACTAGGTACTATTTTAATTATTTCATAATTTATTTACTTTTGGTGTTCAATAATAGGTCCTGGGTTACCGAGGTGAGAAAGTGACCGATGGCCCACGGTGTACTTTGATACAATTCCATTATCGAGAGGTAACATTCGTTAAGATTTCGAGGCATACACAGTGCTTTATACTATTATAACTATACGATGACAATAAAAGACAAATTATATCATTGATTTAAAGGTATAGCCAGTTAGTTCCTCAGTTTGTTGAGGATTGTGGGTGAAGTGCACTTCCACCTTCGGCTTTACCATAATTTGAAACCAGGTGAGATGGAGGCCAAGCTTGTGGGAAAAAAAAAAGTTGTTACATTTATTACGAGTATAACAATTTACCTACTCGATTTTTGTTATTTATGTTAGAAAAAGCAAGTAACCAGTATCATTTTGCGGACTTTGCTAGAATAACTTCTCGTTTTTTGGCATTAACTAAGGCTTCATACTGAAGAGACCGAAAATAAAAAAATAGGACGTTAACAATTAACTTTCATACACAACAGTAATGAAGTACATACTACTACGAGTAAGTACCTACTACGATGGAGGTACCAGCAGTTGAAGCTACCACAACAAAACTATACTATATATACGATATAAAACTATTACTATATTTCTAATCCAATTTCTCTTACTACCATTCTAAGAGCAATTGTTAATTGCTTGCAACAGTAACTTTTGCTAAGAAACAACGAATAGGCGCATTGAATCTTAGTCCTTCATCTATATTTGTTAACTATAACTTTATTTGTAATAATGTGGACCTAAATTAAGGTACCTATTTACATTGTTAGCGAAAGGTTTACTTGTGCCATTCAATAACATAATTTAACCAACAAACCTAGTTCCCGCCTACTATAAATTTTGTAAGTTTTACAAGTAGGTACCTACCGAGATTTTTCTGTGTTTTGAGCCAGCTATTTTACAACTTCACTTTTTAACAGAAATTGTACAAACTCTAAAATGCCAATGAGTTTCGTTTATGTTAGATCAAAAAGGAACCAGAGTTCCTAATATTGTTTGCCTTCATTATGAAAGGAACTGAAATTGGATTAAATTAGAATAACGATTTATTGTCGTCAGCAAACCGTATTGTGCTGAAGGCCATCATAATGATGGAATCGCTGCAGGATCTGCAAACAATGTTGAACAGCTTAGCTGATGCTCGTCTGGGTATAAACATAGTAAAAACTGATATAACGATCAATGATTACCCCAGAACCGATATTGTCGCCGGGACTCCACTCAAAGTTGTGCAAGAGTACGTCCTCGGGCAGATTCTACGTTAAGGAAGAGAAATCTTCGAAGTTTGTTAAACCGAAGAATCCAGCTGGGCTGAGCATGAAAAACTTCGTCAGGTCTACTCGTGTTCCATTCCGCAGTGCCTGAAGACTAAGTCTTGAATCAGTACGTCCTACTTTCTAGTTCCGTTAAAAAAAGAACCAGATTGCCTAGCTTTTTGATTTGATTAAAAGCTTTTATTGATCGAAAGTAAACAATACGTTTACTTTCGATCAATAAAAGCTTTCATTGCATCTCGGATTCCAATTATCATGTTGCGAAGTATGTCATAACAAAATCCGACAGAAATAAATGTACAGAGTTCAAAATGGAATGGCAATCAGCGAATTGGTTCGATGAAAACTGGGCCGGAGGCAATTTAAACTATTTTATCAAATATAGACGTAGATATACTAAGTTAGTTTATGTTTTGGATTGCTCAGTTTCTCTATGTTAACTTGTACTTCATCTATGTAAACTGTTATCGGGATTCATTTGTACTAGTAACCAGACATCACGAGATCTCAGTTCAGGGCGAACTCGCCCTGAACTGAGATCTCGTGATGTCTAGTTTGTGACGGAGATTATTTCTCAAAGAGAATGTAATTAACAAACGATAAAAGAATAATAATAATAAAGGACATTAATTTTACACAGCGCCATCTAGCCCCAAACTAAGCATAGTTTGTAATATGGGAACTAGATTACGGATATAATACTTTTTGTAATTATATACGTGCGATATGATACAATACCCAAACACAGAACAAACATCTATATTCATCACACAAATGTTTGTCCTGGGTGGGAATCGAACCCACAGCGCAGAAGGCAGAGTTACTACCAACTGAGCTATAAGGCTTGTTGCTTTTAATACACACCCTACTTACCTAAGTGTTGGAGGCTTCTCTTGTTGCTAACTTACTAGTTGTTCGCCCCGAACTGAGATCTTGTGATGTTTGGTTTGTGTAAGGTTATTAACCACGGAGATTATTTCTCAAATAGTACGTAATTAACAAACGTTCAAAGTGTGCTTTCATTACACCTTACTTACCTTACCTAAGCACTCTTTTTCTCAATCTCTCTTTATTCAACTAATCCGAGGCACTCTCTTGTTGCTAACTCTTATTGTATGCAAATCCAGAATGAGAGAAAAACACTAAACCACACTAACTGTGGTTTGGTGGTGGGTAGAATACAGTAAGTGAATAAGTCACCCCTTACTTAAATGAAACATAGGATAATGTTGTTTTGAAAAGTGCTCTGAACCGTTGCCTTAGTAGTCGTGACTTAAAAATCGACCCTTAATCATTTAATTGTGGATGTCGTAAAGTCAACCAAGGGGTTCAACAAAAAGGCAACCGCTTTTTTCTAGTATACATATACAAAACTTTAACTGTGCGCACCAATCTGACTTCCAAGCGTTTTTTTTTAATTGTACGACGGGGAAGCGCTTGGCCTTCATCTCACCTGGTAACAAGTTGAGATGAAGATTACCTCTGAATGCTGGAACACAACATTTTTTTTAAGAATTGTTATTATGGCAACAGAATTAGGTAAGATGGTGGTAACTAGCAAGGCGAACTTAAACAAAGTCCTACCACCAACCATAGTAGCCTAGCGAGGTAGTATTTATGGCCAAACCTTACAGTTTTAGAGGAAGTTTTTTCCACATTGTGGTGGACAATAATTTTCTGTTAATGTGAGATGCGCAGTCAAACCCCCTGCATGATTTCTTTCATTTTTGGATTTTATCAACACCCTTGGTTTGACAACCCTATGGAGTGAATTACAAAAAATAAATAGAATTGCCACATACATACACACATTCATACGGTGTCGGATTTCCCAACCGGGGATTTCATTCGCTTCGCTCACTCGATCAATTATAACTCGCGGTTCGCTTTCGAAGCAATGAGACTACCAAGGTTATTTAAAATATACCCGATACATTTTTTCGTCCATAATTTTGGGGTGTACGTATTGAAAAAAATAAAACAATGAAACTAATTTCACCTTGCCTATTCAGATAATGACGCTAGTGCATTGTTGACCCTTATTACTTAATGTGTGAAATATAAAAAAGATAAGAGATTCACTTCCTTTTCCTCCTGTGATTGATTTACCTTTTCAGTTTAGAATATGGATACTTTTATAATCTTCTATTATATTAAGAGGGTGAAACTGATGGGTGAAAACAAGCTGCCATTTCTAGATCGCCGTAAATCTATAGCAGCCGATATAAATCCGTGGAAATGTCAGCGTTGCTCTGGCAGACTAAACAAATTGGCTGAGCTAGCGTACCAGTTTAGAAAACTTGATCTTATACTAACAATTCAAAAACTGAATGGGTTGGGTCGGGATTTGAGTAAAATAACAAGTAAATTTAAGCAACCGCTATAAAGAAACTTTTTTTGTGTACACTCTTATGGTAATTATTTATTATAAGCAACCGCCCGGAACTTCGTTTTCGTTATCGCGTGGGAATTTCCCATAATTATTTCTTAGTCACCAAAAAATCTAGTGTATATAATGTATTATTTAGATTTCATGGGTATATTTTAATGCGCGTAATCTTCATACTTTTTTCTAGATAGCCTAGATTAAAATCTAACTCCCTATAACAACCAGACTACAATTTGATTATTTTTTGTTTTAAGTTTATACCTACTTACATTATATGCGTTAAGTAAAAAGCTATGATTTTGACATTGCACAGAGCCACTTCAATTTTATCTAATAGTATTGTCTAGATGCTGTTTAGATAAAGACGTTTTGAAGACCATGGTTATTACTGAAACCACTAATGTCAAATTCCTATATCGTCATGCTCGTGGTTTGAAAAGTCCGTATTTTGCGTGGAAAAAATCTTATCTCAGCTGTACCATACTGATTGCGTTACGATGTTTTCTAAATAATTGAACCAAAAGCTTGTGTACCAGTCAAAGAAGAAATGAACATGACCTAGGTCCCGTTGAAACAGGGCCACACAAGCAAAGCTCGGCATAACATCTTGGGTTCATCAACCTGACTTTAACGAGATACTTCCCCAAGCTAATTTCACCCATATTTTACCCTCACTTTCAAGAACATCGCAAAAACAGGCGGATTAGGTGAGTGCCTACAAACTTGATTACCCTATTTTATAATTGCTTTGTTTTGAAGTGTACCCTTTGAGGCGCTCACTAAAGATATTAATAACCTGGGTCGACGGCTGTCTTGTATTTGCGGTTTGGTCGACTCTTGCTTGTCTCCTGTCGTCTGTCTGATATTCTGTGGTGTATTAGTGGTGTAGATACTTTATTGTAATATTCAGTATTCAATTCAATTCTGATGACCAGCATGTAAGATGAACAGAATCCTTGTAGTGTTTATTTGACGCGGTAGTGCTTGGCCTTCATTTGATTTGTCTTCAAAATATGATAAGTTATTTGAAGGCTAGCTACCACCATCTCACCTTAGTCTGTTGCCATATTAACAATTATACATTGTTGTGATCTGGCATAAATATATAATTTAGTCAGCTCCTCAGACTTCAGACATAAATAAATTGTATTATAGGACATTAATATATTACAGGTTTAGTAAAATAACTGACTTAAGAAGTGGCACATCACTAGCCGTGTTTTTCACTCACCCTTCCGCTACGATAAGATGATGACTTTACAAGCGAGCAGTAATTATGGGCGTCCTATTACCGACGAGACTGTTTTCTGCCAGAGATGGAGCGCAGAATAAATTATAGGCACTGTTGCTACATTTTGTAAATACCTTGTGTTATCAAATACTTTTTAAATAGTTTATAAATTCCTTGACTGCACAGGTTGCCACGTCCTTAGTATGTATTCATTTATTTTTAAAAATGTTTATTGAATGGATCTTCGTTAAAGCTTCCGGAAGCCAAAGCCGGAAGCGTTGTACTAGTTGGTACAAGGGTCTAGCCCTTGTATCAACTTTCCTTGTGCATTTAACTGTTTTCGTTACTTTATGTTCAGGTTTCATACGCTTTAGTGTGTTTGTAAATTTTAACCTCAAGGATACTTTCAGTCGACTTAGAATCTTGAAATTTGGCATGAAGCAACGTTTTATAGCACACATAAAGGAAAAATTCCGAAAACCTAAAATTTTAATATATCACATAACATATAATTTTTTTAATAATTAGAAACGATAAAGAGAACTTTATCTTAAATTTATGCTTCTACAGTTTTTCACATTGTAATGTTATATTATTGTTTTGTAATATTGCCAAAGGTGGAAGCGTAGCGTACTTCACCCGAAATCCTCAATAAACTGAGGAACTGGCTATCTTACCTCTAAATGCTGGAACACAAAAAAATAAGAATTGTTGTTATGACGGCAGAATTATGTAAGATGGTGTGTTTTTAATGTCAACCTATATATACGGAGGGCTGGGTTTGCAATCAACATCTCAGCATCCCAGTTAGTCTCGTCTGCACGTGGTCCTTCTGCTGATCAACGAAAGAGCTAGCCACAGAGAAGGAAAACTTGAAATAAACCCGGCTCGGTGCTGGCCGTTAAGTACCTGCAGCCGAACCGATACCGCATGTATTGACTCGTCTCTCCTGTGGGTCTTGTCGGCGAGGACGCGAGGGTGTTGCAGGTTCCTGGGAAGGCTTGTGTTATCAAATGAGTAGAAATCAGAAAAAAAATGTTGTGTTCCAGAGTTAAGATAGCCAGTTCCTCAGTCTGTTGAGGATTCTGGGTGAAGTGCGCAATCGTATTACAACTTAAAACTGGGTGTAATGGCAAGCGCTTCCCCGTCGTCAAATAAAAAAACATTTTATAAAGATATTTTCTTTCTATCATAATATCTTGATATTTTTTAATAATTCTTTCTGAAATGTGTAGGTACTGCGGTTTGTAATATCAACGGATGGGTGATTTTTATGAGGAACAATTTGCATGATTTGATTTTTAAAAGTAAAAAATAGAGACGATTCAAATTTATTGATACAAAATTCTTGATGGCCAGCACCTACTCAAATATTGCGGAATAGGTTTTCATTGAAAGGTTCATATTACTCTAAGTTTCATCTGCATCATTTCAGCCCGTCTAAGGCTATGGCTGAACAAAGTTTTATTTTTATTTAAACAACATCATCATCAACCTTATACCTAAATATTGTTAAATTGGTTGCTGCAATAAAAATCATTTTCATTTTTAAATTTTCATCATCATCATTTAACAGATAGCAAAAAACGAATTTAAAAATGAATGTAAAGACACGCTTAAAGGTTGTTTAAAAGTTATATATTCCGGTGGAATTTTAAGACCTATTTTTATGTACGACGGGGAAGCGTTTGGCCTTCATCTCATCTGATTTCAAGTTATGATACGGCCGAAGTTGGAGGCACAATTCACCCGGAATCCTCAAGTCCGTCTGTTGAAACTGACTATCTTACCTCTAATTGCCGGAACACTACAGTTAAGGATTGTTGGTATGACGACAGACTTACTTATAAGATGGTGGTCTATCTACCACCAGGCAGACTTAAGCAACGTTCTACCACCAAAAAAAACCAAGCACAATATTGTGCCCCCAGGATCTGAAACCGGGGGATACCACTAGACAACAAAGGCGGTTAAGGCCTACGAAAACCTCTTATGGCCAGTAAAAAAAAAACGATGTGACATCATTTTGAAAATTATGGAATGTAGACATATTTATGCAGGCGACTGTACCTATGTATGCATGTAATTTTCATTGACCCGCACTCCAGCCTGGACGACTTCATGATTTTTTATGTAAGATGTCGTTTAGTAGTATCTCATAGGCTTTATAATTTATAGGTACCCCATGTTAACCGCACTATAAATAAACGAGGTGGAGGATAAATCAAATATTTCATATATCATAACAATATGGATATTAAATGAAAGGAAATATCATACCGTTCCTAAACAGATTGCAATACTTTTAAACTTTTTGACGTAAAACCATGATGTTTAAAATTAAGCAAAATTTAGCAGGTTTTCGTTTTTCAACTCTCAACTTGTTAAAACTGGTAAGCAGTTACCGGAGGCAGGGCTACAGGAGGCAGGGCTACAGGAGGCAAGGACGAGCGCATCGTCGCTTCCCTGTTATTTCCCGGTCGTTCGAGCTAATTTGTCATTCGAATATCGAATTACGCGTGTAATGGCGCAGTAGGTACACTTCCGACCGACATTGCTACCGGAGTTATTTTTAATTCAATGGGAAGTATTACCGGTTGGTTTTCATCAAAGCCCGTAAACTTCTGATGTGTCCCACAAACCCGGGGGTTTTGTCATTTACCTTTTACAGTTGTCGGGTGGATTGGTGAACAAAATACGTTTTTGTTTGAATTTCCTAGCGTTAACCCTTAGTCGCCTCTTAGTACGCAAGTGCTGAGGGGTTATTTATGGTGAACGTGTCCTGAATCATATTTCCATGGTGTCGGAGGTTGATTTACCAGGCTATAAAATATTCTAGTTGCCGATTGCGAGTAGGGGTAACGTAAACATAGTTACTAAAATAAACAACAAACATGTTTGATGAAAAACCTTTTCTATGGACCGAAAACTTCATAGCGGTCGCAGAGAATCGATGTTAGTTTGGACTATGCCTTCCAAACTGGCACACTTACAATGAAGGTATATAACCCTTGTATATGTTTGAACGAAGGCAAGGTTATTTAACTTAAAAACGATGCTTGCCTTTATTTTTCGGAAGCTGATCTTCCTCTTAAGAAAACCTTCCCTTACGTTTGGCGTTGCCATGGAAACCCGTGGGCTTTCCCGATACACAATGAAACGGGACAAGACGTAACGACATCTAATTAATAACGTCTATCATATCTCTATTGCGCTTATGCGAGGGGTGGGCTTAGCGTAAGAGGATTGCTTAAGGTCGCCTGATTTGCTTCGGAGGTCGTTAGTGAGCGACTTTTGATGTAAGGGTGGAATAATAGTGATACAATTTCTGGTGTGGATTTTCGGTTTTTATATATGAGATAAGCTTGCAATTGGCAATATTTTATGTTTTTTTTATTATTATAATTATGTATATCTTTAACTCAAGCTATATAGCATGTGTTCGATACACACTGCCGTGACGGACAATGACGTATAGGTATTTGTAGCAAACATTATTTTGCGGCTTTCTGATCATTCTATTATGCAATGACGACACAATTTTCAGAAACCTAACATAAACATATATATATCAATAACATTATCTATATAAAAGTGATTCTGATCGTGACTGTGTTACGGTCCTCGTGTAACCCGAATAACCCCTTTTAGTTGGTTTATTATAATTGTTTTCTTCTTATTCTTAATTTTCCCTTGTACAACATATAAACATAAAGTCTTGTAGATTTTGTTAAAGATTATTTCTTAGCTTTAAGTAAGCTATGGCTTTTGGCAAAGTCTGCTACAAACAATTTTTTCTTGGTTTGGTTAGGTTTTTGTTTTAGTCCGCCTAGCTACCACCACCTTACCTAATTCTGTCGCCATGACAACATTTTATTTTTGTTTTATTTTAATATATATTTTTATCAGTTTCTTGAGGATTAGGTGAAGTGCGCTTCCACCTTCGGCCTTCTCTTGAAACTCAGGTGAGATAAAGGCCAAGTACAAGCACAAAAAATAATATATACTCGTAAGTATTAAAACCTTAATTCGACTCAACAGACAGACTATGTACTACTGTTTTATATGGGTTCCTTAGCTGACAAAATTTCGCTTGTACAGAGAATCAGTATAAAAAATCCAAGCATATAATAAAAAATATAAATAAATGTTCTTATTAGGTTCACTTGTGTGTTCTTATGTGTACCCCTGAGGTTTCGTATGCCCCGTCCGAGGGTCACAAGTTGAATCTTCATCTCTCCTCACTGTACATTGTATATTTTGTAAATTAACGGTGATTGTTTCACATACACATCACATACACACCTACACACAAAACGCTATAATTGGTGACAAGCTCTAGGTTCGCATCGATGGTTGTGTCCGGGCTAATTAATGGAGACAAAGGGGTTGACAGTTGCCAGTTACCCGCCATTTTGCAGATATTATGACGTATTGTCTGGTTATTGTGTGCGCGTATTGCGTGAGTTGATGAATTTGGTTACGTGATGCATGAAAATTTGTATTATTTTATTAAAAATGTTACACCTACTAATTAGCATGACTACTATGCATGACTACTATTTTATTTCATAATCATCGTTCATAAAATCCTGTATTTTATAATAGTATCCATTGTATTGAGTTATATTTGTGTAGGTTTGTGTAGGTACCTCTATGTTTTATTTTAATAATATTATGGTCTGTAGTCTGTATGACATTAAAATACTAAAAATAACTTTAGTCAAAATAAAAAAACTATATTAGGTTTTCGTGTATGTACACTTTATTGAATAATTCGTAAATTCGGCATTTTATGTATGTTTGTGGCAATGTTTGTGACGGCATAACTCTCGAACAGATTATCCGATTTTCATGAAATTTGAACTGAATAGAGATAACGTAAATATAATGATTGTCGCGGGGGATTTTTGATAAGTGGGGTAGTTTTTGAGATTTGGGTAAAAATAAATACAAGTTTTCGCCCATATTTTTTGAATGGCTGATCCAATCAATTCAAAATTTTGAACATGCGGAGATTATATTAATACTTATCAATGGTTATGAGGATTTTTTTGACAGTAGGGTGATTTTGAGAAATTTTAATAGGGGTGTTAGTGAGACAAGTCGATGTTTTGCTTGTGGGGTGTTATTTGAAAGAATATCGGCTGCACATTCATAAAATGTATACTTTTAACAAAGAGGTGCACTAAGGGGTTAAAACGCTTGGTATGTCTTATAGGATAGACTATTAAAGTGGGTTGACTTCACAATTAACTTTTTTTGATTTTCTGAAACCACCCCTGTGTAAATTAAGTGTTGCAAAAGGGGTAAATAAGATTGAAGTTTTTAAAATGTGAAAACATGAAATATCATATGTAATAGGGGTTGAGACTGCAGGATTCAAATTTAGTTTATTTATGACCTTATTAGGGGTTGTTTATAAATAAAGGAGGCAAAGGATGATCATCAGGTCTTCTTATATTAGACAGGGTATTCGGCATCTCATTAAAAATGTTCTATTTATTTTTTGTTATTTACTCAATTGGGAAGGGTGTCGATAAAATCCAAGAATTACTTTTGGGGTGTCATGCAAGTGTTTCAACTGCGCATATTCCATTTCAACAGTAGAACTTCCTCATGTCTGCCAAGTGCTAGGACGGATTTATGAGGATGAATGTATTTACATATTTCCAATATATGTAAGAATTTGAAGAATTGCTCAGCAGCACAACCAGCGATCAGGTACCAGGTATAGCTTCAGTCCATATATCCGCAGTCTTACAGCCTATTAACTATTAAAAATATTATTGGACAGGACATTTTTTTTATTGACCTTGCGTAAGTTTTGAGGTCAAGAGCTACAAATAAAAAAACCGGCTTCAATGTCATCTGGCAGCAGATCCTGTTCATGATCCGTGGGGAGCCGGCGACCTCCGGGGTTTCAAAAATCTAGCTAGTTATTATTTCACCCACCGGATTAGCATTGCTATTCAGCGTGGCTGTGCAGCACATGTCATGAGCAAGCTTCCGTCTAGTGCTTCTGGTCTAGATTAATTGAGTTACTTAGTTGTATTTATAAGCACGGATCTTATTCACGTATACGACAGTTGACGAAGGGTCCAACTTTGTTTCGGTTCTCCCGGGGAACAATCATCCGGGTGAGTGTGATTCCCGTATGAGATCACGGTGCAGCGCGTTCAGTCTTCCCGTTTACTATGTAGTGCTTCAAACTGAAAATCCTGGTAAAACCAGTGTATCGCATTTTCAAAGTGAAATACCTATAGACGGTGAGAAACGGTTCTTATAATGTAAATGAAGCTTGCTAAAACTTAACAAGCATATTGCAAGTAGTGACAGCGTAACCTTCGCGCTATGCTCTATCCATTATTTCATAACACGAGTTCAATTAAAACAACACCTTTAAAATTGTATGAACAGCGGGAATTCATTTGTAGGGTCTAGAGGGATGAATTATGATTGATGATGCGAACGATTCGTTTCCACTTAACCTAAAGGCGCAATGTGAGTCGAAAGCAGGTATCCAGGCTGGCGCTTGTTTCGTCAACTCCCCCTTACATACGAAACCCTCCGTAGCTCGCATTCTCACCTCTCTCAACGTTTACGGCTGATACTATGAATGCTTGAGTAGAGTCACCCGTTTGAAGTCGGGTTTTAGTTTTGTGAAACTTTTCACGTGACTTTTTTGTCATTGGTCACTTCATCAATACCGCACCTAGACTTGCAACAGCGACAATTGTTAGATTGTTATCTATTGTCACATGGTGACGTTAAAAATCTAGCATGTGATGAACAAAAGTACTCATTATAACGACGCATTTCGTTCTAAGCTATATTATAACGTAGGTTAATAATGCTCGCACGTTTTTATCGTATCTGCGTTCAAGCGAGGGGTTATTTTATCATCCGGACTATGTTTGACGCTATTGACTAATGAGTGCAGTGACTAAGCAGTTTTTAATCATTTAATCAAATTTGGTATACTTAAGAGATATTGAAAAAGTTATTACAACCGGCGAGCGTCGCTGGACCTCAACCTGGTAAATTGAAACCCCATTACGTGTTTTTTTCACTCATTCAGGGCATAAGGTTTTTTTTTTACTATACTACTGCCTTCATCTTACTTGATTTATCATTTATGATAAGGCCGATGGTTGAAGCACACTTCATCTAGAATCCTAAAAAAACTGAATAAAACTTGCTATTATATACCTACAAATGCCGGAACATAACAATTTCAGAATGGTTGTTATGGCGACAGAATTAAGTAAGATGGTGGTAGCTTGCCAGGCGGACTAAAACAAAGTCCTAATACCAATAAACCAAGCACAATATTGTACTCCCCCTGGGGATCGAACCCGGGACTTCAGGATCTGACACCGGTAGGCAAACCACAGAGGCGGTTATATAATGGTTCCTTTTCTTTCTTTTGGGTGTATTTAACGCATTAAATGGATTTTGGTAAATATTAGTTTCAGAACGCATCTTGGATTCCAAAAGTTCCTTTAATAGGATCGGATAGGTGAAAATAATGCTTCTGGTGTTGCTTGCGTCTATAGGAAACGGTAGCTGCTAATATAAATAGCCCATGGTCTATGGTAAGAACTGCGGTGGCCCCAGTAAAGCATATGGACCCTTCTCACGTGGATGTCGTAGACAGCAGCATCTACCTGTAGAGGACTTTAAGGACTTGGGGATTGTTCTAGAATAGACCCAGGCCTGCACGTTGAAAATAGCATGCATATCCTCGCAGTTATTTTATAAAAAGGAAACCCAAAACCGCTTTCGCCAAATCGAATAACAGTGGCTGCTCAAATATTAAGGCTCAATTTAAAAGCGAACACACAAACAGTAGAGCAGGCACTTGTTTAGGTAACTATTTGAATACGCTGGTTATGAATTAATTATTAGCTCCTAACTGGAACAGGGATGGGAAATAAGAGGATTTGGCTTCGTAGCTTTTAATCTGAAAGTTGAGGTTTGCGGCTGTGCAGCAAAAGTCTTGCTAGGGCGGCGAGTACTTAGGTGCGTTTCCAGGTAGTATTAATAGAATCACAATGTAGGTGTCTGAATAGCAATTAACAAGGATTAGAATCTAGAAGCAAAATTAATAACTGTTACAAGATTGAAACTTACACTTGCTACATTAGGTAGGTACTACACGTTTTTCTAATAAACAATTTTTATGAACTAGGCACGGATTTGATACTAGTTCAACCCTTCAGAAAGTATTTTTATTTTATTTTTGAAAGTAAGATTCTTAGGTGCAACTCTTTACGTGGCGTAAGCTCGTTTTCAATGGATGCTGGAGCTCCCTTGGGAATGCATTGCACATGCAGTTTCCGTTTCCTCCCCTTTCTTATTTCCTGTAAGCCTAGCAGTAACACCACCTCTATTTCCGTGTGAACCATTGAATGAGTGTTCCGTACGTTTCCGTAGACGCTCTATCGAAATACATCCTTTTATTTTAAATTCCCGCATTTTGTACCACGATATGATTTTTATTTTATATCTTAAATTCAATTTTGTATGATAAATTCTTACATTATAAAAGAAATGAAATGTAGGTAAGTAGCGTGACTAAAATAATGTGACATATGATTTTAAAAATCTACATCCTAAGTCATGAAAAACATAGTTCAAATCATAATTTATGTTCTATACTGCTGTGTAGTGTAATGGTGTAACATGGTTGGTCCTATTATTAACATTAGTGACACATAATTAAATACAAGCTGGACATGAAAAAAAAATGAGGTACATAACATTTCCATATTATTAATTAATGATACCTACTCTAATTTAATTCATATGTCAAGAATTGGTCGACAGAATATAAACATGCTCAATTAATCGGTCAAAAATATTTTTAACAAATAATTTAAATAAAATAAATAATTGGCTTCTTTTACATTACGAGGTAGCTGTTTTGAATTAAGACTTGTGCTTCCTTTCATATTCTTAAAGAGCTGCAATGCAATCTACTTAATACAATTGTATACACTAACTGCCTGACTTACTAATAAGGCACAGCCTATGCTGGTGGTTGTGGAAGCATGCAATAAGGCATGTAAAATTATCACTGAGAAAGGATTTTATATATTTGTAACGAGTGAAACAGAGGTTTAACGTTTGCATGCAAGGTTTATGATTATAATTAGAAGTTGGTTTTTTGATACAACTGTATCAAAAAACCACGAATTCATCCCCTAATTATGATGAAATTAGGGGTTTAAGTTTATCAATTAAAGTCATTAGTATCAGCGTTTTTGGAAATTTAAATATGAAAATTGGTGTTTAGGCTTCAGCTCACAATTAACAGATAATCGTATAATTACGTAAAATTTCAAGTAAAAGTTTTTAGGGTAATACGTTTTTAAATATGGAAGTTAGTATATTGGTTGAATAACATTCAAATCGGTCGTATGAGCGTTTTCGAAAATTAATCGATACTAGGTAAGGTTAGAAAGATATAGCATAGAATAAGGAATGAAAGGCTAGCTATTATCACCACTATCTTACCTAGACCAAAGGCATATCAAAAAAACTTAATTCTTAGAATTTATTGCATTTACAGGTAAGCTAATAGTTCCTCAGGCTGTTGAGGATTCTAGGTGGAGTGCGCTTTCATCAAGGCCGAAGTCTTATCAAAACTTAAAATCAGGTGAGATGAAGGCCAAGCGTTTCCCCGTCGTACAATAAATAAAAAAGCCGGTAACACAAAACCTGTAATTGACAAGTCTTCTATATTTTATTATTTTGTAGCTTCTGATATTTGACGATGGGAAATCCCATCTACCGGTACCTATAAATAAAAAAATGAGCTTTATTCCTTACACCTAGATTTTATAATATGTACAACTAAAATAACTTAAACTTCAATATTTTATCCTAGTGAATGAGAACTAATAGTGTGAACACTAACTCATCTGTTGCCAATAAACAAGTGAGGGTAGTTGGAGAAACTACCTCACAACGACGACTACAGTAGCAGCGAGTACTTCAGTCTACCCGTGACCACGGCCGGTCGAAACTGTCGGGAATATACAAAGGTACCCGATGAAGACCCGTTTTTGTTATTAATTAACTAGTAGGTATTTATTAGTTCTCATTGTTAGGACCACCTGTAGCGGTGCAGCCTCCTCCAAGAGCTTCCAGTTATTCCTCTCCCTTGCAATTGTTGGCCACGTATTTCCTGCTGTGGCCGTGATGTTATCACATCATCTCTTTATTAGCCGTCCTCTTTTCCGTGTAGGGTCACGTGGGATCCAGTTTGTGGCTATCTGGGACCATCTGTTCGGGTCTAGTCTCTGCACGTGGCCTGACCATCTCCATTTGTACTCTAGAATTTGTATGACATCTTTTGCCTTTGTTTTTTTGCGAATCGTTATATTTTAATCCTACATTTTAATTTAATTCCAATAAGGCTCCTTCCCATGGCTCTATAACATACTACAGGATAATATAATAAATAACAATACATTTTACAGGACATTCATTTCACATAGCGCCATCTAGTCCCAAACTACTTATTTTTTTGTAAATACATACTTATCATGAAAGTTGTGTGAAATTAATGTCCTGTAATATTTATTTCTTTATTTACTTATCATATAATATAACACAGAACAAACATCAATATTCATCACACAAATGTTTGTCCTGTGTGGGAATCGAACCCTCAACCTACAGCGCAGAAAGCAGACTGAGGCTTGTTACTCTCAGTTTTTTTAGCTGTTTTTGGTAGTGGCCAAGTCTGGCAAGCATATGTGAGGCACGGCGCAAGGCAGATGTTCATAGCTTTTGATTTTATGGCTATAGCTATAGAGCTCTTAAATATGTCAATGTGTTTATAGCCCAATATTTGTTCCACGTACACTTGATTCTTAGCGCTATTTCTTTTTCAGTGCTTTGCTTGCACGATATTATTTTAGATGTATTGTATTTAAGAACAATAGCTTATGACAATTGGTTATTTGCTTTTGTTTGTCTTTACTTTAGTTTTTCTCTATTTACCTGTAGGCCTACATCGTTACTTTCCATACTGAGTGACTCTATCATAGTTTGCAGATCTATAGATGTTTCTGAAAGTAAAACGATATCGTCGGCGAATCGTAGGTGTGATAGGTATCTATAGGATACTGATAGGATATATGCTTTCGAGTTTGATTCCTTTACTGTTCCAATCCAGTCTAAGAAAGATTTTCTCCAAAACCGCAATGAAAAGACTTGTAGAGAGTGGGTCCCCTTGTTTTACTCCGCGTTGTTTTTAGAATGAAGGTCCAACTGATTACAATTTTACACTTACTTTGCTGTTTCTATAGATTTCTCTGATTAGGTCAATGTAGTTTATTTTGATGCCCTACTCCTATTAGCGACTAATAGGAATTATTAGAATTCCATTATCGAGCTATGCGTTATAGAGTCTAAAGCTTTGCAAAAATCTATGAAATGAAAACCGGCTTGTTCTACCGGTTGATTCACATTTATCAATTTAGATATTCTGCGCATTAGTGTCGCTGAGAAAACTTTATAAAAGCAAAGCATCAGACTAATTGGCTATGAGTTTTGGGTCGCCTTTCCACCACCTTTTTATATCAGCACCATTTCTGTGCCTGTCCATTGTTCGGGGATCTTTTTATGTCGAAGAATAATATAAAATATATCTGAGAGGTCCAATTTCAATCGTTATTTGAACAGCACCCGGATATTTTTAAAATTTTAAATAGTTAACTCTTAACTTATAGAAAATGTGGTGCAGAGTCAATATTGCCAGCGCATCTTGAATTCTCCACCGTCTTGTTATGGTAAGAGTTGCTGGTAAATTTCAGTAGACATCGATACTATGTCTTATCTATTAGTTACTATTACTCCCAAATACTATTAACATATAGTATTGTCGTATTAGCACAGAAGTTATTCTGTGCTATTAGTGACAATAAATCCAGATCTGTTGTCTTATGATATGACTCATCAGTGATTTTGTATGATCTAATTTTCTATGAGCCTTTTTGATACCCTCAGTTTTTTCTTTAAAGCTATGTAGAGACTTTATTCTGAATTTTTGTAAGCTATGTTTGGGTTTTCTGTTGATATTTTTGAAGATTGCATAATTTAGATTTTTCATCTATGGTCTTGTTTTCCTTGTATTTTAATTCATTTCTTTGTTTTGTAAGTTATATTATTTCTCCTGTTATATTGATTTCATGTTACTAGGTTTTTTTGATAATTGTGATTTTTTGGAGTTGTTGCTCAGATTGCTTTCCAAACAGTCGTAGAATGAGCCGTTTCATTTTTGTGCTTGATGTTGATGTTAAGTTCGTCTTCAATTGTTTATAGTCTGTGCTGCTTGTGAGATGTTTTCCGTAGTTAGATCTTGATTGTTTGTGGCACTTCATTGAGAGAGTTAGTCTCACCATCCTGTCGTCGCTAGAGTGCATGAATCTGCTGAGGACGTTGGTGTTCTCTACATTTACAGGCATGTTAGTAGCAATAAAGTTTATCTCGTTTTTTACTTCACTGTTTGGGGACATCTAAGTCCATCTTAGGGTCTGTGGGTCTGTGTTATCATCTGTGGCTTTCGGAATATGGTGTTTGTTATTTTAATTTGTGTTTCAGGCAATTCTCTACAAATCTTTGAACTCTGCTGTTTCTATTTCCATAAACATATTTTACCATTACCATATTTTCATGGTTTTCCAACTTTAGCATTCATATCCCACATAAAAAAAATATGTATTGTACTTTTACATATTTCATTTTCTAAATCGATGTTAAATGTACCTATCTATTTAATTTTTCTCTGCGTTGTCTGGTTAATTTCTAGCTCCTTTTTTTATAATTTTGTATTTTGGAAGGCTTTATATCGGATTATTTATTTATTTATTAACTTGTCGTAGAGCAAAATAAGCGATGATTCCTTTGGCTCTTTCTTTTTGTAACTCTTCTTAAAGATTTTTTCTATTTTGGAGAATGTGTTGTGGATAATATTCTTTGACATATGCAGGGCATTCTTTAACGTACTGATTAATTTTTAAAATTGCAATTTTTTTTTGCCATAGTTAGTAAAACTTACTTACTTACTTAGGTCGTATTTTATCCATTTTTTTCCCAATTCCTCTCACTATATCTATCTCAGCCTTAGAAAATTATATTTTCATATCTTTACATATTATATTTTTTCTTCTAACTCCTCGTAGGATTTTTCGTCTTGATTTATCGCAAATATATATATATTTCTGTACCTAATACGCTTTTCTAGATTATATATAGATTTTTTTGCCAGTCGCTTCCAGAATCGACTAGGTAATGCCACAAACAGATTAATTTACTTTCAACGTTTGATAAGTTTGAGAACTTCTAGGTTTGACCAAAGTACCCGGTAGGTGGCGTTATGTATCTCTAGATAGGTACTCTGCGTGAAGATGCCAATAGATTCAATCACCTATGCTTGACGATGATATTGCACAATTTGATTTGGTTACGAGCAAAAATATTTGCACGTAGTTTCGAGAAATAAGATTATTCCTTGACTCTGTGTCTTTTTTACTAATTTCAATCTTTTTTATCAGCGGTTGTGGAGCTCAAGTCAAGTTTGCACTTTGTACCGTTTTGTTTGTGTTCTTCTTTCAATCGACTAATTTGTTCACTATTCGCTAATGTTCGTATGTTGCACTGTGTCTTTCACTTTATAATGTGTTTTGCATAGTTTTTGTAAAACACACTGACTTTAACGTGATTTAACTAGTGGTATTTAATATTTATTAGCTAAAAACTGTAGAGCAATTGGCAGGCAATGTTTACTTAGTCGGGTACATAGATATTTCGTACATAAATAATCCGATACAAAGTTCACAAACTTGGTTTCCATTAATTCTAACTATTTCAGAATAATTTCCGCAGTTTTATCTGCGGAAACTATGCTGAAATAGTCAGTTGGCAAAAAGCGGCAAATGGTTTCAGTGGTAAATAGATTCACTAAAGCATTTTCCATGTCTCGGCGGAGCGCACGGCGGGAGATGCCTAATGAGTTGGGCAGCTGGACCTTCCGAAAAGAACAATCTGTACTTTTAACCTATATAGATAAAATATACTATACGGATGATTCTTACGTGCTTTGCTGCGGTCTAACTTAACTCAGAGAACGGAAAAACAGACTCAAATAACCACTCATTACCAGACTTTCTTTCATTGTTTTGGGTGAGCTGTGTAACAACCCTAGTTTCAGACTTTATAATTCCCAGCCATAGGTATCTGCTAAGGCTTTTTAACGACCACTACAATATGCCCTCTGAAGCACCGAATCATCTTGCTTATTTGATAATTGGTTCAAGTCTGCAATGTCCTAACCCAACTATATGATCACAAAGATATCTCAACCGGGATTTGAACTCAAAACTCGCGAGTCTAGAGCCACACGCCCAATCACTAAACCTTCGAAGTACTTAGGTAGAGTACCTTTTGATTCGTCAGATTTTTATCTCTTATATTATTTGATTTTATTTATTTTAATATTTACATAACAGTATACATAACAGCATGTAACAGTAAGAGTAGTAGAGCCCCTTGTGATAGGGCTCGTCTGGGGAAGTATTACCACCATACCTATTTCAGCCGCGCAGCAGCATTGCTGTGTACCGGTTTGAAGGGTATGGTTGCCGGTGAAATTACGGGCACGCGAGGCTTAACACCCTTTTGCCTCAAATTGGCGGGCGAAATGCAGTGCCGTGTGTTTATGGATGCGACCTACGCACTAAGGCATTGTTATAGACAAGAGATGCACTCAACATCAGGTGGGCTACTTGCTAGTTTTGTCTTCCATTTGTAAAAAAATATATATAAAAAAACCAAGGCAACAATTAAAATCATAAGCTATTATTAAGCTCGGGACTTAGAAATTGTATTGTTAAAGAAATTGTTACGTGAATTTTGTCAACGTGATATTGCAATCATCGGCATCACATAAACTATAAATTATCCGAAGAGACCTCGTAACTAAGGCTTCACTCAAGAGTTCAGTCCTCGCCCTCGGGACCACCAATAGTCAATGTCATTGCGCACTCACATATCTGCTTGGCACGTACAAACAAACACAAATTAGCGCTCGCGGATTGTGCATCATGCTTCTAAGTAAACGAGAACTATATGTTGGCAACATAGCTTCTCGTAAAAAGATCGATAGAACAAGCACTTTCACTTAAGTAAGAATACCTCCATATACACTCTCGATTTCTACAAAACCCATCCTGCAAGAAACGGAACAAACTAACGTTATCGAATCCACCTTTGGGTCAGAAAGGTAAGAGGTCAGATTACGCTGGAAGGCTCGAGGGAAGGCCTTTAACGAACGAACTTTCGCACAGTCAAAGCACGTAGATAGTGGCTAATGTATTCTGATAATGGTGGCGGCCGTGTGTGGCGACCCGGAACAAATAGTCTTCTGGACGCGAATTCAATGTTCAGGGCTCGTTATAAAGCTGGGATACACACAACATGCGTATGATGAGATGATCCTGCGTAAACCTGGACTTGTATCTAAAATATGACACTAATAAAGAACGTCTGTGTAAGATGTCATGCTTGGGTTTTGACTGCGCATATCCCACATCAACAATACATTACTTTTCAGTGAAAGAACTTACCCCAAACTATAGTTTGGAAATTTTGATTTTATAAATATTTTATAATTACGGCCAAACCTTACAAAGTTTGGCCGTACGCGCTCACAGTTAATGTTTTGTTTACACACAGAAAAAAGCTGCTGCCTTTTTGGTTGTCTTTACGACATTCGCCCACGAATGAAGGGTAGATTTTTAAGCCACGGCTATTAGTGGTTTAAAAATTTAAACTTATTGCAGGAAACAGAGCTCATTTAGGTACTATCCACAAAACTAGCTTAAGAATTCATTGGACCTAGTTCTTCAGCTTCAAGTTCTGCAGCAAATAGTTTAATCTTATTTTATCATTATCATATGCACTTAATTTTAAGTGTATTTAGTTATTCAATAAAGATTAAATATGGTAAAATCCTCTAGTTGTATTGTCCTAGGAGCCAACGTACCACGTCCTGCCTCCGTGGGTGGTGAACGTTCATTACGTAACACTGTGACGTCATCCGGGAACTAGACAGAACAGGTGAAAATGCACTATGCAGCACTGGATTTATCGCTGTTTAGCTACGGTATAATTATGTTGCCGAGTTTAATTATACACGAGAGGATATAATCAAGCTCTACGTTCAGTTTGCTAGACTTAAATGGAAAAAACGACCAATTTTTACGCTGCTGATTGAAATACTAAGACCTACTTAGTCAAATCTACTATTTTGTGCAACGGGGAACTGATTAGCCTTCATCTCATCTGGTTTTAAGTTATGATAAGGCCGAAGATGAAAACGCACTTCACCCGGAATCCTCAACAGTCTAAGTTTATAGCGACTTAGGTAAGATGGTGGTGACTAGCCAGCCGAAACCCGAAATATATAATACGTAGGTAATAACAAACATGACTGATATTTTTGATATAAAAATGAGTTAAACTCTTAGCCTTATCCGTTCCCTGTTGTTACACGGGTATATAAGAAGAACAAGTTGTAACAGTTTTATTGGAAGAACCGGCTCAGACCATTTTTTTGTATTTTTTTGTAAATGTTTACTTTGTTTTCCGATATAGCTTTGCTCTCTGCGCATCCTTGCATAAACCGAGGTAAGTGTTACTGAACTCTGGGGTTACTACTTTGATCGCCTCCAGCTAAAGTTGCCGATGCCACCGAAACTGGGATTAAAAATGTAAATTGGAGTACATTTTCCATTCCAAAGTTTCAAGTATTTCTCACAGATAAGTTAAATTAATGTGGAACGTCACAGCCTCTTAAGACGAAGCGGTGCCGTCAATTTTTTAGTAGCGCCGAGAATTAAAGTATTAAATAATAAAAGGGCAGAACCATTATCTTACAAAGCGCACACTATTGTCCTTCAGGGATTCGTGCGACACAATTCGCTCATTGCGTAATTTGTTCCTCATTCAATGGCCGGTCGGTATGCAGACTATTTTTGATCCTTTTGATGAGATCTTAGATTAATTTCGAGGGCCTCCGGAGCTCAAAGGAAAATTTAGAATACAAGTGCATTAATAGACGTTTCAGGAGGGCACTCCCAGTAAAAATGTCTTTATTAAATTTCGTAAGGTTTTATGTGCATATTCTCTGGCTTTATTATGTTCGTAAAAGCTTTTGTTGGCTCTAAGAAGGCTTTGGTAAAATCGACCTTGGTCTATCGTTACACGATTGCGTTTCAACAAATGTGTGCATACAACATGTGTAACTTCTGTTGGAGAGATTGGTAAAAGTCCATCAAATTTCATTTCTGTAAAAGCTTTTAGATTGGAAATGTTAAAAGTTGCTTTCTTGTCCTAGACTAAATAGTTTGAACTTTAATAACCTTGGAAACCCACCTAAGTCAAATTAAATGTTTAACATGTCAGGATTATATAACATTTTTTAGCTTTTAAAATAAAAACGAATCTATAATATTAAATGGAAAATAAAAGCTTTTTTTATGATTATTGTAATACACCATCGTTTGATCACAATCTGACCTAATGTTAACTGACGATATAGCGCGATACTCGAGGACACCTATACAGTACCTTAAAAAGATCCAAGTTATAGGTAAGTAGCAGGAAAAGCTGATGAAGGCAAAGAGTTCCATAACAAGGCTGTTCTTATAATAAAGGTGCATCAAACCCCTGGGTCTGAATGGGTGGTTCACTAACCAGGCAATATTGATAGTGTCCGTAATGTTGATTAATTTGATGAGATGATATTGAGGTAAGATACCTGTGGTGGCTGGAGCTCGAGTGGCCTGTAGTGGAGGTAGACATCGGAGACCTTGCAGGGTAGGCCCCAGCACCTGCTTCCGATATCATGAACTCTGCAACAAACAAACATTACACTGACGTATTTTTGTATTTCAAGTGATTGCACTTGAAACATTTTCACAACATTTACAAATGTTATAATGTAACAACAATTTAGGAAATTTAATTTTTCCAAATAGGTGTAGACGACATTATTAACCGCAAACCGCAAATAATGGTTAGTTTGCCATCGCAAAATTGTTGCATGAAAATAGCGTCAACATCCCGTAGAACGTCAGCTACGCCGTAGGCAGTCGTCACGGAGCTACGACGTAGACTACAGTTCGTAGCTCGTTGACAGTTTTTTTTTTTTTCAAAAGTGTGTTTGTTTTAAGCATTTACTTCCAAGTCTCGTATCCCTTGATAGCGGAATAAGGTCATAGAGATCCTGGGCACACTCTCCAAGCGTCCTAGCCAACATTACTGCAATGATCTCCTAATCGTACACAAGTTCAGTCGATCAGTTCAGACCCGCTGTTTTCTTATGAAACGTCGAGGTGTCAGCACTCCACGATAAACTATCAATCGTTGGGTCCAGGCGTCGATAGCACATTTATTTGTTCTCACAATTGTTGTCTCCTTTCCTGTGTTACACCACTGGACAGAAATACCGCAGAACATATATTTTACCAACTATTTATGATTTGTCACTTATCAAGAAATTACATTTGATTTGTTTTTTTTAAGATCATTGTAATATTTCATTAAAGATGTAGATTTGGGAAACCGACTAATGAACTGAATGTGCTAAGTGCCGAAATGCTTTCAGGAACAGTAAATTTAATTCCTAAAATGTTGAGTTAGCAAAAGGTCGAATTCGCGGCATGTTGAATCCTAAAATGTTGAAATTGTGAATGTTGTTGTAGACTGACACACGTGTGACACGTCTACATCATTAAACGCGTGAGCCTAATATGACAAAAACGCATATTACCGGTTACGCAAAAGACGTCATAGGTACGTAAATTACCACATTTTTTTTCGCAAAAGTCCTGATACGCATATAACCTGAAATCCTATCACAAAAGACCTGATAAACATTATGGCCTCAGCGTTTTACGCAAAAGGTCTCATAGGTAAATGGGGAGATTAGCAGCTAACTTACGAATGCTAACAGCAAATAAATTAAAAGAATGCTAGAAAGACATTTTACAGATGACGCAAAAAAATATATTTTTAATAAAATTATGTGAGAAGTATTCTGTTTACTTATTTAAATAATACAATACTAGTTTATCTATATCTTTGTTTCTGCCGGTAGAACTTGTAGGAAAAAAGGACAATAATAATAAACACCTATCGCATTTTATCGAAACTGAATTCTCGCCTTTTTACACACAACACAAACAGTATACAATAATGGTCATCCGCGTATCGGGTAATTTTCATTTCTGGCAGTTTGAATCAAAAGGCTTCAGCATGAAATTGAATTTTCATGTTTGTTGACACATTTTGATAGATAGTCGGAGGCTTGAGTGTTTGATTATGGGGATATATTGAAATATAACTAAGATATGTACTTGAATCAAAACTTCCTCACACATACTCTACCTGCTAAACCAATTACAGTTTGATGTATTTAATTTTCTTGAGGACAACTATTGGGGATATTTCCGATTCCAGTGGCGTGGCCATTAAACTTTCTGTTCTTGAAGGGAAGTACCGTACAATTAAAAATAACTTCAGTTATTGCTAAAACTATGTGATTCCGAAAAAGTCTAGTCGAAAAACACTATGGGAATTCAATTTTTAAATAATCACGCATTTCGAGGGTTTCGACCCTTATTTACAGGCAATAAATAACGTTTCTATTACTGAGCCCAGTAATTGCCCCTTTGTAATATTATATTATTTTATTTTTTTATTATAGCGGCAATGGAAACACACACTCAGTAAATCGTTTACCTATATATACGGTTCCTGAGATACGGCTCGTTAACATACAGATAGCTGGACTGCGGAGATTTAGTACCATACATTCAAATACGAAACATTATTTATTGGGAACAAAGAAAAAATAAATTCAAAATAAATTACCCTTTGTGCGGAACTCTAAAAATTATCTTAGTATCGCTTAAGCATTTTTTTGTTTAACCCATTCATCTTTTTAAATAATTTAATGAAATCTGTTTCCATTTCTTTATACAATGATTTATTTATCTTGAAATCAAAGTTGAAAAATGTATTATGGGATAGCTTATGCCTACAAGGTTATTAAAAAGTCACCAGGCCTGTAAGTACTTATTGTAAGACCTGCAATAGGTTCTTAAATCAACATGGAAGGTGAAAATCTCCGTTTCGGAAGATACTTGCAGCACGAACTACTGGTTGTGGATAAAAGCACTTCCTCATGATGACACAAGGTCTATTAGGTTAACGTTCCACGAATCTCAGCTAGCTGTTCCGGTGACGGCGGCCGATCAATCTACGGACTGGCCTGAGCATGATGGATGCAGGCTCGGCGACTCCACCAGCCGCGCATTGGAGTTCGCCTAGAGCTAGTATAATGTACTACGTATTTACAATTGATAGAAGATTATGGCTGTGGTTGAGAAAACGCGATACAGATATATAGTGTAGATACATTATTGAATACGGGTTTTACTCACGTATACGATAGTTGCGTAGCCAGAGCTGTGTGGCCACGTGGGTATGGGCCCGCCTTCCAGTCTGGAGGTCTGAACCCACAGTTTGAATACAGTGGTGCACCAACGGACTTTCATGTGCGCATTTGATACATGCACATTCTTTGACGGTGAAGGTCACATCGTGAGGAAGCCGACATCTTCCTGGGACCAAAATCCTCTGAGTAATGATCAGAGGTGAATCCTTGTAGGGGGAAAAGTCGTGAGTCTGTTACTTTTTATACAATAGTTGACAAGACATCAACTTTGTTTCGGTTCTTCCAGGGAATCAACTAGTCATCTAAATAATGTAATCTAGATATTGAATACTCAAGCACGAATTTGATGTAGTTTGGCCATTATTTATGGTGCTCAAACAAATTGCCCGACACATTTCTGTTTAAGTATTTAATATTCTGACGAACTGAGCAACTACCTAGGTGCTGTGATGATCATAATCAGTGACGTGATCATTTCCCAAATTTGAGTCCTAAATAGTATGAAAAAAAATTTTTTTTTGAGTATTTGCTAGAATCCCGCTTGTTAGGCTATTCTGATAAGATTCTGATCAATGTACGCCTCCACCTCTAGTATTATTAAAACTTGAAAACCAGATGTGATGAAGGCCAAGCGCTTCCTCATCGTGATTATAAAAAAACGTGATATTACAAAATAAATGACAAACAACTTATGTACGGAGCGCGGTAGTACCGGGCCTTGTAAGTAAAACAGAACAAACAAATAAACTATCAATGTTTTCGAAGCCAGCGTTCTGATATCCATTGTACCTCGCAATTAGCAGTATATCACAATAACGCTGTTAGCGTTTCATTTCTTAGAAACGTAATCTGAACGAAATGAAAATTGATCACCCCTAACTAAGATAAGTTTAGAAAGTTATGACAGAGGAGTGCCGCGCCGCTCTCCTAGCGTGGTACGCGCGGAGACGATCCTTGCTATCTAGACTTTTTACCGTTGAATAGCGTCGTTTTGTGTGAAATAACACTTTTTTGCTACATAGATGGTAGACAATCATTTGTATTATTTCTTATTGATTCTAAAATTAAACAGTTAACTTGCTACGTGAAAATTGCCGGAAATAATTTGAATTGACAGAAGGTGGGCAAAACAATGGAAAGACAGGCGGTTAGGACCCCTGCCAAGAGGGTCCGCGGTCCCAATCACCTTTTTTTATCACCTCAGGCATTTTGAACCACAAGGTAATAGTACAGTCGACAGAAGAATCAAAATCTAATACGCGATTTTACATAATTATAAAACCATATTCAGTAACGGTCCCTTCTGCAAACTTTTCTTTGAAAAACAGATTTGTGGATGGCGTCTACAACAGAGTGAGGTTTCCAAGAAGCAGTCTGTTACCTATCTCCTAAAAGATAAAACAAATATAGCGCTGGTAATAATGAATGCCGAGAATCTCGCAAAACGGATTTCTACCTCCTACTCCATACCTACTCCTTTCTCAGAACAAAACAAAAATAGCAAAATATTACATTTTAATGGTATCAAATCATAAACCCATGTCCGACGTCTACCGTCATTTTCCTCCGAGTTCGCGTATGGAATAATAAATATAAGGATATCTGCGTCCCCCAAAGCAACAAGCTTTCCATTCAAATGACCATGCGTGGTAACACAACTTGTTAGACAACATTTATACAAGTGTGTGGTAATGAAACCAACATTTACTAATTAGTATGGCGGCGCCCAAAACCGTATTCGCATCTACTAATTATATTAAAATTTGATTATTTGTTAGTAGTGAAAAAATGTTATATTTCCTAATGAGTATCGCTGAATTCTAAAAATGACGCTATACATATACACTATATTCAACAGCCCTGTATCATCCTAAACTGAAGGGTTTGTTATAGTCACCATCCCTGGCAAGTGGATTGGTGATTGCAGTAAATGTCAAAAGTATTACACAGAAGGCCCTTCTTCTGGAAGATCCTTTGATTGACTTGAAGACATCCGCAGACTGAGAAAAAGGGCATTTTCATATTTTCGTTTCTTATTTGTTGAAACCTTTATTACTGACTTGTCTAACGTCATTGAAAACCAACAAAGTCAAGTAATTTAGCTAATTTCAGCTTAAATTATTTGATCTTGTTTATTCCCTTTGAATATTTGCTGAGTTCACAAAGTGTGTAGGTACCTATCTTATTTGTTGTTTGCTATTTTGGATTAATGTAAACTCAACGCGCTAACCACTTTATAAATTTTTAAAGTAACATTTTATATGAATATCGAGTTTCAGAGACAGTTATTTACCAATCAGTAAACATTCAATTATTAACGTAAATTAACGTTTTTCTGTAAAATATGGGCACATAAACTATACGAGGTTTCAGTGAAATACGTTTTGGTTGACGCAGCCACAATAATGTTATTCGTGTTTAAATACAATGGAGCTCACGGTGTAATTGCTGTAAATTACAAAACCAGAGACGACTAATGACGCGAGTTTATTCAATCACAGGTCTTACAAGTAAACCTTGGAAACCTTTAAATACATTCAGGCCAGTGAGAACGCAAGGCGCAAGATCTAACAGCATGGCGTTTGGAATATCCTACGTTTGTTGAGTATTCCGGGTGACGTGCGCCTCCACCTTCGTCCTTATCTCAACTTGTAACCAAGTGAGATAAAGCCAAGTGCTTACCCATTGTACAACAAAAAAAAAACAGGCACCAACAGTGGGCTACTACATTAACTTACTATTGTGATGATGATGATGACAAACAATCGAGCTTTTAGTCCAAAATGTGCATGACTTGGCTTGTTCAAGTAAAATTGTCTTTTATGTGAATTGTATTGGACACCCACTTAAGAATGGTCAGATGAATTCTCATCTAACCATTCTTCATTCTTCAGTACAAAGTTTTCGTCTTATGCAGGACGAACATTCGTTCGTCCTGCATAAGACGAAAACTTTGTATGACTGGTAATATTCCATAGTACATCGTTTTGCAACTTTCATAATATATTTTCGATAAGCAATGATCTACAGCTTCGTATTTAAAATGCTTTTATGAAAAATAAAATGATCAGTAGGAAAACAAGGTTACGAGTTCGATTTAATTTTGTTACATACCGATGTGTTAAAAATAAGAGTGTGTCCTCAAGCCTAGAATTTGGGAGTCTATTTCTCTTCTTCGATGCGAGGCCACCAAAATAAATCTAAAAATTTATCTCATAATCCTGTGGAACTTCCCCAAAACATAATAAGTGTTATACAGAGTTTACTAGTAAGGACATAAGAATTTAATCTCAACTTAAATGGAGGTGATTCCCTAATAACTTTCCAACACAGTAGGTAGCTAGTCGCTAATAACGAAACTTGCGGTTAATGGGGGGGTTGTGGGGAAAGGGGTGAGCTAGGACGGTTCTATAGGAAAATCTGCTTTGTGAAACTGCTATTGTAGTGTAACATTTTATAAGTTCTCATCGAAATAAAGCGTACTTACTATTTGGTAACATTAACTAATGAGTAGCTCGTTCCTTTCCTGAAGTTGAAGGGCGCGATGCAGTGCGAATGGGTGTCCTATGTGGATGTGACCTACGCAGTATAGTTTCGTTACAGGCAAGGTATAATACCAGCAGATATACTCTTGTTCCATTTTCATGTCGTATAAAAAATGTCTTTTGTTATATTGTTCAAGCGTTTATTATTAAGGGGACTAAGCCCTAATGCACCTTTTATATAGGCCTTTGCCACATCTAAACAACAAAAAGCGTACATGAATCGCCTACATCCACCGGTCCCCTGCAACTTTACGAGGATTCTTTATGACGTCATCAAACATATTTTACGAGGACACCGCCACGTACATTATTACTGAGGGAGAGCATTTCATTGGCCAGTAATTCGCGGAAGTGAACCTTCATCGAAATTGACAACACAAGGCTAATAATAAAGTTATTGCTTCTTTACGCTAGCTTTTGCCCGGGGCGTCACCCGCGTGATACCTACCCAAATTGTTTATATTTTCCATATTATGTTCCTTTACTCAGCGATCTTTATCCATAATTAGTCTGTCTACTATGGAAAATATGAACATTTTACTTAAAAATGTTACTAGTTAGCTTATGTAGCTTATGTATGTTACTTGCAAAGCTATTCTGTAAACATATTTCGAACCTCGAAGCGCTGAATCCGCAGTGAGATTATAGTTTAATATTCGGTAAAACTCGATGATACCTGTGGCGCCGCAGTGATGAGCGTGGCTATGAAATTAACCATGTAGAGTCAGATTTTGACATTACGAGTTTAGAATGGCCATGAACCTATAATAATATAGGTTCATGAGATTGACATACAATTGGCATTCTGTAAGGGGATTTCCGATTTTCATCCAAGCGCTCGACACTCGAATTTACCTGTCAAATAAAAAGTTACAAAAAAGTGATCGAACTTGTTGTGATTTTGTGAAAACCCGAAGGAACCATTTGAAAGAAACAGCTTTGTAAGAGTAGGTCCCAGAAATTATTTTAATGTTAGTTATTTTACTTCTGTAAAAAACATCATGTAGTAAGTATAATTAATAACAAAACGGGTCTTCATCGCGTACCTTTTTTATATTCCCGACAGAATGTAATAGTATGTATAATAATCTCGATAATTTAAAAAAATGTAGTAAGTACCTAAGTAGTGTAAGCGTACTTATAAATGCTGCCGGATTTTTATGAAAAAACGGAAATTACGAATACATGTCGTCAACCTCCGTTGATTGATAGCTATTTTGATAGTGATTCATAACGACTCGGTTATAATAATAGCATATCAGCTGTGGATGATTGATAGTGCAAAAGCATACCGGCACCCTGTCTAGGCTTTCAATTATAAAATACCATGTTTTTTGGAGTTCCTACCTATACCTACGCATTTTTCATATGTGTAACTCAATATTTACATCAACAGCCCATTTGTGTCCTCCAAAGCTGGAGGATTTTGCCATAACCACCACGTTTTGTGAAGAGTAGTAGAAGCCCCTTGTGAAAGGGCTCATCCGGAGAATTGCTACCACCATACCTATTTCAACCGCCAAGCAGCATTGCCGTATGCAGGGTATGGTCGCCAGTGAAATTACGGGCACGTGAGGCTTAACACCTTTATGCCCCAAGTTGATGGGCGCAATGCAGTGCCTGTAGGCTATGTTCTTTGTGAATGTGACCTATGCAGGAGGAATTGTTATAGGCAAGAGATGCACTTACACCAAGTGGGCTACTTGCTTGTTCCGTCTCATAGTTGTATAAAAAAAAGCGTTTTGGTGATCGCAGCAAAGGTGTTCCTAATACACAGAAAGAAGCTGCTGGCCTTCTTCTAGAGAGGCCCCTTAGTTGGTTTTTACGATGTCCATGGGCTGAGTTGGAGGGGTCGATTCTAACCTCGCGATCGGTGTCACGTTTTTTATCACTCGAACTCTTAAATCCGTAAAAAATCTTTATAGACTATCGATTTTTTCCCCATCGAGGATTCACCTCTGATCACTACTCAGCGCTATAGGGGGTAGCCCGAGGCACGTCCAAACGTTAAGTTCGGCACATGCCCACGGGTTGCAAGTAACTAGTATTAAATACATGGTTGCAAGTCTCGCTCAACGTGCAAATGTCAAAGGCGGACATAAACTTTCGAAAAAAAAAAACGAAAAGTCCATTGGTGCAGAGCTGGATTTGAACCCACAACGTCCGATAGGGCCTATACCCACTAAGTCAATCTGCTCTTTTTACAATATTCGTCTGACTCAATGCAGATATGGGTGGCATAGTTTTTTTTTAATATATAAATTTCCGTAAGATACCCTCAAAGAAATAATTTATTAGAAAATTAGTGGTATCATGATGAAAAATATATTATTCTAGAAAAAAAAGACTAAATAAAAAGTTTCCATCATATTTTGAGCGGGACTACGGCTGGGAGAGGAAATGGTACAAACCCAATAAACCTGTGGAGATTTTTAGCTATTGTAATGGATCATAAAAAAAAATAGCCCGAGGCTCTTGCTTCCTTGTGTGCTGGTCGCGATTCCGAACAGGCGGTAGATTTGACGTTTCAAATTGATCCTAAAAAATCTTACTGAATACATATATTTGTTTAACTTTGACTTTGAAAGTAGAACAACAGCACGATAATTTAGTAACAGCATTTCACAGGTTTATTAAATTCTACTAGATGCTTACTATTAAGTACAACAAAAAGTAATTTATTGCACTTAACCTGTTTTTCATTTATTTATACGCAAATTTTCTTGTTCATTCAAAAAGTTCTTAAAAAAATCGGCTAAAGATCTTTAGTCGTAATTTTCTTGCAGTCCTTAAGTAGAGAGTTAAGATCACCACTAATGTGTTCCGAGAGAGACTGCTTCAGGAATTGGCTGCTTAAGTGCCTACGGAAACTTGGTATCCATTAGCTACTTGCGAGAACAAATTATTGTTCAACTTTTCTCTTTCGTTTAGACAAATAACAGGTAGAATCGGTGTTTAGAAATTACATCTGAGTCTGACAGCACTACCAGCCACTAAACACCTCACTTATGTGATTTACTGATGGCGAGATGGCCTTGCAAAGGTTCAGTTATACTGAACTAATAATACTTTTATCATTGTACAGAATGGAGCACATTTCTTTTGTCTAATTTTCTGCTCCTGTACAGTCTTCAAGTCCAGAGGTTCAATTGTATAAGTGACATATTTAATTGTTTTTTCATCTGAGGTAGTTTCAAACGCTTGGCTATCAACATTAAAAATATATTGTAAACACGATCTTAAAGCTCCTATTACACTGTACAAGTATTGCAGTAAGTTTAACTACACTATTTAAGCTTGCATGCAAATTTAATATCAATAATACCTGTGTAAATGCGGCTTCATGTATTATTGCTGCCTATCTCGCAATAAAATGTATATATTGATAAATAGGCGTTTTACTTAATAGACTACAAAGGTTCCTACACTTTCTTGCGGCCAGTATTCTGGTAGTATGTATTCAGTGTTATTCATTCACTAATCCACGTTTTTTTAAAGAAAAACAATTAAGTATGTCAATTCTAATAAGTAAAACCGATTCACCAAATTGTGAAGAATGCGACGTATAAGAGGATGTACATCACGTAGTGGTGAAATGTGTCCGGAACGAAGCAGAAAGAATTGATTTTTATCAACAGACTGGAAAAAATGTTTATGATCTAGGACTATTTAACAGCATACTAGCCAGTTCTCAATCACAGGAAGCTAAAATGTTATATAGTTTAGTGAAAGTAGCAGTTAAGCGTCGTTTATAAGTATAGTATGTAACAATGAGGGTGGCGTTATCGTGTTTGATAAAACCCTCTTAAATTGATTAATAAAGATAAAAAAAAAGTGTTTTTCTTCAAAACTTATCTCCAGATCTTTCAACTTGCTCACATATTTATATAGCAGAAGTCGATACTGTCAACAGTCGGTCCATTTCAGCGAAATAACTCCTCGGAGACAGCTTGAGGCAGCACTTTACCTGATTGGGTCCGAGGTGGAGTCACCTGTAACGATCGAGTACCAATCATTAAGCGGGTGCCACTCGAATCATGACAAAGTTTTGTGCCAAGTTTTTGACTGGATTACTTCCTAGGTTACCTGAATACTTGCTTATTACAATTGCAAAATGTTGAACTATTCTATTTTAATGGTATAAATAAAAAAAACATCATGTGATACCTATCTGTTTTGATTTATATTACTCAGAGCAAAGCTTCGAAGTGAGTGTAACGAAATAACATTTTTCGCTTGAACAAAAAGAGCAGCAATAGAACCAAATAAGCTTTATCAGTAGCCTTATCTGATACGATTTTGTTGACAAAATGTGAAGTAGAGAGATGACAACCGAATGTGTCCCATTTAAGTTTATTGACGTAATATTTTTCCATATTTCGCTAGAATACGAAACTGATCCCATGCATATCTGATTTTGATCATTCAAGTGTTTGCGTAAAATCTCTGAGGGATTTACATAATCAGAGGCAGCGAGACGTCGTCAATGCTGGAATACGAATTTCATAGAGAAAATTACGTACAATTATGTGATGTTATTTCTACAATCAGAACATATTCTCACCAGACGGTTATCGGAATACCGCGTGTTTATAGACCTGTGTTGACGTTCTACTACAATCAAACCAAGTAGAAGTCTGTTATTTTAGTTAGAGCGTATGAACTTCGTTATTGAAACAAGCATTTACCATTTATGTGTGTACTGTGAATGTTTTTATATACCTAGGTGTCCATCGGTTTTTTGACAATATAGTTATGGTATTTACTATTAAGTTTCATTATTATACTCACTTGTTTTACTTTTAAGGCTGTGTATTTATTTACTTAGTTTGATATATCGACGAATAAAATTGATTTACTAATAACCTACTTCAGGCACCAGTTTCTCCCAATACCCACCTAAATTTGACTGTACATTACTTACACTGTACATTATTTGTTTCTTTCTATTCAAAAATAATGATTTGTGGTCTTAGATGTATTTAGATGCTTATTTACACTCTGATACTTGTAAAGCCATCCTTAGAAATGGATAGTAGCTCAGTATAGAAAATATTAATTTTACATTATCGCAAAAAACAATCCCCAAACTCAATAAAACGTATGAAGCGAGTATTATTCGCATGATCTCATTTCCTAATAAGTTGTATGTTGGATCCCACAACGTGTTCAATGTGCCGAGAACTTATATCTTCCATGTTGCTTCTGTCGCCGTCACTCTTATATCCAGCCGACCATACAGCCTGTATTTTGCGATATTTTCCTATGTTTACTTTTTACAACTTAAGAAACAAATAGGAAGATAATATACAAAATTCTCCTTGAAAGTGAATATTTCTACGCATGATTGTAGGTCATAAATATTGATAGGTAATAAATCATCAACATAATCTTACGCCATAAGCCCCATGTCAACGAATTTTATCCTCTTCACCCAAATAATGCCTAGTAGAGATTACTACTTTAGCGATAAGAGCGCCTGTTGTAACTTTTAGTTTTATTTAGTTTGTATGCTTATTATCTACTAGCTTTTACTCGGGACTTCGTCCGCGTAATGGTTTTTTTATTTGTGCAAGCATTATTTTAAATAGGTACATATATATTTGTTGGATATCTGGATAAATTTTACCGATGAGCTTCAACATAGTGTGCGAACTCGCACGCCGAGAGTTTCAACCCACATTTCCAGGCAAAAATGCAGTCAATCTGCTTCCAGTTACATATAACTCTTTAAAGGGTTTTTATTTATATATTGGACCCTTTATTTTTGAAAATTATAAAGGAACAAAGATTTATTCTGAGCGTTGTATCTAGTAGAATCTGTCAGTCAACCAGGACTTTTTTCTTTTTCCCGAATTGTCAATTACCCCGCTATGTCCTCTCACCGCTATTGTAATGCTCACCAAAGGCTTCGACTAACATTTCTAGCAAAAAAAAAAAGTTTTTTTGCAGTTATATCTGAAGCCTCAGAGCGGGCATAATTCACGATTGGCCAGTTTTTATAATTTACTGGAATACCTTCTCAGTAAGCGCTATATTCACACCAAGTTTGAAATAAGTAGGTTTTAGCGAAATAAGTAGGCATTAGCGTTTTTACGACAGAGCTAAAATAAAAATTTATAAAAACGTTTCGTCTGTGAGCGTTTCATTTTCAGGTAATTTGATGTGATTATACATACTGTCTGAAAATGTCAACCTCCTACCTATTACAGTTCAAAAGATATAGTTTTTTAAAGGTTTTTTCTTTAAACATCGTATCCGCCTACTATACTATACGTTGAATTTTATAAATTATAAAAAATACAAAAATGTTTCTCTGTTCATTTCATATGGGCAATTTACACTCGACCTACATTTCCAAGTAAAAAACACAGAATTTTCGCAGTGACATCTGAGAAACGATCACGAATATGCTATCGTACGGTAAGCGTATCGTTCACATTAGCATTTTGTATAGGATTTTGCACAGCGCCTCTACAGTACGTAAATAGAACTAAATTTGCGATCACGAACCTTTTGACACATGTATCGTAAGGTAACGATAACGTATCGTCACTTGACGTCACTCACGTTTACCTATCGTTGTTACGTGAGTGATACGATAGTGATTCGTGCTTCCAAGTAATGTAAAGGTCCGTAAAAACGTTACCTTAACATTACGATAATGTTAGACATTCGCGATCAAGCCTCTGAAGCCACAGCGCGGGTCTGACTTACGTTTGTCCAGTTTATATACTTTATTGGTATACCTTTAAAGTAGACACTATATTCACGCTAAGTTCGAAATATATAGGTATTACCGTTTTTACGACATAGCTAAAATAACAATTTATAAAACGTTTATTGTAGATACCCTCTTTAATTTTAGTCAATTATTTTTTTATGTGATATATTTATATTTTATTTTATTTATATTTTATTTGATGTGATAATACATATTTTCTGGATATTTAAACCTGCTACCTGTTATAGTTCAAAAAATATAGGTCTTTAAAGGTAGGTTCCTTAAATGTTGAACCACCAAATTACCCTCTAATTATGTGAAATTTAGAAAACCCTGAAATATGCCATTACTTATTTCATTTGGGCAATCTACGAATTTTCAAAGTTCTATCATGTCCGGTTTCGGTGATATGCAACATTTCACTCAGAACTTTGAACCTCATTATGGGTGCGAATTTTCAAAATTCCTTTCATAACAGACGCCAAGACAATCATACCCTCCAAATTTCAAGCCTGTACGACCAGTGGCTTAGGCTGTACGTTGAATCAGTCTGTCAGTCTGCCAGTCAGTCAGTCAATCACTCAGGACTTTTCCTTTTATTTAATACATTATGTGTGTATACAATTAAGTAACTTGACGCCAGATGATTACAGACGATTTAGGCATCTGCAAAAATGTCAGAAGGCAATTTTGACATATAAAAAAATTTAAACACCTAAATAATCCTTTATAATTATGTATGTCGCCACAAACAACAATAGTTGGTTAGTGACCGCACCCTGTCACCCGCACGCCACCGTGACGCCACAAACCACAAAAGTAATACGATTCAATTACACAGACGAATCCGTGCCGAATAGTATAAACGTGGCTCTATTTTATATCCATCATCTAATATACGAGTACACAATTACCAACACATACAGTGTTATTAGTAATTCGACATATTCACGTTAGGAGTGACTATTTGCTATAATTATTTAATCCTATATTTTTTTATTTTTTTTATAAATAAAATATGTCAAAAATCTTTTTTTTTATATTTCAAAAATCCAACATCAAAAATTTATTAACAAATTGTATCAATTTAATTATCAGTTTTTCTTCTTATTTATATTAACGATTAAAAACTGGTTATTTATCAATATTAAAGCAACAATTATCGGTTCAAATTTGGAAATGCGAGACGAAGAACGATATTATTTCAATATTATGTTTTTGATTTCCAACAATGCATAAAAATTAGGAACTTATCTCAAAGAAACTGATTCTTTTTTTTCTTTTTTTTCAGTTTCTTTGAGACCAGTTCCTAATTTTTATGCATTGTTGGAGAGCTAAGAAAACGGTTATGTTTTAAAAATAATCTGCAAACCAACGTGGCTTGCAGATTATTTTTTCAAAACGTTTTTTTTTTGTTTCATGGCATTTCAGTGGAAAAAAATCATAAAACAAATTGAAATAACATCGTTTTACGTCTCGCATTTTAAAATTTGTATCGATTATTGTTGTTTTAACATTGATAAATAATCTGTGTTTATTTGTTTTAATAAATCACAAGAAAAAAAAAGAATTATACTGATTATTTTTTTTATTAATTTTAGATGTTGTATTTTTGACTGTACTTTTGATAAAAGCTACAAAATATGATACCTCAAAAATGGTTTACTTTTGCATAAAAAATATAGGGGTTAAAATTATCGCAAATTCGACGTATTCCCGTTAGGAGGTGACACCTATCACCTCCTTACTTAATTACCAATAACCATGTATAAAGCAGCATATTAATATAAAGGCTAATGTTTGGATCTTTGAATATTTTTTATAATGCACGACGAGGAGGTGCTTGTACTTCATCTCACCTGATTTTCAAGTTAAGATAATGCTGAAGGTGGAAACGCACTTCACCCAGAATCCTCAACAATCTGAGGAGCTGGCTATCTTATCTCTAGATGCCGGGACATCAATTCCCCAGTTTGTTGAGGATTCCGGGTGAAACCTTTGGCCTTTGTTTTAACTTGTGACCGGGTGAGATGAAGGACAAGCGCTTCCCCATCGTACAACTAAATTAATAGTAGATATTTTATAGTATCGCACAAAGCGGTATCAAACCTCCATTGGTCAATTTCCCACTTTAACCACTTTAATGTCGTCAGTCTAACAAGGGGGTCTACTTACACTCCGTTTCACATCGAAGTACCTATTATTGTATAGGTATCTGTTTCTATGTAACGTTTTTAGGATTACGTACCTCAAAAGAAACAGAAGGAACCCTTATAGTATCACTTTGTTATCCATCTGTCTGTCTGTCTGTCGAGACCGTTTTGATCAGGAACGCGTATCAGCGCAGGTATCAAACTGAAATTCATTTCAAATACTCAGGTCTACTGACTGTCCCTTGGAGCTGCGAAAAAATCAAACTTCTGAGCCAACGCAATCAAAACGTACAGCCGGTTCGACACTCGACACTCGCAAGGGAATCAAAGCATTCTAGTGTTGAAATTTTGCATGAAGCAACGTTTTATAGCACATAATATATATTTTTTGTAATGATTAGAAACGATAAAGAGACCTCTGTTTTGAAATTATGCTCCTCCACCTTTCCACATTGTGTTCGCACTTGGCCGGTTTTTTTTCCTTTAAATTCAAATGGATACAGAAGGTACTTAAATGATGGAACAAGCCTAGTCCTAGTCACCTTTCTTAAAGTGTATGATCACTTGTTGAGTTCCACTGCTTTTATGTTCTGCAGTAACTTTACTGTCATTTAGACTATGGAACACTTAAACACGGTAAATCGATTGGCACCGGACTTTGGCAGAAGCGTGTTCGCTAGCTAAGAGTATATAATAAATCAGTCCGAATCCAACAGTTGAAGAATGGTTAAGATTATAAATAACTTTTCACCATTATCACCGATGATTAATTGACCACATCAAAAGCATGACTGTCAAAATCTGAATAATTCATCTGCCTAATGACGGACAGGACATATCAAATGCCTTTCTGTTGTTTTCCAGCGTGAATACAAATGTCCGTTTCCGGGCACGCGATCCGGGCATTAAGGGAGCCAGTCAAGTGTCCCTGTCGATAAGTGAAGGAGCTTTCAAACAATGGGACTATTGATTTCCTTGCATTTTCAAGTGGAATTCTCATTCGTTTGTTTATAAGTAGTATAAAAATGGTTAAACATATCGTGTTCTGACCGAGGATGTAAGAGATTATACTGGTTTGGGTTAAGGCCTGGAAGAAAAACCATCCAGAATTGTACTTTAAGTATATAACAACATTTATTCAATAAAAAGTACAATTAAACAAACTATGTACAAAGGAATCAGTCAGATTACCTAAGGACCGTTACAAACGGCCTATAGGTAACTCAACTATTCCAGACCAGTACCAGACGGAAGCGTGCCCAAGACACTGGCTGCATTGCCACGCTGAATAGCTATGCTAATTCGCTGGCCTAAATAAGAGCCAGCCCTTGGGTCACGTGTCGCCTCAATCAAAGGCCCCGCAATATTTTTGAAAACCCGGAGGGCACCGGCTCCCTACGGACCCAAGGTCTCCACCCCAAAAGGCTCAAATAGGTAAGCTCTGTCGAGACCACTATATTTGCGCCTTTTGTGATCCTCGGCCGAATCAGCCGCCGCACCAGCCCTAACTGATGTCCCAGGCAGATGAGATGGCGCTAGGGTGTTGACGCAGGTAGCGTCCCACACCAAAGGCCTACCCATTTAAGTATATTACCTACCTATATCGAATTCAAAGTCAATCCTAGTTTTAGTATTATTTTCATGTGGTCATCATCTTTTGCCTAGATTACACAGTTCAAGAATTATTACTGATATAATTATTACATAAACCAGTATTTGTTTTTACGTGACTCAACAATATTAATTTTCAATTTAAAAATATAATAATGAATTAATACAAAATACAAATATTGGACAGTACATTTCAACAGGACTTGAACCTGCATCCTTTTCTTAATCTGGAAAGGTTCTGCCAGTTAAGACTACGACAATCATTAATTTTAGCGCTTAGCTCAGAATATGACACAAAATTTCGCCGGTCACGTAAAGCTCATAGATCATTGGAAGAGATGTACGTTCATTTTCTGTTGTAAACTTTTGTGTTATTAAGCCTAGGCGTATGCTATGGCGCAAGCCGCGTAGGCAACACAGCACAGCATAGCACAGTTTTGTAAACAATGCAATATCACAGCAGAGCGTACACGACGTTACGCGCGTGCGGAGCAGGCGCGTCGGGCATTATTCGGGTCATGGGTTTCTGTGTTATGTTTTTTTTTGCATAAAAAATATTTTTAATAAAAAACTTTTTTAACTTTAGTAGATAGCTAAAATTTACTTTTTATATAAGTATACGTTTTAATATAAATAACTAGTAGTTCGCCCAGAACCAAGATCTCGCTATGTTTGGTTTGTGTTAAGTATTTAATTACCTTACCCTGAGTACATGTTTCTCTATCACTACATAATATATATATGGCTTGACCATATCATCACTGGATATACCGATAAGATCTGCCATGGCCAGTTTCCTGGCCCAGCTTTCTCTCATCATGATCTACACTTCATATAGAGAATCAGGGTTCCTAAATCAAAACTTTGGGTAGTAATACAGCGTAACCTTGCAGGTATGTGCAAAGAGAAACTTTGCAATGATAGTTCTGAAATTTAATGGTGTAATTTGTACAACAAAGACAATCTTGATGATAAAATAAGAATTTTCCTTAATAGCGCAATCACAGCAGTATACAACATACATGCACCGTTACATCCAGAACGCATAAAGAGAGAACCTGCCTCCAGGCTTACTGAGGAAATATGGCAATGCATGGCTAGGCGTGATTCATTGTATTGTAGCATTTTTCAAAAAACTCGAAATCAGTGTAACCATTACATTACAAATAAAATATACATTACAAATTAAAAATTCGTAATGCAAAAAAGCGCTACATTTGTGGTATAATTGCTGCTGCACCCCAAACAACATGTGGAAGCTTCTGCATAACCTTGGTTTTGTCCGGGGTAAAGCTGATCTCTGCTGATCCCTCGGTGGATGTGAATGCAATAAATAGACACTTTGCTTCAGCAACCCACATTGTTGAAAAGCTAGTGAGGGCAAAGACTGTTACTGAGCTGGGTACCACAATATTCTTTAATGTCCTTCTAATTCTTCTCGGTTAGTTATGATGAAATTCTTAAAATAATCACTAGCATTACCAGAAAAGCTGTAGGTCATGATGGTCTTGGTCGTGAACTACTTACCCCTATTATCAATATTTTACAACCTCATATCTCACACATCATCAATTTTTCTCTCTCTTTCGGATGCTTTCCATCCATCTGGAAAAAGCATACGTCATTCCCATTCCTAAAAATTCTGACTAATTTGATTTCAAAAATTATCGTTCCATCTCTTTTTTGCCCTACTTATCTAAGGTCCTGGAACGTGTGGTATACCGCCAAGTCTCTCAATTTCTTCAATCTTGCTCTCTCTTAAACCCGTACTAATCAGGCTTTCGGCTCACAGTACCAGCACAGCACTCGTCAAGATTACAGAAGACATAAGATATATTGTTATTTGTCTATTGTCAACCAACAACTGACAGTCCTTACCCTTCTCGACTTCAGCAACGCTTTTAACTATGTTGATCATTCCATCCTCCTAGCTTTCCTGCGTTGCCTAAACATCTCCATGTCTGCCTGTGAGTGGTTTCAATCATACCTCTGCGGGCGCGCACAGCGCATCCAAATCAATGATGTATACTCTGATTGGTGTAATGTCACAGTAGGTGTCCCATAGGGCGGTGTCCTTTCTCCACTTCTTTTTTTAATAACACCCTTGTTTCTGGCCTTTGTTTTCAGACATTTCACCTCGCTGTGAGGTAAAGTTGCAACTCGGAGACGATGTGCAACTTTACCTCTCCTTCGATCCCTGTGATATCTATAAGGCCATAAATCTGCTGACGGAAGACTTGCGAGCTGTTTCATCTTGGTCTCAAAAATTCGACCATTCAAAATATATGGGCAAAATGTTGTCTTAACGTTATCTTTGCACAGTTAAAATTTCATTATATTTCATTATCGGATAACGCGTTCAAGAGTTATGCCGTCAAAAATATTGCCACATACATGTGATACAAAAATCAAAAATATTATTTTTGAGAAATAGTATCTGGTTAAATACCTACACAAACCAGATATCTCAGGATCTCAGTTCGGGGCGAACTACAAGTCCAGTCAAGGGATGACTCAATTTCTTCATTCACCTCTTTCACTCTTAAACTCAGTATCCACTCTTCTCACACATACACTTTAATACCAAAAACATCTCTCTGGAATATTGGTCCAAACATCAAAACAATTTAAAAATTTAAATGTTTCAACATCAATAAGGTGGGTATCATAAAGCTATCACTAGTACACAATTTATGTTCGGACTTGAAAAAAAAATCTTGTGCAAAAATAGAGTGGTCTACGCTCCCCCTAAGAACGATGAGTCAATTTATATAATTTTCCGAACAATAACCGTACTTTGCGAGGGACTTTACTGACACAATTCAAGCTAATAACAGTTTTTGTGACACTAAACACGAAAAAAGCTTTCCCCGTTTAACGGAGCGTAAATGTGTACTCCATGTTACCGCCACCCTTAAGCAGACATTATTAGAGGGGTGACGCAGAAACGTAAAATTTTGTAGCTTTTTTTTCCTCTAACACCTCACCTTGGTGGTGGGGGGTCACGTTGGCGGCATAACTTGAACCACCAATATATTTGGAGGGGAAATGAAAACTTAAATTGTGATTTGCATTTGATGTGCCAGATACGTTGGCCGGTGATTTTATTTGCCAAGCTTTGATGAAGTATTTTCGGTACGTTTTAATATCTTTTTGCTTGTTTTGTCTATTTTTGATGAATGAGCTGCTATAAAGCCTAAACATACCAGCTACCATAATGTAACGTTAACCGTTTACCTATTAGTGGTAATTAAAAATTGTAACCGCTCACCTTACCACTGTGGTATTTAAATATAAAACCTCCCAAGTGCGAACACTGATGGTTCTAACCCAAATTCAAACAAAGAAAAGATGTTGCCTATAATTCCTTTCAATTTAAATAATTTTTATTATTTTTTGTTAAGGTCGTAATAGAAATAAAACTCAGTGAAAAGTTCAAATAAGTTCTTGTTACGGTTCATGAGATATAGCCCGTTTACAGACAGATGGACGGATGTACAGCGGAGGCTTATTAAAAGGGTTCTATATGACAAATATGTATGTCTATGACAACTGTGGGAAATAGATTTTTTTATGTACCTACCATGCTCTTGACCTTGATTTGCACAGACAAGGATAAGGTCTACGATGGAGTGAATCCACCCAGATAATCAGATATATTATCTGGGTGATTTGAGTATATGTTGCCACTTTAATCTCAACTCTCAAGTCTCAACGGGGGTGACTGGGGGATTTGCTTATTACATTATTGGTGTGAGGTGAGTTTAGATGGATGGAAGCTGCTGACCGTCTATTGCCTGCTGAAATCCCTTAGTCGAATCTAATGACATCCACGAGCGGGCCAATAAATCCCTCTGGTAGGGACTTGTATAATGGTATAGTCTTTTCTGCGCTGCTGCTTCCACGATCTAGAAATGTTGCATTAGATAGGTAAAATTTAATGTGAGTGATGTAAAATCTCACTTCGTTTTTTTGTGAGGTAGGCAGGAGAGATCCAAGTTTATACGGAAAATCTATACCTATTTACGGCGTCCGATGTTATGTGCAAGTGAAACTGCACTGGTACAGCTAGTCTCTAGAATACATTTCATCCATTTCTGTGACACATCGCACTTCACGTTTTCTTTGGGAATTCCTTGAATTACATTTCAAGGTAACAATTCAAAGGTATTCAAAGTCATTCAAAGGTAACAAGGTAACAATGATTATAAACAATTCATAATACTAATTCGATATCTAGATATAGATCACCAGCCTCTAACAATGTAAACACACGTCGCGGCGCACAAAATACTTCGAGCTGCAGTTTCGAGTCAGCGGAATTTGCAGAATTGAACGAGTCACCGGCCGCTGTCTTGAGTGTAGCGAAGACAAACCCGCGCGTCGCCGAAGCCGCCACCGCCGCCCGCACACCCACGCCCCCCGCCACCCACGCACCTACGCCCCCCACTGCCAGCGCCCCCCGCGGTAAGGCCAACACCGGTCACGTTACCCGCTCTCTGACAACGTGATTATGCAACTGCAGCGGCCAGCACCCCTGCAGCCCCTTATACAAAGGTGAGGAAGCAGAGCTGTGGACCTGGTTGCAGCGCTGCACCCGCTAGAGCTCCGCTGAAGGACGCAGAGGGCTTCATGACGGTAGTAAGGAAGCGGAAGCCTTCTAGAAACCTATGCGGAACAGCCTTAGGTAGTGATTAGGCTTTCCATGCTGAGGTACCCACTACGCAAACCGCGTCCACTACGACGTGATGACCGTAGAGGTACATCAAGAGGAAAGCCGGAGTGGGAATCAGGGTTGAGAAACTGGACTCTCCTCATAATGTGAGCTTCAGTTCTTTTATGGTGAGAGTTCCTACGGATCACCTCTCGTCCTTCCCGAGCCCTACTTTCTGGCCGCAAGGGTTGAAGTTTCAGTGGTTTAAGGGGCGCCTGTCTTATTACCCTCCGCACCGCAACACGTCGGCGACAGCACGTGTACCCTAGGTTAAGTCATTTTATTATGTACTAGCTGAAAGTACCCGTGCTTCGTTACGGTGAAATAAGAAAATAGGAATGGCTGTAGATACCTGGTATACAGCTTGTACTTGAACGGCAGTGTTCCTAGTTTCTACACGGCCCGTCCCGGTAATTCTGAAATCTTATATACTGATCCTAATTATACTATTTGAAATAAAATATAGAAGAAAGAGGACATAGTGCTTATTTGGTTGTTAGTAGGCATAAGTATCATTGAATTTCAAAAACAGTAGATGATATTCTTCGGAAATCTCAGCGCTTTAGAGACTCGCACTTGTCTAGTAGTCTTAGGTCCGATTCACGGGTGCGGCATTCCTTTATGAGGTTTGGTCGCCGGGCCGTTTCGTACGGACATTATAGGCTAGAATTACCAGATAGCTTTGGAAGGCCGTAGTCGGTCCCGGGAACCTACTGCAACTGATAATGGTCGTCAAAGAGCCATGTGGCGGCTCGTAAAGTGTTTCGGATAACCAGGGCTGTTTTAAACACCTCTGTAGTCTAGTAGTCCATCCACAGGTGTCAGATACAGAGGTCCCGGGTTCGATTCCCAAGGGAGTACACTATTGTACTTGGTTTGGTTGGTTGCACAATATTGCACTTTCCCTAGGGATCGAACCCGGGACCTTTCGATCCTATATCTATAAATTTCAACTCGATTGTATCAAATAAAAAGATATCTCCGTACAGAAAGATTTGTTCCATGTCACCCTATCAGAGGCAAAATCCTTAAAGTTTTTTTTTTATAATTAGCATTTCAATGATATTATATAATACACATACATAATGTCAATCGCCCTTTTAGAGGTATAGTAAAAAAACTATGAAAAGTATCTCATTAGTCTTTGAAACACATACAAAATTGAACCTAAATCGAATTAAAAAGATTTGAGATGCACTTTTTGCCCTATTTCACCCATTTAGAGGAAGAATTACAAGGATTTTTTCCAGTATTAGCATTTTAAGCGTATTACACATAAGTACAGATTTTTACTCAATCAGATATGTATTCTTAGTTGTAAGGTTTATATTTCTATGGACCGTAGTATGAGTTTTATAACATCTGTAACTTTTCTATTGTTGCCTGAATGTTACAAGTATACATTTATTCAATAAATTAAACTAACTAAGTACAAAGGAATCAGTCAGATTACCTAAGGACCGTTACAAACGGCCTATAGGTAACTCAACTGAATTAAATTAAATTAAATTAAAATTAAATTAAATTAAACGATTATTATTATTATAAATATAACTCTAAATAGGTTTCAACATAATGACGTACCTAGTTAACCAGGTAAAAAATGTTATTAAGACCCAAAACCGTAACGGTTCTGCTAAATTTGCGGTCACGCATACGCTGTAGGGCTCAGAATTTCCCTTTTAATAGTAATTAGCAGTATTTTCAAGTCACAAAGGGCTCCGTCCAGTTTCGACACAAAGCTCGCACTACAAAGGGCTAGGCTTCTAAACCTTACCGCCCTGAAAATTTGTTCCATTAACATCCTCAAATTTTCTTTACGCCCGTAAAACGCTGAGGGCTCCAGTTACCAAAGAGTTTTGAAATAAAAATAAAGAGTAAATTGCTGGGTATCCAGTTGATAGCACTATTTCTTGAAAAGGAAACGGTTTTCAGTTTCAATAGGAACCCATAGTTACCGTTTCTATTGTTTATTTAGTTGGCGTTTTTCGTTCCTCGTTTATCGTATTTGGAATGTTGTGTAATTCAATATTTTACCATTGAAGTGGAGTTAATACGTTACTAGTATAGCAATATTAATTGAAGTTAATGTTAATACACATTATGATGAAATGAGTTTAGTTTACAGGATATTTAACAGGCATAAATGGATAAAAATACAAACATTAAAAATCCAAGATCACAACTATGGCGTCCTCGATAATTATTATTAAAGGAACATAAATGCTTGAAGATAGCTTTACAGCTTTACTTTAGCACATTAAATAAAAACTTAACAGAACTGTAGCAAAAAGCTTACGCATAGATATTTTAAAACTACACACGTAGGTACGTAGTACGAAGGTAAGGTATGTGCCTCAAACAAAGCGAGTACGTGAGGCTAATTATTAATGTATTACCGGTTTAATTACACTGGCTTTTGTTCTTTTCCTGTTTCCGGAATACCTTCGCTTTACGAGAGCCAGCGCCTAGCGACCGAAATCAGACATGATTGCTGAGGCTTAGACGCGATATCCTGAAATAAAACTGGCCAAGTGTGTGAAATTCGCAAACGAGGGTCCAAATTCGAAAATAATGAAATGACGGATTTTCAAATATTGTTATAGAAGGATTAGTGCAAGTCCAACTGACGTTCGGACAAATTTGAGTATAATAATGTGTTACTAAACTATATGGTATGGTAAACAATAAATCCCACCAAGTTAAACTTGAGGAGCCGTTTTAAAAAGAGAGTTGAAATATACTAGTGGTCGCCCAGCGAATGTTCAAACATAAAAAATGTAGCTACACTCTTATACTTTTAACATAAACTATGCAAAATCTCGCGCAGTATGAACAAAGAGGGGCTAAGTTTTTGTTTCACGATTTATATTGGTTGTTTTTAATTTCAATTTTGAAACGGCAACCTATTATATACGTTTAGTTAAAGTAGGTAGATAGTCGGAAACTTGCCTATATGCTAACTGTAAAATCGCTCAAGCTATAAATAGTTTTTCAGGTTCACTATTTGATATAACTTATTAACATTTTAAAAATATTAATTATAACTATTAACAAACGATATATATATATATTTTTTAAATGAAACCGACTTCACCACTAAAAACTTAAAAATAACTCTTAGGGTAAGTTCATATAAATTGAAGTATCTATACATTTATTCAATAAAAAGTACAATTAAACTAACTATGTACAAAGGAATCAGTCAGATTACCTAAGGACCGTTACAAACGGCCTATAGGTAACTCAACTGTTCCAGACCAGTACCAGACGGAAGCGTGCCCAAGACACTGGCTGCATTGCTACGCTGAATAGCTATTGAAGTTGGTGCCGAATTGCCAAGCACAACAACATGTTTATTGTATGGCACCGCCTTCAAAAAGTTTTTAGTGGTGAAGTCGGTTTCATTTAAAAAAAAAAGTTTATTTTAAGATTTTTTGATTTTTTTTCGTTGTAAAACCTACGACACCTTATTTAATAGTCGCGTGAGGGTGCAATAATACGGGATTTTGGGAAATATCTTCGCAATGATAGGAACAAAGATTAATACAGATTACAGATTACATATACAGATTACAGCCAGAATGCATCATAAGACATTTCCACTAAGCCCAAACAATGCCAGGTTAAATTGTTTTTAAGGAGTTTCGGTGAACATTGTCATCATCGTCATCTGATGATGAAGCCAAAGACCTACCCTAGACCTACCGGAAGGCAGGCAGTTCAGTGTGACTACTACGTAATCATCATTACTGCGATCAACAACACGCCTTCCAAGCGAGGTGATTATGTCAAAACCCAAATAGTGATGATGATGATTCTGCAAAGTAAGCAGTTCAATAGGTCTCTAGTGACCGTAGACAACGCAAGAAAACAGAATACGCAATTTCGTTTACTTGGATGACATATTTTTTTCAGTTATTTTGATATAAAAACCCAACTACTGTACAGATTTTGATAAAATTTCTATGGGACCACCTCAAAAGTATGGCCTACCAAACATAATAAGAATCATCAAAGTCTATTTTGAATTGACGGAGAAATCGAGTAACAAACTAAAAAAAAAAACAGCCGAATTGAGAACCTTCTCCTTTTTTTGGAGTCGGTTTAAAAGTGTACTTTCATTACCACAAAAAAAAGTTCTTGTGTAAAGTAAGACACGAGAACTTTTTTTTTCGAACTCTATTCACCTGAGTGTTCGAGGCTCTCTCTTGTTGCTTACGTAATGTATCCTTACTAACATGAAACAAAGGTTGATAACATTTTGAATAGTGCTCTCAAAACTGTTTTCTTAGTAGTCGTGGTTAAAAATTCTACCCCTCCAGCCCACGGATGTCGTAAAGTCAACCAAAAAGGCAGCCGATTTTTCTTTGTTTAAACAAAACATTCTCTGTGAGCACCAATCAGTCTGCTAAGCGTGATGATTATGGTCGTATCTTACAGTTATAGAAGAAGTTCTTTCTACATTTGGGTGGACAATAATATAATGTTGATGGATTGTGCGCAGTCAAAACCCTTGAATGATACCCCAAAAAGTATTTTTTGGATTTTATCCACACCCTTCCCTATTGGGTGAATAGCAATAAATAAACAGTTTTAATAAGGTTTTGAATACCCTCTCTTATCTTATAAGACCTGATGATCATCATTTGCCTCCTTCATCTTAAAAACCACCCCTAATAGGGCAAAAATAAACTAATTTTTAAATTTGCCATCTCAACCCCTATTTCATATGATATTGATAGTTCATGTTTTAACATGTTTTCAAGACTTCAATCTCATTTACCACTTTTGCAACCCTTAATGTAAAGGGGTGCTGAATAAAAATGGGTATAGGGGTGGTTTCAGCAAATCAAAAGAAAGTTAATTGTGAAGTCAACCCCCTTTAACAGTCTGCCCTCCATGACATACCAAGCGTTTTAACCCCTTAACGCGTCCCTTTCTAACGAAAACCACTATAACTAATAAAAAGTATGCTATATATTTTATGAATATGCCAATACTCTTATTATTAATATTACCTCTCGCGCACTCTAATACAAGAGTCGCAAGAGCGGCCTTTTTAAATTTCGGTAACGGACTGCTTGTGAAAATATCTAAAGTTTCATGATGTTCAATAGATAAATCATTAAATAAGCGACATATCCTGACCACGGGATTATAATAAGATGTATTAATAGTATAAACCTGAAGGGCGAAAATATGAAGAAAGGGTTGCCTAGACCTGGGTTTTATGTTTATACTAAGCAGTGAGAGAAGATTGGGGTAATCGATAAGGGAGTGGGCAATTTTGTCAAGATGTACAAGAAAATGGTATTTACGACGGAGTTCCAAAGATACAAGATTAAATTTAATTAACCTATCTGTGTAACTAGGCAATTTTCTGCGAACACTATACCTATAGCACAAGATTCGAATAAAATTATTTTGGACTCTTTCAATGCGGTCAATATGGGTTTTGTAATAAGGAGACCAAATAACATCGTTGTCCTTAAGTACGCTACGCACTAATGCAAAGTACAAGTAAACAAAGCTTTTAGGGTCCTTAAAATCCTTAGTCGATCTGGATATGAAACCAACTAGTCTGTTACACTTGGATATAAATATTATTACAGGACATTATAAAGTGATCAATATGAGAATGGAATGTCAGGTTTTCATCGAAAAAGATACCATGATCTCTCACAACCGATTTCCTGTCAAGAGAATGATCTTTTAGCTTGTATTCATAAGACTGCTTATGAATCTTGTTTATCAAAGAGATGACAAAACATTTCTTAACATTTCAAAACATACCATTCTCATCGCACCATTGACTGACAATATTGATGTCGGATTGAAGTAATAAGGATGACACCCTACAAGCAAAAAATCTTCTCGTCTCACTTAACACCCCTATCACTAAAAAAAACACCCTGGTTTCAAAACAGCCTCGTACCGATGAGTATTAATATAATCTCTAAATGTTCAAAATGTTGAATGGATCGGATCAGCCATTCAAAAGATATGGGCGAATATTTGTATTTCAGTAAAAATACATTCTATTAAACTTATCTCTATTTAGTTTAAATAACATGAAAATCGGATTATAGGATCACGCTTCTGTCTGTCTGTCTGTCCGTCCATCTGTCATCAAAATAATTGGAAAAAATACGTCATCTAGGTAAACTAAATTGGATCATATTCTTCATAACAAGCCTCATAGCTCAGTTGGTAGGAACTCTGCCTTCTGCGCTGTAGGCTGTGGGTTCGATTCCCACCCAGAGGTAACATTTGTGTGATGAATATAGATGTTTGTTCTGTGTTTGGGTGTTGTATCATATAGTACGTATGTATTTACAAAAAGTATTTAAGTATTCTATCCGTAATCTAGTTCCCATATTACAAGCTATGCTTAGTTTGGGGCTAGATGGCGCTGTGTAAAATTAATGTCCTGTAATATTAATTTATTTATTGAAGTTCGTTTTTCTTTTTAGTTTTTAAAACGTAATTATATTGAAACCGAAATGAAATAGAGTTAGGTATTTATTAGGCATGGGCCTCTCGACACACGACTGGAATCGTAATCGTTTAGGCCGAATTCGTGCTATTTGGTACTTTCGAATACAACACTATCGCACGATTGGAATCAAATTGTAGTAGAATTTTGTGTAACTGAGTGAAGTCGATTACGCTCAATCTAATCGTGAATTTGGTTTTACTGACGCGATTTGACACCTGGCCAACAATTCCATTGCCCGGGGTAGATCTAACTACACTAGAAGGTAGATCACAACTACTCTATAAGATTATGCCAAAATGGTGAGATGGAGACCTAGCGCTTACCTGTCGTACAATAAAAAACTGTAGCTGTAAGCATTCAAGAGTAAAGCCCCAGGTTACGTTTATGTGATGTGTGCAAAAGCCTGGATGTTTTTGCATTCATCAGTCTTTTATAAGAGTGAAGCCGAAGAAAGCTTCATCGCGGAACGGTTCAATAAACTTTCATTTAACGTTCAGTTCCACGACCCCCGTTTATAGCTCGGGACTGGGAGCTCGCAATCATACTGAGAAAAGAAGCACTACGATATTCACACGTAATAAATATTAGAATAGGTGCAGTGATTGCGGGGACAGGTGTCGGCTTGAGTTGCTAACGTAAACTGCCCTTTCTGGCCACATTTACGTAGAAATCGAGCGGAATATTTGGAATGCTTTCAAAAGTTAGCTCTTGGCCTCTAAGTTTGTCTAGTTCTAGGCTAGTGCAAGGATGAGGTCTAAAATGGAGCTAGAGCGCACTCATATGATATGGCAACAGTTTGGCACCAAATTACGGCGGAAAGTCAGAAATAGTACACTTCTTAGCCAAAATCATATAAAATGAGAGTTAATTGGCATTTTCTCGAAAAGCTTGTTACATCGTAGATCTCATTCTTGCCCAGGCAAGCCAGAGTCAAAGCAAATCAAAAGTAATAAAAATGCGCGTTTTGTCCGCGGCAGTCCCTCTTCCAACTCCAGACTGTTGTGGTAAAAATCGACTGAAGTATTTCACCAGACGAAGGGAACCTACATTCTGTATATTCAAACCTTTTTACTACGATCACCATCACGCATGTCAAGACTGGTGAGTTCGCGTAAAGCCATAGAGAGTTTTGCCATGGGTGTTGCCTTTTTATGCCCATTTTTTTCTGCATCGAGGGTTGCTAATTTCATTTTTTCGTTGACATGGTTATACCTTTTTATGCTCATTTTTTTTCTTTTCTGCATCGAGGTTGTCTGATTTCAGTTTCTCGTTGGCATGATTAAAAAAAATCTAAATCAATCTATATAAAATAGGATGTTTGTAGATAATTCGTTTTCCAAGTGAGTAAAACAAGATATAGCATTGGGTGTCATTCGATCTAGTTACAAGAAACCTTTTTATAGGCCGTTTGATACTTTTGGTACAAAAAATAACACAATATTAAACACCGAAGCCTTAAATCTGGTACATACTCTTTACCGCAGACTGCTTATTGTATAAGATGCGGTTTCGCTTTTATTCAGACTTAAAATTTGCTGAGTTTGCGTGTTATTTTAGTGTGCCACTGGAGGGTATTTTATGGCTCCTTATTTGATACTTCAGTTTATTTCAGTATTTTTATTTGTCTGTGCGGTTATCAGACAGGTGAAACCAAGATGGAGAGATATCTGGTGAATTCGGATTTTAAAGTCAGCATCCATAAAGTTTTTTTGTGATTAATTACACTTACAGTTATCACGAGTTGTGTGGCTTAGTAAGTATGGACCCGCCTTCTTATCCTTAGGTTGTGGGCTCAAAACCAGTCGTGCACAAATGCTGTTTTTTGTATGTTTATGTGCACATATGACACATGCCCTGATGTTAAAGGTCACATCATGAGAAAACCGGCAAGTCCCTAGAACTATCCATCCGAATGGTATGTGTCACTGGCTAGTATTCCGCTAAGTGGCGATGGGCTTGCAACTTATTGAATAGCTACTTTTAAGCCATGGGCATATACCAAACGTAAGTTTGGACATGCCTCTAACTACCCCTTAGTAGGTAATCCCCATAAACTCCACGCTCCGAGTAAAAATCAGTTAATTCTCGAAGGAGAAAAAATTGTGAGTTTGCTACATTTGTAATTTTTTTACAATTGTCATAAAAAAGGTAAGAAGATCTGGGGAAATTGCTACGTAACAATTCCTCTAAAACCACGATTGTATCCCGCCTTAGTTATTGTATTCGCCTTAGTATTCCCCATCTTCTTCTACGCTGCAGAAAAGTGGATACGAGAAAGTTAGAAAAAGAAAATAGTCGCTCTCGAGATGTGGTGCAGGAATGGAAGACACAATTTCTTCCTAACAACTCTACATTTCAAGAACAGTATCGAAATGCGTCTGTTATTGATTGTCCAATCCCGTATTCTCACATTCTTCGGTCACGTGTCAAATCATGGAGAGCTGTCCATCGATACCCTCATGGTACAAGAAAATTCGAAGACAAGCGAGGACTTGGCGGTACTCCCGTGAGATGGGTGAGACGGACGGACCAAATCAGGGCAGCACTTGATGAACCCCTACACAAGTGCAGTAGAAAAACGGCAATCAGAGAGGAATGGCGTTGGATCCACGTCTACTCTGGCAAGAGTATAGCTACAAGAAGAAGAAGAGGTAATTAAAATAAAATGTTATTTAACCTATTTTTTTTGCAGAAGTCAGAACCGCAATAATCTCGTCTCACAAAGTTCAGGACATTTTCCTACGTACTTCTTAAAAGACCAGAATCATACGCGGAAAAAATGTGAAGTCGAAATACGGTGGGTTAGATTTTTCTCTTAAAACAGCTAATAGAGAAAAAGTGGGGGTAAGCACAGATCATTCATACTTTATTTGACGATTTCTCAAAAGTTTAGGACAGCAAAAACAGAGAGAATCTTTTTGTTATTCTCAAAACATTAACATCCCTGATAAAATGGTCAGTTTCATACAGATTGATACAAGAGTATTATATTATTCGGATGCAGGTTAAAGTTGGAAGAGCGTTGACTGACAATTTGATGTGATTTCAGGGCTAAAGCAGGAACACGTCAGGAGTGGAGCTAAATGAAAAACATAAAGTGATTGAGTACGCGGACGACCTAAAACCCTGCTGGGTCGGAAAGAAATAGTAGTTACTTATATAGAAGCTGAAACTCAGTCTATAGGTCTATCATTCAACCATTAAAAAAAATGAATACATCCATAATGAAGCGGTATAAAAATATTTTATTCATAGCTTCAATTTATTTGGCTACCTCAATAAGTAGATGAAAGTTGAAAAAACTTAAACCCGACGGCAAAATTAAACTTATATTTAAACTTTAAACTTAATCATTTTTTTAAGACACGGTAAAATCTATAAAGATTTTAAATATGAATGTATTCATATTTAAAATCGGCAAGTTACCACCTTAATTTGTTACCCATATTGTAGTATTAAAACAACAACCCCCCATTTAAAAATAACATAGCTTACGCCACTCCCACAATTTTGGCAAATCAAACGACACCACACACATAAGCAATAAGCCCTCCTTCTTAGGCATTCGGGTCAAAGCACGTAAGGATGTGCAAAAAGATGGAGCACGCAATTTCATCAGGTTCCATAGTTTACAATACAGCATGAGTGAGAGTTGACGAAGGTGATCGTCACAAGAGTGATAGTCATGAGGAGCCGTGGACCCCCTCACCCCCCACACCGGTATTGATTGCCCCAGTTGAGAGCAGGATGAATGAGCGAGAAGGATGCAACACTGCCCAGCGGCGCCCAACTTCGGCAACTTGCATTACACAAACATTTTGCCCAAGTTTATATTTGGTTTTCACTCTTGATCGATTTATATATACCCTGAAACATATACCCGTATGTAAATTACAAAACATCAAAACCTTATTTTGAATAGGTACCTAGTTTTTATAGATTTAAAACGAGCATTATGTAGCTTGGTCGAGTATATTGCCTTCTTTAGACGATTCCTATGCTAAATTCAAAAAAACAAACTTGTTTTAAACCGCCTCTGTGGTCTAGTAGCACGTCTATCGGTGTCAGATCCAGAGGTCCCGGGTTTGATCCCCAGGGGAGTACAATGTAGTGCTTGGTTTTGGGTTGGTAGTAGGACTTTATTCAGACCCGCCTGGCGCCTAGTCGAGGATTCCTGGTGAAGCCCGCTTCCACTTTCGGCCTTATTATAACTTTAAACGCGCATCCCTGTCGTACACTAAAAAATAAGTATACTAAAGTTATAATTATTATCTTACAAAGCTTTTATTTTAAGCCACATGTCCTGAGACTTCGTTCCGGTCATCCTCCTTCAGGGAGGTTAAGGTGGTGTATTATTTACAATTGCGATTTTCCTCTATAAGCGGTTTTTCCAGAGTAGGCTATGTGCGGTTTTCCATAAACCTCCATTTCGCTGCCATTGCGACATCTAAGTGGTCTAGGGGTAAGGCTCTCCATGCGAAGGTATACCTAAGTGAAGGAATACCTTTTTTGTTTTTTTATATCTATTTACCAAAATAAACTTAAATAATAAACATAGTTGAAAACATAGCTTTAAAAAACCAAGGAGGTTTGTCCTAAAACTTTGCTATTGGATATTGATTAGCGGTGCTCAGGCAGACACGTTAATCTGTTAGTACCGACACTGTGTACCAGTTTGTAACGACGAGAAAGAAAGAGACAGTTCGGTCAGTCAGCCAGGCTCTAATGTAAAAAAAACCCTTTGTTTTTTTTGTGTCGCACGCTACTATGCAATGCGAAAATTTGGGCGGATGATGCGAAATCCTTTGTTTTTTCTATGTCAGCTTTTCATGCTATCCAATCAGCCAAAACTAATAATGACAGCTGTTTTGAACAATGAACAGGTAATGAACATCAAGAGTTCGTATATTTTTATAAAATCTTCTAAGCTAAGAAACCTTCGACCACCAAAGTTTGAAACATCAAAGTAAACAAGTTCACAAAGTCGAGCGTGGAAGTGACATCCTGCTTATATCTGTGTGAAGGGACCTCGTAATAGCTTCCTCAATCTCGCCGTGAAAGTTCTCATAGGGCGGCTTACATACAGCGTTGAGGATAGTGAGAGTATTTTCGCAGGGTCTTAAAACTTGACAAAACTTGGCTTACTCTCAACCGTGAGTCATAATTCCTAATCAGTATCGGTTCCCCGAAAGAAATGGTCAAATTGTAAGTCACCTTTTTCAAGAGACAGCATAAAATAGTGAAAATATAGGTAATTGTTTTTTCGACGTTTTATTTCTATCGAGTAAAAAATATTAGTTAATAGGTGAAAAAAAAAACAGAAATAAACTTGTTTTTGAAATATATTATCATACAAATGTTATAATGACACAAAAATTCAGAACCCATGGCGGGACTCGAACCCGGATCTTCTCCTCGAGGCGGGAACGTTCCAACTAATTGAGCAACGATGGTCATGGCGCGAATTGCGAATTCTTGTGCCACATTCGATTCAGCTAAGTGAAGTATAATATCTTACTTGCAAACACCTACTACATTCCCATCACCCCGTGAGAATTTACCAGAATCCTCTCTTATTATACCCCTGTTCCATGAAAGGAAGCTACCCTAAACAATCTTGTACACATAATGGATAGGTGCATCTTTTTTTTCCAGGTACCCTGTCAACAGACAAACATAAATAAAGTAGCTTAGACTTATTAGATATTTTCACACACTCTAACTACAAAACCTTGATAAAAACTTTTACACACTCAAATTTTAGGCCCTTGTTCTTTTGTAAATATCTAAGCTACAGACATACAGAACGAGTCATATTCTTGAATAATACAGACTATACTTATTACTTCAGTTTAGAAGGAATGAATTCTGCGTTGAAGGATGTCAAAGGTAAATCCTCAGACTGTTAAGGATTCCGGGTGAAGTGCGCCTCCACCTTCATCCTTACTTTTTACCAGATGAGATTAAGCCAACGCGTTGTCCTGTCGTACAATAAATAAAAAAATATTGCGATGACCAAAATGATGATCCACGCGGTCATCATTTTGGTCATCGCAATATTTTATCTCATTTAATTAGGCCATTTTTATGTTATAATAATAATTGAAATTAGTAGAATTGATTGAGAATATTAATAATTATTATTATGCTCTTGCATAAATCATTATCTTACATAAATCAATGAGAAGATACTTCAAAATAAAATCTGAAAACAGAAAAAAATATTTAGTAATAAATCCGCCAAATCTCTCTGAAAAAAGCCGCTACTTTCGCCTCTACACGAGGCATCCTCAGGAAATATAGTCTTGCTGCTAACTGACTAGCCCTCCGTGGACGTGTTGTCGCTCCGAGCTCTGCGTGCAAGTGAGAACTTGCAGTTCACTTGCAGTAAAAGGAGAAACACGTGTCGATTTGATTTTTTCAGAGAGATTTGGCGGATTTAATACTAAATATTTTTTCTGTTTTCAAATTTTATTTTGAGAGATGGATCTCCGCAAAATAACGCCTGAATCAATTAGCTATCTGAGAAGATACTTATTAAAATGTATATTATAATACAATTTCATTTCATAGGTTTTATTAGATTTAGTTATATTAGAATGGGAATTTAGATTGGATTGTGAGATTGTTTTAAATTATCAAATAATACATCTTGAAGGTAATGCCGGTGTCTGCGACACAAGTTTTTACTTAGTGTAGACATTGCATTTATAAAAAATTAGGCCTTAACATTTGTAATATTAATTAAAAATGTTAGATATTGTTTGATCCCAAATAAATACTAGCTTCTCCCACAAGCTACCCGGAAAAAATAATAGCCTGTATGCTATTCCTCGTCTGGACCAATGTCTAGGGTACATTTATGAAAAATCTGTTTTGTGGTTTTGGCGCGATGGAACAACAAACATACATCCAAGAAAACTATAGCATTTATGTTATAAGTAGTAAATAAGTTAACACAAAATGTAATAGTCAAAACCTTTTTACTTCAAATGTCACCGTAAAGTGGAATATGTGTGTGTGTCTATAATGTCACGTTATAAAGTAGCAGTTAAAATGCTTTTATAAGTACAACCAAATGGCGATTCGCTGTCCATCGTAAAGCAGTTCATAACCCAAGGAGGTTTCATAGCGTGCCTACAATCAGCTGTATCGATTTACCGATAAAATATCCAACAAGAGTGTCGAGTCCACGGCGGTAAACTCCGAAGGAATCTGTGCCTTTCACATCCAATGATAATAAAATGTAAAAAGAGTCGCCATTTTAACGTTCACTTTATGGGTACTTCTCTTCGCATGGCGGTGCGGTATACGGCTGGTATAAACTCTTCGAATCCATTTCACTCTTTCAAATCGCTAGGTGCTTGTGCATGTCGTACGAACTTACATATCAATTTCTTGCGTAAGCGCCTTCTGCGCAAGTCAGAACTGTCATCATCTTGATTCAGAGACAGCCAGCTTATTGTCCCTTCAAAAATAACATTGTTGTCTCTTTTTCCTTGTGCATAGACATTCGCGGATTTTTGCAGCAGGACTTTACTGATACAACTGATAGATCTGCGTAACAGCAGTGTTTGGCGTGTGACTTCGCTAAGTGAATTCTATTCTTTTTTCTATTCCATTTTATGTTGCACCTTGCCAAATGTCACCGTTGACATTCGGCAAGGCCTCGTTGATATGCCTGCACTAGATCTTTAGACCTTCTAGCCAAGGTACTACTTCTACTAATACTACAAGGTCTGATACTACTACTACAAGTTCTGATACTGGAGCGGATACATTATTTTGTTGCACGAATACTTATCCTGTTTCCCAAATGTACGTTTCCACTACGTCATGACACAAGTACCTACTAAGTCATCATTTAATAAAGTCTACTAAAATGTTTATTTTAATTGTTGATTGTAATTTAATGGCGTGTACGTTATAAAGTGAGACTAGAATAAATCCGTTCCCGCTCATTTCTTAATTGGATTCTCAAGTTTATTTTATAGCTGATTTAAATGGACTTGGTTTTATGACACTGGCTCTGATTACGCCTTCACAAATAAAGTCTTTTAAATTCTATATGAGATTCTCAAAACCTTTTATTCTCTAATAACTTTAAATATAATTTATTTATGAACATAAAATTTTAATCAAGTTTCTTTCAGTGTACTTCTACAGCTTATTTATGTCTAATGCTGTAAAGAGCCTCCTTCAAAAACAGAAGGTTTTGCCTCAATCACCTCGCTTGACAGACGGATTGATAATCGCAGTTAAGAAGAACAAGCACAGACGTAATCTGCTGCATTTCTTCTGGTGAGACAATTGTTCAAACGATGTACACACTCGTTATATTAAAATTTCATTTGATGCTAGAAAAACCTCGCTGTGTACTCTAGACGAATAAAAATATGAGGTACTGAAGGTCCCTACAGAAAACATCGCTCATTTTAATTTAATATAGCAAATGCTCTCACTTTAATTTCGAAGTCGAGCATTGCTCCACCTGTGGAGCTTATAAACCTACAATAACTTAGACACCTTCATAACTTAATTTCGTACCAACCTTGAATTCAGAAGCTAGTTACAGTTAGCTTCTGCTCTGTCTGGTGTTACTAGTAGGTGTGTGTATATCTAAGCACCCTTCAACTACTGAGGTACCTCTGGCCATTAAAAATTTACGAGTGAACTGACAAAATTAATGTGAGAGAGACGCCAGAATTATTAAAAATATACAGGACTGAAGGTGGGACGAAATATATACCCGTGATTTAACGAAATACGCTATTCCTTATTATCTGTTACAGACAAGACAATAACTTATTCATTACTTGCAATAAAGCTACCGTACTTACCTTAACCCTTCCAACTCAGCCCATGAATGACGTAAAAGCCGACTAAGGTCTCACCATAAAAAAAGGAGCAGTTTCCTTCCGTGTATTATAAAACCTTTACTGCGATTACCAATCCGTCTGTCAAGCGTGGTGATTATGACAAAACCCTCCAGCTTAAGAGGAGGCTTTATCCAGCAGTGGACACTAATGGGCTGTTGATGATGGTAAGCCTGAAATGTATGCTGTTATATATCATAAATTTAATATTGTGGAATGCAATAATATAATATTTCCAACAATTTGGTATGAAATGTATGTAATAGAAAAGTCTGATATAACTAATATAAAACAAGGTAAGTATTCTCAAATGATTTGTTTCCACGTACTGCATAACAAATATTACTAGGTTTGAAAAGGTATGAACTCTGTCCAAGGTAAACATAATTTTGAAACTTGAATGAATGCTGAATGAATACGGTTATAATCAAATTATTTACCCAAAATAGCCGACCAATATTATGGGTTATTTGAGTTATTAGTACAAAGGTTTGGTAAACATCACCATTCCATTGTATTCAGAGTTTTCAAGCCTCTCTTGGCCTCGATGAAGTATTCGAGGCACGTCGATGTTTCTTTGTTTCTCTCTCCTATAACGAGATATTTTGATTTATAAGATAAAAACGGTGCTTAGAAACGATACTCCAAATTTATAAGGTAAAAGTTGTCACGGCGGTCAAATACAGTGACTTTATTTGATTTTTCGAAACAAAAAGCTAAAATGTTTTTCATCTAATTTGCACGTGCGTGGCGAGTTTAAATTTTTGCTATCCCGTGGGTATTTTATCATTTCCTAACACAAACACAATCTAAAATACAAACTAAGCTACCAGACATAATTCACAATGCGCTACAACTGTTTCCAAACAGACGCTAGTGATCACACTAGCGTCTGTTTGGAAACAGTTGTTTCCAAAAAAACAAAAGATTCTAAAAATCGTACTAAATAAAATATTTTTGATTGCGATTTTGGAATCAGCTACTAGTTTTAGTTATAAGAATAACCTATAACTCTACACAAGATCCACACAATTGTCAATCTCATATTTTCCCAGGTACGTGGTCACACATAAGATACATATGCAAGTAGGACAAAAGTTAAAGCAAAAAATTTCATTTATATGAACACTAGCTCCTTCCCGCGTTTGCTGCGCTGCGGGATGGATGAAGTGGCGACAGGTCTCGGGAACAACATGTGACCCACAAATGCCTCTTTAACTTAAGGGGAAAATTTACAAGACGGTCATCAGACCTGTCGCAATGCATGGATCAGAGGGTTGGGCTATGAAGAAGGCGGATGAGAGGAAAGTGCATGCTACTGAGATGCGAATGTTAAGATGGATGTGTGGGGTGACAAGGATAGATAAGATCAGAAATGAGTTTATAAGGGGAAGTTTGAAAGTGGCACCAGTTGTAGAAAAGTTGAGGAGTGCTAGGTTGGCATGGTATGGGCATGTAATGAGGAGGGATAATAGTCATTTGACCAAAAGGGTTATGAATTTGAGCGTGGATGGACATGTGAGCAAGGGAAGGCCGAAAAAGAGATGGATGGATTGTGTGAAAGAGGACATTGGTATGAAAGGTGTAGATGCAGAGTTGACGGTTGATAGGAGTGAGTGGAAGAAGAGAACATGTTGTGCCGACCCCACCTAGCGTGGGATAAGGGCAGGAGAATGATGATAGCTCCTTCCCGCGTTTGAAAAAAAATGTAGGTATGTAAGAAATATTTAGAACCAAAACTTGGAAGATAGAACCACTATATGTTTAAGAACACGCAACAGATAAAGCGTAATATTCAAACATTTAATATTTGGAGGTAAAAACTTTTAAAAAATAAAAGAGAACCTTCTCCGTTTTAACATGAAAGAGTAACAAGCATACTCGGTATTTTAATCATTTGACAAGATCAGGATCTGGACTCAAGTAGTATGTGCCAATCCAAGATGTTAGCATAGCCGTATAGTAGGTATACGTTTTTTTATTGTACGACGGGTAAGCACTTGGCCTTCATCTCACCTGGTAACAAGTTGAGATAAGGCCGAAGGTGGAGGCGCACTTCACCCGGAATCCTCAACAAACTGAGGAACTAGCTATCTTACCTCTAAATACCGGAACACAACAATTTTGGAATTGTTATTATGGCGACAGAATTAGGTAAGATGGTGGTAGCTAGCCAGGTGGACTTAAACAGTCACCAACAAACCAAGCACAATATATTGTACTCCCCATGGGGATCGAACCTCTGAATCTGAAATCGGTGGGTTGAACCACTAGACAACATAGGCGATTCAAAAATAAACGTGTAAGCATTAGCTGTTTGAGCGTAATTGAGAGAATGGATAACTAAATTATCAAAAATGTTGACCCATTGAACCCGGGATAAAAAGTAATTTATGTTCATCCAGGATTTAGACTATCTTTCTAAAATAAACAACTCAAATCGTTTTGCAGTTTTTGCGTAAAAGCGCAACAAGAACCAATCAGTTTTACAGGGCAATATTTTGACATCTAAATATTATCCCACGGGAACTGATTCATGGGATGAAAGTAGCCTGTGTTTTTACCAACTTAGAACAACAAATGTGCAAAATAAAAATTTAATCCGTTCAGCCGTTTCGGCCTGAAGAAGTGCCAAACATACAAACATGCACGCAGACTTTCGCTTCTATAATATTAGTGTGATAAATGGAGTTGCCTTTCTACATAATGTTTTACCCATGCTTCTATTACGATACCGCAAACACAGATGATGCGAATATCAAACATCGCATTACGAACACGATTTCTCATTATAAGATCGTGTTCACGGAATAATAATGGAATTATTGACTCGTATAGAACACCTTTATACGTTAAGGATACAAGTGTATTGAGAAGTTTTTAGATAAATTAAATAATTAATAACTAACTACGCCCCGAACCAATTTTGACTTCAGATTTTGATTCAACTTTCCAAATGATTTTAACCTACGCTTTAGCCAAATAAATAAATATTATTAGATATTTTAGGCAACGCCATCTAGCCCTAAACAAAGCAAAGCTTTCAATATTTGATCTAATTTGTGTAGAATATGAACACTTATGGACATTTTATCAAATAGGTTACATTTTTACATATGATACAATACTAAACCTACACACAGAACAAGCATCTGTATTCATCACACAAATGTTATTCCTCGGTGGGAATCGAGAACCACCCGTATGAGTATGAGAAGCAACTTTAAACATATGTTTGTTTGAACTGCTTGCTCTTGATTGACAGTCAGCCACCTAAATTGGTATATTTATTTATGTATAATGCTTTACAAACAAATTAGTATGAAACTTTGAACAAAGAGAAAGATTACGGCGTAGGATTATGTAACAGGCGATGTAAAATTAAATTTAAAGCCAGCAGTGCTATGTTATCACGCGATTTAGATTCACCCTTGCTTATCGTTCGTAATTATCGTCGATTAAGTCCTACTCTCAGTGGGATGGTAACGCATTTTCATAATGCTGCTATGTTAATAAAATAATAATCTCATATTATATTTATAGGTACATAGCCTGTGCTCGGGTTTTCGCCCGTGCGGAACACGGATAAAATGTAGCTTATATGACTGTTATTCCAAATGAAAAATAGTAGCTCAATAATCAAGTAGTTTTGGTGCGAAGTAAGAATAAACATCCACCCAAAAATCGAAACATGCAAACAAACTTTTCCAAACTAAACTTTTGTATTAATAATATATTAATAATAATAGTTCGCCCCAAACTGAGATCTTGTGATATCTGATATATAGTATTTAACCACGGAGATTATTAAAAAGTAAGTTACAAACGATTAAAGTGTGCTTTTAGTAGGAACTTACTCAAAGTACACCTTATATCAATATCTCTTTATTCACCTAAGTGATATAGGCTCTCTCTCTTTTTACTAGCGCTCATTCTATTTAGAATGAAAACGAAGCACCAAAGCACTGACCGTTTGCTATAGTAGGTGGGCAGAATACAATAAATGAGTAAGCCACCCCTTTGACGGCAGAATCAGGTAAGATGGTGGCAGCTAGCCAGCTATGCTAGTGGAGATCATGTTTCGAGGAGACGGCGGCGGCTAGCTTGAATTGTGCGACCGCCCGCAACGCCTGTCCCGTAAGGGACTGTGCGGCAACCCTTCATCTGCAGGGGACCTCTCGGATCCTTGGCTATGTACGGATCCCAAGAAGGGCGACGGTACACAGCACAGTGGCATGTACTGTCGCGGACCGCGAGCAGATGGCGTGGCTACTAAACTGCCCCAGGGATGTGCTATGGCAATATGCGGGAAGGTTCTGGAATAAGTTTTAACAAACATCCCAGGGTCTTCCTTCGCATCAGGGCCTGCCACATAGGGGATTTTACTGAGTCGTCAGAGACCTGGCAACCTCACATAACGGCATCGCTTCCTCGAGGGTCGATATGGGTATCTTGTTGAAGATTTCACGATAAAAACAAGATAGGATTGGTAGCAAGTAGGATGGCATAGGCATTGGTAAAAGAGATCAAATCGGGGGCGTCGACCACAGGTGCGTCGACCACTGGGGGCCTAAGCCACGAACCCAATGACCATAAATTACCTACCAGCCAAAACGCGGTAATCTATATTGTAAAAAAAATACTCTTTATTTCTACCATGTGACGCAATCGTTTTTTTTTTTGTTTTTGAGATTGAGATTAAGAAAAATTACATATAATGTCAAACACGCGATAAAGGTTTCTAAATTTAGTGCTTGAAAAACCTTTTGTCGATACGTTCTTACATTTGGTCCTGAACAGAGTATGTCCCTTTCATGACTAAAAACTATTTGCGTTATCTAATACCATTGAAAGTACAGTCACAGAGCACCGGATGGCAGGTCATGGCTGGATGTAAGTATTGCTTATCTGCCACCGCAAAGTGCACCTTAACTGTTTTGCGAACGTTACAACTGCTTAGATAGTTCTAACAGCGTCTACGGTCGGAACAAACTACGATTAAAGCAAACCGAGTGAAACACAAACGTGGGTATATGTTCGGTAATTTCTATGTGGGTTAAAATGGGTACAAAATGAGATGCTTTTCATAGTTGTGTTGCTATTTACAAGAAGCCAAACTACATGCTAGCTCTCCACAAGCATGGATACCTTAGAATACCCAACTGATTTTTAAGGTTTAGTAAGTCTTAAACCCAAAATGATTTCTGCTTTTGAACAAAAACTCACTACATCTCACTCATGTAGGTCACCCAACCCTCAAAATTGAAAGGTGCAATATCCCATGGCACCGCAAACTCAAACATCTAGGTATAATACTAGACAGCAAAGTCAACTGGACTGACAACTCACATAAGCTAAGGCTAAAAGGTATAAAAGCACTTAACGAATTGAGCCCTATCCTTAATAGAAGATCGTGCCTTAGCAGTAAAACGAAACTTAATATATACCGTACCTTAGAACGTCCCTGTATAACATACGCATGCCCTATATGGAGTAGTACATGTGCTTCTAACATTAGCAAGTTACGAGTCGTTCAAAATATAGCTTTAAAATGTGCATTTAACACTCCGCTTAAAACAAACCTGAATAAATTAAATAGCAAAATCAATTCTATCAAACCTATATTTATAAACTATCAAAACAATTTTATTTAAATCATAATAGGTACCGTAACAACAAATACATTAAAACATTTTTATCAGTTTTTAGAAAAGCATATATTTATAAGCTTTGTAAATGTATTATTATTAAGTTAGTTTTAGTTAAGATATCTTGAAGAATAAATTTACACTGAAGATTGTATCACCTTACTTACTACAATTAATAAAGATCTTGAAATAGAATTGACTCATGTAGGTTTTCATATGCATTACATATTGTATAATAAGTTTAGTTTTTCGGAAAGAGTAGGAATATGTTTTGGTTGGAATTGGAACAACTTTTAACAACGATATATTTTTGCTCTAAAGAAGAATCACAGATCAAATTGTATCGATGAAGTTAAAGAACTTTATTTCCTCAACTTAATAGATAAAGTTTATTTTTATATTTGTTCTTGTTAATTGAAAGAAGCAAAAATAATACAAGTATTACATTTGCGTTTTTATATACTAATAGCATTTCCACACTAATTTGAGCAATTACATTCATTTATTGCCAATAACACTATTATTTATTGCTAATAACACATTATTTGGATGAAATGGCTTACAAATATGTAAGAGCCACCATCAAGCTTCGTGAGTTGAAGAACTGCCAAAAATCATTATTAAATTTATTTGACATTTAAACTACGTTTTATGTATGACCACATCAAGAGTCCTCGCCGGTTTCGCGCAACAATTTTATTATACCGTATCTTACTACTACGTGACACTAGTACTTCAGAACTTTAGAACCGGTATTGCGAAACTTTCTATCACCGGAGATACCTGAAACCGAAACAAACAGGAAACAGGTAGTGAGCCAACAGATCGCGGAAGTGAGCCTTAGCTGATTTACTACAGCGTTCAGTTGTTGATGCCATCAATGATCACACATTACTTTCATCGGTCCAGTTTCTTGAAGTGCTCTATCAAAATCTGTCTCATCTGATATCCTCCAACTGACGCCACACATATAAGCCTAAGCCTCATAGCTCAGTTGGTAGTAACTCTGCCTTCTGCGCTGTAGGCTTTGGGTTCGATTCCCGCCCAGGGCAAACATTTCTGTGATGAATATAGATGTTTGTTCTGTGTTTGGGTATTGTATCATATAGTACGTATGTATTTACACAAAGTATTCTTACCGTAATCTAGTTCCCATATTACAAGCTATGCTTAGTTTGGGGCTAGATGGCGCTGTGTAAAATTTATGTCCTGTAATATTCATTTAAGCCGTCGCCGTCGATGTCTCTAGTTCATCGAGTGGCGGGTTTACTTACTTTAAAAACTGTCTGTTGCACAAAAATAGATTAAAACAATACCTAAGTAAAAATCAACACATCTCTGGGCATGCAAATGGAAGTTTTTAAATGACTTTTTGAAATTATTGATGCGCTGTAACTGTTATTCTGTGCCGTCTCGTCTATACATAATACATAATAAATTATTCGAATTAAAAACCTGTGGTGTATTCAGTGGGTTCATTGAATAGTTGATCGACGCATGCCTCGCTGTTCGCTCTTCCCTATCAGCCGGCTTTGTTTATGGGAAGTGGGCTGTGCTCGCTGTTCGCAACTCAATTTAAAATGTGAATAAAACGAAAAAGGTTTCCTTGAGTAGTGAACAGAACATGAAGCCGTTAAAAAAAACAAAAATGGTTTTCTTGAGTAGTGAACAGAACATGAAGCCGTAAAAAATCAACGTTCGAATAATTTACAGACATGAATCATTGTATTCATGAATATCCACAAATTATTTTAACCGCCTCTGTGGTCTAGTGGTTCAACCTACCGATTTTAGATTTAGATAGGTCCCGGGTTCGATCCCCAGGTGTTCGAAATATTGTGCTTGGTTTGGTTGGTGGTAGGACTTTGTTTAAGTCCGCCTGGCTAGCTACTATCCTCTTACCTAATTCTGTCACCATAATAACAATTATAAAATGGTTGTATTCCAGCAGTAAGGCAAGGAAAGCTGTTATAGGCAAGATATACACTTAAAATCAGGTGAGCTACCTGCTTGTTACGGCTCCTAGTTGTATAAAAAAAAAAGGTGACATCGCACACATGGGTGGTGAATGTGTTAGCACAATATAGTTTCGGGTTATAGTATAAAGGGTGTCAAAACATCGCCGCTCAAAAGGTTCTCAGCCTCATAAGTGTCCATTAGACTCGACTGATACTGTAACCCTATATGTTTGCCTTTAGGTCGGAGAAAATGGAGCGTTTGATTTTCGAGATTTTTATGAACGTGTCACGCGATATTCGTTCTAGTTGCTTCTTATGTAAACATGTTTATTATATTACTTTTAGATAAACTCAAACCCAAACTCAAACTCGTTTATTTATAATGTCAATTACAGGTCAAACAAAAGAGAACATTTTTTACAATTAGATACATAACAATGTAACGTTACAGTACATCAATAGATTAGGGGATATTCCACTTGTAGGTTATTGTTATTAAGGTTAAAGATATATAGATGAACTGTATTTTTTTTTATAAAAGTTACTTACGATAGTTTTAATTAACATATTATATATTATTGCACGACGGGGAAACGCTTGGCTTTCATCTCACCAAAGTTAATAAGGCCGAAGGTGGAGTCGCTCTTCACCCGGAAACCTCAGTTTGTTGAGGAAACTGAGGAACTGGCTATCTTACCTCTAAAAACCGGAACACAACAATTCAGAATTGTTGTTATAGCGACCGACTTTATTTTTTTTGGTGGTTGTCAACAAAGTTATAATGTTGAAGTCTGCCTGCTGAAGTTAGCTACCACCAAAATAAAAAGTACTTATAAGTTAAGTACTTTTATAATTGCATATGAATACGCGCCTAATCAATTATTTTGGAATATCGACCAGATGTAGATTAGGTGTGTACCCTAGTGTGGGAATCGAACTAACAAATCACGGTGCAGAAGGCATCTATAAAAGAAATTTCGTATCCGTTCGGTGGCGAGTCAACAGAAAACCACAAATAACGAACACTGCCTCTGTATCCAATTATGTGAAGGAGCGTCTAAAATACAGTCAAGAGAATTGAGGCTCACAAATAGAGCTATGGCAAAAAAATGCAACAGGATCATTTCCGTCAATCCGTGTTTCGCACCATGTCCCGACATGTAACGATATGTTACATGTTATTAGTTTACATACAAAATGGCGCAGCTCAGAAATAACAGCCTGCATAAATTGATGTTAGACTTTTTCTGTTTATATACTAATTAAAAGTATTTTTTTTACTGTCTGTGAAAAGTGACGTCAAACAGGAAGACAGTACGTGCCACGATCGCGGAATCCAGGAATCACTCTCATTTTGATGATGGTTTCCCGGAAGAACCGAAACAAAGTTGGTGCTACATGACATGTTTTTAATAACAATAGTATTAGAGGTATCTATGCATTAAATAAGAATTTTAATTAAAATATTTTCAATATCGGTTCGATATCTCAGCAAACTTTGCTCGTAATTTAGCCAGCGAACCAATATGGCAAACAACATTTCTGAAATTCATTCAGAAATGTTGTTTGTAACATGTAGCTTGTATATAGCGGTAAATTTCATGTTTTTAATCCAAGATGTGGATCTACAATTTATCAAAAACCATCTCATGCGTACTTGAGACTATTTTTCCTCAGGTTTCACCTTGTCTAAGTTGGTAACTGTAAGCCATATTCACTGTTTAACACTCGACTTCTCCAATGATCGAGAGGAAGCGTCTTACGCCTTCATCTCACGTATGAGAAGAGAAGTTGAAGTTTTTTTTATATTGTACGACGGGGAAGTGCTTGGCCTTCATCTCACCTGGTTACAAGTTGAGATAAGGCGCACTTCACCCGGAATCCTCAACAAACTGAGGAACTGGCTATCTTACCTCTAAATGCCGGAACACAACAATTTTGGGATTGTTGTTATGGCGACAGAATTAGGTAAGATGGTGGTATCTATTTATAGATTGAGGCCAGGCCATCATTATGTTCTTGTTGGACTTCTAAGAATTCATAAAATATGAATTCCCTTTATGCGTAGGCCTAAACCCACTCGGCAACCAATAATTTATTCAGGTTTTTATAAGCACAAGGGCTAACAGAATAAGCTAACGTTTCTCTTTCCGCTGTACCAGCATTTGCATACAAATGGGCGTCGTTTTACATAATCCGTAGTGCACAACGGCGGTAATTTGTAGCAAGCGTGTGGATAAGCGAATTGATCACAGCCTTCATATCGCAACCCGATAGCCTTTCGATTCAAACAAGGGTGTTCCAGCGCAACTATAATTTATTTCTGGAATACGATATTTTTCGCGTAATACTTATTTTTATGTTCGTAAGAAAATCTGTGTTATTGAAACATAGGTACGTGTTTTGAACACATTATCATAGATAATCAATCTGCCCGCGACTACCGCTGGTGGCACCCCACCGAATCAACCATCGTGATAAATTAAAGGTACGCGATGATTATCCAATTTTTAGATTTTAGGGTTCATACCCAAAGAATGCCAACGGGATCCTATTTTCTAAGCGGGCTCTCGGGTCTCGTGAACCGTAATTACACAGTTGAAATGTTCACAGAGTGTGTATTTCTATTGCCGCTATTTCAATATAATAAAAGGCCTCAAACACATAAACGAGATTTTTTGTTTTGAAATGTGGGTCGGAACCCTCTGTGTGCGTGACCGCACTTGGCGGCTTTACATTAGACAATCGTTAGACCACAATGTCATACACGTTAAATGAGGATGCGGATGATGACGAAGTATGACGAATGCCTCGTTAATACATTGTTTTTTCGTATCGACATTGTGTGGTTGCCGAGCTAGGTAGCACAGCCGTGGTATTCGTTAACGTTAGTTTCGTATTGTGTGCATTCCAAACCTGGTTTTTGGAAGGATTGCTGATGACATATCACATGCACGAAGTTTTTATTTTCTATTTTGGAATTGGGTTTTTAGCTATTTTTGTCAGCAACACAATGGCGGATAGAAACGAAACAAATTGAAAATTTTGCAGAAAAACCTTTTTGTATATTTTATTTTGAGTTTTTTATTAAAAATGTTTTTTAATGACGTCCGATAGATGAGAGTGGAGGAAGAAGACATGTTGTGCTTAACCCAGTTTTAGTAGTTTGTTTGTGAAGATGTACTAATTGGACGTCACGATAAGCGAGGAAGCACCCAGAATAATATTATGTTACATTTTATTCGGGTACCACGCAGGTAACTCGACAGCAGGAAACTTGGCGCTTGAAGCTGCGAACAGAAACCAATTCATTCGAAGGTTAAGCATCATGATCAAGACAATTTGTAGGCTTATGAAGCTCATGCCCATTCTAACCCTTTATCCACAATATGCAAAATGCTTTACGGGTTGCAACAACACACTAATCCATCGAACTATTTATTTTAATTTTGATGTTAGCATGCCAATGAAGTTTAACAAATTGTAACTTATATATTTATATATATTACAGGACATATATTACAGGACACTAATTTCACACAGCGCCATCTAGTCCCAAACTAAGCATAACTTGTAATATGGGAACTAGATTACGGATATAATACATAAATACTTTTTTTTTTTTTGTAAATACATACTTATCATACAATACAACACCCAAACACAGAACAAACATCTATATTCATCACATAAATGTTTGTCCTGGGTGGGAATCGAACCCACAACCTACAGCGCAGAAGGCAGAGCTACTACCAACTGAGCTGTGAGGCTTGTTGCCTCACAAATTTATCAAAAAAAAATGCAATGATCTACTCTGTTGATTCTGTTTATTCTTAACACAAGTAAACTTATGTGTTCTTTAGCTAATAATTATTGATATCGAATTTGGTGAGCTCATAGATTACCTACCTATGTAATAAACCTTATTCAAGTTGTTTTTTTCCATGGAAAAATACAATATATGGCTGTGCAAATTTATTTTTTTCATTTTATCTAAATAAGTATGATGTCCTTTTATCTTAGTTGAAGACAACTTGTTCTATTTCATAAAAAAATAATCACTAAATCGCCTGGGTATATTCATGAAACTACACAAAATGTTGAGCAAAAATGTGTCCAGTCGATTAATATGTATTAATAAAAATGTTGATTGTTATATAAAATCGAATCGGTAACGTACTTAAACATCACTAATTGGTAAGTACTCAAGCTGTCAAAAGTTAAATAAATGGGTGGAATGACTTGAACATTTCGAGTTCAATCATTTGAACCCATTCTAAATAAAGGACGTAGTTTTGTCGTGAAGGAAAATGAATCATCCAAACGTCGCATGTACAATATTATTGGGATGCACGAATTATACATATAGCTGACTGGATTATATTGCAATTGATAACAAATGATAACAATACTAATCTGTAGTGCGTCGGGTAAGATTACTGAATACCACATCCTTTGATACCATCTGGCACAAAAAGTTAACTTTCCTTCTGAGAAAAACACGCTACAGCAGCCACAGCACTGTAAATACCTTGCCAACCGATACGGTTGTTCTTAGGTGCACTGAGATACAGAGGACCAGTTCACCTGGTGTCAAGTTATGATAAAGCTGAAGTTGGAAGTGCACTTGATCTGGAATCATTACCAGACTGAAGAATATCTCTCTCATGGCTATCTCACCCGCCGGATTATAACAATTTAGAATAGTGGTTATGGCAACAATCTTACGTAAGATGGTGTTAGCTAGCCAGGCAGATTAAAACAGTCTTACCACCAACCAATCCAAGCGTAAATAAATGTTCTGGGGATCAAACCCGATACCTTTGGACCTGAGGACCTTAATACTCTCATGTCAATGTTCGATGATGTGCTTTTCATCGAAATTGAAGGTGTTTATTGAGTTGGATCGAGTTTCCTTTCTACACTAGACGCAAGATCTCTGAATTGTGAATACTGTAGGCAGGGCAAGCGGCTAACGAATGCCAGGACAACCCGTACGAGTTGTCTGTGAGGACTGCGAGCTACGAACAATGAGTCTCGGCTCGGTATAACGCAAAAAAAAACGATCATAAGGGTGGCATTAAGCTTGGCATTATGCTCACCATTTGTGCAGTATTTTTATATCTGCTCAATAAAGCGTTAAATAAATAAATAAAATAAATAAGGGTATCTGATCTATATTGTGAGGTGGTTTTGGTTTTAGCGAAACCTTCAAAATCAGCCCGCAATTGTTTTTGAAACGGATCCTAAACAGGGGATTTAAGGATGGGTTCCAGGCTTGTAAACAAGGTGGAGTAGTTCTAGGAGTAGCAGGTGCCCAACAGTGATTGATGTTAATAATGTAAATCAATTAGTCTGTGTGTAAAATTATACATGCAACTTGTCCATTTTTTCAAGTTGTACCATAGCTTTCAACATGATTTAAGTATAACCACACCATCAGCGCACTGGTATGCAAAGAAATGTATATACCAACTCGTAGCAATCGTAGCCTTCTTGTAGTACCCTCGTAGACCTTCCCGTAGCACCCGCCGTAGCTTCGTAGCTCGTAGCGAGAGTTCGCGACCTTAAGCTGCAATATTTTTGCAGCCAGACTCTCAATGTAAACTTTTCTGATGCCAGTCCAAATACTTAAAGTTTACAAAATTGGATAGTATAAAGTAAGCTTATTATGTAAATGTTTTATTTGATACAATAAAGTTTTGCAATAATAAGCCTCCATCACTATAGCGTATTAGTTCGTTTGTATTTTGATCTGAAGGTTCTGGGTTCGATTCTCGGCACTGTCAGGTAATTAAGGTAGGTAGTAGTTGTCACACGAGTCATATTAGCTGCACGAGACTGTCTAACACCAAGGCAATTCAAAACGAAAGAATAAGATTGAGATATACGTATATGTTTTGCCGTAAAAGCCGTAATTTGTCGTAAAAGCCGAATAAGGGATATCACCAAAAGAAGGGCAGCAGTTACCTTCAGTGTATTATGTTCACCTTTACTGCGATCACCAATCCGTCTGCCAAGCGTGATGATTATGGAAAAACCCTCCAGCTTTGTAGGAGTTCTGTCCACTTGTGGACACTAATGGGCTGTTAAGTTTAATATAATGTTACATCCGCCAAAGTTGACCGAGTGAAACCTCAGATATATGAGAATCTGTCTTGAAATCTAACTCAAGTTTGTATTGTTTTTAGAGTCATATTTCACGAAAATAGGCTTGAACCGTTCGTATTAAAAGCACTTGTTTTTGATGAACTGGGCATCAAACGCCGGCGTCGTGTCGGTATCTATCGATTTTCGACGCCAGCTCCCAGGTATTATCAGCAGGCCGGTTCACGCGCGGCTGGCTCCGATCCTGCGCGTCACTATTTTACATATAAATGGTCGTCTCTCCATAATCCCTACAACAATAGCTTTAATTTGTTCCGTGTGTGCGTCGCATCTACAGACATTCTCTGGGTTTACCGCTAATGCACGCTTGGTATTTGAATTTTAATCAAAGTTAAGATTATTTAATTTAGAAAGAATACAGATATAAAAAGTTAAGCATACGCTTATGTTGTGACCTAATGAACTGAAACTTTATTGTTGAATAAAAATGTGAGTATTATATCCGTAATCTAGATCCCATAATTACAAGCTTTGCTTAGTTTGGGGCTAGATAGTGCTGTGTGAAATTAATGTCCTGTAATATTTACGTATTTATTTATTTATAGAGCGAGCTTTATATTTTTTGAAATGAGTTTTTAAAAAAAATATGTCTAAAGTTTTAACATACAAATTTGGAAAACATACCTATGATAGAGATATGGTAGATAGTGAGACGTCGTAAAAGAGACTATTTTTATTAAAAAAAAATTGTTCCACTTTTGTAACAAGTTGAGATAAGGCCGAAGGTGGAGGCGCACTTCACCCGGAATGCTCAACAAACTGAGGAACTGGCTATCTTACATCTTAATGCCGAAACACAACATATTTTTTAGAATTGTTATTATGGCGCCAGAATTAGGCAAGATGATGGCAGCTAGCCAGGCGGACTTAAACAAAATCCTAGCAACAACCAAACCAAGCACAATATTGCTCCCCTGGGGATCGAACCCGGGACCTCTGGATCTGAAATCTTTAAATTAGTTAGTATAAGAATAAAACAGTATCACATGTTGAAGTAACTAAATAATTATTAGTTAATGTTCCAACTGCCTGAAATGTCTTCTAAAATGTAATATCTAATAAATATTATTTATTAAAAGGGACCTATAGGATAGTCTCGCTCCATCCTAGACTTTAATCCCGCCTAAGGTTCCAGGTCAAGAGCAGTTGACCCATTTCAAATAATTAAGCTTAATGTTTTCAGGTTAACGGAAACGGAAATGGTTTTTAGGGTTCCGTACCTCAAAAGGAACAGACGTAACTCTTATAGGATCACTTTGTTGTCCATCTGTCTGTTAAGACCCTTTAGTCAGGAACGCGTGGAGGTATCAAGCTGAAATTGATATCAAATACTTAAGTCTATAATACCTTTACGCTGAAACAAAATCAAACTTCTATGTCAACGCAATCAAAAGAAACAGCAATTTAGGCCGCATATTTTGAAACTCACAACTATTCGCAAGGGAATCAAAACCTAAAGGATACTTCCAGTCGAACTAGAATCTTGAAATTTTTCATGAAGCAACGTGTTGTAGAACACTTAAAGGAAAAATTCCGAAAACCTTACATTTTTAGTGACATCATATTTTTTGTTTTTGTAATCATAAACGATAAAGAGACCTTTGTCTTAAATTTATGCTCTTCCACATTGTCATTTTATGCTAAGAATGTAAGAATGCTAAAACGTAAGAATGTTCATTTTGTCTGTTGAAATCTACGTTGAAATATAAAAAAAACTCGCTATCATCTCGCAACCCGGCCTTGATACCTTCTCAAATATTCCGTAGCTACTAGTAGATGATTCGACTCGAAACCATCTGTAGAAAGTAACTAAGTACAAAATGATCATGTTTTATCTTAAACAAGAAACCATTTACATCGAGTGGCGGTGAAATTCAAATGAACACGTTAAATGAGACCACTTTCAGAACGGAAGCTGCTCGCATTCTGCAGTTTATTTGACTTAGCTACGGAGAAGTTGAATTAGTGCTAGTTTTCCTGCAAATCCCGCTCAGGTAAGAGGGCGCCACCTGCGCTGACAGTCCTGTACTAATGGTCGGGAACCGAATTAATTTGCAAACTGACCCGGAACAAGTTATATTATAATTTGTTGTTTGTAGTTTCTTCGGTGAGCAGAATAATTGACCCGGCATATTATTATGTGGCCAAGTGTTAGACTAGGCCACAGCATTTATTTACATCTTTTAGAAATAATTAGTATACTAAGTACCTACTTCCTCTCACTCTCTTCCCTTTTCTAGGGTACCAGAAGGAAAGACAGTGAGAGGAAGACTATTCCGAAGATGGGAAGATAATTTAAAGATACAGCAGGCGATTCAGTAGGAGTTTCTTGCCAATCTCCTTGCGTGCTGGTAGCGATTCCGAACAGGCGGTAGATTTGACGTTTCAAAATGATCCTTAAATATTTTAATGAATTAGTTTTGACTTTGACTTATGTGCATTGTGGAGCAAGAAAGTTTGGGACCGCGAGCTTTGGAAGAGTCTGGGGAGGCATAGGCCTCCCCCAGCTTCCCCAGCCCAGGCTACGCTGGGAAGCAAAACAAGCTAACAATACCGATGTCTCATTTTATTTGTATTAAGTAATTTTTTTTTAATAATGGGGAAGCGCTTGGCTTCCTTCTCACCTGTTTCAGATGATAAGGCCGAAGGTGGAAGCGCACTTCACCCAGAATCTAAATATATTATTACCACCAAGCAATTATATGTATATACTACCTTTTACTCGCGACTTCGTCCGCGTATTGGTTTTTTGATATAGGTGCAAGTATTATATTATAAACATATACTTTTGTTGGATATCTGGGTAAATTTTACCGATTAGTTCCTACATGGTGTGCAGACGCACACCGACGGTTCTGACCCACATTCCCAGACAAAAAATTCAGGCTTTTTGAAGACTCAGTGCCGGTTCGAGTTTGTCTAGATTTTATTACTCATTTATTTATTTACCACAACATTATTTACGCAACAAACTTTGTTATTACACAGGTAGAAAATAACAATTTATAAAAACGTTTCATGTATGTGAACCCCCTATTTTTTGTTGTTTATTAGTCAGGTCTGAATATTGGACATCCCACCATATTTATGAAAAATATTAAAAACCGAAAAAATGCCATAACTTATTCCTTATGGGCAGTCAACATACTAATTTTCAAGTGCCTATCATTTGTGGTTTCAGGGATATGCAACATGTTACTCCAAACTTTGAACCCCATTTTGAGCCCTAAGGGTGCGAATTTTCAAAATTTCTCTTCTTTTCTTAGCAGGCGTTTACACACCAAGACAAACATGCACTTGAAAATTCAAGTATGTACGCCTAACGGCTTAGGCTGTGCGTTGTTCTTTTATGCGTTAGAAGATTACTGTGTATCAAGTAGTCAAGTTACATTAGTCAAGGGTCGTAAATCAATTACATTCACGTCAACAGCCCATTTATGTTTGTGGTTGATTAGATATTGGACAGAGACTCCTCCAAAAATGGTGTGAAGGGTGATGTACATACAGATGAACATACAGCAGGAAGCTGCTGCTTCCACTGGTAAGATCCCTTAAATCGGCTTTTACGACATCCACGGGCTGAGTTGGAGGGGGACGATTCTTAAGCCGCGAATAATAGAAAAAAAAAATTGTTGTTAAATGCCTCGTTATACCGATTTCAAAAAGTATGAACAGAACTATTATACCATGCATTATACAGGAGTTCCACTGGCATCATCGTATGACCCTGGTTAACATGGTTCGTAGAAGAGTATCATACATACAATCATTTCAAATAACATGTTTTTTTTTTCTAATAAAAGGACCCCCTGCCCTTCAATTATTAAAAAAACAAAAAACAATGAATCGCGTTCTTATCTATTTTACATGAGAAATCTATAATGATAATTTTGACCTTTTATCATGCACGGTTTCAGAGTAAGGGCATACTTTTAATAAAAACTTTCAACCCCTTTTTGAACCCTCTAGAGTACGAATTATCAAAATCCCCTTCTAAGCACTCATTTTCGCATCAAGAGAAATATACCCTCCAAATTTCATGTCTCTACGATAAGCCGTTTAGGCTGTGCGTTGTTTTCAGTGAGTCAGTAAGCATTTTATATTAGTACTAGCTTTTGCCCGCGGCTTCGCTCGCGTTAAGAAGTATCATTATTAATTAGGTATAGTTTTTGCGGCTTTACATTTGTTTAGCGTGTGTAAAAAATTAAGGCCTACAAAACTTAAAAACGACCGTACATTCTTCAACTTCTCCATTAACGTTCAGATTTTCTTTAGCCATTTAAAAAAGTATAACCGACAAAACCTATACTTAAACCAAACGAAAACAAAACAAATGCCAAATACAAAGCAGAGTCTACGAGTATAACCAAAACTACTAAACCGAAACAAAACAAATGCAAAATCTCAAAATCCTTTCTTAGGGGATGCCTACGTCATAGTTGCTTTATGCATGCAAAGTCTCAGCCCGATCGGTTTTAAATTGACAAAGTTTCATACAAACTTTCATCCCCTATTTTATCCCATTGGGGGTAGAATTAATCAAAATTCTTTCTTAGCAGATGCCTACGTCATAACATCTACCTGCATGCCAAATTTCAGCCCGATCCGTCCGGTGGTTTGGGCTGTGCGTTGATAGATCACTATGTCAGTCAGTCAGTCACCTTTGAGTTATACTCGTATATTTAGATTAGATAAGATTAGCAATTAACCACCAAGTAGTAATACGTGCCCGGCAAGCATCAAATCACGAACCCCAAATGTCTCATGTCTGAAATCACCATTCATAAGTATCCAATAAAAGAAAAAACGAAACATGCAATCGGTCTTCAACTTGCGGAGTGAGATATTTGTGATTTGCTGTTGTCCGTTAAGGCGTTTTTGGTCTCGAGACCGCAAATCTTGATCAAATGTTTACCACATTAAAATTCAACCAGTTTATGTTTGACAGTGGTCCTGAATATCTCCGCCAGTTGAAGACTCAGAAAATAACAACGCAAACCAGCAAACTGGTAAAGTAACTGGTTGACATGCATAGAAAAACTTTATTAAAAAATACGAACCGAATCAAATTGTATTGATCACTTCCTATGCTTATTGTTTTTGCAATGGATTAATCTTCTGTCTTCTGTCATACCTAGTAGTAGTAGTAGTAGTAGTAGTAGTAGGTGAGTATTCACGAAATATTATATTATCATCATAGGCTAGTGTGGTATGGGCATATCAAGTAGTGGGAAGACAATCACGTTACCATTTTACGAAAAATAATAGGTATAATGGGGATGGACATTATATACAGGAATGAAATTTAACGCCACCTGAAGGGAAAAAGTACTTTAAAAACTGGAGATAGACAATTTTACTCAAAGGAAAAATTCAATCATTTTTATTTTAATAAAAAGATATAAAACTACATTCAAAGATTTTATAAATTTCGCTTGCCACACCTAGAATCAAATCGACTAGCATGTTAATTAACAAATGAAGAAGCACCGAACAAAAAAAAAAGTGAATTGCTAGCAATTTATTAATTATTCGTTTAATTTATTAAATTTATTTAAATATATATAACATATATTTATGTATATATTATATTATATATTAATAAGGAAATATGCGGGTTTGAGTCCCATCGCGGGTTGTGAATTTGTAAATGTTAATATGCATGTTCTCATTTGTACTTTTCACATGGAATATGAAATAGGGCAGATGATGATTGTCATAAGATTATCATAAGTGCATGGTTAGTTTGAACCTATCTCAGTGAAATCTGAATCCAATTTACCTCCCATCATATCAGGATTCTCATTGTAACTCGCTCAGCATCTGTATTCAATCCTTAGTTTACTTATTATTATAAAAAGTTTCAAAGGTCAATTGTTATTAGCTTTGCCTGCCTGTCTCGCTTGGGTCTTAAAACAGCTGCCAACACGTTATATTACAACCATCACTCTAACCTTTGTGTATGTGTTTTGAGAGTAACTGTTGTTGACAGTCTAATGTGCTCCAAAATGCAACAACCCGCCGCGTCGTCCCCTAACGAACGAGACAATATATTTTTGAATGATCAAATATCAATTCGATAGCTTGTGTTAATCTACGAGTATTTTTTTCTCATCTTTATTATAAAAACTGTCTTTTTAAGATAAACTTGAACAGTATCGTTTGTAAGTGATACGAGTACCTACACAAAGTGGTTTCGGTAATTTGTGGTTATAATGAAGTTTTTCTTTTCTATTCTCACTTAGTAGTAGTAGCTTTCACTCGCGACTTCGTGCGCGTATTGGTTTCTTGAAATAAGTGCAAGTATTATATTATAAATATATATTTATATACCGCGACTGCTACGGCTGGGTAAATTAAAAAAAAACATTCGCCTCGTTATACCGATTTCAAAAAGTATAAGCACGACTATTATACCATGCATTATTCAAGAGTTATACTGGCATCATCGTAAGACCCTGGTTTACATGGTTCGTAGAAGAGTATCACACATACAATAATTTAAAATGCGCATCGCTCTTAATATGTATTACTGTTATTTAGTGAAAAAACCCGTTTAAATTGACTCCACTCTATCATCAGACCTTGGTAGTTTTGACATTCATCCATTGCATAAAGAGCACTCAAATACACCAGTTTATTATAGAAACCACGTGTACATCGCGTTTTTTTCTTTTAAATAACAATGTTAAATCAATTAATTATTATAAAAACAAAAAAACATGAATATTTTTCTTATCTATTTCATATGAGTAATCTATAATGATAATTTTGACCTTTTATCATGCGGTTTCAGAGTTAGGGCATACTTTTAATGAAAACTTTTTGAACCCCATAGGGTACGAACTCAAAAATCCCCTTCTTAGCACTCATTTTCATCAAGACAAATATCCTCCAAATTTCATGTCTCTACGATTAGCCATTTAAGCTGTGCGTTGTTATCAGTGAGTAAGTTAGCATTTTATATTAGTATATAAGATATGATAACATTTGTAAATTGTTCTTTAATATTTGTACGTCAGACACTTATCAAAATAATTATAAGATTTTTACTCAGGGTATTGCTTGTCGTCAGCCATATTCCCGCTGTACCTACCGGCGCAGGTTAATGGGATGAACATCACGTTAACCGTTCCGTTCCTTTCTCGAACAACTTTGAAACCGGCCCGACGAGCAGATGGAGATGACATCTCTTTGAAGATAAAGGCGGCAGATAATTTTGCAATTTTCGTTCTCAAGAGTTTAGCAATATGTAGAGCAGCCGTGTTCTCAGGCGTGTTCTTAGAATTGACTTTTAATAGCGTGGCAACTTTACGAGACAGATTTGATCCCAATTACTAATTTCAAACTTTGAGCGACGTTAGATTCGAACGTATTTTGATTTCTGATAAAGTTCTGATTTGGTTATGGTAATTTTGTATAAAATATTTTTACCAATTTGGAATGAAATCTTTTACATAATTTTTTTTTTTTCGTTTCTTATTCATTGAATACAAGAACCGCGCCGCCGCAGTGGCTGTCGCGGCTTGTGAATTGATCCTTTCAACCCAGCCCGTGGATATCTTAAAAAGTATTAAAGGAGATGCTCTTACCAGTAAAAAAGCATCAGCTAACTCCTGTGTATTATGTAAAAACATAACTGCGGTTACCAACTTGCATTCCAACATCTGTTCAACAATAGTTATAAGTATACCGTTGAAGAGAGACGAAGATTCTACAATTAGGATTCTTGGGGCAAGCCCCATACAATGAAACATCCGTTGCACTCATTCTTTGTCATTGTAAATCTGGTGAAATTTAACAATTTGGCATCAGAAACTATTTACGACCAACATGTTGATTGGTTTTTTTTTCTTGTTGACAATAAAATAACAAGGGAGTAATTCCAAAGAACGAGAGTCTTCCACTTCGAACAGCTGTTTTAATCTCTTCATCATAAACAACGCCCATCACATCCATTATGCTTAGCTCAAGTACGAAAATGAACATGTCAAAAGTGACAGTCCTAGCATACATTTGTCACCACGATTATGTCAAACACAGAAATAATCCCGTCATCTTTCTAGCGTGTGCCGTGCCACCCTTTGCAAATAGGGCGACCTGTGCGCTTTCATCAAAAGAATGGGGCTTTTACACCATGCGTTTTATCTCGTAGAGCAGGGTCTCTTGCTACCTATTTTATTTAAATGTACAACGAAGAAGCATGTTTGATAAGGTGGAAGCACACTTCACCCAAATAGGTGAATGCCAAAACACAACAATTTTTAATTGTTGTTATGGCGGCTGACTTAGTTAAGATGGTGACCTGGCGGACTTAAACAAAGTCCTACCTCCAACAAACAAACTTAGCACAATATTGTACTCCCTTGGGGATCGAACCCAGGTCCTCTGGATCTGACACCGATGGAAGAGATAAATAGACCACAGAGGCGGTTCATTTAGCATTGTTTACCCAACAAGATTTATAAACATGCTGTCGTTTTTTGCAAGTTTTGTTGAACGAACTTTGTTGTCTTCTCAAACCAAAAGAGGAAATTGCCCATTTTTTTTTTATGGGACTGGCTTGCGTTTGTCAACTATTTCGCCTGATGTTAAGCGTGATGCAGCCTACGATGGAGCATAGGTGGAACCTATTAATTCTTGACTTGAAGACTCTCATGTTGTAGATGTTCGGGAAACACAGACTCAGGTAAAGCGTTCCATTCCTTGGCTGTGCATAAACATGTTGTGACAACCTTGCTTTCGTGTTTCAGGCAGGAGACTCGGCTTTAAAGATAAATTGCCTAGATGAGTAACCTAAACGCAACATTCATTATCATCCACACTTCACTGTCGCACAATAAAATGACTGTTTTAGAAGCAACAATGGCACACCGCTTCAATGTTAATAATTTTACAACGCGTGTCAGTCATATTCTTGTTTGATATCAACTACATTCACGTATCGAAAATTACAAGGTGCTCTAGGGTGATGAGAAAATGACGCGACGTCAGAAAAGTCAGAGGGAGGGAGCGTTGCTATGGTTATAAATACCTTCAACCATTTGTAGGTTGCGAAAGTTGTTTTTTACAAACCTGTTGTATAGATTATGTTAAAGAAAAATAAGCATTATTTTGTCCCTTTGCTTAGTATTCGAATACTAAGTAATAACTAATACTGGTAAACTACATTTTTTAAGGACTATTATTAGAACGGTACATAATGAAATACGGTCGGCTCCACAAGCAAGGTGTTTCTAGGTACGAAAATAATCATTGCAAGTGACTGACGTACTCCACAATAAGAAAGATATAATGCAGCCAAAATAACTTTAAAGGTAATATTTATTGCTGACATACAGTCATATTCATATTCAATGTATACCATTTAATTACTTGCCTTTTTTAAGTCGTTGCTTAAGCAACAGGTCTATTATTAGGTTTATTAGGTTTATTAGGTTATATTGTTATTTCTGCATTTTCTCTTCAATTTTCTGGTTCTGAAGAAGTCAGGAAATACTTATCTTGAAACGAACCTCTTATGACGTCAATTGATTTTAATATTTGCTTCTATTGACTTGCGTGCAACGACTTTTGAAATACGTTGTGATTCCTCTCCAGAACGTCTTTACGTTCACTCGTACGCCATCTAATTCCATTAAACTGTCAGGTATTACATAATGAGACTATCAAAGTTACTAAATGTATGTACTTTTATGGCGGTCGCCATATTGCATAATAACATATTGTGGCGGGAATGTGATGTTTTTTTTTATGGAATCCCTGGAAAAAAGGCTATCTGACAGTAAATTAATTACTGTTATCATTTACCTTAGATATAAAAAGATACCACATATTGTTAGGGTTTATTTTTCAGTTCAGTAGGAAAAAAAACTGTAAACAGTATAAAAAACTGTTTTTTTCTATCTTTGTTTAATTTACAAATAAAATACACATGTGTTTACTAAATACCTAACTAACTTGTTTTTTTTTTAACAAGCTTGAGAAAATTCAAATCGGTTTCTTATTTGGCAATAACCGCAAAATTTTGATACCAGATTTAAGCATAGAGAGGTAATATCACGGCTCATTGATTTTTCACTCAGTTCCTTTACGATAAATGAGAGCATTTTCGGCAGACGATATTTATGGCTGTCACTCTCTCAAACCTATTTCTTACAAGATATATAAATTAAAGCTTAGCGGCGATGGGTTTGCAACCTGTCACGTATTGATACTATGTATGTGAATTGATTTTTATACTAGCAACTTGCAAACCGTGGGCATATGCGGAACGTTAGTTTGGACGTGCCTCTAACTACCCCCTATTAGCCGACCCTTATAAGATCCACGCAGTCACGTATTGAATAAAGCTATTTGCAAACCGTGGGCATGTGCCGAACGTAAGTTTGGACGTGCCTCTGACTACCCCCTAGTAGCCGATTCTATTAAGATCCACGCTCTTAGTAGTGATCAGAGGTGCATTCTAAAGGGTAGAAAGTCGTGAATCTGTTACTGTAACTGTTAATCTCAATAAATCTATTTGGTTTACAAAATTTACTATTTTTTATGAATAACCTAAAAGCGGAGACGACACCGATGCAATCACAAGAGCATTTAGCTCCCAGTTCTGCTAAACGAAATGGTCGTTTATCCAAACGAAGTAATCCTTTGTTACAAACAAAATAGTAAAAATAGATTAATCCTTTAAACATAATCCTACCCAATATGTTTTAGGTTTACTTTTAATATGTTATAGGTTGTTTGGAAGTCAGATATAACAGTATAGTTGAGAAACACATGAAGTAGGTTTGCGGTTCTCGCTGTGTGATTTGTTGACAAAGACTCTTGATTCTCTTGAGTGACTTACGTACAAAGTTCATATAAGCTCTCATAATCGGCCGATTAAGTATCTGCACACAGAACACTCGAAAAGTAAAATATCGATCGAGACGTAAAATAGTGCCGATGAGGATTCGCAATTAGCAAGGACACTGAGCAATGGCTGACGATTGTCTCCAGCTAGCGACGACCTCATCCGTCTCCTGAGGACTGAGTGAAAAACCAATGGGCCTTGCTATTAGTGCGGCTCACGCAGATTCTCGCTTATATTACGGAATAAGTGAAGTGAAGTCTGAATTTTAGAAGCCGCGACATTCTATCGTTTGTGTTTTGGTTTGGTTTGTGTTACGATAAGGGTTAGAATAGAACGCCAGAGCATTCCATGGATAACTGATAGGGAGACTAAGGAATTACATCTAAAGATGGCATCCGCCTGACTATACAGCAATCAACAATCCGTATGCCTAGTGTGATACACTTCAATGCATTCATTGGTTAGGTCACATTTATACCCACTGACTTTCATATCATCTTGCATTTGAGATGTTATGAGTTTGATAATAATTATTTTATAATATGTCACACATATTTAAGAGAAGCTTCGAAAACGGTTGATAAATTTGAAAGGCGTCATTAGGGCCTATCATATTTTTCAATCATTATTATAACAAAGCATTATCCACTAATAATCATAATATCATCCACTCTATTGGCGTTTTCGGCATTTCAAATATTACCATTTTCAACTCGCCTGCTTCCGCTCCTTGTTCCTTTCTCGGAACCAATTGATAGCGTATTTAAGTTTAAGGGGTCCGTAATTGGTAACAAGGAATTTATTTCACTGCGAGTTTACTTTTCAAATCGCCTTTATTTGTGTAATAGAAACGAAATATAATAAATCGCTCTGGTTCTGGCAAGTGATTGGCTTTTTGAATACGTTTATTGAATTTTATTCGTGATATATCGAGGCTAGCAATTTGGCTTCGAAGTACTAAAACTGGTGGTGAAGTGATATTACGTTTACCTCTAATTCACAAGGCTTAGTAAATTTCCGTGGCTGTTGTAAAAAGGTGAAAAGCACATACAATGTTGATGGTGATCTTAATGATTTACATTTATCACAATCGTGATTGATAGAAAACAGCGGTTCTAATCAACTACATATCATCTTATAATCACCCGTCATCCGGCCAGGCATTCCACGCCTTTTTCTTTCACCCCTCCAATAAGTGACTACGAAACCTTTTATTCAGATCCATAGAAGCATTAGACACCCCTATTAAAATACTTTAAGCAGGCTATGAATATGCAGGGACACGGAGTCCCACGAAACGGTTAACGATTTGCACGTTTTTGGACCACTCGCTAATTGCAAATATGGACGAATACTTATAGCAAATGTAATTGCTCTCGCTGATACGGAACACCTCTTGTTTGTTTTCACTTTGGAGGTGTTTTGGCAAATGGGAATTAATTTCATCGTTCACTTGGGAAAATATGACTGCGGCTTTGCTGCGAGGCGGTTTTCAATAACATGCTAATAGCTGGTAGAAAAATATCGGTAGTGAAATTAATTTGATTTGAGATGTCTTAGATACCCTACAACTATAATTATTTTTGTAGGATCTTGTAAAGCTGATTTTTTTAGATTATCAAAGCACATATATTATATAGTGTGCCGTGCCTTCTTGAATCTGATCCTGAATCCTTGCCCAGGAAAGTTTCGAGGGCAAGCGCTAGCTCAATATTTGATCGAGTGAGCGAAGCCACCGAGATCTCCGAGTTAAGTTAGGAAATCCGGCACTGTATGTATGTTTGTATGTATGTATATATGTATGTGGCAATGTTTGTGACGGCATAACTCTAGAAGGGGTTATGCTATTTTCATGAAATTTTAATTGATAGGGATAACGTAAATAGAAATTGATTGTCGCGGGTGTTTTTTGATAAATGGGGTAGTTTTCCAGATATTGGGGTGAAAAGAAGTACATTTCTTCACACAAATATTTTGAATGGCTGATCCGATCAATTAAACATTTTTAATATGCAGAGAATATATGAATACCTACTCATCAAGATTGATTTCTTGTTGCAAAAAAGTTGAAAAGTTGAAATTAAATTGTTTTTTTTATTTGCTGAAACTAACCCTGTATTAACATTATCGGTTGCAAAAGAAGTAAATAAGATTAAAGTATTGAAAATGTGAAATACTTAACATTTGGCAAGTCAATCAAGAGGTTTGACTGCGCATATCCCACGTCAACAGAACATAATTGTCCACCACAATGTGGAAAAAACTTCCTTTATAACTGTAAGGTTTGGCCATGATCACCACGCTTGGCAAACAGATTGGTGCTCACAGTAAAAGTTTTCTCTAAACATAGACAAAAGCTGCTGCATTTTAAGGTGTGAGCCTCATGTTTGACTTTACGCTATCCGCGGGCTTGCCTTTCTCCTTGTGTGCTGGTCGCGATTCCAAACAGGCGGTAGATTTAACGTTTCAAAATGATCCTAAAAATCTTATTGAATAAAAATATTTGACTTTAACTTTGACTTTGAGGGATATATTTTTAAACAAGCACTACTAAGGTAACGGGTTTGATGGCACTTTTCAAAACGACTTCAACCTTTGTTTCATCTTAGAAAGGGGTGACTTATTCACTAGTTGTTTTATACCCACCTACTATGACGTACAGTTGCTGGTTTGATGCTTTTTGTAAGCTCTCATTTTGGTTTCGCATACAGTAAGATTTAACAACGAGAAAGAATCTCGATCACTCAGGTGAATAAAGAGAGATTGAGAAAAATAGTGCTTAAGTGAGGAGTAATGCACACTACTATCGTTTGTTTATTAAGTACGTTCTATTTGAGAATTAATTTCCGTGGTTAAATATCTCACAAACCAAACATCACGAGATCTCAGTTCGGGGCGAAGTACTAGTTATAATGAGTCTATTTAATCGCATTGCGGACCAAAAGTAGCCTTTACTTAATTCCTTGCCTTATTTTAAGGCTATGTGTGTTTGTGTGTCTGTAAGAGTCTGAGTGTAAGTAAGTGTCTCCCACAAATGAGTTCACCACATCAGTTCCTCGATCTTAGGCCACATCTTTACTTGTTTTACATGTAAGCTGGTGGTCAAATGCTTGACTATCACCAATAAAAAAAAAACATCCACTCATTCTACAGCGAGGCCTGCGGTGCGTGTCATTGCATGCTTGTTTTTACCTACCATAAAAACGGTAAAGTGACCTTGTAATTTGAAAACAAATAATTTCAAATCTTAAAGAGGTATTAACAAGCATTTCTTAAATCCGCTAACAAGATCACGTCTGAGTGCGATACGGTGTTATATTAGCTATTTGTTTGAAACAGCTCCAACTCGGCCTTTTCAAGAGTGATTAGGGTTGAATTGAAGCTGGCTACCGACGTATCTATTCAATTAATGTACAAGACTGAAGCCACGTCGGCCAGGCACTCAATTTATACTGCATCAATCTGTAAATTGGCCCTATTTGTACGATTCTAGAGCCTTGGCAAGCGGCGGACGATATTACCTATAACTGATATATTGCTTCTGAGTCGGTTATATACGCCGATGCTTGTTTACATTGCTGTTCACTTTGATGTTAAATTTTCATAATAAACCGTATTAAATTATTGAATATGAAATAATTATTTAATTACGTGAGAAATTTTAAATAGCTCTAGTTGAAAAATCCGTGTCTATATTATGGGGAATTCTCAAGTTTTCCATTCTTGAAAAACAATATATAGCGTTAAAAACTGCCAAGAGCCAGAAAACCAGAGAGTCCACTATAAAGTCTTTGATAAAAAGAAAAATATATTCTGTTTGATATATTTTTAACGATAAAATGTGGGCCGAAGCACTCAAACAATGAAATAGCTTTCAAAACACTACAATATACTAATAGGTATAAAATTTATACGGGAGAAGCAATCTCGGCAAATGGACGACGCTTAGCAGGCCATTTTACCATTTTCGATGCATTTCCGTCTGGAAATTACTATCATTTGTTGAAAGTGGGACGAAACCGCTATCCCAGTCGTAAAACTGTACGTTTAATCATTCGTTTTATTAAATGTACAATGAAATATTTACCTCACGTCTTGTTGATGATATCGTGATATCACCTTTAATATAGCACTGGTTATAATTTCCCTGGTAATGTAAAGCACATCACCGGAAACTGATATCAAGGAGGACTAAATTACTCAGGAAACGTTGGCAATTTACATCAGGGCTAGTACAAACTCCGTTACGTAAAGTTTAGTGTTCTTGCTATAAACTGATAAAGATTTATAATAGTTATTTTTCACCTTTTTTTAGATATGATGGGTTAACTTTAGAATGATGGGTTAACTTATCTAGCTTTAGATAGAGCACTGGCTCCTCCGTTCACCGTGACGGAACACGTCGAGCTAAGAGTAGTACAGTTCATAGTAAAAGGGCTCACTCGGATAAGTACTACCACCATACCTAATTTGGCCGTCAAGCAGCATTGCTGTTTCGGCTTGAGGCTATGGTTGCCTTTGAAATTATGGGTACACGGGGCTTAACACCAATAAGCCTCAAGTTGATGAGCGCTATGCAGTGCAGCATAGGTTATGATCTACGCAGTCAGGTTTTGTTGCGCTTAACATCAGGTGGGCTGCTTGCTTTTGCTTATTCCGTCTTCATGACGTATTAAAACCGGGAAAACTATGGCACTGGACTTTCGCAGGAGGGTGTTTGACAGATAAGAGTTTTACAGATTCTGCCACCAGTTTTATAACCATTCAGCTGTATCCGCTAAGTCAGGCCAGCGATAAGTCCAGGACAATAGACTCGCATCCTTTGCCCATTTATAAAAGGTTAAAAAAAACATTACGTTCGGGTAAAACACAAAAGCTCTGTTTAAAATAAATGCTCCCGGGCGTATAAAATAACGTCGAACACCAAATCTTGTTCACATCTATAAATCGGACCGTAAAAGTAAATCCGAGCGATCAAATCACAGACGACGAAAAAACTTTTATTTGTTGCTACAAAATACATCAAAGATACCTAAAGAAGAGGTTTCTCCATCTGTTTACAGTTATCCATGAAGAGATAGGTTAGCACTATATACTTAAATGTATTTTCGGGTGATTCATAAATCAGGAAAGCTAAGAGTCTTTACTTAAATGAAGTGAAAGTGCATACAAAATATTTCAAAATTAAATTCTAATCAAAAAGAGTAGATAAGTTGTAAAATGTAGATAAATGTAATATTGATCAGCTGGCCTTGAATTATCATCAATCATATAATCAAATAATATCACCACAGCAAGCTTTTAACCAGCTCATTTGTTAAATTTTGTTCTATATAATCGATTCTTTTGGATATATTCTGAACTTATTTTAGCATTAGCAAAACAACTTTATACTGTTTAAAAAGTTAATGAAACAGACTGACGACTTTTTACCTTTCGAGGATCTAAAAACTACTCAAAGCATGGATCTCATGAATGATCACAAGAAGAAAAAAGATAATCATTAAATACAAAACTAAGTATTAGGTGAGTTAGTGGAGCGGTGGCTAATAATTAAATTATTTATTCAGTTTAGTTAGATCCATCGTTAGTTCACAATGTCAATGGGTTAGTATTTAGTTATAAGTATTACATATTTAAATAATAACTACATACTTACCAATTTTCTATTAATATTTTTTTATAATTTATAAAAAAAAATGAAAATGTATTTGATAACAACAAAAATTACAGTAAAATATTTAAATTATACAAAGAAGTGATGTTCCTGGTTTAAAAAATAATCCTTGACGGTGACATTGGTACCCAAACTAGGATAACCTGTGTGATGGCGTACCAATGACCTCCATTGTATAGCTGGGCATTACCGATACTGTAAAACTGCTAGGTAAATTGGTAATAATATGTCTATTACCATTTTTTGTTTTTCTACTTCGTCCCACTGCTAGACAAAGGCAAAGTCAAAGTCAAAGTCAAAATTTCTTTATTCATTTTTTAGGATCATTTTGAAACGTCAAATTTACCGCCTGTTCGGAATCGCGACCAGCACACAAGGAGAAAGGCAAGAACCTCGGGCCGGTTAATTTTTTAGGCCTCTTCCAAGTCCCTCCAAACATCTCGACCCTTCGCAGTTTCCCACCACTCTTTATTGAAGGAATCGAGATCATCCCGCCAACGTTTCCTCGGCCGACCCGACGCGACAGATAATATGATAACAAAAAGATCAATAAAAATATCACAAAAAATACTATATTAGACATCACAAAATATCAAAATTCACAGAGCCTGCTCAGTACAGGTCAAAGACGATTCGAGACTTGGATCGTTTGATTCGATAAGAAAAAAATTCACATAAAACATACTCAATCTATCTCTAAATATATATAACTCAAAGGTCTGACTGACATAGTGATCTATCAACGCACAGCCCAAACCACTGGACGGATCGGGCTGAAATTTGGCATGCATGTAGATGTTATGTCGTAGGCATCCGCTAAAAAAGGATTTTGATTAATTCTACCCCCAAAGGGATAAAATAGGGGATGAAAGTTTGTATGAAACTTTGTCAATTTTAAACCGATCGGGCTGAGACTTTGCATGCATAAAGCTACTATGACATGGGCATCCCTTAAGAAAGGATTTTGAGATTTTGCATTTGTTTTGTTTCGGTTTAGTAGTTTTGGTTATAGACTCTGCTTTGTATTTGGCATTTGTTTTGTTTTCGTTTGGTTTAAGTATAGGTTTTGTCAGTTATACTTTTTTAAAATGGCCATTGAAAATCTGAACGTTAATGGAGAAGTTGAAGAATGTTCTGTCGTTTTTAAGTTTTGTAGGCCCTAATTTTTTACACACGCTAAACAAAAGTAAAGCCCAAAAACTATACCTCATTAATAATAATACTTCTTAACGCGAGCGAAGCCGTGAGCAAAAGCTAGTCTGATATAAAACTGATTTTTTTCAGTCACTAAAACTTTTAGCAGTTTAATATGTCATGCAGTACGAAACTGCTAATTCGAGTAATGTGATCTACTTTGCAAGCTCCGCAGAGGAAAATCTACTAGACTGTTAAAAGCGGTGGTGACCTTATGTTCACGGCAATTTCAACTCTGACATCTAGAGAACAACGGTGACATTCAGCGATTGAGTTCAGCACAGTTCCCAATTTAGTTAAGATTCTGTTAATTGTACAAAATCATTGGACTTGCAAACAAGCTGGAGCTCGCTCATATGAAGTAATCAGAGAGCAAACATTTTTATTTTTATTTTCAAAATAGATAACAAATCAGCATATGTCTTCTGCAAGTTGGTATGCAGGTAAATGTTACATTGTTCTCAATTATCCGGACCTATTGTTAAACATTAATAAGCATCAATAATTTTAGCTAGCAGTAGGTACTAAGAACCAAATTCAACTAAAAAATAGTATGCGTTGGTACAAATTTTATCTACAAACTAATTATGGCTCGTTGGAAATAAACAAATACGTCAAATGATCCAACAAATTTCGGAGTTCTGTTTACCTGTTTATATCAAGCCCTGGTCCCCCGCAAAACTGCACAGATTCCGCGGCACCAAAGAAGGTGCTCAACAGATTTATTGCCAACCATTTCGATTTGTTTACTTAGTTGTTTAGATCCAATTACTTGCCTCTGTACTTAATTAAAGGGACGGTTGATTACTCGCCCGCTGTGCAGCTTTGTATAATTGATATTGTTTAGCAAATGAAGACAAATGAAACTTTAATTTAATGTCAGTGTCTTTCGGGGCCACAAACACAAACTTTGATTAGTTATCGACCGGGCAGACATCAACATAATAGGTCTGAGGGCGTAATTGCCGTATACTTAAATGTCACTGAACTTTTATACCCAGCGATTGCAAATTCTACAATTCATGCTATCTTCTAAATTTTTTGGTAGCCAAGCGTTTGATCAGCTCACTAGCTCACTTGAAATAGAAGATGGGTGAATCTATTCACTTGAATCGTAGACTCCAAGACTGTACTGGTGCGGAAAAACAGACTAATGATATAAGTACATGTGAACTGATGTATTTAAACACAATGGAATATTTAGAAGGTACGCGTTGTAGCCTCTACAACTTGTACGTCTGTTAGTCAGTAGAAGTGCTGGTGGAAAGCTGATGAAGGTATTAGGTATCGTGCGGACATTATCAAAAGTGGAATTAATAGGACAGCCTGGCAACACGCCGTCTGTTATTTAGGCTCTGCAAATTAGCCAGCACGACGCTCAATCGACGCTTTTTACACACTATAAGTAGAACTATCAGGACTACATCCCCGTCATCCCTCGGCGAACGCAGCGCCACCTTCCGAGTCTAATTGTAAAATTAAATATAATTAAGAACAAAAACGGACCTTCATCGCGTACCTTTTTATATTCCCGACAGTTTTCAAAAGGTACGCGATGAAAACCCGTTTTTGTTCTTAATTATGTATTATAATCGCAATAATGTAAAATTAAACCCAAAAATATTCATCAAAATCGCTCCAGTCATTCATGAGTAAGTGACAACACACGTTCAAATAATTTATTTGAGAAGTTTTTTTTGCACTTCACTACTAAGGTAGTTTGGCTTATTTGGCTTTCATCTCACCTGGCTTACTGGTTATGGATAAGGCCAAACTGTCTGAGTAACTGGCTATCTTAACTCTTAATGCCGGAACATAATTTAGAACTGTTGATATGGCGACAGACTAAGATAAGATGGTGGTATCTAGCCAGGTGGACTTAAATTCTACCATCAACCACAATATTGTATTGTATTTTATCGAACCCGAGACCTTTGGATTTGATATCGACCGCACTTGACCACAGAGGCCGTTGCAAAGGCTTTCTGGTAAGCTCTGCGATATCAATAATCAGCAAATATCAAGAGTCCGACACCACAGTACCCACACAAACACAGCTTTGTATCGAATTTTGTATAGAAATAATGAAACATAGGTTAACCCTATCCAATTGTAACGGCAGAGCAACGGGAGTGCAAAAAACAACGGCACTCCGGGACCTAAAGATTAAAAAATAAAGGAGATTAATCATATTTTAGTCAAAAACCTCTTTCGCCCCACAAAAATTATGGGTAGGTACTATCTTAAAAGAAAAGTAACAGGTACATTACCTTTTACAAGCTGAATAGATCCAAATTTTTTAACCTATTTACGGAGTTTAACGCTTCAAATGAAATAGTTCTCGAAAGCGCTTCAAGTAGCTAACTAACATTCTTCTGTATTTGTTTGGGCTCGTTTCAAGGTTTGATCCCGTGAGAAGGATAAGGATCTAAGCCGAGTGCGAGCGGTGTTTTCACGGGCTCGATTTACCGGCACGACGGAGCGATGACTGGCGCAATATAGCTGCCAAAAATTGGATGCGAAGAGCTGAAGACTCAGCGGCAAAACTTGGGAGAGCCCTATGTTCAGCAATGGACTGCAATAGGTTGGTAATGATGATGATTGTGCTAGACCTAAAATACCAGAGCAAATCCGGAAGCAAAAGATAGCCTCATGTTAAAACATTAATGAGTATATATTCTAACTATATATCAAATACAAAGTCCTGACTGACTGAGCCTAAACCGCTGGTTTGAAGACATTAAATTTGGAGGGTCTGTTATTTGGAATGTGTAGGTGTCCACTAAAAAAGGAATTTAAAAAATTCGGACCCCAAAGGATTCCAAATGGGGTTCAAAGTTCTAAATTAAATAATGCATTTCTCCGAAACCGTTCATGATAGACGTTTGAAAATTCTCATGAAGATTGTTCATATGAAATAAGCAATGGCATATATTAGGGTATTTTAGAATTTCCAAAATTTAAGGGTTAATTATTTAAAAAAACAACCTGAAAATTTGTTTTATGAGTTGCGTTTTTATGGAAATAATATAGTATATAAATAGGAACATGTATTTTGATAAGCTTTGTTTTTTGTTATAATGTGTTTCTTGCTAGTAGGTAAGTAAGTAGTATTTATATTATAAGTACCTAAATATGTAAGGAAGAGTGTCACGGTGGCGACTAACGATGATAAAACCAATATTGGTTTGTGCTAGACAAACCAATATTGTTTTTTTTAGTGTCAACATAATTATTATTGTTTGTAAACTTTTTAAATTAATAAATTCATACAAATTCATAGAACTAGATGATCTATTTGACTGACTGCTCCAACAAGACAATGCAAAGCTTAAGGCGCTTCCCAGAGCAAACGACCTTGAAAGTTTCGTGCCTCTTCACCCCACCGCCGGTTCACGCCCCTCTACAATACTTCGCAAAGTGCAGTGACCTATAACTAATATTCTGTTTTAGTGACATATATGCAGCCTTTAGGTAAACCGTTGTGATGCCGTGCCGTCAAGCCGGGTGGCGGCGGCGGCGGTGCAAGAAATAATTCATTGTTTCGCCGGTTACAAGCATCTCAACCTCACAACTAGAAAATCTACGAGCGAGACGAATAGATTACCGAGCGTTGCTTGAGATTGCTGCTTTACAAAGTGCAACGTTTGTTGCTTCCCGTTACTGTGCGCCCAGTAACATGTCAAGTAAATGTTACGCGACGAGATTGACCTTCAGATTGACTGTGACTGTGAATAGAGCTCTAAGAAGGAACTGACGGCATTGTAATATAATTTGGTGCAATATTTATTTCAACAAAAATGTAATAGGCAGATAATAACATTTTCGTTATAGATATGTCTGTCCTTGAATCTGGTAGTACCACTGGTGGTTTTTACTATCGTAGGATCGTTTTTTTAGATACTTTCCAAAAGCTTTTTTTTTATTATTGATTATTCTTCTTCCAACGTTTTTTACCAGTCCTTTCCGTTTCAATTGAATATGGTAACTGCAACAACAACGAAAACATAATAGTTCAGTATATACTCAAATATTCCAATAATTCTATTATGGATGTCATTTTACGAAGTCTGTTTTATCGCAAGTTGTGGGCTATATCACAAAATAAGCAGGTATGATATTGTAGGTAGGTATGATATAGGTGGAAGGTACCTTCCTACCTAAGTATTTATTTCGGCAACATTGACTCATAGTTACTCAGACAAACAGTTATTATTAGGTATGATACGATGACACGATACACTAGGTACCTAGATGATTTTTCTATGCAGCGAAACGTGGTGACTTAGGACATGACAGACGCGATGGTTCTGCCGATTCATAGCTCTACCTACACTCATTAGACTGCGTTTGTTTACCGCGCCGATATTGAGATAATAATGAGAACGATAATTATTATTTTGGCCCAAGTTCAAGATGATGTATGTATAATGATGTAGGTTACCTAAGTAGGTTCTAACTTACCCCGTACTATCTTCAAAATTTAGTTCAGAGACTTCTCCCGATTCAAACTTTTCACATTACCTTATGTAGGTAGGTACCTACTCAGTATAAGGGAGGTACAGCTACAATAAAAAAATTGGTGGTACACACAAGCAAAGGTGTTGCAAAAAGTAGGTATTTCAATTCATTCATAGAAATCAGCACGTTATGTGGAGGGGGCATCTCTACATACTTACCTACCATGGTAGGTAAAACAACATCCAGACCAGGAAGAAATATATGCATAACATTTCTTACGCCGCGAGAATAGAACCCACACCTCTTCCGTCTACCACCACGATCACTCGAAACAGTGAAATAAAACATCTTGAGAAAACCTGTGGATTAGTTGGTATCGATTCGCAGGATACCTGCGAATCAATACCAACTAATCCACATTTTCGATTCGATTGACCTTTCCTGTGGTTTAGATACGATACGGCCGACTAACCTGAGGAGATGGTAGGTTTTATAATTAGTTGCTGAGCTGGGCAAGTCTACTCCATCAAAAATCGTTCTAGGTACTAAGCACTTCTGTAGTGTAAGTTGTCTCCTGACGCTGATTGATTTGATGAACTTATGAAATTGATGAACAATTCTAAAATTATTGTGTTCCGGCATTTAGAGGTAAGATAGCCAGTTCCTCAGTTAGTTGAAGATTCCGGGTGAAGTGCACCTTCGGCCTTTTCTCAACTTGTAACCAGGTGAAATGAAGGCCAAGTGCTTAGCCGTCGTACAATAAAAATAAAAACGCTATAAATTTTGAATTGTAACAGGTAGCGGGCTGAAATCTTCAAACCTGATAAATAGGTAATAAAAATAAAAAAATAAATGGGGATTATGGGGGTATGGGAACATACAAGAAATGTTTTTATACCTATACCTATATCAAACTTGGTGTGAATATTGTGCATACTTTGAGGTAAATAAATAATAAAACTATATGATAAAAACTGGCCAAGAGTCGGACCCACATTAAGACTAACAAAAACCTGCATATTTTGCCTGCAAATGTGGGTCGCTACCCTCGGTGTGTGTGACTGAACCGCACCTGACTGGTCTGACAATTAAAGCACAGCCTCTTGAATTTTCTAGATTTCTAATTCCCTCTTATTATATCTTATTAGATTTCTAGCGCCTATTTAAAAAAAAATATTACGCGGACGAAGTCGCGGGCTAAAGCTAGTAATTAAAATAAACAAATACATACAGATCCTATTTAAGTTGTGGGTTGGACAAGTTGAGAGTGATCACCACAATTTGAGTTCAACAGTCTGCATTCGATGATGAGGAAGGCGTACGATCCAATCAATGTGGCTCGACCCGTCAGACCGCCAGCATCCTGCCCAAGCCCTAACTCGATTTGCCATCCACCGGTGAGAGAATACTTTTAATTGGCAGTTACTGCGTTCTCTGCAAGCGTTATTGAGTTACTTGTAGCACTTGGAAGCGGAGTCGCAAAATAATGCTTTTACCTTTCTGCCGTGTTTTATACCGAAACTTCCGGAAAAACCACAATTTTATCAGTAACTAGGTTAAGAACTTTTGCATTGATACTGATGGAAAAGACAGGGACATTATAAAAGGAATTTGATGAGGAAAAGATGGAGAGAAGCCATGAGATTTACCTCACACTGAGTAGACTAACGCGATATTTGGGTCTTATAAAAGGTGACCTTAAATCTCAACCGGCAGCAGTATTCCTGAGTTTAATTTTATTGAGAAATGGATTCCGCTACTATATATTATCTTCAAACCACTTCATATACTCATACTAACTGAAAATCAAAAGTATTTATGTTAAAACCCTCCCGTTTTTTAGGACGCTCATGCTAGGCCAGGCTGCTTATCTGTTTATTTACTTTATTTTATAATGAGTCAACAGCCAAAATTTTTACATTGATGAGTTTGTCTAGATTAGAGTAACAAGAATCGACAGTAGCTCAGAGTTGAAATGATATTAACATATCAGAAATTGATAGCCAAGTATATTCTATAGTTACAAATGAATGCTTTGCAAGTTGTTAATGTTATATCTATTTTCTGTATAAAATTTAATCTATAATAAATTTTGCAAACGCAATTATAATTACTTAAACATTAATAAACATTTACTCGCTGTGTTATTCCTACTGTTTCGTTGATTTTAACTTTTTTGTAGGTGTTTATTTTTGTCGTGAATCTTGATGAATTTTTGTGAACACAATACATACAGAGTTTAGTTAGGATACGACGATTAAAAGTAAGTTACAATTAACTTCTTCGATTTTATTTTAACGATCTTAGATGTTAATAGACGTGAAATTCATTAAATCGTGTAATAAATGCAGTTTTAACTGACATGTTTTCAACGCATTTGATTGTTACAAGCGTTATCTTATTTTATGTTCAGAATCTACTAATTTTGTGAGAGAAATATGTATATTTCATTTATTTATTTATACTAATAATAGCCAAGTTTTGAGTTTCTGTTTGAAATACCTGCGATGGTCGGGGGTTGTCAAATGGTTTCAAATTGTAATTGTCGTCCTCCTGCACTAAAGGAACGGGGGAGAGTTTACCGGACGGCGGTCATTGTGTTAGCGGCGGCAGCCGGCCTGTAATTACATCAGGGAATACGAGTCGCTCTCTGTTTTCGTCTGTGCCAGCCAAATAACTTATTTTAACTGTATTTTATTTTGAAAACTTTTTACATAACCCATTGCGTCTTCACTGCACGAATCATCGTACTTTAAAATACAAGGACATTGATCATTGCTGTGTATATATTATTATGTTTATTGCTTACAAGCAAATGCCCAGGACTTCGTTCCAGTCACCCGTGGGAATTTCCCAAAACTCTTTCTTATTACACCCTTATCATACCCTTATACCACAAAAAGAAGCTACTAAACTAAGTGTATACGGATTTCATGGGTTTCACGTTTGCGCGGAACCTTAATTATTTTTTAAAAACCAAGCTAAGTTACTCTTCTAAGTTATCTACCAGTGAAAATCACGTCAAAATCGGTCCAGCCGTTTCTGAGATTAGCCGTCACAATAAGACAGAAAATCATTTTCAACGTTTTTTTTTTGTTTTAAGTACCGTATTATTATTTAAATATACATTAACTAGAACAGTTTTTTTGTCATTACCTCTAATTGTAGACAATTTTAACCATCCTGTAAAAATCCTTTCTGCAACCCGAAACCACCTGCAAAATGTCAAAAATAATATAACTCCTCCAGTTTTGTTGGATACTCATATAACAATTGTATCAATCAATTTTATTGTCCACTATTGGACAATTACGGGCTGTTGATCAAGTTTAGAGAGGCTCCGTGCAGCAGTGGACACTAATAGGCTGTTGATGTGATTAACCGTAGGATTGAGTAAATAAACCGGTTCACAGAGACATGGTAAGTGAAATTACTAGGGCGCAGACAGCGTGTCTTCCGGTGCCGACATTCACATACATCAAAGAGATTAAATGCCTCTCAGACCAACCGGAAGTACTGTAGTGTTACAAAACGGCGTTATTGGTTGACCTTTGCGAAACAAAATCTATTTCATACAGCTACGATACGCTATATCGGTAAGCAATTTAGGAAGTCTGATAATGGAAGGCTAATTATGATAATACAGAATTCAGACGATTCAAAATTATTACATTTGCAGTCTTGGTAAACGCTTATGGTTCCTTCTTTTCCTCCGGGATTTTTTTTATTTATTGTACGACGGGTAAGCACTTGGCCTTCATCTCACCTGGTAACAAGTTGAGATAGAGAAGGCCGAAGGAAGAGACGCACTTTACCCGGAATCCCCAACGAACTGAGGAACTGGCGAGGTAAGATATTACCTCTAAATGCCGGAACACAACAATTTTAGAATTGTTATTATGGCGACAGAATTAGGTAAGATGATGATAGCTAGCCAGGCGGACCTATACAAAGTCCTACCACCAACCAAACCAAGCACAATATATTGTACTCCCCATGGGGCCTCTTGATCTGAAATCGGTGGGTTGAACCACTAGACCACAGAGGCGGTTAATGTTGCAAGATTCAACTTATGCTATCACTAGATGAACTGCAGCATTCACCTTCATCTAATACGAAGGAAACAACAATCTACTTGCCAAGCATGGTGATAATGGCAAACTCCATAGCACTTATTGGTCCATCCCGACTTGAAATGGTACTTTCGTATAGCTTTCCATTCAGTTTTCTTGATATTAATGTCGCTTAAATTTTATCCGTTAGGCGAATATTCTATCCCCGCCTACATGTACGCATACATGTAGGTATGTATTTATTTATATCACAGGAAATTAATTTTATACAGCGCAAATGGCCCCAAATTAAGCAATAATATTATTAACTGTAGCAGAAAGCAGGGCTACCAACTGAGCTGTAATACATCAACAGCCTATCAGTATCCAACGCTGAACAGAACCACCTCCAAAACTGAATGGAATAGCCATGATCAACACGCTTGGCAGGTGGATTGATGGTCGTAGTAGTTAAACTGCTCAGTCATCTTTTATAACATTCGCAGGCTGAGTTGGAGAGGTCAATTCTTAAACCAAGACCGCCAGTGAACTGAGCTGTGACGCTTGCTAATTAAACTGACAAAAAGGTTCTCTCCAAGTTTTTCCAATATAAAGCACTAATATAAGCAACAATAGGCCAAAAATATTAAGAGTAGTAGAGCCCCTTGTGTAAGGGCTCGTCTTGGGAAGTACTACCACCATACCTATTTCAGCCGCCAAGCAGCATTGCTGTGTTCCGGATTCAAAGGTATGGTTTGCCGTGAAATTACGGGCACGTGAGGCTTAACACCTTTATGCCTCAAGTCGATGGGCGCAATGCAGTGCCGTGTAGGCTATGTTCTTTGTGGATGTAACCTACGCATTAAGGCTCTGCTTGTTCCGTCTCCTAGCTGTATAAAAAATGGTATGCGTAAGTAAGTACCTACTTAATAATGTTTTGACGTCTAAAGAGGATGGTTAAACTTGTGCCTAGTTGAGCTCAAACTCAAAATAGGTTCATTTCCCAACACTATTGGGTGCCAACCACGTAACAAGGTATTTAAGGACACCATTCGAAGTTTACCCATCGAAGTTTGCGCGACGCAGCTAATAGCACTTGAAAGCGACCTAGCCCCCGCTGTGTTGCTAGTCTAAAATACTGGTACCATCAGATATGAATGAGAAAATATTTTTTGCTTCCGGCATTTTTTTATATAAGGTGGGGAAGAGCTTGGCTTTCATCTCATCTGATTTCAAGTTATGATAAGGCTGAAGGTAGAAGCGCACTTCACCCGGATTCCTCCACAGTCTTAGGCAGTTAGGCAAAAACACGTAGTAACTTGTGTGAATTACACTTCTGAACGTTATAAAATACGTAATATAGATACATAGTCTTGTATCGTAAAACAATTAATCTTATGTTTGACAAGAAGGTACACTTCAACTTTGCAATATTAAATGGTCGCTTTGCATCTCTACCAATAACTAAACAATACCATCACAATGAATTTAACAATAAATAACAAATAAATAGAACAGAACTTTATTTCAGACAGAGCCAAACTAATGTAATCATAGAATCACAACACCCAAACACAGAAAAAGCATTTATGCATCACACAATGTTTGTTCCGGATGAGTATTTTTTTTTATTGATAATAGTCAAGCGTTTGACCACCAGCTTACATGTGAAACAAGTAAAGATGTGGCCTAAGATGGAGCACGCTTGCCTAAAAGGAACCTATTTACTCTGGACTTGAAGACTCCAAGATCGTACTCGTGCGGAAAAACAGACGAAGGCAAGGAATTCCATTCTTTACCATTATTAGTGATAAAGGTAGAGGTGAAACGATGTGTTCGGCACAATGGAACATTTACAAGGTACGGGCTGTAGCCTGCTGTACGTCTGCTGGTCCGTTGGTGGAAAAGGGAACGAGGGATTAGGTCAAATATATAATCGAACCCAAAAACCGCGACGCATAAGACAGAGCTACATTCCGAACAATTGTGCTACTAATTCCATACGAATAAATAAATAAATAACTTAAAGCCAGGTGAGATGAGAACCATGCGCTTCCCCGGTGTACAATAAAAATTGAATCAGTCAATAAACGGTATCAACATGCTTTTGTCAAGTTTTTCTGAGACTCCAGGAGCTGGTTAGAGAAAGAATCGCTCTGCAAAACTTCAAATAACCTATAAAATCGCAATTTATTTCAATAAAACTGTATTCCTTTCAATGTAATTCTATTTCACGGGATGACGTCTTATAACTCGAAGTAAGAGGCAAACCGAATTGATTCCAATATTCCCTCTACATTTTTTCTTAGATACTTTTCGTTCCTGTTCAACATTTTACATAAACTAATTTCCCTGGCAATATTGGTCTTGCGACAGATCCAAGGCAAGGGCGCCTCCCTCAAAAAGAAACTCTGAGTGGAGCCTTCGCCGACCAAATCAAATCATTCGACCTTATCTATCACCGAGAAAACTTACAACTAAATATATTTGCGTATCTTTAGGGACGCTAAATGTGGTAGATAAAACTCAAGGCTTCACAAATATCAGATATCAACCACAGGGTTCGATATTTTAAATAATAAAGGAGCGAAGCTCTACAATTGTCATACAATAAACACGGGGTAATGTATAATATAAATAGGAACCATTAAGTTGGTTATACTCAACGTGCTTTTTCCCACCTTTCGAATAAAACGAAACTAAAAAAATATGTTTGTTAACATGAACATATTTTTTTTTATTTCGTGTAATAACCCCTTAAAATGTTGTTTTTAAACTATTCGCGGTCACAAAATTACTCAAACTTTCATGGAATTACCAAAAAGAGGCAAATATCGCAACAACTAGCCAAGAGAGAAGATAAGATAAAAATAATTGACTTTTTGAACTCAAATGTTCTAAAATCGCGGATTGTAGGTAGATACTGAATAATCCAATAGTGCTCCTGATTTAACGCAATTGCCGAGGTTGCATCCCCTTCGGGCCACAGGGCCAGTCACCCTTTGCTAGGGGAAGGCAAAATGAGGATATGAGAATTTACTGTTTAATCCGGCTGCAGGCCAATTTGTTAATATTTTCACTCAATCCACTTAAAAGCGTACATATGCAATCCAGACTACGGGCGGCACTTTAGATAGAAAGTTATGAAAAACAAGTAAGTAAGGTTATCAACCACAGAGATTATTTCTCAAAAAAGAGTCATTTGTCAAAATTATGCTTTCATTACATCATAATTCACTAATAGTTAGCCCCGAACTAAGATCTCGTGCTGTCTGGTTTGTGACGGAGATTATTTCTCAATTAGAACGTAATTAATAAACGATAAAAGTGTGCTGTCATTACACCTTTCTTCTAATCTAACTTAAGCACTTTTTTCTCGAACTTTCTTTATTCACCCAAGTGTTCGAGGCTCTCTCTTGTTGTTAACGTATATTTCATGTTTTAACACGATTTCAAGATTTCAATCTTATTTAACCCTTTTGCAACCCTTAATGGAAATACAGGGGCGGTTTAAGCAAATCAAAAGAAAGTTAATTGTGAAGTCAACCCCTATAACAGTATATCCTACAAGACTTACCAAGCGTTTTAACCCCTTAACACGCTACTTTGTTTCGAAAAACCACCCCTGATAAAAAATAGAATATATATTTTATGAATGTGCAGTCGATATTCTATCAAATGACACCCCACAAGCCAAAAATCTTCCCGTCTCTATTAAAACCCCTATTTCTCAAAAGATATGGGCGAAAAATTGTATTTCTTTTCAACCCAATATCTCAAAAACTACGCCTTTTTATAAAAATCCCCCGGGACAATCAAATTATATATACGTTATCTCTGTTCAATTAAAATGTTATGAAAACCGAATAATCCGTTTGAGAGTTATGTCGTTACAAACATTGTCACATTCATACATACATACATACAGTGCCGTATTTCCCAACTTCACTCAGAGATCTCGTTCTCTTCGCTTACTCGATCAATTATAATAATCATCGAAGCACACTTTTTAACAATCTTTTTTTATTCACCTGAGTGTTCGAGGTTCTCTTGTTGCTATTTTTTTATGCAAAGCCAGAATGAGCGAAATGCACCATTGCACTAACCGTGCGTCAAAGCGAGTGGGCAGAACACAACAAGTTAAGTCACCTTTACCAATATGAAATGGTTGATATCAGTTTTTTGAGCTCCTGAAATTATTGCCGCGATAGTCATGGCTTAAAAATCCACCCATCAAGGCCATGGTTGTCGTAAAGGTCGACCACCAAAAAGGCAGCATGCTTCCTTCTGCGTAGAAATTAAACTTTAACAGTGATAACCAATTCGACTGCCAATCGTGATAATTATGGCCAAACCTTGCAGTCTTAGAGGAAGTTCTTCCTTCACTGGAAATTGATGGGATGTTGAAGTGGGATGTGCAGCCTTTAACCCTTTTGTTATAGTACGACCGGGCGGTGCTTGACTTTCATCTTACCTGATTTTTAAGTAATGATAGATAGAAAATACTTTATTGCACTAATAAATTAAAGTGCATGGGCGAACTTAATGCTAAGAAACATTTTATTCCAGATAACCCTTGCGTAGTATGGAGTGGATGGTAGTGCTACTTAACGGGCGAAAATTTATTACTAATACTTAATATATACTTACATAGAGCTGCAATAAATATATGTACCTATATATATATATATATAACTCTTATTGTATGCAATGAGAGCAAAGCACCAAATCACCGACTGTAAGTCATAGTGGGTGGGTAGAAAAAAGTAAGTGAATAAGTCACCCCTTACCTAAATGAAACATAGGTAAATGTCGTTTTGAATAGTGCTCTCAAAACCGTTGCCTTAGTAGTCGTGACTTAAAACGACTTTTTTAGGCTGGAACCTACGGATGTCGAAAAGTCAACCAAGGGGCTTCAACAAAAAGGCAACAGCTTTTTTCTAGTATATAAACAAAACTTTAACTGTGCGCACCAATCTGTCTGCCAAGCGTGGTGTTTATGGCCAAACTTTACAGTTTTAGATAAAGTTTTTTCCACATTGTGGTGGACAATCATTTGCTGTAGATGTGAGATATGCGCAGTCAAACCCCTTACATGGCATCCTAAAAGTAATTTTTGAATTTGATCGACACCCTTGTTTTAGCTAATTGATTCAGGCGTTATTTTGCGGAAATCCATTGTTCAAAATAAATAATCTGAAAAATAAACTTATTTTGAAATCGGCAGTCTCAGCCCCTATTTTAATAATATTTCAAGTTTTCACACATATTCAATACTTCAATCTTATTCACCCCTTTTGCAACCCTTATTTTTAAAACAGGGGTGGTTTCAGAAAAAAAAAAAAAAGTTAATTGTGCAGTCAACCTCCTTTAACAGTATATAATACAAGACATTATTTAGCATTTTACCTTCATAACGCGCCCCTTTTTTACAAAAAACACCCCTATAAAATATTTAAATCTATATTTTATTAATGTGCAGCCAATACCCTTTCAAATGATACCCCACATGCCAAAAAAAATATTGTCTCACTTAACACTCCTATTTCTCAAAAACTGCCCTAGTGTCAAAAAAATCCTTATACTTATTGATGAGTATTCATCTGCAGTATCAAAATTTTGATAATCGGATGATGATCGGATCAGCTATTCAAAAGATACGGGCGAAAAATTGTATTTCATTTCACTAATATCTAAAAACTACGTCACTTGTCAAAAATCCCCCGCGACAATCAAATTCTATTTACGTTATCTTTTTGCAGTTTAAATTTCATGAAAATCGGATATTCCGTTCGAGAGTACATGCCATTACAAACATTGCCACATACATACAGCCCTATTTCCTAACTTAGCTGAGAGATATATAATAACTATTATTTTTTGCTCCTGACAATAATACCCCATGCTAGTGTTGATAATTTCCATTTATTTCAGGTCTTATTTCAGAACTTTTTAACAGATATTTTTTTGTGATGCTGAGGCATTAATTTGTGCTCACATTTAGAAGACTATTGGATATTAAGATTTATTAGATAAAATAAAGGATAGCAGGTGTGTTTAAATGTATTTGAATCAGATGTGTTCGAAATAAAATGTTTGCCTTTTTTCGGCGCTGGCCGACCGTTATCAATTACGGCTAAATAAGAAAAATTACCGGCCCTTAACTTGCAAGAGGCCAATTACCTATAGCAAGTAGGTAAATTTTGTAACGGCAGCTACCGTGTTCCTTTTTTGCTGACAAAATATGAACATAAAATCACAGCTTAAGCTCCAGTAAGAACTTATATCATTTATATTTATTTTCTCTGACCACAATTACTTTACTTTACTTCACACTTAAACTCAGAATCGACTCAGAGCATAGGTAGGTACACGTATGAAGATTTAATGTTGTCATGGATAAAATAAATATTCAAATTCAATATGGTAAATACCTATCTATTATTTTACATCCTAGGTAGGTACTTATCAGCAAACATCACGGCCATTCTCTATACATTTAAACAATATCTAATGATAATATGAAATGATAATAAGAGAGCTATTGCAAGAATAAAACGATAAAAAGATCTCGAGCTATTGTTGCATTTCAAGTAAGAGTTTCACTACACTGCGTTTCGATGCGTCATTTACAATTCATAAATCAAGTTTGTGCTATGAAAAACGTGTAAATTTACTATCTGAATGTAATTCTAAACACCGATAAATCATTCACGCTAGATTAAATAGCATTTGACCTCGCCTCCTTAAACAAACTCTGGTAGTTTGGGGGCGCACGAAAAATCCAATGTTACCTTCTTGTTTGGGTCCACCCTGTTTTATTTTCTTCCATTTTCACGTACGATGGAACAAAGTAAACGGAGGTCGGTATACGTGATAAGTATTAAACATATTAAATTGAAAATATTTTATAGGTACAACCGAAAAGTATGTTTAAAAACTTTCCTGCAGATAGTTTGCCGAAAATTTTCTATTAAAATTCTCTTTTTTTTTTGACTTTAGGAAGGTACTATAATAAGGCCGAAGGAGGTAACGCACTTCACCCAGAATCCTCAACTAACTGAGGAACTGGCTATTTTACCTCTGAATGCCGAACACAACAACTTAAGAATTGTTGTTATGGCGATAGAATTTGGTAAGATGGAGGTAGCTAGCCAGGCGGACATAAAAAAAGTCCTTCCACCAAAAAACCTAACACAATATTGTAGGTACTCCCCTTGGAGATCGAACCCGGGACCTTTGGACCTGACACCGGGGGGCGGACCACTAGACTTACTCACTATTAGTAGATAGGAAATAACTAACCGTTCCATTCAAATTTACAATGTATCACTAGTCACTATAAGACTCAATTTGTGCGTCTGTAAATATATGAGATTTTCCCAAAAATTATCAAGTGAGTCTATTCGAAATATGTCATGCCTACTGACTGAGCACATTTTTTTTATTCTGACATAATTTATTATTCACGCTTCTGCTTATTGGGCGTGATTTACAGTATATCTGTTTATCAAAACACATGTTTGTAAGAATAACTCCCTACCCACTTCGCTGACAAATATTCATCATATTTGAGTTTCAAGGTTTCCATACTAAATTTAATGACATTATAATCTCTCCCAAACTAAGTAGGCTGCAAGCGTGGCTTAAGCGGATCAAAAACTTTCTCATAATGGATTTTGCACTGAAAGTAATAAAATTTTGCCCCTGCGGCTTAAACATTTTCTGTTATTACCATCACGTTTTATTTTTTACATCAATAATATTTAATGATAATAACGAAAGTACCATTTTATCATGTTTTTTTATTTATTATACTTATACGATAATAACCTAACCTAACCTAGCCTTGATCTCTCCTGGTTACAAGTTGAGATAAGGCCGAAGGTGGAGGCGCACTTCACACGGAGTCCTCAACAGGACCCAACATAACTGAGACCTGGGCAAGGATGACGATGGAGTGAGACTTCCGAGAAAATGCGTAATATCTCTCTTTTTTAAATAATTTATATAATAGGTGTCCTTTACGTACTCATATATAACTCTCATTTAGAAATGTGCCGTTCTTGCATATTTAATCTCTTCGTAGGTGTGGCTTATTCTGTCCACGGAGAAATGACTACACCGTGAGGCACAAAGGACGCGACAATATTCGTAGGCACACTGACACACGCCAACGCTGTCATCTGCTTTGCATTATAATCGAATTTTCACAAAGTAAAACAAAATCTCGCGGTCCTATTAATATTCAGGGATAGGGCTCAACGCATACCCGCCAGGTTGACGTTTAACATGCAAATTGCAATTCGAAATCTAGCGATATTGTGTGCCACTAAATATTTCCATCATTATGAATGCAGGACGCAGTTATTTGAATCGGGAACAGAATATAATTTGAATGTTAAACGAATTTGCGCCACTAACGGTAAATTAGACAGAGCCGTCCGCTGGGAGTCTAATCAGACAGGTAACCTATATACTCGTAGTATATAATAAAACTAGGTATCTCCTATCTGCCCACATATAACTAGCACTTGGGTTTTATCATGCGTCTGCTCTATTAATCAACTGGGCGTAAATAATGTTGTTTCGTTAAATGTTTATTACACATTCCGGACATTAACTTCTAAACTTTGAGGTTTATTAATGGTGATAGCAAGCAAACAACTAACTAATCTTCATCTAAGGCCACATATAAGATGGAGCGCGCTCAAAGGACTTTGACCTGGACTTCAAGGCTCCAAGATTGTACTGATGCGGGAAAAACATCCCAGGTCAATATTTTGTAGCACTGGTAAAACAATGAACTATCTTGGACTCATGCATACTTGCCTTTATTCTTGTGACTTTTTGAGTCATCGTTTTCCGATAGACGGCTACATCAACTAGACTAGAGCCAATCATTTCATGTCCCATTGATGATGTTTTCTCTTAGTTTCGATTTTTTTACATATATTTCAGCCTTTTTGTCTGTACGACGGGGAAGCGCTAGGCTTTCATCTCTTCTGGTTTCAAAATATAATATAAGGTGGCCAAGGGTGGAAGCGCACTTCACCCGGAATCCTTATAAGAATGAATCTTAAGGTCTTTAATGTAAATGTAAGTTAATATCTTGAATGTTCACCACCGGATCGAACCTCTTTCAAAATTGGAGGCTTTTGCTATAAGATTTAGGCATTAGGCGTCACTTAGTAGATCCAAAGCAATATAAAACAGAAAATTATTCAGAAACAAATTAGCTAAGTTCCTTTGAAAGAATCAGATCGACAAGTGTAACTCCTCTACACGAGGCATCCTCAGGAAAAAGTCTTATAATATTATATGTAAAACAGATAACGTAACTTCAACACTTTTTTATTGTTTTTTTTTTCTTTTGGATTGACCTTCGTATTTTCTGACAGACAGAATCTTCTGTTTTCACATTGACTTTTACCATAAGCTTAGAAGGCGGATTGTTGAAAACATTACAGGTGTGAAATATAATAAGCTGCTACGTGCTTTTGGTGCGATCTCTTAGTCGACTTTTACGATATCTACGGGCTGAATGGAAGGAGTCGATTCTCAAGCCACAAATAACCCATTTATTTGCTATTTTGACAATATTTTATATTCCAGAGCTATAAATGGTAATTTGAAATGGTCACTCTCTAAAACTGCAGACGATTAGAGGGGGAGACAAGGCGTCAGCTGAACACTGGGTGATGGATGTGAAAAATAAATCAGTTCCCTTACTCGACCAGATGACCAGATGTGCCCGAAGTTAACGCTGGTATCGGAGCCGAAATTCTGAATAATACTTCATTTATATAAAAAATAACTACAATAAATTTAAAAGCTACACCTTATCATAACTTGAAACCAGGTGATATGAAAGCCAAGCGCTTCCGCGTCGTACAATAAAAAGGCGCTATTTAATAGTATCAGAGTAAAGTTTACATTCGAATAAGCAGGCGTAGCTATACGAATAGAAGATTGATTGAATGAATTAAATGAAAAAAAATATAGATTGGGCAGACAATTTGTGGGTGAAGAAGCATCCTACTCGACTCGAGTGATAAAAACTATGAAATTATGTTAGGATATTTCGCCTTAAAGTAATAAAGACAAATATGACAGGTTATTAATTTCAAACAGTGCCATCTAGCCCCAAACCAAGCAAAGCTGTAATATGGGAACAAAATGACGGAAATCATACAAAAATAATAATTGGAAGTGACTCGTCAAGTTACTAAAATAAGGTGTTGTGCAACACGCCCTCACAAAAACCAAATAATTATATCTTCTACCTGTGGCTTTACCTGCGTTGTACCCGGATACAAAGTAGCCGTTATGAATGTCCCAAACAAGGACAATATCTATACGGAATTTCAGCTCAACCTAGATAAGTATTTGTGAAGAAGCAAATTAGAACGATTGAAGCTTGCCTTTCATTCGCTTCCTCTTCGTACAAAAAAACAAACTTTATGAAGAAGATACTCTTTGCTTGTTTGTAAAAAAATATATAGCAATGTTTGATATGGTGTTAATCCTATTCCTCCCATTAATCATTTATGCTGATTAATGAGATGAAAAGTAGCCTATTTCACATTCCCAGTCTAGAGCAATATTTATGCACAGTTTTAGCTCAATCCACCTGGTAGTTTTTGCATGAAAAAGCAAGTTATACATATATATGGCATCCTACGGGAATTATGGGTGAAAAGTAGCCTGAACCCGAGGACCTATAGACTGTATATCTATATTAGATATAGATATCTGGTCTCCTTTTTAAAAGTAGATTTGCACCAAGTAATAATTTTAAGAAATTCCCCCGGATAACAGAAAGTTATGCCTCTGGTGATCAATAAATATACCGTAACCGCCGTATGTAACAAATAGGTTTTACACTTTGCTCTAAGTCAAACCTTGAAAGTCGATCTCTAAAAAAATGAAATTTTATAATGTATTTTTTTTGAGAACGAATGGACACTGTGTCTTTTGATGGTAATTTTAGTCTGCAATTAGCGAATAATATGTTTTATTAATATTACTTTGCACCCTTCTAAACCGCGTGAGAGCACTGAAAGGGTGTACCGCCCAAAGTTAATTATAGAAAACCGAAACAAAGGCGAAAGACGTTCTCGGTTGAATTCAAACTACGTGAAAATTATGTAAGAACCTATTTGCATACAAACCAAGAGTTGGGGTGGAATCAAACCCACTAATTTAGCATTACATTGCTTTGAGAACTATAGCACAAGACTCCAATCTTTGTGTATGTATCTATCTATATACATTTAATAAATATTTTATTTTTGTGCAAAGCATTATAAAAGGATTGGACCTTTTTATTGTAGAATACTGCTAACTCAACCTGCTACCTGATACATTTCAAAAGGTATAGCTCTTTAAATGTTGTTCCTTTAAATAATGAACCCATTTAATTTTGAAAATTTAAAATAACCCTCAAATATGCCATTGCTTATTTCATATGGGCAATCTGCATACGAATTTTCAAACGTCTATCATGTACAGTTTCGGAGAAATATAACATTTAACCCCGAACTTTGAACCCCATTTTGAAACCCTTGGGTGCGAATTTTCAAAATTACTTTCTTAGTGGGTAGTGGTCACATCACAAAGAACCACCAAATTTCTTCTCTTGGACCAGTGGTTTAGGCTGTGCGTTGACATATTAGTCAGTCAGGACTTTGTATATATTTTATTTATATAGAATTAAAATTAATATTTTTGTAGGTACTAATAGGTGCTTCCGCAGTTGGATCCGATATAAGCCTAAATAACTTATAAAAGGGCAAAAACCATACCTTTCGATGGCAAATAAATAAATTACCTGCGAGCAAAAGTACGCGACTTATTTGTTCTAAAACTTGAGCAGAGATTATGGTGACTTCAGAGGTTAAAGTTCTTTAACATGTGAAACGAACTTAAGTCACAATACAACCTTTTACCAGTAAAATGCATTATCTAGTGGCTGTCAATTGTTTCATGAATGTAAAAGGTTTCTTATTGATGAGATTTGAAACATGTCTACTGCATATATAAGTTTTTTTTTTATTGTGCGACGGTAAGCTCTTTGCCTTCTTCTCACTTGGTTACAAGTTGAGATGAGGCTGAAGATGGAGGCGCACTTCACCCGGAATCCTCAACAAACTGAGGAACTGGTTATCTAAATGCCGGAACACAACAATTTAAGAATTTTTATTTTGGCGACAGAATTAGGTAAGATGGTGGTAGCTAGCCAGGCAGACTTAAACAAAATCCTACCATTAACCAAACCAAGCACAATATTGCTCTATGCATCTGGGCCTCAAATCAGTGGGTTGAACCACTAGACCACAGAAGTGGTTAATCATTATACTCTTTAGTAACCTTTGTCCCTTGACTTGTAATATGGGAACTAGATTACGGAAAGAAAACTTATATACTTTTTGTGTAAATAAATACCTAGGAATCATAGAATTTAACACCCAAACACAGAATCTTCATCACACAAATGTTTGTCCGGTGTGGAATCACTCACGGCTCAGAAGGCAGAGCTACTACCAACTGAGCTGGCTTATCAAAATAATTTGACTCTTAGACATACTTACATAGATATAAGGGCGAGCCACATCAGCCCGAAGTAACCTAGTATTCACAACCACTATGTCAAGAGTGTACTCACCAGGAATAATAAATATATATACAATCTATCTGTCTTTTACCAACTAAACGGTTGAAAAACCAACCGTGGACATTTTTTGGCATACTGGCAACACTGAAACAATTCTAAAACTTCCTTTGATTCGTATTAAAAGACGTAAAAGTTACAAATATCCGATATTCCAATGACATTATTAGTATTAATATATCCACTGGAAATGTTCATTCAATTGTTGAAAAATACGGCGAATTTCTGACACAGTCGGTATAAAATATGTGAGAGCAGTCTTTGAGCCTCTCCTCGGGTATATTAATGCGATAAGGGTAAACAAATTGCAATGCTGTGGGCCTTATTACACGTCACATCAATCATGGCGCCCGTAGTGTAACGGGAATCGGTGCAACTTGGGTACGGACTACCTGATACAAATATTATATAAGAAATTGAATTCATAAATGTTGTTAGCTTCATGAGTAATAGTACGCCTACCTCAATTAATGTTGTGGATGAGACGTTTTTTGTACCGCTTTTGCCTGCCTCTCCTAGACCTCTAAATAACTGAGGGAACCGTTGCTCATCAGTCGAGTAAGTCCTTACTCGACTTTTACGACATCTACGGGCTGAGTTGGAGAAGCTATTGGTAAACCTTACAATAAAATGAGTAACACCTTGAGTGGAAATTTCGAAGGTGGTTCCTGGCTTAGGTAAAAAGAAAGCGAAGAGTTAATGAGAGAGATTACGATGATGAGAACACTCCATCATCATCATCTCAACACGTTGCGTTTATTCGTATTCGAGACCAAATTAATCGAACTCTCTACCTATCAGTATTTAAAATGCTGAGGCAGAACAGAATGTGGTTTAGCATAAACTCCTATAAGAAACAGACAACGCCAGTCATTGTAATAACCCTATAGAAATTATTAATATGTGCTCATCTGCCTTTTCCAAAGGATATTTTTCCGATAGCCAACAAAGGGATGTTACACCTTATGAACAGACGTTTACAACAGAAAAAAAAACAAGCAATGCCACGAGCCACTGAACTGGAGAAGATGCCCGGTGATGGAAGAGCTTGAAAAAGTTTGCATTTCGATAAAACTTTTTTAGCTTGCAAAAAAATATGTGAAGCCATCATTGTGAAGACTTCACCTATTTATAATAATTTAGCTTAGATAGAACTTAGTTTTTTTTCGACTCGGAAAATGTATATGTTCAAGTAAACAACAACCGTTCGGCAAAAGGGCCTGATGTCGTTACACCTAATCCTGCAGGTCAGCACCATGGCTCAATTTTTAGGGTTCCGTACCTAAATGGTGCCAATTGAACCCTATTACAAAGTCTGTCAGCGAGAGAAGTCTCATGACCGTTATAGGAAGACAGTTGAAATAAAAGTGTGCATTTCTATTGCAGCTATAACAACATATTAAAGGGGACACTAAAAGGAACATGATATTTTGCCTTGAAATATTGGTTGGAACCCTCAAGAGTGCGTGTCCGTACTTGGCTGGGTTATAATATAATAGTAAAAGCCGTTTGACTGACCCAAAGGTGACAACAGTACTCCATATGGGGTCGGACTTGCGACTTATACAGAAGCAGTCTCTGCCCCGCAGCTTTTTGGATGCCAGCTTTGCCTTATGCTCTAGATGACTACGGAACTGAACACCGCTGGAGATGTCGATACCCAGGATCCATTGCTACTACTGATGGTAAGTATAAACATACCACACGGCCGCAAAGCTCCGCAAATATGCAAGATCCGGACGGCATGGCAATTAATTAATATTATTATTATTAATTAAAATACAAACAAGGAACAAGCTGAGAGCCCTTTAGCTTTGGCTTATGGCCCGTAATGTAATTTACTTTAATTCAAGGTGTTTCTAATTTGTTCCTTAGTTAAGGTACTTACAAGCTTTTGGATATAAATAGCCACAACCCATCGTGCTATGGCGGTCGCAATTTCAGAATCGACCCCTCCGATTCAGTCGCGACGATGGCGTAAAAATCGACATCCTACCAAATAATGGGCAGTATCTTCTATCTGTGTATTATCTAGCACGTTAACTACGATTACCAATCTGCCTCCAAGCGTAGTCATCATCATCTAAGGCGCTACAGCCGCGGGTTGGCCTTGGCCTGGTCAAGTATATTCCGCCATCCAATTCGGTTTCTAGTTAATTGTTTCCAGCTTCTCACTCCTATTGCTTTAAGATCCTGCTCCACTCCATCCAGCCATCTGAGCTTTTGTTTTCCAGGGGGGGCTGCGGGTTTTGGTGTTTGGGCATGGGCCTGCCCACCGAAGACGAGCCACTTTGATGAACTTTACAATATTTAGCTCTTGAAACATACTGTAAAGCTCATGATTGTAGCGTGAACGCCAGTCGCCCTCCATCACAGCATCAAAGATGCGCTGTGAATTTTCCGCTCAAACACTAACAAACTGTGTTTAGTCTGCTTGCACAATACCCAGTATTCCGAGCCATACGTTAGAACCGGACTTAGTTGTGTTTCATACAATAGAAAGCCAAGAAACTGCCAAGCGTAGTGATGATAGCAAAACCATTAAGCTTTGGTTAACACTGTCATTGGACTTTAATGGGCTGTTCCAAGGCTCTTGCCTTTCTCCTCTGTTCCGCTGCTCCTCTGCTCCTTCCGCTTGTTTGGAATTGCGACCAGCACAAAGCTCGCAATTCCTTTCATTTGAGATTAGGCGTCTCAAAATTATGTCCTATCTTGACCCCCAGGCTTGTATAGCTCTAGACCAGAGCAAGGATGAGGTCTTACGCGCACTGATTTTGGTGGGAGGGTGTTTGGAAATTTCGTTGCACGGAAAGTTCCAGGAAAGATCACTTTGAGGAAGATAATACCTACCCCTAAAAAACCATTTCGATTTTGATTTTGTTGTTTTGAAATCGTCCATTGTACGAGTAATTGTAGCAGCTACCTTTGTACACAATTTGTACACATTTTTCGGTTTTCAATATAGAACATTCGTAGTTAGTCTTTAAATAAAATTTCAATATCAAGAAAAGATATTGCAAAAACAGCAATAACCGTTAAAGAACCAATAAACCAGCCGCAACCTCATGCAGGAAGCTGCTATGACCACGAGCTTTAATTACCCGATCGCTATCTCACATAGTTAATGGGATGCAGTTCTCAACTTAATTATTGTCCAATAGAGAAGTTCAATATCGAGGTAGCGGCAAAAACTAATTAAAAACATGTCACCAGCAGCCTTTCACTCGAACATATTGAAATGGGGAATGATTCAATCGATTAAAGCGGGCCCATTCTTCATGCTGTGGATACTGACAATAAACAAACTGCATATAATAATGTCAATAAACATTAATTATTATCACCAATTGTAGCAAATATTATTTACAGAAGATCTGAGATGGAAACTTGTATAATACTCGTAAAATGACGCCATCTTGTAACAAAAGTCAATACAAGTCTAATCGTCATATAATTCGCGGCTCACGTATTTTCGTGTCGAAAAGAAGATATTAAACGGGTAAAATAATAACGAAGGTAATATTATTATTTAATGACATCAAAACACATCATACAATGTTATATTTTCAGTATTCATATCACGGAGCCAAAGCTCCTTCTTAGTTTAATTCATTGTCAATTCATAAGCAAATATAAGTTTGTCCTGTATCGTATGTGATCGATACTAGGCTGTCTTGCCGGGCGGCACGTGTTGGCTATAAACCTGCTTTTACAGGGACACTCTATTTTATAGAACACAGACTGTGGTTGAACAGCTGTGTGTCTTTGATAATAAATAATGCAATCTACAATCTGCAGAAATCTGATTTCATTATTTTATGCTTCTCCTTACGTCCACGACAAATCTCGAGATGGACAGCTGGAAATATTTTTTATACAATTAAATTTGAATGCAACCCTGGAGTACAAATAAGATAATATATATAGGTATACATATATTATAAATACAACCAAAGTACCACTACATTGCGGCGCTTTGAAAAAAAAAATCATATTATTGTCTTACTAATTATTCCTTTTGGAACGGTCTAATCCGCTCCAATCCATTTTGTTTGATGGATACAGAGCGGATGAGACCCAATCCATCAATGGATCTGATTCTACTTTTTGTTCCACTCTGATCCATCAATGGATCTGTTTCTACTTTTTGTTCCACTCTAAACCATCAATGGATCTGTTTCTACTTTTTGTTCCACTCTAATCGAAACAATGGACCTATTTCTACTTTTTGTTCCACTCTAATCCATCAATGGATCTGTTTCTACTCTTGTTCCACTCTAAACCAAACAATGGATCTATTTATACTTTTTGTTCCACTCTAAACCATCAATGGATCTGTTTCAACATTTTGTTCCACTCTAATCTATCAATGGAATGGTTTCAATATATTGTTCCACTCATATTCATCAATTGGTTTATTTCTACTTTTTTTCCACTCTACTCCATTAGTAAATAATAAGCATCTAATAAATATTGCACCTCTATGGTAAAAACTAGCATTGATAACCATAAAAAACAAAAAAAATCTAGTACAAAATGACCCAAAAAAATAATGTATTTTTTTTGTCAAGATTAGATTAAGATCCAGACTGGTTTTTACTGTATTATTATAATAAAACGTACTTACCAGCTATATTCTTTATGCTGCATACGAGGGCGTTGGAAGGGGAGTCGACCGCCTCAATAAAAAGTTGTCGACTATTAAGGGCTTTCCGCATTACTAGTTTTTATCATGTCGGGTCAGCGACAAAAACGAATGTGTTGTTTAAGTATAAACTTAATGAAGAGTAATGTTGTGCTAAAACAATAAAACGTACCGTCGTAAAACGTAGAACAAAATAGAATTGTAATACGAGTATGATTTTTCAGACTGTCTAAAATTATTAAAAAAAATTGTTGAAATAAAACAACTTACCGACCATTTTGTGGAGTATTTTTTAATTAAAAAGTTAAAAAGTTACTCTTATTTGCTGTGGAAATAGTGGGCCCTCCGCATACAAAGCCAGTTCATCTGTTTTTTCATGCATCAAATTTTACACAGGCAATTCGATAATAAACGCCAGAGATTCGAGAGTTAACATTTTTACATAAAAACCATCAGAGGTGAATCCTCGAAGGGATAAAAGTCGTGAGTATGAGAACCAAGCTTTCCTAGGTATTTAGTAATTTAAATACTGCATTGTTTGAGCAAAGTTTGCGTTCTATCCAACGAAAGCGCTTCGTAAAAGCTTCATATAAACCTGAAGCACCAATTTGTAGTTCGTAAACTATAATATATTCACCCTCGGCTACTTTTATTCTACTTTAGTCTTATTTGAGACATGATAACATAATATAAGACGTAGAAGACGTAAACCTGTCTCATAAGATAACACTGAGGTACCAAGAATTTTCATCGGCGTCGTATTGCTGCCGGCAATATAAACACGATGCTCAGACAGAGATGGGGATGTTTACCGCCCTACTGTTTGACCTTAGTCAGAGAGAACCAACCAAGATTTGTCAGTCAATACTTAGTTCTTCTAGGTTTTATTGCTTTCTCAGCAAGCTCAGCCGCTTAAACTTTATTACGCTGGGATTAAAGTAATATTTGCAGCGACTAAATGATGTTGAGACAATTTTTATGATATTGTACTCTGTCGATGTTATAATGTCTATCAATGTTACCACCACGCTTGCTTAGATAAAAGGGGGACTAGCTTTTCGATTTGAAAGTTGTGGGTTCAAATCACGACTATGCATCAGCCTCTAAAACACCAAATAAAGTAAAAGATAGAAGTTATTGTTAAAATGTATATAACAGGCTCAGTGAAAGAGCGTACTTCATCGTCCAGGTTAGTTCGTTTCGTGTTAGTTTGCGTGTTCCAGTCTTCCACGAGCATTCCCGTGAAATGGAACGTGCGATAACAACGCATTACTTCACAACTATTTGCGTTGCATTGTTTAAAACTGAGCCGACGTACTGGCACAAACAAAACTAAATAATGCAACCATCTTTCCACAACGCACACGTTTTAAAAAGTATCTAAGTTTGTTTTATCAAATAAATACGTTTTAAAAACTAAAAATAAAACCGACTTCAATGAAGAATATGATACAATTTCGTTTACCTGGATGACGTATTTTTTCCAATTATTTTGATGACAGATGGATGGATAGACAGACAAACAGACAGACGCATGATCCTATTAGGGGTCAGTTTTTTCCTTACTTTTGAAGTAATACACCATAAAAATACCCAAATCGCTTCAAGTGTGCCTATAATATTTGAAGAGTTTCCTAGATTTCTCCAGGATCCCATCATCACATCCTGACCTGATAACGATGATACCATCTGTAAAGTATACCCTTTCAAACAAAAAAATGATTTCCAAATCGGTCCAGGCGTCTTCGGATAATCGGGGAACATACATAAAAAAAGAGATTCCGACCAATAGAGAACCTCCTCCTTTTTTTGAAGTCGGTTAAAAATATAAGTGCACATAAAAATCTTACAAAAACCATAATGTGCTGATGCAAATAATATCCGTAGTGTAGATTTTACGCTAAGAGAGTGAATGAGTACTATATATACCGATCTCACACTTGGATGACACCCTCAGCGAAACAACGAACATTTCGCGCTTTTAAGACTTTTGTTTCGATACGCGATGCCATGGCTCATTCACCCCTATAGTTTTTAACCGTATTGGTTCGCCCGCCAGTATCACCGAGGTTCCGGGATCGATTCCCAAGTACAATATTGTGCTTGGTTTGGTTGGTAGGACTTTGTTAAATTCCGCCTGGCTAGTTAATGATGGTGGTCCATCATACCTAAATCTGTCGCCATAACAACCATTCTAGTATGCTGTGTTCCATGCTGCATTTAAAGAGACAGTGGTCAGTTTCTCAGTCTATTGAGGATTCCGGATAAAGTGCGTTTCCAACTTCGGCCTCCTCATAACACAAAACCAAGTGAGATGAATGCCGAGTGACCCGAGAAAAAAAAAAAACCGTTTTTTTAATATTTTGTGGATATTTTCAATGCCAGCATACATTTTGTATTATGTACCGTAAAATGGGATAAATAGGGACGAAATAAATCTTTGAATTAAATTTTTACCGATGTCAAAATTGAAGTCTTGATTAATTATTTTATCACAATTATACCTTCCTAATTTGAAAATAACTAGGTAAAATGATAAAAACGCCAACTATTTGCAGAAGTAGAATACCGAATCATCTTCAAAAATGTCTGAAAAGACATTTCAGCGCCGGAGCTCGCGTTACGCAAAGAAAGGATGTGAAAGTGCTCACTGGAGTGCATTTACTATTGGTGCCGTTTCCGGCACTCCTCGCGCAATATACTTGAGATTCGAGCATCCTAAATTATTGGCTTTATTTGACTTGGTAGGTACCAATCTCAGGTGGCGGGAAATCTCTATTTTGAGCGTAGATGTACCGTCCAAAAATGGCATGCCAAAGGGCATGTTTTAATGTATCGATGGATGCTTTCTGTTTCATCTCGGCAATTTAGGCCTTGCTTTAACCCAGATTATTTTACATTTGCTTGTTTAGTCATAGTCATAGTCATTTATTGCATTAATCAAGTATGTAAAGGTACAATGGTCTTATGATTGAAAAAAGTTATACATAATAACCCTATTAGGGCATAGCAAAAGAGTGAAAGCGGACCAACACTTTGAACAAGTACAAGCCAAATGTTTAGGTAAGCAGGAGGAAAACAAATGTTAAATAAATTCAGAAAGTGTAATATTATCACTAAAAAAGTCGTTCAAATTATAATAGCATTTCTCAATAAGTAGGTATTTCCATTAATAAGATGGTTGTGTTATTTTGTTCATCTTTTATATGTTCAGGTAATTTATTATTAATGTTTGATACCATTGTATTTGGCCCTAAACTGTGCATCTGTAGTTTAGACTTCGGTAGATCTGTTTTGTTTTTATACCTACAAGGATAGCGTCGTGGTATATCACATTTAAAAAAAAAATTGAGGGTGGTTAATTACAAATTTACAAGATTCAAATATGTATATACATGTGAGTGTTCATATTTTTAGGCTACGAAAGTGTTTTTTGCAGCTATCGGGGATTTTTATATTGGCAATGGTGCGGATGCATGATTTTTGTCGGACGAAAAGATTTTTATTATCAGTACTATTGCCCCATAGTATAATTCTGTTTTGTAACCAGACGAACGCATAGGCATAGTATGCTGAGATAGCTGTTTTTTGATCGGTAGCTCTTCTCAGTTCCTTAAGAGCATAAGTGAAGCTAGAAAGTTTTATATGTATCTTTTGAATATGGCTTTTCCAATTTATAGTTGAATCTATATTTAGTCCTCATAATTTAAAAGAGTTAACGCATTCGAATTTGATGTCATATAGATAAATAAATTTATTGTCCAGAGGTGATCTTTGATACGGTCTAAACTGCATTATTTTTGTTTTAGAGTAATTAATGTCAAGGTTATGGTCATTCATCCAAAGTTCCACAGAATCTTAGATTTCAGTAAGTTTATTATTAAAATTGATGTCATTATTTTTATTGATGTCAAAAGGGAAATGTCATCTGCAAATAGAATACACGATTCATTTAATATTATTGGAAGGTCATTTATATAAATTAGGAAAAGTATACATCCCAAGACACTCCCTTGCGGGATTGAGGCGTGAGTCTGGATAGGGTTTGATCTTATTCTACTTGTAATACCGGTTTCGTTGTCAAAGTTTTCAATTTCGACATACTGTTTGCGATTTTTTAAATAGGATTTTAACCAGTCGTGCGATAAGCCGCGAATACCTATTCCATATAATTTATCTAGTAATATATTGTACTGGACTTTGTCATAAGCTTTTGTCATGTCAAGTAAAATGCCGATTGCGTAACTCTTATCATTGATTGTGTCGAGGATAGCTTGAACATATTTCTAAACGGCAAGTGTTGTCGAACGATTTCTAAACCCGTTTTGCGCGTTGTCGTATATGCGGAAATTTTCGCAAAACGAGTGCAATCTAGTTTGCATAGCCTTTTCAAATATTTTTGATGAAGTTGGCAATAAAGCAATAGGTCGATAATTGTTAGGATCTGTTTTTGATGCTTTTTTATGTATGGGTTGAATTATAGAACACTTCGTTCTTCGATTAATTTTCTACTTGCGATTCCGAGTCACACCACAGTGTTCTATGCTAATTCGTTTACTGTTGAGGCTGTGCGCTTGTGGAACTCACTACCCGTTTCGGTCAGATCCTCCAAAACAATCTACATTTTTAAAAATAATTTACGATGTCATTACTTTTCCTCAACCAACTTATAATTATCTCGTTCACTATTGCTGTTTAGTTTCTATTTATATATACACATATATACATATAGTATAGTAATGATTGGACATTTAGTAATGTATTGTATGTTTTGTTATTATTAATAAGTAGCTATATAAATTAATGTTTATTTGCTTTGCCGCTTTGTCTGCTCTTTGCTATCCTTTCCATCCAAAGGTTGCCTGGAAGAGATCGCTTTTAGCGATAAGGCCGCCCATTGTACCTAGTTTAAGTGTTTTTCTTGCTTGTCTGTTTATTTTTGTTTTTTGGTGTACAATTAAGAGTTTATCTATCTATCTATAGTTACTTTCAGTAAATCCGGGAACATCCCTTCCTGAAAAGATTGATTAATTAGTAGATAACATGCGAGGGTAAGTTCTTTTGCGCAATTTTTAATCGAGGTGGAAGTTCGTCGATTCCACAGCTGTATTTGCTTTTAAGATTTCGGATAATTAGGTACAGATCGCGCGGCTCGACCGGGCTCAGGTACATCGTGTCATCAGTTCGCGCGGCTCGACCGGGCTCAGGTACATCGTGTCATCAGTTCGCGCGGCTCGACCGGGCTCAGGTACATCGTGTCATCAGTTCGCGCGGCTCGACCGGGCTCAGGTACATCGTGTCATCAGTTCGCGCGGCTCGACCGGGCTCAGGTACATCGTGTCATCAGTTCGCGCGGCTCGACCGGGCTCAAGTACATCGTGTCATCAGTTCGCGCGGCTCGACCGGGCTCAGGTACATCGTGTCATCAGATCGCGCGGCTCGACCGGGCTCAGGTACATCGTGTCATCAGTTCGCGCGGCTCGACCGGGCTCAGGTACATCGTGTTATCAGTTGGGTGACTCACTGGCCGGCCGGTAGCAGTACCTACTTTTGCACTCCCTACGGAAGCAAAAAACTCATTGAAAGCAGTAGCTACTTGGTATGGGTCAGAAATTAAGCCATTTTGGGTATTTATCTTAATGATAATATTTAGGGACTTTTTTGAATATATGTTTGTTCGTATTTTCATTATTTTCCACATGGTTTTCATTTTATTATTAGATTTTTTTATTTCGCGGATATAAATGATTTTTTTTGGATCGGTTTATAGATTTTTTGAGTAGTTTAGCATATGTTTTATAATGATTAGTCAGAATTGGTTCTTTTAAATAGGTTACTAATGTTTTTAGGGCTCGTTTGTGACGGCAAGACATTCTTATACCTCGAGTAAGCCATGAGTGTTTTTTATTAAATTTTAAAAATAGTTTTTGTTTTGGAATGCATTGATCTAATATATTTCCGCGAGTTTTTTTATCAAATGCCATGTAATTTTTGTTGATTGTCTGTCTAGGGTTTATTATTTTATTCCAGGTTATATCCGTAAGGCTATTTCGAAAGTTTTTTTTTTTTTGGATGTACAGTCTTTTTTTCTATTTGAATTTTCCTCTGTTTGAGGTACGAGTTTTTTAGATGTTTTAAGGTTATAACAGAACCACTATGATGAAAGAAGCCGAAGTTATCAACGTTTGTACTAAAAAAAGATTTATCAAATTTGGTGAAATTTAAATCTATACAAGATCATAAGCATTTTGTTACGCGAGTAGGTTCACAAATATAATGATTTAGATTATATTCAGACATAAGATTTAATAGTTTATTTGACCTATTATTGTTTTTTTAAGTATTTACTTTGAAATCACCGCCAATTATAATGCTTAATGAATTGTATTTACTGCTTATCATATTTAACAGTTTAATTAATTGTGCGTAAAAAACGCCGGTCTTCTTTCCATTCCAATAAAGAACATTTAATAACATTTTCAATGAAGGAATAGTTACACTGCAAAAGTTGATGACTTCCTCTACCGACAGGTTTGCTATTTCTTCAATTTCATTGTACTCAAACTGGTTTTGTAGTAGTATGCATACTCCTCCGCCAGGGCAGTTTCATCTACAGTACGATGCCGCTAGGTTGTATCCCGTGAAATGGATTAATGGTGTTTTTTCGGGTGTTAACCACGTCTCGGATATACAAAGTGCAACGAGGTTTCGTGGTTTTTCCAAAAAATCTTTTAATAAATGCAGCTTGTTGAACATGCTTGTTTGTTGGCTTGATATCTAAATCACCCCTTTAACGTCAATATTATGACAAAACTATAATTTTGTAAACAATGTAAAATTATGCTTGCGTTTGAATGTGTTGCACGTGGGCCTTGTCAAAAGTGAAAATACATATTTTTGATCAAACGCCCAGCCCTACCTATTACTAGCTATTTCGACAAATTTTGCCTGACCCATGTTTATGGCCCAATATTCTAAATCTATTTCTGAATCGAAGTTTATTTGATGGCTTTAGTAGCTTAATGTGTATCGCGACGTCAAACGGGAAGACGCTGCGACCGTGATTTCATCCGCGAATCACACTCGCTCTGATGATCACCATGGAACCACTGGAAGAACCGAAACCAAGTTGGTGCCTTCATGAATATCGTATACGTGATTATAGCCCACGTTTGAACATGTACAACTTTGAGACATGTAGTTAAATTATAAGCAATAAATTTAATAAAAAAAAACACATAAACACGTGTATAAGATCGAGTGAGCGAAGCTAACGAGATCTCTCAGTTAGGTTGGGAAATCCGGCACTGTATGTACGCGTGTATGTGGCAATGTTTGTGACGGCATAACTCTCGAACGGATTATTCGATTTTCATGAAATTTAAACTGAACAGAGAAAACGTAAATAGAATTTGAGTTTCGCGAGGGATTTTTGATAAACGGTGTAGTTTTTCAGATATTGGGGTAAAAATAAATACAATTTTTCACCCATATCTTTTGAACCGTTAATTCGATCTATTCAAAATTTTGAATATGCAGAGATTATATTAATACTCATCAATCGGCTTGAGGTTTTTTTTGACACTAGGGTAGTTTTTGAGAAATAGGGATGTTAAGTGGGACGAGATGATTTTTGATTTGTGGGGTGTCATTTGAAATTGTATCATTGGCTGCACATTCATAAAACATATATTTTACTTTTTGCTAGGGGTGGTTTTTAAGATGAAGAGGGCAAATGATGATCATCAGCTCTTGTAAGATAAGAGAGGGTATTCGAAATTTCTAAACTGGTCTATTTCATCTATTGTTATTCACTCAATACGGTACGTTAACTTTCTTTTGATTTGCTGAAACCACCCCTGTATTTACATTAAGGGTTGCAAAAGGAATAATTAAAATTGAAGTCTTGAAAATGTGTTAAAACATGAAATAGGGGTTGAGACTGATTCCAAAATTAGATTATTTTGCCCTTATTAGGGGTGGTTTTTAAGATAAAGAGGGCAAAGGATGATCATCAGGTCTTGTAAGATAAGAGAGGGTATTCGAAATTTCAAAACTGGTCTATTTCATCTATTGTTATTTACTCAATAAGGTACGTTACGACCATTATAGCCACAACGTTAAGCAGACAGATTGGTGCTCACAGTAAAAGTTTTGTTTACACAAAGAAAAAAGCTGCTGCCTTTTTGGTTGACTTTACGATATCCGTAGGCTGGAGGGGTAGAGTTTTGAGAGCACTTTTCAAAACGCCTTTCTTTTGTTTCATGTTAGTAAGGATACATTACGTTAGCAACAAGAGAGAGCCTCGAACACTCAGGTGAATAAAGAGAGTTCGAGATAAAAGTGCTTAAGTAAGGTGAGAAAGGTGTAATGAAAGCACATTTTTATCGTTTGTTAATTACGTTTTATTTGAGAAATGATCTGTCACAAACCAGACATCACGAGATGTTCGGGGCGAACTACTAGAAGTTTCATAAATTTTAAAATCCAGTGCAAACCAATTCCAAACGAAGCTAATAATATGAAATGTAATCTTTTGATTCGAGTGAGTTCTGTAGAAGCGAAGGGTGAATACCGATCGATCTGTACGCCCTCCAGATATGATTAGCGGCTAATTGAATTCCGGGGTGCGATCCACAGTTTAGTTTTCTAATTTACGAGTACTTCCTCCACGCGGAGGCAAGGGTTGAATTTAATTATATCCACGTCGACAGACCCTTCACCAAAACTAACAAAAATGGATCTCAATCATAGAAAAGCTTCGTTAGCCTTCATTGTTCAGACTTTGTAGATTGTAGAACATCGCTGCAGACGCTTCGTGTGGGCGACAGTTCATTGACCCGTTCCTTGAAATTGTGTTATCTTAATATCTGCTAGCTCTTTTTTAAAGTTTAGTTTAATGCTACTAAGCACTGGCTTTTGAAATTTTAATTGAGTTTGATGGAGGATCATTATTTCTTTGAAATCAGATCTAAAATAAATTCTCGAGAAAATAAAAAGATTAAGCACCCCACATGGTCCTGATACAAGCCACAATATTATTAAATTGCACCTCTTTTAAATAGAGCCTGAAAAAGTTCATAATGCACGCAATGATCTTCTCTTAATATTACATAGGGGATAAACAACAAAGGGGACAAAGGAAAAGGGGTTTTTAAAACTGGCAACGCGCGAGTGATGCCTTTGGTGCTACAAGCTTCCAAAACCTTTGGTAACCGCTTACCGGGTTTAACGCTTTATCAGGCTTGAGAGTAGTTGTATGCCTGAAGTTTTTTTTTTTTTTGTAAGACGGGTAGCGCTTTGCCTTCAGCTCACCAATAACGCAGAAGGTGGAAGCGCACTTCACTCGGAATACTCAACAAACTGAGGAACGCTTAAATACTTGTTACATACGGCGACAGAATTAGGTAAGATGGTAGTAGCTAGCCAGGCTGCCTTACACAATGTCCTACCACCAACCAAACCAAACACTATATTGTAATGCCCCTGGGTATCGAACCCGGGACTTCTGGATCTGAAATCGGTGGGTTAAACTACTAGACCGCAGAGGCGGTTAAAATTCAGTGCTATGTAGACCTCAAAGAACACTTTGTGGATGTGACCTACACAGCAAGACATTGTTATAGGCAAGATATGCACTTCAGCACTTCAGCACTTCATCAGTTGGGCTATTTGCTAGTTCCGTTTACTAGTTGTATAAAAAAAGAAGTTGATTGCCAACTTTGTCGCAAAAAAGCAACAACTTCTAATTTTGTTGTCGATTTAATAAAGGTACTTTAAACATTGAGATTGGCTAAACACGCGGCGCACAAAAAATATGAGTTTTATGACAAACACAAAAATCTGTGGGTCTATAAATATATTTGTATTGTCTATCGTTAAACGCTTATACGCACTTGAACCATTTTGTCAAAAAAATTGTTCATTTCCCGGTCTCATATGAAATGAGCGTTCTTGATATACATTACTTCTTATATATTAGAAACGGCGCTACGAGATTTGTTCTGGTGCAACAATTATTACATATCAGGGTGCGTTTTTTTTTTCAGGGCCACTGAGGCCAAGTCTGAAACCGTGAGAGTTATCGAAAATTCATTAGGGTGTCCGTGCCTTGTCATCAGCTGCGTAATAACGAAAATGAACGATTTTTTAATCCGATGACGATTCAATTTAAGCTCATCACGAACAGAAAATACAGCAAAAGGTGATTTAATAGCTTAGCTTGATACTAAATGCATAAAGATGAATTTATAAATTTTCAATTTTGAAAGTGTTCCAACAACTTTGGGCACATAGTCATCATACATATTTTTTTTTTATTATCAAACAAAGATCTCAAATTCGCAAAACTCTATAACTATAAAACTAACTTTTCCAGGAAAACTATAAAAAACTTATTTTTTTAACGCAGTAACATGACTTTTCGATAACTCTCACGGTTTCTGACTTGGACTCAGTGGCCCTGGAAAAAAACTCACCTTGTATAACTAGTTGTTCGCCCCAAACTGAGATCTCGTGATGTCTGGTTGGTAACGGAGATTATTTCTCAAATAGAAAGTAATTAAGAAACGATAAAAGTATGCTTTCAATACACAGCTTACTTACCTTCAGTGTTCGAGACTCTCTTATTGCTAACTTATTATAATATCTCATATATATATAATAGCGCCATCTCATCTGCCTGGGACATCAGTTAGGGCTGGTGCGGCGGCTGATTCGGCCGAGGATCACAAAAGGCGCAAATATAGCGGTCTCGACAGAGCTAACCTATTTGAGCCTTTTGGGGTGGAGACCTTGGGTCCGTGGGGAGCCGGTGCCCTCCGGGTTTTCAAAAATATTGCGGGGCTTTTGATTGAGGCGACACGTGACCCAAGGGCTGGCTCTTATTTAGGCCAGCGAATTAGCATAGCTATTCAGCGTGGCAATGCAGCCAGTGTATTGGGCACGCTTCCGTCTGGTACTGGTCTGGAACAGTTGAGTTACCTATAGGCCGTTTGTAACAGTCCTTAGGTAATCTGACTGATTCCTTTGTACATAGTTAGTTTAATTGTACTTTTTATTGAATAAATGTTATATTAAAACTTATAATATCTTAACTAACATGAAACATGGGTTGATGACGTTTTAAAGGTGCTCTCAAAACCGTTGCCTTAGTAGTCGTGGTTTAAAAATCTACACCTCCAGCCAACGGATGTCATAAAGTAAATCAAAAAGCTTCATTCTGTGTGTTAACAAAACTTTATCTGCGAGCACCAATCTGTCTGCCAAGCGTGATGCTTTTGGCGAAACCTAACAGTTATAGAGGAAGTTCTTTTCACATTGTGGTGGACAATAATGTACTGTTGATATGGAATATGTGCAGTCAAAACACTTGCATGACACCCCAGAAGTAATTCTAAGATTTTATCGATATAGGATTCCCTGCTGAGTGAATAACAAAAAATAAATAGATCAGTTTTACTGAGATTCCCAATACCCTTTCTTATCTAAAAAGATCTGATGCTCATTTTTTGCCCCGTTCGTCTTGAAAAACACCCCTAATAAGGGCAAAAATAAACTTATTATGAAATCCGCAGGCTCAACCCCAATTACATAAACATGATATTCCATGTTTTAACACATTTTCAAGACAATAATTTTATTTACCCCTTTTGCAACCCTTAATGTAAGTACAGGGGTGGTTTAAGCAAATCAAAAGAAAGTTTATTGTAAAGTCAACCCCCTCCAACAGCCTATCCTACAAGACATACCAAGTGTTTTAAGCCCTTAATACCCCATTGTTACGAAAACCACTCCTATTTAAAAGTAAAATGTATATTTTATAAATGTGCAGCCGATACTCTTTCAAATGACACAAGCCAAACATCTTCTTGTCTCATTTAACACCCTTATTTCTCAAAAAATAACCTAGTGACGAAAAAATCCTCGGAAAAATTTATAAGTATTATTATAATCTCTGCATTTTCAAAATTTTGAATTGATCAAATCAGCCATTCAAAAGATCATTAAATTTCAAGAGATTCAAATCCCCAATATCTTAAAAACTACCCCTCTTATCAAAAATCCCCTGCGATCAAATTATATTTACGTTATCTCTATTTCGTTTAAATAACATGAAAATCGGATAATCCGTTTGAGAGTTATGCCGTCACAAACAGTGCCGGATTTTCCAACTTAACTCGGTATCAATAATCAGTAATTTCTGAAAAGTCTTCATACTTGAGAAAGGGACTTGAAGTATTACCAAATGCAAATGAGTTAGTTAACGATCATCAAACTTATTTGAGGGTAGCAGAGCTCATCCTACTGTTTAGCATTCTATCGGCGCAGTAGAATTGCATTGTTAATCGGTTGGCATTTTTGCATAGAATTTGGTGATAATCACCTTCAAGTTCAGCTTTGTATTCCAAGTGCGTGTTCTCCCTCTCTGTAGCGTTTGATAATGTTGGGGTGCCTGTGTGCTGCACAGATAATGTAAATAGCTATGCAAATTAAACACAAAGTTCCATTCAAATGAGCCTTAAAAGTTTTGCTCAAAGCTAATTCCGAGCGTCACATGTCTGGCAACTCACCCACCATCCACATTAGCCTCCTGTATTTGAATATTTCGAAATAAGGAAATGATATACAAACAGACTCGAAATCATGTCGGGGAAGTTTCCCGTCAAACCTTATTTGTGAGCAGCGGCGGACTGAACATCCAACGCCGGAACACCTAGGTTTGCGAGTTATGAATAAAAATAACGTATTCACTGAGACGTGAGATGGGTTTATTTATGTTCTGACGAAAAGTCACCGACTAGACTGGATTTATTTAGTGATGGAGTCATTTCTTTTTGCAAAATATGCAATTATTGGTAATATGGTTGATATTTCATTGGTCAAGTGAGCCACGTGAACGAGATTTATCGAGATTCCGGGTGAAGTGCGCTTCCACCTTCTGCCTGATCTTAACTTGTTACCAGGTGAGATGAAGGTAAAACGCTTGCCCGTCGGACAAATTGCGAGCACAATTGAAGAGAACAAACACAACGAGCTATTTTTTATAAGTTCGGTATTTTTTGAGATGTAGGGGTGAAATGAACTACAATATAACATGTCTTTTTAATATACAATTAAATAAATAAATAGACTCAAGACTTTTTTCTCTCGAGGATTTGCCTCTGATCACTACTCAGAGCGTGGATCTTATGAGGATCACCTACTAGGGGGTAGTCAGGGGGTAGGTTTGGTCTCTTATTTATCAGTTTTATCTCTGATCCAAAATTTTATTTTGGAATATCAGCATAGGTTTTGATTGCACACATCCCAAATCAACAGCTTATTATTTTCCATCACAATATAGAAATACTTTCCTCCAATACTGTAAGGATTGCTGTTCATAGTTAAAGTTTAGCTTATACACAGAAAGATGCAGCTGGCTTTTTGGTTAATTCGGTTGACTGGTTGACTTTTATGATGTATGTATATTGGAGGGATAGATTTTAAAACCACAAATATTTTTAAGTTTTAGCTTTGAGATCACTTAAATAAATATATATCACCATATTGGTGAGGGGTGACTTTTTCGCTTATTGTATTCTACCCACCCACTATGACGTACGGTCAGTGCTATGCGTAGAATGAGAGTTGGCAACGAGAGAGCCTTAAACACTCAGGTAAATAAAGAGGTAATAAAGGTAATGCGAAAAAGTGTGCTCAGAGTAAGGTTTGCTCATTTTTACCGAAGAGTTAACAACTTTTACACAAGCCAGACACTCGCCCTCGATTTAAATAATAAAACAGTGTGTTGTAAAGAAACACGGTAGAAGTGAGACTTTTGTATTACAGGGAAATATTTGAATTATCTCTCACTCTACCCGACACAGTACCCCACCATTTTTCGTCACACAAAAAGGATGCGGATCAGGATTTCAAATACCATAAAAAAGTTTCCCCTCAAAAATAAGTATCTAAACAATAAAACTTTATAACACAAAAAAATATGTTCTGTAACTTATTTATCCTATAATTTACCATCATTCATTTTTATCGCAGAAAGTTTAGAGTCAGCTCCTAACGTCTGTTTTGCAGCAGCTTAAGACTCATACACCACCGGTCCAAATAGAAAAGCTCACTGCTTTAGGTAACTACACCTCATACTTGCCAACAACTCACAATTAAAAGCTGTGCCATAGAGTATTAAATATAAAAATATATACACAAGACAATCTAAAGGAATTTAAATATTCTTTACCGTGCAAACAAGTTAAATAACCAATTTGAGGATACTTATTAAAGCCTATCTGAATGCCCGCTATTTTTTGAGGGATTGTTGTATTTTCTTTCGTTCATCCTGTTCATTTTGATGATTGCAACGGGACGATACTAAGTATCCGCAGATCGCCGCTAAATTAAAAATCAATAATAAAGGAATATATAACTTCAATTAATTATAAATTATAGTCATCAGCTCTTGCATGAAACATGCATCGGCCGACGCGTCACAACGTGGGTATCTGAAAAATGTTGATGTTTAACCGCCTCTGTGGTCTAGTGGTTCAACCCACCGATTTCAGATCGAAATTTCCCGGGTTCGATCCCTAGTGGGAGCAATATACAATAAAAAAAAAACAATATACAATTTTTGTGTACGTGTGCTTGTCACTGAGTTCCTCCTAAGCGGCAGACTTTTTTTTAGGGTTCCGTACCTCAAAAAGAAAAGACGGACCTACGTGGCACTGCATTTCGCCCGTCAACAGGCACAAAGATGTCTCGCGCGCCCGTAATTTCTCCGGCAACCATACCCTTCAAACCGCAACACAGTTATGCTGGCTTGCGGCCGAATAGGCATGGTGGACCCGTTCACAAGGGGGTCAACTACACTTAAACTTATATTCTCAAACTTAAAGTTTAATGATGTGTGCGTAATTGAGGGGTCTTTTGAAGGTTTAGATTCACAATTGGAGTTCTGCATTCGTTACGGGATAATGAAACGAAATCTTGGCCGTTCGTGTGACAAGATGGCGCGTTTGATTTGTGAGCAAAGTGTAACGGTGCCGTAATGTACGGCGTGTCATTGTCGGGTCGCGTTGTCGTTCCACCGAAGGATGTCACGGCATGTGAAATATTTTCGTTGTACCCTCTCCGCGCGTAAGTGAAAGTCACGTGATACCATGACGTCATCAATCATTTATCCGGGAGTCGCGCTGAGCGATACCGTGAAAAGCTTTAAGGTTTAGTGTACCCACAAACGTCAGATAATGTTCATTCGTAAGATATTTTAATTTCTCATAACTTTGGTACACCAAAATATTACCTATACGAATAACAAGACAACCCCTCTTAACCCGTTTTAACCGCCTATGTGGTTTATTGGTTCGCCCGCCCCGGTGTCAGATCTAGAGGTCCCGGGTTCAATCCCCTGGGGAGTAAAATATAGTGCTTAGTTTGGTTCGTGATAAGACTTTATCTAAGTCCGCCTACTGCCACCATCTTACTTAAGTCTGGTGCCATAACAACAATTCTTAATTGTTGTGTTTCAACATTTAGAGGTAAATAGCCAGTTTTTCAGACTGTTGAGGATTCCGTTTGAAGTGCGATGCCGCCTTTAGCTTTACCATATTTTGTATCAGGTGAGATGATGACCTTCCCCGCCATACAATAAAAAATAACCCAACCACTGTCTCTGTAAAATTGGTGAAATAGCTCTAAGAGTTAGCAAACTCCTAAAGCTATTTCACCAATTTTACAAAATTATTAACTGTTATTTATTGGAAACATGCCGATGTTCCTTCATCATCTCGCCTGATGGTAAGGTATGCACCCTGCGAAAACACGTGGAAATCACTTACTTCAACTCAACTGGCTAATTTACCTTTAATCTTGAATTGTGGTTATGAGATGGTGAGAGATGGAGGTAGCTAGCCAGGCGGGCTTGAACAAAGTCCTACCACCAATCAAACCATGTACAATATTAGACTAGACTACAAAGGCGGTAAAGATTCCAATATAGAAGGTTATACTACCCAGGTGGTTCCGAGTTTAGGTACCTAAGTTTTTCATTATTAATTTGTAAAATGGTTGTTTTAATATTTACATAAAACTTTTTAATACATTGACGTTTCAAGGTGTACGATTTTTAAAACCAAGTCGCTTTATAATGTATCGCTCTTAAAATCTACTTTTAACGGCCCGCATCAAAAACGGGCGAAGGAACCGGGTAAACAAAATAGATTGAAACCGGATCTTGATAACAGCGTATTGAATTTTATTTTTCGTAATTTTTATTTCATATCGAGCGGAGGCGGTGCTTATCTTCTTTTTCAATTATCGTTTCTCAAATAAAAACAGTTACTTATTACTTTGCTTATAAAAAATGTTCCATCTAATTGTAAACATAAAATTGCCTACAAAATGCTGGCAAACGCTTGAAAGGTTATATATATATATAACTAGAACACATGAGACCTTCTTGAAGTACATTTATGAAATTGAAGATTTTTAGGAAAACCTTTCATTGACAACTTTACCGCCGCCTGTTTAAAATCGCAACCAGTAGATTTAGAATAGAGGTACTCGTAAACGTCAGATTGGCAATAGAGTATTAGGCTTGTCCTAATACTACAAACATCAAAATACATTAGGGTGCGTGTATTGTGAATGTGTGCGAGGCAAATAGTGCTGCGCCATGCACCACCTGATATTTCGATTATCGACAATACCTGATTTGACGCAGATGCATCAAAGTGATTATATTTATGTAGGAAATAAAACAATAAACTAAAATTATAAATTCATTTTCGCAACAATGTATATTCCCTCTTTAAGGTTTGGCTTTAAAAAATTTAGTGCTTTAGTGGGCGTAATATTTTAGTTTGGAAATCAATGTTTCGTAATTTACGCAGATAGGCCTTGGAAAGATCACAAAAGATACCAATAGCATATTAGCTAAACATGTTGTATTTTTAATTTCCTCCAATGAAAAGTGACTTAACATCAGGTGGGCTACTTGCTTGTACCGTCTTCTAGTTGTATAAAAAAAAGTGGAATGGGTTCATGCCCATCATTTCTGTGTCATCTAGCATGAATGATTACATGCATGTATGCCATCAACGGCCTATTATTGTCAACTGCTAGACAGAGCCTCCTCCAAAGCTAGAGGGTTTTGTCTTAATCACCACGCTTCGCAGGCGGATTGGTGATCGCAGTAAAGGTGTACATAAGACAGAAAAGGAAGTTGCTGCTCTTCTTCTGGTGAGATCCCTTAGTCGGCTTTTACGACCTCCATGGGCTGATTTCGTGGGGTTGATTAATAAGCTGCGACCGCCATAGTAATACATACATACAATTTTAAAACTAAATAATTGATCGTGTGAGCGAAGTGAACGAGATCTCTCCGTTAAGTTAGAAAATCCGGCACTGTATGTATGTATGTATGTGGCAATGTTTGTGAAGGCATAACTATCGAAACGGTTATCCTATTTTCATAAAATTTAAACTGTAAGGAGATAACGTAAATATAATTTGATTGTCGCGGGATATTTTTGAAAAGTGGGGTAGTTTTTGAGATATTGGGGTAAAAATAAATACAATTTTACGCCCATATCTTTTGAATGGCTGATCCGATCAATTCATAATTTTGAATATACGGAGATTATATTAATACTCATCAACATGTTTAAGGTTTTTTTTGACACTAGGGTAGTTTTTGATAAATAGGGGTGTTAAGTGAGACATGAATTTTTTCGGCATGTGGGGTATCATTTGAAAGAGTATCGGCTGCAATTTCATAAAATATAGATTTAACTTTTTTATAGGGTTGTAAGAAAGGGGAAAAAGATGATCTTCAGGTCTTATAAGATAAGAGAATCTCAGTTTGGGGCGAACTACTTGTAACTTAAAATAGCGAAGAAAACTGTACCACGGATAGTCTCTGGTCCCTAAACTAGGTCTAAGCAGCCTGTATTATGGGGTCACAGCGGAACGCCACGGGCATTACTATATGTAATGTATGTAAGTGATTTATAAAGTGCTAGGGCTCAAATCAGCAAACTGTGTAATCATGTTTGAACTATAACTTTCTTCTAGTGAAACGCCCAGACTTTTGTTCCTCTTATCCTGTGGGAATTTCGTAAAACCTGCAGGTGCACTAAAAATGGTTTCACTAAAAACTACTTTCACTAAAGATTACTACAAAAGGATGCTATCCTGAAAATTTCAAGTTTCTAGGACTTCTGGTATGACTGTGCGTTGATTTTCAGTCAGTCAGAGTATACGATGATTTTATATCTTTACATAAAAAAAAAACAGCATGTTGGTGGTCAAACGCTTGGTCGATAAAAACATTAAAAAATGGATACATAATATTAAAAAAATATTTCTGAGAATAAATTTATCTTTATCTTTATCTTTAAAAAAAAACTATTTCAACCACCTTTGGATGGAATGGACTGTTAGACATAAGATGGAACAAACAAAAAAAAAAAAAAATTGAGTCGGTTTCTTGGTTGTTTAGATTTTAAATAGGATCCGCTACAATCGAGTATATCGATAAAATTGATTGGCTAGATTTTTTTTTAATGCCTTATATGGTACTAATAGCAAGCTCTTGGCTTAGTTCTCAACGGAGTACAGATCCCATCCACGCCGGTAAACAATTATCATAGAGCCACCGGGGTGGATGGCACTCTAACCCCTTATTGAGCCGGTGCCGGCACCACCGGGCCCAATGGGAATGGGTCAACAAGTATTATGTTTACAAAGCTTCTAGTCGTTATCTTTATTGAAGTAAGCAACAGAAAACAACTGTCATTTACACATAATCCTTTTGATATATTGGGCCATTACCGACGCTGTCCCAACTTCCCCATCGACTTATTGTGGAAGCTCCATATAAATTGACAACATGACGTAATGACGTCATAATGGCGCCAATTAAATGCAGCAAAGGGTGGGATATAGAAGCCATTTTCACAGAAACGTAGCCGTTGATTTACCCCTTTATATCCACCATACCAAATTTTAAGATAAAAATAAGTTACCGCTTGGTCTTATAAGTAGGTTGGTCTACATTAGAGCAATCCTCTTCATAAATTCAAAATTCAAAACCTTTTATTTAAGACAAAGAATACACAAAAAATCCTCTCTCGCACATTTAGGGCTTGGACCGATAGTTCAAGGAAAAATAAAAAAGACCGACGGACAGACGGATAGCGGAGGCTATCTAGCTAATAGGGTCCCGTAGGCACCCGTGGATAGAACACACTATTTCCGATCCCTCGAACATGTTACTGAAATAATGTTATGAATCAAAAGTTTGCACTCTGCACTGACAAAAGTTAAGAAACAAAAACCTCAAGAACGATTCTCGTCCATTCGACATAATTCAATAACAAGCCTCATAGCTCAGTTGGTAGTAACTCTTCCTTCTGCGCTGTAGGTTGTGGGTTCGATTCCCACCCAGAACAAACATTTGTGTGATGAATATAGATTTTTGTTCTGTGTATCGTATCATATAGTACGTATGTATTTAAAAAAAGTATTTAAGTATTCTATCCGTAATCTAGTTCCCATATTACAAGCTATGCTTAGTTTGGGGTTGGATGGCGCTGTGTAAAATTTATGTCCTGTAATATTTATTTATTTATTTATTTAATATGTTTTATTATTTAACGTCAAATCTGCCGCCTGTTCGGAATCGCGACCACACAATGAGAAAGGCAATAACCTCAGGCCGGTTATTTTTTTTTAATTTTTGAATGCCAGGCCTCCTTATCTTCTAGATAATCAGAAAATGTATAATTATTTTTGTATAATGTATAATTAGTTTTACAACATTTTTGAATGTATTATTTGAAAAGTTTAGCACCATATTAAAGCGTACTTGGCTATGCAACCAACAACTAGGCCTATGCTCTCCATAAATACGTGGAGCCCATAGGCCTAGTTTTGGGTACAGCGAGTTTATTCTTATTTCTAAACAGTTACTATCATCATTAACTCTCTATGTAAATGCAGCCTTACCCCGATGAAGGTACCTAGATGGATCAGAGACGACTCAACGACGACGGTAGAAGGGAAGCCAGACATCTTTTTACAATAAGTCTTCTCTTGATTAAAATCTGGAATAATAAACGTCGAAACAATTTCGCCCCGTCGCTACCGAGCCCTAGAGCGAGCTGATATTGAAGTGTAAGATGAAAATGATGTTGGTTTAACGTCTTCATATTATTATTGTGAAAAAGTTATAAATGGGAATGATAAAGTTGTTTCTTTATACCGTTTGAATCATTTTACCTCGACAAGTACTCATTTATGTAGCAAAGTCAGATTTGATTGTAATTAAACGCGATTGTTTCTGTTTTGACTTACCGAGAATCACAGTTTGACCTTGGCTGATAACTAAGTCTGCGTTTCTGATGTATTCGAAGATCAGAAACAGCTAAAACCTTCTCCAAAGGCGCATGTAATTGTCATAAAATCCTTGTCCATGCTTCTAGTATTGATCCATCGTAAATAAAATACAATTCTGATTCTACAGTTGCATAAGTGTAATAGCATGCCGCTCAGCAGTGATGTAGCAACTTGTAACGTATATACTAATAATAGCTACCTGCGAAACGTGGACATGTGCCGAACGTATGTTTGTACGTGATTCAGGTTACCTTAGTAAGCGATCCTCATAAGATCTTCGCTGTGAGTAGTGATCAGAGGTGCATCTTCGAAGGCGAAAAAGTCGAGAGACTGTCACTTTACTTTTTAATAATTCTACAGTATATACAGTACATTTAATCACGAGAAATCGGAGTAAGTATGTTTTACTTGTACCCCACGGTTACTTAAGAGTTAATCTGGCCGGGACACTTTAAAGTTTTCCCGCGTAGCACGTTACAGATCCATCGCGGAGGATAAATGATTGATGGCAGACCTCCAAGTATAAACTCGATTATCCGCCGAGACGCGAACAACTTACAAGTTTTATGTAACGATGGATCAGGATTATTTGAAACTTTTCTGTTCAGAAAGAAATCTACTATGACAATAATGTTTGTGTTGAATACAAAACGTGTTTGCGGTAATTGTAAGAAACGTCTGCTGATATGGGTGACGAGTAAGCGACACGACATGCTGTGTGGTCAAGTGGGTATAAGGCCTTCTGATGCGGATGTTGTGGGTTCAAATCCAGTTGTGCATCAATGGTATTTTCGGGTTTTCTGGAGTTTGAAGCCACTGGCTAGACTAATATTCCGCTAAGCAGCGAAAGCAGCGATGGGCTTGCAACTTACTTATCATAATGAATACTGGCTATTTGCATACCGTGAGCATGTGCCAAACGTAAGTTTTCATGTGCCTCTCATTACCCCGCTATGATAAATGACCAGAGGTGAACCCTCGAAGGGGATTCGTCGTGAGTCTGTTACTATTTCAACTTTTATTTTTCACACATACACAAACATAAGAGAACGAAAGAAACAGAATCAAGAGAAAAAGCTAAGAAACAAACTGAAAAAACATTTGTGTGCCTTTCAAGATATCTTTTGAATTAATCCTTTTTCCTCATCAATAATGATGTAGGTAATCAAAGATACAATTGAACATCTTAAAGTTGCAATTGAAGTGATTGTGGATTTATGTGGTAGATACATGATCACTGTATGTTACAGTGGATGTCTATCGAGTCCGCGCATTGCTGTCGCTCAATTCGTACCGTGAGTTTTCCGCCAGGCCAGCGTATTTACCTATAAAATAAAAGAAAACTGGCCTTCCACTCTATATTTTGTGAATAAATACTCATAAAGTTAAAAATGATATGATAAATTACACTAGAGCAGCAAATTATTAAATTATTTTGCAAGCATGATGAACTAGTAACGCTAACGTTAGTTAAAACAGTTTCAGAAGAGGTAGTATGGCGGAACACTGTCGCTAACACAGGATACTGTCAGATACAGTAGCTAGTGAGGACATCATAGAATACAAAACTTATACAGCGCCTCTATAGGGTATTCCCTAGAGGCGCTTTTATTTTGAATTATATATTTTATTGAATAGATACTCAAGGTAGTTTGCTATTCATACAGCAAACTAGCCAGTAAAGCATTTTTTTCTCTATAGTAAACTACTATGATCCTATAGGCGCACATAACCTAGAAAATTTATCGGTATGTACTCGTCTAGTAAAGTATCCTGTCCTGTAAAGAAAACTACTATGATCCTGTAGGCGCACTTAAACTAGAAAATATATTGGTATGTTCTCATCTGTATAAGGGTACCATTGCTCGAAGCACGATATAGATTGGCGAACATAAAAGTGCATAAAGATTCTTACTCAGCCTTTTTCCAGACGCTTCAAAATTTGAACTCTCTCGTAAAAGTGTATTGTGAAATAAAAGTCTGTCAAATGAAACTGGAGAGTGCGACAAAGAATACTTCAGTTATATCAATTTCACCGCGATGTTGAACGAAGTAATAACATTTTTATTCCGCTATTAAAAGGAAGAAATAAAAGTAGTAACCACAGAGCAAGGCTTCACCTTATTGGTCATAGACATGACTGAATAAATCAATACTATGAACCACAAGGTACCTTCACCTTTGTCTGTTCAATTAAAGTATACCCAACTAAAGTATAACTAGACTAATTACAGAGTAAACCGGTTCCTTTAAGACAAACGCGCTCCATCGCCAAATATTTTCATGTTTCTTTTTCAAGGGAGCTGGTAGTTAAACTTTTGCTATCATCAATTAAAAAAAAAACCTCACCGAGGTCTGCCGTAAATCTACCGAATTGTCGAACATTGATGAACTTGTTAACATACTGTAAAACGATTATATTGTTTAACAACGTAAACATACACAAGATGATAGAGGTAATTTTAAATAAATGATCTTCAAAAAACGATTTCATTGTTAAAAATACATATGTAACAAATAATATGATTTCTTCTCATCAGTCAACTGCCAGAGTGTATCTATACGTTTTAGCAGTTGGCTTTATCACGGTGTCTATCAAACATTTTTGCCTCTATAAAGGTATAATGGCAGAATCTTTCCATCTCTGTGATTCCTGTGTATACAATGAAAACCGCAGTTGGAAACTCGTTTAATGAGATTGCAAATAAAATAAGCCATTATTGACGCGGGCATCAAAAGAAGTAGGCAGTAAGTACTGTTTTATGCGTACCGTTTAACCATTTTTACTTACTACTCGGCACTAATATTTTTGATGTCTGATTATTTAGGTATGATAATTTTGGAGGTTTGTTTTGGGAAATAAAATATTCCTCCTAAGTGAAATTTAACTATTTACTTTTAAAACAAAAACCCCTTAGAAATTTTCAACTGGAACTAAGCATCGTGAGACTTAATTTATGAATTATGAATGATGAATTCTTACTTTAGCGTTTAGTATTTTTAGCGGATGGAGGGCAATGAAAGGGAACAAATAATTTGTCAATACTATAATTATATTGACGTACACGCATATTGACCGAATTTCGATTGATTTGATATCCCACTAACATGGACTAAGCGCTTTCAAAACTATTTTGTTATGCGCACTGCAAAAACCTAGATAATCAGCTTTCCAACACTACAATGCTACATTATTCAACTATTTTTGATACCTACCGAAATGTGTATAAACGAGAAGCCAAGAAAACAAATTAGAGGGAAGCGTATATAGTTTATTTTAAGTTGGACTTATTACGGTCCTTGAGAAACAAGCATCGGAGGCTGCTTCGGGTCAAGTACCCAATTTGTCACCGCAAAACTTGGTACCGCTCCGCCCGCCCTGTTCGATTCCATTAAACTTTCAAGACCTTTCGAAGCTATTTTCTAGTTTGAATCAAGATTTGCCTAATTCATTCCAAGCCCACGATCTGCCTCTTGAATACACCTACTCGTAGTTACAGCTTTGTTTAAGTAGGTAAGTAATATTAAGTATAAGTAAAAGTAACATAATCACTTTCAGCCCTTCGAGGATTCACCTCTGATCACTATTTTTAACCGACTTCAAAAAAGGAGGAGAACCTCCTTTATTTCCTATTCTTGTTTTTTTTCGGTATGTTTCCCGATTACTCGAAGACGCCTGGACAGATTTGGAAAATAGATTTTTTGTTTGAAAGGGTTATACTTTCCAGATTGTCCCATCAAATTCAAATTCATCATTCAAATATTATAGGCTCACCTGAAGCGATTTGAGCTTTTTTAGGGTGTTTTTACTTCAAAAGTAAGGAAAAAAATAACTCCTTATAGGATCACGCGTCTGTATGTCTGTCCGTACATCTGTCATCAAAATAATTGAAAAAAATACGTCATCCAGGTAAACGAAATTGTATCATAAAATATTCGTCATTGAAGTCGGTTTTCTATTTAGTTTTAAAAACGAAATTATTTATTATAAAACCCTTAGAGGTAAATTGGTGTGAGCGACCGTACTAAGTGCGATGTAAATAAAAAGCTCAGTAGGATGCCACAATGCTATATCATAAAAATTAAATTACGGTGAAACTTTCGCACTAAGTGCGCGCCATTTTAGTGGGGTGTCGGCAGGGGGCGCCACATCAAAGCGAGCTCTTCTACTAATCAAATTTTTGCGGGATTCTTTTCTGTAACCATTTATGATCTGCGCTCTCGACATAAAAACCAACTGCAAGAGCAGATAGTGAATCGTAAAGAAGGACCACTTAATCTGTCGATCAATGTTAGGTACATCTACATACTCGTAATAGATATGGCAAATAGTGTCATGTGATAGCATAACATTATTTGCCTTATCTGATATCATGTAAGATATTAGATATGGAAAATAATATAATCACATTGTCCATCTGCCCCCTCAGCACGGGGAGGGGATAAAAATTTTGTACTCTGTTTTTATCCACCATCGGGAGACAAAATGCTCTCGAAGGTGGATAAAAACAGACGACAAAAATTATATCTCCGCCCCGTGCTGAGGGGGTAGAGTGTGGTCCACATGTCTAGATGTCCAATATCAGGCCGGAGTCATACGGGTACGCAACCCCGGACTGATCTAGTTGCTAGTGTCACTCTCATTATACCGGGACATTAGTATCATCCCCCCCACTTATCCACTTAATTCACAAAATTTAATCCTTTTCTCATCATCCCATATAATCGAGTATTCGCAAGGAAGGTTGACCTCTGACACGGTCGGTCTTAAAATGTAATCCAAAACTCAAACAACATGATCTGAAGAAGACATGTTTTGCAGAACCTACCTAATGTACACAAAGGGCAGGAAGATGAAGATGATGATATAGTATAAAATCAATCTGCAATAATTAAAACAAAATAATAATGATAATAGCTTTACGGTCAAATATATAACAATAACCTAGGTAATGCGTAATATGCCTTTTCGGTAAAGTTTTTTGGAGATTGGACTCAAAAACCTTCAAATTATAATTATTAGCCATAGGTGTCCCACTGCTGGGCAAAGACCTCTCCCCACTCCTTCCAGACCGTCCTATCCTGGGCTGCAATTCTCCAGTTCTCGAGGAACTGGTGAGGCTCGTTCAAATTATTTATAAATAATTAGTTACGGCCTTTTTGCGAACAACGAAAGGCACAACCAACAATTAATCGCGAGTTGTAAACAAGGAAAAACGTCAAAAGAAACTGAGAAATCAGTGCTCTTTCGTACTCGCCTCGGGCTACAGCTCAAGTGGCTAATTTGTCAGCGAGTAAACTTGCGCAGAGGGCGATTCGATTAAACTCCTGCCCAAGTACACAGAACTGGGCCTACCTTGCATATGGCCTTACCATGAGTTGGTTTAGTTATATCGCTTTACTGTGACTAGACTGATTAACTGAGTTTGCCGAAGTATACGGTGAAGTAACACCGGTCGGTCTCTCACTCGAGTTTATTCCGTGTCCATTAGATCACTTGCGAGTACTATTTAACGGTATGTGCTATACTGTGTGGGCTATTTTGGATGGTGTTCGTTCCAGTTTGTATTCATCCACTAGATGCACTGTAAAAGTGTTGGTTGATGGTAGATCTTGTTTTAATTTCGATTACTACCACCATCTTACTTAACCCTGTCGCCGTAACAAAGATTATAAATTATTGTTTTCTGGCATTTAGAGGTAAGATATCCAATGTCAGTTCGTTGAGGGTTTCAGGTGAAGTGCGCTTCCACCTCCGGCCTTATCCTTGATATCAGGTGAGATGACGGCTAGGCGCTTCCCCGTCGTACAATAAAAACATAATACTAACATATTTTTCACAGTGATAGTATAGTTTGCAAACTGTATGGTAAGGCCGCTGTACGTATATTCACAGAGGAAACTTAATTAGCTAACTCATCAGAAGAGTGTCCATGGCCCCCTACTGTGTGTGGATTCTTTCCATGAGTTAGAGGGTCCGAGCAGAGGATAATATAACAAAGCTATAAATACATATATGCAGAGAGTAAGTTAGGTTTGCCTGTACCTATATGTATGGTATTGTCCACCTGTCTTCTTGTGCCTTGTATACCAATGGAATTGCTGAAGAAATTGAATTAACGATTGTACTCGCCTTCAGAGTTAAGCTCGCTTTTTTACATACTTATATGTTTTATTTAATGTGCAGTAAAAATTATAAAAAATATAGTAAAAAGACTGCATTGAGCGGTATGTGAATCACACTTTCAAAAGCTCACGATGTGTGTTGAACTGCAATTTAACAAAAACAAGTAATCTTTGACACAAGAATGTATCTATCAAATAAATAAAAACATGATCTTGAAAGTAAATCATGTTTCTATATATTTGCTAAATCAAGCACTATTACAAATAGCTGCTCAATATGGCGCATATAAATCTTGTAATTGGTTAGCATTCGTCATTTCTATGTCATTACTCCGAACATGTGTCCCAGATTGGAACAGTTGATGGAGATTTTCAGCAAAATCTACTGAATGTAAATAGGTCTCTGTTTTAATGAGCCTAAGAAACAAGTGTTTTTAGTTATAAGCTTGCATGATCTTTGATTTGTCCATAAATTACTGATTGTAATATGTTAATCACAGTTCATTTTGGCTTCGTATCTTGCTGTTCACAAACACTATACATCAGTTTTTTTTACGTTTAAATGTACTTTATATCTATACTAGCTGAAAATACCCGTGCTTCGCTACGGCAAAATAAGAAATACGTATCACAGGTAATAATACAGGGGTAAAGAACGACAGGGCTCCTAGAGTCTACACGATCCGTCCCGGTAATTCTGAAATCTTATGTCCAGATCCTATCAAATAAACTATTAGGTATTCAAATATAGTACGTAGAATAAAGAGAACCTGGTGCTTATTTGGTTGGTAGTAGGCATAAGTATCATTGAATTTCGCATAACAATGTGTCTTAAACCGACTCCACTCAGAATGCTGTATCCCTTAGCTGGCATAACAAAGTACAAATCTTGCCAGGCTATTTTCATTTTTTGAAGGATTTTATTGTAAATCCTGTAAATAATGTGGAGCTCCCTACAGGAAAGTATGGCCCACTCTTTCCTGCTCGTTATGCCCCGTGGAGCAGTAGAGGTTGGTTAGTACTGGTCAAAGAAAGTTTTCATGTTTTGAAACGTTTCAATCGGGAAGGAGAAGAATACATTTTACTAATGACAATGAAGGCTATATCACGAGGAAATCAGTATGAAGCTTGTCTCTAGAACTAAATATTCAATTCATTTCAAAGTAATTTTAAACAGACAAATAAATTCAAATTTGATACCTACATCAAATGTAATAAAAATTAAAATAAAATATATCAAGTTAAATTAAAAAAATGCCCCTTTCCCCAAAGGGGAGAAATTTCCAAAATATATTATAAGTATTTTCAAATATCTAATATTTATCACACATACACAATTTCAACTTAAATGAATGAATCTAAAGATTTTAAATTCCAAGACTTTTGCCCTATTTCACCCTTTAAGAGGCAAAAAAAAATGTACTATAATCTCAATAGTTTACATATTTACTTATTTTTTTACTCATTTAAATAATTAAGATTATAGATGCATAGAGTTTTTCCCCATTTCACCCTTTAATAGTAATACTTTCAGAAATGTTTATTTCTAAATAGGCTTCTAAATAATAATAAAAACACATACTAAATTTCAACTGGATTGGATCAAATGAAAAGATATATGCGCACAAAAGGATTTGCCCCATGTCACTCTATCAAAGAAAGAATATCAAAAAAAAATTTCATAATTAGCATTTCAAAGCTACTACATATCTAAATTCATAATTTTAACTCAATCGAATGAAACTAAAGATTTAGAGCTTTCAAGAAATTATCAAGACTTTTGCCCCATTTCACCTTTTAATAGTAAGATTTTCTGAAACATGTTTTATAAAGAAGCATCTAGCTAACACAAATAAACAAAATTTCAACTCGATCGGATCAAATAAAATGAATTGTTAATATGTAGAGTATTACCCAATTAACCCTTTAGAGGAAGAATTTACGAAGTTTTTTTTTAGCATTTGGTAGGTGATATAAATACACGTTCGAATTTTCAACTCAATCGGATCATTAATAAGGATTTTGACTACAAAGTCTAGTTCTCTTGTCTAGTCTCTTGTTTAGACCCATTTTACCCTTTAATAGTAAGATTTTTTCGTTTTTTTTCTCATAAACATTTAAAAAATAATAAACACATAATAAAATTTCAACTCGATCGGATCAAATATAAATACATCTCCATACAATAAGTTTTGCTCCATTTCACTCTTTTAGGGGAATAATCTTCAATATTTTTTTCATAATAACCATTTCAAACACACATACTAAATTTCAACTCGATCGGATAATAAATAAAGATTTTGCATACCCCATACCATTATTTTACCCCATTTCACCCCTTCAATTAAGGAATTTCCTAAAATCCTATGACCACGAGAATAGTAATACGAGTATAATGAAGAATAATAGGATAATGGATAGCTACCTGAACAACCGAAAGGTAAACCCGGAAACCAGAAACGAAACTCAACAGAAGTACATCAAAAGGATGTGTACAGAGATTCATTGGTGGATCCATCTTGTAGAACCTACTCCTCGAATCCTTGCTTCATAAATTCAGGTTTATGGGAGTTAACTATCAGGCATTTGTAGATGATATGGTTCTGGTTTTTGATGGAATCACTGGGTTAGAGGTACAACGACATATAGCGAACGCCGCACTATTTCTGGCCGGAATACTACCCCTTGACCTCCAAATACAGAAGGCAGCCCTGCATTAGGCCAGAAAGTACCGTGGCCAGCACTGGGCGATAGAAACGTAGTAGGTACTAATGGTAGCCTTTGCTACCAAACCCCACCCATCAGCAAATATGGAGCTGAAATTTATATGCTTAGAAAACGAAGAACAGGTGAGCAGCCACAGCGACTTAAAACAAAGCTCCAAATGTGGCGGATTAATCTTGCACAACTAGATCATCATCTGGTTGCCATCACTGAAACCTTCCTTGATGAATCTGTTGGTGACACTGAAGTCGCAGTTGGGAACTGGAGCATCCGCCGTCGTGATAGGAGAACACCATGCGATCGAGTAATGCTCTGTGCACGCCCTCCTATTTCTCTGCGTCGGCGCCGCGAGCTAGAGACGGTGCGGTGAAGACCTTTGGGCGAGCTTTACTGCCGTGGACGAAACTTCTATGTTGATACTGATTATATGAGGTGTTTTGCAAAGCTGAGTCCATAATAGGTAATCTAAACGGAAGTGTAATTATATTAGGAGATCTCAACCTGAGTAGTGCATCGGTAAACATTGTTAATTATTGTTGTTATTTTGTATCTTTCTGTAACTTTCTTGAAAAAAACGAGATTATGAACTTACATGGTGGAAAAGTTGACGTAATGTTGGTCCAGGAGGGTGCTAATGTGCGTAAGGCATTTGTCACGTTCGCCGAAGGGATCGTTCCTATTGACTCTTCATACCACCCGGCTTTAGGTTTGGAGCTTGAAATTGATTCATCCGCGAATATCACCGACATCATTCCGCCCAGCAATATAAACCCAGCCAATGACTGGAATTTTAACAAGTGCGACTATAATCAGTTATAATTCCTTCTCGATAATGTATCATGGGTCCTTGAGTTCTTGAGTCGAATGAGGCTGCTGCTGCTACAGAAAAATTCTATGACATAGTCTACGAGATATTTGACACATCCACGCCTAAGAAACGTCGCGGAAAAACTTTAGATATACGTTATCCTGTCTGGTTTACTCAAGATATTATCTATGATACCAAATTGAAAGTAAAATGGCATAAAACCTGGAAGAGTACTAGTTCTGATGAAAGCTGGAAAAAAATCTCTGTGCTCCGCCGTTCTTTAAAACTCCGTGCAGCGCAAGCTTACTTAAATCCTCGCGAATTTTGGCGTCATGTGAATAGTTTACGATCTAAGGGAGGGTTTGAGCCGGACGTCACCTACAAGGGCGAATCATTCACTGGTGTTGCAGCCGCTAACGGCTTCGCAAGCTTCTTTGCTGACGTATTTTTACCGGAAATACCGGAGCTGGATGCAGACAGCGCCAATAGCTTAGATAGTAGCTCAAATAGCAACTGTATAAACATATTTAAGTTTACTGTGGATGATGTTGTTTACGGTATTAACAAATTAAAAGCTAGTAGCTCAATAGGACCGGACAACATCCCCCCGGCCGTTTTTAAACAAGTTAAAAAGCCTATATTGATACCACTATGCCACATATTCAACGTTTCTTTACGAACCGGGCTGTACCCTCGTCAGTAAAAAAAATCCAAGGTAGCACCTATACCTAAAAGTTCGAATAAAACTCTCGTCGAGGAATATAGAAATTCTGTCTTCGCCTGCAAAGGTATTTGAACATATGATGACTTAAAACTTTACTCCAAAGTTAAATCTGCGTCAGACTGTCTTGCTCTCCAGAAGGACCTGGATGCGGTGAATGAATTGACCATTACTAATAAAATGGTTTTTAACCATTCTAAATGCTATGCCATGAGTTTTGGTCGAAGAAGGCACCCAGTAACATTCAACTACACTATCAATGATACTAGAATTACGAAAACCTTAATCATGAAAGACCTTTTTCATCAATCAATCATGAAAGGTTTGGTTGGTGGTAGGATTTTGTTTAAGTCCGCCTGGCTAGCTACCACCATCTTACCTAATTCTGTCGCCATAATAACAATTCTCAAATTGTTGTGTTCCGGCATTCAGAGGTAAGATAGCCAGTTCCTCAGTTTGTTGAGAATTCCGGGTGAAGTGCGCCTCCACCTTCGGCCTTATCTTAACTTGTTACCAGGTGAGATGAAGGCCAAGCGCTTCCCCGTCGAATAATAAAAAAAAAAAAAAAACCTGGGAGTCATTATCGACCAAAAACTAAATTTTCAAAAATCACGTCGTAGCGGTGGCCGAGGCATATTTTTGCGGGCTGGGCTGTGTCCTCCGAAACTCAAATGAGCACGTCATACGGCTTCTATTTTGTACTCTGGTTCGTAGTAAACTGGAAGCTAGTGCATGTGTTTGGAATACACATGAGGATAAATATAATATTTTACTCGTAAAAGGTCAAGAAAGCTTTCCTGAGGTACCTACATACAAGCTATACAAGCGTAATTTCGGGTATTACCCATTTATGTACCCCACTAAGTCTCTTCAGGGAAGCCTTAACTTCAACTCGTTAGATACTAGAAAGGCAAATGAGCGGATTGTTATGTTCTGCAAAATGTTTCACGGAATGATTGACGCACCTGAACTTTTGAACAAGGTGGCTCGATTTTATAGGGCAACATTCCAGGCAACTATTGCCGAGCTCGGAAGCATGAACTTTTTGCGGTGCCCTGGTGTTGCACTAATTCTCGCTCGTACCCTTGCCCCGCACTTAACAACCTCCTTAGATCCAACACAGAATGTGATTTATTTGCAGATGCATGGGAAACTATCCAGAAAGCAAGTCTGAGATATTGCGAACGTGACATTAAGTTATTATATTTTTCTTATTCATATTTACTACCTAATTTGACATGTACAATTTTTGATAATTTTTTTTACAGAATTGATTTGTGTGACATTCCAGTATATATTTTTTTGATTATTGTTATTGATGTTTCTAATTGGAGTAACTGGATAAATTCCGTTCTAATTATGTATGTATAAATATTCCCACACACTTACAATAAGTTAGTTATTATTTATTTGACTACCAAAATATTTTCTTGAAATAATGTATACCTATGGCAAAACAACGTTTGCCGGGTCAGCTAGTTTATAATAATTCTGTCAAATCCGTCAATATATTCAATGCATTAATAAAAACTTTGCAACCCTGTAGTAGAAAATTATGATAGTGTATAGTGTTATCTTTTACCATAAAAAATATTTACACTAAGTTATGTGTTTCAAATCCTTTCAAGTAAAGAGTTTTATAGAAACGTTACAACATCGCCCATTTTCGCCCTTTCAGAAGGATTTTACATATTATCTTACTCCCCGTAAGATAAAAATGTACATGGTCCTTGCCAATGATATTGAGGTACACTAATAAAAAAATGTTTCATCTGTAGAATGCTATAGTAGTAGTTTGTAAATTGTAACCATATGCCTAAGATCTGAATTTATCTGAACAATGTCAACAGCACCTCATCGACTTTCTGCTGATAATACATTTATATATCATCAGCATAGATTTGAAATTGAGAAGAAATAATTTGAGTTACCAACATTCATAAAAAAAAATAAGTGAAGAAATAACACCACCTTGAGGTACGCCCGCATAAATGTCACACCAATCAGAGGAAGACTCAACAGAGCGTACAAACTGCGAACGACCTAAAAGATAAAAATAGAACCAAAATATTACTGAAGGTGAAACATTTAGAGATAAAAAAAAGGTCGATGTCAAACAATTTCGTGAACGACAATGTCTCTAAGCATCTCGCTTTAAAGTCACAGTCTTCAACCAAAAATACCAGCTATATGTAGAATCTAAACTTACCCTCAGAGAGGTAGAGTCTATCAGGCTCCGGCGGCGGGTCGGGTCTATGTCTCAGAGTGACGTGAAGAGATGGTCCTCTCGGTGGTACCTCTGGAGGCGCGGGTTCAGGAGGTGACTCGCATTCTCTCTCCGATGACGGCCTGTTTGAGTTTCCTGCGAAGAGGTTTAAGGGACTGAATGCCTCATCGTAGGCAAGGTACATTTGTGGGTGTCAAATTTAATTTGAATCGAACGTGACATCTCAAAATAACCGTCAGACTACGTTTGGACGGCCGAGTAAAAATCGCCAGTACTCCATTTTAATTTTTCATTCATCACCTTTATAAGACTCAATGAATTATTCTCTAACTACGAATTATATGGAATTCAAAGTCAGATTTCCATCGAGTAAATTTGTTAGGTTGCCAAAACAAAGAGTGCAACAATATTGTATGTAGGTTTTATTTAAATCGCATTGGTTTTAACAAGGCACGTTGGTACCAAACCAACCTCCGGCTTCGTGAGGGTTCGTCAATGTTTTTAAATATGCAGGCAATCAAAATTGCATTAGAATCTAGGTCTACAAAACATGAGACATCATTTCAAAAATATACATTCACTAATCACATTTTCTGCCTGATACATTAACCAGTTATACACTGTCACATAACTTGTCAAAATATAAATAAAAGATGGATTATTTCAAAAGACGCATTATTTCATCGACAAGAATACCTAAAATTACAGCTTTCTAAAGATAAAATTTTGCAAAAGACATTCACCATTCATGGAATATCACTTATTCCTTAGATCAAAGATGAACCATCCTCCCCATGATCGCAATGTGTGCAACTAAACAGTTTATAAACAGCCAGTCTCTCAACTACGTGCCATTCAGTGATACACAGTCCAAACAGAGTAGCTGGGTCGCTTCTAAGGTTCTACCAAGGTAAGGCTAAAATAAAATTTAAACAAAAATTTTACTTGAAAACACATATTTTTGAGATCTACCTCTACAATTTAAAACGTCATAGAGTTAAAACAATCGATTTAGTAGTCAACAAATATATAAATTAATACTCTTGATATGGTATTAAGGCACAAAAGCATTACGTAAATGTAAACGTAAACGTCAATTATCATATTTTTTCCACAACAACCAAAATAGTTGCAATTACCCTTCACCGAGGTAAATGCAACTTAAAGTTGTAGCTATGTTTTACGTTAGTATTTAAAGTTAAAAGTGTGTTTACGTAACATCCAAAATACCTATTTTCTTATAATGGACTTTATACCATCGCAGGAAGGCTTAATTATTGCAATTTCTTTCATACACTGTAGTGGTGGGACATATTACTTCCTAGGCAGGTACTGTGAAGTTGAAGCTTTAATTACTAATAAATAATGAAGGAGGTTTAGAAAAACAAGGTAATTTTTTGAGATCTTTTTATTTATCTATATTTTTATATATATTATATTTTCATATCAAAAAAACTTTCAAAGAGGTACTCTTGCTTTTAAAAAAGAAACTACCGCACCATAGTTCCGCGCCAACTAAACCAAAACACACCTTTTAATTAAATTTAAGTTATATCTACCCAGGTACAAAGTAAGTAACTATGTAAGGAAGCAATCGGCTCACTAAAGTGTTTAAAATATGCTTTCGGGGCGCTCGCCTTACGCGCGTAGGAAATGCAAGATTCAAACTTCATAAGAATAGCTAGAGCACACGATTTTTTTATATTAAATAACAGCGACGGCCTCAGATGCTTATTTTAGTTTCTCGGTAAGTAGGTACACTTAAAAATAGCTGAAACAAATAACTAACGTCCCCAAAGCAAGGAAAATAAACACTTTTATTATACACAGCTACTATTAATTAAAAATAATTTAGGAACTACCAGGATTATGGTAGTCCTGTAAACATCCAGGCCCTAAGCCTTACCAATAGTTCAAATAAATATTTGCCGATTTTACTGTAAAATGCTATTGCTTTACCTTACCAAAACATCGACAAGAGCCTATCATTAGCTATAATCTATTTCATACAAATTTGATAGGGTAATTGTAACTAACCTAAAAGTCACAATAGCCAATGTATCCATGGCCATATTTCACAATTAATGCAGTATTTCTTTCTAATAAATAATAAAAAGGGCTTACCGTATTTTAATTCTGTTCTCCACTAAAAACACAGCCTCAAACTGAAGTTTTTAATAATTTTTTGCACAAACTTCGTCTCTGGTCCTTTCGTAAATATCACCATAAAAATTGTGGATATTAAATTTCACTGTAGTTAAGACAGTTTGCACGATATTGATCCATGTATTATTTTATTTGAGCAGTATCTGTTCCACTGTCGTTTCATAGATGTCACTATTAAGAATAAAATACAAAAGAAGTTATTTCAATTAGTTGCATTTTCCCGGTAGTTACAATAGCCTCCCTGAACCTAATTGATAACACAATTGATAATTAAATAATCCATCCTAACTGTCTGTGACGATAAAAAGACTTATTTTTAACTTCACGCTTTGTGTCTAGTGTCGCTTTTGTTTAACTTTGGCATCGGTTTTAAAATAGTTTTTAGATTTTACTGTGCCGCAGAAAAGCTAAAAATATGACTTTCCTTGAAAAAAATTGGAATTGTGTCTCCATTATCCGCTGTATGAATGTTATTTTTTAAACTTTTACGATTAGATACATTAAATTACGCGATAAATACCCGTTTTATGATATCATGATAAATTGTAGTGATCAGTGTGTTCTGTGAAGACTGTGACACGAGCCGCGGGAACTATGTGTGGCATCCTCATCAAAGGTATCCGCTGTATGCTTCGCGTACAGAGCTGCTTGTGCAAATAGTGCGCACCTGCTAAATAACCGGTGAACAGAAACCAGTGCCACATTGTCTTCTCATTAGTGATTTGAATGTTTATGTTTCCCTTATTTGATGTCAAAACTATTATTAGCTTTTATTATTGTGTAATTCGATGACTGTGTAGTGTGAAGCTTTTAATAATAGTAATAGCTAGGAAAATTCATAAAAAAATACTCTAATTGCATTTTTTCGCATGCGAGCGCAACAAACGTCGCACGTTGCACAATTCCAGGGAGCATAACGTGGCGGGTACGTACTAAATTTCAAGTCAACCCTTTAGTGCTTATTTGTAATTTATTTTCATTTAATGTATGGAAAGAGCATCAGGCTAAAACCGCGCGTACTCTTTGTACAGAGAGCTCAAATTTAGGTATTTCATTTTAAAGCCATATCATAAATTTACGATTATCATAAACTCGTAAAACAAATGTGTAGTTTCTTTCAAGAAAAAATAAAGCTGATTTGTTATTCAATATTTTTCTATTTTCAGGTTAATATTGAAAAATGGATCTCCGCAAAGTTATAGGCACCTGAATCAATTAGCTAGCAACTTTTAAGTCAGTCTGTCAATATATTATGTATAAAAAAACTGCAACCCTGTAGTACGTACCGCCTCTGTGGTCTAGAGGTTCAACCCACCGATTTCAGATCCAGAGGTCCCGGGTTCGATTCCCATGGGGAGTACAATATATTGTGCTTGGTTTGGTTGATGGTAGGACTTTGTTTACGTCCGCCTGGCTAGCTACCACCATCTTACCTAATTTTTTCGCCATAACACATGTGTTCCGACATTTAGAGATAAGATAGCCAGTTCCTCAGTTTGATGAGGATTCCGGGTGAAGTGCGCCTCCACCTTCGGCCTTATCTCAACTTTAACCAGGTGAGATGAAGGCAAAGCACTTCCCCGTGGTACAAAAAAAAAGTCCTACCACCAACCAAATTATAATATAGTATAGTTTACCATAGAATATTTACACTAAGTTTCGTATTTCTTTCCAGTAAAAAGTTACAAAAATTAAAACCTATTTTTTGCTTTTCTATTTTGGAGAGAAGATACTTACATAGCCATTATCATCAGTAATAATTAATTAGATATATTTACATTTTAGATACATTATACAAAGTTTCATTCAAATTCAACCAGTTGTTTCAGCGTGATATTCGATCAAGATACAGAATGACATACAGACAATAATAATGAAAAACTAATGTTTTTCATCTGATTGACATTTTCAAAACAAATTTTATCTACACATTTTGACCCATTACAATTTTAAGTAGGTATAGATAGATAGGTTCTTAGATAGGCTTCTGGGATTGCTCTCTCCGTAGACTTCATATTTGGCTACACACGTTTCCAGTTTTTAAATTGAACCATCCCCATTAACTAATTATACATTCAAAACTATCTTTGTTTCTTTGTTTGTCACATTTTCACGATAAAACGGCTTAGTAGATCTCAATGAAATTTGATGTGAGAGTATGCCATGGGAAACAACTTAAGCTATTATTTTTTTAAATAAGTTAATATTGTGATTGAAATAAATACATTATTATTATTTTTATTAATGTATCAGAAACTGACAAAAAGCTGTTATTGAATGACCTAATCAAACACCTCATAAAACACAGGGAAATAATAATTCGAGTGAACCAAAAAGTTTTAGACAGATTTTTTTATTTTCTCATGAGTCCACATTGTAGCAGTAGACATGGTAATATTATATCTTTTGTATGATATAATATTATGATAACATTCGTGAGCACTACTAGTACACAGTCGCTGCTTTGGAGCTTTCTAGTCACTCACAATTAGTCGCTTACTTAGTAGTTTTCTTACATTTTAGTTAAACAATTACTTGTATAGATGCTACCCTGAAACAAATACTTGATAAGCTTTTTTTTCAATCTCAATCATAGACTTGAAACACTTTCTCATCACAATGTTTACTGGTGTAACTGAAAAGTGGGCGTGAATGTCGATTATTTAAGCTCGACGCTATGTCAAGTGGTTCCCAGTCATCAGGGCCCCGATTCTACTAAACTAGATCAATCACTTCACTATGAAAATGGTATCGCAACGGTCACTATAGGTACTTTTTGGTATTTAAGAGGCGACGATATCATTGTTATAGTGAAGCGATTGGTTTGGTGGAATCGGGACCCTGTGCCGTTGCAATACTGGACACCCTTAGCGGCACTCGAGACTGCCGAGTCTGTCTGAGGGTTATGACGTACCTAATGAAATTGCTTATTTATCTACTTTATCCTTCCCAGGAGACATCGTTGTCTACGATGCTCGTGCTAGGATGGATGCGATTTCTATAGACACATAGCTATGACGTATCTATATAACAAGGTATCTTGGTTATTGACTCCTTAGAAAATAATGAGCATACTTATAGATATAAGGGCTGGGTCTTCTGCTAAAACATGCATCCGAATATTCAGTCATTCACTCGCACAAGTTACCGAAAATTGAATTTGGTTTTTGATGATAACCATCCGATCTAAAGAGCTAAGCTTGAACATTTTTTTTTAATATTTATACAAGACATAGCCATCTAGCCCAAAACTAAGCAAACCTTGAAATAGGACGTCACGTTTAATAATAATATGACATACTTTTTTTCAAATACACACCTATATGCGAAGGGACAGTAAAAAAGTGCTAATGGACACATTCTTACAAATCTAGGTCAGTTTTGAATTAGTCATTGGACTACCACTAGGCTAGATCGTAATGCAATTGACAAAAAATGGACAATGGCGGTTCACGGCAAACCGTCTGGCGGAATAGACCACAAGAAGGTATAAGACACACACCTTCTACACTCATTTTGTACAGCCAAATTATTTTTTATTTCTGTCTATATTTATATTAAAAACCATTTGGTAATAACACAAATGTAACAATACATTTCTCGAGATAGTTATGCAATAAGCTAGTCAGTACCTACTTACTGGAATCCTAATTGAAATTACTGTGTAAATACCTTATAAATGCCGAACATTACATAGCTGGATCATACCTACGCAACGATTCCCGAATTGTGTAGTGTATTGATATGTCAGCGTTGGTAGTTCAGTAAAATATTGGTCACATTAAAGCTATAAAATATGATATGTTAGAGTGAAGTTTAGTTAGTTTAAGTAGGTATAAGTAGTACGGAAATAAATCATAAAAAAAAATATATGAAAAAAAACCCTATTAAATAGTCACATCCACCCTGAAAGACAAAGGGCTGCCTGGCCAAGTGGATACCCATATGCCTGCCTTTGTAAAGGTTACATTTTGATAAAACGGCACATCTTTAGGACCAGAAATCTAAATCGCATGTTTACTTTCCAGTATCCGCTAAGCGGCGTTTCGCTTGCAACCTTATAAGGAATGCTAGCTACTTGCAAACCGTGGCTGGTACTGAACATTCGTTCTGATGTGCCACTGACGGTGATCCTTAGGCGGCCCATACTCACAGTCTGATCGAGTGAATCCTGGAAGCGGAAAAAGTCGTGAGTTTTTAATGCACCATCCGAAACATGATCACAAACATGTCGTAAACGTGATCACGTAAACACATCGGTAGGTGACCGATACGCAAAGAGTATGCATTGCACCTTTTGAGGTAATCGGCTATGTTACTTGGCGGCAGAAAAATGCCCTACTACTTCGGTCTACCCTTCCCTCTAAGAGTTTTAATGATATAATGGATTTACCGTTATTGTGAGAAATATGCGCGTTCCGTATATTGTTATCGTGCACAAAGTCCTCAGGCCTCCTTTCTCGTCGCCGAGACATGGTGCCGGTGTCGCCACTGAATATTTCTTCCCCTGTGCACAAAAAACAACCTCATTTTTATTTTTATACAAAAATAATAGGAATTTATCACGTAATTTACGCTACTACCTCGACTGGTGCAACCCCACCGAAACATCGGGATACTATACGCCACAAATACCCGTTTTTCATATCAAAATAATGCATTTTAGTCGCAAAAGTAACTTTTTTTTTAAACTCCTCAAAGGCCCTCAGAAAATCATAGATATATCCTCCAAATAACCACAGATTTGCATGATATTTTTTTATTTGATTAGGTAGGTACCAGCAGATTAAATCGAGTCATTTTGAGACCAGACCGATTGGTAATACATTACCAACATAAATAAAGTTGCATTCCCATTGACTCACTCACTGACTCACTGACATGGTTATTTGTGTTGATGGAGATGTCGAGTGAATGGGGAAAATGTACGTAAAAGTAGTGAATTTATCAACAAACAGAGGAAAATCTTAAATTTTACATATTCATGGTATTATAAAACTTTAAATTTGTCAAAAGTGACCCTAATAATTAAATGCCATTTCGAATAAAAAAATTAAAATCGCAGTTCGAAAATTTCAAATTTTGCATATATCACATCTATGGCAGACTAGATGTGGCAATATTCAAGCAAATGTATGGAGATTTTCAAACAAATGTCAATGCCACTTCTCAATCGGCCAATTTTTACCGAGAAACCTCAATCCAATCATCTTCACTCTTTCTTTTTCTTTTTACGGCTATTGACTCAAACTCCATATTCTCTTGGTCTGCCTGTGTATGGTCTTCTATGGTAACCTGTCTCTCTACAGGAATAGAATCCTCCAAATATATTTTAGGGGAAATTTGTTGTTCCTCTTCGTCAAAATCTACCTCATTTTCCAAGGCAATTATTGCCTTGGAAAATGAGGTAGAATTCATATTCAAATAACACGGAAGACGGACGGACGGCCGCCCCCAATTAAAAGAAAGTTGGACTCGTACCTTGTTTGATCCTTGTTATCAATAGTAAATAATTATTTTCTTCAAAATATAATGTTATCAGGCTCAAACAAACGTATTAATTTAAAATTATTCCACGTAGTACACCTATTCATGTCATGGAAAGCGAATTATGCTTGCCTCCTTTGTTAATTCGCAGAAAAATAATGTCTATTTTGTCTTAAATCTAAATCAATTTGTAATAATCTAGCTCTGAAATACGTAGAAGATCCCTCGGCAACCATCAATTCTCGATATTGGTCGTATAGAAAGCTGCCGGTTTTGACCTCGATGTGTCCTTAGGTAACTATCCCATTCACGTTAGTGATCAACTCGATATGTTCTCTCTAAGAATTTGGGTAAGAGGCATAGATTTGGCTAGTGTTATTAGAGACAACATTCCAACTATCGAACGAGCAAAACATTATTATATTCACCAGAACCTAAAAAAACTTAGTACTATATACATTGAAGATGAATATTGTGACTATTTTAAGATTTATACTGATGGATCGAAAATTGGAACTGATAGTGGTTGCGCTGCGTTCTTCGATCCGTCTTCAGGTAACTTCATGAAGTTTAAATATCTCTATCATGCATCTTGAGTTAATAGCTATCGTTGAAGCATTAACTTATATAAATTCAATCAATGGTGACAAATTTGTTATTCTTTGCGATTCCAATCGTGCGCAACAAAATATATTTCGATGTACTTCGAGGCACTCCAGTAGCATATAGGATCCTAGAATGTATTTTAAGTTTACAAACTAGACATAAGAATATTGCCCTGCAGTGGATACCGTCCCATGTACAAACTGAAGAAAATGACATCGTTGATCTTTTGGCAAAACAAGCTATAGCTGACGGTGTTCCTTTGTCAGTAAGCCCCATTGCATTCTGACTATATGTACGATTTGTTGAAAATCAGTGTAAAGATCTTTGGCTGGAATATTTTGTCAAAAGTAGATAAAGGGATATGGTATCGCACTATACAACTCACAATATCGTCCTACCCGTGGATAAATACAAAAGAAACGTGTTAGTTACTGCTCTCAGGTTACGTTCCGGGCACTTTCCGTCTAACAAGTTTGAATCACCAAACTGTAATAATATATGTGGCAAAATTGATGATGTCCAACATTTACTGATGGAGTGTTTACGGAGCGCAGACAACCGAGTCTCATATTGGTATATGTAACAGTACTTTGTCAGATCCTATGTGTACAGAAGCTCAACAACAAAGCCCTACCTTTTGATTTAAATAAAAAAAAAAGGTTAAGAGGCAACAGTATTTTTTGCATACCGCCTTGAATTATGGATGTTTTTTTTATAAATTTAGGGATGACAATGTATATATTTTTATTTATACTGCCATTGTCATATCGGTTTTTTTTTGACGCATAGAGACCGAGATCGGCCCAAACGTAGCGAGGGAAAATCTTTAGAAAGATATTTTCTTTCTTCATAATATCATGATTTCAGTTCTGTTTTAGTAACTCTTTCTGAAATGTGTACTGCGGTTCGTCAACGGATGGGTTATGGTTTTTTTGTGCAAAACTGTTTTATAGAATAATGTGCATGGTTTGATTTTTTCAAGTAAAAAAATAGAGACAATTTAACTTAATAGATACAAAATATTGATGGACAGTACTCAAATTTTACAGAAAAGTTTGTCATAGTAATGTTTAAATTACTCTAACTTTCATCTGCATCATTCAGCCCATCTAAGGCTATGGCTGCATTTTCAAATTTTCAAAGCATTTTCTATAGAGGTGCGACCACTGGTAGACCTCGTTTTTGCTCAGACAAGCCTCTAGGTCCAGTGCTAACCTAACGTATATAATAAAGCGGTCAAGTGCGAGTCAGACTCGTGTGAAGAAGTTTCCGTCCCACGTGTAGATATAGGTATAAGTATTAATATTAACTGTAGAAGCCTTGACGGGGATTTAACATAATTTAACAGATAGCAAAAAACGAATGTAAAAAAAACGTATAATGAAAGGTTGACCGCAGTTTGAACTTGCAATCTCCTGAACGTCAGCCGGGTAAACTACGTTTGGGCCACAAGCACTTGCGAAATATATTACATACATCATACGTTTTTATTCTCTTTTTTAAATTAATTCCGGGGAAATTTTAAGACCTCTTTTTTATTGTACGACGGGGAAGCTTTTGTCCTTCATCTCACCTTATTTCAAGTTATAATAAGGCCGAACGTGCCTCCACCACACTTCACCCGGAATCCTCAACTCCGTCTATTGGAACTGTCTTACCTCTAATTGCCGAAACACCACAATTTAGAATTGGAAAAAAAGCAGGTTACTGTATAATTTCGTCTGTTTTCTTTTAATAAATTTCAGCGTTCATGATAAAGAAGTAAAAACTTTACCCTTCATAATCAACCTTCAGAACCTGAGGGTTAGTGAGGCACGGAAATCTAAAAAACAGGCTCCAAATCACTACTGTGATATCCATGCGTGTTTGTGGATGAAATCAGAAATCAGAAACATTTATTAACCTTATATAACATTAAATGTTACAGGCAAGTCATTTTAACAAATATGATTAGGTTTCAGATATATAATAAAGTAAGTAGGTATTATTAATTAACATAAATTAAAAATTAAAATTAATGGTTTATCTTAATCCAAGGAAACATTGATGTGAAAAGTTCGAAGTCAGTTACGAGTAGCTTTTTTTTGTTTTATACAAAAACGATGTGCCGAACGTAAGTTTGGACGTGCCTCTGACTACCCGTAGTAGGTGATCCTTAAAGTGGAAAAGGTCGAAAACCTGTGCTCTATAAAGGGAATGAAGCTGTCCTGGAGCTAGGTACCGTCGCAACTTATTTGAGAATGCCCAACTCACTGTAGTAGTTTTAACTCTGGACTCAATGTATGAACCAGTTGAGGTCTCGTGATACTGAAACACCTAGCAGATCAAGGTGATTCCCTAGAATGATGTACACAATGACATATAGCTGTATTAATATTTAAAAAAATACTGTATTCATATTTAAAAAAAATAGGCTGTATACATATTTTTTTTAAAGATGTCTGCATACATATTTCTGACATGAGCACGTCTACATATTTGTTTTGATATTGGATCATTATTTTGGCAGAAACTAATGTTTACATTATTTTGAACCCTTTGTTGATACTTAATGAAAATTTGTACTGTAACATAATTTTAAAATTTATGGAATGTATACATATTTATGCACGCGACTGCACATAGCTTTCGTATAAAACTATAACAGGTCATCAGGCTTTACGAGGCGCCTCGATACGCATCTAGAACGCCTTATTATGATGCAGTGCAGCGCTGCATAAGGTGTTAGTGTCCAAACTTTAGAGCAGATTACCAAAATCTGAATCATTAAAAAACATAAGACATATTCTGACATTTAATTGACAGCTGTTACCTGTCAAACTCAAATCATCGTAAGTATAGTTTTTGGTGCTAGAATACGCTGTTGGCATCGATTGTCAGTAATGTCTGTCGAGCCATCGTTCAAAGTACGTTTTGCGCGATAATTGTGCCGATATCGTTTATCGTATTGCAGGGTAGCAGTCCTATCGTTGGATGTAAAAAAGCTTGGACCCTAACACTTAAATAACAAAACAAAAGCAAGAAGCAGATGCAAGATTCTGGGACCAACTTGACGGACAGTGGCTCGTAGCTCTGGACCGGTCAAATCTGATCAAATCAACATTACTACCTACGTTGTATGAAATGTATGTGTATGTTAGTTATTTGTACTAAATAATAATAATATGTCGGTAGGTACAAAAAGATGCACTATCATACAGATCTTTGTAATTGAGTACCTAACCTACCGTTATAAGTTAAAATAAACAATGATGGGATAAGTAGGCAGGTATTTCATGCAGGTAGGTACCCAATTATAACCTCTTCTTTTTACGTTATCAGAAAATGTTTGCATAGATTACAGTTTCCTACATTATTCAAAAATAAAAAAAAGCTATTTGGTTACGTATCTTGTAGGATAAGGGATAGGGAATAGGCGATGATGATTGAGAGGCAATTTGGTTAAATAAGACGTTATATAACAGACATATCTTACGTAATGAATTGGATGAAACGAACCTTTTGAGTTTCTGTTCCTTTTGTAGAATCGTCGGTTGGTGCTCTCGTGAGGAAATGGCGAGGCCTGCCGCTGCGGGCTGCTGACGTACCGGGGCATGTCACCTGCCTCCGACCCGTACATACGCCTTTGTTCGTCTGTAACAAAATGAGATTACTTACGGTATTATATACACCAGCGTTGCACCACCATTAGATAGGTACAACATATACTTGTGACTGATCATATTGGTACATATTCATAATTCGTTAAAAAATAATATTAGACCATTTTTTTTTATGAAAATGAATATTAGACCAGTTAGTAGTCATACCAGTAGTAGAATGTATCCATGTATAATTTTATTCTATTATACTAACTTATACCAGGCGCATTGCAGCGGAATAAAATACTGAGGAACATCGTTTCAAGCTTAGAAGAGTTATTTTGTTTCATTATTAAAGATAAATATTTATGTGTTTTTTGTGCTTTAGGGAATACAAATACATATTTTGGCTGTTCGACTCATAAACATGCGAAATACTAGGTACTTGCTCCATACCTGAGTGATTGACATTGTGCTTTGGTAATGGACACCAAGTCGTAGTTGATTAAAAGTTGTTCTTCTAGAAATTTAAATTAAAGTAATCATAAATCAAAGATAAGAAAATCAATTCAAGAATGTTCTTCACATAATTTTCATATTAACATTATAATCATAATTACAATAAAGCTAATATTCTAAATCATGAATAAGCAGCAGCATTTTACTAGTATCATATAGTGTTAGTCGAAATAAACGTAGAAATACAAAATTAAATAATATTATATAAAATTAATTATGGTAATTGAGAAGTTTTAAGCCTTTTTAAATAATGTAGAATCGATCCCAACTTCACCCTAGCTTTATCAATAGGAACTAGATGGTTTCAAAGTAATCTCATTTCAACAAAAACATCAATTTAGTCTGAGTAACAGTTGTTAATTGTATTACAAATCTGGCAAACCAATTCCATTCACTTATTTATTGTTATGTAAGCGCACATAACTTTCACCGCTTAACACAAATAGGTCAGTATGAAAGTTGGGGTGAAAACTTTGAAATTTATGATGCGGTCTGCTTTGGTGGGTAATTCTAAACAATAACAAACAAATTGTGTACAGTGGAGGCCGCTTTGAACGGAGCCAAGACTTTGCAGCCAGGCAAGATAGCTTGTCCAATCCGTCTTATACGTGTGTGCTGCATTGTTAGTACCTAGATTCAGCTTACAGAATTTTTTAGATGTAGTTGTATGTAATTCGTGTTTTGTCGAAAGATCCACAACATCCACATCATGTTCTTTTTTATTTGACATTACATCCAGTAAATCAATTTTACTGTGAAAGTTACGGTGAAGGTCACATGGTGAAGAAACCAGCATGCCTATAGGACCAAAAAAAATAATGACATGTAGTATGTAGTAGGCTAGTATTGTGACGTAAGTTTAGACAAGCCCCTGACTACTCCGTAGTAGGTGATCCTTATAAGATCGTTGCTTTGATTAGTGATTCGATCACAGGTGAAGGTCAGAGAGGTCACGGAAATAAAGTATCGTCCGTCCACAAGTAGTTTCATAGTTTCGCGCCTCCTAAAGTAATTTGGTATGTAGGTGGGTACAATCGAACACACAATTGACGTGACCGTGATTGATTAGACTGTGGACATGGGAGGGAAAGAAAACACATCGAGAATGATCGATCAAGAATGCTCGATCAAGATTGACTAATATGTGTTTGGTGTAATGTTGTCTATTTATATCGTTTTCACGCAGTAACGTCTTCCATTAGGTAATTAAATATGTACACAATTCATTAGTAATCTTTCAATAAAAGAACATGTACCTAGTGTGCATCGCCATCATCGCTCGGTAGGTGTATTCCGCACCTCCTCTTACCTCAGAACAACCTTTCATTATCTCTTTTAGTCCCTGTCGTGTGGGTGTGGGCTGGCGTTCCAATACGGAGGTTGTTAGTTCTACTAGATTAGAACTAACAACTTCCGTACTGGAACGCGGGCCCGAGACTTTTTGGTTTTTCAGAAGTTTATGTGTCCATTTGACATTGTCCATTTGATGTGTGCATGTGCACATGACGGACCCTGGCGGTGAAGGTCATATTTTAAGAAAACCGCATTTTCCTTATGCCTAACAACTGAATGGCATGTGACACTGGCTAGTATTCCACTATGTAGCGAAGGGCTTGCGTCACGTATTTGAATGCTAGCTACTTGTAAACCGTGGGCACATGCTGAACGTTAGTTTGGAATGCGCAAATGTTGTGAGTCTGTGTTACCGTTTACATCCTTTGCACAATCCAAAAGTTCATATTGTCGTTGCGGTCTACAGTCAAGTTAATAAAAAGATGGTCCGATGTTTTGAGCGAACCAGCTCTATTCAGCCTTACCTTGGCCGTGCTACGGGTAAGCAGCCCGCGGGCGCCGCCGCCGCCTCGCTACTTTGCCGAACAACTCAAGCTCAAACGTAAACGTCTCGCTTTCTGCTCCTCCCCTTAAGTATTACTACAATTGTTTGGATCTGAAGGCATAATACCAATTAGGCTACTGACTGCGTCTCGACGAGATTATATTACAATGAATCAAACTGAGAGGAGAAAAACTGGCGTACGGAAAAAACGAGGCTGAACATGAAATTTAAAATTAAATTTATAAAATAACTAGGGACTTTCTTTTTATAGATTGTTTTAATGCGATGTTAAACACTTGTCGTGAATCTGTACAAAATCACTTTGAGATTGTTTTTAGCGTTACGTGCCAAAGTTAACATGACTATCAAAGTCCTATCTATATTATCAGAGGAAAAGCCAAACTGAGTAACGTAAGCAAGTGTGCTTAGTAACATAACAAGGGCGATATAATGTAATGACGCAATAAAAAAATGAAGAGCTGTTTGGCCAAGTTATCAAATATCCTGCCTTCCGATCCGGAGGTTGTGGGTTCAAATCCAGTCGTGTGCCAATGGACTTTTCGGTTTTTCGGAAGTGTTTATTGTATTTTGACATTTGCACATGCTCTGACGGTGAACATGATAGGTTACATCGCGAGGAAATCGGCATGTTCCTAGGACCACAAATCCGAATGGCATGTATCACTAGGTGGTGTTCCCCTAGTAGGTGATCCTCATAAGATCCTCGCTCTGAATCAGAGATGAATCCTTGAAGGGGAAAAGGGGAAAGTCTGTGTTTTTTATTGAGTTCATGTTGTATTACTATACTGTTACTACTAGTATTTTATGTCACGAAAAACTTATAAAAGAACTAATAACACTGTTATACATCAGTCTCTATGACTTACAAAATGATCTTATATCATACTATTATCTATATCACTAGTAGGTTAAGGCAAACCTTGTATTCACAAAGTTAATTAACTTATGTTACGATTAATCGAATCACCTCACTGTCGAATTACCTCATTCCTGATTTTATCCTTCAGAGAAACGCCAAGCATAGCTGTTTCCATAGCACATTTTCGATTTGTGGACTAGCTTTACTGTCAGTGTTCACGTTTCGGCAACGTAGGTCATCACAGGTCCTACCTGTTGCACTGGTTGAAGACTTTAGTCTTCAGGCACTGCGGGATGGTCGACGAGAAGACCTGACGAAGTATCCCAATTGCTGCCCAGCCCAAAAAGTTGTGTCCTGCCCGAGGTAGACATATTCTTGCACAACTTTGAGAGGAATCCCGGCGACAATAATCGGTTCAGGGGTGATACGATCATTGATCGTAATTTTGGTTTTTTCGATGCCCATACCCAGACCGATTTTCACAGCAATGGATAGCGTAAACCAAGCCAAAAGTACCTCTTGGTACCGAAATATTAATCATCTTGGGACTGGGTCATTCAGTGGCCATATTTGGTTACCGAAACTGAATTTTTATCGTATACCGAATGAATTCTTTAACTATTCATTCAAAATTCACAAAGTATCTTCAGCTTTATAAAAATATGGGTAGAGTTGAAAATGTGTTATCTCGCTATTTGTTCCACGAGTACGATGCCTCCCTTTTAGTAAGCAGCTCAGGATTGAATATGAAATTTTAATCGACTAATTTAATCGAATTGGGATATTCGCCTGGAGACAGAGATATTGAAGACATCTAGGGCTATAAAATATGTATTACAAATGGATTAGGTACGTTTTGATTTATCCACCATGTTGCATTTAACTTATTTATCGTGTTGGTGCGACTTTATGGACACTTTTCTTTTGATTTTGTTTCAGCTATTCCTTTTAAACGATAAATACTTATACAATTATTAAAACTTTTTGTTAAATAAAATAATGATTACGTGTAATGATGTCATTTGAAAACCAGTTCAAATAACACAATATTAAATTAATTGTAATTTCTGACATTCATTGGGTGTCATCTTGCCCGCTCAAAATCTGGACGAGGGCATGAGGTTGACTCCTTCCCATCGGGACCGGACCCCGGAGGCTCGTAGATTGTAGTTCGTTGGGGTGCTAATGGTGTTATACCAAGAGAGACTGATCCAAAATTCTAAATTATTTTTGGTCACCTACTGAATAATGACTTCCGTTGAACCGTTTTAGAAATACAGTAAGCTATTCAGTGGTCATTTTGTGGCTCCTATTTTATAACACAGGAAAGTTGCGGCAACAGCGAGCAAAAGTCGGAATAACTTCGCTATAGAAAATAAGAACGTGTTACCGAGAACAATGGCGGCATTCATTTGCAAATCGCCAAAACTTTGACGAGTTACGTTGCATTTAAATGCCAGACGAGTCTGGGTGGTTAGCATTAGTGGCCGCCACCCACCACACGATTACCACACACATTTTCTTTTTAAATTATTGTGTACGAAGGTATCTAAATATTCATGTTTTGCCTTCAATTTGAAATCGCATACGTATGTTTATATGTATGGGAACAGCTATATCTTCAAGTATATTTTAATCCATACTTAATAAAAAATAATATATGTAATAATAAATATATATAAAAATAATATTGTTTGGATACATATTATTGTTATTTGTTTTTATGTTTATTAGATTGTTTGATTTTTATATTTGATGTATGTTCTTGTTTAGTGACCGTCGTGATTTAACTTATTTACAAGAGATAAATACTTTAAAATGTTAATCCCTGATTGGCTATTAGTTTTGCTGACAGTTTTTCAGTGACCAAGAGCTGTAGATTTTGTTATATAAATAAATAAATTCTATAAAATGTCGGAAAACGAGTAAATCTCGACGTACGGCATGGTATAGGTACTTACAACCCGTACCTGGTATCGGTTTGCCGCAACAATATCTTTATAACTTATCAAAATAAAATTATCAAAATAAGGTTGTAGTCGTATAATGTCCTTTAATTATGTATTATTTTGTAAAATGTGAAGCTATATATATTTATTTTATTTTTTTACAAACAAAATCTTTAGTTGTTAATGCGATTTTAAGTTTAATGCATGTAACACTAATGTTTTTGGATTCACATATTTGTCAACAATCTAGATCCGAACAAGATGTCATAAGTAATTATTATAAGTCTATTTCGATTGTAAACTGTTTTGTGAATTATTAATAAATAAATAAATAAATAGCTTGAAATTTTCAAGTTTAGAGTGAATTGGTTCCTTACTTGAATTTCAAGTTTTTTGGTGGTTGAAAGCTATCAACAACAACAAAAAAAAACAACTGCTTGCTGACAAATTTTCATAATTAGTAGGTAATATAACGTCAGTAATATGATAACATAAATATATATTACTAAACATTTCACACAGCGCCAAAATAAGCTTAGCTTATAATAAGGTTTGCTTTTTTGGATATAATACTTTACTTTTATTTACTTTAGTACATCACAAACACAAAACAAACGTCTATACTATACAGATAATATAAACTTTTTTTGAAAAAACTGGAACCGACTTCACCACTAAAAACTTTAAAATAATTCTAAGGGTAAGTTCATATAATTTGAAAGCGATCCATACAATAAACATGTTGTTGTACTTGGCAATTCGGCACCAACTTAAAACTAAAAGCTTAAAAACAATTCTAAGGGTAAGTTCATTTAATTTGTTTTTTTTTTATTGTACGACGGGGAAGCGCTTGGCTTTCATTTCACCTGGTAATAAGTTAAGATAAGGCCGAAGGTGGAAGCGCACTTCACCCAGAATCCTCAACAAACTGAGGAACTGGCTATCTTCCCTCTGAATGCAGGAACACAACAATTTCATAATTGTTATTATGGCGACAGAATTAGGTAAGATGGTGGTAGCTAGCCAGGCGGACTAAACAAAGTCCTACCACCAACCAAGTTTTTATTAGACGCTCATAGCGGTGGCTCGTAAAGTCTGATACCATAACTGTTACACAGTTCACACGAAGAAAGAATGAATGAAAATATGTATTTACAAAAAAAAGTATAAATACCTATCATTACTGGGATCACCAACACGCCTGCCAAGCGAGGTGAGTATGGAAAAATCCCTCTATTGCTTTCTTTAGTATTGAGGGAGGTCCATGTCCTATTCAGTGGGCTTTTATGGGCTATAATGATGATGATGATACAAGTATACAACATTTATAGCCAGAATGCATCATAAAACAATTCCACTAAGCCCAAACAATGCTAGGTTAAATTGTTTTTTTTTTCGGAGTTTCGGTGAACATTGTCATCATCGTCATCTGATGATGAAGCCAAAGGCCTACCCTAGACCTACCGGAAGGCAGGCAGTTCAGTAGTAGATGAATGATGATACGTAGTAGGGACTACTACGTTATCATTATCATTACTGCTATCAACAACACGCCTGCCAAGAATGGTGATTATGACAAAACCCTGATAATTATTATGATAATACTGGAAGGTAAGCAGTTCAGTCGTGTCTACTCTAGTGACCGCAACCACTTCAGAAAAGCAAAATACGCAAATGCGTTTACTTGGATGACATACTTTTTCCAGTTATTTTGATATAAAAATCAAACTACTACACCGAGTTTGATTAAATTTCTATGGAACCACCTCGAAAGTATGACCTACCAAACATAACAAGAATTATTAAAATCTATTGCGAATTGACGGAGAAATCAAGTAACAAACAAACAAAAAAAAAACTTACAGTCAAATTGAGAACCTCCTCCTTTTTTTTAAGTCGGTTAAAAATACTAAACCAACACCAACAGCGCAGTATAATCACGCCAAAGGATAGCAGGTAACTGTGTATACAATCACTTCTTCTTCTTTAATTGTAGACTTGACTCTTGTCGGCACAACTGATGAATCTTTCTCCATTTTGATCTTTCCAGGGCCGCCTCCTGATACGATACGACAGCAACCTTTTTTTTTGAAAGGACAATACCATGGCCTAGTTCACAAATTGATTTTTGAATGGCCAAAAGCGATACCGAGGGTAACGCTTTGAGGCGGAAGTCGATGTATCTGTGTAGTGATTGCTCTGTGTAACGAGATAGTTAATAAATGGATACCGTCACCTCCGGACTTGCGGTGGTGAGTGGGTCATCCGGGTCTCCAAAAACGTGTCTTGGTCTACGGAGGGACCACGACAGTGACCTTCTCTTTCACTTGTTTTATATAGTTTATTCTCGGTCTCCCTCTTCCTCTTTCACTTTCCCTTCTATGATGTTTTTTGATGAAATTGTCGTGTCGTATAAGATGGCCGATCATTTTTCCTCTTCTGTTCCCAACCACTTGTAATTGATAGATTTTCTCGCCTACTCTATGCAATACTTCAATGTTATATAATAAGTAGGAGTTCGGGCTAGGTAGTTATTGTATATTATACAATAACTAGCTAAGCCCGTATTCCTACTTCAAAAAATTCTAGACTAGAGTATACATTTTCAAAAATCTCCTTAGTGCTCACAAAAAAGAACAGACAACACATAGCAGACAAAACATTGTCTGCTATGTGTTGTCTGTCAATAACAAATGTATGTACAGCACAAAGGCTTACGAAATCACTCTGAGATAGCAAAATGTTTATTTCGTACCTGTACTGAATTAATTATTATTTCATGAAAGCTATAAACCCACGTCATCTTCACCTCTTGGTAAGAAATTAAATTAGAACAGTAAATTTTTAAAGCGAAACCCAGGGTCGAATTTGTGTTATCTACGCCATTATTTGGGGAAAGATAATAGGATCTTTGCATAAATGACCAGAATTAAATTTTCACATTCAATAGCTGGTACCCTCGAGCTACCTCGGGAGAGCCGCGCCCAGCCCGTCGCTGCGTCTCATAACGTTTCAGATATTTATGTTAGCTACAAGTTAGGGCAGGTAAACGGTAAACGAGGATTTATTTTGAGAACTGCCCAGATTCAGCGGCTTTGTGGTTTATTGCTTTGATTTCGCTGTAAACCCGCTTTACAGCGGATTTTTAGTATCCCCTTCAGAGAAACACGTAAGAAGGTGTTGTAGTCATTGATCTGTCGTTTATGTGAGTGTGGGTAAGCATTCCCATTTTATTTCCATCAGCTTTTCATCATTTAACACGGGGCTAATCAATTAATTACAGCTAGTTTTTTTCTAATCATGCCATCTATGTAGCGGAAATATTATTTCAAATACATATTGATATCCTAGAAAAAATATTTCGTATAGTCGAGAAATTTAGTAATATAACGCTCTGCGCATGTAGCTTCATTAATTCCTGAGTTACTTGACCAAAAAAATCTTCGTTAACCTGTAATCCAATTTTTGCAGGTGCTTTCGAAATTATTGGGGCGACCCGTGACCCGAGGGCTGGCTCTTATTTGGGCCAACAAATGAGCATTGCTGTTTAGCGTGGCAATGCAGCCAGTATCTTGGCACGCTTTCGTCCAAACCTAGTCTGATAAGATCTATGTCTGATAAGAGTAGTAGAGCTCCTTGTTATATGGTTTGTGCAGGGAAGTTGCCGGTGACATTACGGGCACGCAAATTTTCGCGCAAACTAGTGCCGCGTAGGCTAGTGTTCTTTGTGGAGGTGACCTTCGCAGTGAGACATGCTTGTTCTGTCTCCTCGTTGTATAAAAAGAAATATCCCGCTGTGTTAACTAATGTTTGCATTATTCGATGTAGATATTTTTTGTGTACTTAAAATAAAGTGTTACTCTATTTTATTATATTCTATGCTAGTCTGGATCAGTTGTCTTACCTAGAGATAGTTAGTAACGGTTCGGTAACTGCTTTTCTTGGAAATAGATTGTGGAGTTGTAATAAAATATAATTGAAATAGATACCTAGTAAACGCGATTTAGCCAGTCCCTGTCAGTAGACGTTTCTTCTTTTTCAAATGGAAAATTATTGTACTTCTGAACAAGTCACGAGTCTAATTACTTATCTACATTAAAGGTAAGCTGAAAACACAATAGCAAAAAAAAAATCTCGATTAAAATATTTATTGAAAATGGTATGTTTCAAAATTTACAAGCGAGATATTTTGATACCTACAATGAATATTGACTTACGATTTATAATAAATGATAGGTTACATGTTGATCTATATTAAAGGTACACTAGTTTTTTGATACCAACTCAAATTTAATTTTTATCATGAATGATTTGAAAAACTACAGGCGCACCGCGCGCCCGCCTTTTAAACAGTACCTGTGTGACAACACCTAGACTCAGAATAAATATTAGAACGAATGTAATTATTGAAATGATTAATGAAATAAGTTATTTGTTCTGTGCCAGTAAAGTTACCATCATATTTTCAAATTACCTACCTACATACCAGCAACGCGATCTCAAAATAAGAAATATGAAAAGGTTTTATTTACGATACGCTTGCGCCACCTACAGCTTGCCGTTGTCAACTCTCATAATCGTTTCTGCCGCGATTTTAGCTGCATAGAGCGCCTTAACAGACGGTTTTCTGTTCACCAGACGACCGCACCGCCCTACGTAGGTACCTTCGTTCGGATAAGGACAGATTCTGGTTATGACAGATTTTTCTTATGGCAGATTCTTTATAAAGCAGATTCACGCTAGGGCAGAAGTACAATTCTCATAAATTGTTTATTGTTGAAATGTATTTATTAGTATCTAAGCAACAAAACTACAAGACATTTTACCAATCAGACCATATTTCAGGGTTTACAAATTATAAAAAAATCCATACCAAATGATACCAATTTAGATATCTCTCATCACTTCTTATAGACATATAATATAACTTATATATTGAAAAATTATTACATTTATTCAATAAATTAAACTAACTAAGTACAAAGGAATCAGTCAGATTACCTAAGGACCGTTACAAACGGCCTATAGGTAACTCAACTGTTCCAGACCAGTACCAGACGGAAGCGTGCCCAAGACACTGGCTGCATTGCCACGCTGAATAGCTATGCTAATTCGCTGGCCTAAATAAGAGCCAGCCCTTGGGTCACGTGTCGCCTCAATCAAAAGCCCCGCAATATTTTTGAAAACCCGGAGAGCACCGGCTCCCCACGAACCCAAGGTCTCCACCCCAAAAGGGTGGACTATATTTTATATTCATATATTGAAAGCCTCCGGATGAAACCGGATGACATAACCTGTGCAGGAATGATATTGTCCACTGGTTAACCTTTTTTTTTACGACGGGAACCGCTTGGCCTTTATCTTACCTGGTAACAAGTCTACGTTCCGTACTACGCGAGCTTAATAATCTACTCGATGGAAAAACTAACATGCGAATACAGTTAAATCCCGTGGTTCTCGTACTAGTTTTGAATGACTGGTACTGTTTCGTACGTTTGAATCAGTGCCTCCTATGATCCGCAATTTCGTTAACGTTTTAATCGCCTCTGTGGTTTAGTGATTTGCCCACCGTAATGAGACCCAATGGTCAAGGAAAGGTTCGATCCCAGGGGAAACAAATTTGTGAATTGGTTGGTGGTAGGACTATTATGTACACCATACCTGACTGGCTACTATCTAACTTAAGTCTATCATCATAACAATAGTTCTAAATTGTTGTGTTCTGGCATATAGGGGTAACATAGCCGGTTCCTTAGACTGTTGAGGATTTCGGGTAAAGTTTATTTCCACCTTCGAAGCGTTTCCTCGTTGTACCTATAATAAAAAAATACCGACTTTTCTTAATTACACACTCATTAAAACTAGGTTTATAGTAATAGATCTAGAATCCACTTAGAGCTGCCCGGATTGCGTGAAAGCAACACTTAATTTACAAGCTCCGTTTAATTTGAACTATTTTGAGGCTCAGCCTGGAATTTAAATATCTGCAGATAAGAAGCTCACGCGAATACGGCTGTGACATAGTATAGATAAATCAGAGCATCAAGAATGTTTAACAGTTTTTTTTCTGAATAATGGCAAAGACATAAGCGCCACTAGTTGAAATTTTAAAAACTTCAAAGTCAAAGTCTTGACTTTAACTTTATTTCTGAGATAGTGTAACTTTATTCAATAATAAGTACAATTAAACTAATTATGTACAAAGGAATCAGTCAGATTACCTAAGGACCGTTACAAACGGCCTATAGGTAACTCAACTGTTCCAGACCAGTACCACACGGAAGCGTGCCCAAGACACTGGCTGCATTGCCACGCTGAATAGCTATGCTAATTATCTGGCCTAAATAAGAGCCAGCCCTTGGGTCACGTGTCGCCTCAATCAAAAGCCCCGCAAGATTTTTGAAAACCCGGAGGGCACTGGCTCCCCTCGAACCCAAGGTCTCCAACCCAAAAGGCTCAAATAGGTAAGCTCTATCGAGACCACTATATTTGCGCCTTTTGTGATCCTCGGCCGAATCAGCCGCCGCACCAGCCCTAACTGATGTCCCAGGCAGATGAGATGGCGCTAGGGTGTCGACGCAGGTAGCGTCCCACACCAAAGACAAGAGTCATACCGTCGGGCCGCTTTCCATCATCACGTAACAAATAGATATTATAAGATAGTTAATAATTATAATAATAATATTTATTCACACAAAACATATTGCCTATTTAAAGATAATACAGATAGAATAAAAATCTAAGAGCAGGTAAACCTACAAGTTACCTACCTAAAGTTTTAAATGAATGCACAGACTGTGACACGGAAGATACAATACATATTGTACCTTCCGTGTTTGTTTACAACTGTGTTACGGCAAGGTAGTGCTCTACCCCTATCATGTTGGAACTTAACTAATGACATATCGTAATTGTAGATTAACTGCTTAGTTAAGTTAAGCTAGTTGGGTTAAAACTAAACACATTTTTTTAAATGGACTGACAATAACATAGTCCTTGGTTTAAGCCTGCTTTTTATAAATGACTAATATTTAGACTTACCTGAATTAGAACTTAAGTATTTTTTTTAACTACATACGTAAAATGGGTAGTTACTACACATATAGTACTAGATACCATACACTGTTAATTTAGCATACCTACAGATTACTAGCTTCTACTCATACCTACCTACTTACTTTAAAAACGACTTACCTAACTTAAAAATAACTTGGATATTAATTATAAAAAATAAAAATACGGGTAAAAGATATATCGGGTGCTATTTATTGTATATTTGTATCTGAGTATTTCAATAAAAATAGTATTCTAATTGTAATCTAGTTCTCTTAATCCAAGCTATGCTTAGTTTGGTGCTAGATGGCGCTATGTAAAAATGTACTAACTTACAAGTAGACCGAATTAGAAGTGGGTGGATTGTGTGAGGCATGACATGACGATATAGGAAAGAAAGAATTGAGTAAGTTATTTTCTGTACATGAGAGTGAAGGAACAAGATATGTCTTGCAGATCCCACAAAGTGGTGGGATAAAACTCAGGTAGATGATGAATTGTTTGCCTACTGCTATAACCTGCCTCCACTGTGTCTCTGGCCGCAGCTATGGAGCACCGTCGTCAGTTAAATTACGCTTTTAACGAATAAATGCTTGGGGAAGATTTTCAACGATTTTTTGAACCGAGAGATTTAGGTAAAATAGTTTGACGAGTGTAATATATCGGCAAGAACATCGTTATTTTGAACATTTTTATTGGCCCTAAGAGTTTTTGTTACTCGTTGCCTAGCGATTAGTAGATAAAATCTTTATCTACAACCTATCTAAGGACCCGCGATTTCCATCCGCGTGACTGGTATATGGCCACTATGACATATAGCTACTTCAATTCGTATTTTCAGCGGTGTATTTTCAATACTCTGATTTCCAACCCACCTGCCAATCGTAAATATCAGGACAATAAATTTAATGCTTACGGGTAAAATGTCCTAACTTTTTTATTATTATGCGCTTGGCTTTCATCTCATGGTTTCAAGTAACGATAAGGCCGCTGGTATAAAGCTATAGAACTGGATCTCTAAATACCGAACACAACAAGTTAGAAGTGTTACTATGGCGACAGACTTCGGTAAAATGATGGTAGCTAGCCAGGCGGACCTAAACAAAGTCCTACCACCAACCAAAATATTAAGTACAAGCAAAATTAAAAAACTGAGTTGCACATACAAAACTCCAAATGATGTTCGAGAGAACTTTCACACACAAATGTAGATACATTAGCTTGTTGCAGAATTCCGTATAAGCTCAAACAAGTGAACCACGCTTTTTATGCTCCATTTTTATTACGTGTGCTACTTCGTTGATATGAACTGCCAAGCTCAACACAATATGAACTAAATTAAGCCGCGTACTTTATAGACACGTGTATAGGCGCAAGCGTGTGCAGAGAAATTTTCAATAATCCCCATAGGTCTGGTCGCGCAGTACGCACGCGCCCCGGCTTACACGTAATTGATGGAACGGAGACTAATCTCTGCACTTTGCTCTGCAAAGCCGGTATTTGATATGTTCTTGTGTTGCTGTACTTTATAGTTTTTATATTATTGCAATGTTGTTAATACATACACTGCTGAGCTAAGTAAGAACAAGCCGAATAGAGTCACGCAATTTTTTGTATCACACTGTATTGAAACCACACAAAATTGATTGTATCAAACTGTATTGATACCACACACAATTGATTGTATCAAATTGCATTGAAACCACAAACAATTTTTTGTATCAAACTGTATTGAAACCACACACATTTTTTTGTATCAAACTGTTTTGAAACAACTCACAATTTTTTGTATCAAACTGTATTGAAACCACACACATTTTTTGTATCAAACTGTTTTGAAACAACTCACAATTTTTTGTATTTATTTATTTATTTATTAAGGCACACAAAACAAAATACAACCAATTAAAAACAAAATATAGATAATCAGATTTACGGCTAGATTGTATCTCTAAAAATGTGTACACAGCATGATTACAAAAATAAAACGAGACAGTTCTGTGTTACACTGTAAGAAGAAAATAAAAATCGATACAAAATTATAACAAACAAAAAGAAGGAAAAAAATAAAAATTAATTAAAATACTTACACAAATCCATAAAAAAAAAAAAACAATTACTTATTTGTAGCACATTCTTCAAAAAGAATGGCTAAGATATCCTTCTTAAATTTAATTAATTTATTGTTGAATATGTATATCAAACTGTATTGAAACCACACACATTTTTTTTAATCAAACTGTATTGAAACCACACACGATTGTTTGTATCAAACTGATTGAAACTACCCACAATTTGTTGGATTAGAAATAAGCATGCCTTCTTACAAGCAGCTTAATAAAGGAATAATACATTGTTAATTTGGTAGTTAAGGGCTCAGGAAGTGGAAACTATGAACTATATAGATAACTAAGTACTCTTTATGTATACTAATTCAAAAAATATTATTAGTGCATGCTATCCTAATGTTTGTATACCAATATCTGGTGGAATCATGTGAGACCTAAACTATCTGTAAGAACTTTTTATGTACCATGATTGAACAAACCAATAAATCATTTATCATTTATCATTATTTATAAAGAGAGCGGAAAGTCCCACAAAAATGAAACATATTGGCTTCATTCGACATCAATCCTTATTTTTACCTTATTTTTACTTACCCGATCGCCTCAGATGGAAGGTAATGTTTTTCGATAGTACCTACGTGTGGTTGAATGGATGTATGTCAGTTTCATTTTAAGACTGCAGTGTAGACGGCTTGATAGATTTTGACATTCTGCTGAATTGTGGAAGTGTCATTGGCTATACTAAATTATTGATATAGCATAAGAGACTCACACAGTTTATAGGTGCGTAAAAAAAGAGGATAGATCGATAGAAAAATGTAGAGGATACAATCACATATTATATACATGTGTATGCTGAGTTGACGGGCGATAGGGGTAAATGGAGAATGAGAAAATGCTGTGCCGACCCCATCAAAGTGAAAGATCAGGGCAAGATGAAGAGAAATACTTTTAACTCATTGTTATATAACTAGATATCCTATAAACCAACTGCCCATTAGTGTTGCTAATATCACCACGCGTCACAGGCGGAATGGTGATCAGTGGTCTACGTTCCATCATTACTGCGATCAACAACACGCCTGCCAAGCGTGGTGATTATGGCAAAATCCTTATAATGATGATGATGATACTGGAAGGTAAGCAGTTCAATAGGTCTACTCTAGTGACCGTAAACACCACAGGAAAGCAGAATACGCAATTTCGTTTAGGTACTAGGATGACATATTTTTTCCAGTTATTTTGATATAAAATCAAACTACAGTACCGATTTTGATGAAATTTCTATGGGACCACCTTGGAAGTTTGAATAATAAGAATCATCGAAATCTATTTCGAATTGGCGGAGAAATCAATTAACAAAAAAAAAACATACAGCCGAATGGAGTACCTCCTCCTTTTTTTGAATTTGGTTAAATATAGGACCTTAGATGGATCACAACTGCCTAGAAGGAACCTTTTCGGTTAGGACAAAAAATCTACAAAATTTAATCTCGAGAGCTGTGCAAAATTCTGGCTGCCTAGATTTATTTAAAGTGATAATCAAATATGCACTTCGCAAAATTAGCCGCTTGTCTGGCAGACAGCTATTAAAATATTAAATTCCCCGAAACATAACGGTAACTAAACAGAATAACCAATTAAGTGTTCGTCTGGTTGCATTGGGGTTTGGGGTCGAGTAACAAATGTATAATTTGGCACAGTCGATTCCTATTCGTTATATATCGATTTATATTAATAGAAATTATTAACAGCCTGATTTTTTTAAATCAACTAAGATAGCAAAAAACTATGCGGCCCTCACGATGGTAGCACCTCAATTTTAAAATTGCCCTTGAGATTGGGCAATGTTATCAGTGTGTTGTATGAATATGACATCTGGCCCAAATATTTTGCGCTTTATTTGCTGTGGTGGAAGGGCGTGAAAGTAAAACAGATATTTTAAAACGCGCAAATGTATCAACCCACCGATTACAGATTTAGAAGTCCCGGGTTCGATCCCCAGGGAGCAATACTGTGATTGATTTGGTCAGTGGTAGGATGTTGTTTAAGTTCGCTTGGCTAGCTACCACCAGCTTACCTAATTCTGTCGCCATAATAACACATGTTTTGTTCCGGAATTTAGAGGTAAAATTGCCAGTTCCTCAATTTGTTGAGGATTTCGGTTCAAGTGCGCCTCCACCTTCGGCCTTATCTCAACTTGTAACAAGGCGAGATAAAGCTTCCCCGTCGTACAATAAAAACAAAATTACTACCGTGTCGCGTCCATACGTTTAATAGTATTCTTAATCGCCTCTGTGGTCTAGTGGTTCAGTAGTATTCAGAGGTCCCGGGTTCGATCCCTATAGGGAGTACAATATATTGTGCTTGGTTTGGTTGGTGGTAGGACTTTGTTTAAGTCCGCCTGGCTAGCTACCACCATATTACCTAATTCTGTCGCCATAATAACAATTCTAAAATTGTTGTGTTCCGGCATTTAGAGGTAAGATAGCCAGTTCCTCAGTTTGTTGAGGATTCCGGGTGAAGTGCGCCTCCACCTTCGGCCTTATCTCAACTTGTAACCAGGTAAGATGAAGGCCAAGCTCTTCCCCGTCGACAATAAAAAAAATCTGTCTATGAATGTTATGTATGTTTCTGTTATTTATTATATTTCATTTTAGATAGGATGTCATATTTCAGCTTGCCTTGATAAGGGCGCCTGGTTTTGTGCTAGTCTATGCGGCATGGAACACACATAGTGTTCTTTGCATGATTTTAATGTTATATTGTTATGACCTCGAAAGAACACTGGACGTTTTAGTACGACACCGATATGACATGGCGACGGTTATAAAAACCGAATAGCTATAACGTAATTGAGAGAATATGCCGCATTTGAAATGATTTATTGGAAAACAATAGTGTTTCAATTGATGTATATAATAATTATCTCCACTTATTTAAGAAACTTGTTTAAATCTCTCTTCAGAAAGAGTGACAAACATTATTCACTTTAATTTATTAATTGGTTTCCTCTTCCCTTGTAAATATATTTAATGATGTGTACCTGTGTACACATACTTTGGAATACCGCCTAAGTCATTGTATTTTAATGTTCCTTGGTATCTCATTATTGGTCTGTATTAATTGTGTGCGCCATATAAAATAAAATAATTGTCAAGTAGGTTCCTACGATATAACCTTATACAAACTAATGGCATTTGAAAAACAAACAACTTAATATTCTACGCACTCGCATATGTGGGTTAAAACAAACCACGTCATTAATTACACGAACATTCTGCTTTCCAAATAAAACGTAATGCATTGTTAATGACCCGTTCAGTTAAGACTACCATGAGCTTTCTAACTTGTCTCGATAGCGGTTTTATCAACTTATCTATAACAAAACTTATTTTTTTCTTAAATTTTACCGCCTCTTTAGTCTAGTGGTTCACCTATCGGTGTCAGATCCAGAGCACCCGGGCTCGAACCCAAGGGGGAGTACAATATTTACTAAAATGTAAATATGGTAGGACTTTGTTTAAATCCACATGGCACCATCTTACCTAATTCTGTCGCCGTAACAACAATTTTTAAATTGTTGTGTTCCAGCATTTAGAGGTAAGATTTCAAAGGTTGTTGAGGATTCCAGGTGAAAGGCGCTTCCACCTTCGGCTTTGTCATAACTTAAAAATTAGGTGAGATGAAAGCCAAGCAAATCCCCGTCGTACAATAAAAAAAAAGACCCCTAAGAAAACAGTGTGTAGAATAAGTGTCTTTGACGATAGTGATGAACCAAGCTAGTAACAGACGTTACTGTAAAGTTAACTACAGGCAGAGCGTAGTGAAGGATTACATGCTCCACTATTAGGTAAATACTTCCCCTAGGTTGATAATCAATAATCTATAATAAGCCTATTACTGTGCCAAGACAAGAATTGGTATCTTCTAAGTTTGGGGCTAGATGGCGCTGCGTAAAATGTCTTGTAATATTTATGTGTAATGGCTCATAGCTCGTCTTTTTATTTACACTTAACTATTATAGCTAGCGTAATACACGTGTCATTTCACTTACACCTACGTGTGTCAGTAACTTATGGTAGGATCCAAGACTCTACCTTTACTCAACTGGTGTTTCACTTCAACTTTAAGTAAAGAGTTGCATTAGTTAAGGTTTAATCGGCTTAGTAAAAGCACTTTGTTTTAAAGCTATTGATGCCATTTTGAAGAATGTCTGCAGAGACTGCGTGTTAGGCAAATATATTTTATTAGGTAGGCTTTGAAGTCCATCAATACTTATTTTTGAAATTTAAAAGTAACTCTTATTAACTTTTCACGAAACGGCTAAATTGCGCTATGTGAAAGTGAGCCCGAAGTTTTTGCCTATCTCCTTGAATTCTGGTTGCGATTCCGAAACGGCAATCAGGAATCATCAGGTAGATATGATGATTTAAAATGATCCTAAAAAATCTTAAAAAACGCATTTACACTTTGACTTTGCCATGAACTTCGACACACAGAAATTTAACATTGAGAAGTTTTAAGAAAGCATAGCATATGATTTGATCTAATAAGATTTGAAACGGAGGTTTTTGGAAAATATTATATAAAATTTACTATAGTCATAATAGTCATTTATTTCATCTTTATACATATTACATACGTCAAAAACAAAATATGTAGGCTAGGGCCTACAAATTTAGTTTTTGACGTATGTACTTTACAATAACATAACAAAATACAGATAGTGGAAACTTAATCTAAGCGTCACTGGTAAAACAATGAGCGGTCTTATCGCTGAAAGCGATAAGACCGCTCTTATCTCTTCCAGGCAACCGCTAGATGAACAGAGAAGATAACGACTTTCAAGGATGGCGGACTATACGAATAACAAACATAAAACATAAAATATACATACATAAAATTACATAAATAATAATCATGATAACAATAGTAATGAAGGATAAAAATTATAATTTAAGAATAAACTGATAGATGACACTGATAAACTTTCAAATTATAAGTGTCGTCTTATTAATAATAGCAGGTAATGCGTTCCACAGCCTAACAGCTAATGATTAAAATATATTAAAAAAATGTATATTTTCCCGCTGTTAATATTTTAAACATGCGTGACTTCGGTCAGTTACACTTGCGCAAAGTTTTTCAAAACTTATCAAATGTTTCCGATAAATATAAAAATAATTGAATGTGGAGGATACAGTGCAACGCTACAAAGCCGATGAGCTATAACAGCATGAAGCCCAGACCCCACTCCCACCCAACTATGTAAAATGAGGTTCAAGTTGAAAATCCATAGACTTCTGTAATGAGCAAAGACGCTTCAAACGAAACCCATGTTCTGTAGAGAAAGGACTTTTTCGGATTCAATGACATTGTCAACAGAGTATTTCGGTAAATAACCTTACCCAAATAGCGCACTCACTCACTTTTCAGTTCAGTCAACTACCACGATCCCGGTAGCGCAATGATTTTTCAAATTTTATTTTTAAAAAGATGTTTAATATTAACTAAATTGTCTCGCAAACAATGTTTTTTACCAAACAAGTAACTTGTATTTACCCAATATGGATACAATAAGTGCAGGAACAGTACTTAAGTAGGTACAGTCTCCCATTGGTGTTTTTACTTAGATATAAAACTGATTTTGATGTTTTTATCTAGTACATTATGATAAACGTACAAATTTAACATTATTTTAAATTTTGAAGCATTCGGAATAAAGTTGAATTTGCAATGGAATAGGCGAAAAATCGGCACAGCCGCGCCGAACTTTGTGGAATTCCTGACTCGTAATTAATAAAATTACTTTTTGGGAGCTTCTCTGGGCTTCAAAGAATTTCAGCACAAAAGAAAAAGTTAAGTACTTGTAGGTAAATGGAATAATTTTGGATATTCTGAGGATGAAAAGAATATTCATGCACGATATTATCGAGTTATTTTGAAAAACTTTAGTTAAGTTCAGTTCATTTTATTCGAAGAAAACTTAAACAAGAAATTTATAAAAGGTATTTGATTGACGAATAAAAGATTTTAATTTGTAACAAATAAAATAAATAATCTTATTTATAGGAATTTCATAAAGAATTAAAAAATATTCAATTGTTCGCTTCATTTGGAATGAACTTTTTTTTTTCGATGTTTTACGACATAACGGCATTCAAGAAAAAAGTTAATAAGAACCTTCAGGGTAGGCTCACTCTATCGCAGACCCTATCTTTGCCAAGTTGCGAGGTCAAAAGCCAACCTATTAAAAAAAACAACAGTGGAACTCCGGGAGTGCCAACAGAAGTGAAACTTGAAGTTTGACGTCTATAGGTAGAGGCAGTCAAAACGCTCCTTACCGTACCTCTTAGGATCGTAAAGATAAACATGACTATCTGTTTAAAGTCAGATGTGTCAAAAGTAGTGTCGGTAAGGTGTACGGTGTGGCGAATTCAATGATTTTTTCCCATCTCAAAAAATGCCCAACGCGCCTTTAGAAGTTTTAACCTCAAACACCAGCAAAATATCCAACCTTGATGTCTTTATTTTAATGTTGCCCCGTCTGAGTGGCCCCGAATCCACCCCCGCTAGTATAATGAACGATAGAGCCCGCATTTAGTTCGTTTTGTCATCGCCACATTGGGACGCAGCACTACACAATGTTTAATACATGAAACCATGCACATAATATTTGATGAGGGTCCGACAGTTTGTTGATAAGACAGCCCAGTGCTTGGACCTCTCTGATTCACGTCAGAGACACTGAGCTAGCTAACTAAAACCGGTATATATGGTAATTCCATTGCTTTAATCCCCTTATATAACATGATTAACCTTGTAAAATCTCCTTACTTTAAACACCAAGAAAACTCAGTACTTGTGTTTCCGTAAGACTCTGGCCTCGGCTCTTGATGAAGATGCGAACATAAGGATCCACACCACTGCTTGCACAGGTGCAAACTGTATGTGTGATCTAATTACCCGTAAAAAGTCTCTGAAGTACCTTGGAGTTCATATTGACGATAACCTATCAGTCATAACTCATATCCAGTATCTCTCGGCTCAAATCAGAAATGTTATTGGTGTAATGAGGAATCTGAGGGTAGGTTGCAAGCACTGATACCCTTACATCCGTTTATTATGCACTGTGTCAATCTCTAATAGTTTACTGCGTAACATGCTGGGGCAGTGCCATTAAAACTTCCATTATTCAGGCTGAGAGGGCGCAGCGCTCATACTCCACAGCAGATCTTTATAAAGATGCTGGTGTATTTAGTGTGCGCCGGCTCTTTATACTTAAAACGTGTCTTGCAATGCACCAATCTGTTATCTCCTCCCTTGAGTACGAGTAATTGCTAAGCCGCCGAATTTTCAAATTACCGACTCCTGTTGTTATCACTTCATTTGCACGACGGATAGGTAGCCCTATGAGAATTCACGTGTATAATTAAGTTGTCAAATGTTGCGACATTAAACACAAAGCAATCAACGAAGCAAAGCAAATAGTAATGAAATGGTTAATTACATTAAATTACGACCAAACAGAGAAAATCTCAGAATGTATTACCTAATATTAGTATTTGCTTTATCTTTTCTTTATTTGAGTATATATTTACGTATTGCAATTATAAATTACCCCAATTAAAACAATAGGTACATTGCAGTATTGACTTATTTATTTTAACTTTTTTTTTTATTTGATTACATATTTATTTATTTATCTATTGAATGTTCAGTAGTTTAAGTACGATAGAACTAGCTTTAAAATCGTCCGAACCCTATCATATGAAAGTTTCCTCGATACAGGCTATGCCTAGTGAAGAAGCTGACAGATATTTACCCATTTGTTCCCCGTGGTCTGTAAAATAAGTTACCTACCTAATAAGTAAATTGTACTACCATTTAAACTGTTTTATCTTGTTTTACAGTAATAAAGTATTTATCATTTTCAATTTCAATTACATACTTTCGATGCTCACACGTTCCAATTCACAATACTTAATTGAAATGATCAAATGTGGGTCCTAATATATAATGCACAAACATTTTATTTTTACTTTATCAGACTACTTCTATAATATAATGTTTAACACTATAATCGCCATCACGTTCACTCGCATTTTTATAAGTCCAATGCAGGAGAAAAAGTGGAGGTGTAGTAAAAGGGAGTCATGCCAAAATCACCGCGCTTGGCAGGCTGCTTTATGATCGCAGCATGGTGTTAAGAACTCAAGTGGTTACTGCTTTCTTTTCTCCACTTGTAATTCCTTAGTCGCCTCTTACGACGTCAAGGTGTGGATAGTCAGGATGCCATTATTCCAGCGCTTCCGCGCAGTAGCTAGATATAAAACACCTACATTGATGAAATATACATAAAACATGTCTATGGGTACAGGTATACAAACCATCATTTGTGAAATATAAATTATTTGAGCAGAAGCGAACTAGATTGAATAATTTTCCAGGAAAACCTTCATAAATGAACGTAACTAGGTGTACCGTAAGATTTATTACCCGTCGCACCTCAATATCGCGTTTACTTCCGTTCATAGACAAGTCAATATTCTGTCAATAATAATGTTCCTCGGCTTAGGTACACTTCTGCTCAGAAGACAGTCACACAACTTACATGAAAAAATGAACTTTAATGTCACCGTGATCTAGTTACCATTTTAAAGGCTTTGCTTGGTGAGGGTCAAGTATCCGTAATACGGACATTATAATTTTAATAATTCAAACATTTTATACAATATAACGAGTTATTTACAGGGGAGGGTTACCTAAGAACCTTTTAAGAGTTCTTTTTATTATTTTTTTCATAAGATTTTTCAAGTTATGACAAGGCCGAAGGTGAAGCGCACTTCACCCGGAATCCTCAATAAACTGAGGAACTGGATATCTTACCTCTAAATGCCGGAACACAACAATTTAAGTTTAATAAAAATAGTTTATATGGCGACAGAATTGGGTTCGATGGTGGTAGCTAGCTAGGCGGGCTTAAACAAAGTCCTACCACCAACCGAACCAAGCACAATAGTGTACTCCCCCTGGGGTCTGGATCTGACTCCGTTAGGTGAAAAACTAGACCACAAAGGCGGTTAAAATTTATAGGCTACGAAACTGTTCCAGACCAATACCAGATTAAAACGTGCCCAGCACACTGCCACGCTGAATAGCAATGCTGATTTGCTGGCCTAAATAAGAGCCAGTACCTGGTTCACGCACCCAATCAAAAGCCCAATAAAATAAATTGACATGTGAGAAAAAAACAGATTCCTGACATTAACAATTTTATGGACAAGCTTACCCTCGAACCACCTGGCCGCAAAACCACCTGTCACTTGAAATCCATTTATTATAATTTTACACAATTTGGCCCGATTTATTCATAAAAAACATTATATCCGCCAATAATTTTACCTTCGAAGCTGATGCCTTAATTTTTATAGTATTTCTTTCTCTCTCTGTCTGTGTGTGACTTTACGAGCTATCGATTTATGCTATTTTTGTGGATTTTTTTTAGAACAGGGACGCTACCGCCGACGGCGAAGCCGATCTCCATTGATGGCTTTAAATTAGCTTCATGAGAACTAGAAACGATTTTTACCGTCAAATGTACTGAACGGATAGGTTTCATAACATGTGTACACTTTTGAGATGGGAAACGCCATTTCGGATATGACACATACCTAAATCGGTAAAAATCGTTTCTAGTTCTCATGGAGCTAATTTAAAGCCATCAATGGAGATCGGCTTCGCCGTCGGCGGTAGCGTCCCTGGTATATTTTGAAGCAGGGAATTAAGTGATTGGTCGCGCAATTTAGAGAAATAACTAAGCAACTTTTGACAGTGCTTTTAACAAAATTCGTCGCGACGGACGAACTACTTTGTAATTGTAAATAAATTAAATTCTAATTGCGATTTTGTACTCCAAGCACAATTCTGTACTCCCCATGGGGATCTAACTCGGGACCTCTGAATCTGACAGCAAAGCAGATATTTGAGATAAACAAGCATTACGATACAAAAATACACCATTGATGCTCATAACATGATGTACGTCAATGTACGTGCGCTGAAAGTATGATTATCTTAACGACACGACTTTACAAACACTCGTACCTAACTCAGGTGCTTCCTTCGCTCCAGAAACAATAACCTGGATCACCGAGCCTTTATACAAAAGAGATGCCCAATGAAGTTGCACGCCCAAGAATTTCCATGCAATAACGGAGCAAAGCCACAGCCGGCGTAGAAACCGCCCGATCAATCTAAGCGACACGGAATTTCAGCTAAGTTCTATGATACATCATATCAACAGCCCATTAGTGTCCACTACACAGACAGATATTCCTCTAAGGAGGGAGGTTTTTGGCCATAATTACCACGCTTGTCAGGCGTATTGGTGATCGCAGTAAAGGTAAAGATAATACACAGAAGGAAGCTTTTTTTAATGCACGACGGGGAAGCGCTTGGCCGTTATCTCGCCTGGTAACAAGTTAAAATAAGGCCGATGGTGGAGGCGCACTTCACACGGAATCTTCAATAAGCTGAGGAACTGGCTATCTTACCTCTACATGCCGGAACACAATCATTTTTACCAATGTTTATTATGGCGACAGAGTTAGGTACAATGGTGGTATCTAGCCAGGCGGACTTAAACAAAGTCCTTCCACCAACCACACCAAGCACATTATTGTTCTCCCCTGGGGATTGACCTCGGGACCTCTGGAACTGACACTGGCGTAAATATATCCATGCTTAGAATTTAACAAACAAATCAACAGAACAGAGGCATTTTCATAATTTTAACTTTATAAATTTATAAAAAACTGGTGTATTTTGAGTGCTATTTATGCAATGGATGAATGTCAAAACTACCAAGGTCTGATGATGGAGTGGAATCAATATAAAGGGGTTTTTTCAGTAAATAAACAATAGTAGGTACATATTCAGAGCGTTGCGCATTTAAAATGATTGTATCTGTGATACTCTTCTACGATCCATGTAAACCAGGGTCTTACGATGATGACAGCGTAACTCCTGAATAATAGTCGTGCTTATACTTTTTGAAATCGGTATAACGAGGCATTCAACGACAAATGTTTTTTTTTAATTGACCCGGCCTTAGCAGTCGCGGCTTAAGAATCGGCCCCTCCAAACTCAGCCAGCGGATGTCGTAAAAGCCGATTAAAGGGATCTTACCAGAGGAAGCGGCCGCTTCCTGCTGTTTGTTACATAACACCATTACTGTGATCACCAAACCAGTGTGGTGATTATGGCAAAATGGAGGAAGCTCCCATACATGAAACGTTTTTATAAATTGTTATTTTCGACCTGTATAATAACAAAGTAGGTGCTATTTTAATTGTTGTATATAAAAAATAAATAATAAAATCTGGCCAAACGTCAAAAATTAAAGAAATAAAATTATGAAAAATAAAAACCAATATAAAAGCACCTGACATTGCCTTACTCAAAAATCTTTATGATTGGACCAACATTTGATAAGGTTTTTTTTGAGGCCCTCTCATTGGAAACAAGCATTCTTTCACAGATTTAAAAAGGCCTAGTTGAACTTTACCAGCTGCAGCTAGAGACGTTGCGCGCTCGCAAACGTAGATATTGCCGTACTTACCCGGTTCGCCTCTAATAATACACCGATACCGTTTGTGTAAGAAAAATACGGAATGAAATGGATACTACGCCGCCTTATGGTTTCCAATCTCGCCGACAATACCTACAGCTTATTTCCCATTTAGGTCTTACCGGTGTGGCGTTCACTGGATATTAAACTCTTGTTCAGTGCCCGATTTTTGTTGTTTTTCCTAGTGTTCTAGGGTTATCCGATACGGATCAAAGGGCGAACTGAAGAATTCATAAACAATCAAAACAAGTTTTCCAGAAGTCAGCTCAAGCAACATATTCTACAAAGATTGCTTGAACCTATTTGGTTGAATTTCTTAAATTTCGTACAAAGGGTGCAAAGGTAGGCTCCAGCAATCATTGAACAGCAACACTTTACTGTTACATCAACCAGAGGTTCCACCGATGGTGACGGACGTACTTACATTTCAACCGCTATGCCACACATGCGTTGCGTTACATGCTACGTTGTCAGTTGCTTAGGTAAAACACGCGACTCTAGCGAAAATCAATTTGAAATGCCACAGCTTTCACAGGCAGGGCAGGCACTGAAATTGGCGAGCACACCGAATGTGTATTTTCTGAGTCATGTTTTTAGTTTGATATTTTAGGCAATAAAAATGTTTCGTTATTCGATATTTGTTCATTATTAACATAATCTTGGACGTGCATTTACAGATATCAGTATCTGTGCAAAAAGTGACGTACCGAGAGTTCGTTGAGAGACCGTAAAAAAAAATAACATAAATCTGTCGCGTACCTAGGTTTTTACAAAAATACACGCGAAATATAGTTGAATTACCATAAAGGCTAAATAGTTTTTTCAATCAGATGTCATGTCTCACACAGTGTATACAGGAATTCAACAGAAACTGCGAAATGCGCTAGGGCAAAAGCTTGAGTTTTCGAAAGGAGATGAGATGGATGAGATGAGATAGATGAGATGGTAATAAAATGTTTTATTTCTTGTTAGTGTTATTAGTAAATCAATCAAACTCATGTTATGCATGGTTTATACCAACTTTGAAATCTATATTTTATTTAACACTAATCATAAAAAAAAACAACAAAAGTCCACTTACACTAATGATAATTGATGCTGCCATTTAACGCAATTGCTGTACTTTTTTAACCGCGTCTGTGGTCAAGTGGTTCAACCCACAAATTTCAGAGCCAGAGGTCCCGGGTTCGATCTCCAGGGGAGAATATTGTGCTTGGTTTGGTTGGTGGTAGGACTTTGTTTAAGTCCGCCTGGCTAGACCACCTGACCACCATCTTACCAAACTCTGTCGCCATAATAAGATTTCTAAAATTGTTGTGTGCCGTCATTTTAGAGGTAAGATAGCCAGTTCCTCAGTAGAGGATTCCGGGTGAAGTGCGTCTTCACTTTCGGCCTTATCTTAACTTGTAACCAGGTGAGGTGAAGGCCAAGAACTTCCCCGTCGTACATAAAAAAAAAACAAGATAATGTTAACTCACAATCAATCGATATCGCGCCATAAGCAACGAACTAAAACAGGATAACTGTAAACAACCTTTTAAGTCGGTGTAAAAGTTTGCATTCATTTTTCGAGAGTACGCATCACTAAACCCTCATATCCGCTTTAAATCACAAACTCGTTGAACGTTGACACCTTCGATATGACAGTAGACCCCGATACCCCCCAGTGCATTGTAGTTATCACATCATGTGGGCCAGACTCATCCATCAATCAGATCTGGAAACTCATTTGGCCAGCTCAGTTTCATGAACTTCATCACAACTTAGAGGCTCCATAAACTGACTTTTTAGGGTTTCGTACTTAAATGGTTGAAATAAAAACGGGTTGGTCCCTTTTCGCAACGGCGCCCAATAACTAAGCCTCTGCGCTGTCCGTTTGTCCCTCCGTCAGCCAGTTTGTGAGCGGTATCTCCTGAACCGTAATAGGTAGAAGATTGAAACTTTTATGCCTATTTTATTGCCGCTAGAAAAATCCAAAACAAAATTGCTCCCATACAAGAAACGTGATTGTGTTCTGAAATGTGGGTCGGAACCATCTGCAAACGCTGAAAAGATAAGGGGAAGATCTTTGGCTTACAATGGGACGGTGCAAACGAAAAATACTAAAGTATGTTTCTAATTCTGTATTCAAAAACATAAAGAAAATATTCACCTCAAGTATAATATCATAAGAAGGATATGGCAAGTAGGTTGGAGGTATTGAATCTCTGAGTGTGTGTGACTGTAATGAAGCTCTGCAAATACCGTATCGCGCAGGAATTAATCGCATTAGCGGCGTTGCCAAAGGTATTCGAAGCGGTCTAAAAGCTGCCATTTGCGCGCACACTCATAGCTACACGTCTGCTATGATGCTAATTCACGTTATGGGGTATTCGGATGCTTACCTTTGTGATGTTTTTGAATCAATACTTTTGCGATGGCTTTGCTATTTTTCACCATTGCAAATAATGTTAATTTATTCAGACAGCATATCTGTATTCTGTTAGTAATAACTTATATTTATAAATCTTAGGCGTAATGTTCGTAGACAAATTTAATTGAACTAAAAATAGACTTAAATAAAGGTAGGTACACAAAAGTGATTGTTTTATCTTATATTCAAATCCCGATCAAGCTTTGAAAATTACTAGATCAAGACTCGAAGAAAAGCTTTCATCACAGACAGATCACGTTGGTCAGATATGACTGCAGGTCTTCGTTATTCAGATTATTGAGGCAGTTTTCTTGAGAATTTTGTCTTTTATCATTATAACATTTGTAAATATTGTGACGAAGTACCTCAAAAGGCTATTTGAGCCTTTTTCGGGTTTTCAAAAATATTGCGGGGCTTTTGATTGAGGCGACACGTGACCTAAGGGCTGGCTCTTATGTAGGCCAGCGAATTAGCTGTGTGTACTATTATTCAGTGTCTTGGGCACGCTTCCGTCTGGTACTTTTCTGGAACAGTTGAGTTACCTATAGGCTGTTTGTAATGGTCCTTATATAGGTAATCTGACTGATTCCTTTGTACATAGTTAGTTTAATTTTACTTTTTATTGAATAAATATATGAAAAAAAATATATGTATTTGTGTTATGATACATTGTTTTATTACTACTTTATAACTCACTTCATCGCTACATTGCAATCGATTCAAACCATCAATATTTTAAACCAGCTACAAAAGTGTATCCAACTGAAAGTAGTTTCGGCTCAACGAGATAAGAATATTGTCGTGTTATGAGTTCGGTAAAAACTAAACGCGCTTCACGGCAATAACGTAAACCTTTATGGTTACTCTTTTGCTTCACTGTGTACGTAATATGGTTAAAGGATAAAAGGCTGAAGGCAAGAGCCATCCTACATGTGCTGAGGTGAGCGCTGCGAACCGTAATGTATGACGTGTGATTGTGACGTACTACAACATACGCAAAACCAAAATGGCGGCATGGGCCCCCCATGCGCTCGCACCACGAAAATAATATTGACTGTGGCTTTGTTGTCAGTGAGCTAAGTTTCTACTGTGTGTGTGTGTGTATGTGTGAAATTTGAATCACACACACACACACACAGGTAGATCATGGTATTACGTTATAATTCATGCTATCCCAAAACGACAAATTGAGAAAATAAATACAACATCCCGATGAGTCATGCATTTTACTTTTTACAACTTTTTACTTTTTTATCTTATAGTTTAAATTTTACGTACTATGCTATTTGACGTGCTTTTTATTAGTATACTTTGTCTGTTTATTCATAAAAAAGCAGGAAAACAGGTAAATAAAAATGTAAACAAATCGGTTAGCAGATCGGTTGAGTGACGTCACACTACACCTCATGGTGAGTTTCATATCAAAAAGAGCGTATGTGATCAAGGTTCTTGTGAAATAAGACTCGACCATATTTCTATTAGAAGTAATGTCGAAAATAGCATAAATCTAATAAGAAATCTAAGTGGAACGTTTAGCTACCAGCCGCGTACGACGGCAAATTTTAGGTGGCCCTTTTAGATACCCCACACGGTCGAGTGGATAAAGAAGAATAAACAAATTATCAAGACAATAATTCAACGAACAACCATTACAGTTATTATATTCAATGATCATCATCATAACAGTCCTTAAACGTCCACTGTTACATTACTGTGACATTAGCCCTCCCGTCTTGGAGGAGTCCAAGGCTGGAGGGTTTTGCCATAATCACCACACTTGGCAGGCGGATCGGTGATCATAATATTGTTGTTACGTACTCAGATGAATGTTGCTGCCCATACCCATGGTATTTTATTCCCTTACTCGCCTTTTACGACAAAGGAAAATACAAATTATATTTTTTTATAAATCACGTCGCTAAAGCCTTTTGTTTCATAAAAGCGGCGTTTTATATAAAAAAAGACAATTCAGAGCACAAAAGAAATCTGGTGTAAAGTAAAGTTAAGAAAGTTAACCTAAGCTAAGTCTTAAATCTCTCTGAATACAATGATGTAATATTTATAATGATATGTTTTAAAGTTTGTTTTTACCTATTTTAAATATTACTTGACATAATGTGTATTATGTCAAGTATATTTATTCATACCATCTATTCTAGATTCTTAATTGAATTGGGATTAGAAAATAAAATCTGAAAACTAGTGCAAGTAGCTTCTTGCAGCGCAGAGCTTGGAGCGACAACACGTCCTAAGAGGGCTAGTCAGTTAGCAGCAAGACTATATTTCCTGAGGATGCTTCGTGTAGAGGCGATACACGTGTCGATTTGATTATTTCAGAGAGATAAGGCGGATTTATTACTAAATATTTTTTTCTGTTTTCAGATTTTGTTTTGAAATATGCCAATATGCTCCGCAAAATAACGCTTGAATCAATTAGCTATCTTGGGATTGGAATTTAGAGGTGAGATATCCAGTGCCTCAGCCTGTTGAGGATTCAGGGTGAAGTGCACTTCCACTTTCGGCCTTATCATAACTTAATTAAAACCAGGTGAGTAGACCAAGCGCTTCCCCGTCGTGAAATAAAAAAAAGCAAGTGGACTAGATTACGGAAATTATGGATTTTTGAAAGTACATACATAAACCAATATATATCATAATACCTATATAAACCTACATATATATTCAACACAGATCATTGTCTCGAGTAGACATCGGACCCATAACGCAGAAGGCAGAGCTACTACTAACTGAACTGTGAAGCCATTAAATAAGCCAATTCAATAAATAAGCCTTATCTTTGTTACTTGATGCAATGTTTTTTCAAGTTACCACAATTTTAGCTTCCATTTCATAAAAATCCCAATTTACAAGTAAATATGGCATCGTATACGGCAACATAAACGCAATATTAGGTTTTCCTTGTAAGGCTCCCACCGCACGCCACTCCCCTATCATTTCACCGTAAACATACCAATGTTCACAGATTACATAGCTGTGTCGGCAAAAAATACATTCAATCCAATTATGAAAATGGCTCATGTCATTTTATGTTCAGCCTTTGATAGCTCAGAGCGCGAATTATTTTAAAATTCAAAAGATCCGAGGATCGAAAATAGCCAACTAAGGTGGAACCTTATGATCAGATACGCGTATGACAGTTTTTGTAAATTGTAGGTTCAAAACACATCGAGGACTACATCTCTCTTCATATGTGTATTTTAAAATAAATATTTGCATTCCAAACTGATCCTGAACCTTTTGGAACCGAAACTGAAAAAAGTAGCCTGTATGTAGTGGCGAATTTTACTACTACGAATCTACTATGTTCTTTAAAACTATAATTTTCCAGAATCCATATTGCACATAATTCACCCATAGAAAAACCACCTCAAGGAGAAATCAGAGGTATACGTCCAAACATTAAGCTCATGCCTTGTCCAAGGCACATGACCACGGTTTGCAAGTAGCTAGCATTCCATAAGTAACAGGTTACAAGCCCATCGCCGCTTAGTGGCATACTAGTTAGTGACACTTAGGTACTATTTGGATTTTGTTACTAGTGACAGCATACCACCTTCCTGGCAATGTGACATTAATGGCAAAAGCACGTTCATGCGTAATATTTGCAAAACTGATGATTGCAAGATTCATGATTCAGTCACGCATAATGTATTGTCACTAGCACCAACCATCAATGTCATTTGCATTAAAATTTTGTTGGCCAGACAGTAATAAAATATCATATTCAACTACTCGTTTTCAACGATATACAAACAAAAAACATAGTCCTCGGCCGGCTCATGATACATTGAAAGTCGACTGCAGTGACACAGGCTGGCCTAAGCATAGATACACTTATATTTCCCCGCTCCATACCCCCTTTCCTAATGATGCCACTTGTTAGGGGCTCAACGTGGACCTTCGACCGTGTCACTCAGTGAATAACAAATTCTGAGTTGATCCCGCTCCAAACCGCTACGAGCCGCTACGAAGTGCTACAAAATAGTAAGACGTAGCTACTCGGATCTACGCGTTTATAATGGGATCGTAATATCATTACTCGCTTTCTCGCGGCTATTTTGGTTTCGTAGGCTTTAATTTAACTTTAAGTTATATAATGTGTTGAGATAATAAATTACATATTTTTTTGTTATTAATTTAAGCGTTGCTAGTAAACGTAATGATGTTAACTAGCAACGTAAAATAATTTATAAAAACTAAGTTACCGTTATCAGTTAGATAATTAATGAGCTATCTAATATCTAATAACGGTAATGTAGTTTTAATAAATTATTGATAACATCCATTAAAAATGTATCAATATTATGTATCATGATATTCAATAAGTATTAATCAGAGAAAAAACAGCGTATACTGGATCACCTGATCTTACATGTTAATAATTTCCTTCTCTGTGGTTGGATCACATTCTTATTCATAATTATTTAAAACCATATCAAGAGATGATAAAGTAAGGTGATGATGCACCGCAATATGTCTCATAATCATAAGTCATGTTGTCTGCGTTGAGAGAGTTTAGCCGCCGTAGCAGTAGATAGTTGAACCCGTGGTAAGATTGATGTCAGAGTGTACAATAACTTACTGTCAAACTGCTGAGTGGCCTGCGCTAGCAGCGAGGCGAACACGTGGTCTGCGAGCGGCGGAGGCTGCGGCGGCCGCTCGTCGTCACTGCTGCTGTAGCGGTCTCCCCCCCACTCCAGCGACCGCTGCCGTCGGACGACTGCGCTGGCGCCGGGCAGCGCGCCAGGCAGCCCGGACAGCGAGCCGGCCTTCACGCGCCGCCCCGGACGCTCCATGCGAGACGTGCTCATTTCAGTCTAGCATCTGTGGACAAAGCATGCATAAATTTCATGCAAGGAAATCAATCTTGGGTCACGCGTCTAAAGTGTTCACGAATATTAATCCAAAAAAATGAATGAAATAATCGTGCAAATTAATGAAAATATGTATTGATTGATCATTTTACTGTACACGAATAAAGTGTTCATAAAATAAAATCGAATAATATTAACATTAGGTAACGCGGTGTCAAAGTCAAAGTGTGTTTCGTCTGCAATTTATAAAATTTACCGAACGGTGTGTTCATTTTAAAACACGGGTTTTACTCACGTATACGATTATGTTGATGTATGTACCTTTTCATTAATATTTATTTATTATATTACATTAAATTTTATATATATAATTTGATATATTGCTTATAAAATAATTTCATGGAAATGGAATAATTTTCATGGATGTCGACATATCCATATATAGTAGCCGGCTAAGGGATCTCATCAGAAGAAGAGCCGCAGCTTCCATATGTGTATTTTCTACATCTTTAATGTGGTCGCCAATCCAAGCGTGGCGATTATGGCGAAGCCCTATGATTTGGACTAGGCTCTACCCAGCAGTAAACACTAATGGGCTGTTTACGTGAAATAATTACAATACCCTTCCAGTGTTTGTTCTTTTTAAATCTAGCTATCCATCACTAGAGGGCGCGCGAGTGCTGTTTCTTGTATTATCATGGCTGAAAACACATTTTCATGTAATCTATAAAGTCAAGAGAAATATCGAAAACAATTCACGTCTCTATTACAAAACGACTTCAGCGTAATCCGTCGGTCAAACAAAACGGATCGGTGCGATATTTTATCGGAAAGGAACAACATTGGTAGAGAACAAATGTACTAAGGAGCCTACGCTTGTTTGAACAGCGACCTAAAGGTTAACGCTCACTATGGCCACTCGGCGCCCAAACTGCTGATTCAGAACTGACATTTCCGGAACGAACCAACCGTAACGTTCGTCCGGAACGAATGAACGATAGATACTTTCGAATATTTCCCAAAAAAAATATGTAAATAAATAAATAAATATTACAGGACATTAATTTTACACAGCGCCATCTAGCCCCAAACTAAGCATAGCTTGTAATATGGGAACAAGATTACAGATAGAATACTTAAATACTTTTTGTAAATACATACGTAGGTACTATATGATACAACACCCAAACACAGAACAAACATATATATTCATCACACAAATGTTTGTTCTGGGTGGGAATCGAACCCACAGCCTACAGCGCAGGAGGCAAAGCCACTACCAACTGAGCTATGAGACTTGTTGGGTATGTATGGGGTATTTTCTTTTATTTTTATTATCTGTGGACATTTTGTCTGTATAAAAACCATGTGACCCTTTTCTGTCGAAATGAAAATGATTTGGTAGCCAATGAGAAGATCTTTGATAGCTATGCGGATACATTTTGATATTGCCATGTTTTGGTGTCGCTTGTATCAGACTTAGTAAGCCTTTCAATATATAGATTCGCCCTGTCTGTGCATCTGTCTCTTTTTCATTGTGTTTTATTTAAAAACGTCTACCCTGTGATATACCTTTACGAATCTACCCTGTTAATAAACAAGAGCCCCGGGCAAAACAAGACCAGGACAACAATCATCAAAACGAAACAGTACCCTTTGTATTTATTATTATTATATAATTTATAGGTTTAATTTTGGCTCTAGGCTTTTCTAGGTCTAGGTCAGCGAGTAGGTCTGAAGTCTACGATGGCACGAAAGCACTGGCTCTCATGCAAATCAAAATCAAAATCCCGTGATTCCGTTGCCCAGGATACACCAGTAGGAGGAAGATCACACCTATCCCACATTTAGTTATCATCATCGGCAATACCCTTTTGAACACAAAATGGCATAACTAAATAGGATCCTTCGATAACCAAAACACATTCAAATATATTTTATGGAAAAACTGCTAAAACATTGTTTTTTTAGTTTAAGCAATGATAGTGATGGGAAGTATGAGACCTAAATATTATTTTGTTGGTACCTACCGCTACAATGTGCGACGACCTGAACACCTAGCAAGTCGGGTGCGTGTGAAAGGCCTAATCCCGAGGATCGCGCGGCAACGACGCGGCTCTGTGAATCTACTTTGCAGTATTTACTGTCGGTATTATATTTCTTTCAGCTGTTCTTTTCGATTCGAATTCATTTGAAATGAAGCATTTCGAACAATGAACTAGGTTTTGAAACGTTCCCTTGGAATCACAACATCATTTCTGTTAAATCCCTACTCTTCAATAATAGTAGGGATTTGACAGAAATTATGTTATGATAGATGATCGCTTTCAGATATTTTTTTTTATTGTACGACGCAACGACGCGGCTCTGTGAATCTACTTCGCAGTATTTACTGTCGGTATTATATTTCTATCAGCTGTTCTTTTCGATTCGAATTCATTTGAAATGAAGCATTTCGAACAATGAACTAGGTTTTGAAACGTTCCCTTGGAATCACAACATCATTTCTGTTAAATCCCTACTCTTCAATAATAGTAGGGATTTGACAGAAATTATGTTATGATAGATGATCGCTTTCAGATATTTTTTTTTATTGTACGACGCAACGACGCGGCTCTGTGAATCTACTTCGCAGTATTTACTGTCGGTATTATATTTCTTTCAGCTGTTCTTTTCGATTCGAATTCATTTGAAATGAAGCATTTCGAACAATGAACTAGGTTTTGAAACGTTCCCTAGGAATCACAACATCATTTCTGTTAAATCCCTACTCTTCAATAATAGTAGGGATTTGACAGAAATTATGTTATGATAGATGATCGCTTTCAGATATATATTTTTTTTATTGTACGACGGGGAAGCGCTTGGCCTTCATCTCACCTGGTAACAAGTTAAGATAAGGCCGAAGGTGGAGGCGCACTTCACCCGGAATCCTCAACAAAGTGAGGTACCTGTTTTCATCATAATACAATCTTACACGTGCCTATCGATATATGGCACGATATTATAATTTAACCGCTTCTGTGGTCAAATGGTGCCCCATCCAGGGTTCGATCACCAGAGGGTAAAATGTTGTATTTGGTTTAGTTAAAAGAACGAATTTGTCCGCCTGTCTATAGATAGCACCATATGTCTGTCGTCATAACAACAATTAAATAAAAAAGCAAAGCAAATAGCTCCGGCATTGAGAGGTAAGATAGCCAGTTCCTAAGACTGTTGAGGATTCCGGGTGAAGTGCGCTTCTACCGTATAAAAAAATTACTCCCTAAAGCCAAAGAATGGAAACTCTGAACAATGAAACCTGAAGGCTATAAGCTTGCTTGGGTCAGCGATAGACGGCGCTAAAATTTATCCCATTATCATTATCATCATCATTATCATCGCCATCCTCATCATGCTAGCTAGCATGCATATCTATTATTATTTTTTAATAATGTAGGAAACTGTATTCTATGCAAACATTTTCAGAGAACCTTAAAATAACATTCGGTTATAATTGGTTACCTACATACATGAAGTAGACATCTAGACCTGAAAGTTCCACTTATCCCGCCAGAGCTTACCTTTTTCTCGTTTTGAATTCGCATAAAAACATGAATGTATTGATTTAAATGTAGGTTAGGTGCTCAATTACAAAGATCGGTATTATTGTAATTGCAAATATTTATTACATAACGTAGTATTTTTGTACTTGCCGACATAATTATTACTTATTTAGTATAAATAGCAAACTAACACATATATTTCTTACAATGTAGGTAGTATGTTCGTCTTTCATTTAATTGCAATTTTAAATTTTAGAAGGAGCTTGATCCAGAAGCAGTAGCCACTCGGGTGGTCAGAAGTTGTTCCACAGTTGTACTGGCAATTTCAGTCGAAGTACTTGTACTTCGACTGAAATTGATTGAAAAATTTGAAATTGATTGATTGAAATTGATTGAATTGAATGAAATTGAAAAAAAATGCAGTAGTTTCAATTTTTACATTAACAGTTAACATTCAAATTAATGCGGTAGCATAAAAACAATTAATATTTTTCATTTGATTGACTTTTTGACAATCATTTTGACGTTTGGCACATTGACAAACAACAAAGTTGCATGAAAACAGGTAAACATCTTATACTCGTATAATTTAGAAAATGTTTAAGACCAAAATAGTTTTTATGCAATTTGAACGTTGTCTGCGTTTAATGCCTCGTTAAAAACGCGTAAGCGTTAAGTTAGTTCAGGCTTGACCGGGCCTGACATAGCTTCTACTTTCAACCTTATTGCTTGAAACCGACTGAGATGAAAACCAAATGCTTTCCCGTCGTGCAATAAAAAACAATGGTTGCAAAGAGTGACCACAAATAACGCCTTCAGTGTGGAAGCACCTTAGATAGCAACAGTTGATTTTGTCTCGAGGACAACCGTTGTTTCCGATAATTTGAATATAACGAGCGAGGAAATTGGATTTTCGAGTAGGATTTCGACAATAAGTAAATTCATTTATGCCTTTTAGGGTTCCGTACCCAGTGGGAGCCAAAAGGACCCAATTACTAAGAGCGAAATTTGTAGTCCGTTGGTCTATATATGTCCGACTGTTTAAAGAGCTATATAATGTTTGTGTTGTTTAATTTTAAATGTTGATTGAATTAATAAAAATTCTTTATTGTACACCAAAAACATAGGTATTTAACAATTGCCAATTTTAAAACTAAATTTAACATTACAAATGTTGTTTGTTTTCTAATATATTGTACCGTAATAAATGGCCCATTTCAAAATCAGCAAACATAAAATGCAAACAATTTCTCACAACTCGTGCAAAGCAGCAAAATAAACAACAGCTCTCCTTGACATCTCGAATTAGCATTTCGTACACAATTCAAGTAAATATTGAGTAAAACGGAAACTGAGTAGTGTAAAGGAAGCGAGAATTTATTAACGCACAGACAGAGGCGGGCAAACACGGGTCCGCTTTATATTAAACCGAGCGGCCATCAGACGCGCTATTAGCTCGACGGGCGAGTACCTAGCATTCTCATAGACACGAGCTATATATTTCCTTCTTTTATATAATTTAGAAAAACAGCATAGATAAATAATCTATAAATACAAAAATGCTTTTGACATAAAAAAGTAATAGCAAAAAACACCATCTCTCGCTCGCAATTTGAAAGTATTTTCAGATATATAGTCAGATGGCGCTGCCGTCACGTAAACATCAGCTCCGTATAATCTAATGAAAATAAAATATAAGAACTGTGAAATTAGTGACGAATACCACATAAAAACAAAGTTATTATTGAGAAGTGTGCATGCAAGTGTTATTGAGAGAAAAGACTCGTGATTATATGCAATATAAAGTGAAGAACAGTGTTAAACATTAAACCCAATCATCGGCTAAGAAAACTACTTATACATAAGAAAGTGGACCTACAAAACGCAAGTAACTGACCAAAACCTAGTAACACAATCAGAACACTACCTACAGAATACATATAACGTTAATAAAAACAAACAATAAAACTTACAAAACTAAATTAAGTGACGGTACCTAAATGTGATAGTGACTCATAAAATAACGAACTTGAGAAAGATTACAACGCATGAACTCATACCCATCAGCAGTATCCTAATTTTTACATTTTACGTAATATCATCTTTGGCTCAGCTTGTCTCATGCACGACTTCTGATCCGATGTCACCAGGATCGATCCCAACGTAAGGAGAAATATTTTGCATAAAATTTGATCTATTTTTCATTTCTACAACACTACTTACGTGCACTCATGGACTACTCTCAAGATAATATTACACTTCGGCGCGCCCATACGATAATCGATAAAGCCGAATCAGACATGAGTATCGACACACTAGATGTCTCTACTAACAGTATGCCAGAAATATCTACCTCCAATAATAGCCAAATCGAAAATCTTTTACGAAAAATTGACGAATTACAAGCTCAACTTAATAGTGCGCATTCAGAAATAGAGCAACTAACTTTGGATAATAATGATCTCAGGAAAAACAATCAAGAATTAGCGAAAAAGAACACACTTTACAGGAAGATCGGCTTCAGCCCAACCAACAAAACTTCACCAACATCGATGGCCCGAAAATCCCCAAACCAACACATAAAATCACAACCACAAAAGCATAAAGAAACGCAGACAGATATTCAAAAACATAATAAAAATGATAAAACCGAAACTAAACATAGAAAAACGCAAACTATTCATACACAGCAAAATAATGAACCCACTTTACCTGGAAAAAAATATCACACAAGTGTTATCCCAAACATAGCAAAAACGCAAGCTAAACCTATGATACATCAAAAAATATCATCATACAAGCCAAATATATGCATAATCAGTAGTAATAAAGAGAACAAAGTACTTTCTGTTGCACAGGAAATTATGATCTCAAGTGAATACCAACTCTGTCATTATTTAACGCCTCAATCAGACACCCGTACATTGATAACCAAACTGCAAACCAAGTTGAATAATTTCACGCTAAAAGACTATTGCATCATATTTATAAGCGAGCAAGATTTTCTTGAATGGAACGACAATATTGCATTAATTCAGCGTATTAGAGAAACAGTAAAGGAGATTACACACACAAATATTATACTGTGTTCTCCAACTTATCAATATGGGTTTCAAAAGGAGGCTTTCAATCGAAGAATCTTCAGCTTTAATGAGCTTCTACGCAAAGACGTGCACATATTTAAATATGCACATTTAATTGACACGAATAAATATTTAAGTTTTGACTACAGCATGTTTTACAGACCTACCGGAAGAATAAATAATAGAGGACTGCGCATAGTATTTCAGGACCTAGCTTACCACATTCATAAATGTAAGAACGTAGAGTATAGCGATTTTGCAGCTATAAAACGCCCGAATGACGATTATGAAAACCAGTTTTTTCTTGAATAAAAAATTGAATGTGTTACATCAAAACATCGAGGGACTAATAAACAAATCAGAAAAATTGACTACTCACTTAAATGAACTATTGGAAAATCATATTAAAGTAGATGTGATTTGTATCACAGAGCATTTCGTTTTAGAAGGGCGAGAACAACTAGTAGAGGTTCCCAACTATACACTTGCTTCTCATTACTGTCGGAGAAATGTAAAGAGAGCCAGAGGAGGAGCCTGCATCCTGATAAGAAATGATATTATAAAGTGGAAAGACCTTAAATATATAACACAATTATCTGTGTTACGTAAATTTGAATGTTGTGCATTGGAATTAACAGACTATAATATTGCTATTTTATGTGTATATCGAATTCCCAAACGCTCCAATCTAAACATTTTCATGAATAACTTTGAACTTGCACTACAAGAATTATCAAAAAAATCTTATGACAATATTCTTATAGCTGGTGATTTTAATATTGATATTCTAAAAATAAACAACACAACTCGAGATTTTAAATCTTTACTTAGAAACTATGGTTTAAAACTAGCTCTGAAACAGCCCACAAGACTGGCTAAAAACACTTGCATTGATAATTTTGCGCACAATTTTAAAAAACCTTGCTCCACAGAGGTTTTAGACTATGCTATGTCTGATCACACAGCCCAACTTATCAAATGCCCAATAAGAAATCAAACCCTACTTAAATATTGGCGCTTAAAAAGACGTGATTATTCAGCTGAAAACATAATAAAGTTTACCAATATTATTGAAAATTTGTCCTTTTCGGAAACTTATAATGAATCTGATCCTAACAATGCGTACGATTCATTTATAAATATATTTAAACTATTCTACGATCTATGTTTTCCTTACAAAATTTTAACTATAAAAACATTAAAACCTGTGCGATGGTTATCTAAAGGCATAAAATTATGCTGTAAAAATAAAAGAAAACTGCTATGGATATATAGAAAAAACCCCTCGAAACCTAATAAACTTATATATCGCAAGTACTGTGATAAACTTAAAAAAATTATTAAATTGACACAAAAAGCACAAAATAATTATAGCATAAAATCATCTAAAAACAAGACTAAGGCTTCTTGGAACATAATAAATAGTGCCAAAGGAAAAATCCCCAAAGATCCCATTAGTAAAATTATAGTAAACAATCAAATAATTACGAATCCCACAGATATAGCGAATGCGTTTAATGATTTTTTTATTGACAAGATTGTCCCAATCAAAAATTCGAGTGAATACAGATCCTCGTGTACAACCAGTCATAAAGACTCCATATTTTTAAAACCAAGCATTTCTTCAGATATCCTTAAAATAATAACTTCTCTTAACAACACAAAAAGTGTTGGATACGATGAAATTTCCACGAACATATTAAAATGTGTCGCACTACACATATGTGGACCAATCAGTCACATCATTAACCTATGCTTGAGCTTGGGAGTATTTCCAGAATCTTTAAAAATATCTATAATAAAACCTATACATAAAAAACAAAGCAAAGAATGTATGGAAAATTATAGGCCCATCTCTCTTATACCTGTCATATCTAAAATATTTGAGAAATACTTATACAGAGAAATTAATAACTATTTTGAAAAAAAGAATATATTATGTAATGAGCAAAAAGGCTTCAGAGCAAATAAAACTATCAATATGGCTATTTACGATTTTCTAGATCGAGTTATGTGTAACGTGGACAAAAGACAACCAGTATGTTCTATATTCTGTGACATGACACAAGCATTTGATTATGTGAGACATGACATTTTATTATTAAAACTAGAATCTTACGGCGTCAGAGGAATATCTCTACAATTGATAAAATCATATTTAGAAAATAGAAAACAACTAACAGAAATAAAAAACATTAATTATAAAACAAAATTTGAAGAAACACACACCTCCAAGGAACGTATTATAAAGTATGGTGTTCCCCAAGGAAGCGTTCTAGGCCCTTTGCTATTCATAATATATATCAATGATTTACCAAATGTAACCAAGCAACCCATGTCTCTATTTGCTGACGATAGTACTGTCACTATAACTCGTAAAACATCAGACATCACATATATAAATGACATCAATTCAACACTGACATCAATTATAACATGGTTAAATAATAATAATCTTAAAATAAATATCAATAAGACAAAACTTATACATTTTAGACAACGCGATACTGCAGCTTCTACTTCAACTAACTTTGACATTCAATTTAATAATAATAAAATAGAGGAAATAAACACAACAAAATTTTTAGGATTGCACATTGACCAAAAACTGAATTGGAAAACACACATAAAACATTTAGCAAATAAAATTAATAGCTCTGTCTACCTTCTGTATAAACTCAACCAAATTGTTAATATTGAAACACTCCTCACAACATACCACGCATTAATTGCCTCTAATATACGGTATGGCATTATATTTTGGGGCAACTCTACAGACGTTGATATAATCTTTAAATGCCAGAAACGCTGTATCAGAGCCATATTTCGCCGTAAAATTACAGATTCGTGTGCGCCTTATTTTAAAAAGTACAGTATTTTAACGGTGACCGGCATGTATATTTTTGAAACGGCGATGTTTGTTAAAAACAATCCTCTCTTATTTTGTCGACCTGATAATAAAACTCGCAATAGAAGAGATCAACACAAAGTTTGTGTGGAACCATCTAAAACAACATTAAAGCGCAAGAGTATCTTCTGCATGGGTCCCTCTATCTTTAATAAACTGCCTAAGACTTTAAGAGAATTACCAACTTCTCTGTTTCAGGGAAAGTTAAAAACCATACTTGCCCATAAATGCTACTACAAATTAGAAGAATTTATGAACGACTGGAATTTTCTTGAAAATTGATTTATTATTGTCTCTGCATTTTAATCTTATTCAATTTAAATGACATTATTATTATATTTGACTGATCTTATTTCTTGTTTTTGTGTTTGTAATTTTCTATTCGATTTAAATGACCTATTATTTGTATACTTGACTGTACTAATTTTTATTTCCCCAATATTCTTATTCAATTTAAATGACGGTATTATTATATTTGATCTTATTTCTTGTTTTTGTGTTTGTTATGTTCCATTTGATTTAAATTACCTATTATTTGTATCTTTGATTAAACTAATTTTTATTTCCTTAATATTCTTATTCAATTTAAATGACATTATTATTATATTTGACTGTTTTAATTTCTTGTTTTTGTGTTTGTTATGTTCCATTCGATATAAATTACCTATTATTTGTATATTTGACTACTACTGAACTACTGAATTTTTATTTCCTGAATTACTAATTTAAATTTTAATCCGACTGTATTATGTAAATTTGAATAAAATGTTGCACGCCGTTGTACGGTAGAATACATTGTGCCTGACCTGACATTACTACCACCTATGTTAAACATGTATATCGAGCAATAAATAATACTTTACTTTACTTTACTTTACTTTAAGATACTAGCGCAGGTTCGCGTAGTTTAGTGAATCACTGGTAGATGGCGGAAATCAGCACTTAGTTGAATCAAATATGGAACAAGAATTCGCAAATATCGTCAACAGTCTCCTGGCTTATTTTGGTTATTGGTTATGATCGTTTCCGGCTTGAGAAAAATATGCGGATTCGGGTCCGTCATGGGCTGTGATTAATTGTGCCATTAATAACACTTGCAAATAGTGAGACACTTGAAAAAAAAATTACTTGCTTAAAGTATCTACTTAAGTAAATTTTTTTTTAGTTACAATATTACGTCTAGGTTCTTCCATAGAACTGTTATGATGCGCAGTGAAATAACTTGAAAACAGCATTCAGCATTTGTATTTTCGCTGTCTTACGATCCTTGTATAGGTATATAGGAAAAGTGTTTTAGCTCGCTTTTAGTCTAGCCCAAATTAAGCAAAGCTTGTAATTATGGTAGCTAGATTACGGATGGAATGTTTGTTTACTTTTTTTCAATAATACAAACTTATTGTACAGTACAACACAGAACAAACATCTATGTTCATCATCACAAATGTTTGTCCTGGCTAGGAATCGAACCCACAACTTACAGCGTAGAAGGCAGTGCCAAAGAATAATTAATAACTTTATCTCGAAGCAAAGTAGAATTTTACATTTCAAAAACTTGATATGGAAATATGAATGGAATGAATGGTTTGAATTAAAATTTAGAGCAATGGTACTAAGCAGTGAACAAACCGAATGAAAAACAAAACGGGGTTGACGATTCTGTGTGGTATTCCGGAAATAAAGGTCATGAATAAATAATGAATATTGTGACCAAAATCTAGGTCACACTTGATTAAAATAACCGGTAAATGTTTAACGCGTGCGATCAACTGAAAATATTATTTCTGAATGAATGTTTCATTTTCAATTTGGTTGAGAACTGAAATGAGTTTGCAGTCCTTCATTTATTCAACTTTATTTATAAGCGAAAGCTTTATTAATTGGGTAACATTGAAAAAGGTCTTTCAAGATTACTTGTCAGTTATTATGTACTTCTGTATAGTGTGCTTGTTGAAATTGGATCAGAATACCTAAAAAATAAAAAAATCTTAATGTGCCGTGTTTTTCCCTAGTATTTTGTTAAGAGTCGGTAACTTGCGTTGCGAGGGTCTATCCGACTATGTATCTATTGTGTGCGTAATTCCTCGGCAATTTCACAACTGTTTCACCAAAGTACCCACATTTGAAGCTAATATTTTAAAACAAACCAGACTGAATTATTATTGCATGATATTTTGTACAATCGTTTTTTTTATTATTTTTTAAATAGTACGATGGGGAAGCGCTTGGCCTTCATCTCAGCTGGTATCAATTTGAGATAAGGCCGAAGGTGGAGGGGCACTTCACCCGGGATCCTTAACAAACTAAGGAACTATCTATCTTACCTCTAAATGCCAGAACACAACAATTTGAGGATTTTTTAGAATCTCGATGTAATCTACATGTACCTATTGTTTATCTTGTAACGCTCACTAAATTTATATCACAATTAATCATAGTTTCTCGGTAAGTGATTATGTTATAATCTTGATGAGAAATAAATAATCTTAAATAATTATGTGCAACGGTAACCGCTAACGATCAGGGGCCTAACCATAACGTCTCATAGCATTCTCGTCTTGATCTTACATTACTTTTGTCTCGTTTTTTCTACACTTGACAGATAGTGACAAAAGTAAAGTAATATCAAGACAAGAAAGCTATAAGAGGTCGTGTTACGCCTCCAGGTGTATCGTATGCCTCAGTGGTATAAAAATAAAGTGGTCAAGTGCGAGTGAGACTCGCATGGAGAGGGTTCCGTGCTATGTAGGTACACTAGAGAGCCTAGGCCCAGGCATAGGTCTTAAATAATACAGATAGAAATCTACTATTTTGAACTATAAAAAAAAAGTATCCAGGTATGCTATCCGTAATTTCGTTCTCATATTACAAGCTATGCTTAGTTTGGGGCTAGATGGCGCTGTGTTTATTTATTGTTCAAAAATGGAAAGCAAAATGAATCAGCGGCGGCACAACGCACAAACGAACACACAAATCGTATTTTTATAAAAAGTTTGAAATGAGACAACGTTTCATCGTATGCTCTTTATGATTATTTGTTGATTCCCGCAAATTTACAAACCTACAAAGTTCCCTTAGATTTTCCTGTACAAGATATAATAATGGGAATGAAGCTTTTTGGGCATCGAATTATTGGATAAACAAAAAAGTGAAAATCAAAATCAAAGCGAAAACATAAATAACCAACAGTTTTAATGGCACGCATAACTGGCTAGTATTCCGTTAAGCGGCAATGGGCTTGAGACTTGTTAAGTATAAATTCTACTTTAAAACCATGGGAATGCACCAAGCATAATTAGTTTTTGCATAATAATGCTTAGCATAATCATATTGATTCAGATTCAATATATTGTTAAAAAATAAAATACACGTCAAAAACACGAAATAACAATGTCTAACTTATTATTTTGTAGGTACATGGGCACGTAATACTTAAAAATATAATGAGAATTGCCACATGATAGAGTAGATACCGTAGTAACTACGAGTATTAGCCAGTGTTTAACTTATCCTATTATACCCATGTCAGGATCTGGTATGACAAGATCAACGTAGAATAGATAGCAAATACAAATGTTTGTAGCCTGTCTGACCGTTTATAAGTCTACGTCTGCCGGCGGGTCTCTAATGAACCACTTCTGTTTATTCTGCCGATACGAAATGAGAAATGAGTGCAGTAAGCCTTAATATTCCTCTGCCTGTGAAACAAAATGCCAATACATTGAGCTAAATATAAGCAAATCTTTATGAAGCTGGATTTATTTATGTTTTTTTTTTATTGTACGACGGGGAAGCGCTTGTCCTTCATCTCACCTGGTTACAAGTTATGATAAGGCCGAAGGTGAAAGCGCACTTCATCCGGAATCCTCAAATAACTAAGGAACTGGTTATCTGACGAGTACCTACTCTAAGTAACAATTGAATAGTAACAATTTTAGAACTGTTATTATGACGTCAGAATTAAGTTAGATGATGGTAGACTTAAACTAAGTCCTACCAACCAAACCAAGCACTATTTTGTACTCTCCCTGGGGATTGAACCCGGGACCTCTGGGTCTGAAACGTGGAAAAAAATCCAGAGGTTAAAAATGATCAGCATGTCACCTACGCTAGCAAATAATACGTTCTAAAAGTAGTGAGCGATCATAAACTTTAGGGCAATGGGGCATAATGACTACGGCTTTCCTTCTCTTTACCCTTTTTACCCAACTGGCTCAGATGGAGGGTTATGTTTTTCGAGAATAGATGTATACATATTTATATAATATTCTTTCTAACTTTCCCTCTGCAGCCTTAACGGCTTAAAGAAATTTGGCTTGTGATGTATTAAGTTCCCATATTAAGCTATGCTTAGTTTTGGGCTAGATGGCGCTGTGTAAAAATTTAAGTTCTGTAATATTAATTTATTATTCTTATTATTTATCAACTAGTGATGTCTTAGTGCGTGACTGATTCGATTTCATCTGACTACCGACTATACGAACTTTATGAAGAAGTTAAGTTTAAGAAGTTTTAATTTCACACATTTTTTCACAACATTTTGTTTTGTTTTTTAAACATACCCCGACGATAAATTACTTTATTTTAAGGATCAGAACAAGCTATCTAGTCCTTAGAAAAATTGTGAGCATACTTATATATGACTAGCTTTTGCTCGCGGCTTCGCTTGCGTTAAGAAGTACAAATGCAAAATCTAAAAACCCTTTCTTAGGGGATGCCTACGTCATAGTAGCTTTATGCATGCAAAGTCTCAGCCCGATCGGTTTAAAATTGACAAAGTTTCATACAAACTTTCATCCCCTATTTTATCCCTTTGGGGGTAGATTTAATCAAAATCCTTTCTTAGCGGATGCCTACGTCATAACATCTACCTGCATGCCAAATTAAAAAAACAATAAAAAAAAGATGCAACAAATGATAGCAGATTGCAGGTGGATTACGCATTTTTTTATCCAGTCGTTAGTATGATAACGTTCATTAACTTTAATCAGGCCTATTTTCAGTTTGCAAAGTAAAAATGTATGTGCAATTTTTTAGAGCCAGCATTTTTCAAAGATTTCGTCTCTGTTGGATCTTTGAACTAAGCGCAAGAAGACATCATACAGATGCAGTTTTAATAGTGAATCGCGCGCGTCAAGGCAGTAATTCTTGCTTCTGTCCCATCCGATGCTGACGGTTATTTTATACGTGACAAGACTTATAGCAATGTTACAACTATTTCCTTGAGATAGCAATACTGAATTATAAAGAGCGAATGAGTATGGGAAACTTGTATATTTTGCGTTATTATGATATGTTTTTGACATAAGTCATATTTAAATAAATAATGAAGGCAACTTTTCTGTATGAATGTTTTATGATTTTTATTTATTTATTTGCAACCTTTTTACGACTAAACGGCTAAACCGATTAAATTATAATTGATATGGATATAGTATATACAACGGGAAATAATCAATATAATCAACGGGAAACTTTTAATTGGCCTTCAGCAGCATATCATTATACTTTATGCATGATATCTAAAACATACACCTAATTGTATTAGGTCCTTACATATGAAATTGGCGTTTTGTCGTACTGGCCACTTTGATCTTAAATATCTCCTCTTTGGTTAGGAATTCCAAATTCAAATTTATACAGCTATTTACTCATGCATTTGTGTTTCGAAAACCGTAATTCATTTGTTTTTTTCTCTTTTGCTTTTTTTTTCTGCGTCACTCATTTCACAAAATGGAAAACTTAAAATATCGCATTATTTACGAGTACGAGTTCCACCGTGGCACCAGTGCTGCAGAAACGGCTCGAAGGATTAATGATGTGTATGGTGGTGGTGTCGCAAAAGAAAACACGGTGCGTTTTTGGTTTCAACGCTTTCGTTCTGGAAATTTCGACCTGCAGAACAAGCCCCGTGGACGGCCGGAGACCAAGGTCGATAATGATGAATTGAAGGCTATTGTGGAAGCAGATCCATCGCAAACCACATCACAGTTAGCTGCAGGCGGCGGTGTTAGTGACAAAACCGTTTTAATCCACTTGAAGCAAATTGGGAAGGTGAAAAAGCTTGAAAGGTGGGTACCTCATGAATTGAGTGAAGCAAACCGACAAACGCGCGTCGACTGCTGCGTTACATTACTCAACCGGCACAATAATGAAGGAATTTTAAATCGGATCATTACATGTGATGAAAAGTGGATCCTGTACGATAATCGTAAACGCTCATCGCAATGGCTGAACCCTGGTAAACCAGCAAAATCTTGCCCCAAGCGAAAATTGACTCAAAAAAAGTTACTTGTAAGCGTTTGGTGGACTAGTGCCGGTGTCGTACACTATAGCTTTCTTAAATCTGGTCAGACGATTACGGCTGATGTCTATTGTCAGCAACTGCAAACCATGATGGAAAAGCTCGCTGTTAAACAACCGAGACTTTTCAATCGCTCTACGCCACTGCTGCTTCAAGACAACGCTAGACCACACACGGCCCAACAGACGACTACCAAATTAGAGGATCTTCAATTGGAATGTCTAAGACATCCACCGTACTCTCCGGACCTTGCTCCAACAGATTACCATTTTTTTCGAAATTTGGATAACTTCTTGCAAGGAAAAAAATTCAATTCCGATGAGGCAGTCCAAACCGCTTTCAAAGATTTCATTGATTCCCGTCCGAATGGTTTTTTTAGTAAAGGGATCAATGAACTACCTATAAGATGGCAACAGTGTATAGATAGCAATGGTACATACTTTGATTAATAAAATATATTTTAATATGAAAAAATTGCCTTTATGTTCCTCCCATACAAAACGCCAATTTCATATGTAAGGACCTAATATAAGCCTAGCTGTAAGTTTTCTTAAAATTGTAAAATAAAATAAAATAAAATATATAACAAAACTCGCTGGCATCTTTATAACTGGGAGCCATTTTGACCACGACAAAATCTAGTTCGTATTTATTTGTTTCTTCTTAACCCTAGATATCTATTTCAATAGTTTACACAATTTATTTGTATTATAATCTAGTTCCTATTTTACAAGTGTTGCTTAGTTTGGGGGTGTTACATGACTATGTATATTTATTTATTTATTTATTTGGCATTGTTAAAACCTATTTCGATAATTTGAACATTATATTTAAACCTAAATAGAATGTTTTTTTTTATTCATTATAGTTCAGGGCAAGGTAGTTCAAAATTTTGCTATTTAAATATGAGGCCTTGAAATACATCTATAGGAAATAGTAAACAGTTATTATTATTTCATAAACTAGGCTACTAATAACCAAACCAAACAAAAATAAAATTTACCTCAATCACTATTAAACGCCTAGGCTATCCAGCTATCTAGCTTTACAAGTTCAAATTCAGATTAAATAAGTAATTTGACCGCTTCTGTGGTCTGTGGTTCGCCCACCTGTGTTAGATCCAGAGGGTTCGATCTCCAGGCATAATAACAATTCAAAATTGTTGTGTTCCGGTACTTTGAGGTAAAAATATAGCCAGTTTCACAGACTGTTGAGGATTCCTGATGAAGAGCGCTTCACCTTCGGTATTATCATAACATGAAACCAGGTGAGATGACGGCCAAGCGCTTCCCCGTCGTAGGTACAATAAAACAAAAAGGTAGAGTAGGTGTTTCGTAAGTTAAACTAGGATCGAGTATGCGACGCTCGGTCGTTAAAAAGTTCTGCTAAAGTGGGTAGTTAATGGAACGAATGCTGGCTTGAATATCGAGCTTGTTAATATAGTCCCAGCTAGTTCAGTCGCAGTGACTGAATATTGAGCTTGTTAATATAGTCCCAGCTAGATCAGTCGCAGTGACTGAATATCGAGCTTGTTAATATAGTCCCAGCTAGTTCAGTCGCAGTGACTGAATATTGAGCTTGTTAATATAGTCCCAGCTAGTTCAGTCGCAGAGACTGAATATTGAGCTTGTTAATATAGTACCAGCTAGTTTAGTCGCAGTGACTGAATATTGAGCTTGTTAATATAGTCCCAGCTAGTTCAGTCGCAGTGACTGAATATTGAGCTTGCTTATATAGTCTCAGCTAGTTAAACCGCAGTAACTGAATATCGTGCTTGTTAATATAGTCCCAGCTAGTTCAGTCGCAGTTTTGAATACCTAACTTTTTTATTTTTTTTATTTGAAACAAGTACATCTGTATTCGATTTGATTATGAGCAAATTCAACAGAATGATAAATCAATTTCAGGCCTCCGTAATCCGCAAACCCGCAAAGGATTCCGGTGAAGTGCACCTCCACCTTCGGCCTTATCTCTACTTGTAACCAGGTGAGATGAAGGCGAAGAGCTACACCGTCGTACAATGAAAAAAAGTAAAGCGTTCAAAGCATATACAGGCTCAAAATGAGGTAGATTAGGCTACTTCAACTTTGTGACTAATTGTTCGCTTACTTGTGACTTTATTTGCAGTAAATGAGGGCCTAGGTATTTTGATTTGGTGTCTTATTGATCTGTTTTGAACAAAGCTTAAGCTCGTATAAGCTGAAATACATGTACAGTATATATACTTTATTACACACACAGGTACAAGCATACAAACATAGAATTAAAAAGTATAGCAAGAGCTTAACCCTAAAAAGAGTTATCTTCCAGAAAGTAAATACTCAAAATGAATAAATTAAAAAATATTCAATCTAATGGATAAATCTAAACTGTTTAATGAATAATAATTAGTAAGTAGTTAATTACTACTCATGTAAGTTTATACAAATTAACCACTAACTAATTATTATTTATATAGATTGGTGAGCCTACTTTTATTTCTCGATTCACAAAAAAATAATAAACATTTAAAATACCACTAGTCACGTCGAATAACACTAGTTAAGAACTTGAATACACTGCAGTCTCATTTCCCAGCAGACCACGTTGGCTAGAGGTTAGCTAAATTGGGTTAATCTGTCAAAGTTCGAACTAAATGGCCATCCGATTACTCAAACCGTGCACTGATTATCCTTGCCTACGCAAGTTTATTTGGCATCAATTAGCTATTGATATATAAATAAGGTTTCTGATCAGAAAAAAAAACACAATTTAATGGAATATGCGCAAAACCTTTGCATGAAACCATAAAAGTAATTTTCTCGACCCCCTTCCTTATTGAGTGAATAACAATATTGTTCGATTCCTGCTGTTGAAATGAGGGTAGTTGGTAAACCACCACTGACCCTCACTTTCGGGCTCACTTCGAGAGCTCGACAGAAAGCCTTCGCGCGTTGTGACTAGTGGACGTTCCATATCTTGTCCAACTGTGGTAGTGTTTTCTCCTCATGCTGATAGACGTTCTATCTACCTACCTTTATCATAAAACTCTTGTTGAAATTGTATAGTGTCTCATGATTGTGAGTGAGCATTTGAACTTATATAGCTGTGCTGGTAAACTCCCACCACAATTGAATCTACCTGCTGCGTGCGCACGTGTGGACATCTTCAGAATCATCAAGGTTAGTGGTGTTCAATTTGCCTTCGTTGATACAGCAGAATCGTTCCCAACCTCCACAAGACACGACACACCAAATTTCACATGACAGTACAATTGTAGTTATAACAAACCTGCCAGCAAAAAACTCGAAAAGATTAAATACCGTACAATCTAAGTGGTCCTTCGTTGCCGGGTCCGAGCTACCCGTTTCGGATAGGTTTTGTAATGGTTAGAATTGTATTGTCATTCTAGCCGTGCTAGAAATCGTACCTAGCTCGTAGTTAGCGTACCTACCTAATTATACAGACGTTCTGTATTCTAGGTTTTTTTGGTAAATAGTTATATTGTAATAACTAGCTCGTAGCTACTTATTACTAAGTAAAGACGTTCTTTACAAGTCCCTAAGTTAAAAAATAATAATTGTTAAATCATTTGTATAACCACGCTTAATTTCCCTCACAAACGAATAGGTATTTTATATTCTCATTGGTAGACTCATCTTTATATATTTCCACACTACACATACACATATCTATCGTATATCTTATTTTAAGTGTATTTATAATTAAGTTGCAGAGAAAAATACGTTAATTTTCGATTTTTTGTTAACATTCCTGTGTCTTTGCTAACTGCGTAGTAAGCGTTCCAATATGGCGCCTCCCGCCAAACGTAAAGAGAAAGACGAGGATGAGGATTCGTACCATAGTTCTAGTGAAATAGATTTAACTGTTTTGAAGAATAGAAAACAGCGTATTTTCGGTAAATTGCAAATAGCCTATGATTTATCGAAGCAAATTTCGGATCCTAGTTCGAAAGATATATTTTTGCTGCACATGCAAGATATTGAACAATTGCGTAGCTCATTTGAAAGTATTGTATTTGAAATTTTCGAAAAGGAACTAGAAACAAACCCGAAATCAACACTCCGTGAGCATGAATTAAAAAGCTTCGATGAATTGTATTTTCAAGTTAAAATGTGCGCATCAAATTGTGAACCTAAAGCACCGTGTGCTAAGGTCGAATCTCGCACTGTAGAATCTCGACCACGTCTTCCAAAGTTAGAACTGTTTACATTTGATGGTAATATCGAACAATTCAATACATTTTATGAGACATTCTGTTCCCTCGTTCATAATCAGACGAGTATTCCGATAATAGATAAATTCCATTATTTACTATCGTGCACTAAAGGTCCAGCACTAAATATTGTCAAAAGCGTACCTATCTCTGCGCACAACTATGAACTCGTTTGGAAAAGTCTCCTTGATAAATATCAAGATAACAGAATGTTGGTCGGTAGGTATATAGATAAAATGCTTAACTTTTCGCCGTTACAAAAGGAATCTTCCGATAACTTAAACTTTTTCATAGAAAACTTTGATCATTCTTACAAAGCGATACAAGCACTTCATGTTGAAAATCTAAGTAGCTATTTATTGTGTCACATTGCTTTGCGATCTTTAGATCCGTTCACGCGCAAGTGTTTTGAACAAAAACTGGATCAAAAAACGATTCCTACTTTTGATGAATTAATAATCTTTGTTCAAAATCATATCAAGGTTCTAGATCACTCGACATCTTACTCAAGTGCTAGCACTCAGCCAAGTTATAGTCAGCGAAAACAAACTGTGCCTAGACAGACAAAAAATAGTTATACGCATGCATCTTCACACACAAAATTTTCGTGTTCACATTGTGGAGAAAATCATATGATTTTCCGTTGTGATCAGTTTCGTAAACTGACCAGCGATCAACGTGTTAGCCGTGCTACTGAGTTGAAACTATGCAACTGTTGTCTTAAACCAAATCACACCTCTCAAGAATGCAAAAGCGAATTTAAATGTTTTGTTTGTAATAGTAAATCTCATCACGTCCTCCTCCATCAACCTGCGCGCGATAGCACGCCGAAACCGGTTTGTTATTCTACAGCAATGACACCGCAGCCACCTATGAGTGAGACTCAAGCGCCCGGCGTTATCAGTAACAATCACGTTGCGTCTTCGCATAACTATGCAGTTATACTAGGAACAGCTGTCGTACATATTTTAGATTCGTTTAACAATTACCAGCCCTGCCGCGTTTTAATCGATTCTGGTGCGCAATCTAATTTCATGACACTTGACTGCTTTCAACGATTGGGATTATCTGCAAATAAATGTCCGTATAATATTTATGGTCTGGGTGGCGAACATGTAAAAAACAACGGTATGGTATCCTGCACTATAAAACCGCGCCATTGTACTACTCCAAGCTTTGATATTAATGCAGTAATTTTAACACGCCTGACCTCGGACTTACCTACAGTTCAAATACCTAACAATGTGGTTAATGATTTTAAAAACTTGACGTTGGCTGATCCGTGTTTTTATAAAAAGTCACCGATTGATATAATCTTAGCCGGAGATATATTTCCGTATATTTACGATGGTAAAAAAATAATAATTAATCCGGATGTACCAGTCGCACTGAGTAGTGTGTTTGGTTACGTCGTAACGGGAAGACTAGAGATGGAATCCTCTAGCAATTGTAATGTTGTAGCGTCTACAACATCTTTAGTGTCGTACACTAAAGAAATAAATACTTTAAATGAAACTCTCAAACGTTTTTGGGAAGTGGAAGCTTCGCCGTGCGAAATTCCTCTTAATCCGTTGGATGAATTAGCGGAAAAAATATATGTAGATAAACACTATCGCGATGAAGTTGGTAGGTATGTTTCTCCAATTTTATTGAACCCCAATCATGAACCACTAGGCGAGTCGTACGACACTGCCTTTAAGCGACTCACACAAGTTGAGCGCCGTCTCGCTCGATGTCCAGACCTTCGTGAGGCCTACGTGGACTTTATGAAAGAATATGAGACCCTTGGTCATATGGAACCGTATTTAGGTACGGAACCATCTAAGTATTTGATTCCACACCACTGTGTGCTACGTCCGTCCAGTACCACAACACCTTTGCGCGTGGTGTTTGATGGGTCTGCCAGGACTACTTCAGGATCTTCCTTAAACGATGCACTTTTGACAGGTAGAAAGCTACATCAAGACATATTAAAAATAATAATGAACTTTCGTTTATACGATGTCTGCTTTACTGCTGATGTGTCTAAAATGTATCGCGCTGTTATAATTGACCCAGCTGACCGGAAGTTCCAGCATATTCTTTGGCGCGACAATCCCACGGAACCCGTCCGTATATATCAACTGACACGAAATACATACGGCCTCCGTAGTGCCCCATTTGTTGCGGTACGTACATTGCACCAGCTGGCTGCTGATGAGCTGGCTCGCGCTGAGCAGTTGTTAAGTACCTTGTCTCAGCCGTCCTCTAAGAAGCTACTTCTCGCTGGACAGCCACGAGTAGAGGCAGCCAAGGTACTCAAAAGTGGATTTTACGTTGATGACGTCTTATGGTCATGTAAGACTCAGGAAGAAGCTTGCACGTTGCAAGACGATTTAATTGCCCTACTAAAAAGTGGTGGGTTTGATTTACGAAAATGGGCTAGTAACTGTCCAGAAATGCTGACTAGAATGCATTCTGATCAAGTTTCGTCAATTGATTTTCAAGACGATACGCTATCGTCATCTCTCAAGGTTTTAGGTTTGATTTGGTTACCCTCGTGTGACTCATTCTCGTTTAATTATAACCTGTCAGACACAAAACAAACAAAACGCTCAGTTTTAAAACTATTAGCTAGCATATTCGATCCAGTAGGTTTTATTTCGCCGTGTACTTTTATTGCTAAATGTATAATGCAAGATCTATGGAAACTCGGTCTAGACTGGGATGATCAGTTGCCATCTGAGCTGACTTCCCTATGGAATCGATTTATTGACGAACTATCATTGTTACGCAATTTACGAATTGAGCGTCATGTTTTAATTACTGACTTTGTTGAGGTTCAGCTCATCGCCTTTTGCGATGCGTCATCACGTGGTATGGCAAGCACTATCTATCTACGCAGCGTAGACAGTGTAGGTCACGTGAAGGTAAGGTTGTTGACTAGTAAGTCAAAAGTCGCACCATTAAATCCAATTTTATCGATACCTAGACTTGAACTCGAGGCAGCCGTGCTCCTCTCTAAACTAGTTAGTTTTGTCGTACAAAACTTAAAAGACTTTGAAATTCCAGTCATTGCGTTGGGTGACTCGAACAACGTTTTAGCGTGGCTCCAAACGCCACCTTATAAATTAAAAACATTTGTAGCTAACCGTGTTAGTCAAATCACCTCCATTGTCCCGCCGAACTGTTGGTTTCACGTCAGTAGTGAAAACAATGCGGCCGATGTATGCTCGCGCGGTGCGATGCCGGCTCGCCTTGTTGAGGGCGCAAGGGAGTGGGTTCAAGGCCCAGAGTGGTTATATGAAGACCAGAAAAAATGGCCCATTAAGCCATATTACCTAAAGGATACTTTTAAAATTCAGGACATTAAATCTAATTGTGATACATTTGTTCTGAGTTCGGTAAATGAAAAAGATATTGCGATGAAAAATGACCTTGAATCAACATTTAACAAATTCTCATCGTTCAGTCGATTGCAACGTGTAATGGCTTATTGCCATAGATTCATTAATAATATGAAATTAAAAAAGTCTGCGAGGTCAGATGGACCTCTCAGGTCTTCAGAGTTGAAAACAGCTCATCAGGCAATAATTCTTGTGATTCAAATAAATCACTTTTCCAACGAATTTGGGTTGTTGGAAAATAATAAATTCGTACCTTCACTACGTAAGCTTTCTGCCTTTGTAGATAGCCACAAGTACGTCAGGGTGGGGGGTCGACTTTTACAATCCGACCTTCCTTACAATACAAAGCATCCCGTGCTTTTACCAAAAAAATGCCACACTGTCAAATTGATAATTGAATATTTTCACAAACTATATTTACACGTCGGTCCTCGTACGCTGCAAGGCATTTTGTGTAAAAATTATTGGATAATTAATGCTCGTAGCGTTATCAGATCCGTACTGTCTAAGTGCAAGGAATGTTTTCGCTGCCGACCAAGCTCCATTCAGCCTATCATGGCTACGCTACCCGCGCCAAGATTAAAACCCGGTAAGGTTTTTAATCACGTTGGTTGTGATTTAGGTGGGCCCTTTTATGTGAAGGAAAGTTTGAGACGGAATGCTAAGGTCTACAAGTCGTACTTGTGTCTTTTTGTTTGTTTTTCAACGAAAGCTGTGCACTTGGAAGTGCTCACAGATCTCAGTTGTGAATGTTTCTTAGCTGCATTAGATCGTTTTGTAGCGCGCCGTGGACTTTGCAGTTGCCTATATTCTGACTGCGGTACTAATTTTATAGCGGCAGCTAAACATTTAAAAGAAGTAGCAAACTTCTGGAATGATAAAGTTAATCAAGATAAGATTACTGATGGACTTACAACACGTCATGTAGAATGGCGTCACAATCCCCCGAATGCTGCTAGCATGGGTGGATTATGGGAAAGTGGAATTAAATCGACAAAACATCACCTTTACCGTGTAATCGGTGATCGTTCTCTTACTTTTGAAGAGCTATATACTGTTTTTTGCCGAGTTGAAGCCGTTTTAAATTCACGCCCTCTGTGTTCCTTATCAGACAACCCAAATGAGTTCGAAGTTTTAACTGCAGGTCATTTTCTAATAGGCCAGAATTTGTTAGCTGTTCCGGAATATGACTTTGATGAGGTTTCTCAGAACAAATTGTCACGTTGGCAATCTATTCAGAAAATTTCGCAGTCATTTTGGAAGCGTTGGTCAAATGATTACCTCCACACTCTCCAACAGAGAGAAAAGTGGTTTACATCACCACCTAATTTGAAGGTTGGCGATTTAGTTCTTTTAAAAAGTAATTTAACTAAACCTCTTCATTGGGATTTGGCTAGGGTTGAAAACGTTCACAGTGGCGTAGACAAAGTGAATCGCGTTTTAACATTACGAAATAAGAATGGTCTCATTCAGAGGCCTACTAATAAGGTTTGTCCTTTGCCTTATGCAAACTAGTTACTCAAATCTAATCTAAGCATCTTAATTTTAAGTTATTAATTTCCTCTATATTTATTTTATATTTTTTACATTAACACACCTCACACTTCCCATTCATTTAGGGAAATCAATCATATTGATTTCGGTGGGGGGTATGTTCGATTCCTGCTGTTGAAATGAGGGTAGTTGGTAAACCACCACTGACCCTCACTTTCGGGCTCACTTCGAGAGCTCGACAGAAAGCCTTCGCGCGTTGTGACTAGTGGACGTTCCATATCTTGTCCAACTGTGGTAGTGTTTTCTCCTCATGCTGATAGACGTTCTATCTACCTACCTTTATCATAAAACTCTTGTTGAAATTGTATAGTGTCTCATGATTGTGAGTGAGCATTTGAACTTATATAGCTGTGCTGGTAAACTCCCACCACAATTGAATCTACCTGCTGCGTGCGCACGTGTGGACATCTTCAGAATCATCAAGGTTAGTGGTGTTCAATTTGCCTTCGTTGATACAGCAGAATCGTTCCCAACCTCCACAAGACACGACACACCAAATTTCACATGACAGTACAATTGTAGTTATAACAAACCTGCCAGCAAAAAACTCGAAAAGATTAAATACCGTACAAATATTAAATAATAATAAATAAATAAATATTACAGGACATTAATTTTACACAGCGCCATCTAGTCCCTAAACTAAGCATAGCTTGTAATATGGGAACTAGATTACGGATAGAATACATAAATACTTTTTTTTGTAAATACATACTTATCATACAATACAACACCCAAACACAGAACAAACATCTACATTCATCACATAAATGTTTGTCCTGGGTGGGAATCGAACCCACAACCTACAGCGCAGAAGGCAGAGCTACTACCAACTGAGCTGTGAGGCTTGTTGACAATAGATCAATAGACCAGTTTTAATTAATTTTCGAATACCCTTCCTTATCTTACTAGACTTGATGATCATCCTTTGCCCCTTCATCTTAAAAACCACCCTTAATAAGGGCAAAAATAAACTTGTTTTGAAATATGCAGTATCAACCCCTATTTCATTTGATATTTCGTGTTTTAACACATTTTTAAGACTTCAATCTTATTTACCCCTTTCGCAACCCGTAATGTAAATACAGGGTAGGTTTCACCAAATCATAAGAAAGTTAATTGTGAAGTCAACCCCCTTTAACAGTCTATCCTACAAGACTTACCAAGCGATTTAACCCCTTAACGCGCCCCTTTTTTTACGAAAACCATCCTTAATAAAATAAATATTTGATAAATGTGCAGTCGATACTCTTTCAAATGACACCCCACGAGTCAAAAATCTTCTCGTCTCACTTAACACCCCTAATTCTCAAAAACTACCCTTGTGTCAAAAAAAATCCTCGAACTGTTTGATGAGTATAATAATATGATGATCAGTAAAATATATTCTTAACATGTTCAAAATTTTGAATTGATCAGATCAGCCATTCAAAAGATATGGGCGAAAAATTGTATATATATTCATCCCAATATCTCAAAAAGTACCCCACTAATAAAAATTCCCCGCGACAACCAATTTTTTCTTCAAATTTTTATTAACGTTATCTGTATTCAGTTTAAATTTCATGAATATCGGATAATCCGTTCGAGAGTTATGCCGTTACAAACATTGCCACATACATACATGGATTCCCTAACATTACTCAGAGTTCTCGTTCGCTTCGCTCAATCTATCTTGCGTTTACTATTTTTTATTTACTTAGTCTTTGTTTTCCTTGAAATTGTACAATTTTATATAACAGTAATAAACAATTTTTACTAACTTTTCTCGACTTTACTTTACTTGCCCTAATTAACTATGTTAACGTTATTCAAGACCCCGATTATACCCAACCAATCGCTCCACTATGACAATGGTATCGTCGAAGAATTGCAACTATAGGTGCCTTTTGGTGTTCTAGTGGCCATTCTACGGTGATGCCAGTGTCATAGTGAAGTGATAGGCCTAAATTACTATCCTAATCCATAATGATTGATTAGGTGAAAATCAGACGTGATGGATACAGCTGGTAATATGTTGACAAATCTAATCTACATGGCCATTGAACGGAGAGCTCCTGTAATTGAATAGAATTCGGTCGGGTGAATTCACTAGTGTTTCGTTAATGCTACGAGTATTATAGTCGCAAAATAATACTAGTTGATACCTACAAAATGAGGCAGGTAGATACACATTTTGTGAACGAATATTTTTTTTAGTCACGATTTTTTATAATTAAATGTTATTACTGCTTGGAATAGCTTATTACTTTTTTCCATAGGCCTTATTTGTTGTTGCGAATTGCTTATATACTACTTCGGACACCTTACCATACTCTACTAGGGGTAATTTTTTTAGGATCTTGACTTCAGAGAGAAAAAACATATAAATCACATAAATATATATACATATATGTGTATAAATAAACTTACTATAAATACTTGAAAAAATGTCTATCATTCAAATAGCCAGCTAATGAAATAGTTGGAGGTTGAGGCAAAAGAGCCAAAAATCTTGCAAACGTGTGAAAAAAACAAATCCCACATGTGAAATAAACAACTTGTTCCGCATACTACGAGTATGTAGTATACAGGTTGAGTTTTTTTTCCAGAGCCACTGACGCCAAGTCTGAAACCGTGAGAGTTATCAAGTCATGTAAGGAATTACGTGCTCGATTAAAAAAAAAGTACTGCATTAAAGAAAATCTATTATGTAATAGTTTTTCTGGAAAAGTGAGATTTGGATTTTTTAATTTTCAAAAATGTTTTTCTTTGTTTTTTAATAATAAAAATAATGTATGGTGACTATGTGTTCTCAAAATTGTTAAAACACTTTCAAAATTGAAAATGTATATCTTTGTTTAAATCTTTGTGCATTTAGTAAAGGTTGTAAGTTCAGACTATGCATAAGCTAAGCTATTAAATTCTCTTTTGCTGTATTTTCTGTTCGCGATGAGCCTTAATTGAATCGTCATCGAATTAAAAAACGTTCGCTTCTGGTGGTAACGCAGCTGATGACAAGGCACGGACACCCTAATGGCTGAAAATTTTGAATATTGTCGTACCCACCGTACAGTTGTTGACAGAAAAAAAATATGTAAAAAATATTTTGTTATAAAAAAAATGTTCTTGAAATTTTTCCGTATTGCTTATTCCAGGATCCAGAAATTTGATTCGTGACATAAAAACAAAATCATTCTAATTTTTAAATGTATGAGTAATTCTGTTTTCCAACGCTACCAAAAAAAATCAAAAATTGACATTAAATGCTAACTTCTAAAAATAACTGCGTACCTATAAAAGCTTCCTATCATACGACACTTCCTGCTTACGTGGGTATACTTATTACATAAAAAAAAAAGATTAATTACCTACCTATATACCTAGTGTTTTGTTTCTAGATCTGGGAATTGAAATCTTAAAAAAATGTATCTATATATACATTATTTTAAGATTTTAAAGAGAGATCATAAAATTGGAGTTTGCGTATGTAAGAGTGAGGTCTACGTTGAAACTGACAAAGACGTTGTCATAGTATTTCTAAAAACTGCATCGCGTTAATTTTTCACAGCGCTATTTAGCCCTTGTAATAATGGGAACTAGATTACGGATATAATAAATATATACTTTTTTTTAAATACATACATACTATATGATTCAACACCCTAACACAGAAAAAACATCTATATTTATCACACAAATGTTTGCCCTGGGTGGGAATCGAACCCACAGCCTACAGCGCAGTATTAGACTTCCCTCTATTGCAATAATATTGCATCCTATATCCTATGAATAATTCACACATCAAAGCTCGGTTATGCACGACGTTCTAACTGACGTCCAGTAATGTAATCCACTGGCTACTAATCGAATATCAAACCGAAGCAAGCACGGTTTGGGCGCAGGCTTAACTAAACAGCTACTTTACTTCATACTTTACTGACTGAAGCGACAGCTGCGACCCGCAGGAGAAGGGTCAACAGTGGCAGATACTCTAAAAATATTCGTAGTCGATGTATATAAAATAAATGAACTTTACTGAACTAGTTACCCTATATTAAGCTACATCTCACATAGTTTGGATTTGCTGGAATTGGTTAGGAGCTATATTCTCAATTCAACGTGGGCTACTTACTTTCTTTATTTTTTATTATTGGATATTATGATTTATAAAGGCTCAGTAGTACTTTTATCTCAAGTAACTTTTAAAAATGGCACCTCTGATTTGAATGAAATCTTGTAGGTATAATTCGTTAAGGAATAGTCACGGTATGGGCATGTTATGAGAAGGGATGTTACCCATTTTACGATTTTATTTTTATGAGCGTGTTTGGACATGCGAGCAAAGGAAGGCCAAAGAGGTGGATGGATTGAGTAAAGAGGATATGGGTAAGGCGTTGATTAGGGGAAGTGGAGAATATGTTTCACCAGACCCCCTAGTGTGGGATAGGGACGGGAACATTAAGAGTATGCTAGGAGTAATCTGAGTCTGTGGTGACCATGAACAAAATAAGATTCAAAACATTCCCTCGAGACGCCGCCTCTTAACTGCCGCTGTGGTCTAGTGGTTCAACCCACCGATTTCAGATCCAGAGGTCCCGGGTTCGATCCCCAAGGGGATTACAATATATTGTGCTTGGTTTGGTTGGTGATAGGACTTTATTTCAAGTCCACCTGGCCAGTCCATCTTACCTTATTATGTCGCCATAATAACAATTCTATAATTGTTGTGTTCCGGAATTTAGAGTTAAGATAGCCAGTTCCTCGGTTTGTTGAGGATTTCGGGTGAAGTGCGCCTTCACCTTTGGCCTTTTCTCAACTTGTTACCAGGTGAGATGAAGGCCAAGCGCTTACCCGTCGTACAATAAAAAAAAGGAGGGGAAATCTACACCCAAACGGATGAAAAAATTGAACCCAATTGTTATAGTATAATGATTGATATAATTACTTAATTTATACGAGTACCATCAAATTTGATCGTTATCGAACCGCGTATCACGCGTTTCATTTATTAATTGGCGCAGCCGAGATGTTTCCTGATCAAAGTAAGGTAATAAAAATATTATTCATCGTTCATATCCGATTGATTCTAGGGATGAGCTCTAAATCGCGACAAATTAAGACCATTTCGCCTTGATTAAAATTAATTTGAATTACGACGGCGAGCGCTGCCTTCATCTCACCTGGTGTCAAGTTATGATAAGGTGAAGGTGGAGCCGCATTGCACCCTGAATCCTAAACAGTTTAAGGAACTGGCTCTCTTACTTCTAAATGCCAGTACACAATAATTAGAATTGCTATTCTGGCATACCTAGGTAGACATACAAAAACTAAAAATATCTAAAGCTATTTCTTTACGTGTACGTTGTACGTGTGTCTAGATTTCACTTTATTTATTCCTTTCGGTGCGCTCTCGATGGTAGGTATTTTTATTGTGACATGGTCTCTGCACACGGAAACAGATAATTCAATTCCATCGTAAACACATGGCCCGCTTCCGAATTTCCTTTGAGAGATGGGCCACGCGAGCCGGCACGTCTCTTAACTTCGGAATTCCAATTTTGAAAAGTTTCCCAACAAGGGCCCAATATTGACAGGCAATGTCAAAGGGCCACTCAGAACACCCATTTGTGGGGAAGCAAATAAGTTTCCAGAAATTGTGTCACTGCCAAACGCAATCCTTAGACTGTTACTTTTAACAAGTTGAAAGTTGAAAAACTAAATCCTGACTCCAAAATTTCAAACTTCATGGTTTTATAAGAACACGGCCTTAAAAAGTATTACGATCCGTTAACATTGCATGTTATTACCTTTTATTTTTTAACAAGCCTTATAGCTCAGTTGCTAGTAACTCTGCCTTCTGCGCTGTAGGTTGTGGGTTCGATTCCCACCCAGGACAAACATATGTGTAATGAATATAGATATTTGTTCTGTGTTTGGGTGTTGAAAGGTATGTTAAGTATGTATTTACAAAAAAAAAGTATTTAAATATTCTATCCGTAATCTAGTTCCCATATACACAGTGCTATGCTTAGTGGCGCTGTGTAAAATTAATGTCCTCTAATATTTATGCATATCAAAAAATGATAGTGTCTTTGTTTGCTTGTTTGTTACGTTTACACGGCCTAACGGCAGAACATATCTTGATGAAATTTGTCAAGACGTATGTATGATACAACACCCACTTGTAATGTTATTAAATTATTATAAACTCTGTATACCTAAATGTTGAATGGATCGACAAAAAATTAACCAGCCCGAGGTTCATGCCTTTCTTCTTATGTGCTGGTCGCGATTCCGAACAGGTAGTAGATTTGACGTTTCAAAATGATCCTAAAAATCTTAATGAATAAAAATATTTGACTTTGACTTTGACACCCAAACACAGAACAAACATCCATATTCATCACACAAATGTTTGCTCCGGGTAGGAATCAAACCCACAGCCTACATCGCAGAAGGCATAGTTACTACCAATTGAGTTATGAGGCTTGTTATATACACATATAATAACATATCAGTATGGATATGGATAATAAGAGCCTCTGACACTCCCACAATTTAGAGAAACCAAACCACAGACCTAACATGACAAAATGCATCAAACCGCTAGCAAATTACGGTGAAATTACAGGCACGGAAGGCTTAACACCATTATGCCTCAAGTTGACGGGCGCAATGAAATGCTGTGTAGGCTATGTTCTTTGTGGATGTGATCTATGGCATTGTTATAGGCAAGAGTTGCTTAACATCTACTTGGTGGGCTACTTGTTTGTTCCGTCTCATAATTGTAAAAAAAAAAAAACATACCATCGCAAAAAGCCTATAATCTTTTATTGTACGACATAGAAGTGCTTTTTTACTATTCTTCTGTCTATTCTGTCTGGGAAAAATAGACAACGGACAAGTGAACCAATTATAAATAATTAACTAATATTACATAACATAACCCAGCAATAAATGAAAAAATATTTCTTGTTTTGTTTTTTCTGAGAATGTACATTAAGTATGTTGTGACACACAGACTATTCTAGAGGGTTCAAATTTTATGAGAATTTCGGTGTTTTAAAATAAGCAAAGTCATAACCATACCAACAGTTTTGTCATAACAAGATGAGCTAGCGCCACCTACGTCGACCTTAGAAAACTTCAACATCTACGGTTTTGCCTACACTGCCATCTACCGCGTGGCGGTTGAACTTCATACCAACAACAGCTACACCCTTCGTTTGAAGTTAGAATTTCGTCACGTAATAAAACGTGTCGCTAGCATCGCCATTTTTCATGAACGTACCTACACATTTCACATAACATTTTTCCTGAACAAGCTTAAGTTGAGGCCATTGCTATGACTTATTGAGGCTATGATGGTGATGATGACTCGCCAAGCCTTCAAAGAAATATATAACTATGGAATGTATACATAAACACATAATATTTTGTTACTCTATTTACCTATTCATTACTTATACCAACTTCTAGAATAGACACAAAAAGTCGCACCTAATCTGTATAAGAATCCGAGTAAATGTGCTTTTTTTTTTGAAGTGGTACTACTGGAAATACAAGTTTGTATCTCACATTCAAACATCGATATTCATCACACAAATGTTTGTTTTGGGTGGAAATGGAACCCTCACAGAAGGCAGAGCTACTACTGAGCTGTGAGTGGCAAGTCAATAATTAAATTTGAGTTTTACAGAACTCACTTGTATGTAAACAAATCACGATGAGCTTTTCTTTACCACAACCGCTAACCTCAAATAAACTTGGAAAATATAAAGGGTTATATATCGTGTTTATCGTTTGATACTTTTGCTTTGAAAGGAATTTTCTTAAAATTATACTCTCAAACATGAGGATCTGGTTTCAATTCCCAAATTGGGTTTGTCTCATTGTAACGTTGTTCACAGTTTTATTGGGCCATATGGGACTAATTAATGAATTATTCACGTAACTAACTATCGTCAAATGAGCTGCCTATGTGCATTTGAATGTCCTTTTATATTGTTATTTTTTATAAATGACAATATCAGTCCATAATTTATATCGATTTTTTGTAATTGCCTAACTATAAAACTTATTATGTGGACCAATAAAACTTGGATATATATTAAATTTTCTAGTTAAGCTAAAGAGTTGGTCTTATATATCTTGTGTCTTAAATAAGCAAGTGCGTTAGGTTAGTTATCTTGATTTTAAATTCCATTCATCGAACGTGACCAATTATCAAACAAAACATAGTTTAAAAGTCAATTACTTCCATAACTCTGCTTCACTGCTATTACAGTTCGCTTACTGAAAAAAGTAACTAATTTTCGTGACGTAAATTCTACCCCAGGGATAAATTAACTATGCTCGAGGCTGATATTGCAGGCAAGGCAGATATAAACGTTGACAGCGATGATTTACGCAAGATAAGATTAGACATAAGTTTCTTGCCGCGCTGAAAATTTAACTTAGATGGAGCCTCAGGGGTAAGTACGCGTGAGATGGTTCTGGTGAATTGTGTAGTAAATTCTAGATTTAAAATATATCGTGGATTCAAAAATGAAAAAAACCATGAAATAATACATTTGAATCCGTTAACAACTTTTTATTTATTAAATGATTAGACGGTTTTATTTCATTGGACGACGGGGATATGCTTGGCTTTCATCTTACCAGATTGTTCATGTTATGATTAGGTCGAAGATGCGCATTTTATCCGGAATTCTCAATAAACTGAGGAACTGGCTATTTTACCTATAAATGGCGGAAGACAACAATTCTTGAATTGCTGTTACGGCGACAAAATTTGATGGTAAGATGGCGGTAGCTAGCCAGGCGGACTCGAGCAAAGTCCTACCACTAACCAAATCAAGCACAATATTGTACTCTCCCTGGGAATCGAACCCTGGACCACTGGATCTGACTCCGGTAGGCGAACCACTAGACCACAGAGGTGGTAAAAATAGTGGTGATGGTCTGGAACAGTCAAGTTATTTATAGGCCGTTTGTTACGGTCCTTACGTAATCCGGCTGCTACCATTGTACACTTTCTTATTAATTTTTGTGAATAAATATATAATAGTCCGATATTCCATTTTGGTTTTTTGGTCCCTAACTGATCAAACTATATATATGTATAGGTATATGGAAAACCTTAGCATGTGGCAAATTTCACGTGTGTCAATGCTGAGAAACAAACTTAGTCATTATCTTTCTCAGGTATGTTGCTAGACTTCTATCAAATTTATTTCAGTAAGAAACTAGTAATACAAGCTGATTTTAGCAGGCTTTGTACAAAAGTAGCTTGCCCCTTTATAGTAGTCCTATCGAAACTTTTGCGATATAAAACATTTCGACATTTTTGTTTTTAAATATCTGTTTTACTGCCGTCGATGATTTCACTTTTGATGGAAACCCCAATTTGTAGACATTTGATTATGACCCGAATGTTCTCAATAAGAGAGCTCGAAGGCATTTTCTCGGTAAGCTAACATATCGAAGACCTCAACTTTGCTCACGCATGGTTTGAGGTTAAAGCTGACCATCCTGTGTAAACACAAAGTTACAAACCGAAATTTCATAACCTTAAATATGTATAATACAATGGACAGTCTTATAGCATTAAACGTTATTTCTTCTATACAACCTTTGGTGGAAATAATTGTACGGCTAAACGAGTTGGTTGGTAGTGCACAATTAGTATTTCTGGTGAAATCACTTACCGTCCATTCAATCCCTGCGACCCCTTAAATATTGTCAGTCATCGAGTCTTCTTACACTCGCAAAAAGTTAACATGAAAATCTTACTTAACACGATAATTTACGTTGAAGTTTTAGTCGACCCTAAAACTAACGGTGCCGGAGTAATTATCCGTTGATTTAGATCCACTTCATCTGGTTCCAATGATACGCAAAATAGCGCGAGCTTAAAAATGGATCCCAAGGCGACTACAAACCGGCGTGCGGCCGATTACGGCCAAATTATGGCCGTCATTACGAGCCCGGGCCGGCGATACTGTGATCACAGCCTGTCGCGGCGGAAACGGTGATGCAACGGCTTAGACCGGATCCAAGGATCATTCGAATTTCAAACCTAAGCACTAACATTATGTATCTGATTGCGGTCAATGGCCTTGATATCGTCTGCCTTACAAGATAGTCTGAGTTTTATTTGTCATGTTATATGTATCATATATATATCATATTATCACAGTATGTTATACTGTGTGTGTGCTTACGTTCACCTCTCTAACAAATCACCGGAGTTTTTTGAGGATATAAAAAAATATGCTAAAATCTTTTATTTATACTTTTTTTATTTACACTTTATTGCACACATAAACATAATAACAAAGAAAAAATTAAAAATTAAAATACATGGCAAAGGCGAGCTTAACCCTAAAAAGAGTTTTCTTCCAGCAAACCAGTGATGTGGAGAGAGAAAAGATTGATTCTCTTTGGTTTTTAAACATAATTTGCAACATAGGCCCTCAATGTATTTTTGTCGTAATATAATACGAATCAATTTCGTAGCAGTGCTACGATTTCAGCTACGACGTAGAGCCTCTACGATGATCTCCACATAAACGTATGCAATTGATCTCCCAGTGAACCGGAGAATTCCTTACACAAAGCCCAGTGGCCCACTGCAAGTAACTCACACCGACGACTTGGGACACGGACAATAATGGCCGCCATAATTTGCCTGTAATGGGCCTTACACTATCGCGCGTCGACTGCGCCAAAAATAAGCACTTTTACCTAAATCTTTGGTGGCGACAGATGAACCTACTTAGCTGGGTATACTGCTCACTGCAATGTTTTACCGTGCTGCGAACCATTGAACTACTCGAGTTTAGTTGTACTGTCAGGAGATTTGTTGGGAACCAAGAGTAAGAGCACGTTCAGATAGGCGATTCAGATATTTTAGTCCGTTCAAATTGTAATAACAATTTTAAATTGTTATTACAATTTGAACAAGCCTCATAGCTCTGTTGGTAGTAGCTCTGCCTTCTGCGCTGTAGGCTGTGGGTTCGATTCCCACCCAGGACAAACATTTGTGTGATGAATATAGATGTTTGTTCTGTGTTTGGGTGTTGTATTGTATATAAATAAATGAATAAATAAATAAATAAATAATATATAAGTATGTATTTACAAAAAACAAAAGTATTTAAGTAGTGTATCCGTAATCTAGTTCCCATATTACAAGCTATGCTTAGTTTGGGGCTAGATTGCGCTGTGTAAAAAAAATAATGTCCTGTAATATATTTTTTTTTTTTTTGCTCCGAGGTAAGATAGCCAGTTGCTCAGTCTGTTCAGGATTCCGGGTGAAGTGCGCTTCCACCTTCAGCTTTATAATTTTACACCAGATGAGATGAAGACCAGGCCCTTTCCCATCATCGTAGAAAATGTATAGAAAACCTAGCACGCTCTTATCGGGCGATGAGTACGCCTATACATAAATTTATTTGATTGCTGTATCCGTCATTATATTACGCCTGTCAAGCGTGGACTTCCCTTACCTTCGTTCTTATAATCCACATTATTAATTTCCAAATTGGATGTACATATATTTAATACTAAACTGCACCAAGAAAATGACAGGTCACACTTATTTTTAATAATACACTTATTGTATTTACAGCAAAGTAACCAAACCAATCAAAGTAAACAGGTACTGACGCGCAAGAATATTTCTAAAATAGCACTGCAATTAACTATAGAACACACCACAGACATTAGTCTTTGTCATGTGATCGGATTGATCCGACCTAGATTTGTGAATCACTATTCTAAAAGGGTAATTTCCTCACTTCATTCATTCAACTGATTCCATTTATTTCTGATTAACGAATTGATGATAGGTCTGTTGATGTGAAAAATAAATGGGAAAATGACTGACAAAGTTATTTTAAATTTCCTAGAAACGGGTCTTACAAATAATGTATTTGATAAATAAATTATATTTTAAAAACTCATATAAATATTGGTAACTTTTTACTGATTCCATTTATTTCTGGTTAACGAATTGATGATAGGTCTGTTGATGTGAAAAGCAATGGGAAAATGACCGACAAAGTTATTTTAAATTTCCTAGAAACGGGTTTATAAATAATATATTGGATAAATAAATTATATTTTAAAAATCATATGAATATTGTTAATTTTTTGTAATAAAAGATATTCCAACCACTTATTTATTTTTCTCCTTCTTACGTATAAACGGGTAAACGGATATTAATGAAATATGAAATAAGAAGAACAAAGTCTAGTCGATCAGAACCACACAGGAAAAAGCTGGTAATAATACATACAAATATCGGTATATTTTACACAGCGCTAAGAATTGACTAAAAGATACCCCACAAAACTAAACGAAGTGGCAGGAGTGGTCAGTGAAACCTCCTCGTGGCTAAGGCCTATCTTAATTAATCTGGGCCCGGTCTTTATTAGACTCTTTACGCTTGGTTTAGCAGCTTTTAGGAATCACTCGATTCGAAACGTCTGCTCGAATGGTTCTAATGGCTATTTAATTCGCAATTTTGCATCTGTTTTTGATACCTGATTTTGGAAATTGAATTATTAATGAATTTTTTGTAAGGTTTTGTCCTGCTCTGTATCACAATGATATATTCGGTCGAATCGACTCTATAACAATTCAAAATCAACCACTTCACGTGTATTAGTAATGTCAACCTGTTAGGCACTCGAAAACTGCCTGTTGCGATCGATGCCTGAATAACTTTAGTTTGCTAGTGCTAATAAAAATAAGTCGGATGCTATTCGAAAGAATTTAAAAAGTGCAAGTTAAAGCTCGTAAATAGAACATGCTTACATTGAAGATACTTTAACTATAGCCTCATAATAACCTAGCTAAACGACCTGTGGTTAATACTTTATTAGTGGCTTATAGAAAGTACGAAGAGCCGTTTATATCATATTCTGAGTGGGTGTGACTTGAGAAAACAATTCAAAGCTTTGTGGCTACAGTATCACTTTACACAAGCCGTAAGCCGCTTGCTTGGCCCATCATTTGGTAGCAATATAAAAAGCCATTGAAACGCCTGTGTATTCGTTCCCATCATCCTGTGGGAATGTCTTAAAACTCTGTCTTAGTGCACCACTTCACTACACACTACACTGAAAATTCACAGTAACAGTTTTACACTTGCAGGTCAATATTAAATGAACAATATCTATTTTTTTTATTTAACAAATAAAATGTACAATTAAACTATGTACAAAGGAATCAGTTATACGAGTATTACCAAAGGACCGTTACAAACGGGTAACTCAACTGTTCCATAGAATTGAAACTTGTGTGGCTATGCAACATAATTAAATAAAAGAAACGGTTATTACCACAAATTTTTTACGTCGATTTGCTGACGTTTCGAGATCATTTTTGACGTTTGCGCCGCGCGACCGACGAACGTGCACGCGGGCGAAGCTCGTGAAGAAGGGGTCTCAAAATGATCTCGAAACGTCAGCAAATCAACTGTTCCAGACCAGTACCAGTCGAAAGCGTGTCCAAGACACTGGCTGCATTGCCACGCTGAATAGCTATGCTAATTCACTGGCCTTAATAAGAGCCAGCACTTGGGTCACATGTCACCTCAATTAAAATCCCCGTAAGAGTTTTGAAAACCCGGAGGGCACCGTCTCCCCACGGACCCAAGGTCTCGGCCTCAAAAGGCTCAAATAGGTAAGCTCTGTCGAGACCACTATATTTGCGCCTTTTGTGATGTCCTAACTGATGTCCCAGTAGATGAGATGGCGCTAGGGTGTCGACGCAGGTAGCGTCGCATACCAAAGGCCTACCCATTTCCCAAGGGAGTTGAGTCACACCTTCGGGCCGCTTATGTTACTTACTTTTTTTATTGTAGTTAGTGAAAAGCCGCTAGGCTTATTATGGAGTTGATGTAAAACTGGTCTCTAGTAATTTATAAAATTGTTCATACACTTGTACTAAATTAAACATTCATCATAATTAACATAGGATTTGCTACTTCAGGCAAATGAGTCAATCTTTTCTTGAAGCCGATTTTAAAAATTATCAAATTTCAAGTGTCAATTAGTCGATGTCAGCTATTAATTCCAAATTCTTAGTTTTCCATGTTTTTTTTTCCAATTTTGTAAATGATTATCGGGAGAATTATTCTTATGAAAATTCTAAATGTTGTTTATTTTGAATTTTCCGAAGGCTTAATTTTCCTATTCATAGATGGTACGAATTTTATTTATTTACGATCGAAAGTACAGTTAGATATTTGAAAATTCATGCATGTCTACGCAAGCCTAGCCATGGTTTTGTTTTTAAAAGAGATCAGCCCTCAGTAACTTAATTAATGGTTTAAGCTTCGTCAATGTTGCGCCAGGTCTCTGTAACCTCCCAAGGTGCCGGTGTATGCTATTAGTTTATATACCTATATAGTATTCCGTGTGTTTCCTATTTAGAATTGAATAGATCTAGCTTCAAGTGATATATTTTATGGGTAAGTTGGATCTACCAGGAGTAACTGAGTGAGAGTGAGTCCTACTAAAGTCTAATGCCAAGCAGTCTATATTTCTTTGGTTCATGGGAGATCCAGTACCCTCTGTTACCCAGGCTACATGGGGCTCCATCATAGACCTCACCCTTGCCTTGTGAAATGCCGGTGCAAATTTCGAGGAAAGCTTTCGAGCTTTTGAGAATATTTTCAACGTTATTTTTTAATTTTATTGTACGACTATGAAGCGCTTGGCCTCCATCTCACTATCTCAACAAGTTGAGATAAGGCCGAAGGTGGAAGCGCACTTCACCCGGAATCCTCAACAAGCTGAGGAACTGTCTATCTTACCTCTAAATGCCGGAACACAATATTTTTTTAAGAATTGTTACTATGGCGACAGATTTAGGTAAGATGTTGGTAGCTAGCCAAGTGGACTAAATAAAGCCCAATCACCAACCAAACCAAGCACAATATATTGTACTCCCCATGGGGATCGAACCCGGGACGTCTGGATCTGAAATCGAAGGGTTGAACCACTAGGTTAGGGCTTACGAGCTTTCGAGAGTATTTTTAACGGTTTATTCCATTATCAGACTGTAGCTCGTCGCTTAAGAAGTTGTTAAAAAATATAAATTCATATCTAAAATCGCTGTGAATAGTTTTATCACAGAACTGTACTTCTATTCCGCGCTGGCTCCATCGCATTCCTTTCAAAAATACTGAATAGACTTGTACAATATCGAGCACTAAGCACTTCGATAATACTCGCTAAACTTTTCAAAAGCTCACAGCGGATTCAAATTCATGTCCCTTTCAGAGCATGAATACCGAACTTTCTTGTTGAGTGCATAGCGAGAGCGTATGAGATTTTATAATAGCTGTAGCCGGTAGCGTAGTGCAATGGTAAAACTATGTTATAGCTCTCTTAAAAAAATATACCACATCAACAATGTCGATGAATGTATGAATTACCTAATAACTAGTTAATTGGGATGTTCGTAAAGTTAGTTCTTGAGACAAATTTACAATCGCATGTTATTAAATTAAATAAAATGTTATTGTTTTATTAATTTTGAATATATTTTTCCTGATCCCTTATCAAGTGCCATTGATGTATTGTACGTAAATCCCGCTTTCGTCGGGTTTTTTTTAATTAAATGATTAGGTCATAGAACAAGCTTTATTTAAATTTTTAGTTTTAAAAAGTGTTGGAACATTTTTTTTTTTAATTCATGTTAGTTCATAATATCCCTAGCCATTGTTGATGTATATATATATATTTTTCAGTAGATTTTTCTCAGTAAGTAGGGTCTGCACGAGACCACGGCTGGTGCAACCCCGCCGAAACGTTGGGATAAATATAGGTAAAATACGCGATAAATAGGTACCTACCCGTTTTTCGAATCAAAATAATATCCTTGAGATTGATAGATTAAATTATACAGGTATTATCCAGACCACCCCTAAAAACTGAAAGAGTGTTATTGGACCATGATTTTGAAAATATTGAAAAAATCGCGAAAAAAATATCGATCGATTCTGCTCGATCTTTTTTTCATTTTTTCGAGGTATATACGCATTATACTACATATAAGATCATAACTACCTAATTATCATATTAAACAACGCGTAAACAGTATAAAAACCATAAAAAGTCAATGAAAATCACCGTCCGTCGCTGGTTATATTACGCGCACAGCTGACGCGCCCGCGATCATCGCCAGCCCAATGCGTAGGTACCTACATACCGCCGCCGCCGCCCTGCGCGCCTCATTCTGACACAATAAATGTTTAACCCATAACCATCCCCTGTCACAGAATTAATTATAAGTACCTAGGTTTCCTTTGTTGCACTAGACAAGAACCTCTTCCAAAACGTTTACTCCCACCTGTTCTGTTGAATAGTTCTGTTGACAAAACTACTGGGATTTTTTTTCTCGTTAGTTCTGTCCACAAAACAAATGGGAATACAATTCTCACTTGTTATGTTGAGTAGTTCTGTTGTGATTCAAACTATTGCAATCAATTGTCAAGTACTGGCACTTGAGATAATTTATTTTTCAGTAATGATTCCTGATGACAACGTCACGATTACAAATTTTTATTTCAAGTTGATTTCAAGCTTTTCAAGAGTGCCCTGAATTACTTTAGTACTATATTATAAAAAAATAATATATATAATATATTATTTATTGCCAATATGTACATAGGTTGGCAAAGTTTTTTAAATTAGACAGAACTAATGCGGATAAATTACCAGTAGTTCTGTCAACAGAATTACTCAACAAAACAGGTGGGAATAGTACAGATAAAAGTCAGGTGTAAAGCATAGTCCTTTAAGTCACAGAACTAATGGGATAAAAAATCCCAGTAGTTTTGTCAACAGAACTACTCAACAGAACAGGTGGGAGTAAACGTTCCAAAACTGCAGTCTTGCCTAAATCTCCACGCTTGGCAGGCGAGTCGGTCGTAGTGTAAGTAGTTTTTAATTTTAATTTAATTGAGAACAACCCTCCCACCAACATTATTTTGCTTACTTGAGAGAGGTCTTGTTCACTGAGGCTAAGTAGGTACTAGGAAAAGCAAGGTACTAAAGGCATCTACCACGCAAACGCATCTATATATATCATTGGTAATTTAATTATGTTAAGTAGGTATGAGTTCCTATACCTACTATCTACCTAGTACCTACTCGAACAAGATGAAATCATTCGGATTGCTGCTGAACTGCTGCCCATCCTGGGGCCCTATCGAGTAGGTACCTAAGTATCTCGTCGAAATTCATTTCATAGCAATCTTATAATTTCATCTGCTCCTAGGCGATCCCATAGACATTATTACGCCTTATAGGTACTTTCAGCCTACGAAATAACTACTTAATTGTAGGTAGGTAGGTACCTAAGCTGTGGACACAAATTGTACCTAAGCTACGGACTCACATTCCATCGTATTATGCAAGGGTTTCTTCACCACTCCTACTCATATCTATTGCTGGACAAGCCTCCTCCTAAAATGGTTTAAAATCCTAAAAGGTTTTGCCACCATCAGCACGCTTGGTGTTGGCAGGTGGATTGGTGAACGCAGTGAAGGTGTTAGATACTTTGTAGGTACACAAAAATAAGCTGCTGCTCTTCTCGTGATGATTATCGTGAATGGTAGGGGTGTGGGGTGAGTATGAGTAAGTATTGTCAAGGTATTATCCGACGCGTAATAGCCAATACCTACTTTTTATCCGACAAAGAAAACTGAACGTGCCAACGCGTTTGTCGGTAGTTACATAGGAACATAAAGAATTGAGGAATTTGAACCTAACGGTCATACAATTAAAATCCGTATTAGGTTAGACTGGTGCTGCAGAGCGGGTTTTCAAACGTGGATGTTTTACATAGTAATAATAAATTCTAATGCGGTAGTATAAGGTATTTATTGGGTTGATATGAACTTGCGGCTTTTGGCATTTGTCGCACTGTCCGCACATACAGTGAGTGTCATTTTTTACATACCTAACGCAGTTTTCATTTAAGTAATTAGTAGGTTAAGTAAGTACTATTTTTTTTTATACCTACGATTTTTTTGAAGTGTATGTTTGCGTGTGTTGTATAATACTGTCTACCTAGCCAGTTTAAGTGTTTAGTGAAAACTATAATGTAACTGTAGGTATGATGTTTAGTGCTAGATTATGGACAAATGCCTATGTGTTACGGAGAAGCTCAGGGAAATGCGTCCCTAGCTCTGCGCATTTATCGGGACAGATATCCCAATCAGCACCACGGACATGGAGGCGGCAGGGAGCTCGACGATCAGGTTCTAGAACAGGTTCTGTGCTCCACCTCACGTAATCCGGTCTGTACGAGAACAGCTCAGCATGGAGTTCCCGGACAGATGGATCGGTCGATTTTTTTCTATGGGGTCATGTCAAGGAGATGGTGTTCGATCGGGAATGTGATACTTCTGATGAGATGAGAGGCCGTATCGTGTTGGTATTTGTAGAACTGAACGCTAGAAGTGCAGGGGATCCCACATTCCTGAATCGCGTGCATCAAGAAACCACCAGGCAAGCGCAAGTTTGTCTATATCGAGGAGGTGCTCAGTTTGAACTATTCCTTGTTCGACCAAGGTGACGACAGGACTAGGTAAGTTTAAAGTAGGTAACTAGTGTAATCTAATCTACCTAGGCAGGTCTCTTGCACCCAGTAGGTTAGGTTAGGTAGCTGCAAGTACCTATCTAAACTTTTTACAGTAGGTTCGGTAGGTATAGGTACCTACCTCCCACCTACTCATACTAAACGACTGCGTAGATAAATGAGAATTACAAAATACCTAGGTACCTACTATTTCGAATTAGATATGTACCAACGACTCGTGAACTTCGTATCCAGTTTCTAGAATTTATAATTAATCAAATTTAAACAAATTAAAAAAAATGATACCTTTTGAAACACAGGCTTTTGGTGTTTTCCATAAATGACTGAAATGTTTCATAAGGGTACCCTAGTACCTGAGTATCTCAGGTAGAACATCTAGGTCTCAATATCAACGTAACCTAGATCATCTGTGATCGTGGCGGCGACGGTATACCTGTACCATGTGACTATGAGCGATGCCCCGGTACTATGTGACGATAACGAGTCGGCCACGTACTGAGCTTATTGTAGTTTGTCAAAAAAAGTTAAAAACTTAGTACATTAATTTCTCCAGGTTCAATTTTTTTTTTTGAGAAACCGCTAGTTTGGACAACCCGGTTTTTGGGTGCTGTACCCCCCCTTTTGTTTTCGGAAACGGTCTGGTTACTCCCTGTATATATTCGTTTTAAAAAATTATCAATGTATATTTTGAATCTATTATGGTCACCTGGTAAGCTAAATATTTAATATGGTATGAAGATCCTATTTACTTTAACGAAACTGAGACATGGACCTTAAGAGAGAGTGAGAAGAAGATAGATGCAATTAAAATGATTATTATGAAATTTGGAGTTGATAGTTTAGATACTGGAATACCAATGGTAGGTTAAATTGTTTTAGTAAATGTTATTCCTTGTTTCATACAGTATAGTAAAAATAAATCTTACAGTAAATAATTAAATATTTTGATTTTATGAAAAAAAAACAAATAACAACGCAAAGACAGTTCTCAGCCAGAACTTGTTTACAAAAACCCGTTAAACTGTCGCAATGTTCTATGATAGTGTAATATATTCACTTAAAATCTGGGAAAGAATAAAGGCTAATTTTAGTTGTTGGTAAAGCTCATAACAAGTCTTTCTAAGTAATAAATTGAAGAATATTTGGTCACACAGACGTCTCTGGGGATTTCATTGCGTTATCAATGCTTAGGGACGGTGTCAGAATGTACAATACACCGCGGTTATGGAATAATTCATGAGCAGAGGTGGCCATATACTAACGGAAAATAATGGCTCGCTCAACGCAACTTGCGATGAGGCTGCGATTCCAAACGTGGCGACCGAGCCGAGCGTTGTGTGAAAGAAGAGGATTTCTTACTACGCTATGGGCTTTTTTAGAAACTCTTGGCCTTCATCTCACATGGTGTCAGTAAGAAACCACTAGACCCCAGAAATTGTAAACCAAGGGCCATTAACCATTAACCATAGGTTAAGCTGAACATCTATCGCCTAAAACTCAAGCAGTTACCAGTCAGAAGATAAGGGCAAAAATGTATACTCATTTCCACCCCAATATCTCACAAACTACATATCAATTTCTATTAAAGTTATCTCTGCATAGTTTAAATTTAGTTAAAATCAGATAACGCTTTCGAAAGTTATGCCCTCACAAACATTGCCACATACATTTTATTGATCGAATGAGCAATGCGAACGAGATCTCGATATATTTTTTTTTTCCTTTGGACTCACTGCCTCTGAAAATATCTCCGTGACTGTATAAGCTTAACGTTGCGTCGCGTGAGACAAGACAGTGCCTTAACCACTAACAATTGTCGTTGAATTGTAACGAACGAAAATATAACCGTGAATTTGAAGCGAAAGTTCAAGTTTCCATATTATGATTTGGATAAATCAATATTTGCAAAGCATAGCGGTTGTTGAACAACATTGGAGAAATATATCACTGATCAGTACCCGAGTATTTGGAGTGTGGAATATCTGCGGGAATATTATACAACAATGCAAATAATTGCGGATTCTGAACCTGTTGAAAAGTTCACTCAAAAGTTGAAGAACATTTGTTGATTTAAGCCTCCCGGTTGTTTGTTGACGTGTATACGCTATGGCAACTCACGCTTGGACTTGGGGATGATTTTGAAATAGCTCTGATACACATGTCTGATAATTTTTATTGAAGAGAATGTATACCAATTTTTGAATCAATCGACCCAGAGAATAAAAAGTTTATTGGAAAATTCAACTCCTTTTTAACTGTTAGGGGTGGAATTTTAAAAACCTTTCTTAACGTACATTACAAAGAACAAGTTTCACATCTCTAGGATCAGTGGTTTAGGCTGAAATTGTATCTTGTGGAATCAGTCAGTCATGCAAGACTTTTCCTTCCTTTTCCCGCTACATCCATTTCCCACTACGTAATTTAGCCCGCTATGTCCTTTTCCCACTATTGTAACGCACACCGAAGGTTTTGACCCACATTTACAGTCAAAAAAATACAGTTATTTTGCATTTAGTTCTGAAGCCTCAGTGCGGCTCCGACTCACGCTTGGCCAGTTTTTATAATTTGTTGATATACCTTTGAAGTAAGCGCTATATTTACACTTAGTCAGAAATTGGTAAATATTCCCATTTTTACGACAGACTAAAATACCAATTTATAGAAACGTTTATTGTTTGGGAACACCCTTATATTGATATTTTTATATTTTTTAGGTTATTCTGTATGATAATACATATTCACTGAAAATCTGAACCTGCAATCTGTTACAGTTTAAAAGATACATCACTTTAAAGGTTGTTTACTTTAATATTTGAACCCCTACCCTTTAATTTTAAAAAGTCAAAAAAACCTTAAAATATGCCATTGCTTACTTTTTGCAATCTACATACGAATTTTCAAATGTCTATAATTTATGGTTTCGGAGATATGCAACATTTTACTTCAATCTTTAAGCCCCAATTTCACCCCAAATTCGGTGAAATTTTATTAAATTTATTTCTTAGTTTTCACATCACAAAGAATACACCCTCCAAATTTCATGTCCTTAGGACCAGCGGTTTAGGCTGTGCGTTGATATATCAGTCAGTCAGGACTTTGTATTTTATACATATAGATGGTACGGAACCATTCGTGTGCGAGTCCGACTGACACTTGGTTAATTGGATATTAGACAGAGCCTCCTCCAAAAACGGGAGGGTTTTGCCATACTCACCAAGCTTGGCAGGCGGGCTGGTGGCTTTACCACAGTAAAGGTATTATATAAAATACAGCAGGCAGCTGCCGCTTTCTCTAGTGATATCATCTTAAATGCGCAACACTCTAAATAAGTATTTTATTTTTATTTTATATATTTTATTACCTACTGGTATTTACTATTAAAAAAATTTTTAAATAGTTTTAACAGTAAAAAAAATTACTGTTAAAACTATCAGGACCTTGATAGTTTTAACATTCATCCATTGCATAAAGAACACTCAAAATACACCAATTTATAATGGAAACCTACGTGTGCATCGCATTTTTTCTGATAACTAACAATGTTTTTTGTTTTTTCTAATGAAAGGACCCTCTGCTCTTCAGTTATGAAAAAATCAGAAAACCATGAATCGCGTTCTTATCTATACCAATAAAAATGCTAACTGACTCACTGATAACAACGCACAGCCTAAACGGCTAATCGTAGAGACATGAAATTTGGAGGGTATGTTTGTCTTGATGCGAAAATGAGTGCTAAGAAGGGGATTTTGAAAATTCGTACCCTAAGAGGTTCAAAAAGGGGTTGAAAGTTTTCATTAAAAGTATGCCCTAACTCTGAAACCGTACATGATTAAAAGTCAAAATTATCATTATAGATTCCTCATATTAAATAAATAAGAACGTAATTCATGGTTTTTTGGTTTTTTAATAATTTAAGGGCAGGGGGTCCTTTTATTTTTATTATAGAAAAAATAAACAAAAAACATTGTAATTTAACAGAAAAAACGAGATGTACACGTGGTTTCCATACTATTCTTTTTTATTCTCACCTTATAATAAATCTCTTAAATCTCTCATCTAATAAATAAATTTCAAACAATTAGTTTGGTAGTTACTCTCTGTATTTAGAAGGCGTAGGCAAAGAAAATTATTGATTTAGGCGTAAACCTGAAAGCATGTTTAGTAATCAAACTACTACAAAACGTTTAAAAAATTCAATCGACGGCAGTTTCTTGCAGCGCAGCGCTCGGATCGGTAACACGTCGGCAGAGCGCTCGTCAGTTTAGCTGCAACACTATATTTCCTGAGGATGCCTCGTGTAGAGACGAAACACGTGTCATTTTGCTTTATAATTTTTAATTGTTATTACTTTTATGTTTTCAGTGCGCAGGCCATCTTATCAATAGTGATAAGATGGCCTGGCCATAAGGCCAAGGTGTAAAAAACCGCCTGCAAAATACAGAGAACGAAACTACCTAGCTAATTATTTGAAACGTTTTTTAAGAGGCGGTTCATGTTATTTATAGATAATTTTTAAACATATGAATTATAAATCGCCTTTGGGTACCTACCTTCTTACAAAATGTATCTACTACTGTAGGGGGCAGGACGGTTCAGTTTAATCAAGTCTCCTCCTATCAAGAAGGTCGTTAAATAAACGAGCAGTAATCTCCTTTTGCTGACCGAATCCAGTTTGAAACTATTCAGTGGTTTTGGTCAATTAATTACGCAAGCTTTTACTTACTTTTACTCCGTAACTCATAATACGAAGTAGATAATTGCATATAGTAAGGATTTAGATATGTAAAAAGGTACCTTATTATCTCTTTTGATTTTATCAACGTTTAGAGAAATGGGTATAATGTCAATGATTGGAGAATATGTCATTCAAAATTTACTTCACGATATACATAGAAATAATCTGGATAATATGAAAATCCTTGATCATAATCATAACACCAGACATAAAAATCGCCTTGTAGTACCTAGAACCAGGCTAAACAAGATTTCAAAAAGCTATTTCTGCACAACTTATTAGATTATACAACTTGTTACATAATAATGTAAAAAATATGTCATATGTCACTTTCATGTCATTAATTAAGAATTGATTAATCGACAAAAACTTTTATCGATTAAACGAAGCATTTGCTGATATAATATATTCGCGTTAGAACATGACATTTGATTTGTTCAGTAACAGTGACATTCCAATATTTACGTATATGGCAATGCTATTGCTACCTTATCTACTTTGTTTTGTTGATTTGATTTTGTTTTAGTTATACATGTTATAAATTATTATTTTTGTGCTATCGTTGTGTTGAAATGCTTATTTATTATTATTATCACTTGTGTACCTAGTACTTAACGACTAAGTTTATAGACAAGGCTCTGTTATGCCGCTTCTCTACAGAAATGTAACGAATCCAAGAGGACCAAGAGACCCTACGGAAAATAAAATATACAATACAATAAATACAACGTGTAAGTATATTGTAAATATTTTTGTAACCCTCAGAACGAACAAGCTGAAGTGGGCAGGCCACAAAGCTTTCAGCACCTCGCATTTCAGATGCAGAGGAGTAGGTACCTAGTTTTTATGTAGGAATTTGTTAAGTAGGAAGTTGTGAACGTAAGTAGTCTTATTTTATTTTATTACGTTTTTACGTAGGTGAATCTGTTTTTTTATGTTTTTCAGTCAAGTGTGCACAAACCAACGTCAGTTTTAAGAGCTCGATCAAAAAAAACAAAAAAAAAGAAGAGTACGAAGGTTCCTACATGTCGACCACATTAAAATGGACGTACAAACGGAGTTTGGAATTTCGATTGATCAACGACACTGTGGCAGTCACGGGGATTTAATGGATGGAGGCGACTCAGCTTCGGCTTTTAGGTGTATTGGATGCGGTTTTATCTCATTTCACAGTTATAATATTCAAAATGTTATATTTCAAAATTAAAAGTGCATGCCCTAAATGTAACTAAATGAAAGCACGGGCGCGTGCATGAGTTTGGGTCGTTTTATGTGAATTCATCAAGAAAAGTTATTTGGAACTTCTAAACTCGTGCTATCGCCTCGTGATGAACCATTAAATAGTTGACAAATTGGATGTGTTAGCTACTGTTAGCTGAACAGATATTATAAGTTATTTTATTAGCCCACTTCGGCAAAGCAAAAAGGAAGGTTATGTGTTTGACCGGTATGTATGTATGTTTGCATATGGGTATGTGTGTTCATCTGTTCCCTCATAACAGCTAAACTTCTTATCATAATATGACACGTGAGGTATCGTAAGAAGCGACTTAATAATTGAATATGGCGCCCTCTAGAGGACATAAAGTCTAAAAAAATAAAAATTAATGTGTACTGGGGTTTTACTAGCACATTTCAAAAATATATACATTATTAGCCGTTGCACGCGGTTTTGCTTTTGCATGCACCACATAAAGATAATTTTAATAAAAATTAAGTTCAAAAACTAAAATGCGACTATAGAAAAATCACGCTCTAAAAAGTATGAGACAAGAAAATATTCTCATCTGAAATAGATAAGTAATTAATATTAAATGTTTACTATTACTTATCTATTCAAAAAAACAGCTTAAATGACGTAACTAACACATTTAATGTATTTAAAATATTATTCACAGTGATATTCAGACGTTAGCCGTGGTCATACGCCACCTATTACCCTAGCAAAAAATGCCTACATTCTAACAGCAGGGTTGGACCCTGCCAAAAAATGCCTACATTCTAACGGCAGGGTCCAACCCTGCTGTTAGAATGTAGGCATTTTTTGCTAGGGTAATAGGTGGCGTATGACCACGGCTAACGTCTGAATATCACTGTGCTAGGCAATATTTTTAGGCTTTAGGCATAACGTGGCATATGCAAGTAAAGTTAATTTTCGCAAACTTAATTTCATACCATTCATGTCGGTATTTCAGAATCACATAATTTAAAACGCCAATAAATTTTAGGTTCGCCCGATTTATTATTTCCCTTTTCTAAAGCTCACACATTTTTTTTCTGAGCTAGAACAAGGGGGTGTGTGGACTGAGTAGACATGTTATTTTCGTAGTTTTTGTACAAATTGTACAAGCGTTTAGTTAAAGTTCGAAATCATTTGTAAAACGAAGTAGTTTCTGCAGAATTTAATTAAGAGTGATGCTACGTGTGGGCACTCCGTTCACACAACTGACCTTCCAAATCTTGGTAAGTGAACAGTTTACAGGCATGTTGGTATCTAGATCTTTAGTTAAACATGCCAAATCTTATTTACAAGATAACAAATCAATTTGAAATTACAAATGACTTTCTATGGTCTGTGAATTCAATTAAATGAATAATTTTAGCGTGAAAACGATATTTATTTAGCGGTAATTCTCCAGTGTTCACTTCAGCACGCGACAAACACCGTGAGCATACCGCGTTGCAGCCAAAATAACGTATCAATAGTCAGCAGTTCGGAATGTAGATCCGAGCCATCGACTACGTGCGAGAAGTCTAATCGATCGACCCAATGAACGCTCCTCAATTCAGATTTGATTATGTCTCGGCGGCTTTAAGCCACATACTCAACTGACTCGCTTGCAACGTAGGCGTAACTACGTTGCTACCACACCTCACTTTTTACCGAATATGTAATATGCAAGTACACTTGTTATGTCCACTTGTTAGTTTGCTGTAAGAAACCCCTTTAAAGGTTAAGCTCGCCCTTGCACATACTTTTTAATTTCTCGTATTTTTTTTTAACATAAAATTTCAAGTATGAATCCAACAGATATGTAAGATACACAACAAATAATGATGTAAGGTAACATCAGCTGTCTTATCGCTGAGAGCAATTTCTTCCAGACAACCTTTAATGGGCATAACCAGGTGGATGTTAAAAAGGCTTATTACCCTATTGAAATAAAATAATGAATGAGGCTGGTTATAGACATACCTTCTTTCGTACAATAAGTCTGCGACGCCGAGAATTTTGTTTGCACTATAGTTTCACGGTTCTATCTATTATTATAAAACGTATTTTTTAGGCATTTGTCGCCAACGACCTCGTAAATTTTTGTTTAATATTTATTTTAATCAATTCGCTGTGTTGTTATTTTTGTTAATTTCATAAGTTAAATGTTTTCTCCTTGTTTTATTTAAGCACTACTATCTGTATTTTTTTCTAAGGTAGCCCGGAAGAAATCTTGATCTGGACGAAAATGTTTTATTATAACGGTACTCGTATTATTTTTAGGTAAAATGAAGGTGGAAGCGCACCTCATCCGGAACCCTCAGCCAAATGAGGGACTGGCTAACTTATCTCTAAGTGCTGGAACACTACAATTTAACTTTTTTCTTTTAATTTTATTCTTTCTGACGTCTATTCTCTATTCGAACTCCGTTTCAAACTGAATTTGTTTTTTTATCAAGAATAAGGATTAACTATTCCTTGACCAACCTTTGCTCAGTTTGATTGCGTTTGTATCTACTTGCTATTATATGCATAGTTATTGTCAAGCATTATTTTACTTGGTATTATATTGATATTTGTTACTTATACGAACCCTGATTCGTTACATTATGAACATAAAAGATTATTAAAAAACTTACGTAAAATCGTGACTATCTGACCGAGTGACTGCCTGACAATCTACGCTCAGCCTAATCCCGAGGCTTGAATTTCTCAAAGCAGAACGTTCCTTATGTAGGTTAGGGTGCACAACAAAGGTATTTGCAGTAGTATTTACGGCGTTGCCGAGAAGGTACCTATGTATAAACTTATTGTTTAGTTTTAGAATCCATCATTTTGGTGCCCTTTATCTCGCACTTACTCCATTCATATATTCCATTCACTGAAAATAGATGCCATCTACAGACTCATCATAAAAATGAATTAATTAATTATTAAACGAACTAATCTAGATCACATAGTTAGTTACTTTAATTGTACATTTTATTACGTGGGTACGTGAGGCTTAACACCTTTATGCCTCAAGTTGACGGGCGCAATGCAGTGCCGTGTAGGCTATGTTCTTTGTAGATGTGACCTATGCAGTAAGGCTTTGTCATAGGCAAGAATACACTTAACACCAGGTGCGCTACTTGCTTGCCCCGTCTCCTAGTAGTATAAAAAAATTTATTAAATAGGTACGTGCTATCGATTATATAGATATTCTATCGTTAAGACTATGTGATTTTTTCTTCATGAAATAAATGAATATGAATGTGAATATCCTTCCTGGAACCCTCGACATGTGCTAGGGTCTATTGTGGAGCCGTTGCTAAGATGTATTTGGATACCTACTTCTCTTGTTATTTTTTTTTATGTTTACTCCTGATACAATATAACACCCACAGAAACAAACATCTATAAATGCTTCTCGCGAATCAAACCCACAACCTACATCGCAGAAACAGAGCTACTACCATCTGAGCTGAGGCCAGTTAAATGTACCATCTAGGGTACTTACGGCACAAATATTTGAACCGCAGTATATACACCATAATTAATCCCGTGTGCAAACAGAGAAACAAAGTCGGAACTGAATTGGATCCCTTTAATTAGTGCTGTCTGTGATAAGCACAGGTAATTACATCGCTGACGAAAATAGCTGTCGTGACACACGATATTATTCGCTACAGCTTAACGAGGAATTGTACCCGTGGGATTACGTTACTTCTCAAGTTTTGTGCCGTCAATCTAGTATCGATATAATTGTTGACATGTTGGCTATACATGCTTTCAGCTACGCATAAACCAAGGTTGAACCCAGGACAATCATTTGTGAGCTGAATATTGATGTTTAATCTGTGTTGTAAGATAAGTTTGTATTTACAAAAACAAAAATCTAAGTATCATATCCGTAATGTCATTCCCATATTACAAGCTTTGTTTAATTTGGGATGAGATGAAGGCCAAGCACATCCCCGTTTTACGAGTACAATAAAAAAATAGTAAAAAAAAATACCAATTTTTTGCCATAGTTCAAAACGCTTATTTTTATTTCAGAATGGGTCGGCTCTTGACCTCGAACCTTACACAGGTAAGGATGAGGTCTACGATGGAGCGAGATTACCCAGAAAGTGCCTATTAACTCTCTTCTTGTGAAACACAGACGCTAGGAGCTTAGTCTTAAGTTCTTGCAGTGCGCACAATATGTATGAAAGCGCTCGGTTCTAAGACGTGGGATATCAATCAGGTGGGGATGATAAAGTCTGTGCGTAATACCCAATTTATTCAATTACATAGCTGCAAGCAACTACTAATTTTCTAAACAAATAATTGAGGAGAATTACTCCACTTATAACAAAAACTAATTTCAGTTCGGTTAAGCCGATTCCTTCGCCAAACAGAAATTATGCAAAGAATATTCAATTGAAATGGTAGGAATTTGTGTTTCAGCTTTCATAAGTATATTGCTAAGCACATTGCTTATTCATAACCTGAATACTTTAGGTGATCCTCGCAAAGATTTACGCTTTAACCCCTAACTGGCATTGGTGTGGTGATGATATTGAGGTGAAGTATTTGAACAAAAAATCCTGAGCCTCGTAAATAATGATCCTCATTACGCTTTGAGAGTTGTTTTTATTTATTGTGATGAGTGCGAGGTACTCAGTTACCAAGAGTAGTAGAGCCCCTTGTGAAAGGGCTCGTCCGGGGAAGTACTACCACTATACCCTTTTTCAGCCACTTAACACCTTTTATGCCTCATGTTGACAGGCGCAATGCAGTGCCGTGTAGGCTGTCTTAGTGGATGTGACCTACGCAGTAGGCTATTGTTATAGGCAAGAGATGCACTGAACATCATGTGGGCTACTTGCTGGTCCCGTCTCCTAGTTGTAGAAAAAAAACCATGGCATGATAGCATGGCGATGTCGTCGATGCTGTAAAAGTCGACTAAGCGATCCTATCAGAATAGGGTAGCAGCTACTTAGTATGTTTAACACCTTCACAGCGATCACTAACCCACCTGCCAAGCGATTATCACAAAAACTCTCCAATTTCGGAGGAGCCCCGGTCCTTAACGGACTTAGTAATTAGCACAAGTACTTTTTCGCATCATTTGTAAATAGAATCGTTACATCGGTAGTTATAACAACGATAATGGCTTGCAAGCGATAGGTATAAGAATCGTAGGCTTTTACATTGGATATTGAACACTCAAAGCTTTTATCGCAACTTCACAAATAAACAACTTTTAATGACTCCAGTGTTAATATCATAAAGTGTAATATCTGTATCGGATCCACTTATTCACTCGAAAGTTACGAGCTTTAGCAAGTTTGTAAATAATTCAAGGGGATTCGGGATGAGAAAACATAATTATAAGGATTCACGATGAGCCAATGGAATTCTAAGACAAAACTTTTGACTCGAGCGTGGAACGGCGAGGCTATTTTGCCCAAGTCTTCATTTGCAGAATTAATAGAGGCTTTTATTCTTAGGTGGGAGTTGGTTGACTGAGGTACCTGTGTTTAAATAGCTATGCATGTAAATACGAGCTTTCTGGGTTCGATCCGCAGGGGGAGTACAATATATTGTGCTTGGTTTGGTTGGTGGTAGGACCTTGGAGGTCCACCTGGCTAGCTACTACCATCTTACCTAATTCTGTCGCCATAATAACAATTCTAAAATCTTTCTCAGAGCAGTGGTAGCCACCACTGCTCTGAGAAATCCAAACATCACATCACATCAACAGCCTAATAGTCTCCACTGCTGGACAGAGCCTCCTCCAAAGCTGGAGGGATCTACCATAATCAACACGCTTGGCAGGTGGATTGGTGATCGCAGTAATGGTAAAGATAATACACAGAAGGAAGCTGCTGTTCCATGTTCTGGTGAGATCCCTTAGTCGGCATTTACAACATCCATGGGCTGAGTTGAAGGGGTCAATTCTTAAGCTGCACCAGCCACGGCAAACCAAACTGCATGTCCGTAGAAAGCAACTGTTCGAACGTGTTATGCATAAGCTTTTAAAATAATTAAATAATATACAAATATTTTTGTATTTTATTGTATTTTCAATGTCATGTGATGCCTACATCTGTTTTATATTAAAAGGTAGTTGTCTATTTTTTAAATGATTATATGATCTTCATTTAATAGCACGTAATACTAAAACTTCATAAGGATCATCTGATAGAAAACGCTTCATAACATTAAGTTCACCCATATACTTTTGTATTACGCAGTAAAGAACTTTCTATCAATTTGTAATTATCTATAGCATTTCTCATAATCTCAGACGGAATCGCTTGTCCTATATTATTAATCAAAATATGTAATATTTTGTCTATTGTATTATTAATGTCAGTTTCATGATCCCTATATATATATAGTTTTTTATCAGATGTCACAATTACAGAAATATCGTCCGCAAATAAAATGCACCTATGGTTTGTCACGTCAACGATTTCGTTGATGTAAAGTAAAAATAATATAGGTCCTAATATGCTACCTTAAGGGACGCCCGATTTATTGATTTCATAGCTTGAAGTGTATGTCATCATCATTATCATCATCTTCCTGGCCTTACCCCGCGCTAGGCAGAGTCGACACAACATGTTCTTATGTTCCATTTACTTCTATCAGCCATCAGCTCATAATCATCGAACGCTTCCCCGTCGTTGAATGAAAAGTTACGAGCCTTGCTTATGTCATCTCGTCTAGCTACGAGCCCTGCTCATATCATCTTGTTGAGCTACGAGAACTGCTCATGGTATCGTGACTAACTACCATCCCTGCTCATATCGTCTTGTCTAGCTACGAGCCCTGCACGTGTCACCTCGTCTAGCTATGAGCCCTGCTTATGTCATTTCGTCTAGCTACGAGCGCTGCTCATGTCATCTCGTCTAGCTACGAGCCCTACTTGTATTTTCCGAATCTTTTTTGGTGTATCTCTTCTTCGTCCAAAATAACATTAAAATATGAATAAATGCAAGTGGGAAACAACAAAGCCTAGCTAAAAATCGACAAACAAATACAGGGCAAATGTGTTTTCCATAAAATCGCGTACGCGTCCCTAAATCATATCACAATATAATTTATTGCCAGCGGAAGGTCCGGCCTCGAGTGCTGATAAATCAAACACACTTTCTTATCGCGACGGAGCTGCTTTCAGTCAGAATCAACTAAAATATATTGAATATTTGCTTGTTTTTATTGTCTTTGTTTCAGGTACCTTCAATAATATGTATACACTTAATTTTGTTCAAAATGAAGCTATTTCTTTTAATTTACGTTTTGTAAATTCTGCCATTACATATGTTCAAACCTGATAGTTATATCATACTTTAGTACTAAATTAATAACATATCTACCAGATATGGATACAAAACCATTGTGAAAATTATAAATTAGTGTACAAATATGAAGGTATTAGAACAGGCAATAGTAATAAGGTGAATGCTTCTGTCAATCCTGGTATATATTGTTTTCTGATTTATTTACCGCCTCTGTGGTCTAGTGGTTTGTCTTCCGGTGTCAGATCCAGAGGTCTCGGGTTCGATCCTCAGGGGAGTGCAATATTGTGCTTGGTTTGGTTGGTGGCAGGACTTTGTTTAAGTGCGCTTATACCACCATCTTACCTGAATCTGCCACCATAACAACAATTCTAATAATTGTTGTGTTCGCGCATTTAGAGGATTCCGGGTGAAGTGCGCCTCCACCTTCGGCCTTATCTTAACTTGTGACCAGGTGAGATAAAGCCCAAGCGCAGCCCGGCGTTTGAATGTGCCAAGAGAAGTGTGCACGCGTATCAAAACGCTGATGCATACCTTCAATTATTATTATTATTCATTTATTTCAGATAAAATCCATATTTTAACACCATTAAAAATAACAAAAAGACACAATATTAAAATTACAATGACAACATAAAAAAGAATTAAAATTTTAAATTTTATCAAAGCAAATTAAACAAATATAATTTACAAATAAAAGTTACAAATTCCAAAATAAAATTTTAACATTAAAATAACTCAGATAGAGCCCATACAAATCCGCATCCATCTGTTTTGCATAGGGCAGTCTGCCCATGCGGCAATCATCTGCAGAATGCCGTTGCTGCTGCCTCGCACACGCTGGAGTAGGGAAGCGACTTTCTTGCGTATAATTGCATGAAAGCCGATTTCAATACACAAAGACTATGAAAATGAAATCGCGATAGCAACCTTACTGTTTATGTGAATGAAGCCAATGGTGTGAAAATTGTCTTGAATTTTCTTTATACTCTAGACTTTATACACACAATTAATTCAATAAAATATAAATTCAGAAAACCATGGCAAAGACGAGCTTCACTCTATTTCAAATAAATAAATTGTAATTCTAATTCTAATTCACCCTAAAAAATATGGTCCTAATTGAGAACCTCCTCCGTTTTGGGAAGTGGTTAAGATAAACTGTTCTTGATTAAATTTGCTCGTACTGTCCGGCTTCACTGACATTCTTTATCGTATAAGCTGTGTGTTAGGATAACGTATTCTGTTTTGTATTTTTTTGCTGATGATAAAATATAGATTCACTTATATTTATCTGCTCTTTTAGTACATCGTCTTGTCTGATCTTATCTATCCTTTCCTTTGAATGGTTGCCTTGAAAAGATCGCTTCAAGCTATATTCATCATTGTACTTTGTTTTTTTTTTATGTGATAGGCTTGCGTTTGACTTCAAGATCGCTTCAAGTGATAAGGCCGCTTATTGTACTTTATTTGTTTTTTTCTTTAATGTATATCGTTGTTGCTATTGACAAGTATATAGCTCCGCGATGTGTTGTGAAGCAACCATTTACAATTTACCAAAATCCGTATCACGCGTACCTACCCCCGAAGAAAACTCATTTTTGTGAATTAGTGAGCCGTATATTGCAGTCTCTGTGAAGACAATGGATACAATACGTTTTAATGTACCCGTTAGTCTCTGTTTGAGCGAGAATTCATTTGGTTAAACGAGATTTCGCTGCATTTCAGGTTTATTTATTATCTGGACGACTTCGTGGAAGTTGGATGTTGATCTTTCGTGGAGAAGGATCTCGAGGCTTGCCTGGGCAAGAATGAGGTCTACAATGGAACGAGCCATTCCAAAAAATGCCTTATATTACTTTGCCTAGCTGATTCGAGTTTTGATTTATATTGATACATCTCTTTGCAAAAAATAATTTGTCGATTAGATTTAGACACATATTTTCGTTTATTTAATTGTTTCACCATAATAACAAATCGTTTTGTAAGTGTTCTGAGGCTTTTCGTACCAAGCAATTCATTGATTGTTACCAGCAAAAAATACATTAAATTTCTACTTTTAAAAATAAGCCGATTTACTCAAAACGAAACAATATTCAGTCCCAGCTAAAGCTTGAACAATAAACAAAGCTCTAGTCCTTTACCCAAAAGTTATCTGAAAATAATAAATAAAATTAACAAAAGTGCGTTAGCAACTTTGTCGCACGGCACAAAATAAATAATTTATTAAGGACAAGTTAACAAGGGTCTCATAAAGAAGGCAAAAGGTCGGCTATTTGTTTTCACCAAAGGATGGCTCACCCCACTTTGTTATTTAGAGTTCGTGAGAGTTTGGAAGCGGTCGAGCGCTCTGCAGCACACAAAGTAACCTAAATACCTCTGACTCCGTACTGTCCGCGATAAATACGAATTCATGCCTACCTCTACACATAGGCTTTATAAGAAAGCGATAGCTTAGCCAAATGTATTTCATAACCAGCAAAAGTAGCCTTTTGTCTCAAGATTTGCAGACGGCCTGCTAATTTGCTAATTTCAAATCTGATTCGTGAGACAATTTGTTAATGAATCAATTTAAATTTAAATAGACTGTGGCCTTAATTTAAATACCTAGCTGGTACTAGATGTACCAAAAGCAACATAAACAATGAACTGTCTAGGCTGTCCTTGAATGTAGTCCAAACAATGAGAAACCTTCTTTTTATTTGTAAAAGAAGGCACCAGGATTCGTTTGCTATATAGTAATTTCTGCGTTACATATTTTATGGGCATAAATTATATTAACTTAAGTACTTCCAATTTAATGGAACACGTATTTTACAAAGAAAATGACTAAGTTTTCCATCAGATATATTAATTTGGTTTCTCTGGGTTAGGTAGGCGCGATTTCGTCTTTGGTAAATTATCACTTTGAAATGCACCATCTTCCCGAAATTGAGGTGAAGTCAGCACAATATGAGTAAGATCTTCTTCTTCAATCTTCTTAGAGTAGAGAACTCTCCTCTTCGGACATCATCTTATCACTCACTCCTTTCTTGCACATATCATACCTGACACAAATCCATCTCTTGTGTTTTGAAATACACCGTGAATTAAAAAAAACGAAATTCACCTCTACCATGCTATTTACCTACTACACTAAATACGCCTACTTAACACCTAAACTACTATCTACCAAATATCATACATACATAGCCCTTAGGAACAACCTGAATACATTCTCTTTGTTAGTGAACCACATCTCTTCATACATTTTGTTCACAGTTTTAGTCTGATTAATATAGGTTTGACCTCAACAAATTTTCCTAGTGTTCGATCTTTTGATCTAGGTCTTAGTAATGATTTGCTCGAAATAACAGCAGACAGTTGTTAACAAAATAATGAAAGCAGTCGACAAAGAGATTTAAAAGATGTCTTCTAACGTGGTACCATTCATATACGACAGCTCAGTTGCAGCCTTCACGAAAAGAAAAGATTTTAGAGGATACATAATATGTATCAATATATAAATTGCTTACGGGTAATCATGTGTTCTATTCTTATCGTGAAAGATTAACAAGCTAATTTTACAAACATTTTAAAACTCCCGCTTCTATTTTCTATATTATTCACACTTCACCAGGTACATCACAACTTTACAAGTACCAAACATGGCCTCTTTACAAGTACCTCAAGTTTCTGCTACTATGCTGCAGACATACAGACAGGTACAAAACATTATATGGGGCATTATATAAAACAAACAACCCCGAGATTCTTGCTCTTACCTTTGCGTGCTCGTCGCGATTCCAAATAGACGGTAGATTTGACGTTTGACGAACGATAATTTTGGGATAATTAATCGAAGGATAATTTTGTCCTTAAAATCTAACCAAGTAAACAATAATTGCGTTGGTTTTTTTTCCACATTAAAACCGCAAACTTTTTACACCTCTCTTGATAGTCAGGGGTTACAAGGACATGAATTTCACAATTTAAATTTTCGCCATCAATCCCGAAAGCACAGCTTGTCATTGGACTAATTTACAGCCTGGCTTAGGTTTATTCAGGACAGCACACGCTTGAGCAGTGCTCAGCGTGGAGCGTGGAGCGCGGTATTCTGGTTAACAGGATCGGGCAGAACCTCTCTCTGCCAAGCGTAGAGGAAGTTATGCTGGCAGATGAGACGGCTTGGAAGGCTGTGGCCTCTTTTTGTGAGACCGTATTGGTTTGGAAAGAGGCCGCCGAGCGGGATCGGGAGAGGGCCGATCCCGCTCGGAGGAGGCGGCGGCGGTGCGCTGGCAACGGCCGCCCCGCACTGCCTGCCCCATGAGGGGCTTTAGCGGTACCCCCTGCCGAACAGGGTTTGGTCGTGCTTTTGAAGGCGACATGCGAGAGGGGCACCGAAATGTTCTATAAAGAGTTGTCGGAGCCCATGATGTGCATCGAGGCCGGCCACCGGGTGGTGAGTCGACGCGTCCGTCATCCGCACACTACCTTTTCATCCCTCGGTGCGTTAGGGCTATTGCGAACAGATTTCCCCCCGAAAAAAACCAAAAGGCTTATTTAGGCCAGTGAATTAGCACAGCTATTCAGCTTGGCAGTGCAGACAGTACTACGCTACCGTCTGTTACTGTTCTGGACCAGTCAAGATACCTATTAGACCGTTTGTAATGGTCCTTAATAGCTAACCCGACTGCTTCCCTTCTACATAGATAATTTAATTGTTCCAATGTATTATTTTAATTTTTTTATCAATACTGTTTCTGGATATATGACTGGTAACGATTACGGATAGAATACTTAACTTATTATACAGTACAACACAAAAACATATTTTAATGAGTAAGTGTTTAGTGAGCCCTCGTCAGGGGACGTACTACCACCATACCTATTATAGCCGCCAAGCAGCATTGCTGTTTTCCGTTTTAAAGGGCATGGTTGCTGGTAAAATTACAAGCAAGTTGCATAAAAAAACTGTGTCCCCGTCGCCAAACGAAGCTATATTCATCACACAGATGTTTGTCCCGGTTGGGAATCGAACCCACAACCTACAGCGTAAATGGCAGAGATACTACCAACTGAGCTGTGAGCTATGGCTGTGAGGCTTGTTAGTAAAGTACGTCAGATTCTCGTACGTGCCAGTTACAAGCATCTGTGACATGTTGACATAGAATGCCAGTGCCTGGTATGCTACGCCTACGCACATTGATATGTGGCGTTTGTGTTTAGATTGTAAGCACAGAATATAAATGGAGACCCACAGCTTAGTAGGTATTGCTCTGCCTTCTGCACTTTAGGTTATGAGTTTGATTGTAGTGGATTGTTCTGTTTCGGGTGTTATATTGTGTTGTACCTTGTGTGCATTAAAAAAAAGCTATTTGTTTCCCATTTTACAAGCTTTGCTTAGTTCGTGGGACGGCGATGTCTAAAACATACTAAATTCTAATTCAAACTATGAAAACTATGAAAGTGTTTTTGTTAGTTATTAAAACCAAAACACGCTTTATCTTTGCAATAAAGGCGGATTCATTACACTATTTCATTTTAATCTTGAATAATTAAAACTTAAAAAAAACTTAATGAAAACATAAAAACTTCGTCAGACCATTTCGTCTATGGTAAGATGTAGACGCTTGCTTCTTTTATTCATATTTCTTAATAACATAGTAAAGAGGTACCTATAAAGTGAGTAAGGTCGTCTGTTTGAAAGCGCTTTGTCTGGTCTCAGAAAAGATCATTTTTCGAGCAGACATTATTTTATATTTGGTTTGTTTAGATTAATGTGGCCATGAGAAATAGTCCACCTTGTCATTATAGCATTACATATCATATATACTCGGAAGAAACCTAAATAATTATTTTCTCTAGCTTTAAATGTAGATTTAAATTTAAAACGCTAGGTACTAAATGTCAAGATCCAACATGATATATTTTAAAATTCAAGTAAATCTACATACATTTTTGCGTTTTTTTTAATTTGTGAAGTATTTTGTTGTTTAAATACTCAAATTTCTATAATTTATTTATCCGTAGGTATGAAACAGGGGTTTGGACTGCAGATTTCTAAATATAGATGAAGGGGCAAAGGATGATCTTCAGGTCTTGGAAGATAAGAGAGGGTATTTGGCATCTCATTAAAACTGATCTAGTTTTTTTTTATTCACTCAAAAGGGTGTCGTTAAAAATTATTTTGGGATGTCATGCTAGGGGTTTGTCTGCGCATATCCCATATCAACAACACATTATTGCCCAACACAATTTGGAAAGATCTTAAACTATAAGGTTTGTTTGTAATCACCATGCTTGGCAGAAAGATTGGTTCTCACAGCTAAAGTGTTGTTTACATACAGAAAAAAGCTGCTACCTTTTTGGTGAAGCCCATTTTTTTTTTATTACAGGACATTAATTTTACACAGCGCTATTTAGCCCCAAACACAAGCATAGCTTTAATATGGGAACTAAATTATGGATAGAAAACTTAAAATACTTTTTGTAAATACATACGTACTATATTATGATACCACCCAAACACAGAACATACATCTATATTCATCACACAAATGTTTGTCCTGGGTGGGAATCGAACCCACAGCCTACAGCGCAGAAGGCAGAGCTACTACCAACTGAGCTATGAGGCTTGTTTTACGACAAATTTACGAATTAACGACATCCGTAGGCTGGAGGGATAGATTTTTAAACCTCTCAAAACCGAAAAACAACTTTCTAAAAAGACACCAATATTTTCATGTCAGTAAAGGGTGACTTAATGTATTCTACCCACCCACTATGACGTACGTCATAGTATAGTTTCTCAAGAATTCTCTGAATTCGTACAAAAATACAGAAATCTTCGTCCTGGAAATGTAAAAACCAACCGTTTTTTTTTGAAGTACCACCAAGGCAAGTGCTACAAACAAGTTATTGGAAAAAATACCATCAGAAGTATGTATAGCAAACCCGGAATTGTACACAGGTCATTGCTTCCGGAGAATATCGGCTACACTTTTAGCCGATGCTGGGGCTAACTTAACCACTATAAAAAGGCACGGTGGGTGGAAATCCAGCAAGGTGGTTGAAGGTTACATTGAAGATTCCATACAAAATAAAAGTAAAATTTCCAACAAAATAACGAAAACTATTCAGCTTTCAAAAAATGAAACATCTTTGTCAAGAGATGATCCGCAACCATTAACTTCTGCTGAAGAAAGCTTCATCCCTTCAGATTTTGTCCATGACCAACAAATATCACAATCTCAAACTATTAACATACCCAAAAAAACACCTGTTAAACACCCAAAATTAAAAATTGTTCTCATTTCACTATAAATTTCAACAAATAAAATGTTTTATTCATGTAATGCCGGTTTTTTTCTACTTACCTCATAATCGAGATGTAATGCAGAATAGTTAGCTCGGGTGTAAGCACTAATTGCACCCTCGAACTATAGGCGCACGAGCGTGCAATTGATACCTTACAGCCCTTGGCTACTAATCTACTATTATTAGAGTTTAGTGCGTAAATATAAATTTGTTAACTTTGATGCCATACGACGCTACGCTGAGGCTAAAGATTTGCCGAGTCATATTCGATAAACCGCTTCAGAGCTTGTTGCTCTGAACATTGCGATGGAAAGCTACGGTTTTACAAAACTCGTAAATACTTTGAACGAAAAAGGAAAGGGTCGTAAAATATCGTTCCAATATTTTTGTGTATTAATATTAACAAAACACTGCTATTTCACATATCGAGATAAGTATGAGTATAATCCCTTTTAAGAACGCTGAAGGGGTCTAAATCCTGCAGTGGTTCCCCGATACCAAATCAGATCCATCGGGCCAGATGACACTATAATCTATATCGGTATTTTCTTCGGGATGTGATGTTAATAGAGTTTTTGCACCGCGAAGTTCTTCTAACAATATGTATGCCGTCATGACGTTTTTTGTGTTGTTGTATTAGTTGCTGGTAAAGTTGTAGGGCATTAATTATGATCAAGAAGAAGGCGCAATGCAATGTCACATTGGCGATGTGATCGAAATACTAATTTTAGCCCGAGTTTTTGCCTTTCTCTCTGTGTGGTGGGCGCTGTTCCAAAGAGTCGGAAAATTTAACGATTAAAAATTCATTTAGTTACACCAAGTAAAAGTACAAAAAACGTATAAGTAACAGCGGCTCCACACAAAAGCTCTTAGTATAAGAGTAGTAGAGCCCCTAGTGAAAGGGTTCGTCCGGGGAAGTACTACCACCATATCTATTTCAGCCGCCAAGCAGCATCGCTCTGTTCTGGTTTGAAGGGTTGTCGGTGAAATGTCGGGTACGCGAGGCTTAACACCATCAATGCCTTAAGTTGGTGGGCGCCCCGCGTCTTTTCCTTAAGCCGTAATCGCTTAAACAACCACGGGTTTCCTGACGCAGGTTCCGAATTTTTGTGTCATATTGATACTCAGCTTGAGCGCTGATGATGAAGGAACGATTATCATTACAAAATTTACAAGGGTTTCCGGAATCATGAATATTAAAATCTTATGCACAAATTATATGAGTTAAGCCTAAATAGAAAAGGTTGTGGTCTAAAACCTGCGTTTATGATGGTGGGTGTGTTAAAATTATCTCAAATAAATCTCACTGAATAAACTATTGGTATTAATTTTTTTTTTTGAGGCTCTACTAGGTGGATCAAGCCTTACTTGTTGAAATATAAAGTATGGTGCATTATTTAAAAAAAATCAGGCATATACATCAAGTCAAACATTTCATCAAATTCTAGTTGGTGATGCTCAGGTAAAAAAGTTGGGTTTGACTAGGTAAAATTAAAGTGAAATTCTCGCATTTGGGTTATCAGAACGCGAAAGGCAGCGTACTAGCATAAAAGGATTTTATCTCAAAGGTGCGCTATAACAATGGCCGTATTACGCAAACGAGACTCAAGAATTTACCCTAGACGCGCCACTCGTGGATATAATAATGAGATGGTAAAACACACAGACATTTGTAAGTTAAATGTAGGATGCATTTACATAGCAAACGCTAGATTCAACACCAATTCTTATTTAAGAATTCAAGCCCTCATTGAAAATAACGTATTATTTCTGGTTGATAACCAAGCATAACCATCACCATACTTGAAAAACAAGTAAATATGTGACCTCAGCACGCTTGTCTGAAAGGAACCTGTTCACTCTGGACTTGAAGACTCCAAGATTGTATTGGTGCGAAAAACCAGACGTGGGCAAGCAGTTCTATTCCTAAATCATTTAGTATTTATGATAAAGGTACCGACAGACGAAACGATGAGTTTGGCACAATGGAACATTTACAAGGTACGTCTACCGACAGACGTACCTTGTAAATGTTCCATGAAACAATTCTAGATTGTTATGCTCCGGCATTAAAAATAAAACAGATACACCACACCGTTGAGGTAGGTGTGCTGTAGGGGCCTAGTGGTCTACCCTGGCTAACGGAATTGCTGGCTGTTCCTAGCGATTACTTCTGAATGATCACAATAGCTGGTAGAACCGTCTCTTTGGTCTAGTGGTTCAACCCACCGATTTCAGATCCAGAGGTCCCGGATTTGATCCCAGGGGGAGTACAATATTGTGCTTGGTTTGGTTGGTGGATTTTGTTTAAGTCCGCCTGGCTAGCTACCACCATCTTACCTAATTCTGTCGCCATAACAACAGTTCTAAAAATTGTTGTGTTCCGGCATATGGATAGCCAGTTTATAAGTTAGTTGAGGATTCTTGGTGAAGTGTCCTCCACCTTCAGCCTTATAATTTTAAAAATCAGGTGAGATGAAAATCAAGCATCTCCCCGATGTAAAAAGAAACCCCCGATACAATTAAATGAAAATAAAATTTATATAAAAAAAGCTTGACTATTTTTCGATGTTCTTTATAGCCTAAACCCATCATGAGTCTATTTGAAACAATGGTGAAAGATTTTTGGTAATAGGATAAGAGTTTCAGAGATTACCTACTATTTCAAACTAAAAAAATAATCTTGAAAATATTAGTGTTAATAATGTATCGATCAGATTGCCCACCACAATTGAAGATTGTTCAGCGTTGAAACTTCAAATTGATTTGTTTCCCCAGAAACATTAAACTGACGCCCATCAACATCAAATAGACTTCTTGACGTCAGTTAACAACCCAAAGCAATTCCGTAATAGATTTTGTAAATTTCAAAGCAAACTTGAATATCAGACGTGTACTACATAAATGCGGCAAACGTGCAGGTATACAAATATTTTGAGTCTAACAGCCGTGATGTCTTGAATGCCAACGTGCTATCACTGCAAGTTGTAGGTACCTACTTTTACAGAACATTTACATACCTTGGATTGTGAGAAAGTAGATTTTTGTGAATAATTTTGGATATCAAACATGGCGCGGCGCTTCCACATTTATTTCCATAAATCCAAAGATTTCGTTAGGAAAAAATACAAGGAAAGGCTAATAATGCTCTCTTAAAACTATAATATTTTGAAAACGGCAGGTGTGAGATTTATTACAAAAGCCAAGACTCACAGTAAGTGGTTTAGCATGCCTCATGTTGACAGTAGTACAGGTTTTAAGCCTCGCGTGCCCGTTATTTCACCATCAACCATACCCTTTAAACCGGAACACAGCAATGCTGCTTGGTGGCTGAAATAGGTATGGTGCTAGTACTTACCCGGACGAGCCCTCACACAAGGGGCTCTACTACCGCCTCTGTGGTCTAGTGGTTCTACCCACCGATTTCAGATCCAGAGGTCCCGGGTTCGATCCCCATGTGGAGTACAATATATTGTGCTTGGTTTCGTTGGCTAAATCGTTTCAAGTGTGCCTATGATAATAACCTCCACCATTTTTGAAGTCGGTTAAAAATGTGAATTCACGCATTCTGACACTACTAATCCATTTTTATTTCATAATTTTACAATCACAACACAACGCATACCGATGTTTGACTTTCGGTAAAGTTTTCAGTTCGAGCTTGACCGAAACCAAAAACCGGCGTAAAATTCTAACCGGTCGCAGATTACGTATAGCTAAGTATGGTGAGGTGAGAAAGTAGGTATACGAATAAAAATGTATGAAGCTAGTCTCACCCGTTTTCTTTACTTTTGAGGCGAAACACCCTAAAAATACTCAAATCGCTTTAAATGTGCCTAAAATATTTAAAGAGTTCTCTCGATTTCTCCAGGATCTCTTCATCAGATCCAGACTTGATGTCAATGGGACCACCTGTGAAGTTTACCCTTTCAAACAAAAAAATATTTTCAGATCGGTCTAGACGTCTTCGAGTTATCGGAGAAGATTCCGACGAATTGGGAAACTCCTCCTTTTTTTGAAAGTCCGTTAAAAATATAGGTATCTTTGATTATTGATTGACAAATAAATCAATCTACAGCCCAAGCGAAAGGTAGTAGAAATTTTCAGATTGGAATTATTTTGTGGTAGGTAGATAGGCTAGATTCTAGGTAGTAGGTACACAACTAAATGAATAACGTAGCGCACCAGTAGGTAGTTACAATCTTGGAGTATTCAAGTCCGGACCAGAGTAAATAGGTAGGTTCCTTTTAGACAGGCGTGCTCCATATTAGGCCACACTTTACCTAGGTACCTATTCGTTTTTCAAGTGAGCTGTTGGTCAAACGCAAACCTATGTTTACCAATAAAAAAACCTGTAGGGGTGCACTACGACTATAACAAATCCAAACATTCAACTTCAACTTTGTTTTGGTTTGGTTGGTTTGGCATAGCATTTTGGCACAACAGAATTATTGTGTCACGTCAATGTCAAACAATGATAAGAGAATACAAACTTGTAATTACCTACGTTCATTTTGACGATGCATAACGTGACATTTTTATTTTGTAAGTTTTCTTTCTATTAGTTTATTAATTTATTTACAAGATGTATTAGTTGTAATTATTTCTCTGGGTAGGTATTATATTGTCATTTTCTTTATGTTGGTAAGTTATGTAGATTGCCTTACCACTACTTAATGAGTAGATATAGATACGTACTGCACATTCTATTGTCATTGAAAAGATTTTGTTGATCTTTAGTTTGATAGTAGCACTCCAAGCAGAGTAGATAAAAAAAAAAGAATTAAAGTTAAACAGTTAAGTAGTAATTTGTGAGCTGTTAGGTAATTTTTTTATATATGAGTATTATAGTTATAAATTACTAGTAGGTTAGTATAGTATTTACTAATCCGTAATCTATAAGATATTAATTTTGTAGATAATCCATTTGATATTTGTAAGTTCGTACGTAATAGTGAGTTTATGTTCATTTAATTAAATTTTATTTTAGTAAATGTTCAATATGATAATGTTAATGTTTTGTGTACTTAGCTGTAAGTTACCTGTTATTTCAGTAATCTAATTCCCATATTACATGCTACGCTTAGGACTAGATGGCGCTGTGTGAAATTAATGTTCTGTCCTGCCCTAATATCTACCCGAACCCAAACATGTTTCTGTTGACCTCAAAACATGATAACCAGAGCAATACCCTACGCCAGTAAACAAAATAAAAGCAGCAATATCGCTCGCTGTCAACTAGAAGGGAATATCCAAATAAATGCCACCCAAAAAGATTCCGGTCCCTGGAGAATTCCTATTAATGCGCCATGATATCTAGCAATGTAAAATGTTGCTGGAGGCAAATGATACGGTACACTCAACTGGGTGTTAGGTACTAGCTATACTATATCAGCATTCAATTTTCAGTGTCGTTGTACCTTGTATTATTTTCATATTAGAATTGTCCAAGCATAAAAATAATTGGACACTTTAACGATATCAGCTTCATACAGGACATCGTTAGGGAAAGACGAGAAAAATGGCTGAGGATAGGCTTTCAAGGAAAACGTGGCATTAATTGTAATAATAAGATTTCTACAATATTTGTTCTTGACCCCGAAGTCGAGGCAAGACTGGGAAGGCATCTTATGCATTATGTTTTTGTACCTTGGTGTACATTATTTATCAGATCGTTACCTTTTTAAAAGTTGGAATAGTTGAATGCTTATCATTTTATACGTTATGGAGTCGGAATAAGAAAGCAGCCCACCTGATAATAATTGCAGGTCTTACCTAGAACACAGCTTTTAGCCAGCCTTTATCGTACCTACGCTGCACTGTATTATTGCGTCCATCAACTTGAGGCATAAAGGTGTTAAGTCCCGCACGTAATTTCACCGCCAACCACACCTTCCGAACCAAAACATAGCAATGCCGCTTGGCGAAAATAGGAATGGTGGCAGTTGTTCCCCGAACAATCCCTTCACAAGTACCTACATAATATGATTTTCAAGTTATATTTTACATATTATGTGTAAAAAAAACTGACGGTTCATTATATAGGCATTGAAGGACCATAGTTAGCAATAAATGGTCACTTTCCAACACGTATGCTTTCCAAGACATGCCTCATATAATATTTACTCAATAATTCAAGAAAGCCATGCCTCCGGCACTCAAAAGGGTATCGATATCTGCCACGTTTTATGACTAATTAATGAGAACTATTGCGAAGCACCCTTCGAATTCAATCGATTAATATCGTCGGTCCCAAATGTGAAACCTATTGTTGCTTCGAGGACATTTCGAATCGATAGCGAGTACAATATGAGACCCTTCGCTGGATTCTAAGCGGTGGCAGGTTTAACGTTGAACCACTTTTATTAGGGAATCAACGAGAATTTAGAAGATATATTTTCGATTACATAAATAATAGAAGGCGTATTTGTATGGTAGATCGAGGAAGAGATTAATGGAGTGATAGTATCTGATAGAATCCGGAATTCGGATATCCGTAGGAGAACCAAAGTTGCTGACATAGCTCTCAGAATTAGCAAGCTGAAGTGGCAGTCGACAGGCCACATAGCTCGCAGAACCGATAACCGCTGGGGAGCAAAGGTTCTCGCATGACGACCACGATTAAACGCGAAACGGAGTGTGGGAAGACCCCCTACTCGATGGACCGATGACATTGTGGCTGTTGCGGGGAGTCGATGGATGGAGGCGGCTGAGATCGCTATTTGCGACGTCGATTGGGGTAGGCCTATGTTCAGCAGTGGATGTGGGCTGCTATAATGATGATGATGATGTATATGAGTGGATGCTGAGGTGACAGGGGTAAGTGTAAATAGAGAACACGCTGCCGACCCGCCTGATTGTGGGATAAGGGCAGGAATTAGAAGAGTTGATCGTCTTTTCTCGCTTAACTTTTACATATTTTGTATTGACCTACTCCTCCTCCGTGCATCAGATTTCTCATATCTGAGGGTCGTTTTTTTTTATTGGTGATAGTCAAGCGTTTGACCATCAGCTTACATGTAAAATAAGTAAATTTGTGGCCTAAGATGGAGCACGCTTGCCTAAAAAGGAACCTATTTACTCTGGACTGGAAGACTCCAAGATTGTACTCGTGCGGAAAAAACAGACGAAGGCAAGGAATTCCATTCTTTACCCGTATTAATTATACTGATTGTGACCTCCACATTGATTATTCCGAGAGCGTTTAACTCCTTGGCTGCAGGCAGAGCATCGTAGACACTCACGTACCCAGTAACCGCGCGCCGCAGCACGGCAGTATGAGTTTTGTTGATGCTGGTAGTCTACCTCTATGCATGATTGCTAGCATATTTTTCAAGCCTTTATTGAAATAATTTATTTTAGATACATAACGTGTTCCTGTTTGTACTTTTTTTTTTATTGTTCGACGAGAAAGCGCTTGGCCCGGAACACAACTTTTTTATTAAGGTGGTAGCTAGCCAGACGGATCCAAACTAAGTCCTACCACCGACCAACCAACCAACTTGTAGTCTTAGTAGGTATACAATTGATATCTATCTATCTATCTATATCTATACCTACAAAAAAAATCGTAGAAAAGCTGTGTGTACTTAAACTAGCTGATCATAAAAATACAGTTTTTAGATTTTTTGTCTGTTTGTCTACTTGTTTGTGCACGCGATTTTCACGGTTTATCCGATTTGGATGTGGTTTTCGATGATGTGTTGTGTTTTGTTCAGGGCAGGATCAGATGATCGAATTATTCGAAAATAAAATAAACATAAAAACTTGTATCGATTTTAATAATATTAACCTCTTGCAAGTTTGTTAATTCACGCATATCTGGTTTATTCATAATTGGATTTAAATAAATTAAATAAATAATAATAACCCAAATATTACACAATTACACATCTACCATTGAAGTTCATTGAAATCGGTTGAGTACTTTCGGAGATTAGTGTGATTAAAGAGACATTTTCGACGTGACGCGTGTAACGTTAACACACTTTTAACTTATTATATGCTTACTCTAAGATGGAGTATTAACTCAGTATTCGTAGTACTACGAATGCTGAGTTAAATACTCCTTGGAGATTTAAATGTTAACTAAGAATTTATTATTTGCAGTTTTGTAGTAAAAGGTATGCAAAATCGTAAAATGTAGGTCGAACATTAAAAATTCAGAGTTGCCTGTGTATTGTTGTGTCCGTTTGCCTTATTCCACTAAGCTCAAACGGAATATATCTATCCAGTTAGTTCTATTGAAAAAAAATATTGTTAAATTGTGTATATTATTATGTATATTTGTTCGGCCACCAAATTTGGAATGTGGGAATAGCATTATTTTTATCGCGAAATACGACGAGAATGGGATTTTCCGCAAGTGAAACAATTACATATCATAATATGTTAAATCATACCTATGTTTGTATATCTATGATGGTTCTCTCTTATCTCTCATAAAATTGATGATCCGCATTTAGCAATCCATAACAACCTTTGCCATAATAATCAAAATTCCGAAACCTATTTTGTCGAATATCATTTACCTAACATCACTTGTACGTATTGCAAATTCTATAATAATCTAAATTCAGATTTTTTTAAAATCATTATTGACATAATCCCGAACATTCAAAAGTGATTAACACTTTATTCATAGTTTGGTTTATCATAACAGTCATGTTGTATAAAAATAATTTATTCTAAAATGCAATCAATCCAAGCAGCATGCAAGAAGCATGCAACCAGCATGCTATGTTTTCTGGGACGAGCTCCCGCCAGAAAGCTCGCTCGTCGCCCCTGAGAATCACGTCACCCGCTCAACCTACGCTATGCTACGGAGGTCAGAGGCTCGCTTCGCTCGCCACCTTCGCCTCCTTAGGTTTCGCGGGCTCGCTCCTCTCAGGACCTTCTTTGCGAGCTTCTGGCTCCGCCTTTTTTATATACGCACCCCAATGTCACGCACAAGACCAGGTAGAGTCGGGGTTGGCCGTGTCAGTTTCACGAGCTTGCTCCTCTCAGAACCCTATTATGTGAGCTTCTTATTAAACAAGCCTCATAGCTCAGTTGGTAGTAACTCTGCCTTCTACGCTGTAGGTTGTGGGTTCGATTCCCACCCAGGACAAACATTTGTGTGATGAATATACATGTTTGTTCTGTGTTTGGGTGTTGTATTGTATGATAAGTATGTATTTACAAAAAAAAAATGTATTTAAGTATTCTATCCGAAATCTAGTTCCCATATTACAAGCTATGCTTAGTTTGGGGCTAGATGGCGTTGTGTAAAATGAATGTCCTGTAATATTTACAGGACATTCATTCTAGTTTCAGTTTTATTTATTTAATTATATTCCAGCTCCGGACCCAACGTGTCGGTTGTGTCATTCATTTTGAACGAAATCAATTGCTAGTATATCAAACAGTCCTGATGAGCTCGCAAATTAAAACTATGAAAATGTAGCTCTGTCACGTAAGTATACTTGTAATTCGTAATACAACCAAATAGGTTACATAATTAGTATTTCGTTTTTTTATAATTTTATCGTTCGGAATACTATGTATTATGTTATATCATTAATAAGGTATATGAGTTTAGGAACATTGAAATTCGGAGATGTGAATATTATGTATTGCTATATTATAGCTGAAGATCATTCGGGAAAAAGAGTATTATAATAATCAAAATGTATCAGAATCTAGCATTATGGCAAGTGATGATTATAAGATGTCTGTGTGGATAAGTGATTTTCGGACAAAAGTGATTGTCGTACGGGAATCGCCTCTATGACAACCGTGGGAGGCAGATTTTTCTCTTATATACCACGTTCTTGACCTTTAGATTTACACAGACAAGTATATGGTCTACCATAGAGTGAACCCACCCTGATAACCTATCTATTTGAGTGTATGCTGCCACTTATCTCTCAACTCTCAAGTCCCAACGAGTGTGACTGGGGGATTTACCATAACCACCACGCTTGACAGGCGAGTTGATGATGGCAGTATTTGTGTTTAGTACTAAAGAGTATGTTCCCCATATTCCAACAAGAGTGATGGGAAGATTTTCCATCATCACCACGCTTGACAGGTGAGTTATTGATCACAGTATTGTTGTCAGGTAGGTTCTTAGAATGGAAGATGCTGCCCGCCCATCTCTTGCTAAAATCCCTTAGTCGAATCTAATGACATCCACGAGCGGATCAATAAGTCCCTCTGTTAGGGACTTAGATATAGTCTTTACCGCGCTGCTGCCGCCACGAACTAGAAACTTTGCATGAGATAACTTTAATTTTAAGTTAGTGATGTAAAATCTCACTTCATTCTTCTGTAGGATAGGCAGGAGTGATCCATGTTAAGATGGAAAATATGTATTTACGGCGTCCTATGTTATGTGCAAGTGAAACTGCACTGCTACAGCTAGTTATATAATAAGACCCGAGCAAGCTTTTCAGCTCAGTTAGTATATAGGAATCTTATTCACAGCCGCAGAAAACAGAGCTATGTGTGATGCGTGATTATTATTATTATTAATTATAGCATTTGTGTGATTAATATAAATGTTTGTTCTGTGTTTAGGCGTTGTATTGTATTGTATGATAATTTACAACAAAAAAAGTAAAGAAGTATAACATCTGTAACATAATTCCTCATATAGCTATGCTTAATTTGTGGCTAGATGATGCGTATGAAATGAATGTCCTGTAATATATTATGTATTATTCATTTTACTAATAATCAAGCAAATCTATGGGGAGTAAAAAGATGACGACAAATATTTAGTATCTTCTTCCGTAGTATTGATGTACGGCCTACTCGCGCCGTCGTAAATATCCTTACAACGTAAGTATTACTTCGAAGGATAATTTATTATCCACAATGTTTGCGTGGTGACGTACATGTGATGTATTTATTGCTTGCTCGGAGGCTTGAGGTAAAGGCTCCCTTGCGGTTCACGCGACAGGCGGTAGCGGATCTAAATGTTACTACAGGGTACTACGACCACGACCTCTAAAAGCATTATTGTTTTAATATACTCTACTTTTGTCACTATCTGTCTTGGGTAGTAAAAATAAGACAAAGGCATTACGATCAAAATGGGAATGCTTTAAAAGTAGTTAGGCCCTGACTTTGTATGTACTTGTCAGTACATCTGTACCTCATGTACACACTATATCTAAACTGACTGATTGTCAATCAACGCATAGTCCGACCCAGAGGTCCTAGTGACTTGAAATTTTCAGGGGAGCTTACTTTTGCAGTGTTGGGGCGCACTAAAAAGGACGAAATTCCTACGGGATAACGGAATCTCGGGCGTCTAATTTGTTTAATTTATTCTAAGATAATCAAATGCCGATCGGTAAGCACATCACTTACCAATCGTATGATATGATCATATGAAACTTTCATCATATGAAAGTATTTATTGCTAAAGTAATAAATTAAAATTTGTGCACGTAATAAACTTCGTTTTTTACTTACAAATATTATTCACGATTGAACGTGAAATGGAGTACGGAAAATGACATTGGTGTCGTGGAAATGATGACTACACAAAATATGTACTGTTAGAATTATATAGTTGATGAGTAGATCTACGTCTTAGGGTCTAAAAATTGTCATATGCGTATTGTTAGAATTATAAATTGGGTAGATCTACGTCTTTGGGACTAAAAACTCCGTATCCATCCTCAAAGGTGACCTTATTCGCTTACAATTAAATTAGCGTCACCCGATCCTCCGAAGGTAAATAAATTAAGACAGGGCCATTAAGTTACTCGAATTTATTTCCTAATCTTTTAGGCTTTCGTTATGTGCGATTCCTTACACGAGGCTATTTATTTTGATTTACGTACTTACCTTGGTCTAGTTAATTCATTTTATATGTTCAACCATTTATTTTACTGTTGACATGAACACGCCTGAAAAGTACCATAATTATTGACAGGCAACCGGAAATTATTGATGTGCAATACTTCATGGAAATTATTTTCTTGACAATTGTAAAGCAACGTGTCTTTAATCTCTGATGCTAATCAATAGATATCGTTATTTATTGGGCCCATAGATCATGTAACGAAGATTATTCGAATTAATTTTTTCATGCAAGATAAACAAAGTAGTATTTACATATTAAGTATGCTAAAGTTTTAATATGTTGATCTATTCCATGATATATTGTCATTATTTCGCCTGAGTATGTTAATAACGCTACAAAATCTTGAGCAAAAATATGTGAAATCTATCAAAACTTCTTTATAAATAAAGTCAATTGCTTTAAAAAGTCGAGTTGTTAACTCACTAATATGTATCACTAATTGATAAGTACTCGGGCTGTAAAAAGTAAAATAAATGGTTGGAACTTTGGTTGTGCGGGCTTGTCTCATAAAGGGTTCTGCGCGCTTTGTCTCCTCCAGTGACGCCTGCTCCAAGCTACATGCGAGTTTTGAGGACTCAGGGTCTCAAGGCAAGCATGCTCCAAGCAACATGCGAGTTTCCAGGACTCAGGGTCTCTAGGCAATCATGCTCCAAGCTACATGCGAGTCTTCGGGATACAGGGTCTCTAGACAAGCATGCTCCAAGCTACATGCGTGTCTTTAGGACTCAGGGTCTCTAGGCAAGCATGCTCCAATCTACATGCGAGTCTCCAGGATTGCGTTTGTGTAATGAAGAAAAAAACACTTTTTAAATTGATAAACAAAAACAAATTAACTAATATTTACAATTAATCTAACGTGTCAAGGGAAGCAGTTACAAACGCTCTGTATGTAATTAACTGTTCCACACCAGAGTCAGATGGAAGCGTGCAAGACACTGGTAGCATTGCCATTCTGAATTATATGCTAATACCCTTAAAACTTTTTTTAAATTAGCTAGCTCATAATTCGTGTGTCAAAAAGCCTTCACCATTAATGCATCGTCTGTAAAATGTTCAGCGGCTCTTCAGAGAAACGCAATTGCACAATTAGGGTTAGGTGAGGTCGCCAGGATTACCCACTAATACTTCACGGCACGTAGTCTCAAACTAAATTATCCGCTGTAGTGCGGCAGCCTGCCAAGTCCCATCATATTAAGGCGAGATGATAATGAACGCGGTTCTCTGTTGCTATTTTTCACGTCTCGCCCGAGTTCACTTTGATATACAACAGTACCCTTTTTCAATGCACGTTGTAGACAGGCGTTCTGCGGAATTTCACGTTTATGGAAAAAATACTACTTTGCTCAAAGGAATTATTTCGTAGCCTTTGCACACCTTGATAATGTTTATTTCCTTTGAAGGCGCAGTTTCCGCCCGACATAGCAGAATGTTCGATCAAATAATTTGGTTACTTCCGTTAGTAGGTAGACTTTTTATTTATAGACATGTATATACCCCCTGCCTTTCAAATCGAGGTAGGCAGCTTGGGCAAATTAGCTTAGAATTATTCCAATCAACTTCAACCTTTGGTCCTGAAAAAGGCTTATGTAAAAGCTGTTATGAGCAATTGAAGATGTTATTGACCTATTTATGTTTTAAAGTAGTGAAGAACCTTCCATTTGTGATATAAAAGTAGGCACGTGCCCATAACATTTTCGATGACGAACATGACACAAACAATAGTACAACGTAGAATCGAGGTACGATTTCAGACATTTCCGATATTTCGCAATCCTCAAAAGCCACATTGAACGATTTTGAAAGCTCAAGAGGCTCTAAAGCTCTCACAATCGAAACTGAGCGAATGGAATCCTAGGTATGATTACCCTGTGGCACAGAGCATTAAGGTTCTGTTTCTGTCACTCTGAAAGCTACAAGTCGGGAAGCGATCATAGAAAATAGAAAATGGAGAATTTATCACGAATGACGTCGCAATAATATCAAAAACAGATGTGGAAACGCGATAAAACATTTACTGTAGTACCTGTAGCTAACTACCTGTCGTATCTACCTACCACATCGGACTCCAAGCATGCATGTACCTGCGACTAGAAAATCGTGCGCTTCGAACGGCGACATACGCAAATGACTGCAGATTTTTTTTTTTTATGAAAGGACAATACGCTGGCCTGGTTCTGAACCTGGAGGGCAACAGCTTTGCGCGGACCTGGCTGACGCTGAAGGCGCGAGCCCAAGAATTGATTTTTGAGGCAACAAGCGCAAGGGCACCACTTAGGTACGGACCTCAGCTTGGGCTGTTGCCATTTGATGGCGGAGGATGGGAATGGCCGAAGGCGATACCGAAGGTAACGCTTTGAGGCGGAAAGGTTCATCAACTCCACCGGCGGAGTCGGTGTATCTGTATAGTGTTTTCACTGTCTGACGAGATAGTTAATGAATGGATGCCGTCACCTCCGGGTATGCGGTGGTGAGTGGGTCATCCGGGTCTCCAAGAACGTGTCTTGACCTACGGAGGGATGACTGCAGAATGCAGGGAGCCGAAATATTTATGCTATCGCGTCCGCCAAGGTATGAGCGAGACAACAACAGTCTAGCATGTTATCTCACACAGTTGTATTGTAATATAAATACTTGTCGTTTTTAAATAAATTCATTCTGCTTGTTGCCTCAAAAATCAATTTTTGGGCTCGCGCCTTCAGCGCCCTCCAGGTTCAGAACCAGGTCAGCGTATTGTCCTTTAATAAAAAAAAAATTTAAAAAAATCTGCTGGGAAGCTTTCCAGAAGGAAGTACTTATTCAGAGGCTCCCGAGGAAGAAGGCCCCTGAACTCGACGACATCACCAACGAAGCCCTCAAACATCTCCCGCCCAGGTCTGTCGTCGCCCTCACAAGACTGTACAACGGCATACTCCGCTCTGGCCATTTGTCAACCAGCATGAAAACAGGCAAGGTGGTGATGCTCCCTAAACCCGGGAAAGATGCCAGAAGCCCCGCAAGCTACCGTCCCATCACACTATTGAGCACGATGGCTAAGTTGTTCGAGAGACTCCCTCAGCAGCTTGACGCCGCACATTACACCGAGGGAGGCACAATTCAGGCTTAGGGCCGAACTCTCCACCACCCTGCAAGTTACGAGAATAGTAAACGAAATGACCACCAGCGCAAACAAGAAAGCGTATGTCGTAACAGTCTTGCTCGACATGGAGAAGGCCTTCGATCGGGTGTGGCACGAGGGCTTACTATACAAGCTCTCGAATTCCACTTTGCCCTGAACGCCCTTTCCCCACCCCAGAGGGGTGAAAAGAAGAAGACTACTACTAAATTCATTCCATTCTCACACGCTGTTTACTTCACACATACCAACACTGCGTACTAGGTCCAATCTCCCTAAATACCTAATAGCTTCATTCAAAATTGAATGAGGAGAAAATAACTGATGGCAAATAAGGAAGGCAACAATAATTAATGCTGTCTTAGGGGTTGAAGTCTCTGGGTTAGCTTCTGCCTCATGCGCTGCAGGTTGTGGGCTCGATTCCCACGCAGGACAAATATTTGTGTGATGAATATTGATGTTTGTTCTGTGTTTGGGTGTTGTATTGTATGATAAGTATGTAGGTATACAAAAAAAAAGTATGTATGCATTAAATCCGTAATCTAGTACCCATATTACAAGCTTTGCTTAGCTAGGGACTAGATGGCGCTGTGTAAAATTAATGTCCTGAAATATTTTTTTATTTTATTTTATTTAACTTGCTGAGACAGCCAACCTTTCTACGCCAAAGACAGCAGTAATAGCTTGTTGGTAGAAATTGGTTTAGTGGTAGAACCTCCGCGGATGAGCCCGTTCAATAGGCTACAACGCTGAAACCAACATGATTTTCTTATTTTATAAATTATCGGTAGCTGTCCCCATTAACAGATTTTTGACAATGGGGACAACGGGAATGGTATTTAATTATTTTATAAAAATCCCAGTGTCCCCAACGGGTATACGGTGAATGGGGACATTGGGAATACACGGGATAATCAAGTAGTTAATTCTAATAAAATTAATCATTTATTTACAGTTTATTAGGCAGGTGTTTTTTTATATTATTTTATGACAAAATGTGCTCGGCCTTCATCTCACATAACTTTTCAAGTAATGACAAGGCCGACTCCTCAACAAACTTTTTCTATCATTGACATAACTCTTGCTAGAGCTTAGCATATAGGTCATGAGTTAACCAATCACACACTGAAAAAAAACTTTTAGATCAAAAACTACTCTTCAACACCAACCTAAATGTTTTACAACTTGCAGTCACATGATATATACATGGCGAATGCTTGAAAACTTCACTATTACCATAGTCACGATCCAAGAAGACTTGTTCTTAAAGCGGGGTAGGTTGTCGGTTAAGAAAAAGAAAAACCAACCGACCAACTAGGTGGACAGCCTGGTTATATATAGGGTATATAATAGACGTCACTTGCCGTCTTTTCCCTAGCTTGTAGTTATAATTCTCAGTGAATGCCTAAGTTGTGAATGAATACGGGATCAGTGAGGGTGGGTGCTGGATCAAATCGCACTTCATTTGTCCGCGTCAGGCTGCGTGATGGATGGCGGCCGGCCCCGCCTGCCTTTTAATTGATACCTACCCTCATTTTTGCAGCTTATACCGACGTCGCCGGTGTCAGCCACACTGCCATACCGGCGAAAAGGCCGAAGTTGGTGAGTAACTAGAAATCATGAGATTGTAAAACGTTTAATGAGCAAACGTTTGTTTGATGGCCAGTTTTTCTTGTACGACGGGTATGGTGGTAGTAAGCCAGGTGGAATTCAACAAAGTCCTACCATCAACCAAAACAAGCACAATATTGTACTCTATACTATAAGTAAGTAATCTAAGTCTCCATAACAACAATTCAAAATTGTTGTAATCCGACTTTTGGAATTAATATAACCAATTCCTCAGTCTGTTGTGGATTCTGCGTGAAATGCGCTTCCACGTTCGGCTTTATCATTACTTGACACCGGTACAGATGAAAGCAGAGCGTTTCGCCATTGAATGCCCAGAGTGTTTATATGCTTGGGCTACATGTATCTCACCCCCACGCCCAAATTATGCCCGTGGAAAATTAAAACAAATCAGTCAACTTCTTTTCGTTTGAATCGCATGCATACCTTTGTACGTCGCTGGTACAAAAAGGAATGTCTCAGAAGGAAATTAGAGATTGCATGCGTATCTTTTTTATAAGTTATATTTAACAAGCCTCATAGCTCAGCTGGTAGTAACTCTGCCTTCTGCGATGTAGGCTGTGGGTTCGATTCCCACCCAGGACAAACATTTGTGTTATGATATATGAATATACAAGTTTGTTCTGTGTTTGGGTGTTGGATGATATAGTACGTATGTATGTACAAAGTACGTATGTACAAAGTATTTGAGTATTCTATCCGTATTCTAGTTCTCATATTACAAGCTAATGCTTAGTTTGGGACTAAATGGCCCTATGTGAAATTAATGCTGTAATACTTACTAATTTAAAACCAAGGCAATGAATTATTGTACTATATAAAATAAACTTATTTTCAGATTTTTTAAACACAACGCGATACTATCACATTATTATTTTGCTCTAAATCAGTTTTAAATTAATTTTGGTTACAATATAACTCACGTTCACTTTGATACGTAGAAAATGAGTTTTCCAATGTGGGGAGTACAATGTATTGTGCTTGGTTTGGTTGGTGGTAAGACATTGTTTGGGTCCGCCTGGCTAGCTACCACGATCTTACCTAATTCTGTCGCCATAATAACAATTTTAAAATTGTTGTGTTCCGGCATTTAGAGGTAAGCCAGTTCCTCAGTTTGTTGAGGAATCCGTGTGAAGTGCGCTTCCACCTTCGGCCTTATCTCAACTTGTAACCAGGTGAGATGGAGGCCAAGCGCTTCCCCGACATACAATAATAAAAAAAAACTGGGCCATGAAACGTATAAACTCTTATTCGAGTACGACGTGGGCGAAGCTGCGACCTATTTAGCCTAATAATAAATAGGTTGAGCTGTTTTCTAGAAGTAGTTATAAAAATATCTTGTTTTTTACACAGAAAAAATACTAAAACTGGTTTAAAGCCAAAATAGTGAGTCGCTATCGAGTCCTCACCCTCCCGTGGATTCCCTCTCATTTAAGTAATGTGATTACAAAAGTACCTACATCTTGCGAGATAAAACGAAACCTTTTTGCCTAAGTAATGAATTTTCCATGCCGAAAGCCAGCATGGTAGTGAGGGAAACTAGGAAAATTCATTTTGGAGGTTCAATAACATGAACGTCGCCTAAGCTGAGCCGAGAGGCTCTATCAATATTTTTTTTTTATGACGGGGAAGCGCTTTGCCTTCCTTTCGAGTTGTGATGAGGCCGAAGGTGGAAGCGCATTTCACACGCGAATTCTTTACCAGTCTGAAGATCTGGCTATCTTACCTCTAATATTCCGGAACTCAACAATTTAGAATAGTTGCTATGGCGATATACTTAGGTAAGATAGTGGTAGTTAGCTTTCGACTTCAGCAAAGTCCTACCACCAACCAAAACAAGCAAATATTGTGCTCACTTGGGGATTGAACCTGGGACCTCTCTCTGGCAGTAGAAATTAATAGCCTGTTAAAAAAGAAGATGTACATTCTGTTAATCGAGACCACAAGTATGTTTTAGGCTTAAATACAGCGTTTGGTAGATAATGTTCAGCAGAGAAATAATAATATTATCTACTTAAGAGGGCCACGGAGTACCGCTGATTTTCGCGATCCGGTGCAAACGTAGTTCCTTCTTAACTGAATTTCAAAAAAGGACGAGGATCTCGAATCGTTGGTATCTTTATTTTTTTAAGACGCTTGGACCGATATGGAAATTACTTTTTTTGTTTAAAAGGGTATATTCACAGGTGGTCAGGATCTGATGATGGGTTCCTATATAGAAAAATCGAGCGAACTCTTCAAATATTATAGGAACACTTGAAGCAATTTGGGTGTATTACCTCAAAATTAAGAAAAAAACGGACCCCATATATAACGGATCAGCGTCTGTATGTCTGTCCGTCCATCTGTCATCAAGATAATTTGAAAAAATACGTCATCCAGGTAAACGAAATCGTATCATATATTTCATTGAAGTCGGTTTTATTTTCGTTTTTAAACGTAATTATTAATTACGAAGTGGCAAGTCCGATTTAAATGAAATTTTGCAGGTATAATTGGAAAAAAAAAATATGTGTCTGTGGTGCGCTACATTTTCATAGAACGCAATAACAATGAAAATATATGGAAAATAGTGTTTGTGTGGAAAAACTCTTTTCTATATATTTTGGTTCGTTTCTTACGTTTTTTAGAAAAAGTAACGAAATACAGACACAGATTATCCCTATCTCACTATACCTATAAATAACCTTTTGAATCAGACTAACCGTTTCAAAATGAAAATGGAACTACGTTTGTATGTAGCCGCCGTCGTGGTCTAGTGGTTCGAACATCGGTGTCAGATCCAGAGGTCCCGGATTCGATCCCTATGAGGAGTACAATATTGTACTTGGTTTGTTTGGTGGTAGGACTTTGTAAGTCGCCCTGGCTAGCTACCACCATGTTTTCTAAGCCTGTCGCCGTATCAATAATTCTTAAAAAATATTGTGTTACGTTTTGCATTTGAGGTAAGACAGCCAGTTCCTCAGTTCCGAGGATTCCGGGTGAATCCGGGCCCTTCCACCTTCGGCCGTATCATAACTTGAAAAATCAAGAGAGATGAAGGTTAAGCCCGTCGTACTATAAAAAATAGTATGGGAAAGTGAGACTACTGGGCCTTCTTAAATATTACTTACCGATTTACAAAGAGCAGGTACGAGATCCAAGCCGTATTCTTGTTCATACAGCGTCCATTAATACACGTCGCTGGACAGGCGTGATAGATTACAGCACACACTTACAAGATGCCTAGGAGATAAATGTATCCCTAGCCGGACCATGAGCAAATACCACGCAGCGAGCCCGAAACTTACGTACGTATTAATATCCACTGCTGGACAGAGCTCTGCCGCTCCGTGGATTGATCACAGTAACTTGTACACCGACGATATCGGTAGTGCGACAATAGCATGTTAGATAGATAGATAGATGATAACTCTTTACTGTTCACCATTTAAAAATAACATAACAAAACACAGATAGTGGAAAATTAATCTCGTCACTGGTAAAACAATGGGCCTTATCGCTGAAAGCGATCATCATGTTGTGACACACGTACCTACTAGGCATTAGAATAGACACCATCGTATAAGAATATTGGAATTATAATATTAGAATAGACACCACCATAATATTAAAACGCTTAGTCCGTATAAGGCCTAAGACACACACACACAACCCACGGAATTCAAGTAGCTACTAGGTACCTATTAACCTGACATACATTGTCAGGTTGCAAGCCAATCTCTGCTTAGCGGAATGCTAGCCAGTGATACTATTCAGATTATTGGACCTAGGAACATGCCGGTTTCCTCACGATGTGACTTTCACCGTTAGAACTTGTGCATGTGTCAAATCGGCTTAAAGACATTATATTCTCATAAAGACACATACACCCTACGACGATAATAAGCAAAAAATCTAAAAAAGTTTACTAAAACTTCTGATTTACTTAGCTGTAATCTAAAATAAATGATTGTCACCCTATTTCATAGTTCAGGAAATAAAATTAAAACACAATTTTTCTCAATCGACTGCGTTTTGTGATAACATCTTGTTTTCACAAATTTTGTTAGCTTAAAGTTATTTTTTTTTCCGTAATTAGTTCTAACTTTGGGCAAGACAATGAAGCTTGCGCGACGAGTGCTACGTTTTGTTATTAGCTTGGATTTTATAATCACTAGTTTAGTATAGAGAGTTCTTAATTTGAACTCACAGCCTCCGGATCGGAAGGTGGGCCCATATCCACTATCGCCCTCAGAGCTCTTAAACAAAAAATGTAACTAAATTGAATTTCCCTATGTTGCCCGGCTATATACTTGCTTCTATGTTCTGATTCGATGGTAGGTACAAAACGGCAATGTAGTTGATCTAATCTGAATCAAAATCGGTGGTCACTAAGATAATTTGATAGCGTTTCAAGGCCTTTATCGCCATAATAAGATCAAGCCTTTCTTTTTTGAAAGGGCGCGAGACAATGCTCAAGTCTCATCCCGGTGATTGATGTGAAATCCCTGCCGTAAACATCTCAGTGTAATCCAGTATACCATTGACTTCTGTTGTAATAAATGGACCAACATTGTGTTTTCCTTTTACCATGTTTCAAATCGTTAAATGTGAAGCACATTAGTGCTTTTATCCAAAGTTTGTGCACTTTATACTCCTTACAGTCCGTGTCTGTCACAATAATTTGTTATTCTGCTTAATTTTCACAAAATCAAATTGAATTTGCTTTTTTACGCGTCTTCTCGTTCCTGCCAAACCGGCAACCATTTGTTTGTTGATAATGATAGTGTTGCCAGTTAGAAAGGAGCCACAAGTCAACCGACTTGTATATAGCAACACCACTGTACGATCCATCTACGTTTTACAAAAGCTTGCTTTGGCTGATTTGATATTGACAGGATTACAATGTTATCAGAGCAGAATGAATGAATGGATAAATGAATGAATGACTGAATGAATGGGTTAACATACTTTATTGCACACTGATTTATTTTTATTTTATTATTAGGTACATATTGATTTCTTCCAGACAACCTTTAGAGAGTGTCGAGCATAGCGATAATAATAATGTGTTTTGCATGGTCTAGACTAGGCATACGTTTCGCTCTTAAGGTATTCCAGCAAAAGAATAGAAAGGAATCGTTTACGTTGAATATAAAAGTTCAAGATTTGCAATGTTTTGCCTGAAATGGGCACTCCTTGGGATAGGTAAGTTCTTTTGTTTCTGTTTCCTATTCACTTTTCAACGTGAATATTTGAATGTAAAACTCCTTGCCATGTGAAATATTTAGCTACCAAATCATTTATTTATTATTTATTTATAGATTTATTTATTCGTATTTTTTTTCAGATGATTAATCATACTTTAATCATCTGACAAAATGGCTTATTCTTTTTTTCGGCACCGAATTATTTGCGTCGTACGTCCGCATTCAGAGACAAAAGTTTGCTTGGAGGAAATCAGTCAAGCACAATCCTTGGGGATCGAACCCGGGACCTCTGGGACGGATACCGGTAGCCTCCGTATCTGTGGAGATTATCGCTTTAAGCAATAAGGCCGCCCATTGTACTTACACACTGTTTTAGCTAAGGTTTGGATTACTTATTCGATGTAGTTTTGTATACAATAAAGTAATATTCTATTGTATACAGAGGCGTCAGTGATTTTATATAGATTTTTAAACTTGGCACAATTCTGAAAACGAACACAACAGTAGGTAATATTTAGTTTGACACTTCAATTTCTTTCCACTAACGTCCTAACTTTAGACCAAAGTGAATACCTACAGATGTAGGTATTCACTTACGTGCAACAAAGTCAAAGTCAACATTTGTTTTTTCATTAAGATTTTTTAAGATCATTTTGAAACGCAGACCAGCTTACAAGGAGAAAGGTAAGAGAAAGGGCTTCAATATTTAGTTACACAGAGTTTTAAATAATTTAAATAACATTATAAATAGGGAGAAATAATAACAATAACTACATCGTAAACCTAAATACTTAATAATATATGAAAACATTTATTACCTGACAAGCTATCTAAAAACTGTAAAATACCTAATGGGCAGTTTGTTAACATTGAGGACCTCAATGATAGTTTTAACAAAAGCCCATGTTCAATCCAACCAACAACTATTTATTGATATCCGAACAACACAACTCATTGTGACAACAAACACGGACAATAGTTCGCGAGTCCGTTGTTGTTTTGTGTACCAGTACCCAATGTAATGAACATCGATACTCCGCGCACAAATACACTTCATTTGAGGCCATTTGGTTTGGGGCTTTGAAATGATCGTCACATTCAAAACTGACGTCACGATCTATCCAGTGTAGGTAAAACGAGACAAAAGTAATGTAAGATCAAAACGAGAATTCTGTAAGGCGCTGTGGTTAGGCCCCTGACATGAATGCACAAGTAGGTTAACAGGCCTTTTGGGAAACAAATAGGTGGCCGATGATTGAATGAACCTTTAGTGTAAATTGCGTCATAGAGCTTAGATACGATGATTTTCTACCTCTGGTTTTCCTCGTGCTCTCATCACGCATCATGACCATATGAATAAGGCAGGAAATAAGAGCACTGATCCGACTCACAAGACTCGACCAAGACGACTTATCTATATTTTTGGATATATGTTGTAACATGAGCTTTATGGCACCAATCGTAACAGTATGACAACATAAATTAAACATAAAATCTCGTGGGTGCCTAAACTATTACCTTACATTGATATTTACATATGAGAATGACGTAAGCCTTTAAGCATGTAGTTTATAAATATATGTTTTTTTGCTGTGTTATGTTGAACACGCTGTCCGTATGTCGTTTCTTTGCTTTTTTTTCTTGGATCACCGATATATTCCACTCAGCCGAATACAGCGAATAAATGAAAGCCCGCCTCTGTGGTTCTCCCACCGGTAAGTCCCAGAGGTCCCGGATTCGTTGGTGGTAGGGCTTTGCTAATGTCCTGTAGTCCTGGCACCTCATACCACCATCTTATCTACATCTGTCGCCATAACAACATTTTTATTTTCCATGCCCCGGCAATAAGAGGTAAGATGGCCAGTTCCTCAGTCTGTCGAAGATTCCGGGTGAAGTGCGCTTCCACCTTCGGTCTCATTATAACTTGACAATTAAGTAATATATAACCAGGTCTGCGGATGGTAGGTAACTTTGTGTTGATAATGGGTTATCAGAGAGAATGTGTTTTTGAAATAACAAAGCGCAGAACAGCGAAAGGTCAAAGCTGTGGTGAGCAGTCAGCACTCGTAAACATCCGAGTTTTTACTTCCTCGACAAACTACCGGGAAGCAGCTGCGAGCTGTAAAAGTTCTCACAGCTAAATAATATCTTCGCGCTGCTCTCTTGGAATACAATTAAAGTTTGAAGCATAAACGAGTGAAGCTTTAATGATACCTCTATCAAATAGCGTACAAAAAATGGCGTACTACTTCAGATAAGAAACTCACATTTAATGGTGATACAAAAATAAAATACAATCAAACTTACTATATCCTTACTATAGTTTATAAAAGACTAATTAGGTGATATAAAGCTTACCTTTCATCTTTGTAAATGTATGTTACAAATAAAACGTTGTTATATTTGCCATTAACAAGCCCATCTCGCTATCGGCAAATATTACAACATTTTGAGGTACCTGTAATCACTAAACTAAACCGTGTAATTGTAAACCCTACTATAAAAAAATATCGTCGTCGGATCCAAAATGACTTCTGTCATTTTTGTATAGAAAAACGTGCAATCCGTCAACGGATCCGTCATGTTTCATTTTTCGTAGTAGACTTACAGGTACTGAAAAAATAAAAATATTTTTTAAGTACAGAAATCAAGATTAGGTAGTAGAATATGTAATAATTTAATGTTTGATTTTTATATATTTATACTACTACCATTAAACTCCTTATGTAACCCCACTGCACCCCTTTTAATATGCTAGGGAAGTGGTCGGATTACCTAAGGACCGTTACAAACGGTCTATGGGTAGGGTAACTCAACTGTTCCACACGGAAGCGTGCCCAAGACACGCGTGCCCAAGACACTGGCTGCATTGCCACTATGAATAGCCATGTTGATTCGCTACCTTAAATGGCCAGCCCTTGGGGTCACGTGTCGCCTCAATCAAAAGCCGAATTTATACTATATATTTAACTTAACATTACCTGTATCAGGCAAGCAGTAGTGCTGTGTTCCAGCTAGAAGAGATCGTTGCCGGTGGAATTACGGACTGTTTTTTTTGTACGACGGGTAATCATTTGGCCTTCATCTCACCCGGTTACAAGTTGAGATAAGACCGAAGGTGGAGGCGCATTTCACCCGAAATCCTCAACAAACTGAGGAACCGGCTATCTCACCCCTAGATGCCAGAACTATGGCGACAGAATTAGGTAAGATGGTGGTAGCTAGCCAGACGGACTTAAATAAAGTCCTGTCGCCAACCAAACCAAGCACAATATAGTGTACTCCCCCTGGTGATTGAACCCGGGACCTCTGGATCTGAAATCGGTGGGTTGAACCACTAAACTACAGGGCGGTTAAACAGACATTCACTTCCTTACACGTTATTGCGTGTGACATAGCGGCAGTGTCTTCCTCCGTCGATGACAATCGATCGAACGAATAACTGAATGTCAGAACCATTCAAACCAAATCCGCTTAGCTTCTTCAAAAGACGCTGAAACTGGCAAAAATTAGGTTTCACACGGATTTCAAGTTGAAAGTTAAATAAATGAAAGCGGTTATCACTAATTATTGAAGGCTCCATATAGTTAAAGACGTCAAGTTAACAGAAATCCAATATAACTCGTAGCAATGCAGCCTAAGTGTCTTGTAGGCACGCTTCCTTCTGGTCTGGAACTGTGTTATACATACTGACGATAGTTATACATACAGACGGTCACAAACGGTATACTCGTGTATACCGTTTGTGACCGTCTGTTCTGAAACAGTTGGGTACCTACAGACCGTTTTACCGATTCTTGGGTAATCCAGCTGCTTCCCTTGATAATAGTTATAAAAGGGAAGGGTTACCAAAGGTGTTTAATTGTAGTAACATAAATATATTCCAAGAAATATGTAAAATTAGAACATATATTATAACACGATCTTGATTACCTTTGCATTGCTTACTCAGAAAATGTTTCATTTTAGGGTTCCGTACCTCATAAGTAAAAAACGGAACGCTTATAGGATCACTTTGTGTCCCGTCTGTTTGTCTGTCAAGATCCTTTTTCTCAGGACCACGTAGAGGTATCAAGCTGAAATTCATATCAAATACATAGGTCTACTGTCTCTTGGAGCTGTAAAAAAATCAAACTTTGAAGCCAACGCAATCAAAACATACAGTCGTTTATGTCGCAAATTTTCGACACTCGCAAGGGAATCAAAACCTACAGGGTACTTCCTGTGAACTCAGAATCTTGAAATTTAGTACGATGTGTTATAGCACAGATAAAGGAAAAATTACAAAAAGCATAAATTTTTAGTTACATCATAATTATGATAAAATAATTTTCATTATTTTTAACTTAAGTACTACCCCTTTTCTCAAGAACACAAATATTGAAATTATATTGAAATTCATATCAAATACTCAAGTCTATAATACCTTTAAGCTGTAACAAAATCAAACTTCTATGTCAACGCAATCAAAAGAAACAGCAATTTAAGCCGCATATTTTAAAACTAGCAAGGGAATCAAAAAAAGCACACATAAAGGAAAAAATCCGAAAACCCTATTTTTTTTGTTGCATCACATAATATTAATAATATTTTTAATGAGAAACGATAAAGAGTCCTTTGTCTCGAATTTATGCTCCTCCAGCTTTCCACATTGTAATGTTATGGATTTAATTTAGCAATAAAATACTGTAACTTTTCTTAAGATTTGTACGGAACTCACGGGGCGCGAGTCCGACTCGCACTTGGCCGGCTCCGACTCGTACTTCAAAATGTACGAGTATGTAGCGAGATGGACTTGCGAATGGCAAATATCACAACAGTTTAGTTGTAACATACATTTACAAAGATGAAAGGTAGCTTTGTACCACTTAAATTGTATTTTATAAGCTATCGCGATATATTCGTCTACCCGCGACCACGGCTGGTGGAACCTCGTCTAACGTTGGGATAAATAAAGGTAAAATACGCAATAAATACCAGTTTTTTTTAATCCACTTTTAAAAATAGGAGGAGATTCTCAATCCGTCGGAATCTTTTTTTATGTATGTTCCCCGACTACGCAAAGACGCCAAGACTTATTTGGAAAATTATTTTTTTTGTTTGAAAGGGTATACTTCACAGGTGGTCCCATTGACATGAGGTCAGCTTCTGATGATGGGATCCTAGAGAGTTCGAGGGTATGATAGGCACACTTGAAGCGATTTGGGTATTTTAAGGGTGTATTATCGCGGGGCTGCCTGTCTTTTTTGTATAAATACAAAGTAGTGGAAAAAAATACGTCATCCAGGTAATGAAATTGTATCATATTTGTCGTTGCAGTCGGTTTTGTTTTTAGTTTTTAAAACGATATTGTTTGAATCAAAATAATCATTCTAATCACCTAAATGGATAATCATGGATTTATCAATCTGTAAAAAAGGAATGATAATTTGCATCTTGAATCTACAAATCTTTTAATCATAAGCTAAACGCCCCTCTTTGTTTTTGTATGAATACAAAGTAGTTGAAACTTAATTTCACTTAAATTTGTCTTTGTCATTAGTCATTGAGTCATGGACTGACGATTTAATACTTGTTGGCCTCATAGTGCTAACGGATATAGAATAGATGATCTCTTCAATTATAAAAAAAAATACAAGCATTAAAAATACAAAGTGATGTACAATAAAACTAACTATGTCCATAGGATGCAGTCAGATTACCTATGGACCGATACGAACGGCCTATAAGTAACTCAATTGTTCCAGACCAGTACCAGATGGAAGCGTGCCCAAGACACTGGCTGCATAGCACTGCTGAATAGCTATGCTAACTCAATAATAATAGGTACAAATTATATATTGTAAATGCCTTTTGTTATACAATTCTTTATGCAAATATTAATTGATGTGTAAAATAAAGAATTGCAAAAACAAATGCACAATTAGAGGCGGCGACGTGTGACGCAATCAAAAGATAATAATGATGCCAACTAATTATTAAAAGTAAACACCAGCTTAGGCTTTGGTTACCTGAAATAAATGTTATTATTATTATTATTAACTCATCCTGTGATCTATGCCAGAATTAACCAACTGCTGGGTTGTGGCTCAACTGAACGGCCAAGTGCTTACCCGTCGTCCGATAAAAAAAAAGATGGCCCTTCTATATAATTGCCTTGCCAAACGGCCATGGCAATTATTTAGAAGGGCCTATCCCATCCCATGAAGGGTACCCATCCAGGTGTGGCTTGCGATTTGGGCGATACCATGAATGCGCATAAGAAGTTAAACTGGTGGACCGTCTGCCACAGAGACAAACCAATGATGCCTCATCTTTTACTAATAACGTTGGCGGGTACATTCCCTGACAACATTCGGCACCAGGCCAATACACTGTTCGTTGGATTTCACTAAACTATTCAGGTCGAGAAAACCGCAATAGCTCAGTTGTTCGCAGCTCTTACTTAAAACGCGACAATAAAAGTGAAATTACAGAGATTTGGTGAAAATCTGTATCGTTTTATAGCATTACATTATGATAACTGCTATTATTCAAATCAAATGAGCTGCTTTGTACGTGGTGCCCTAGTGTGGGACCTATCAGAAGTTACGTGACCTCTACTAACGTGGTCTCGTTTTCTCTTTGAGTGAAGATAGTGCGTGTGTGTGAGAGAGAGCCAGGGGGCTTTGGGTAAGTATATGTATAGTGTTGTGCCCCTTGGGAGGTAACTACGTCCAGCGTTGGACTGCAAAGGCTTATGGTGATGATGGTGTGTAATTATGAATACATGTTTTTTTATATACAACTAGGAGACGGAACAAGCAAGTAGCCCACCTGATTTTAAGTGCATATCTTGCCTATAACAATGCCTTACTGCGTAGGTCACTACACACGGAACTGCATTGCGCCCGTCAACTTACGGCATAAAGGTGTTAAGACTCACGTGCCTGTAATTTCACCGGCGACCATACCCTTCAAACCGGATGTATCGTGCCTCTACCTTTATCATTAGTACCTACTGATAGGAAATGAAACTCATGGCCTTCGTTTCTTTTTCCGCATCAGTACAATCTTGGAGTCTTCAAATCCAGAGTGAATAGGTTCCTATAAGACAAGCGAACTCCATCTTAGGCCAAATGTTTACTTGTTTGTTTAGTAAGCTGGTAGTCAAACGCTTGGCTATCGCCGATAAAATTAAAAATAAAGACATTACATTTTCACATTAAGGGTATCTTTTTTTTTTATTACACGACGGGGAACCGCTCAGCCTTCATCTCAAGTTAAGATAAGGCCGAAGGTGGAGGCGCACTTCACCCGGAGTCCTCAACAAACTGAGGAACTGGCTATCTTACCTCTGAATGCCGGAACACAACAATTTTAGAATTGTTATTATGGCGATAGAATTAAGTAAGATGGTGGTAGCTAGCCAGGCGGACTTCAACAAAGTCCTACCACCAACCAAACCAAGCACAATATATTTTACTCCCCATGGGGATCGAACCCGGGACCTCTGGATCTGAAATCGGTAATCTGTATCTGTAATTTCTCAGGCGTTTTTGTGACCCTATAGCCTTAATGCCACGCCAGACGAATGGTAGGTAATATGCTGCGTTATCTTAAAATAAGAATTAATTTTTCTCGCAGATTTTCATAAAAAAATAATGAAAATGTGGGTTTTAATGCGATAATGCGGGAACAGGTACGGATACGTGAAAAGAGCCATTATTGCGCCTCGTACTTACTCTTCGCGCCTTTTCGAACAAATCGCGGTTGAATACAGAATCCAACGGAGCTAGAAAATTCATCCGGGAGAAAAGTAAACACTATTGGAATTCAGACATTGACAGAAACAAAGGAACGCTCATCCTTTTACGAGATAGGTACGTACCTAGCTACATGCCAGTTTCTTTATGACCGCCCTTACACGGAACATAATTTATTTTTAATCTTATTGCCCACGTTTCAGCTCACGTAATGCCGCCGACATAAAAGCTCACCGAGCACAAATTGGAAACTGCTCATGTCGCTTACCTACTTGCAATCAATATGAACGACCGTTCTCTAGGTATCAAAACTGTTCAAAACTGGTGAAGATAACGCTATTTTCGTTTAATAAAAATGAATGGTTGTTTATCAGGACATACCACAAAATGTTCCCGGAACTAGTCTTCTGTGATCCCTTGGGAATTTATTTTTGTGCTGTGGAGGGTACAAATTACCCATCGGCTTTTGGTGGAATTTTTAAGGTAGTTGAGGATTGTCAGGACCCGCTGTTCCAACGCTTTACCTAAAAAATAAGATATTTGCCAAATCATATCGCCCAATCGACAATCATCAGTTTAAAACATACCTGAAATGGGTGTTGTATTGTATTATGATAAGTATGTATTTAAAAAAAACTAGTTTTTAAGTATTCTATCCGTAATCTAGTTCCCATATTACAAGCTATGCTTAGTTTAGGGCTAGACAGCGCTGTGTGAAATAAATGCCCTGTATTTTTTTTTAAGATGAAATAAGAATACCCACAGCTTAGAATATAAGGATAATGTTATTCTTACATTTGTGGTATATTGCTCTATTTAAACTTTTTGCAAAAAAAATCCTAGTCCAATGTTGTTTAATGCGAGATACTTTGGCTCAGATAACATCTACGGTGAAGGTTCAATCGTACCTACTGCCCTGCCATACTGCCCCGGGCAAAACTCCGACAACAGTTCGCCCAACTTCGGAAAACTTACCAACGAGTTATACATCTCCAAATGTCTTCCAAGTATTTATTTGTTTTGCTCTGTTTGGTAAACAAATACTTATCCCTTTTTGTTTTGTGTTATCGAAAAAAATATTAGAGGTCGAAGCGGTATGGGATGAAGTGGCATGTTGATGTGATGACGTGGCATGTTGATTTGATGAAGTCGCATGTTGATGTGATGAAGTCGCATGTTGATGTGATGAAGTCTCATGTTGATGTTATGAAGTGGCATGTTGAAATGGAACCGACTTCACCACTAAAAACTTAAAATAACTCGGCTATTATAAGGCGGTGCCATATATTAAAATGTTGTTTTGCTTGGCAATTCGGCACTAACTTCAAATTATATGAACTTACCCTTAAGAGTTATTTTTAAGTTTTTAGTAGTGAATTCGGTTCCATTTGTATTCAAAAATAACATATTTTTAGCATTTTTCGTTTGTACCCCATTAAAGAGTAAGGGTGCTTTAACAAAAATGACACGGTTGCGTAATATTTCCAACAACTAGGTAGAGAATTTTGAGGTTTTGATGTATAATCAGTTATAGGGTGGGAATCGAACCCGTTTTGGGTTGGGGGACAAACCCCGGTGGAGCACATCTTAGTGATGTGTGTTCCCAGTTTGTATACGACATTCCAGGCTCGAATCACCCCATGCCCGATAAGAATGTATGATCTAAAAAAAATGAAAAAAGGATATTAGTATCACTACTGCGATCACTAACACGGCTGCTAAGCGTGTTGATTATGGCAAAACCCTCCATTACTTTCTTTAGCATTGGGGAGGCCTATTTCCTGCAGTGGTTTTATGGGCTGTAATTATGATGATAATGATGATGATGATACACGTATACGGCACGTCGACCATCGACGCAGGGGCGAGCCTTGCCGCAGGACGCTTCCACGGATACACAATCTATTTATTTGGCTAAAATAATACCTAGTAATCTATGAATTACCGAAGTAAGCGCAGGACAGCAGAATACGCAATTTCTTTTACTTGGATTACATAATGTTTCCAGTTATTTTGATATAGAAACCAAACTACTGTAGGTACCGATTTTGATGAAAGTTCTATGGGACCACCTCGGACGTATGAACTACCAAACATAAGAAGAAACATCAAAATCTATTTCGAATTGGCGGAGTAATCGACTAACAAACAAAAAAAAAACCATGCGGCCGAATTGAGAACCTCCTCCTATTTTTGAAGTCAGTCAAAATCATAAGGCAACTAATAAGCAAATCAAATTAGACTACAAGAACCACAGATTAAAAATAATAGAAAAACACCAAAATACTTCGGGATGTTTCAAGCGTACACATTAAGAGACTACAATTTTTTTTTTTCAAAAGATTTCATTACTTTTTTTTTATTTACGATGAAGCTCCTGAGCACAATCATCGAAGTACAATCTGTAAAACACCGACAAACACGCAACCTTGCGACGATGGGTCATGCTGTCGAGCCTTGCTTTGGCAAGGTACTCTTCTCTGAGCCTCTTGGCTCTGCGCTCCACTGAGTCAAGCGCGGCAAGTTGATATTTGGGTAAATTAAACAAAGGTGGCTGCACTACTCCATACAGGATCGCACTTGAAGATTTCATTACTTAAAAAGGTACACTCCCACAAAGACACTAGAAAAGATATCCTGACTACCGCGACTGACTTCTACGAAGACTTATATAACACTAGATATACAAGAACCACGCCATAAGAACCTCAAAACGATTGAGATGCAACAGAGAGCTCAACTTAAATTTACGACGAAAAGGAAATCGAACTATTATTGAAAAAGCTTAAAACTTGCAAAAACCCAGTTGCAGACGGAATATCTAACGACTTGCTCAGAACATCAAACAAAACGCTTCTCGCTCCGATAACTACTTTATTTAATAAAATACTTAGAGAAAAGACCCCGGAGAAATGGCTGGAGTCAGATATAGTGATACTGAAAGGTGACCCCACAGATATTGCGAACTGTGCTACGCTCAATCGTGAAAGAGCTCACCAGGAACAGTGATAGAATAAAGATCAAGAATATAAACCTAACATACCTGGCCTTTTCTGATGACATAGTTTTATTCGTACAGGATTCTTAAGGACTTCAATCTATGGTAACAACTCTACGCAATGCTAGCAAAAAAATAGGACTTGAATTTAATCTACAATAAACTCAAACAATGACAAACAGCATACATACAACTTTACGTAAAGAAAATACTCAAGTAGAATACGATCAAGATACATATATATATATACCTATATTTAGGAAAAGAAGTATCATTCAAGTCTTAATAGCAATATCGAAGAAATAGAAAGGAGGTTAGCGAAAACACATAAGAAGCAAAAAATAAAATTTCTATATGTCAAAAAGTAATGGAAAGAATCTTAATAACTTAAAAGAAGACCGACTCCAATGAAGAATATGATACAATTTCGTTTACCTGGATGACGTATTTTTTCCAATTATTTTGATGACAGATGAACGGACAGACAGACAGACGCATGATCCTATATGGCGTCCGTTTTATCTTACTTTGATTTTACTCACGTGATTATATTATTTATCATTTTGTAAGATTTCGTTTTGTAAACTTTACAACATTATTATTTTATTTTATTTGAACAATAACATAAAAGAAAAGTAAAGTATTATCAAAACAAGAATGCTTTAGGAGGTCGTGGGACCCCCCAGTTAGTCAATTATTGACGTATGTTTCTCTTAAATATTTAACACGTGTAAATTACGTATTTGCATATATTATTGATTGCATGTGAATGAAATTACAGAAACAAAAGTTTAACACAAGCTGATAAAGATAATATGTTGCAACACGTTGAATAATGTATCACACCGTAATCCGACAATTGCGGCCTAATGAAAATAATACCAGCAAAATGTTCGTGCAATGCAAATAATTTCTCGTAACAATGAATCGGTTGATATTTGTCTGTCAGCCTGTACTATTTCTGCCACTACACGTACCCATATTGTTCGCTTTGCGTTGAAATATACTTGCAAACGAAGATAAGTTCACACTATCCAAGGTTTGGCAGGAGAGTAATTCCTAAACACTAGAGAAATCAGCGTTCAGAGCGACAACCCGTGCGTTAGCCAGGAGCTCGTCAACTGAGCAGCAAAACTGAATTTCCTAAAGATGCTTCATGTAGATGCTTAACAAATTGATGATATGTTTTTTGCTAAGATATCTGGCACATTTTTCTATTTGCATACCATTGCAGCCTGAAAAAGTCCTGAATGACATGAGGTATCAAGTATACTGAAAGAGCCATGGGGATTACCTTACTTTCATACTTTGGTTTGTATTATCTCCCTTTCAATATCTGCATCGTCTTTACGGTCGTCGGCAATAATATGTCCCAGATATTAAAAATTGTGACACGATTTATGCTCACGCCATTAAGGGTAATAATATCTATCAGGTTATCTGCACATTTCCCGCCAGCATTAAAGACTATATATTTTTTTTAGCATTATATGTGAGTCCATGTTCAGCAGCATAGGTTTCACAAACTCTTAACATTTCAGCCAGTCCTCCCATCGTCGGGCTGAGCAGCACCATATCGTCTGCGTAACTTATATAATTGATACTAACCCAATAATAGCCCAATGATAAGATCGTTCACATATATGTTAAAGAGTTTGGGAGACCTTAACCCTCCCTGTCTCACCCCACTGTCCAACCTATATGCTTCCAAAAGAAAATCGGCCCATTTCACATGGTTAGTTTGGTTCGCATACCAGAACTTAAATAAATAAAAAATAAAAATAAAAAAAATGCACTTCGACCGGTACACCCCTGTCACCCAGCTTTCCCCAAAGTACGTCGTACGACACAAGGTCGAACGCTTTGGATAGATCAAGGAAACAGGCGTATACTGGCGTCTTTCGATCTGTATAATATTGTACAGCGTGCTCCAGACTTGCGATTGCGCTCTCAGTAGAAAGTCCGGATCGAAATCCGAACTGGGGATTATGGATATTGGAATATGTTTCCAGGCATGAATTAAGCACGCTGTCCAGTATCTTGGCAATCATGGTTGCTAATGAGATGCGTGATAGTTATTCTTGTCTGAGATATCACCAGTTCTGTTCTTCATATAATAGGCACAACTATAGTTTTCATGAAATCACTTGGTAAGTACGAATGACTCATGCACACTGTGAAGAACAGAGCCAGGACTCTCAGGTAAGTGTGCCCTCATATGCCTCAAATGCTCTACACTAATACCATCATGTCCGGGTGATTTGCCACCGTTCATTTTCTTTAAGGGAAGCCCCCCTTATCTGCTTAGCAGTAATGCGCACCAGTGGCACATCCATCAGACATGCGGATTTGAGACTTTTAGTAGAAGCCGAGGGACCAAGTGGCGAGCGGACTTTAAAATGCTCCTTGAACATAGTTGAAATATCAGCAGGTTCACTATTCCCATCTACACGAATCAGGAGGCCAGGCCTAAGATCAAGCTTTCTCGTTGCCTTCCAAAATTTTCCAAAGCTGATCTTGGTTGCGTTGACACCATTTTAACCTACTTTTAAATATTTTATGAGACTCGTTCATTTGATCGTATATCCTTCCTACAGCTAGACGATTGTACGACACTCACTCCTTGAAATTAAGCCTGGCAACCTTATGTGCATCATAAACATATTTATTCAAGCCACATAAATATCTACTATTATTCGACTTGTTTCTGCGCATCTCACTTGAGTTGCTAGCCGCGTCACTTATGGCACTCGCAATACTATTATAAATCTTGTCCAACACCATCTTATGCTACCCTAAGCCGCACGATCCGTGACTACAATCCGCGAAATCTGAGGGGCAATCAATTTCACGAAGCCTGTTGTGACACAGTTCGTGGTATTTAGCTATTTGTGTACCATCTCATTCGCCCCATGTAAACGTGTTTCGATATTGAATTGGATCTCCGAAAGTGACGCCGAATCTTTTAGTCTCATATAGTAGGTAAATAACGTATATAGGTAGCGGAAATTTAATACCATCTAAAATTATGTTGGTGACCTACCAATGGACTGACATCGATGAAGGCGGATTAAATAGCTACAATATTTGAGGATGGTATTCATATAGCAGTTGGCACATTCCATGTATCTCTCTCTCTCTCTCTCTCGGATTTTTTTCCATTTTAAGTTCGAATTTTACATTGAAGCTAACTAGTCTTTTTTTATCATTTAATCTATGGCTTTTAAGCATAATGTTTATGACAGCCTCATAGGGTCCGACACCAAGTGAACAATCAACAATATAACCTTGTTGTAGAGTTGGTTTTGTTGCTTTAAGTTTTGAAAGTGTACTGATTCAATGACTAATTCTTTGTAATGCGTATACGCACTTGATCAAAGTTTTTGAACGCGAAGACATTATTATATATATAGAAAATATTGATAGCTCCCACACTAAACATTATACTCCCTACGATCATATAGTGATAAGATTTCCTCGTATCATGTTTTTGGCGAGCGTGACGTTTTCCTACTGTATTCCCTTGAACTGAGCAAGCCCATCTGGAATTCTGTGTGGAAACTGATCCATTTTCAACTGCACAGCCAAAGTAGGTCAAGTTTTTGTATCCCCGTTCAGACGTGCGTGATCCACTATCTGAGTATGCATTCACACGGGAAGCAGGAACTGGCTTCATGATACTCACATTGTAAAGTTACTAAACAAAGCATATAATGCTTGTATGATGATGTTATTATGATTGTCTTTACGTAGGTTAGTAGGTCAGACTCGGTGAACCAGTGAGCACCTGATTTTTGAAGTCTATCCCGTCATGTTACGTGATTTTCATAAATACCCCTCTGATTGCGCCATCTTATCTCCTCTAATTCATTCTAAGTAGACTATATTTTCTTGTTTTAGACGTATAATCTTTTATTATTTTATTACCACCATAGTAGCCTAAAATTGCTGGATTATCAATTCGAAGCTAAATAATATGGTGGTTATAGCACTGGAATTTCAAAAGTTCTATAAAACGCGCCGACAATGTTCGCCTGTACCCGCTTTACACACGAAAGTCCTACCGAGACGAGACCGATAGCGTCCTCACATAAAAACCCGAATGTAGGACACCTTCCCACTTTATAGTTGTCCCCAATCGTAGTTTATGTCCTCTAGACGCAGAGGACGTACATTCTGATAGATATGTGTATATTCATTATGTTTTTATAGCTAACGTTATACATTTCAACGGACAACATTAACTTTGACATTTCATCATAAAAATTAAGGAGAGATTATCTAAAAATAAATAATCTGGAAACAGAGAGATATTTAACTCTTGCAGCGCAGCGCATGACAAAAAAAAAGCAACGCAAAGAAACTCTTTTCAGGGTTTAAATTGAACTAAATTCAATTGATAGAACACTTTATTGTGCACAAAAACTACATCGAACAATACAAATACTATGTGACACAGTGTATAAGTAGAATGGACTGCCTAATCGCTTAAACGATTGGTTTCAGGAACCCTTACGATGATAGAAAGAAGAAAAATATATATAGTATATTATTTAGAATGGAACTCAATAGACTAATTTACTTAAAAAACATTGTTGTTATTTGTCACATAGGTACCGACTACAAAGCCTGACCTAGGTGAGTATTACCGTTTACTTCACGCTCTAACCACCTTCGCCTTGGCTTGACTCCGTCTGTAGCTGCCAAAATTCTAGCCCTGCCTAATGCTTCACTTATGAAGGCTTATCTTATTTTAAGTGAGTTGAGCGAGACTGCACCACCGACCAGCGAGCACTGAGACTAAATCCTGGATATACAAAGGCCAATAAAAGTGGTAGTTTTTGTTATACAAGCTACAGACAACAAACAATTCATGAAATGACTTTATTGTTTTCCCGATACATGAAAACTGGATAGCCGTGGGTGGACGCAATATCTTTCAGATAACCTGTGGATGTGGGTCTTAGTAAAATTGAGGGTCTATAATGTGAGCCCGTTCGTAAAAATTACCACAACCTAGTCAGAATCATATCCAACAACAAATAATGCAACAGAGCACTAAATGAATTAAACCTAGCTTATCGAGAACTAATTAGTTTTCTGCAAGCCTCAGCCAACATTTTGAAAACGTGTTTTAACAGAATCATTATTATTATAACAGAATAAAATTTTCAGTAGAATATAGTCTGCTATTGAGTTGTTTGTCAAGTAATGAGATCGTATATTTCAAAGTCATTTTGATTCTGAATATAATTCGAACTTTCGTCAGAAGGTTGTTTGATTTAGCACTCGGAAACAACATGTTTTTTATCTTTACTTTTCTACATATTTTGCTGACAAAATACATTTGGAGCTGACCAAACTCATCAACTAGCTGACCGTTAAAATTATAGTTATTTTAATGTGCATTATGCCGTCATTTCTCGTTACAGCCAACGGTGGCAAACGTTTTAATAACGAACGTTTTAACGAATTTATTATAGATACACTTATCTAGGACTAGTAGGCGGCAACGTTATTGCATTGTGTTTGTCACCAAGCGATGCTAATTAGCCAGAATGTATTGGAGAGCCTTCATGTACACAAGGCACGTGGTTTCTATTTATGTTATCTCTTTATAGTTTACATTTCATTCAAATAGGATAACGCTTTCGAGAGATATGCCGTCACAAACATTGCTACATGAACAGTACCTTCAGAATTTCCTACCTTGGAGCGGTTTGTAATAATCCCTATTAGCGTTCTCGCGATACAGCCATATTCAGTAACTTTAATGAGGTTGTCAAAATTACTAGTCAGTGGCGTCTAGTACTTGGGGAAGCGATTGGCCTTCATCTGACCTGGTATCAAGATACGATCAGACCGAAAATGAAAGCACCCGGAATCCTCAACAGACTGAGGAACTAGCTATCTTATCTCCGTCCTATCTACAACAAATGTAATTGTTGTTGAGGCGTCATACTTAAGAGTAGTAGAGCCCCTTGTGAAAGGGCTCGTCCAGGGAATAACTACCACCATACCTATTTCGGCCGCCAGCATTGCTGTGTTCCGGTTCCGGGTATGGTTGCCGGTGAAATTACGGATGCGTGAGGCTTAACACCTTTATTTGACGGGCGCAATTCAGTGCAGCGTAGTTCATGCTCTTTATGGATGTGACCTACGCAATAAGGCTCTGTTATAGGCAAGAGATGCACTTAACATCAGGTGGGCTGCTTGCTTGTTTCGTCTCCAAGTGGTAAAAAATATATATAAAAATATGGTATAATATTTTTATATATTTAAAATAGCTAGTCAGGAAGACAAAAACTAAAACAGCCAAACCAACAAGCTAGAGTCGGTTTAACAAAAAAATAAATGAAAATCTGCTTATTTGTAACTAACTGTGTTTGGGTGTTGTATCATATAGTACGTATGTATTTACTAAACGTATTTAAGTATTCTATCCGTAATCTAGTTCCCATTATTACAAGCTATGCTTAGTTTGGGGCTAGATGGCGCTGTGTAAAATTAATGTCCTGTAATATTTATTTTTTAAATGCGGTACCTCTAAAGTATTATTTACGCAGATCGTGGCCCTTCGGTAGTAATGCTATGCTTATATATAAGATATATAACATTTCTAGTAGACCTTAGCTAACAAGCAAGCACTCGGTACCTACATCATACATTATTAGTAAATAAGGATATGTACCAGTTTAAATATACCTGTACCACGATTTAAAAGCAGGTACCTATAGAGCAAAATAATACAATAGATAAATCCTAGACAAAAACCCGTCATTCAAACAAATATATAGAAAAATAAACCACGTTTTCAGTAAGCTCTATGAGAACTGACCAATCTGGTTTCCTAGTTGGAGCAGGTCAACCGGCTCAAAGGCGAGGGACACGAAGCCTTTACGGAATTATCTGCCCCCGGAGAGCCTCGGGCCGGAAATATAAAACGAAAACACGGCACGCCCAGGCCGCGCGCTGCAGCTCAACAAACAGGCATGCTTGTTCAAAATTACATACATTCCGAATAAAAATAGGCATCGAAGACTAGACGACACGACGAGACACACAAGACTACAATTTAAGAAACAAGCCTCATAGCTCAGTTGGTAGTGACTCTGCCTTCTGTGCTGTAGGGTGTGGGTTCGATTCCCACCCAGGACAAACATTTGTGTGATTTAGAATAATAGTACGTATGTATTTGCTTATAGTATTTAAGTATTGTATCCGCAATCTACTTAGTTCCGATATTACAAGCTATGCTTGGTTTGGGGCTAGGTGGCGCTGTGTAAAATTAATGTCCTGTAATATTTATTATTTAATAGTCAAGGTTGTAACGTACAGAAGATAGAATAAAATAGTAAATAAAAATACATTTATTTTGGACTCAATAAAATTACATAAAACCGACTTAAACTAAAAATGTATGTCAAATAAAATTAATGTAATTTAAAACAAATCATTCACGTTTCAAATTTCATAAACATCACCCGTTTAAAACAGACAAAAAATTAATCAGCCCGAGGTTCTTGCCTTTCTCCTTGTGTGCTGGTCGCGATTCCGAACAGGCGGTAGATTTGACGCTTCAAAATGATCCTAAAAATCTTAATGAATAAAAATATTTGACTTTGACTTTGAATTTGAAGACAAACCCACGTTTCAAATGTTCGCGACAGTTTTTTATAAACATTCGCAGACCTCATCGGCAATTAATTATTAACTAGCTGAAAAAACCCGTGCTTCGCTACGGAAAATTAGAAAAATGGAATGGCTGTGATACTCGTACCTGGCTATATATATATAATACAGTGGGGCATAATATACTGCTCAAGCACACATTGCTACCTACTTTCCTACCCACTATACCCCGTTGAGTAGTGGAGGTTGCTTAGAATCTTTATGTTGAATTGAGAAGGAGAAGAAGACATTAATATTTACTAATAACAATGAAGGCTATATCGTGATCAAATCGTTATGATACCTGTCTCTATGACTAAATATTCAATTCATTTCAAAGTTATTTTAAACAGACAAATAAATTACAAAATGATACATCAAATGAAATAATAATAAAAAAAATATAACAAGTTAAATAAATGACAAAAAATATGATAAACATTTTTAAATATTTAATATTTATCACACATACCAAATTTCAATTTAATCGAATGAAACTAAAGATTTTAATTTTCAAGATCATTTTGTTTTTCATAATAAGCCTTTCAATAGTAATAAAAATACACGTTAAAATTTTCAACTCAATCGGATCATAAATTAAGATTACGCATACAAACTGTTTTGCTCCATTTTACCCTTTAACAGTATTTTTTTTTTTTCTAAATACGCATTTTTAAGCAATAATAAACACTTGTACAAAATTTCAACTCGATCTGATCAAATATCAAGTGTGCAAGAGGAAAAAGGTAATATATGGAAGCGGCGCGGACCTTTGATATCACGTTTTAGGGCCGCGCTTCTGATTAGCTGTTGCGTTGTGAACTTGTGAACTGTGTACTATCACGATTTGAACATCACTACTGATCCCAGAATGATGTTCCATGAGACATATCTACCTATACCAAATTTCAAGTGAATACGTCCTGTCCTACATATATATTTATATATTACATACCACTAAGGTGGCAAACAGGCATACGGCCCACCTGATGGAAAGCGGTTACCGTCGCCTATGGGCGCTCCCATACTGTAGCTAGTAGGGAAAACTTCAGCAGGGAGATCATTCCACAATTTAATAGTTCGCGGGAGTAAGTTCCTCGTAGCGGTAAACAGACACAGGGAGGAAAATGATCTCCTGAGACTTAAAGGTTCAATACCACTTGTGAGTATGGGATCGTCAACAATTCTCACAGCTTGTCTTTGAACCGAGTCAAACGGCTTAAGCTGGTATTCAGGTGCTCCTGTCCAAAGGTGACAACAGTACTTCATGTGGGGTGGGACTTGCGACCTATAAAGAAGCAGTCTCTGCCCCGCACTGAAGCACCACTTTGCCCTATTGAGCACACCGAGCTTCTTGGATGCCAGCTATGCCTTATCCTCTAGGTGACTATGGAACAGAAAATCGCTGGAGATGTTGATACCCAGGATCCCAATGCTACTAGAGATGATAAGAGGCGTGTTCTGAAATTGCAGAGCTCGAAACATACAAACTTTCACATATATAATAATAATAATAATAATATTTGATTTCAGGCAACAATAGATAAATTACAGATCTTATTCTAACTTTGTCTACGGCCCATAATAATATATACCTTAAAAAACTAACATACATAAGTAACTATATCTACTCTAACTATTTAATCGCACGTAAAGTCTAGACGTGACTTACTAGTGTTGTGTTTAATCATCGTCCGCGATACCTTCGAAATACAACAATCGGCCAAAGTTCTTCTTTACTGAAGATCGATAGATTTTCAGTTGGGAATCGCAACACAAACGATTTAAAATCATTGTGGCGAGATTCCAACTGCTCGATCCTCAGTAAGAACTTCGTCTTCTGACTCACATACTCCACTACATCTTCAGCCTTCACGGAGTGGTGAAGTCGGGACACGTACAGCAGCGTCATGGGCACGGCAACGCGTAAGTTGCCTAAGATAGCCTCATCGCTTACTATTGCTGTAGCGCAGGTCGTGAAGCCCTCAGCATCCTTCAGCGGAGCTCTAGCGGGTGCAGCGCTGCGAACAGGTCCACAGCTCTGCTTCCTCCTCTTTGTGTGAGGGGCTGCAGGGGTGCGGGCAAAGTGACCGATGTCGGCTTGACCGTGGGGGGCGCGGTTGCGCGGGCGGCGTTGGCGGCATATAAGTATAAGTAAGTAGTAAAATATTAATAGGATTTCATGGGTTTTATTTATTTAACGCGGACCAATTCCATTTTTTTTTTTATTGATGACAGCCAAACGTTAGACCACCAACTCACTTGAAAAACAAGTGGCGATGGGGTCTATATGGGGTAGATGGAGCACGCTTGTCTAAAAGGAACCTGTTCACTCTGGACTTGAAGACTCCAAGTCTGAATTGGTGATGAAAAAAGACGAGGATTAAGAGTTCCTTTAATTTCCAGTAGAAATGATAAAGATAGAGGCGAAACTTAGAGTTTGGCACAGTGGAAGATCTACGGGTTATAACCTGCCGTATGTCTGGTAGTCCGGTGGTGGAAAGGGGAAAGAGGGATTAGGGCGAAGTTATCGAAGTGTTATATAAAGAACACAGACAGCAACTCTCCGTCCATGTTAGTCTGTGTGAAATAAAAGAAAATTAAATGACTCCCTCTAACATCAGCTATCTGCCACGTCAAAATCGGTCCAACCGTTGCGGAGATAATCCGAAGCAAACTGGAACAAAGCGACAAAAAAAGTGTTATTGTTATTAATTCGTTATATACTTTCATATGCATTTATATTTAAAAGTATTTTTGTTATCAATTCCTTATATACCTTCATATGCATTTAGTTATAAGTGTTTTTGTAAGCCATTCCTTATATACTTTCGTACGCATTTAGTTAAAAGCTGTTATTTTTGCATTACAAACAGACACTTGATTTGTATTTATTTGTATTTGAGACAATTATACGCCAAACTTCTAGTAAATTCATTCTGTACTTCGTTTTTTGATAATTACAGAGGAACCTTACATTTTTTCCTAATAATATGTATCCTTTGTGTGTGCCAACTTTGAGTCAAATCCGTTGTAACGTAGCTCGGTGACAGTACTTGGATTGCAAGTACCAAGTCTTGCCTACTACGTTCGATTCTAGAACCGGCGCCGCCGCCGCTCGCGCCTACCGCCCGCGAGCAGGCCGGCAGTCGCCAGTCGCGCACAGATACTCAGGAAGCGAGGACACGTCATTTTGCACAAGCTCAACGATTATTTGCCCGGTTTACGTATTTCTAAGCCTATACTCTCACATTTCTGATAGTTATCCTAAATTCATTGTAAAACCTCGTTTTAGGTAAGTGTTGAACAATTCTTTTCACACAAATAATGTAGGTAGATATTTTAGTTTTGTAACGGTCTTTTCAATATTGTATATTGTATGTTATTTCCTCTTCCCTCTTAGCCCACTGCTTACTATGCTTATTACGCACTGTAGAAAGTATATATCTACTTTTCACTAGATTTTCTCGTGTACCTACTTCTCATTTCATACACATTATTTTTGTAAACTCCGCTTTGATAGTGTCATGTGAAATACACCACTATCCGTACTCTCCTCATCATCACCGGCATCACCTTTATCATCATGCTTGGGTCTTGGTTGCTCCGGTGATGGAGACTATCAGAGGGAGTGGAACCTGGACACTTTTATGACACCCTTCTATGTCCAATTTCCAGGGGTACGTAGTTACGGTTTAGGCCTGATACCGGCTCGTGTTGAATCTACGTGGCGTGCATTTCATCCGCATCCTCGTACCTACCTGGTACCTACTACCCACCGAGCAAGGCAACCTATAGAACGCACAAAGTCATCTCCATCGGCTCCACATTCCTGGACCATCCGAGGGGAGGTACCTAACTTCACCTTTCTCGAACGCAACTTCGTAAAATCAGTGACCAGGGCTTAACACGAACCAAAATAAATTTGTGATTGACATTCTGGTGTTTTCATTTAGCCTACCAGCCTCCAACGTCACACCGTTAAGCAGTTTTTGCGGGACTCAATCACAACAAACGTTCCCATTTATAGTATTAGGTATCGACAAATCCGTATTTAATCGGCGGTATTATTATATTTGTTATTGAAATAGTAGGTAGCGTACACTCACACGCCGTCACCGCCTACATGAGGATTACGTGGTTGAGGAGGATCGGTAAGCCGTATAATAGTCTTCAATAAACATCTGATCCTGGGAGCTTAGAACCCTGTCTGTATGAAGATTGTGTAGCAATTGAGGGGATGGTTTGGTCTTTGAGTCTTTACCTCGGATTCGGTCTTACTTTAAGGTGGAACCTCATCTCTATACGCATGGCAATGTAGCCTGAGATGGCACGCTTGTAAAGAAAGGAACCTATTTACTCTGGACTTGAAAACTCCAAGATTATTTTGTCTTCAAGCTTTGTTTCTGTATCAATTTAATTATATAATATAATAACAATAGACTTGTTAAAAGTTATTTAGTTAGTAAAAGTTATTATACAAGTTACGAAGCTTTTGCTGATAAATAAATCTGTTTAATAGTGGCAAGTATGAATTTATAAGAGGTGTTCTTGGTATAATTCAGGAAACTTAGTGTAGGTAGTGTTTTTGTGTTATGATATAAAACAGTTATTTTCGTTTTTAAACTTAACATAACTTTATAATCAAGATTCATTTTTTTATTATAATCAAGAAACCTTGACTTACTTTTTGTTGCCTTAGTAAGTATATAAATATAGTATAACTGCTCTAAATTATTGTATTATTTATAAAAAGTAAATCTATTATTGGATGTAAGTTTCAGTTAATAAGTTAAATCATTTACTTAAGCTAAGATCTGTGGATTTTGTGAAAATAAATAAATAAAAATAAATAAATAAAATGAAAAATATTTATTACAAATGTAGTGTAGGTATGTAGTTACTGTCACCACCATCATTTATGTACTTTTAGAGTATATACCTACTTTTCTTATTTCCTATCATTTATGTTACCATTGTGTATTATTGTATAGTTGACATATATATAAGTGCATGTATCATAGACGAATAATTAATGACTTTGATTTTTTTTGGAGGTAAGGAGTGTTTAATAATTCTAACTTCAAAATTCGTCACGAAACATAAAGAAGTGAAATGCGCTACATAATAAAAAATAATAATATGAATAAATAATAAATATTAATGAACGTTAATTTCACACCGCGCCATCTAGTCCTAAACGAAGCATAGCTTGTAATACGGGAACTAGATTATGGATAGAATACTTAATAAACTTCTTAGGAGTCGATGATACCTGAAATGGCTTAGCTTTAGCGATATCTTCCACAATACTGAAGCCTTTAATATTTGATATAGAGGTATGTTATAGGATTGTTGCTATAACGATACAAAAAAAAAACAAAGTTGATTCTAATACGTACCAAAAATTATCACCCTTTAATAAATACTCTATAATTAGGCCTTGAAGCTTTGTGTAGTGAATAAATACAGTATATACAGATGCTCTACGTTTTATATTTTCAAGTAAAAAAATAAAACGTAGAAATTCGCGCGTAGTTCTGTCATCATGGTCATAAGCGCCGTGGCTGAGCGTACAGCAATGTCATTTGTAATAACTGCATGTTAATTCGAAACTAGAGTAAAATTGCGTCGAGTTGCTAATCTGAGGTGGAATCGGCCCTTAAGAGCCATCTAAATGTATCTATTAACAACAATATTTGTGGAATTGAATATTATAAGATATTCCATATTGGTTCCCTGACTGATGATAATTGGATAATAGCCTGATGTAGATTGTGAATTTCCCTTTTTCGAACCCATGCTGTGAAGCTATAATTCCATATTATTATTAATCCATGCCGCGCGTGCATACTCAGAGAAGATACCTCAAGCTTTATTACGTACAATGTACTATGACGACACAAATATTTTTGAGAATGGGCCAGCTCTTGACTTCAAGACTTGCACAGAAAGGATGAGGTCTACCAATGGAGCAAGCCCATAACAAAATACAAGCAAACCAAATCAAGGAACGTATGGGTCCATCAACATAATGGCTCCCAACGCATCATATACAACATAGACAATAAATAAAAACAAAAATATATTATAAGACATTTTAGATAGCGCCATCTAGCCCTACTACTAATTTAGCAAAACTAGTAATGAGGAAACAAGATAATGACGGAATACTAGCGCTAAGCGGCAATGGGCTTGTCCCGTATTGAACACTATAGCTATTTGCCAACCTCGGGCGTGTGTCGAACGTAAGTTTGTACGTGCCTCTTACCCGCTAGTAGGTGATCCTCATAAGATCCACGCTCTGAGTAATTATTGGAGGTGAATCCTCGAAGAGGAAGAAGTCGTGAGTCTGTCCTTTATAATTATAACGCAGAATATGAATAGGTGTTTGTTACTTTTTTTTGTCAATACATACTTAAGATACGAGTTAGTATTTTCATTACATGAATGTCTCTCCCGGGTGGGAATCGAATGTGTAAAATTAAACTAAAACAATAAAAAAAATCCTGAAAACAAAGTACGAGATTACATGTTTTCTGTAAATAAATTCTCCAGTAAGGGTTGGTATAGGTATAACATTTTACATTTCAGTATCTTCGCTACAAAGAAAGTGGTCTAATTTGGAGTAAAAGCGAGCACTCTGGCTTCACCGATATTAAAACTATAAAATGGCCGACCGATTCTCTCCGTTCCCGCCGCGACTCGACTTTCTTTTGTTTTTCGCTTTCTTTTATTAACACTTTGATTTTTATTACTGCTATAAACCTTTATCGAGTGTTACGAAAACTTGTGTTTTGCACCGTTCACCACCTTGGGTGATTGCTTGGAGCACGCTTATCGTTATTTGCAGACGCCTTCCCCTAGAGAGGTCTCTTTGAATGCTTAGGACTAACATTTCAAATTAAAAAATCAATAGAAAATTGTCTACTGCTCTTGACTAAAATAATCTAATATCAAATTTAATATACAGATTGAGTTTTTTTTCAGGGCTACTGAGGCCAAGTCTGAAACCGTGAGAGTTATCGAAAAATCATGTTAAAGTTACATGCTCGATTAAAAAAAAAATGTTCTCCATTTCAGAAAAACATTTTTTTTTTATTTTTCTGGAAAAGTGAGATTTCCAGAAAAATATTTTTTTTTTGTATTATTTTTTGCACAACCTTTACTATATGCATATAGTTTACTTACATCCTAAAAGTAGTCAATATTTTAGGAAACTAATTGTTCTAAATAACTTGCCCAAACCCCGACAATCTAAGAATGAAATGTAATATAATGGGTGTATTTAAAATAAAGTATAATAAATCAAGAACTGAATTGTATAAAATTTTGAAAATATTTTTTAATAATCTGTAACAGATTTCGTTGCACTTTAAATTTACAATCAGTAGTGTAGTGTAGTGTACTGCCAATCCGCCTGCCAAGCGTGGTGATTACGGCGCAACCCTCCAAATTTGGCGGAGGCTCTGTCCAGCAGTGGACACTAATGGGCTGTTGTTGATGTGATGTGCTGAAAAAGATGATTTACGGAAATGATACGAGGCTCAAAGAGAAAGAGGGGCGGCCGTTGTGGTTCTGTCTGGTATACGATTCAAATCTTCGCGACATCTGTCATTGTGAAGTCTTGCTCTTCATCAGTCGGTTTTTGACACTGTGACACGTGTTGACATCTTGGAGCCACAGCCAGGTCGCGCGGTGCTCGTACCTTTTGTTCCAGATCGATTGAATTCGCCGAATGTCACACCATGGGGGCTATCCTCAACATTGTTGTTGATAGGACTCTGATAATTTGTTGCCCGCGCATTCAAACTTCCTGCAACACCGCATGCCCTTGGTGGTGGTGGCTGCAAGATGCCAACCGTTGACGACCGAGGCATCACGAAGACCGGCGTGGTGCGAAGATTCGTATCGGAAAACGTGAACCATTTCAACGTTCAGAACGACTATGAACGTTACTTGCAGAGTCGGGCTTAGTACATAGGCCATATAGTGTGTTTCAAGCTATGATAAGGCCGAAGATGGAGGCGCACTTCACCCGGAATCCTCTGAGAAACTGAGTCTGAGGAACTGACTATCTTACATCTAAATGACGGAACACAACTATTTGGAATTAATGTTATGGCGACAGACTTAGGTAAGACGGTGGCCCAACCAAAACAAAAGCGGATACAATCCTACCTTGATGGTAAAAGATGGTAAACCAAGCACAATATTGTACTCCTCTGGGAATCGAACCCGGGAACCGGTGTACCGAACCGGTGTGCGAACAGATCCCTCTGGATCTGACACTGGTATGTGAACCACCAGACCACAGAAGCGGTTATGGCGGGAGAGCTTTTTTTTTATTGTACTACGGGGAAACGCTTGGCCTTCATCTCACCTGGTAACAAGTGGAGATAATGCCGAAGGTGGAGGTGCACTTCACCCGGAATCCTCAATAAACTGAAGAACTGACTATCTTACCTCTAAATGTCTAATATAAATGAGCTGCAAGGTTTTCCGTTGCCGATATGTAAGAAACAAATACATATACAATATATGAATGTACTCTACTCGAATGTCTGTGTATGTAAGTCCACAGGGAGTCACATGTTGAACTTCCCAGAGTAAGTACACCTGAGCAAAGTGTGGGTGAGCATAAAATGACTAAGTTATCGCTCTCAGAAGACATAGGCAGTCGTAAACGTCGGAACGGATGGTCGTATGAAAATAATCAACTCGGATCGATGTCTTACTGCTATGTTGTTTTACAAATTGTATTTTGGTGCCTGTTGGCTGAATCAACTTGTACAACCCACCTTATTTATATCGAAGATGCAAAGACGAGGTCTACAATGAAGTAAGCTGTTACAGAAGACGTTGGCTATAATGAGAGTGCTAATGAATGTTCCATCAGTTAAAAAAAAACGGTTTGCGGAATGCCGCGTGCATTCCGCAAACCGTTTTTTTTTAACGACAGGAAAGCGCCTGTCCTTCATCTCACCTGGTTACAAGTTGAGATAAGGCCGAAGGTGGAGGCGCACTTCACTCGAAATCCTCAACAATTTTTAGAATGGTTGTTATGTCGACAGAATTGAGTAAGATGGTGGTAGCTAGCCAGGCGGACTTAAACAAAGTCCTAACACCAAACCATGCACAATATTGTACTCCCCTGGGGATCGAACGCGGGACCTCTGGATCTGGAATCGGTGGGTTGAACCACTAGACCACAGAGGCGGCTAAAAATGAGATAGGCAGCTAGACAGCTTGTGATATAGGAACTACTTATACTTTATTTGTCCGAAACACAGGTATAGAAAGTACTTATGTAAGTTCATTTGGTCATAATCCATCCATCCTACAACAGGCATATATACAGGCCTATATGTGTTCTGTATCTAGGTAAATAGCAGCAGAGGCACGTAGCTAATAGGTATTGTTCCTACATTATTGCTAGTGGAATATCAATGGTGTTCTGAAACGCAATGCATAATTTCGTTGTATTGGTATAGTTAGCAGTTGGTTCAAACGTAATTAGTATGAGTCTCAGGCATGAAAACTATTATTGATTTAGATTCTTATCTAGATGTACTCGTTATTACATGCAGTACCTACTTTGTTTAAAACTACCTATAGGTACTCACACGCTAGTAAACAGTTAGTAGAGTAGTGTAATCAGTTAGTTTCGTAGCATAATCCTCTTATTCTGTTCCTTATTCCGCTTTAGACAATACAAAATATTGTGTTTCTCTTAAATTATATTCTATCGTCAACTCATGACTCACTTCTATCATACGTATGTCCTCTTTTACGCCAGCGCTTAGAACATGAAAACGTCAATCTGAGTCGTACATCACTATAAGTATCACACACTCAATGAAACACCTGTTTTTCAAAGTAACTACGAGAGAGTATACAAAGAAATAAAAATTTGAAGATCCAATCGATAACTTCAACAAACCTTAATATTAATTAATAAAGTAAATACCTATTCAACTGTATTCAAAACACAATGCCTCTACGACCACAAGTTGATACTTCGAACTTAACAAAGCAAATAACATTTCCCTGTAACATTTTGTTTGAGGCTATTTAGAATTTGATTTCATTGTTCAATAAATAGCAAACTTTGTTCTAAATAATTTTGGACTTTTCTCTCCGACGAACAAAAGATTGGTACTTATGTACTTACCGAGTTGTGTAAACATTATAATTACAAACAATAGGTAATAAATAGATACCTATCTTCTGTTGAAGTCTAGTATAGAATATACATCATGTATAGAGTTAATAGTTGCCTCCAGGCCTAGCGCGGTGCGACAAGTTCGACATTACTTGTCTTCAAGAGATGTCTGTAGACAAATATTAATATAGAGATTAGTTTACAAGTAAATAAAAATGGTTTATACTTGTTTTAGAAGAAAATTACAGGCTAAGGATAAGGTTACCTACCTTATCCTTAGCCGGTAATAAAAGTTGCCAAAAAGCAACTCTTTACAATCGGCCCCTACCCTGACTAGAGGTAATTTGGAATACCAAAATGGTACTTTCCGTCTAGTTCTCAGAAGATCAAAAAACCAACAGACAGACTCATGTAAGTATAATTTAGTTCGATACACCTACTCAAGGAATGAATTTCAGTTGAATCGGCTCGGCTACAACCTGACATATACCGGATACCTATATTCTAACAGCAGCGTTCAATAAGCGATATTATACTTTAGCGTAAAGTGGCATATGACCATCTTCTTAACTTCACTATGAATAAGTATTAAATACATTAAAAATGATTGAAATAATGAATGAAAATCCTTTATTTCACACCATAAGAATAGCACTGGATAACTAAAAAAAATGTATATGCAGTGGGTGGTCTTATTGCTAAGAAGCTATTTCTTCCAGACAACCTTTGGATGGAGAGGATTTTATGGCTAAAGAGGTGGTTGGTGGTGCACATATTAATTAGGGGTCTAGCTAAATTAACTATATATCATACATTACAAGTAAAGCTATGCTACAAATATACACACTACTTATATAATATAAATACGATATGATACACAAATATAAATATATACGTATATATGTATTTACTTGTATGGATGATAATTATAATAAATGTTCTAGAAGAATCATGATAACACATATAAAACGGTGCAGAAAACAGCAAATACTTGTGCTGACGAAGGAGGATATAGGCCATTTAAACAGGTCCATTTAAGTAAAAACATTTAACCCTAACTTTGAACACAGACAGAGAAGGTGATTGCCTTATTGAAAGCGCCAATGCGTTCCATAAACGTACAGCCTCAACAGTAAAAGAATCATTGTAAAAACTAGTTTTGTGAACAGGGAATTTCAGAACAAGAGTTTTGGACGATCGGAGAGAGCGGGAATGTGAGAGGTGCAGGAATTCAAAACGCTCCTTTAAATAATTGGGGGTAAAAGGATTTCGGAGGATATTTAATAAAAGAGAAAGAATGTGAGAGTTCCGGCGAAGGCGAATTGGGAGCCACTTGAGCTTCGAGCGAAATACAGAAACATCAAATATATTACATGTATGTAGGTTGTTCATTTAATATACTGCAATAGGTATTTAATAGTCTGTACTTAACAATTTCAAAATAAAAAAAAACTTGTTTCATACTTTTTACAGCTTTTTTCAGTAGTCGGTTTTTAGTATTTGATTTATTTTTTTATACAGTTCACAATAAGACGAACGACAATCATTTAGTAGTTTATCAGAACGGGTAAAACCCTTGCCTCAAAAATATTCAAAAATTAGATTCGTCTAGTTCTAACATTTTATGGCCCTGAAAATGATGAGATGACATTACTATTTTCTGTTAAACTTTGCTATTCCGTATCACCAGCAGTTTTCCAAATGTGCTTCCTTTTAAATAAATCCCAACATTTATTTTCGAAAGATAGTCTGCTATCTCTAATAAAAATGCAGTCAAAAGTGTTACTGCAAATTGAACTCAATTGCACCTTCATACCAACATGTCATCACAACGTAACTACGTTACCTACGATACCTTATTGTTGGAGTTTTTAGTACGACCGCCAACTATACCATTGAATGTCGTTGCCCTGCTACACAAACAGCGTTAAGTGGTGATCAACCCCTCCCTATCCACCCCCTCCTATTACACCATCTAGTGCACAAAGACCCTGAAAAAGTTTTGTGAGCTCTAGCTTTTGAATGCTAAGCAAGTCGGTTACTGTTGATTTTGCTGAGCAAACATACCTACGAATTTTCGAAAATAATAACAGTTTTCACTGATTACAAATTTACTTTAAAAAATACGACCATTTAAAAGTTTTACAAACAAACTGGCTGGCTAGCTACCACCATTTTACCTGTATGTCGCCATAACAACAATTCTAAATCGATGTGTTCCGGCATTTAGAGGTAACTATCTTACCTCTTCAGACTGTTAAATATTCCGGATGAAAAGCACTTCCACATTCGGTGTTATCATAAATATACACTATAGCTATAATCAAACTCGATAGATTCCGGAAAATGAAGAAGAAAAAAAACTAAAAATTTTACTCGAACGAAGACTTTACTCGTATTATTCAAGTTTTAAAATGGTTGTGAAAAGCTCCAGGTGAGATGAAAGCCAAGCTCTTCCATATAAATGAACTATCAATATCGGTATCGATAGCTGCAACACGGTCTTACATACTCGCTGCCTGAAACAATTTTAAAGTATCTATATTATTTACATAACCGTTTGTTTTACGCTAGATTATTTACATTCGTCGGAGAGCAGCTGTGGCCGGCTCGTGCAATTGAAAACTTGAGCCACTGTCCCTAATTAAACGCAGATTTTTGCCAGAGCTCTGTGGCAAACTGCGGGACTGAACGTTGTACGTCACGTAACGAGAGCCTCCATTAGCCTTTGTTTACCCAGTCGGTGCGCAGATCTTGAGGTCGACTCACGAAATTGGCCCATGAATATGCGATGACACATACCGTACACAGTTTTTCCATTTAGATTCCATAATGAAAATCTCACGCACGCTTATTTATTTTTCAATCAACGTGAAAAATAGGTGCCGCTGGGAAATGGAATAATGGAACCGGAACTTTTAGCATTCGCGCGCTCGCATCAGAAAATGTATAAATTACGAGGTAAAGTGAAATAATGACTTAATTCATTAATAAACGTAGTTTATTGTACACGTTGTAAATAAAACTGGATAGTTTAATAAACATTTATGTTAGAATAGGTGAACCACATTCGTAGAATCACAACGGTCGTGTTATCATTGTATTTTCTGTAAATGTAATAACATTAAGCAAACGAGATTGTAGAACATGGGTGTAATGCACGGACTTCAAAAAAGTTTTGCCATAATCACCACGCTTAGCAGGCGTGTAGGTGATCGCAGTAATGCTACTTATATTCTTTTTTTTTTATACATATTTTCATTCTTTCTTTCTTCGTGTGGACGAATTATCCCCACGTCTACAGAATCCCAATACTACAGATTGTCAATACTACAGATTCCCATGTCCACACTTTATCTTCGTTCTCATCATTGCGAAGATATTTCCCGGAATCCCGTATTATTGCACAATCACACGACTTTTAAATAGGGTGTCGGAGACGAGAAAAAAGCCAAAAATAAACTTTTTTTGCACCAACTTCAAATTATATGAACTTACCCTTAGAGCTATTTATAATTTTCTAGCGGTGAAGTCGATTCCATATTTATTAAAAAAAACGTTTATTTGAACATTAGAGAGGCCTCCTACCATGTCTATAACAGCACAGGTTGTATTTCTACATCTGTAAAGCCAAGAGCGACTTCTCGGTGTACAAAGAACACCTACCCTGGCCTGCAGCTGGTTAGCCTCATGTCTAGTTTATATCCGCCTATGTGGTCCAGTGGTTCAAACCCAGAGGTCCAGGGTTCCATCTCCATAGGGAGTACAATGTTGTGCTTGGTTCGGTTGGTGGTAGGACTTTGTTCAAGTCCCCCTGGCTACTACCACCATCTTACCTAAATTTGTCGCCAGAACAAATAGAACAAATACTCTTTATTGCTGTGTTCCGGCATTTAAGGGTAAAATAGCCAGTTCCTCATTTTATTAAGGATTCCGCGTGAAGTGCGTATCTTATCGTAATTTGATAAATCAGGTGATTTGAAGGCCAAGCACCTGCACCACGTCGTAAAATAAAAAAAAAAAGAAATTACTTACTATCCATAGGTAAATGCTGGAGCCACCAAGAACATTAACTGGAACGACTGCTCACTTGCCTGCCAAAGTCCACGTGGACTTAGGCTTGTGAAGAAGCTTGAAGCGAGGAGAATGCTTGGCCTTGGACCCTGATCCAAACAGCGGACCCAGTTATTTCCGCTGCGAATCCCTATCCGCGCGGATTAGATGTAGCAGTTTCGAAGGTATTTAATTAGTTCTGCAAAACAGAGCCCATTTTGCCATTTCAAATATTGAATGATTTTGTTGAACTGCGGATCAGCTCAACGTCACTCAAGCCTACAAAATAAAGGATGAAATATCATTATCACTATCCAATTTATAACTACATCTTTATACAATCAAAAGTAAGTTTAAAAACAAAAACCCGACTCCTGAAAAATCACCATCTAAAAGGTATTAAACAAGATAATATTCTCCTTAAATTGTAATGTACCAAAACATTCTATATGTTAAGTAAGTCGCTAATTTGAAATGTGCTTATTTATTTTAGTTGAATGCCTACTAGAGGGCGCCATACACAATTTAACGTAACGTCACATAGCCTATATAACTAGCGGATAATTCATACGCTTTCAACGATCATATATAAAATTATGATAAGTAGTTTAGAGGTTATGAGGAAATATTATGATCATACTTACATGCGTTCATACCGGTCAAAATCATAACCTTCCTTGTTGTTGTTATTTCAAAGAATGTTAATCGAAAATCAGACGCTTATTCCGCTGTTATAGCAGAAACGGAGCTAATATTTTATGTTTGCAATTCGCAAAGTGGAAAACTTTAGATAGAGCTATTTGTCAACGACGTAGTTTTACACAAATAATGCAATTCACAATCGGTGTTATTTCAAGAACCAAGTAGCTTTGTTCCTTAATTGCAGGTACGTTGAACTTTAGAATTATTTCATTTAAACTAGTAGTTCGCCCCGAACTGAGATCTCGTGATGGTCTTAGGTACTCGTATATAACGTTGTTCGAGGCACTCTCTTGTTTGTAACTCTTATTATATACAAAGCCAGAATGAGAGCAATGCACCGGCCGTATGTCATAGTAGGTGGGCAGAATACAATAAGTGAATACATCACCCCTTACTGAACATGAAAGACATCAACCTTTGATGTTTTTGTGAAAAGTGCTCTCAAAACCGTTGCCTTAGACGTCGTGTTTGAAAGATCTGCTCCTCTAGCCCACGGATGTCGTTAAGTCAACCAAGGGGCATCACCAAAAAGGCAGCAACATTTTTCTGTGTGTAAACAAAACTTTAACTGTGAGCACCAATTTTTATCAACACCCTAGGTTTGGCAACCCTATTGAGTGAATAACGAAAAATAATAAGACCAGTTTTATTGAGATTCCGAATACCTATTATCTTGACCGGACCTGATCTTAAAAACCACTCCTAATAAAGAGTCAATAAACCAATTTTGAAATCTGCAGTCTAAACCCCCATTTCATATGATATTTCACGTTTTCAGAATTTTTCAAGGCTTTGATCTTATTTACCCCTTTCTACCCCTTTGCAAACCTTAATGTCAATGCAGGGGTGGTTTCAGCATATTAAAAAAGGTAATTGTGACGACAGCCAAAAAACAACAACTAACAGTATATTCTACAAGACATATCAAGCGTTTTACCCTCTAAACGCAACCCTTTGTTACAAAAACCACCCCTAATAAAAAGTAAAATATGTATTTTTAATATAACCCCGATACTCTTTCAAATGACACCCCATTAGCCAAAAATCTTCATGTCACACTTAACACCCCTATTTCTCAAAAACTACCCTAGTGTCAAAAAAGTCCTAATACCGATTGATGAGTATTAATATATTCTCTGCATATTAAAAATGACAATTTCTCTTTACAGTTACATCTCTTTACAGTTAAAATTTCACTAAAATCGGATAACCGTTCGACAGTTATGCCGTCACAAACATTGCCACATACATACATACAAACATACAGTGCTGGATTTCCCAACTTAACTGTAAGATCCCGTTCGCTTCGCTCACTCGATCAATAAGAGGGGCTTTTTTATACCCATTTCGACGGAGAAGCGCTTAGCCTTGGTGTCAGATAGACGCGCATTTCACACAATGTCGGCAAAATGCAGCGTCAATTTTCAATTTACCACGGTTGTTTGTTTACCGTCAGCTCCTATTTTAAAGTGGGGGTGTGTGTGATAGTGTGTTGTGTTATTAGGCCTCTTGAGAGCACCAATTTTGAGTTGGAGAACCTGAATTTGCGTCTGATTTTATATCGACGATCACCATGTTTATTTACCTTCAAATTGGCCGTGATTTGTGTTTGACGTAGCCGGTTTTTCCCAGTGCAGGCACCGAGGGGCTAACGAACCGACTGCTGTCGGCTCATTCAACCGAATTATTTATACATTTTTGTTTCTTATTGCTTTATTCAAATACACCTGAATTTGCTATTATAGATTTTTGTTCAGTTACGAGTAGTCTTTGTTGAATTAGGTACGTATTTTATGACGTTACTGTACAAGAGTAGAGTCAGCTTTCAACTGTTTAATTTTTATATTTTATGTTAGAACATCAAATTGCTATATACGATTACAAGAGGTAAGTAACGACAGTACCTATAGTAGGCCTATGCCTGAATGTTAATTCGATTCTAAACTCAAACAGACTTCATACATATTTTATACAGACTTCAGATAGACTGCATTAAGATTGCATACAGACAGAATTAAGTGTCATATAATTTTAAACCAAAAACATAAGTTGCTCCCGATATGATATCACTTAAGCAGTTACAACACACCTAAGTTATGAACACCAAGTTTCAGCTATTTTAGTTCCAAGAAATAAACTTTATGCGAACTTCAGCTGACTGGGTAGGTAATTAAACTTCTTGATAATGTATTCTAGTCACGTTTTCGAGAAACGTAAAATGCTTTGGTAGACCGAATAGACAAAAACATCAGCACCACATTGATATAAATTGCGCTTGACACCAAACATGTTCTGTTACGAAAATATCCTACAGTTGATAATTACGAATTCAGTCACTTTTATTTATCGAGGTTCTAGAAAATTCTCGCTCGCCAACTTTGGGCTAAAAAGCAGGTATTTTTAAACAGCTCGCACGAGTGGCGGCATGCCAAATGAGTTTTGTGATGGAGCTCCCTTGTGCGGCGCATTGTGAACTCTGTCGCTGAGCTGAATCCGAGCCCCAGACTTCATTCTTTACAAACCCTTGTTTATCACTTTAGAGTCTTTTCACTTTACACTCTACTATCATAGTAGACTGGAGACGAGGGGACTTTAGGCGCTCAACTTTACTATGAAGTGCAAACTCTTATAACGGAATTTAAAAAGGTCTCGCTCAATATATTAATACCAACTATAAAGTGTAATAGTTACAACTATCACACATATCTGATTACCAACTACATAATTATTATAATAATAAATAAATAAAACGATCACTACCTTTCCTAATTAGCCAAGTTAAGTGTAAGCGATTATTGGTACTTTTTTTAAATAAACGTAGGTACTAAACCTACTTTAACGTATTAGGGATAGATGGACAAGATAATTTCATCCATTTCCTGAAGTAGGGATAGCCTGGGGAGTGCTAGATAAGCTAAGCCTAAGCTTTGAGGCCAGCGGGTGTATAGTAAGTCATCGGATTCTCGATAAATTGACATAACCACATCGGACACTTAAGGCGGTGGGAAAGGTACGTAGAAGAAGATAACCAATTGAAAAGAAAAGGCGGCGGATAGTAGAATATGCCACATTTTTAAAGCTATGTACCCAAAGGGTGCTGGATCTTATACAAAACTTTGATGTCCGGCCATCCTCGTCTGTCAGTCCAACCTTTAATAAATAATAAATAAATAATAAATATTACAGGACATTCATTTTACACAGCGCCATCTAGCCCCAAACTAAGCATAGCTTGTAATATGGGAACTAGATTACGGATAAAATACTTAAATACTTTTTGTAAATACATACGTACTATATGATACAACACCCAAACACAGAACAAACATCTATATTCATCACACAAATGTTTGTCCTGGGTGGGAATCGAACCCACAGCCTACAGCGCCGAAGGCAGAGTTACTACCAACTGAGCTATGAGGCTTGTCGACGTTTACCAGGACCTTGGACCTCTAATGGACCTATTGAACGTGAAGAACAGGTTGAAGACAGGTGGTCAGTAGCAGTCATTGGAGAGTCATATGGAGATGACGACAGATCGATCAAATTGCGCTTATCATGGACCTGTATTACAAGATGTGCAAAAATAGCATAACAAGCTAAATACAGGGTAGCGGTGTGATTATTATTGTTACCGCACACCCAGGGACGCTACCGCCGACGGCGAAGCCGATCTCCATTGATGGCTTTAAATTAGCTTCATGAGAACTAGAAACGATTTTTACCGTCAAATGTACTGAACGGATAGGTTTCATAACATGTGTACACTTTTGAGATGGGAAACGCCATTTCGGATATGACACATACCTAAATCGGTAAAAATCGTTTCTAGTTCTCATGGAGCTAATTTAAAGCCATCATTGGAGATCGGCTTCGCCGTCGGCGGTAGCGTCCCTGGTGCAAGAATCATGATTACCGTGGCGCGTCCATACATAGAAATATGTCTATGTATCTTTTCATGTATTATTTTATGTGAGTAACATTTAAAAAACCAGTCAACACAACAAAACACTTGTTTCATGAACAGGAATATGAAATGTAGAATGAAAAACGACGAGCTAATAAAAAAATTCAGAAACAGCAATGCTACGAACACAAATTGCACCTTGCCTTATCTATTTTGCAAAAATAAGCATAAACATGTTGTCTGATATATGAGGCGATGAAGCGCAGATGCACAACTTTTTTCCTGTTGTGTCATAAAACGTTGGGGTAATTTTATCCGGTGCATTTTACATTTTGTAGGCTTTGCCAACAGTTTTGTCAGCCTTCAGTAACGAAATTTACTTAATCTTTTTGGGGACGGTGTAACCAGTTGCCCGGGTAGATCCCCAAGAGGTCTACCTCCTGGGATCTACCCCGGTCAACGGAATACTGGCTTTTGCTATGGTTACCAATGAATGATCTCAACACTGGTGGTGGGAGCTGTAAATGTCCTGGCTTACAAACCTTTTTTTTTATTGTACGATGGATAAGCACTTGACCTTCATCTCACCTGGTTATAAGTTGAGTAAAGGCCGAAGGTGGAGGCGCACTTCACCCGGAATCCTCAACAAACTGAGGAACTGGCTATCTTACCTCTAAATGCCGGAACACAACAATTTGTATAATTGTTATTATGGCGACAGACTTAGGTAAGATGGATGGTAAGGTAAGACCTTCTGCCGAAATCCGTTGTTCAACGGTTTGTCTGTGAGAGGGATAGCTCAATCTTTTGTAAATATATACTTATCATGCAATACAATACCCAAACACAGAACAAACGTCTACATCTTACAATTTTTTTCCCGGGGTGAATCGAACCCACAACCTACGGCGCAGAAGGTACAGCTACTATCAACTGAGCTGTGAGCTTTGTGTATGTATTGTAATGGTATAATGGGCTAGTTGCGGTAATTCGTGTGTACATTATTTCTTCCATGCTACCTCCAACAGTATAAGTGTAGCTATGGGCTTTTGTTGAGAATAGCTGTCACTTAAACTTGCTAATGTCATAGTTTTAGCACTTACCGATACAAGCGATAAAAGCCTGCAATGAAGTCTTCGTATCAGGAGACTCACAAATGTATTGAACGCACGGTTACGTCCTACACACAAACATAGATGTAATGAACTCGAAGCACGCACAGTCACAAGCAACAACAGTAAACACTCACTTTCCCTGATTTCAAAGCTTAATAAATCCACTAAAAAGTTTTCAGAAGTTAGTCTAAAACAGTCATATACACTCACACTACCGGCTTTGGTCGCTCACAGTTATGCGTTATAAGGGAAGCAACTAGGAATATAAAATAATTGACTATTTACATGTTTTTACAAACGTTTCTACGACTTCATGTCAACAAACTCGAAGCACTTATGAAGGCTATTGTTTTAGTAATTGACTTCAATCACTCGTGTATCAGTTGTTAGCTATTAGAGTCGGCACGCGAATGTCGCAAGGGTATTCACAATATTCACATGATCGCTGTTACCTGAAACAATTTACAAATTATGTTGTTATTACCTTGTTATAAGGGCTGTTAGTGCCATGTTACAATAATATTGGTACAAACATAATACCACAAGCTTGGGGCTAGATGACGCAGTAATTTTATTATCTTTTAACACTTGGTCTTAAATTTATACAAAAGAGGTAAATTCAGCTTTTGCTGCATTTCGGCAAAATACAGCTATAATTTTCAATTGACCATCGGTCTACTATCGATTTGAGGCGAGTTACGGAACGCAACTGCACCATGACAGCTGTCAGTTAAAATATTGCATGATGACAACTGTCAATAAAAATACCGCGAAAAGAGGTTTCGGGTCTCTCAGACAGGAATCACTTTGAGCGGGTTTTCTCTGGATTTTTCTCCACTCCAGAGTGGTATATGTTGTAGTAGTAATTAGCGGACGTACCCTATTTAATCCAGGGACTAATTAGTAAACATATTGATTTCAGACAACTGTGTTTAATCACTTACATACCCGTGTTGACTTTCCACCAAAACTCCAAAGATTATATCATCATCATCATCTCTCTATCAGCCAGATTTCGCCCACTGACTGGCCTCTCTATGTATGTGCCACTTCGGGCGGTTTGAGCTAGACTAATCCATGTGCCGTCTCTGGTGACGGCAATATCGTTGGCCAACCTTCGCGCAAGCAGCACAGAAGCCAGAGCAAACGTGAGCATTTAATCAAAATTATATAAATAAAAAAAAATCTTTGTCTCAAGTTAATTACAGAAACTTTAAGGGTATTCGTTAAATATATGATGCCTATGAGAGATATAAAGCTGGATTATAAAGTCGATTCTCAAGCGATCCTAAGTCGTTTTGGGCCTTCATTAAAGCGAAAAGGTCAAATGTCGCTAGTACGTATGACCCGGGAGGGTAAAGATCTGTCTTCAATGGCCTACGCGCACGAATTTGTTTCGTATTTCCAGTCAGTCTACATCGAAAATCCTTCTAATTGTGTTGTTCTCATCCATAGGAAAGGCAGCACCACTGATTGTAACAACTATTGTCCTCAATTTTGCCAAGCTTTAGTAAAATCTTCGAGAAATACATAGCTAACGTAGTTCGTAACGGAAAACAAACTCACAATGTCGTCGGTCCATCACGTCTTCCCACATTCAGGTTCGCGTTTAATCACAATCGCTATAATATCGAATTACTTATACCTGTAAAATGTTAGTTAAATCGGATATGCCGTTTCGAACGAATTAAATTAATACGAGCATGTTTAGCAGAGCGGCACTGCTGGCCCTTCTGAAGAGCCTAATAACTACGTCATAAAGGGTATCATGTACTCCCTGTCACTCAACGTTCGTTATCCAACCGACTCGCCTTTGTAATGCCAGCCTTATATCTGAAGCACATTTCCCTGCCTTTGCATGGAACTAATTCTCCATGTAATAAGCACAATAGCAAGATTGGGTTTGAACGATGCTTGTGTTCTGCTTTCTGCGCTGTAGGTTGTGGATTGGATTCCTACCCGGAACATAATTTAGGTATATGATTTATTGGGGACCAGGACACATATAAAGGGATTCAGCCGAGAGGCTTAAAGAGTCTATAAAAAGTTAACCAGCCCGAGGTTCTTGCCTCGTTGTTGCGTTCTTGCCAACAGGCGGTAGATTTGACGTTTCAAAACGATCCTAAAAAATCTTAATGAATAAAGAAATTTCGACTTTGACTTTGACTTTACACGTGATCAGAATGCTGGACTGTTTTTGCTCAGCGGGTGAGTATTGCCATCAAATGCGGTAATGACGTCAGTATTCTGGCCACGTTACAATCTGGTGGTGACAACGATCGACTGGGTTAACTATAAAATATTAATTTTGTAAATAATCCATTTGATATTTTTACTTATTAGTTCGTGCCTATAGTAAGTTTATTTTAATGATATTATCTTATCTTATCTTATCTTAATCTAGTCCCCATATTACAATTTCTTAGTTTGGGGTAAATTTTGCTGTGTGAAATCAATGTATTGTCCTGTAATATAAATATATATATTATTGTAAGTAACGGAGAAGTGCTTGGCCATCATCTCACTTGATTTTAAGTTATGGTAAAGCCGAAGGTAGAAGCTAATATCACCCAAAATCCTCAACAGTCTGAGGAACTGGCTATCTTACCTTTAAATGCCGAAACAATAATTTTATAATGTTGTTATGGCGACCGAATTTGATAAGATGGTCTTAGCTAGCCAGGCGGACTTAAAAAAAGTTCTACCATCAACGAAACCATACTAATATATTACTAGCACTGGGTTACAACCTTGTCTTATAAAGAAGTTACAATACCAGCAATAATTATTTGAGTCAATTGTTTCAGGCGTCACATTGCGGAAACCCATTTCAATTTAAAAACAGATAAATATTTTGTATCATATTCGCTAGTTTCCTTTGAAACAATCAAATCAATACGTGTTCGCCTCTTTGCGAGGCATCCTCTGGAAATAAAGGCTGCTGAGTTGACGAGCTCCCGGCCAACATGCTAAGAATAAATCATATTTATTGTAAAAAGGAATGTACCCACTACCTACATAATATGCAGATTGTTCTTGACGTGGAGTTAATTATTTATTAAGAGGTGTAATGCGCTTGTCAACGAGACCCAAACAAGGCCCTCCTAACATCAACCGTACTTGTACTATCCTCGCCATCCTAAGGCTGTCTGTATTTACCGAATTATTTAATTACTAACATTTTTTGACATAAATTGATGAAACTAACATTCTTTGGAGTACATTATTGTTTAACATACATCAATATTGTGTATTGGTACTTAATTTAAAATTCTTAATCTAAAATACGTATTGCATGTGAACGCTGAGTATAGCCAGGTATACAATTACTGTAGCAACTTCCACCTTACTTACCCATAACGCAATAAATGAAATTGAATTATGTCTGGAAGAGATCGCTTTTAAACGATAAGACTGCCCATTGTACTGTAAAAAACTGTAAACTTTAGTTTTAAAATATTCATATTTTTTTGTATTTCTAGTGATTGCACTTGGTTACAACATTTACAAGTGTTATTATGACAAAAAAAATCTAAATTGTTTTTGTGTCATAATAACATTGAAAATTTTCATTTCATTCATTCAAGGTGTGTCGTGATGCCTGTGTCTTGAGATTCTGGAATTCGGATTTGGATAAATCGAATCGTTTTCGTTGTGGTGTATGTAGTCTATCTACTGGCGTTCCTTAAGGTGGAGTATTTCGCTTTGCACTCTTCATTAATTTTATTTCACGTCAACTTTCTTCATCCTACCATCTTAATGCAGACGATCTCCAAATCTATACCCAATCTTCGCTTGATAATCAGAATGGTGCAATTGCCCGTACGAATTCTGACCATAACTGCATTCGTGAGTGGTGGAGTAAGGCTTACGGTCTCAACACCAACCCGTCAAAAACGCAGGTTATTATTGTGTGTAGCTCACGTACCATCTCTAATATCGATTGGACCACACTCCCTCCTGTTATGTTTGATGATGTGATTGTTCCATTTGTAATTCAGACAAGGATTTGAATATTTTCATCGACAGTGGCATGTCCTGGGGTACACAACTTGTTTCCTTCAGTCGGAAACATTCTGCCGCTAGTGCATCTCTCAGGAGATTGCGCAATGTTCTTCTTTAACCGCCACTAAAATTATGCCTCCTCAATATATTCTCTTTTCTATACATTTAACCGCCTCTGTGGTCTAAATGGTTTGTCCACCGGTGTCAGATCGCGAGGTCCCGGGTTCGATCCCCAGGGAGAGTATCGTGCTTGGTTTAGTTGGTGGTAGGAATTTGTTTAAGTCCGTAATAACATTTTTTTTTTATTATTGTGTTCCGGCATTTAGAGGTAGGATAGCCAGTTCCTCAGTTTGTTGAGGATTCCGGGTGAAATGCGCTTTCACTTTCAGCTATATCAGAACTTGTTAATCAGGTGAGATGAAGGCCATACACATTCCCGTCGTCCAATAAAAAATTAGCTTCACAATAATTTACCTAATTGAATCTTTTCATTTTCACTACCTCTTTACAGCTATAACTACGATATTGTAGGTTCGTAGGTACATGTTTATATAATTAGCTGTATAATACTCTCAAAGAGTTGCTCGCACACTCCGTTATTGTTATTGCCAGAGAGACAAAGTTCTGCGCGATAATCTACAAGCACAGCTCCACCTCGCTTTCAGAGAAGTTTCGTTTATTGTGATCCTCAGAAATGCTAGCAGTTCTGTAAATATTCTCAGCTCAGAAACGCCCAGTTTTATCATCGCATGAGAATATCGTAAAATAGTTTCATAGTGTATCCCTACACTATACAAATATCAAGTCTCTAGAACTCTAGATTTGGGTTGTGCCTTGATTATCATCATCATAATCCACAGCCAAATTACACCCACAGCTGGGTATAGGCCTCTCTATGCATATGCCATGCCCAACGGTCTTGTGCTATTATTTTATTTTGTTTTTTATTTTATACATTTCATTAAAATAAATAGCTATCAAACCTGTATATTACCAACCGACAAACGAGGCTGTACACCTGGTTTGTCTGTTGATATTTTTCTTAACCAATAACCTGGTTTGTCTGTTGATATTTTTTCTTAACCAACAACCTGGTTTGTCTGTTGATATTTTCTTAACCAACAACCTGGTTTGTCTGTTGATATTTTTTTCTTAACCTACAACCTGGTTTGTCGGTTGATATTTTTTCTTATACAACAACATAGGGTATCATCATCATCATCATCGACCAATAGCAGCTCACTGCTGGACAAAGGTGTCTCCCAAGTTCTGCCACCGAGTGGTCTTCAGTACTACCTACAGCTACTACTAAAAACTTTGCACTGTTGTAGCACGCGAGGCTTAACACCTTAATGCCTCATGTTTACGGGCGCAGTGCAGTGCCGTGTAGGCCATGTTCTTTGTAGATGTGACCTACACAGTAAGGCATTGTTTAAGGCAAGAGTACACTTAACATCAGGTGGTACATGCCTGTTCCGTCTCCTAGTTGTATAAAAAAATAAATAAAAAGTAATATCTTTAAAAGAACTTGATCTATGTGTTGATTGGGAGTCAAGTCATGGGCCCAGATATATCTTGAGAAATTGAAGCATGACTCGGGAAGATGTTTCAGAGTTTCTTCCACGTGCCTACAGAGATGTAATTAGGCGTATAGATAGCCGTAGGTACTGATGTTATCCTGACTAGTTAAACATTTTTACAGTGCGCAATACAAATTATTTCCATTATATTTGTAGTTAAGGGGTGCACTATGAAAGGATATTTGGAAATTCTTACGGGATGTATTGAACGAAAGTCCGGGCTTTCCGCTAGTAGTATTCAATACCTTGATAGTTTCAAAAGTGGTTACCTATTCATCTTATATTTTCCTTTGCCCCTGTACGTGTATGTTAGACCGACCCTCATTACGTCCTCCTGTGTACAAGTTGTCTGTGTTTGGAGCGGCACGTGACCGAGGAAATTCGCCTTACCCTTATCAATCAGACGGAGAGTATAGATGCTTTCATCACTAATCATCTTTATCATTATATACCTAATTCAGTGATATAAGCTGAGCTGAGTGTACTGTACCAGTAGACTCGAAACCTTTGTCTGATGAACATCTGTCTCACATAAACATCAGCTCCTTGGCTGTTTGTGGTCACATAGTGAATGCATTAGCAAAAATTGTGAGAGACATGTACTCTATCGGTATCACCAGTAATTACCCGACCTAATATCCGGGTAAAGTTGATCCGACACGGCACCGTATGTATGTGGCAATGTTGGTGACGGCGTAATTCTCGAATGGGTTAAATATTTTAATGAAACGTATATATATGAATTGGTTATTTAGTTGACTGGCTGCCATTTTTTTATGTCCATCGTATGACCATAATCCTCACTTCGGCCCCGATTCTACTAAATCAATCGTTTCACTATGACAATGGTATCGCAGAATGGCCACAATAATACCAAAAGGCACCTATAATGACAGTTCTGCGGTACCATTGTCATAGTAAGGCGATTGGTATAGTAGAATCGGGGCCCTCATGCTAAGTGACGATGTAGCATGATGGTCTAGGTGGCAACTATTCACTTTAAACTGACTGAATGATAATCAACGCATAGCAATCATTAAAAGTATATATTTGTTAAAAGTTGTGTTACAAGGCTGTTGTTATAGCCTAAGCCAGAGGTTCAAGATACTTGAAATGTGTAGGGTAGCTTGGTATTGTAGTGTAGGGGCGCACTAAGAATTAAGGAAATTTCTTATTTTTTTAAGAAACCTCAAACCTCACTGCCTTAAAATATAAAAGAAAAGAACTGATGCGCACATACATAGTTTAAACGCTCTGTATAAATCTAGGTCAATGTCAAATTACTCATTAGCCAACCACTTGGCATGGTCCTAATGTAATTGGGATGTATTTTATTATGTATCTTAAGAAAAATAAAAATAATAAGTCTACCTTGTTTGTGAGAGGAACCATTTCATTTCATTTTATACTCGTAGCTCCAAGCTACAACAAGAATATATCCGTTTGTTTTGGGAAAAGATAGCGCTGTGTGAAATTGTCCTGTTACCTACCTATTTATTACTTACCAGTTTTTATCTGCGGCTTGATACGCGTGGTGCCCGGATGAAAAGAAGTCTTTGCTAGTAGACTGTATGACCAATATCCGTATCAAATTAATATAATTTTCGTAGCCGACAGTTTAACGAACAGATAATCTTTCGAATGTATTTAAAAGAAAACTATATTTCCTTGGGAAGGCTCGTGTTGAGGCGAAACAAGTGTCGATTTGACATTTTTCAAACGAATTCAGCGAATTTGTTTATAAATTCATATTGAACAATATATTTCCGCAAAATAACAGCTGAATCAATTAGCTATTTCGAATGTATGAAATTAGTATTGAAAGGGTGTATGAGTTTAATATTATGTGATACTTTGCATCATGAAGCCAGATTCCAGCGTAGGCTACCACCAAGCTACATTTAAATCATTTGTTTTTTCGGTCAGCGAATCATTATTATTTATGTTTTTATTGTAGGGCGGGAAAGGGCTTGGTCTTCATCTCATGTGGTTTCATGTTTTGATAAGACCGTAGGTGGAAGTCTGGAACTGGTCTGGAACAGTTGAGTTACCAATAGACCGTTTGTCTATTGTGTAAAGAGTTAGTTTGATTGTACATATTGTATACGTATTGTATGTGTACTGAATAGTTTATTATTTATGTGTTACACTAAGCACGAAATGACTCGAAGTTTGTAAATCTGCTTTTATATTTTTCATTTATGTTTTTATTCAATTATTGCAGAGAAAAGTTGAAAAACCAGTCAAGTACCAGACGATCGCACTCCGAAGGGTCCCGGATTTCATTCACGGAACCCAATAACAAGAACACTGAAAATAAAAGATCTTAAAGAGCATACATTTGCCTGAACTTTATTCATAAAAGATTTATCAATGCCTTTCGTTTGCTCAGCGATCGAGATTGGCAAGTTCAATGGGCCTGGCAAAGCCGGCTCAACCTCCAGCCCACCGGCCGCCTGAATTTCAAATACCCTGCTGCAAAGACTCCAATCAGTGTTGGTTACAGACACGTGCTTCCTTTACTTCAGACGATCAAAGCCAAAGCGGTCGAATCACTGATACCGTTTATTTTTATTGAGTCTATCAACAAACTAAAAAATAAATAAAGCCTATTATAAAAAAAAGATAATATATGTCAAACATTATGTATATAGTATATTTCCACGGTCACAGGGTCTCTGAACAATCTGAACATATCCCGAGACAGAGTTTGGCCGGCCACTTCTTTGCTTTTTTGCACTTGATTATTGGATTGGACCGATCCAAACAAACCTGGAGACGCTGGACTCTGGCAGAAGTCAAAGATATTGGTAAGATCTGGAGCGAAATCAACCGCTGTGATCTACTGGTTCAACCCACCGATTTCAGAACCAGAGGTCCCGAGTTCGACACCCATGGGGTGTACAATATTGTGTGTTTGGTTTGGTTGGTGTTAGGACTTTATTTAAGTCCGCCTGGCTAGTTACCACCATTTTACCTAATTATGTCGCCAGTCACAACAAATACCTATTTTATACAATGACCTTGAGCATATCATCGAATTGTATCCAAAACACACCGGGGTTCGTACTCCTGGCGTTGTGTAATTCTTACAATTCTAAAATTGTTGTGTTCCGGCATTTAGAGGTAAGACAACCAGTTCCTCAATTTATGGAGGATTCCGGGTGAAAATCATTAAATTATATGTAATGATTTTAGTATTATCATCATCGTCACGGTAAAGATATTTACTTTTTGTCAGATCCTTTTCTAAAACTACACACATTATGAAAAACTATACTGTACCCTTACAGTAACTCATTCCAGTAACTCAGTAACTCAAATCAGATAAGTTTTATTATTATTGCTTTTTTTCATACATTCGTAACTATTTTTATGACACTGATTTTAATTAATTTTATGAATCTTTTACACTTGGACATTGCATTGTAATTGTTACTTACCTACTGTTACCTAATTATTACTTGAAGGTTCACACATTTTCTTTTTCACTTATTCTTATTCTACGCTTAAGCGCATTAAGTAAGGTTTCACGAGCCTGCTCCTCCCAAAACTTATTGTGTTTTATCATCAATAGGATATATGACATTAGTAATATTGGAATTAGATGTGTATATTATGTATTGCATTGTAGCTGAAGATCATTCGGTTAAAAGAGTATTATAATGAACAAATTAGAATGTAGCATTATGGCAAGTGATGATTATAAGATGTCTGTGTGGGAAAGTGATTTTCGGACAAAAGTGATTATATGAGTCGTACGGGAATCCCCTATTTCTTGCTTAGCAAAAAATTTTACATATCTCGATCGTACCTATTCACTGACAGCTCGACTGTGCTGTCGTGGCTTGGCACAGAACCACACAATTTAAAAACTTTTGTAGCTCATCGTGTGTTAAAAATTACTGAAACTACAGCTAACTTTGTATGGCGGCATGTGTCAACCCGTGACAATTTGGCTGATCTTTGTAGTCGTGCTCTCAACTAGCCGCTGCGCAGCTGCAAATTTTGGTGTCTGGTCCAATTTGGTTAGGCACAGATTTACCCAACTGGTCAGTCCAATCAGTTGTCGAGCTCAACGACGTTCCCAAGTTGAAGCCTTCGTCACACCTGAGTCTCGTTGAAACTCATAAGGCTGACGCGTTTCACATCCTACTCGAACGTACTTCCACCTTTACCCGACTTCAAAGAATCTCAGCATGGGTACATCGTTTCATCAACAACATAAGTGTCGTTTCTTCTAAGCGCAACTTATCCAACTATTTATCCACATCCGAGCTTGATTTATCTCTCCAAACGTTAGTGAATCGTGTTCAGCTAAAGGAGTTCAGTGACCTTTCTCCTGGTTCAACCAAACATATACCTAAACATCTGCGAAAGCTTGCAATATTTGCCGATTCAGCTGGAATCTGGCGTGTGACGTTTGACTCAATCCGACTTACCTGACAGTGCCAAACATTCCTACCTTCTACCTAAACAATCTCGGCTGAGTACGCTCCTAATTGACCACTATCATTTATCTTATCTTCATAGCGGACCTCGTCTTCTGCACTCATTAATCCAGCATCGATTTTGGATCCTTGGACTCAGAAATCTTATCCGTTCTCGCCTATCGAGATGCGTTACTTGTTTTAAGACCAAGTCCTTTCAACCTATCATGGGAGATCTTCCACCATCCAGACTGATACCAGGTCATACTATCATGGTTAAGGAAAGCCGACGGCGCAATCCTGGTATACATAAATCTTATCTTTGCCTCATAGTGTGTCACACTGTGAAGGCCGTTCACCTCGAACTTGTCACAGAATTGACCACCGAAGCCTTTATCGCATCATTAGATCGTTGTGTTGCTAGGCGAGGTCTTTGCCAATCTATAACTACTGACAAACTCGCATCTCGCGGTATAACTTGGAAATTAAACCCGCCATCCGAGGCCCACTTCGGTGGGGTATTTGAAAGTGGAAAAAAAGTACCAAACACCACATTAAGCGAGTCATAGGATTGCAGGTTTTAACTTATGAAGAGCTTTACACCGTATTTACTAAATTTGAAGCTATGCTAAACTCAAGACCTTTAGTCGCCTTATCGCCTGACCCAAAAGAAGTTGATACACTTACGCCTAGTCACTTTTTTATATGCCGGCCGTTGGTGTCGCTGCCCGAACCTACTTACGCCGACAATGTACCTTTGCGCACGCGCTGACTATTGTTAAAGCGATTATCTCAAAGTTTCTGGCGAGCTATGGATTATTTACATACGCTCCAGCAACGCAATAAATGGTTTACTCCGGAAAACAAGGAACCAAAATTGGATGATCTCGTAACAATTATTGAACCAAATTTACCTCCAAACACATGGTCTAACATCTCCGGACGTCAGCGTCCAATCTCAGTAATTTACTAAATTAAATCATTATCGCTTAGGTAGATGTATTATATTATTTTATCTAAGATAAATCTATAAATTTTAAGTTATATACTCACTTAATATATCGTAAGTTCCTACTTTAGTATGTTTTACTTTTATTTTTAACATTTCTCATATTTATTCAAACACTCGCCAAATGCAGTCTGGTTACACATATAAACCTACCATGAACAACAATACACATTCTTATCTTTTAGTTTGCACTAGACCTGACTTTGAGGACATTTATGTGAATCCGCATAGCTGATATTCTTTTTCATTGGATCTTGGAACTATTCTGATAACTAATGAAATCCTTTAATGATTTCATTTGGGGGGATATGTTACGACTTCATCCTTTTCCCTTCCACAAACCAGCTACCTATTCCGTAGCTAATTTGAAATTGGCGCGCTATACCGCAAATACCAACCTCATAAGAATATACAACTACCAACAAAAAACAATAATGCAAGATGTCGGTCGGATTTAAATCGATGTGAATGTGTGCTCAAAATAAAAGCAAAATTAACTGTGTTAAAAAGAATTATTCGTACAAGAAGAGTGATCCTTGGGTACCCAGGAAGACAGGAGACGTCCTGCTGATAATCTGCGCCTTGCCGTGCCGTGAGTTCCTAACATTTCTCTTATACCCAAATTCCCACTGAGCCAGCTCTTTTGTCTTGTGGCATATCAAACCAGTTTGTGAATGAAATAAATGAAATGAAAAGTACAGATTACAGAGTTTTGCCGTAATCACCACACTTGGCATAGATTGGTGATTGTTTAAGTAATCTACTTATAGACGTAATTACTATTACCACTTAAAAGTTGTAAAAATATCATAGTAACGATATTTTATTGTACAGTTAAACTGATTTAGCGAGATAATCGTTGAGCTATTGACCTCATCACTGTATAATTAAGTAATTGCACTGAAAATTGTCATTCAAAATGTAAATGTAGTCAAAATGTACATTATAATTAAAATCAAAACTAACACTAATTGGATATCAGTTCTCATTATATTCAAAATAAAATACTCCGACCATTGTATTGTATAACTGATGCAGATAATGTGTGGCTTTGTTCAAACCTTCGTGGTTTATTTATGCTATAATATAATTATTTTTTTGTAAGTGTCGATACAATATATACAAAAAAATAAAAAAATAAAACGTTATTAATGAATTCATTGAATTGACTGTATTAAAAACTCAAATAATCATGGCTAGTAAGTATAAGTTGAAAACATCAGATGAATGTAGGTTTATGTTGTAGTTTTTATTTTTTTGGTACGACGGGGAAGCGCTCTGCCTATAGTTACAAGTTAAGATAAGGCTGAAGATGGAGGCGCGCTTCGCCCGGAATCCTCAACAAACTGAGGAACTGGCTATCTTACCACTAAATACCATAACACAATTATTTTTTTATTGTTTAAAATTAGGTATCCAGGCGGACTTAAACAAAGTCCTGCCACCAACCAAACCAAGCACATTACAGTATTCCATCTGGGATTGAACCCGAAACATCTGGATCTAACACCGGAAGGCAAACCACTAGACCACAGAGGCGGTTCAATTATTTTTCTTCAACCCACACTGCCTATTCTTCCCATGACATAATTTTATTGTAAAATAGGTATCATCATAATTACCCCAATCATCAAAATATCATCAAAACCACAGTCACGTACACAAGGGTAATTTATCCTCATCGTATACGTCTTATGAAAAGGTACATCTACGAGCAAATGTTTTATCTGACATTATCTTAAAACGGCTAACATCAGTGACATAACATAGGCAAATAATTATCTGTGTTGATCTTTGTAAATGTACAGAAATACAACACAGAACTAATTTAGGAACCTAACACCATACAAACAAAACAAACAGACTCACAACTTTTTCCCCTTCAAGGATTCACCTCTGATCACTACTCAGAGCGTGGACCTAAAAGGATCCTACTAGGGCGTAGTCAAAGGCACGTCCAATCTTAAGTTTGTATAGCTACTAACAAACCGTGCTTTGCAAGTCGCTATTCAATACGGGACCGGTTGCAAGCCCAAACCTATAAGATAAATGTTTATTTTTTTAACAAAAACTATGTTTCAATGGTACAGTTTCCTTGATTAGCTAAATAATATCTATCTTAAAATAGCGAATGTACCACGGATAGTTTCTGTTCCCTACACTAGGTCTAAACAGCCTGTATTGCGGGTTCACAGCGAATTGCCATCGGGCATTACTTCACTCTATTTTTAAGGATCTGAGAGTACCTAACTATTATTATTTGCCGAATATACTTATTTATAGATAACTTATTATATAGTATATAAATTGGTCCTGAGGGCCTTCAATTCTAATTTTTAACATGTTTCGTGTTACTTACCTACCTACATAACTACAACAATTATTTATATTCAGTTAAATTACATTCAATAATAAGTGTTTTAGTGTGAAATTGTGCGAGTGAGAGGGAGAATGCATGCGCGTGTGTGAGTGTATTTGTGTGTAATTACGTGTAAATACGTGCCTGTGGTGTGGTGTGGTGTATTGTATTGTGTCAGAAGTTAAAGTTTATATTTTATTTTACTATTTCTTGCAGTTTTTTCTGTAGAGTCATAGCTTAGAGTGGCCAGGAAGATATGATAAATACATTCGAATTGTAAGTCAATGGAAAATTCCGGTTTCCTCACGATGTTACTTTCGCCGTCAAAGCATGTACATGGTGTCAAATGCCCACACAAACTTCCGGAACTTTCCGAAAATCGAAAAGTTCATCACATTGATGCTCGACTGGATTTGAACCTATACCCTCGGAATGTAAAGGCGCTGAAAGAGCTGTGTGGCCATGTGGGCCCACATGCCCACACAGCTCTTTCTAACCTTCTTCCTTTTGTTTTAGCAAACACCATATCAATTAACAAAAGAAGCGGCGCTGTGATAACCCAATAACCTCAAAAGTGGTGGTTTCATGACAAGACGCAATTCCTACAGAAAGTCAAATGGAACAGCGAATCCAATCTTAATGTCTGCCCCACATGCACACAATGCTTTGCTGCATATTTCACACGTCATGTGGTAAATAACAATCAGCTATATTATTTGGCCCATAAGACCTAAACTAATTAACGTTGTTTTTGTCATATTTTAGGGCAGAGACAAATAAGAGCATTATTATGATGTGCACACGTCACATCATATTAATGCACTTACTTACGTACATCCTTTTTTACTTACGTACTTACTTAATTACTTACTTCTTACTTATTTACTTCATCATCATCATCATTGGCCTCATCCATCTATATAAGATGATTTAGGTGGCGTCAGGTCAGTCACCACAACATTTGCGTTCGTGGCTTAAAAGTCCAATTCAAGAGTGGCAGCTTCGGCTGCAGAATCTACAGCTGAAGCTCCCTGTGGATGTAGTAGGGTTCTGCACGATACGTTTGTGTCGTAGCACGCGCTTTTGGGCAAACAGGTCGAGCCAGGTTTCATCGTGGGTGACCACTCCGTCAGCAATGTTTTGCCTCCACTGATCACGACACTCTGCCGTACGCTCCCAGTTTATTAGTTTTACTGTTCCAGATCAGTACCAGACAGAAGCGTGCTTTAGACAATGGCCGCTTAATTTAATTAGACAATGTTTAATCCGCAATTGATAAATATTTTAACTTTGTGGATAAGGACGGAATTTAGGTATCTAAGCCAGCACACTACCAGCAAAGAGCCCACGCACACATCGAAACTGCTTGACGCCCGATTGAATGCAGAAACAAACTTATCTTGATACTTGAAGGTTAAGTATGGTACATAAGGATAAAAAAAAAAAAATTACAGATAGTAAAAATCCATATGGGTTAGTAAGAAAAGAAAACTCAAAACTAATAAATTAGGTGTTAAAATTTTGCAATAGCGTGTGGTACTACACGAGTATTTATTTTCTTCTTCTTTCTATTCTATACCTATACCTATATCTATATTTATAAAATTTAAAGTCCTGACTCACTGGTATATATTATCAACGCACAGCCTAAACCACTGGTCCTAGAGACATGAAATTTGGAGGGTATGTTTATCTTGGTGTGCAAACGCTCACTAAGAAAGTAATTTCGACAATTTTCACCGCAAGGGGTTCAAATTGGGGCTCAAAGTTCGGAGTGAAATGTTGCATATTTTCGAAACCGTACATGATAGTATGAAATTTTTTACCAATGTAGATTGCCCATATAACCCCTACTCTTAATAAATTAAAGGGTAGGGGTTCAAATATTTAAGGATTAAAAATTTAAATAAGCATTGCTTATTTCATATGGGCAATCTACATTGGTACAAATTTTCATACTATCATGTACGGTTTCGAAAATATGCAACATTTCACTCCGAACTTTGAGCCCCAATTTGAACCCATTTATTTTAAGAGACATTTATTTTAATCTATTAACTATGATTTTTTGATTATTCATAAATCACAAAATATTGTACACCGTTATACGGTAGAATTTAGTGATGCACATTTTGACATTGTTACCATCTCTATTATTCACATGTATTCATGCAATAAATATTACTTTACTTTACCATTTCCTTCGATATTAATTAGCTATATCAATGAAAAGTATAAAGTTATAAACAGTTCTATTAAAAACTTTTTTCACGCACGCACACCATTTACGTTTACTTTTTGAACAGGTTTATGTGTATACCAGTGATGCGTTGAAAACAGTGTTAAGTATGTCAATTTCATTTTTGTTCAACAGTAAAAAGTATAACGTAGTGAAAAACAGTATAATACTGTATAGTTGGCAACCCTATACTATATTTAAATAACACCCGTGCTTCCAATGCCGCGTCTGAGCGCGGAATGATGAGCCGAAACGTAATCGAGTCTATATAAAGGACATTTCCTCTGAAAATGTATGGAGAAATTTTAGTGCGTTTTCGATTGCCTATTTTTTTTCATAGTTGGAAAATTAATTTATTTGAATACAAAATAATAAGTTAGACGTATAGAGGACTATAAAAGACACAATTTAATATAATTTTCACTATAAAATATGCAGCGGATTTAGCTATTTATGTACCTATCCATACACCTGCAAACTGCCCAGTTTTTATTAGCTATCTTTGTAGATGAATATCTAAGCTTTACATTTTTACCATGACGTCTCTGCAGTTGTGTTTCCTGGTTTATTAAATGGTACCTATAAACCATTGATATTTGTTGATGTGTCCTTAATTAACCACTGGACCGTGTGGCGTATGATTGTGACGTAAACTTTATACGAAAACCAAAATGGCGGCACGGGCCCCCCAAGCGCTCGCACCACGAAAATAATTGACTGTGCCTTTGTTGTCAGTGAGCTAAGGTTCAAATTTCATACACACACAGGTAGATATTAATGGTATTACGTAACAATTCATGCTAGGGCATCCCTAAACGACATTCGACTCATCCGAGATCTAGGTTGTTTTTACGTAGTGATAAGTTACTCTTTGGGTTTTATTATTTATTTTTCATGCTTATTCATTTATTTTGTTTGTTTATGTAAATATTTGTATGTGCCTAGAATTCAAGCGCAAAGGCTGGATAAATCCAGTTTCACAACGAAGCTATGTCATTGCACTTTTTGTAGTAAAGTATTATTGTTGCACTATCTTAACCATGTCGAACCATTTTGTAGCAATGTCGTAACGCTATCGTAGCATTTCGAGGCACTGTTGTAGTACTGCCGTAGCACTGTCGTAGCACTGTCGTAGCACTGTCGTAGCACTGTCGTAGCACTGTCGTAGCACTGTCGTAGCACTGTCGTAGCACTATTGTAGCAAAATCTTACCTAAGTCTTCAACAATTATAAAATTATTGTGTTCCAGCATTAAAAAAAAAGGCAATTCCTCAGACTGTTGAGTATTCCGGTTAAGGTGCGCCTCCATACTGCCACTTTTGGCGCCATAAAACTTGTAACCACCAAAGCTATTCTGTAAACATATTTCGAACCTCGAATCCTGGGCTGAATCCGCTGTGAGATTATTGTTTCGTATTCTGTAAAACTCGATTAAACCTGTGGCGCTGCCGCAGTGAAGAGCGTGGCTATGAAATTAACTATGTTGAGCGAGATTTTCTTATTACGAGTATAGAATGACATGCAATTGGTATTCTATAAGGGGATTTGCGAATCATCCAAGCGGTTGACACTCGAATTTACCTGTCAAATAAAAAGTGATCGAACTTGTTGTGATTTTAGCTTTTAAAGCGACGACAGCACAAATTATGTTTTGGTTATTCGTTTTTTTGAGTCTATTTAAAGAAGCTCATGTGTTTGATGATTGTATCTACTAGCAGACAACAAGCTGAAATTAACATAATAAAGATATGGAATGGAATATTTACCAACAAAGCGTTGATATGATATACCTCATGACAAGGTCTAGACAGTTTTAGGGCATTGATAAAGGCTCTTTGGCTTTTCGGCCCATTAACTTTTTTATTTCTGATAAGTTTTATTAATTTTTAATGTAGACTTAGTTATTTAAATAACTTAACATAATGTAAATAATACGTTTCGTGTCGCTTTATTGTATAAAACCCCATAAGAGGATCGATTGATTTGTCGACTATAGTTGTAACGCATGGGTTCCATCCCTAACTCATTTCACTACTCACTTTACTTCACTTGTGCTCCGAAACATATACAGAATACCTTTTCAAGGTGAAGCGCGTTTGCTTTCGAAGTGAGCTCGGTCACTTGAGTGAACTATAAAAAAATATCAAACCACTATCGTAGCACTTCTGTACCAATATTGTAGATATATCAAATATCTATATTAAAAAATATATAAATATCTGCCGTAGTCATTATATTATCGAAGCACTGTTCTAGCGATGTCGTAATACTATACGGCTTTTACATAATACTATTGTAACAATGTCGTTGATTATGTCTTAGCACTTTGGTGTAATAGAACCTCATTAATCTTTTATTATTATGAATCTATAATCACAAGGTACAAAAATCAACTGTCAGTGTCACAATGTTGAAACCCCTGTCAATGTAGAGGTAATTCCAATTCCTGATATCTGTGCTGGTGTTATTCTTTTTTTTTTTTTTTTATTGTACGACGGGGAAGCTTGGCCTTCATCTCACCTGATAACAAGTTAAGATAAGGCCGAAGGTGGAGGCGCACTTCACCTGGAATCCTCAACAAACTGAGGAACTGGCTATCTTATCTCTGAATACCGGAACACAACAATTTTAGAATTGTTATTATGTCGACAAAATTAGGTAAGATGGTGGTAGCTAGCCAGGCGGACTTAAACAAAGTCCTACCACCAACCAAACCAAGCACAATATATTGTACTCTCCATGGGGATTGAACCCGGGACCTCTGGATCTGAAATCGGTGGGTTGAACCACTAGACCACAGAGACGGTCAAAAATGTATCTTAGGCAAGGTATCGTGGTTATTAAAATTATAAATAAACAAAATGGAAAATAATCTTACTTATCTACTTAAACCACCTCTGTGGTCTAGTAGATCGCCCACCGGTATCAGACCCAGAGGCCCCGGGTTCGATCCCCAGGGGAGCAATATTGTGCGTGGTTTGGTTGATGGTAGGATTTTGTCTTAGTCCGCATGGCTAGTTACCACTATCTCGCTTAAGTTTTTCGTCATAACAACAATTCACAATCATTGTTTACAAATTTATTGCTAATAGTGTTGCAACAACAGTGTTGTCATTAGGATAGGATTTCTTCCTGTATTTTTATTATTGTCCTTTTTCTTTCTTGTATGTACCCATCTAGTTAATTAGTTTCCTACCTCGTAGTTAGACTTAACTTGTTTTTAAGAGACAAATAAACCAAAATTGTATAATTATTATTATTATTTATTATTGTATTCCAGCGTTATGAGGTAAGATAGCCAGTTCTTCAGTCTGCTGAGGATTCCAGGTGAAGGTCGCTTCTACTTTCAGCCTGAAGATAAATTGAAATGAAGTAATACGAAGGCCAAGTGCTTCCTCGAAGAAATTAAATAAAATATTAACAAGTATTTTTAAAACCACCCGCCCATTTTGTCCTTTTTAAATCCATCGAATTAAACTGATTTTCTACTTTCAAGGTTGAAAAAAGATACAATACAGACCCCTGTAGGTAATACATATATTTGAAATAAACAAATGATATACAATATTTTTGTATTTAAAATTATTGACTTGGTCACATTTACAAATCTTAAATTCAATTGGTTAGAGCGTTTCCGGTCTCGGGAAGAGATGCGAGTTCGAGTCCCGTCACGGGTTGTGAATTTTTGTGTCACTATAACATTTGTGTTATATGCACGCGAGTAAATCCGCGGGCCGAGTATAGCGAAATGCAAACATCAAATCAAGCGGAAATTGTTTAATATTAATATAATACGCCTCTGTCAGCTGTCAACGTTCCAAACGCTGCTGACGTAAATTATTCAGGACGCTTTCCAATTATATTTTAATCCGCTTATCACCACTTAGCGGAATTAAACAAGGATTTGTACTTTTACAACTGAAACTGGATCGTCAGTTTGTGAATTTCTATTTCGTCTATTACTTTTTATCTAAAATCGGCTTTACTTCAGATTTTCATTTGTGTAAAAACACTAAAACCTTTTGCAAGCTTAAAATCCGACTCCAAAAAGAAATGCAGATTTCACTTTGTTTGATGATAACAGATACTACGATGGCGTATGTTTTTTACAACCCGATAAAATAACAAACAGTGTGCTGGGTCAGATAATATGTTCGATATAGTTTTTCGTTTATATAAAAAACATGCACCTTCTTATGTTTTGTATTTAAAGGTAATGTTTTATCAATTGCTGCAGCTTATGATAATGAAATTTAAATTTAAATTTTATGTTTGAAATTTAAAATTATATCTCTCTGTCTCAGAGGTTTACTGGTAGAAAACTTTTTACTTTTAAACTCCCCTCTGTGCAAATCTCCTCATATGCTCTTGTTTTTTTCTATAATTAGTATGGTTACCGGTGACATTACGGGAACGCGAGGTTTATGCCTCAAGTTGAAGGGCGCAATGCAGTGCCGTGTAGGCTATGTTCTTTGTGGATGTGACTTTCGCAGTAAAGCATTGTTATAGACAAGAGACGGACTTAACATCATGTGGGCTACTTGTTTGTTCCGTCTTTTAGTTGCCTAAAAAAAGTCTTGCCCTACGCATGCTGCTTACTGCACAAAACCTAGACGCATTGGGATGTGCCAAAGAGGAATAGAAAGAAGCTTTCTCAAAAAGACAAAATAAACGAGACGTGCGTTACGTTGTGCGTTGCGCTGTTACTTTTCTACGTTTCTCTTTAATGAAAATGGTGTGTCATTTTCTCTGACTTTCTCTTCAGTTTCTCTGAGAAAAATGTCAACGCAACGCAACGTACGTGTGACTTCACTCTTAGATTTTACAATATTAAAAACTATTAATGCGCTTAAAACTATCCAGTCCGAGTTTTTTGGCATTTCTCCTTTTTGCTGGTCGCGATTCCGAAGGTAGTTAACGGACACGTTTCCAAATGAACAAATTTTAACTTTTACTTTCACTTTGAACATACATAATATCTTAGAAAAATTCAAGATCAAAATCTTTGTTTAACGACCACCTTTAAAATGTGATGGGAAATCGAAGATCGGAATCAAAATATATGTCTGAATAAATTTGCTACACGTGAGCGTACACGTAGGTTTATGAATATCAGGTAGTGTTTTATCTTTCGTACTAGAATACTAATAAACCTATGATAAATTAGCAATGCTGATACCATAACAATAATATTTAGAAATGTAAAACAACAACAACAAAAAACATGGAAGGAAAGAATCAGATTAGATAGAAAGTTCCGCTCGCATACCAGTTATCATTCGGAGGGTGTTCTGGAAAGTATCCACGTGAGTCAATGCGACACTGATAGGCAGATCTCCGGACGACGCGACACGTCCGCTCGGTACGGAGGCGCGACCGGCACTGGAACCCCCCGCTGAAGCCTCCATCCCTCAAAGGAGCCAATGAAGCCTGGGCCAGGACAATTTAGTTTATGTAAATGTTTACATGCAACTTTGAACACTTCTTTAATTTACGAATCTTGTAGCTAACTAAGACTACCTTGTCATATCATTGTCCTATCGTGTCTGAATTTGTGATTACAGATTTATGAGCAGTATGAATACCATGTTCTGGATTAAAGGCAGAAAGAAGGAGATAATACTAGATTACTAAACCTCTAAACTCAACCAGTAATTGTCTTATGAGAGATTGGACATAAACAAAATTCATTTTTACATTAAGATTTTGAACAGACTTTCCAAAGATGAGGAAGGTCTCCACCTGCATCTAAATTTATTAATTTGTTATTTTTTGTTGTACCTACGATGGGAAAGCGCGCTTGGCCTTAATCTAGCTGAGTTTTTCATGTAACGATAAGGCCGAAGGTGGAAGCGCACTTCACCCGGAGTCCTGCGGAAATCATACAATTTGAGGAACTGGCTATTTTGCCTCTAAATGCCGGAACACAAAAATATGTAATTGTTGTTATGGTACAAGGACGATGGTTGTACCTAGCCAGGTGGACTTAAACAACGTCCGACTAATATCACCAAACCTAGCACAATATAGTACTCCCCTTGGGGATCAAACCCGAGACCTCTGGATCTGACACTGGTGGGCGAACCACTAGACCACCGAGGTTAAAATTATAATTATTATTAATAACCATGCGATATCCTTTGTTTTTTATCTATGGGCTTCATAGTCATTTCGAAAAGTAGACGTTAAGACAACTTGTATCGGGATCTAGGCTTATTGGCTATCTAAACATTTGGATTTGCAACCCAAATGATACGGGCCCATTTCAATGTCCTTGCTTAGACCTTCACCTGCAGTCAGACAATTGAACTGATCCTTTGCCAAACTGCTATTAGCATAAAGTAATTAAGATGCACGGTTTTCTCTTTGCTGTGAGCAATGTGCCAGGATTCTGCTGCGCTGCACTAAGCAATCAATAGAAGAGTTGGTGCTATTTATCTTTAGGTTTCAGGCAAGAGAAGAGCTTCTTAATACATAATCATCATCATCAGTCACCGAATTAAAAAGTGAAAACAAAGGCCGTAATGGTGGTTGATAACAATAATCATTTGCTTGATAGAAAAAACACAAAATATTAAAAGTACAGGACTGTTTTTTTTTCTATTTGTGTTGAATAAATAAAAAAACAAATAGTAATGTTAAAACATGTTAAATATTCACTACATATTAAGACATAACACCACTTAGATTGTCACATTTCAAATCCATACGTGATTTCATTATTTCTAATCAATGTTACTGATGATCTAATTCTAGTATGAATCGCAATTTTTTATATCATATCTAAATATGATCTTAAAAATTGTGATTTAACATGATTAATTGTATAAACGAAAATGAGAACAAACATTATAAAATAAAAGAATAGAGGTAGATAAGCGGCAAGTAATGTATGTAAATCTACTTTTGAAAGCGCTTCACAATTTTTTGTAATCATTAGTTGATCGAGTGAGCTAGTTAAATTGGGAAATCCGGCACTCTATGTATGTATGTATTAGGTCTTTACCTATGAAATTGCCGTTTTGTATGAAATCAATGCAAGTATTTTTTTTTCGATCTTATTTTTTCCGTCAATTAAAGTAATCGCCCATGCAGTCGACGCATCTTTGCCAGAGCAGTGGCAATTTATCGATGCCCTTCTTGAAAAAGTCTGCCGGACGGGGGGCAACAAACTCTTCGAAGGCATTTTGTACCTCCTCCCGGGTATTGAGAAGTCGGTAGGCGCAAGGTCTGGTGAGTACGGCGGGTGACGGAGAGCTTTCAGCCCCAGCTCTTGTAGCGTAGAGACGTTCTGTTGTGCGGTGAGGTCGCGCGACAACGTGCAGCAGTAACGGGGATGATCGATTCATCAAAACGGTTTGCGAGTTTCTCCATCATTGTGTTAAGTTCCTCACAATACATATCTGCAGTAATGCCAATTCCGTTTGGTAAGTAGCTGTGATGAATCACACCGGTGTTAGACCACCAAACAGTGACCATCACTTTTTTAGGTGTAATTTTTTTTCGTTTAGGGCATTTGTAGGTGCTGAACCAGGATCTAACCAACTCGATGAGCGCTTACGATTGTCGAAAAGAACCCATTTTTAGTCGAAGATGCGATTCAAAATTCCTTCGTTTCTGTGCCTGTTGAGCAGCGCAAGGCAGGCCTCATCGCGCACCTCGCGCTGGCGCTTATTAAGTTCGTGGGGCACTAATTTGTCATGTTTTTTTACCTTGCCAATTTGACGCAAATGGATCAAGATTGTTTTGATGCTTACTTAGAATTCGACAGTAGACTGAGTATCATCAGCTTATTGTCGACCAAAGTTTCCGGACGACCACGGAGTGCATTTTTAAGGTCGACATTTCCAGCACGGAATCGGGTAAGCCAATAACGGGTTGTGCGTTCGTTTGTACTGTTCTCTCAGTATACGTCGATAATGTTGCGTGCCGTTTATGCCGCGTTGCTACCGCGTCGGTACTCATATTCCATAATTACTCTAATTTTTAACGTATCCATGATGACAAAAAAGACGCAAATGGGATGAAAACATAACGCTAACATAAACAAACGTCTGATTTTTAAAATAGAATGTCATGTTTTAAAAATAAAATGAATTTGAAATTAGAATTCATAGACATTCAGAAATAGTTTTTATTCGAAATGACCAGTACCTACTACAAAACGGCAACTTCATAGGTGAAGACCTTATGTTTATATGTTGTATGTATGTGGCAATGTTTGCCATGGCATAACTCTCGAACAGATTATCAGATTTTCATGAAATTTAAAATGTAAAAAGATAACGTAAACAGAATTCAATCGTCGCGAAGCATTTTTGATAAGTGGGGTAGTTTTTGAGATACTGGGGTGAAAATAAATACCATTTTTCACCCATATCTTTTGAATGGCTGATCCGATCAATTCAAAATTTTGAACATGAAGTGATTATAAGTTTTTAGGTTTTCGTGGTTATTCACTACATTTATATTAATACTCAACAGTCGATAAGAGGCTTTTTTGACATAAGGTTAGTTTTTGAGAAAAAGGGGTGTTTAGTGAGACGAGAAGATTTGTGACTTGTGGGGTGTCATTTGAAAGAGTATCTGCACTGCACATTCATAAAATATATGTTTATTTTTTTATTAGGCGTGATTTTCGTAGCAAGGGGCGCGTTAAGGGGTTAAAATGTTTTGTATGTGTTGTAGGATAGAATGTTAAAGGGGGTTTACTTCTTAATTGACTTTCTTTGGATTTGTTGAAACCACCCCTGTATTAACATAAAGGGTTGCAAAAAGAGTAAATAAGTTTTAAGTCTTGAAAATGTGTTATAACATGAAATATCATATGGAATAGGGGTTGAGACTAATTTCAAAATAAGTTTATTTTCGCTTATTAGGGGTGATTTTTAAGATGAAGAGGGCAAATTATGATCATCAGGTCTTGTAAGATAAGAGATGGTATTCGAAATTTCATTAAAACTGGTCTATTTGTCTATTGTTATTCACTCATTAAGGTACGGTACGGCTATTATCGCCAAGTTAAGCACACAGATTGGTGCTCACAGTTTTGCTAACACAAAAAAAAGGTGCTGCCTTTTTGTTGACTCTACAACATCCGTGGGCTGGAGGGTTAGATTTTTAAACCACAACTACTAAGGTAACAGATTTGATAGCACTTTTCAAAACGACATCAACCTTTGTTTCATGTTAGTAAGGATACATTACGTTAGCAACAAGAGAGAGCCTCGAACGCAAAGGTTAATAAAGATAGTTCGATAAGTAAGGTGACAAAAGTGTTATGAAAGCACACTTTTATCGTTTGTAACCTTCTATTTGAGAAATAATATCTGTCACAAACCAAACCATCACGAGATCTCAGTTCGGGGCGAACTACTAGTTTAGATAATACATGTAATAACGCAAATATTCTTTGCATATACCAGCCCACTTATCTACCTCCCCTCGCGCCTCAACAGGCAAACAAAGGCATGAAATTAAGCTTTCGAGGAACTATATAAAACCTATTGATAAAAATTTACACAGATGTGTCGCACCGTTTCAGAGATAAATTCGGGGATATATGCAAAACACATTATTTTCAGTTTTTATTTCTTTCGAGAAAAAAATCAGCAATCGTGATTTCAAAATAACCACATACAAGACCACAGAGGCGGTTAAGGTTTTCACTGTAAGATATACCGTTACCTAATACTCGTAAACATTTCTGTAACAACTCAATAAAAAAAGAACACTTACAATTTTATGAGTCTCAATATCATTTGAAGTTCACTTGAGTTAATTAAGTAAATTTAATCCACGATTAAATTTATTTAATTCATTATTTTGTATATCGTTGTTAAAAAAATATTTTAATAAAAATAATATTTAAAAATTAAAATTAAAAATTAAATCAGATAGAGAACTATTCTATCTAGCCAAATCGAAATATTGTCATAATGCTTCTAACCTCTTGGTACCTACTACAGCTTTGTCTTAGTATAAAAAATAAAGAAGAGTGACCATTGGTTGTATCGCTATAATCTTAGTTGTGTCACAAGTTCATAATGTTAATAATTCGAGTCTTTATTTATGATTACTCGAACGACTAATTCAAAAACTTAACTTTTTGGGATAATAGAAATGTAAAAAAAGTTTATGTTTTGGATTTTGAGTAAGGGTAAGGGCCTGCCTAATGTACCACAGGATCATGAGGCATTGAAGATTCTTTTCTCTTGGAACGGTTAAAATAATTTACCCCCACAACTAGAAAACTGCACTTTGATTAAAAACAAACATGAGTTTGCTATTAAATAATTATTGTTTTATCTATGAAAATATACAACGTGAGACAAGGTGGTATGGATGAAAAACTTTAGTCTTCCTTAATGGGTAAAAAAAGTGTATTGTTTTGTTTGGGTGTTTTGGTAACATTTTGTGAACAGTGAGGCAGAGACTCATTAATATTTCATAAACAAATTGTTGGGATACACGGAGAATTATCATCAAATTGTTGATTTTATTTAAAAGTCCTATTATTGAACTTAAAGTTAAGATATATTTCATTGGGACACAACCAGTTTGAAAGCGATACTAAATCCCATAGTCACTTGGACAATCCTTTAACATTATTATTATTTCAGGCCAACGCGAAACCCGCGTGATTATACGCTTTATCAAGTACGTGGAGTGTCGTGGGTGTCGGTTCCGCGTGTGTAACGTGTTTCCGCTGGACGCTGATCTCATCGGGAAGGTGCTCGGCTTCTGCGTTACCTACCTCATCGTCATCAGGGTTCCGTGTGAACTGTAGTTCACACGGAACCCGCCCTCGTTTGCGACACCTGGGGAACACTGACGAGGAAAAACTACACCACGTGACGTTGCAACAATCTTGACATCACCAATTACTAATTCCAAACAGGCGGTTGAGTTGAAAATTCTCGTAATAAATAATAAAATTTATAAATTCTAAAAACTACACTCCGTTTATCGGAAGAATAATAAAGACTATTAAAGGGGGTTGACTTCACAGTTAACTTTCTTTTTATTTGTAGAAACCACCCCTGTATTTACATTAAGGGTTGCAAAAGAGGTAAAGAAGATTGAAGTCTTGAAAATGTGTTAAAACATGAAATAACTGGTCAATAAGTCAGGAAACGTTACGAAGATACTTGACGACCTCCTTTGTTCCGAAAAGGTCGGAAACCGCGATTAGCCTGCGCTTGATATCTTTATAGCCAGATATTTAGAAAGTAATGTCCCGCTTTAATATAATTCCAAAACGATAGCCTTGCAGAACACAGGGAGCTATCTGTTTTAACCGACCTATTCATCGTATTGCCTATATCGCGGCTAAGTAGCACGATCTATCTTCTGTCTATAGGTATCACTTGTAATTATCCTAAAAAGTTTTTGAATTATTCCTTCGAGTAATCATAAATAAAGACTGGAATTATTAACATTATGAACTTGTGACACAACTAAGATTATAGCGATACAACCAATGGTCATTCTCCTTTATTTTTTACACTAAGACAAAGTTGTAGGAGGTACCAAGAGGTTAGAAGCATTATGACAATATTTCGATTTGGCTAGATAGAAGGTATAACTAGATCGCTTTTGGGCTAAATCTCGATAAGAAAGGTCGTGTTAGGTCGTCGTTGCGTATGGAATAGATCGCCAGATAGCATATCGACTATATTGTTGATATTGTTTTCTAAAGAATAGTTAGTTATATAGACAATAAGATTTCATCCGTAATCATATCATACTTTTCAGAAGTGCACATAATACACTTCTTAGATTAATTACTTAGTCATAAAATCCTTGCCATCCAATTGTTTTCTAATAGAAATCTTATCTCTTACCACTTAGTATTTAAATGACAATCTCCTTCTAAGATGACAAAGTTAACATTTAAACATTTACAAATGTGATATTATAAAACTACGTGTTTTTTTAATTTTTTAACAGATTTAAAAGAGATAAAGCCGAAATCCAGACCTAAGATCACAAAAAACATGCGATAAACATAAATAACACATTGAAAAAGTTTGCTTTGATCTCGATATAACGCAATATTATTTTTCACTTCTCTTGCTCAAAAAGTGTATCATAATAGTGTAGCTTAGCGGGACTAAAACTCGAGTTTAATACCTAGGGCTAAAAAGTATTATTTCTTTTTAATTTTTGTCTAAAATCATCAGCCCGTACAAAACATTCGGTCTCTTACATCATCATTACATCATCGGTCATCAAGTGATAGTGATAGTGCAAATGGAAGAAAAGGGCAAATAAATAATTATGAATCTGTTGCCGACAAAATAACGTGGAATATATTTAAAGAGTTACGAAAATTTTATAAAATGGAGAGATGAGAAACGTGTGGATTCTTTTACTGAAGGGGTTTTTCTCACTTATTTTGATGAATTATCGAACAAATTCAAATCGTCGACTCTTTGGAGCACATATACCTAACCTTACAAACGAAACACGACGTCGATATTAAAAAATATGTAAATTTGACGGCTTTACTGAAGAAATTGTCCACTGGATACAAGGCAAAAAAATCTAAAGTCTTGACGACACAAGAAATCGAAACATTTTTAAATAACGCTCCAAATAAACAATACTTGGCAACAAAGGTAACCTACTTATCTACTCTACTCAAACTAAATAAATAGATACCTACCTACATACCTAAAATAGGTACATAAAATAGGTTATTACGATTATTAACACACTTATTTTTTTGTTCAACAGGTTGCTTTAATTTATGGAATCAGCGGTGCATGCAGAGGAATAGAGCTTGCTAATATAACGCTAGAAGACGTAGAAACGGATACAAACCTACAAGCTGTGAGTCTGCCGAACACGAAAACAAACAAAGAGCGTAAATTTGTCATCAGTGGAGAATACCTTAATATAGTTAAAGCCTATCAGGAGTTACGTCCCACTAATGTTTCAACGAGAAGATTTTTTCTAAATTATCAAAATGGTATATGCACAAGGCAAGTCATAGGCAAAAATAAATTTGGTAACATGCCTAAAGATATGGCCACTTATCAAAATTTACCAAATCCGGAACTCTACACGGGCCATTGTTTCCGCAGAACATCCGCGACTCTGTTGGCGGACTCTGGTGCGAATATAACGACATTAAAACGGCACGGTGGATGTAGGTCCGATCAAGTGGCTGAAGGTTATATAGAGGACTCTATACAAAACAAGTATCACGTCACGCAGCGGATTACGGAAGGAATCAATATTCTACCAAACATTACAGAACCCCAAGCATCTACATCGCGGGATTGGATGAATATGTCAACTCAGCTGAAGCCGCACTCAGATCTTAATAATGCAGGAAACTCAAGCATGAGTCGAGTATCTCCAACTTTTACTCCACAACCATCAACTCAAAATATTATCACATCCCAATCACAGAGAACCGAAATAAAATTTCCCGGGAAAAACATATCACTAAACATTCAAAATTGCTCTAACTGCACATTTAATTTTTAATAAAATTACTGAAAATTGTTTAATTTTGAATTGTTTTATTTTCTCGCAATCGAAGTGAAAAGTAGAGTGTTTTACTCGGGCCAAAACCACCCATTATAACTCGGTCTTGTCATCCTCCCTCGCTACGCTCGGGAGTATAACAACCTCGTATATAATGGGATGGTTGAGTCCCTTGTAAAACAATCTACTATTGTAGTTGTACTAGAACATTCACCATTTTTCGAATTGGTGAGGACAACCGTATTACTTCGATCCAGAACCAAAATGACTCAAATTTTAACAAAACCTTTTTAAATACAATTTGTTTCTTTGATACTAATCGCTCTCTAGATTATTAAATTGGTAAGGCACGAGTCTGACTCAACCACGTCATTGTTAGTTGTCATTGCATTATTAATCAGGAATCTCGGACTAGGTACTTATGTCGTCTAATACTCGTAATACAGCGGCCTTTCTTGTGATTATACCACACCGTGTCCCCATAGAACTATGTCTATCGAGAACAAAAGAGATCTACAAAATAAGTTGGGAAATCTGGCTCTGTATGTATGGGCAATGCTTTTCATTGGAAAACTCTGGAACGACCAGTTTGATTTCTATGAAATTTAATATATATGTTAAGTGTGTTTTTTTAGAACTGGGGTAGTTTTTGAGATACTTGGGTAGAAAGAACTACGATATTCGGTATATCTAAAATTAGCTTACACTCATTCATCGGTGGAATATATGTTTGTTTTAAGAGATAGGGTTGTCAAGTGAGATAAGTGTTCTCTATCTCGTGGGGTGTCATTTTAAAGTGTAACCTTTGTAAAATATCAGAACAAATCAGAGCAATGTTCGGGCTTAGACAGCGAAACGCCTGTAGAAATGTTTTTAAAACAATTATAAAGAATGTTTCGAGTTTTAAGTATTATATTTAAGGAGTTCCAACATAGGTCAATATTTTTTTAAGCATTACGTGCAATATTTTTCTACACACGACACACGATACGTGTTTAAGTTTAAAATTATGTGCTCATTTTGTAATACAGGCTGTTCCTATCTCGTAGAAGGTGTATTATTTATTTATTTAACACTTTTTTTTAATGAAACTTAATGCTCTTCATTTCTGCAATATATATTACATTGCAGAAATGGTGAGCATAATGCCAGGGCATTTTCTTACTGGTAACCAACTTGGCAGAAAACATTATTAAATTGATAGCGTACTTACTAATTTAAATTGGAAAAACTTGAAAATAATACCTAACAGAAATTATATATTAATACATATATGAATACATGCAACTTAACTAATAATACAAATATATACTATCTATTAATACTTTTCAAAATACTTTACTGATACTTTTTGAAGATTGTTCCAGAGTACAAGTATTTTATTTATTGTGATAGTGTAGCATATTTTTATGACAATACTGCAGTTACGATATTGTTATCGCTGATCTTATATAACAGAGAAGGATTTCGCCCAACCGCCCAAATGTGTCTTACCTAAAACTCCATCAAAACGCATTGGAGCAGCAGTTCTACTCGTTTGTCTGTCTAGGTCGTAACAAACAGTAGCTTACTTTGCATTTTAAGAGCGGCTTGCATAACGATTGTGTTTAAATCGGTACTCATTCTGATTAGTTAAACACGTATAGCTGTCTAAACCCGCTTACACTAAATATATTAAACATTGTCTTGCACGAGGTGGTTTTTGATGCTATTTAGCTAAACGTTGTTAGTGCTTTAGAAAAACAGGCTCATACGTTCCGTTTGACGTACATATGTTTTTTTTTGTCAGACATCGTCAATCTTGCGTCGATCGGGCTACTTTTCCGTAAAATGGAAAGGATAAATTGTCGTTTTTGTTGTCAATGACAGACAGATACACATGCACCTGTTACCAAATGAAATCCGTACCTATATAACAAGCTAGGTCCACAACGGACTATCCTACGAGCTCCAGCGATCGCGCGCTCCGCGATCCAAGGTCATGATGCGTGGATTTCACTAGGCCGATCCAAGTTTATTGAAACTACGGTCCTAAACTTTGCTTCAAGCGATCCATAACACCAGGAGATCGAGTCACACGTACAGCAGCGGCTTCGAATTGCTGTGGCAACCTTTATTTTGCTTAAATATTTGGTACTTCTGATTGGTTTGTTGCCCATATCTTACCAGAAATCTGATATCGAGCATCGTCATCCACAGCACGCGCTCCACGCACGTGAGGCATGCGCGCGCGCTCCAATTCGTTCATTTTTTTTATTGTACGACGGGGAAGCTCTTGGCCTTTTATCTCACCTGGTTACAAGTTGAGATAAGGCCGAAGGTGGAGGTGCACTTCACCCGGAATCCTCAAGAACCTGTAGAACTGACTATCTTTCCTTTCGCCAGAACACAACATTTGTTTCAGAATTGTAGTTGAAATTGCACTAGTAGTGCAGAATATTAATATCTCCGCAAAACTCTATTTATTCACCAAAGGTGTAACAATCTTTGTCGAGTCGAATTTAAATAATACAAAGGTGTAGTGTACATCAACAGATCAGCTGGTCATTCAAAATGGCGCTTATCACATAGGATATTGGGCTTTGCTAAATGACGGTTTTAGGATTGTTTTACTTTGACAGTTTGCTATACATGATTAGTGGCTTAATTATTGCTGTGCAATACGCTTTAGCGTATTGAGTTTCTTAAATGTATTTAAGGACTCCCTAAATGCTTTTCACAATGTTTATGCAAGTCGCCTTAAGCCCTATTTCTTAAATTAGTGTTGCTATATGCTTGAAAGGAGTAATACATATTATGTTGCTATCTTTTACTAGCATCACATACCAAAATATGCGACTATTTTTGCATTGTAAGGCGTGTGATATCCTTGTCTCAGGTCCGCGCAAAGCTGTCATCCTCCAGGTTTAGAACCAGGCCAGCGTATTGTCCTTTCATAAAAAAAAAGATATCCTTGGCTTTTGATTTATGAACCTGATCTATTTAAACAGGTCATGTGATGACAATATTTTGACATTTGCAACGTCACGCGGTGTAGATTTTCCTCGTCAGTGTTAGGCCCCAGGTGTCGCAGACGAGGGCGGGTTCCGTGTGAACTGTATGATGACGATGAGGTAGGTAACGCAGAAGCCGAGCACCTTCCCGATGAGATCAGCGTCCAGCGGAACCACGTTACACACGAGGAACCGACACCCACGACACTTCACGTACCTGATGAAGCGATTGATCACGCGGGTTTCGCGTTGGCCTGAAATTATAATAATGATTTAGTATCGCTCTCAAACTGGTTGTGTCACAATGAAATATAGCCGAATTTAAAGTTCAAGAATAGGACATTTAAATAAATAATCAACAATTTTATGATAATTCTCCGTGTAGGTATCCCGGCAATTTGTTTATGAAATATTAACGAGTCTCTGCCTCACTGTTCACAAAATGTTTATAGGAGTCCATCTCACTACTCTCCTGTCACAAACTGAGTTTCTATTTCACACAACGTTCTACAGAGTCTCGTATCTCAAACGAATCTATAAAAAAAAACATTTATGAAAATAAACTAGAATAACCAAAACACCCAAACATAACAATACACATTTTTTTTTACCCTTTAAGGAAGGCTTAAGTTTTTCATCCATACCATCTTGTCTAACGTTGTATATTTTCATACGTAAACTGATGTAAAACAAACAAATAGTATTTATTAGCAAGCTCATATTTATTTTTTACCATAGTAAGTTACCTGTAGTAAGTACAAAGGGGCTAGAAGCATTATGACTATATCTCAAATTGACTAGATAGAAGGTATGACTAGATCGCTTCTGGACTAAATCTTGATAAGACTACTTACATCGTGTTAGGTCGTGGTTGCGTTAGGAATAGATCGCCAGATAGCGTATCGATCATATTGTTGATTGTTTTCTAAAGAATAGTTAGTTATCTAGACAATAAGATTTCATCCGTAATCATATCATACTTTTCAGAAGTTCACTTAATACACTTCTTATGGTTTTCTTAAAGAAATCTTATCTCTTACCACTTACTATTATAATGACATTCATCCTTCTAAGATCTGGTAGGTTGAATTGTGAAGTATCCACCAGTGGAGGTAGTTTTAAAACCGCTTTAATTAGCTTCACTTGTATAAAACAATGTAATAAAACCTTATAAGTCAATTTCAAGCAACTTCTAACAGTCGTATCAAAATTAAACTTTGCATGTATATGTAGTTTGAATGATAAACCTATACCTATAGGTACATAATATGGGCGTTGTGTTGTATTGTATGATAAGTATGTACCTATATAAAAAAAAAAAAAAATGTTAGTATTCTATCCGTAATCTAGTTCCCACATTACAAACTTTGCTTTGTTTGGGACTTGATGGCGCTGTGTAAAAAATAATGTCCTGTTATATTTATTTATTTATTATACCTAATTGGGTATCTTGGGGGTAATCTCATGATGGACCCAAGAGAGGTTCAGTGCAACTCATGAGTTACTACCTCGTACTAGTAACCCCTCGAGTTTGAGCGCATATGATTCGTTTTAACGAGTTCAATTGCCGTTTGTTTTGACATATTCGACATTTGCTTCGTGACAACGCTCAAGAAGTTTCGTCAAGTTTCACGCATGACAACCTTTACACATTTACAAAATATCAATTCAAACAAATTTCCTAGCAAACGAAAGCATCTTTTAAATTTAGTTTTTTAAACTACATAATAATTTATTCACGCCTTTTTGAAAAAGACACAAGTTGATCTCGAAGCGCACATTTTCAAAGACTGTAAACTTTCGTTTAAGGTTTGCTGTAAAAAAATACTTTTAGGGTTTCACCTTTGTTCATACCTACTTTTAAATTTCATATTATTTTATTGTTAACAATGATTGAATTTAATGGCTAATATATAATGTATAAAATAACTTAACAGACAGGTAAAGGTACCTTGAGGAAGTAGAAGCAAATCATGAAGTGAAACCTTTATTTTGTTCACTTCCGTAGCAAGCGTGCCGGCGCATAGCGCAGACAAGGTTATCATTATGAAATGTTCAGCAGCAACAGTGAGCTTTACATAAAATCCAAACAATGTTAACTGAAACACAAGCGTTGTGATAATATATATCTGGACACTCAATACGTACAATTGAACTTATAAATATTCACAATGAATCACATCGGGTCACATAAGGAGCGCTACAAACGGTCTACATCTAGACCTAATTCAACACGGGCTGCATTGCCTCGCTAAATTGCAATGCAAATTGTCTAGCCATAAAATAAGCCCTGCATGATTTTTTAAACCCGGAAGGCACTGCTAATACTCCAATATAAGCACTGTCGAGACCACTATATTGGCGCCTTTGTGAATCAGCCTTCTCACCAGCACCGACTGATGTCCAAGGCAGCCTCAAAAGCGTCACATAAAATTATCACAAAATGTAAGGATACTTTAATACGAGTAACAAGCGCTATACGTACCGCTTGCATCCCGGACATCTGTAAGTCTTGCACTGCCAAAAATATGATAGCCATTACCTTAGGAACGTTCAGTAGTATTGACAAAACCATCTGTAAAAAGTATTTTTAAGTAAAACATTTTTATAACATTTTACAACAACGGTGAAGTAACAACAAACGTACCACCGGCTCATACGTAGTCTTGTATTGTTCAGCGATGTCAACGATTGATTTATACATATACTGTACTGACAAGAACCCACTGTTTTTTCTCTTTAAATATTCTCCTAATTTCTGCAGCCGATAGCGTATCGAAAAAAACATAAGCCCACTTGTAACATGAACTATGTCGATAGTTAGGATACAAACAGCGCTCGCAAACGCTCCTATTGGCGAGATCTCATCAGCAAAAAGATAATACAACGCAGTTGATATAAATCTGTACAGGGTACAAGCCAGCAATGAAATAAGTAGTTTTAATTCTATATTGTAGGTTGTATGCTTTACTTTCAATCCGATATCAATTATACGTAAGTCCTGGATTAAATTACCAAAACTATATTCTTTTCTAAAGCATTTAAGAGATAAAACAATGCAATAAATTTGAAGAAACCATACAATACAGTGAATCACATGATAAGCACTTGGAACAGTGACATTAATTGTGTAAATTGCATTTATGCCTGTGAATAGCGCGCATGGACACAACGCCCAAATATATGACAATATTTTAACATATCGAGATTTATAAGTGATAAAGCCGAAATCCAGACCTAAGATCACAAAAAATATGCGATAAACATAAATAACACATTGAAAAAGTTTGCTTTGATCTCGATATAACGAAATGTAATTTTGTTGTTGTACTAGAACATTCACCATTTTTCGAATGGGTGAGGACAACCGTATTACTTCTATCCACAACCGAAATGACAACTGTTTTAACATTACTTTTTTAATACAATTGGTTTCTTTGATATTAATCGCTCTCTAGATTATTAAATTGGTAAGGCACGAGTCTGATTCAAACACGTCATTGTGTTGCATGTTAGTTGTCATGACATTAATCATCAGGAATCTAGGACTTATGTCGTCTAATAATATGAGGTAACAATGTTTGTGCATAGTAAGTATCTAGATCGTTTTTCCCCATTACCTGCTCGCAGTCGCCGAGATGGTACCCTCCATCACCATGCAAGTCAAACAGCACTGCTACGTCACAGTATTTTCTGCATAGCACCTATCATAGATAATCATGTCCCAATGTCTATTAAGACTGGAAATAGTTTATTAGCATTTAAAAATAAATTAACTAAATTATTGGAAGAGAAAGTGTATTGTACAATTGATGGGTTCATGAATGATAGATTTGAATGACATACACTGGATTTTCAATATGTATTTTATTTTATATCAATTACTTTTGACATCATTTGTGACATAAATTAGGAGTTTTTTTTATTATTATGTACTAGATAATGTTTAATGTAACGTTTGTAATGTGTGACATGTCATGTTTGTAAGTCGTATGAGGTAAGACTAGAGATACTTCTTAAGATAGAATATATTTTTACCTAACTAGCTCTACAGACAATAAATTCATTTATCATTTATTATCCATGATTACCTTAATAAAAAAAAAATTAAGGTTGTTTTATGTAAGACAGCAGCGCGTGAATAGGGTTAACGCTTGTTATCGGGGGTTGACTTCTAGTAGACTTGTGACTTCTTTCTTATAGTGCATGAATGAATGATTGGAGCCGAGCAATTTAAATGCGAATGGGGTACGACGGTTTCCTATCAGGTTGGCAAAAATGGTACGATTACTCATCATTACTACCAGAGGAAAAACGTTCAAATGTCCTCAAAAATTATATGAACTTTTTAAACAAAGTACCTACAAAATTTTCTTGATCCTATCCACTAGGATTGAACATCTCAAAAAACTGACTGAGCTCAAATAATACGTACTATAGAAATTATGCTAAAAAGTAGTTATCAAACAGAACAAATATTTGACTAAGAGTAGAAAAAATTTACTAAATAAATATTACAGGACATTAATTTTACACAGCGCCATCTAGCCCCAAACTAAACATAGCTTGTAATATGGTAACTCGATTACGGATAGAATACTTGAATACTTTTGTGAATACATACGTACGTTTGTAACGTTTTTGTTGTATATGATACAACACCCAAACACAGAACAAACATCTATATTCATGACACAAATATTTGTCCTGGGTGGGAATCGAACCCACCGCCTACAGCGCATGAGGCAGAGCTACTACCAACTGAGCTATGAGGCTTGTATTCAAGACATTATGACACCCAAAACAGTTCAAAGCCCTATTAAAATGGATCTTTAGTCAACTGATCCCGCTTTAAACTTATCATAAGAGTTGACTAAACTAGTAGTTCGCCTCGAACTGAGATCTCGTGATGTCTGGCTTGTGACGGAGATTATTTCTCAAGGAGAACGTAATATCGTTTGTTACTCACATACCTAGCATCAAACGTGGATGACGTTTTGAAAATTGCTCTTAAAACCGTTGCCTTTGTAGTCATAGTTTAAAAATCTACCCCTCCTGCCTACGGATGTCGTAAAGTCAACAAAAAGCTTATTTCTGTGTGTTAACAAAATTTTAACTGTGAGCACCAATCTGTCTACCAAGCAAGATGAATATGCGAAAACCTTGCAGTTATACTGGAATTTCTTGTGAAGTTAACCCCCATTTAACAGTCTATCCTACAAGACAAAACTAGCGTTTTAACCTCTTAATACGCCCCGTTGTTACGAAAACCACCCACCCCTATTTAAAAGTAAGATATATATTTTATGAATGTGCAGCCGACACTTTTTCAAATGACACGTCACCCCAACCCACAAGCCAAAAATCTTTTTGTCTCACTTAACACCCCTATTTCACAAAAACTACACAGACATTTCTGGCTCAGAACATTATCTGTGCAACTATCAGCTCAGTCTGCTCAGCAGTTTTGGCGCTAAGGAAGGTCAAATATCCAAACAAACATTAAGGTTTTCAGTTTTAGATTTAATGAATTCTGTGTCAAAATACGTTACGTTACGTGCAATATTTAACTACACACGACACATGAGTATAAGTTTAAAATTATGTGCTCATATTGTAATACAGACTGTTCCTATCTCATACAAAGTGTATTATTTATTTATTTAACACTCTATAGAACAAAACTTGAGAATATATACTGCACAAATGGTGAGCATAATGCCAGGGCATTCTGAACTGCTAACCGACTTGGCAGAAAACATTATTTATAATACCTAACAAAAGTCATAAAAACATATTTGAATACATACAATTTAACTACTAATATAAATATGTACGAAATTTTAATAATTTTCAAAATACTTTTCCAATACTTTTGAAGATTGCTCCAGAGTATGATTATTTCATTTTTTGTGTTAGTGTATCATATTTTTATGACAACACGCCAGTTAAGATATTGTTATCTTAGATAAAATAAAATAAAGTATTTCGCACCATCCGCCCGAATGTGACATACCACCAAAAAGTAACTTAATGCAAACTACTGCCCGGTGCGGCAGTAGTTGGCTTTAAAGTTATTATTAAGTTACTCGTTTGTCTGTTAAGGTCGTAACAAAAAGGAGCTTACTTTGCATTTTAAGCCCTAATTTCTTAGTTTAGAGTTGCTATAATATGTTTGAAAGCAGTAGGTTATCACATATCTTTTACTATAGGCTATTACATAATGATGCCATTTTTTGTCATGTGATGCTACATGACAAAATATGTCACTATTTTTGCATTGCACAGTAAAGCGTGCGATATCCTTGGCTTTAGATATATGCAGCCGATCTATATAAACAGGCAATGTGATGTCTACATTTTCCGCGCCCGACTCACCTTTACACTGCTCTGACACACTAGGGTTACGGTTACGAAATAATTTTACTAACCTACTACTACTTGAAATTGTTTCGGCGGACAATACCATAAAAGTAGACTACTAAAAAAATAAACCATAATATCATTCAATCAGTTGATTATATTATATCGGTAGTATTTTATTACACAATTAATGCGTAAGTAGTTCACACTAATTTGAAGAGTAGGAAACAGTTTTCTTGCCTGTCACACTGCTTGACTTCCAGTGTGGTGGTTAGACAAATGATTTCCTAACCGTAACACCAGTGTGAAAGAGCAGTGTGAACGTGAGTCGGGCGCGAGTTATTTGACGTTTGTTCGTCGCGCGGTGTAGTTTTTCCTCGTCAGTGTTAGGCCCCAGGTGTCGCAGACGAGGGCGGGTTCCGTGTGAACTGTATGATGACGATGAGGTAGGTAACGCAGAAGCCGAGCACCTTCCCGATGAGATCAGCGTCCAGCGGAAACACGTTACACACGCGGAACCGACACCCACGACACTCCACGTACCTTATGAAGCGATGTATCACGCGGGTTTCACGTTGGCCTGAAATAACTATATATATAAATGAAAGAGAATCCTACTCACTCACTGACTTCTCATCACGACATCTCAGAATACCATCGGAAACTATTGGGCCGAGACGTCTGAAATTTAGTACAAGTTCTCTTTAAGGGGTGTAGGCACGCACTAAGAAACCATTTTTGTTTGGAGTTAAAATGGAGTGACAAGGTTCATCTGAAAGTCCCATATTCTTAAGATTAAAGACATTAAAAAAATGTAAGTACCTACGTTGGTTCCTTAAAAGATTTAGGCGTCTGCTGGAAGGTGAATGAAATGAGGTTAATAACGTAAGAAAAACCAGCCACTTTGAAATTTAGAAAAAAGTAATATGACTTTATTCGAATTGTGCAATCGATAAACTTTCAAATGACCCTCCAGAAGATATAAACCTTCATGACACTTAACACATATATCTCAAAAGCTACCCAAAAGGTTGGCATTGAGCTACCGATATCATTAAAATATTTAAAAGTCAACTAAGTGCGACAGTAGGCAAAGCGCGACCACACGTGTAAAAAACCTTGATGGCGATTGATAATCGCTGTTTTAAAAAAAATAAATCGGATCAACCATTTCAAAGATATGGGTGAAATAGTATTAATTTTCACTCCAAGATCTCAATAACTGCCCCACTTATCAAAAATCTCCCACGACAATAGATACCTACATATACACATAGTTTATTGGCAACTTTTAGTTAGGTACAAGCCAGTTTAGGTAATTACTACCTCATAATTAAAATACATATATTTCACAATTCTTACAATAATAAATAATAATAATAAATATTATAGGACATTAATTTTTACACAGCGCCATCTAGCCCCAAACTAAGCATGGCTTGTAATATGGGAACTAGATAACGGATAGAATCCTTAAATACTTTTTTAAAATACATACTTACTATATGATACCGGGGCGTTTAAAACAAGACTAAACGTGCATCACGTTTCGTGCTCGGTAATCTGTCATAAACAGAGGGTCTCATGATAACAACGGATCTGTCGGACTTTGCCAACGTATGCGCCGGTGTCGCAGGGCGGTTCTTGTGCTTTTTGCTACGCTTAGCTCTGTTGGGATTGATATTCTCACGCTGGATGAAAACACGTATCGAGATGAAGATAGGTCTAGCGCTATATGAAAAAATAAATAAATTGATGTAATCACTGCACAGTTTAAGTTTAATTCCAAAAGGAAAACCCGTTCGAGAGTTATGCCGTTTAATGCTATTTAATTATGGAAATTGTACTTATATATATATATATATATATATATATATATATATATATATATATATATATTATTTATTTTGCTTTGCTTTGCTTTGCTTGGGCTTTGTCGCTTAGCGACCACATCGCCCATAAAGCTATAGAAAAATAAATGATACATAAAAAAAAATACTTATTTTGACACACTTAATGACTACTCCTTATCTAAACCTAACTCTAACAACTTAATCAAAAACTCGACATCTTCAGAAAAAATCTGAATCTAAATGCTGCATTTCTGCTACACTCCAATAAAATATGCTGAACATCTTCGATAACCCCACAATCATCACAATTTGGCGATGAAACATTTTTCATGAGAAAAGCGAATTTATTACTAAGGATATGTCCGGAGCGCATTCTGAGGACAGATTTTAAATAATTTATATTTACCAAAGTGGTATCAATCCATGGATGTTTATTTATTAGAGGTTGGATGGTTCTATACCAGATTCCCTTCTCCCGTGATCTTACGTCAAAGTACTCCTGCCACAAATCTGTACATCTAATTTTAATTAGCCTAACAAAATCTGAAAAAAGAGGCAATTGATTCAATGGAAACAAATAGTATTTATTAGCAAACTCATATTTATTTTTTACCATGCTACTTTCTAGTTGTGGGGGTAAATTATTTTTACCGCTCCGAGAGTAAAGCATCTGAACAATGAATGCCTCATGATCTTGTGAAACAGTAGGCAGACCCTTACTTTTACTCGCAGCTGACTCGCCGATTTTCTTTTGATTGGTTTACGAAATCCAAAACAAAAACTTTTTTTGGGTTGGTGTCAAGATCCCCGTGAAGTTTTCCCCTTTAAGGGGAATTTGAGACATTTAGTCTCATAATCCCCTTTGAAGCTGCAATTTCAGAATCAAGGGGATTATGACACTAAAAGTCCCAAAATCCCCTTAGAAGGGAAAATCATATTTACTACACTATAAAATCAATCAGTTCAAACTACTAAGCGTCATGTAGAGTGACGAGAACTATTACCTATAAGTAATTTTATAGTTCTCTTACAATTTTCGTATGAGCCGTATAGAAAAATAAAACATGTATTAAATATGGCTATTATACTGTCTCTAAAAGCTACAGACTAGTTTTAACTAGTCTGAACCCTATAATAATAATAATAATAATAAAATATAATATAATAAACCCTATAATAATAAAAGTAGTTACGATGAAACAAAAATGCAGACTTATTTCAAAATCAGATTATATTTACAATATGTAATCGACTAGTTTAGCGTCACGTAGAGTGACAAGATCTATTACCCAATTCTATCAAATAATAATTATACGAAGCGTCAGGTAAAGTGAAGCGGACAATATTCATCGTCACAAAAATAAATTAATAAATAGTAATAACCTAGATTGCTTCCATCTAATTTATTGTAAGAGCCGTATAGAACAATACATTTTAGTTTAAATATGGTGTTTATACTATCTCTTTCGCACTCGCAGCACAGTAGGTTTATGAATCCTTGTTTCATTGTAACAATGGACATCAGGTAAAAAATATAATGACTTCTCTCTCGCACTGTGCTTGTTTTCTTGGGTTCACTTTCGTGATTGGTTTAAAAGCTCTATTGCTTAGACCTTTTTTAAAATCGGAAAGTTAAGTTTTTGCATTTTATTAGTTTTTGCAGACTGTTAGGTGTATTAAAAATATTTAAACTTTAAATTTATCTTAAGAATGGCTGAGACATCTGAAAGTTGTAGTGGTAGTGGAATTGAGTATATTAAAAAACAAAATTCAACTTTACTTTTACGAGAAGGTTTTCAATACTACTGTAAAAATAAATATAAAAGTGGTGCAGTTGCATGGGAGTGTTCAAGAAGAAAAAAATTAAAATGTGCTGGATCCTTAATGATAAAGGTGAGTTTAATTTGATCTTGATGATCAAATTAAACTCACAACATAGGAATTTAAATAATGTTAGCATAAAATGAATGAAAGCTGATAATACTTAAAGAAATGTTAAATGTTAAAAATATAATGACTTCTCTCTCGCACTGTGCTTGTTTTCTTGGGTTCACTTTCGTGATTGGTTTAAAAGCTCTATTGCTTAGACCTTTTTTAAAATCGGAAAGTTAAGTTATCTCTTACCACTTACTATTATAATGACATTCTTCCTTCTAAGATGGTTGAATTGTGAAGTGTCCACCAGCGGACGTAGTTTTAAAACCGCTTTAATTAGCTTCACTTGTATAAAACAATGTAATAAAACCTTATAAGTCAATTTCAAGCAACTTCTAACAGTCGTATCAAAATTAAACTTTGTATGTATATGTAGTTCGAATGATAAACCTATACCTATAGGTACATATATCCCATGTTGTATTGTATGATATGTATGTATTTACAAAAAAAAAAGTATTTTAGTATTCTATCCGTAATCTAGTTCCCACATTACATACTTTGCTTCGTTTGGAACTAGATGGCGCTGTGTAAAAAATAATGTCCTGTTATATTTATTTATTGATTATACCTAATTGGGTATCTTGGGGGTAATCTCATGATGGAGCCAAGAGAGGTTCAGTGCAACTCATGAGTTATTACCTCGTACTAGTAACCCCTCGAGTTTGAGCGCATATGATTCGTTTTAACGAGTTCAATTGCCGTTTGTTTTGACATATTTGACATTTGCTTCGTGACAACGCTCAAGAAGTTTCACGCATGACAACCTTTACACATTTACAAAATGTCAATTCAAACAAATTTCTTAGCAAACGAAAGCATCTTTTAAATTTAGTTTTTTAAACTACATAATAATTTATTCACACCTTTTTGAAAATGACACTAGTTGATCTCGAAGCGCACATTTTCAAAGACTGTAAACTTTCGTTTAAGGTTTGCTGTAAAAAAATACTTTTAGGGTTAAGCTCACCTGTGTTCATACCTACTTTTAAATTGTATATTATTTTATTGTTAACAATGATTGAATTTAATGGATAACTTAACAGACAGGTAAAGGTACCTTGAGGAAGTAGAAGCAAATCATGAAGTGAAACCTTTATTTTGTTCACTTCCGTAGCAAGCATGCCGGCGCATAGCGTAGGAAAAGTTATCATTATGAAATGTTCAGCAGCAACAGCGATCTTTACATAAAATCCAAACAATGTTAACTGAAACACAAGCGTTGTGATAATATATATCTGGTCACTCAATACGCACAATTGAACTTATATAAATATTTACAAGGAATCACATCGGGTCACATAAAGAGCGTTACAAACGGTCTAAATCTAGTCCTAATTCAACACGGGCTGCATTGCCTCGCTAAATTGCAATGCATATTGTCTAGCCATCAAATAAGCCCTGCATGTTTTTTTAAACCCGGAAGGCACTGCTAATACTCCAATATAAGCACTGTCGAGACCACTATATTGGCGCCCTTGTGATCCTCGGCCGAATCAACCTTCTCACCAGCATCGACTGATGTCCTAGGCAGCCTCAAAAGCGTCACATAAAATTGTCACGATACGTAAGGATACTTTAAAATGAGGAACAAGCGCTATACGTACCGCTTGCATCCCGGACATCTGTAAGTCTTGCACTGCCAAAAATATGATAGCCATTACCTTAGGAACGTTCAGTAGTATTGACAAGACTATCTGTAAAAAGTATTTTTAAGTAAAACATTTTTCTAACATTTTACAACAACGGTGAAGTGACAACAAACGTACCACCGGCTCATACGTAGTCTTGTATTGTTCAGCAATGTCAACGATTGATTTATACATATACTGTACTGACAAGAACCCACTGTTTTTTGTCTTTAAATATTCTCTTAATTTCTGCAGCCGACAGCGTATCGAAAAGAACATAAGCCCACTTGTAACATGAACTATGTCGATAGTTAGGATACAAACAGCGCTTGCAAACGTTCCTATTGGCGAGCTCTCATCAGCAAAAAGATAATACAACGCAGTTGATATAAATCTGTACAGGGTACAAGCCAGCAATGAAAGAAGTATTTTTAATTCTATATTGTAGGTTGCATGCTTTACTTTCAATCCGATATCAATTGTACGTAAGTCCTGGATTAAATTACCAAAACTGTATTCTTTTCTAAAACATTTAAGAGATAAAACAATGCAATAAATTTGAAAAAACCAAAAAATATATTGAGTCACATGATAAGCACTTGGAACAATAACATTTGTTGTATAAGTTGCATTTATGCCTGTGAATAGCACGCATGGACACAACGCCCAAAAATATGAAAATATTTTAACATATCGAGATTTATAAGAGATAAAGCCGAAATCCAGACCTAAGATCACAAAAAACATGCGATAAACATAAATAACACATCGAAAAAGTTTGCTTTGATCTCGATATAACGAAATATAATTTTGTTGTTGTACTAGAACATTCACCATTTTTCGAATGGGTGAGGACAACCGTATTACTTCTAACCACAACCGAAATGACAACTGTTTTAACATAACTTTTTTAATACAATTTGTTTCTTTGATATTAATCGCTCTCTAGATTATTAAATAGTTAAGGCACGAGTCTGACTCAACCACGTCACTGTGTTGCATGTTAGTTGTCATGACATTAATCATCAGGAGGAATCTAGGACTAGGTACTTATGTAACTTAACTTAATAACTTAAGGTTGTTTTTTGTAACACAGCAGCGCGTAAATAGGGTTAATATATATATATATATATATATATATATTTATATATATATATATATATATATATATATATATATATAATTATATATATAATAATAAAATAAACGCTTGATATATGTTAATGTAGGATATCATGTCATATCAAGGACAATTTTGAATTTAAGTCTTATAAGACTAATGTCATATGATAGGGATATCTAAATGAGTAAATTTTTGTTGATGATATATTCAAAGAGTGATCATCAGGTCTTGCAAGATAATGTGTGCTTGTCTACGTGAGCGTAGTTAGCTTCAAATTTAAATGAAAAATTGGTTTATTTATGAATTATGATTTCATTCAATTAGTGTTGCCAAACCATGGATGTTAATAAAAATCAAAAATTACATTTTGGATGTTTTGTAAGGATCGATGCAATAGTGCTTTATTAAGCCAGAATTACGGCAGAGAATGAGAGATAGCAATAAGAGAGAATGAGAGATAGCAATAAGAGAAAAAGCCTCGAGTACTCAGGTGAATAGCGACAGATTGAGAATAAGTGTGCTCAGAGAAATGTGTAATAATAAAAATAAAAATAATAATAAAAGCACACTAATATTGCTGCTTACATTATGACACCCCAAACAGTTATATTTACGAGACAACCCTCTTAAAATGGATTTTGAGTCAACTGATCCCGCTTTAAACTTATCATAAGAGGTGACTAAACTAGTAGTTCGCCCCGAACTGAGATCTCGTGATGTCTCGTGATGCTTGTGACGGAGATTATTTCTCAAGGAGAATGTATCATCGTTTGTTACTTACATACTTAGTAACAAACGTTGATGACGTTTTGAAAATTGCTCTTAAAACCGTTGCCTTTGTAGTCATGATTTAAAAAACTACCCCTCTGGTACATACTGGAAGTTCTTGTAAAGTTAACCCACTTTAACAGTCTATCCTACAAGACAAAACAAGCGTTTTAACCTCTCAATGCGCCCCTTTGTTACGAAAACCACCCCTATTTCAAAGTAAAATATATATTTTATGAAGCAGACACTTTTTCATATGACACGTCACCCCACCCCACAAGCCAAAAATCTTTTTGTCTCACTTAACACCCCTATTTCACAAAAACTACACAGATATTTCTGGCTCAGAACATTCTTTGTGTAACTATCAGTACAGTCTGCTCAGCAGTTTTGGCGCTAAGGAAGGTCAAATATCCAAACAAACATTAAGCTTTTCAGTTTTAGATTTAATTAATTCCGTGTCAAAATACGTTACGTTACGTGCAATATTTAACTACACACGACACATGAGTATAAGTTTAAAATTATGTGCTCATATTGTAATACAGACTGTTCCTATCTCATACAAAGTGTATTATTTATTTATTCAGCACTCTATGGTTCAAAACTTAAGAATATATATTGCACAAATGGTGAGCTTAATGCCAGGGCATTTTCAACTGCTAACCAACTTGGCAGAAAACATGATTTATAATACCTAACAAAAGTCATAAAAACATATTTGAATACATACAACTTAACTACTTATGTAAATATGTACGAACTTTTAATAAATAAATAAAATAAAATAAATAAAAATTGTTTATTTCAAGCTCAGGCTCATAATGGGAAAACACAATCAAATTTAATTACATTAATTACACAATAATTAAATAATCAAAACAAATACACATAATAATCAAATAATAATAAAATTACTACATAAGACAATAGAGACACAGACAGACACAAAATACAACATGATGTGATGGCACCCTGGCTACGCCAGCGTCGTGTGCAGGTGTATCCAGTGCGCCAGCAAAGGTGAGTCCAACCGGTCTGACATCGTGCTCAGAATGATGTCGGTGCTCCCGCGCAAGCGCTTCGACAGTGACGCACACCGTTTCCTCATAATAGCGTGGAAGCCATCGGTACGTGCGTCACAGAACATTCCCGATGCACTGCGTAACGCGGCAGCCCCAACATTACCCTAAACACGTTGTTTTACTGTACGCGCAGTACGTTGTCCGTCTTCTTTGTGTACCCAGTGACACCCGGTGACCCAGTGGCCCAGATACTTAAACTTTGGAACACGCTTGAGCTGAGTGCCATTTAGATGGATCGGTAGAACACTAAAGAAGTTTTTTGTCCCAGCCTTAAATACCATATACTCACTTTTAGTCACGTTATATCTCAGCCCATCGGCCTCCGCATACCCCCCTGCCTCACCCCACACTCCAACCCGTACATGTCAGAGACGCTGCCTGTCCACTTCACACTATTCGTTTGGTGATTATACCAGTAATGAAACAGTGCTACCGGCTCATTTGGTAAATCCGACTGCTGCTTCAGTTTTTTCCACAACAAGTCATATGACACCAGGTTAAATGCCTTAGACAGGTCTAGGTACCATGCATAGACAGGCGTTTTTCTGGCTGTATAATACTGAACAGTTGGCTTGAGACACAAGATAGCACTTTCAGTAGATAGCCCTGGCCGAAACCCGAACTGCGCATCATTCAGTACAATGTGGATACGTAGATGTTGTTCAAGCAAAACTTGCACAACAACTTTGGCCATAATAGTAGCTAGTGAGATTGGCCTATAGTTTGACAAGTCTGAAGCATCACCCGTCTTGTTTTTTTACAATCGGCACTACCGTGGTTCGCATGAGTTCCTTAGGCAGATACGAGTGACTCACACAAAGATTAAAAAACAGAGATAGTACCCTCGGAAGATGTACACCTGCGTACTGTAGATGTTCGATGCTGAGGCTATCGTACCCTGGGGAGTTACCTCGAACCATGTTTTTAATTACGCTTGCAACATCTTTTGCGGTAAATCGAAAGCTCAGATTATTGGTTTCGGAATCATCAGAATATCGACTTTCATCATCAAGCACCACAGACGAAGGGCCGAGGGGAGTCTACTCTAAAGTGACCCTGGAAGACATAAGCTATTTCAGCAGAATCATGCAAGCCAGAAACACTTGCGGGAAGGCTCGGCTTGGGATTTAGTCTATTTGTGGTTTTCCAAAATAGTTTAAAGTCCTTGCTAGAATGGTGTTGTGAAACCTTATCCATTTTAAGCTGCTGCTGGTTATTTTGGCACCATTTCAGCTTAGATTTAAAAACTCTTCTGGACTCGACCATATCATTATATGCCGGCCCCACATTTGGCTTGCCACAATGCTGCCATGCCTGAAAACAAAGACGAGCCCTCCCATGCGCAGCCCTGACATGCTTGTTCCACCCAGCTCCTGTTTTACACTTTTTGCGCCTCTTTTTATAACTTCTAATTGCAGCATCGGTCAAAATGTTCACTATGTCATCATATAATTTATTTATCACTAACTTGTGCTCACCATCAGAACAGGTACTGTCAGCACAGTTAATAAAATCACGTGAAAAATCAGTGTTAATAATTTCCAAAATACTTTTCTAATACTTTTTGAAGATTGTGCCAGAGTATGATTATTTCATTTATTGTTTAGTGTATCATGTTTTTATGACAACACGATAGTTAAGATATTGTTATCGCTGATCTTAGATAAAATAAAACAAAGTATTTCGCACCATCCGCCCGAATGTGACATGTGACCAAAACGCACCGGGCAGTAGTTTGCATTAAGTTACTCGTTTGTCTGTCAAGGTTTTAATAAACAGTAGCTTACTTTGCATTTTAAGCCCTAATTTCTTAGTTTAGAGTTGTTATAATATAAGTGAAAGCAGTAGGTTATTACATATGTCTTTTACTATAGGCTATCACATAATGTTGCCATATTTTGTCATATTCTACATGACAAAATATGTCGCTATTTTTGCATTGCACAGTAAAGCGTGCGATATCCTGTATTGGCTTTAGATCTATGTGCCGTTCTATATAAACAGGCAATGTGATGTCAACATTTTCCGCGCCCGACTCACCTTCACACTGCTCTGACACACCAGTGTTACGGAAACGAAATAATTTTACTAACCATACTACCATTAATATGGACTAACCTTCACATTGTTTTTATTTGTACTTGAAAGGGTTTCGGGGGATAATACAGAAGAGCTTTTAATTGTAAATAATTTACAATGCAAACCTTTTATAATTACACAATCATTGCGTATGTAGTTCACACTAATTTGAAGATTAGGAAACATTTTTCTTGCCTGTCACACTGCTTGACTTCCAGTGTGGTGGTTAGGTGGAAAGAGCAGTGTGAACGTGAGTCGGGCGCGAGTTTTCGACGTTTGTTCGTCACGCGGTGTAGTTTTTCCTCGTCAGTGTTAGGCCCCAGGTGTCGCAGACGAGGGCGGGTTCCGTGTGAACTGTATGATGACGATGAGGTAGGTAACGCAGAAGCCGAGCACCTTCCCGATGAGATCAGCGTCCAGCGGAACCACGTTACACACGAGGAACCGACACCCACGAAACTTAACGTACCTGATGAAGCGATTGATCACGCGGGCTTCGCGTTGGCCTGAAATTATAATAATGTTAAAGGAGATTGGCCAAGTGACTATGGGACTTAGTATCGCTCTCAAACTGGTTATGTCACAATTAAATATAGCTTAATTTAAAGTTCGATAATAGGACATTTATATATATAAGCAACAATTTGATGATAATTCTCCGTGGAGGTATCCCGTCTATTTGTTTTGAAATATTAACGAGTCTCTGCCTCACTGTTCACAAAATGTTTATAGGAGTCCATCTCACTACTCTCCACCCCACAAACTGAGTTTCTATTTCACACAACGTTCTACAGAGTCTCGTATCTCAAACGAATCTATAGAAAAGAACCATTATTAAAATAAACTAAAATAACCAAAACACCCAAACAAAACAATACACATTTTTTTTTACCCTTTAAGGAAGGCTTAAGTTTTTCATCCATACCATCTTGTCTAACGTTGTATATTTTCATACGTAAACTGATGTAAAACAAACAAATAGTATTTATTAGCTAGCTCTATATTTATTTTTTACCATGCAGTTTTCTAGTTGTGGGGGTAAATTATTTTTACCGCTCCAAGAGAAAAGCATCTGAACAATGCCTCATGATCTTGTGAAACAGTAGGTAGGCCCTTACTTTTACTCGCAGCTGACTCGCCGATTTTCTTCTGATTGATTTTGATTTTGAAAACTTTTTTTTACATTTCTATTATCCCAAGAAGTTAAGCTTTTATATAATTAGTTCGAGTAATCATATATAAAAACACAAATTATTAACATTATGAACTTGTGATACTACTAAGATTATAGCGATACAACCAATGGTCATTCTCCTTTATTTTTTGTTATAAGATAAAGCTGTAGTAAGTACAAAGGGTCTAGAAGCATTATGACTATATCTCAATTTGACTAGATAGAAGGTATGACTAGGTCGCTTTTGGACTAAATCTTGATAAGACTACTTACATCGTGTTAGGTCGTTGTTGTGTCAGGAATAGATCGCCAGATAGCGTATAGACCATATTGTTGATTGTTTTCTAAAGAATTGTTAGTTATCTAGACAATAAGATTTCATCCGTAATCATATCATACTTTTCAGAAGTGCACTTAATTCACTTCTTGGATTATTTAGCTATAAAATCCTCACCATCCAATGGTTTTCTTAAAGAAATCTTATCTCTTACCACTTACTATTATAATGACATTCTTCCTTCTAAGATCTAATAGATTGAATTGTAAAGTGTCCACCAGTGGACGTAGTTTTAAACCGCTTTAATTAGCTTCACTTGTATAAAACAATGTAATAAAATGTAATAAAGCAACATCTAACAGTCGTATCAAAATTAAACTTTGTATGTATATTTAGTTCGAATGATAAACCTATACCTATAGGTACATGTATATGGGTGTTGTATTGTATGATATGTATGTATTTACAAAAAAAAGTATGTTTGTATTCTATCCGTAATCTAGTTCCCATATTACAAACTTTGCTTCGTTTGGGACTAGATGGCGCTGTGTAAAAATTAATGTCCTGTATTATTTATTATACCTAATTGGGTATCTTGGGGGTAATCTCATGATGGAGGCAAGAGAGGTTCAGTGCAACTCATGAGTTACTACTAGTAACTCCTCGAGTTTGAGCTCATATGATTCGTTTTAAAGAGTTCAAATGCCGTTTGTTTTGACATATTTGACATTTGCTTCGTGACAACGCTCAAGAAGTTTCGTCAAGTTGCACGCATGAGAACCTTTACACATTTAAAAAATGATAATTCAAACTAGCGAACTAAACGAAGGTATCTTTTAAATTTCGTTTTTTTAAACTACATAATAATTTATTCACACCTTCTTGAAAAAGACACTAGTTGATCTCGAAACGCACATTTTCAAAGACTGTAAACTTTCGTTTCAGGTTTGCTGTAAAAAATACTTTTAGGGTTAAGCTCACCTTTGTTCATACCTACTTTTAAATTTCATATTATTTTATTGTTAACAATGATTGTATTTAATGTATAACTTAACAGACAGGTAAAGGTACCTTGAGGAAGTAGAAGCAAATCATGAAGTGAAACCTTTATTTTGTTCACTTCCGTAGCAAGCGTGCCGGCGCATAGCGCAGACAAGGTTATCATTATGAAATGTTCAGCAGCAGTAATGAGCTTTACATAAAACCCAAACAATGTAAACTGAAACACAAGCGTTTGTTTTAATATATATCTGGTCACTCAATACGTACAATTGAACTTATATAAATATTTACAAGGAATCACTTCCGGTCACATAAGGAGCGCTACAAACGGTCTACATCTAGACCTAATTCAACACGGGTTGCATTGCCTCGCTTAATTGCAATGCAAATTGTCTAGCCATCAAATAAGCCCTGCATGATTTTTTTAACCCGGAAGACACTGCTAATACTCCAATATAAGAATATAAGCACTGTCGAGACCACTATATTGGCGCCTTCTCACCAGCATCGACTGATGTCCTAGGCAGCCTCAAAAGCATCACATAAAATTGTCACGATACGTAAGGATACTTTAATATGAGGAACAAGCGCTATACGTACCGCTTGCATCCCGGACATCTGTAAGTCTTGCACTGCCAATAATATGATAGCCATTACCTTAGGAACGTTCATTAGTATTGACAAAACCATCTGTAAAAAGCATTTTTAAGTAAAACATTGTTCTAACATTTTACAACAACAGTGAAGCGATTAAATACAAACGTACCACCGGCTCATACGTAGTCTCGTATTGTTCAGCGATGTCAATGATTGATTTATACATATACTGTACTGACAAGAACCCACTGTTTTTTGTCTTTAAATATTCTCCTAATTTCTGCAGCCGACAGCGTATCGAAAAGAACATAAGCCCACTTGTAACATGAACTATGTCGATAGTTAGGATACAAACAGCGCTCGCAAACGCTCCTATTAGCGAGCTCTCATCAGCAAAAAGATAATACAACGCAGTTGATATAAATCTGTACAGGGTACAAGCCAGCAATGAAAGAAGTATTTTTAATTCTATATTGTAGGTTGCATGCTTTACTTTCAATCCGATATCAATTATACGTAAGTCCTGGATTAAATTACCAAAACTATATTCTTTTCTAAAGCATTTCAGAGATAAAACAATGCAATTAATTTGAAGAAACCATACAATACAGTGAATCACATGATAATCACTTGGAACAGTGACATTAATTGTGTAAAATGCATTTATGCCTGTGAATAGCAGGCATGGACACAACGCCCAAAAATATGAAAATATTTTAACATATCGAGATTTATAAGTGATAAAGCCGAAATCCAGACCTAAGATCACAAAAAATATGCGATAAACATAAATAACACATTGAAAAAGTTTGCTCTGATCTCGATATAACGAAATATAATTTTGTTGTTGTACTAGAACATTCACCATTTTTCGAATGGGTGAGGACAACCGTATTACTTCTATCCACAACCGAAATGACAACTGTTTTAACATAACTTTTTTAATACAATTTGTTTCTTTGATATTAATCGCTCTCTAGATTATTAAATTGTTAAGGCACGAGTCTGACTCAACCACGTCACTGTGTTGCATGTTAGTTGTCATGACATTAATCATCAGGAATCTAGGACTAGGTACTTATGTTGTCTAATAATATGCTTGTGATTACACCACACCGTGTCCCCATAGAACTATGTCTAACGTGAACGAACGAGATCTACAAGGTAAGCTGGGAAATCCGGCTCTGTATGTATGTGGCAATGCTATTCATTAGAAAACTCTGGAACGAGTTTTATTTCTATGAAATTTAAAATATAAAGATAACTATGTTTTTTTATAACTGGGGTAGATTTTGAGATATTTGGGTAGAAAGAACTACGACATTCGGCATATCTAAAATATGCCAGCCAACGGCGGGATATCAAGTGAGATAAGTCTTCTCAATCTTGTGGAGTGTAATTTTAAAGAGTAGGAAGCCACTGTAAATTATCAGAATAAATAAGAGCAATGTTCGGGCTTAGACAGCGAGACACCTGTAGAAATGTTTCAAACGATGGAAAGTATTGACACTAACATCATTATCCGAGAAATAGATTATAAGAATTTTGCGTTTCACGCGGCTTCCGCCGCTGCCCGCTACTACCGCGATGAGTTCAAAACTGCTTATCGTGAACGAGTTACTTGCGTTCATACAGAATGCCATTGATACTCGGATGAGCTGAGCATCATGCAAATCTGCAAATCTAACTTTAAGGAGGATGCGCCACTTACACTAATTATATAACTATGTTTTTAAAAAGGTTAGGTTAGGTTAAAGTTCAAAAATAATTAAAAATAACAATCGAATAAGTGTCACAAAATAAAATAAAATTATAAATTTCAAACAAAATTCACATGTCTAGGTTTAACGAGATGAATGTATGTGTTTCACTCATACATTCATCTCGTTAAACCTCAGACACTCGTACATGATCTTTCATCCATCAGCAAACACATTACAATCTGGGTTTTCGTCCAGCAGGGCATTGAGTGCAGTCAGGGAGCGAGGAATGGGAGACTGAGCACGAGCAACAGTACGGCATCGTGGCACAGCGAACAGTCTGTGTGCCCTATTGCGAGAGTACTTCATTGGGACATAAAGGCTCATCAGCTCGTTATCGGAGGTCTGGGGCATCTATTTTCCCATGGAGAATTTTCAGCATAGTTGACAGTTGATCACTCCCTCTTCTTACTTCCAAACTATTATAACCTAAACTACCCATGAGAAACTTGGTTGGGTACAAGTACGGGTAATACCCGTAAAGGCGCTGGTACAGGAAGCGGAGGAATGCCTTTTGCACCTTTTCAAGCAGGAGAGCGTATGTACTCTCGTGTGGGTGTCAGACGCACGAACTAGCCTCCAGATTACTGCGGACCAAAGCGCTGAAAATTAGCTTTATCACATGGGTGCCCTGAAAGACGCGGGAATTCCTCAGGATAAATCCCAGCCCACGATAGGATTCCTTGGCGAGTGCAGTAACGTGATTATGAAATGCCAATGTTTGGTCGAAAGTGACACCCAAGTCTTTCATATTTTCAGATCTAGCGATGAGAACAGAGTCCAGCTTGTACTGTAATTTTATAGGGTGTAGCTTGCGACCGAAAGTCATGACAAAACATTTAGATGAGTTAAACTCCATTCCATTTGCAACTCCCCATTCAAATATCGCATCAACGTCGCTTTGAAGGCTCAAGCAGAATCAAATCAGATCCAAAGATCTGACTTCAATGTACAACTTGAGGTCATATGCGTATAAGAGACACTTAGAATGTTAAATTACCGCTGGAATGTCATTGACCATCAAGATAAAGAGGAGCGGTCCGATGATGGATCCTTGGCTGACACCTGATCGCGTGTGATAGGGGGCCGATTCATAAATACCCAGTCGGACGAATTGTTGGCGATCTCTTAGATAGTCCGCTACAAGCTTAAGCAACCTCGGCTCAAAACCTAATGCACATAATTTAGAAAGAAAAATGACATTGTTGACTCTATCGAAGGTGCCTTCCCGTCGAAGAGATGGTGGTGAGAAAAGTCTCCTGGACATCATCACTCTGTTCAAGGACACCGATCCAGACGACGTGCCTGACTTTGTCGCGAAGGAGCTTCACAAGACTTTCGACCACGTCGATGTAACCGATGTCCTTCAGCAGTCTGCTGAAGGACATAACATCACTCAAGGCGAGTCTGGTTGAGGTGAAGTTAAAGTTGGAGGAATTGCAGAACACCATCGGTGAACTTCGTTCTGAGGTTGCATCGTTACGTGTCGTAGCCTTGGCAAGTAGGTCACCTGAGGTTCCATCGAATGTAAACTTACGTAGTGGAGCACAAAATGCGTCAGTGGCTTCACTTGAATCAGCGTTATTGAAGTCGTCACCGATTGTCGACACTGCAAATGCATCGAGCCATACCACCCCTCGCCCTGCTTCAACGCCCGAGGGTGCAACACGTGCGCGCGCGCCTGTTCCCCCGCTCGCGCATACGCCGCCCGCTTGCCCGCGCCGACGGCTAATATCAAGGGAATGAGAAGTTGTGGACCTCTTCGCAGCGTTGAGACTGAGGCTACTTGTAAAGTGCCTTGAGATGCAGAGGGTTTTACCAAAGTTGTTAGGAGACGAAAACCATCTAGCCGAAACCAGTGCGGCACGGTACTGAACGAAAAAAACTTGGATAGCTTGTTGCAAACTGAGGTACCCACCACTCAACTGTACGTATCGCGCGTATAGTACAGCGTGAAGACTGAGGAAGCGATGACCTGAAGCAGAAGACCGGACTCTCCATGAGGGTCGAGAAGTTGGACTCTCGTCATAACGTTAGCTTTAGCTTGTTTATGGTGAGAGTCCCAACAGATCGACTATCCATGTTCATGGACACTAGCTTCTGGCCGCGTGGTGTCAAGTATAGCCGGTTCGTCGGCCGCCTGACACAAGACACCGGGGATCACACGTCGACATTACGTGTGCCTACTTAAACTGTTATTATATGTACTTATTTTAGTTTAAAGTATATATATTTATGAGTCCTAGAATTAGTAAAATCACCATTCTGTACTATGCTTAAGTTACCTGAAATAAATGTTATTATTTTATTATTATAAGACCATTGTTACCTGCCTAGCTCTACAGACAATAAATTCATTTATCATTTATCATAAAATTAAAAAAAAACGAAAGGTTGGTTTTTGTAAGACAGCAGCGCGTAAATAGGGTTAAACGCTTGATATGTCTATATATGTAGGATATCATATCATCGGGGGTTGATTTTATATTAATGATTATAAGGACAATTTTGAATGTAATTCTTATGAGACTAATGTCATATGATAGGAATATCTAAATGAGGTAATTTTTGTTGATGATATATTTTTCAAAACAAAGGGTTTCCAAGAGTGATATCATCAGGTCTTGCAAGATAGTGACGTGAGTGTAGTTAGCTTCAAATTTAAATGAAAAATTGGTTTATTTATGAATTATGTTTTCATTCAATTAGTGTTGCCAAACCATGGATGTCAATAAAAATTTGAAATTACTTTTTGGATGTTTTGCAAGGATCGATGCAATAGTCCTTTGTTAAGCCAGAATTACGGCAGAGAATGAGATATAGCAATAAGAGAGAAAGCCCCGAGTACTCAGGTAAATAGCGACAGATTGATAAAAATTGTGCTCAGAGAAATGTGTAATAAAAGCACACTAATATTGCTGCTTATTAATAGCTTTCTTCTTGGATGATAACCTCCGTGTTTACATACCTAACATAAGCCAGACATCACGAGACGTTTGAGTCGAATTATTAGTAGGTATAGTGCATGAATGAATGATTGGAGCCGAGCAATTTAAATACGACGTAGGTACGACGGTTTCCTGTCAGGTTGGCAAAAATGGTATGATTACTGATCTACCAGAGGAAAAACGTTCAAATGTCCTCAAAAATCCTTAACTTTTTATACAAAGTACCTAAAAAATTTTCTTGATCCCATCCACTAGGATTGAACATCTCTTAAAACTGACTGAGCTCAAATAATACGTACTATAGAAATTATACTAAAAAGTAGTTATCAAACAGAAAAATCCGACTAAGAGTAGAAAAAATTCAAGACATTATGACATCCCAAACAGTTATATTAACGAGACGACCCTCTTAAAATGGATCTTTAGTCAACTGATCCCGCTTGAAACTTATCATAAGAGTTGACTAAACTAGTAGTTCGCCCCGAACTGAGATCTCGTGATGTCTCGTGATGCTTGTGACGGAGATTATTTCACAAGGAGAACGTATTATCGTTTGTTACTTACATACTTAGTAACAAACGTTGATGTAGTTTTGAAAATTGCTCTTAAAACCGTTGCCTTTATAGTCATGGTTTAAAAATCTACCCCTCCATCCTACGGATGTCGTAAAGTCAACAAAAGCTTCTTTCAGTGTGTTAACAAAATTTTAACTGTGAGAACCAATCTGTCTGCCAAACAAGATGAATATGACGAAACCTTACAGCTCTAGTGGAAGTTCTTTTGAAGTTAACCCCTTTAACAGTCTATCCTACAAGGCAAAACAAGCGTTTTAACCTCTTAATGCGCCCCTTTGTTACGAAAACCACCCCTATATAAAAGTAAATGATATATTTTATGTGTGAATGTGCAGCCGACACTTTTTCAAATGACACGTCACCCCAACCCACAAGCCAAAAATATTTTTGTCTCACTTAACACCCCTATTTCACAAAAACTACACAGACATTTTTGGCTCAGAACATTATCTGTGCAACTATCAGTACAGTCTGCTCAGCAGTTTTGGCGCTAAGGAAGGTCAAATATCCAAACAAACATACCAGTGTCAATGTGCCAGCCGTTCTTGAACCGAATGGTGTGGGACGCTACCTGCGTCGACACCCTAGCGCCATCTCATCTGCCTGGGACATCAGTTAGGGCTGGTGCGGCGGCTGATTCGGCCGAGGATCACAAAAGGCGCAAATATAGTGGTCTCGACAGAGCTTACCTATTTGAGCCTTTTGGGGTGGAGACCTTGGGTCCGTGGGGAGCCGGTGCCCTCCGGGTTTTCAAAAATATTGCGGGGCTTTTGATTGAGGCGACACGTGACCCAAGGGCTGGCTCTTATTTAGGTCAGCGAATTAGCATAGCTATTCAGCGTGGCAATGCAGCCAGTGTCTTGGGCACGCTTCCGTCTGGTACTGGTCTGGAACAGTTGAGTTACCTATAGGCCGTTTGTAACGGTCCTTAGGTAATCTGACTGATTCCTTTGTACTTAGTTAGTTTAATTTATTGAATAAATGTATATTTCTGTTTAACAAACATTAAGGTTTTCCGTTTTAGATTTAATTATTTCCGTGTCAAAATACGTTACGTTACGTGCAATATTTAACTACACACGACACATGAGTATAAGTTTAAAATTATGTGCTCATATTGTAATACAGACTGTTCCTATCTCATACAAAGTGTATTATTTATTCATTTAGCACTCTATGGTTCAAAACTTAAGAATATATATTGCACAAATGGTGAGCTTAATGCCAGGGCATTTTCAACTGCTAACCAACTTGGCAGAAAACATGATTTAAAATACCTAACAAAAGTCAGCAAAGGTGAGTCCCACCGGTCTGACATCGTGCTCAGAATGATGTTGGTACTCCCGCGCAAGCGCTTCAACAGTGACGCACACCGTTTCCTCATAACAGCGTGGAAGCCATCGGTACGTGCGTCACAGAACATTCCTGACGCACTGCGTAAACGCGGCAGCCCCAACATCACCCTAAACACGTTGTTATACTGTACGCGCAGTACTAGCACAGACTATAAATGACACATGTGTTATTCGATATGGTTATAGGTTAGTTATTTTATTTTGTATTTGTTAGCTTTAGTTATATTTAATACTTAGTTGTAGTGTTCAGTATTTTTTTTTTCTGTCGTCTGTGTCTGTGATTTGTTTTGTGCCTGTGTCAATTAAATGATTTTCTTTCTTTCTTTCTTTCTTTCTTTCTTTCTTTCTTTCTACGTTGTACGTCTTTTTTATGCACTTAACCCATAGGCTGCTCGTGTACAGTGACTGACAGTAGGCCTTAAAAAGCGTCACGTTAACATGTCTGGTACAACGAACAAACCTGCGAGCCAACATGTTACAACGCACTGACAACGCCCTGCGCTCCCTCTCCATGTCAACAGCGTCATCCAGATCCTCGGTGACCCAGTGGCCCAGATACTTAAACTTTGGAACACGCTTGAGCTGGGTGCTATTTAGATGGATCGGTGGAACACTAGAGTAGTTTTTTGTCCCAGCCTTAAATACCATGTACTCACTTTTAGTCACGTTATATCTCAGCCCATGAGCCACCACATAGGACTCACACAAACTTATTAGCTTACGCAGGCCACCTATCGATGGACTCAGTAGCACCATATCGTCGGTGTAGCTGATATTATTGACACAAATGACATCTATGTAACAGCCAACTTTGGTGGTACTGAGTTCCTCTATCAAACTGTTCATGTACAGGTTGAAGAGAGTTGGAGAAGAGATACCCCCCTGCCTCAACCCACACTCCAACCCGTACATGTCAGAGAAGCTGCCTGCCCACTTCACACTATTCGTTTGGTGATTATACCAGTAATGAAACAGTGCTACCAGCTCATTTGGTGAATCCGACTCCTGCTTCAGTTTTTTCCACAACAAGTCATATGACACCAGGTCAAATTCCTTAGACAGGTCTAGGTAGCATGAATAGACAGGCGTTTTTCTGGCTGTATAATACTGAACAGTTTGCTCGAGACACAAAATAGCACTTTCAGTAGATAGCCCTGGCCGAAACTCGAACTGCGCATCATTCAGTACAATGTGGTTACCTAGATGTCGTTCAAGCAAACTGTCCAGTACTTTGGCCACAATAGTAGCTAGTGAGATTGGCCTATAGTTTGACAAGTCTGAAGCATCACCCGTCTTGTTTTTTACAATCGGCACTACCGTGGTTCGCATGAGTTCCTTAGGCAGATACGAGTGACTCACACATAGATTAAAAAACTAGCTAGAATGGTGTTGCGAAACCTTATCCATTTTAAGCTGCTGCTGGTTATTTTGGCACCATTTCAGCTTAGATTTAAAAACTCTTCTGGACTCGACCATATCATTATATGCCGGCCCCACATTTGATTTGGCTTGCCACAATGCTGCCATGCCTGAAAACAAAGACGAGCCCTCCCATGCGCAGCCCTGACATGCTTGTTCCACCCAGCTACTGTTTTACACTTTTTGCGCCTCTTTTTATAACTGCTCTGCAATTAGCAGATTCATCGGTCAAAATTTTCACTATTTCATCTTATAATTTATTTATCACTAACTTGTGCTCATCATCAAAACAGGTACTGTCAGCACAGTTAATAAAATCACGTGAAAAATCAATGTTAATAATTTTCAAAATACTTTTCTACTACTTTTTGAAGATGGTGCCAGAGTATGATTATTTCATTTATTGTTTAGTGTATCATATTTTTATGGCAACACGATAGTTAAGATATTGTTATCGCTGATCTTAGATAAAATAAAACAAAGTATTTCGCACCATCCGCCCGAATATGTCATGTGACCAAAACGCACCGGGCAGTAGTTTGCATTAAGTTACTCGTTTGTCTGTCAAGGTCTTAATAAACAGTAGCTTACTTTGCATTTTAAGCCCTGATTTCTTAGTTTAGAGTTGTTATAATATAAGTGAAAGCAGTAGCTTATTACATATGTCATTTACTATAGACAAATGATTTCCTAACCGTAACACCAGTGTGGAAGAGCAGTATGAACGTGAGTCGGGCGCGAGTTTTTCGACGTTTGTTCGTCGCGCGGTGTAGTTTTTCCTCGTCAGTGTTAGGCCCCAGATATTGCTGACGAGGGCGGGTTTCGTGTGAACTGTATGATGACGATGAGGTAGGTAACGCAGAAGCCGAGCACCTTCCCGATGAGATCAGCGTCCAGCGGAAACACGTTACACACGAGGAACCGACACCCACGACACTCCACGTACCTTATGAAGCGATGGATCACGCGGGTTTCACGTTGGCCTGAAATAACAATATATATAAAAAAAAAAAAAACTGTCAAACTACGAACTCAAATTTATTTTTATAATTTCAGAAAAAAAAGATCTCCGCTTTCTGCGGCTTTGTAGAGGGTAGGAGCTGGGAGTCCTAGGCAGAGAAGACGTCAGGGTTTGTTTTCAAGACCTGCGGCTCCCTCCAAGGACGGAAAAGGTGGCTTCATTCTTTGTATTTAGTTTTCATCGTTTTGACAGTAGCTTACGTTGTTGTTATTATATGTCAACAGAGCGGAGCGCGGTTGCTGTGGAGCCCGGAGGCCACGCTTGCGCCCTGCCCGCCTGTCACTGCTCTTCTCAGCTGCTAGATTAGTTTATTTATATTTACTTTTATTTTTCTTATAATGCTAGCTAGTAAGAATAACCATGTGATGGCGTTTTGCACACAACCAACAAGTGCAATTCGTGATGATTCTGGGATTCAGGCTATCGTGTCTGTGCCGAACCTAGTTCAGTGCACTTTGTGTTCCCAGCCTCGCTTTTTTAAGGGACAGAGAGGCCTCAAAATTCATCAAACTAGAATTCACGCGAATCCCATTATACCGTCATCTGCTCCGGTCGCAGACTCGGTAAATATTTCGATACAAAATTCCAATGTTATCACTAATCCTCAACCTTTTTGGAAAGTCATTAGTCAGTGCAAAATTACCTCCCCAGTTTTAAAACGTATTCCTAGAGGTGCCCGTCTCTCTGTCGCCACAGCTCTCGGACAAGCCATAAAAAATGCAATATCTAAAAATAATAAAGAGGCTTGGGAACATCTTCTAATATTTCCGTATAGTGTACTACACGTAAATAAAGATTTAGATCCTAAAACATCATTAACTATTAGAATAAAGCAAAATTGTGTAAGGTACACTGCTCGCGATGAGCGCACACCTTTTTTGTGTAATGATCAGGACCCGATTAGAAATTCTAAATTAAAGCCATCCCCCGAGTCTGCTCTCTTCAAACTTGTAGAGAGTAAGATTAGCGATGGTGATATTCAGGGTGCCTCCCGTATACTTTTTTCTAGTGACACGATAGCTCCAAATTCCGTTGCAACCCTCATTTCTCTTGAAAGTAAACATCCGGCCCCGGGGCCAGATTTCCACCTCCCCGATGCACCTCAAGATAGTGATTGCGCTGTTGAGGCGACCAGTCAGGATGTACTCAGTGCCGTTATGTCCTTTCAGAGTGGCTCAGCCGCTGGCCTGGATGCTGTGTCTCCACAGCATCTAAAGGACCTGCTATCTGGTGGGTCTGGCCATGCGGGTGATGTCCTTCTTGAAGAACTGACGGCATTGATCAACCTCATGCTGTCGGGTCGAGTCAACAGCGAGATTACAGAAATCTTGTATGGTGCTAACCTTTGTGCTTTAAAAAAAAAGGATGGCGGGATAAGACCCATAGCCGTAGGCACCACCTATCGCCGCCTTGCAGCCAAAGTCTGCTGTCGAAAAAAAGCCGCGTATCTAGGCGACTATTTCCGACCCGTGCAGCTAGGCTTTGGTTCGCGAGGCGGTTGTGAGGCCGCGGTCCATTCTTTAAGAACATTTTTAGATCGAAATTACGGGGAGGTTATTCTAAAAGTAGATATCAAAAATGCTTTTAATTCGGTTGACAGAGGCACCTTGCTAAATCAAATCAAATCCAAAATTCCCGAAATTTATCCTTTTCTTTTTCAATGTTATGGTTCGCCATCTAAATTAATTTACAAGAACCAAACTATTTCGTCTGCAGTTGGCTGTCAGCAAGGTGACCCTCTAGGCCCGGCCATTTTTAGCCTTGCCATTCACCCAATTATTCAACGCCTGAAATCTAAATTGAATGTTTGGTATCTCGATGACGGAACCCTGGGTGGCGATGTGGACTCAGTATTTGGCGATCTAAAAATTATTATAGATGAATTTCGGCAGATTGGCTTAGAACTAAATTTTTCGAAATGTGAAATATACATTTCAGATACATGTTTGGATAGAAATTCAATTATTCAAAAGTTTGAGACTTTGGCTTCCAATATTACTGTTGTAGATAAGAGTTCACTCCACCTACTAGGTTCACCAATTCTTGATGAATCTTTTCCGGGTTTCGTCGACGACAAAATTCAAAATTTTATGAAGGTTTCGGACAGACTTTCAAAAATTAACTCACATATGGCTTTCACCATTATAAAATTTTGCCTTTTTGTCCCAAAATTTACTTATGCTTTACGATGTTGTCAACTGTGGAAACACAGTGAGCTGGTGGAAGGCTTAGACAACATAATAAAGAACACCCTTTCCACGGTTTTGAATATTGAGTTGGATGACAGAGCATGGTCGCAGGCCTCATTGCCTATTCGATTGGGCGGCTTAGGTATACGCAAAATTTCTAGTGTTGCTTTGCCAGCGTTCTTGTCTTCCGTCTATAGTACACATTCTTTGGTTGAGAAAATTCTAACACCATCAATTTCGGCTGTTCCAGGCAATATACTCCAAATTTCTTATCTTGACGAGGCTCGAAATGCTTGGCATAGTGCTTGCCCTAATACCGATCCCCCAAAACACCTTTCGGCACAACGGCAGTGGGACGGGCCTCTGTGCGAGTTGACACGGAATTATCTATTACATACGTGCTCAACCTCCACAGATCGTGCTCGTCTCTTAGCTGTTTCAAAATGGGAATCAGGTCTTTGGCTGCAAGCACATCCATCCTACAATACCGGTACACTTATGGATCCTGTAACTTTCCGTATTGCCACTTGTCTTCGGTTGGGTGCAAGATGCTGCGCCTCTCACCAGTGCCGGTGCGGTGCGGCCGTAGATCAATTTGGTTTTCACGGACTTTCGTGCGCAAGGTCTGCGGGCAGGATTTCGCGCCACGCTAGTCTTAATGACATTATCCGTCGAGCGTTTACCAGTGTCAATGTGCCAGCCGTTCTTGAACCGAATGGTCTGTTACGTGATGATGGTAAGCGGCCCGACGGTATGACTCTTGTCCCTTGGGAAATGGGTAGGCCTTTGGTGTGGGACGCTACCTGCGTCGACACCCTAGCGCCATCTCATCTGCCTGGGACATCAGTTAGGGCTGGTGCGGCGGCTGATTCGGCCGAGGATCACAAAAGGCGCAAATATAGTGGTCTCGACAGAGCTTACCTATTTGAGCCTTTTGGGGTGGAGACCTTGGGTCCGTGGGGAGCCGGTGCCCTCCGGGTTTTCAAAAATATTGCGGGGCTTTTGATTGAGGCGACAAGTGACCCAAGGGCTGGCTCTTATTTAGGCCAGCGAATTAGCATAGCTATTCAGCGTGGCAATGCAGCCAGTGTCTTGGGCACGCTTCCGTCTGGTATTGGTCTGGAACAGTTGAGTTACCTATAGGCCGTTTGTAACGGTCCTTAGGTAATCTGACTGATTCCTTTGTACTTAGTTAGTTTAATTTATTGAATAAATGTATATGTTATATCTAGATATAACTTCAGTATACGTACCTTTCTACGTATGTAGATATATATAATGCTTGTATTTCTGATATATATAAATAAAAGAAAAGCCCACTCACTCACTGACCACTCATCACGATATCTCGGAATACCATCGGAAACTACTGGGCCGAGACGAAATTTAGTACTAGTTCTCTTTAAGGGGTGTAGGCACGCACTAAGAAACCATTTTTGTTTGGAGTTAAAATGGAGTGACAAGGTTCATCTGAAAGTCCCATATTCTTAAGATTAAAGACATAAAAATTAGTATTCAGGTTAGTAGTTTTAAATAATTAAATACCTGTATAGTTATAATTTTTCGAACTCTTAGGGTCTTTTTCGAGAAAACATTACCCCAATTGTATACAATAACATTTTAAGGGAGTTTGTAATTGAAATATGTCAGGTACATAGATCACTTATACTATACCAAATTGAAGTGCCTACGTTAGTACCTTAAAAGATTTAGGCGTCTCCTGGAAGGTGAATGAAATGAGGTTAATAGCCATTTAAAAGATATGGAGGAAATAGTATTAATTTTCACTCCAAGATCTCAAAAACTGCCCCACTTATCAAAAATCTATTAGCCTACATAAATATTGCAGGACATTCATTTTACACAGCGCCATTTAGCCCCAAACTAAGCATAGCTAGCTATATGGGAGCTAGATTACGGATAGAATACTTAAATACTTTTTGTAAATACATACGTACTATATGATACAATACCCAAACACAGAACAAACATCTACATTCATCACACAAATGTTTGTCCTGGGTGGGAATCGAACCCACAGCCTACAGCGCAGAAGGCAGAGTTACTACCAACTGAGCTATCGGGCTTGTTAATCATCTACACATATTTTATTGGCAACTCTTAGTTAGGTACAAGCCAGTTTGGGTAATTACTACCTCATAATTAAATTACATATATTTTACATATATTTTACAATTCTTACAATAATTTTGGTAATAATTATAATTAATCTATGTCATAAAAAACATATTCAAGTAACCACATTTTTAGTCTTGTTTTGAACGTTCCACCACCGAGGCGTTTTAAACAAGATTAATGTGCATCACGTATCGTGCTCGGAACCTGTTACAAACAGAGGGTCTCATGATAACAACGGATCTGTCGGACTTTGCCAACGTATGCTCCGTTGTCGCAGGGCGGTTCTTGTGCTTATTGCTACGCTTAGCTCTGTTGCTATTGGTTTAAGTCTTATTAGTAATAATTTCTCAAAAAGCTTAGACAAGATTGGTAGAAGTTAAATTGGTCTATATGATGTAGCTTCGTGAGGTAGATTTGTCTTTCCATAAATTTGATACTTATTTTAGTCTCAATGAAGGGTTGTAAGCTGCACTAAGGCTTTTCTTGGAAGTTGATGGAGTATTTGCCCTGTTATTAGGTCATAACACGGCGATTTCTTTGGGTTTATGTGGTTTTTAATTTCACTAGCTAATTCTCTTGGTGAAACTAGTTTAATGTATTGTTGTCACAGAATACATTTTTGTTTATGTCATCAAAGTCAGTATCACTTTCGTGAGGTTTATATATATTTTCTAAGTTCTCAGCAAATAATTTAATTTTTTGTTCATTTGTTTTTGCCCACTGTCCTGGTTCCCTTTACATCGGTGGAATTTGTACAGCCAGCTGGTTCAGATTTTTAGTTGCCTTCCAATGTGAGTAATTTTTACTGCGATCGCTGGATAAGTTTTGGGGGTACTTTTTAGTTGTTGTATCTTGGTGTTTTTGTATAGCTCGCTTCAATTGTTTTGTAAAATTATTTAAATTTTTTTTATCTTCGAGTTTTCTGGTTTGGTGCCATAAACTTCTCTTATTTATTTTTTGCGATATAAGCTGTATAATATATTTTGGTATTTCTTGAAATCTATTTATTTATGACTGGTGTGTTGTTCCAAGCTGTTTGCTGTATTATTTTAACAACTTTTTCCAGGTCTTTATTAAGAGACACTTTTAATTCTATATTCAGGTCTTGTTCAATTCGGAAACTCTCCCAGACAGGGTTTTATTGACAAAAGCCATGCTTTTTTCCTTATATGATATTTTTTCATTTAACTCTAGGTATATGGCTGAGTGGTCCGAGCTCATATCGTAACTCTATTTTGTGCTTTTATAATTAGATGATATGTTCTTATAAATAAAAAAGTCGATGAGATCTGGAACTTTTAGTGGGACAGTTGGTCAGTAAGTTGGTGACTTATTGTTGCAATTCATGTCGCATTTCACTTCTTTTATGGCTGTCATAAGCTCTCTACCTTTGGTGTTAGTAAGACTCGATCCCCATTTGGTATGTTTTGAATTTAAATGTCCTCCTAATATAAATCTCTCACCGAGGGGTTTCAGTAGGCTAAAATAAGTGTATTTTTTAGATTATAGCGTGGCGGGCAATATAATGGCTGCTATGGTGCGGATACATTGCTTTGTATTGATACAGACTGCAACACACTGGATTTCTGGCTCTTCGTCATTGTATTCTCCGTTGTGTTTAATATTTTCTTTAATAATTACCGCACTTCCTCTTTCCTTTATTTGCTGGGTGACGTGCATGATAGACCTTGTATCCTTTAAATTTGAGGTATGATTCTCTAGTAAAATGTGTTTCAGTTTGCTGCTAATCTGACGAGCCCTCTGTGGACGTGTTGCCGATCCGAGCGCTGCGCTGCAACTGAAGTGTTGAGAGATTTAGCTGTTTTGTTGTTAAATATTTTTTCAGTTTAAAGATTTATTGTTGAATATCTTTTTATTTTCATTTAATATGCATTTTAACCATTTTTTATATATATCAACCCGTCGTTTTGTCTTTATGCAAATTTACTTCTAAAAGGGTAATGTGCAAAAATGCGGATTAACCTTATTTTTGCACAGGGACACTTTATAAATCCTTCTGTCAATCGTTCTACACCTGTGGTGGTCAACTACACACCAAAAAGTATATCAGTGCCCTGAGCGTTGGTTATAAAAGTATAATAATATATTTTTCACTTCTCTTGCTCAAAAAGTGTATCATAATAACACTATTATGATATCTATCGAGTTTTAGGCCTCGAACTCTAGCTAAAACTCGAGTTTAATACCTAGGGCTAAAAAGTATTTTTTCTTTTTAATTTTTGTCTTAAATCATCAGCCCGTACAAAGCATTCGGTCTCTTACATAAAAACTCGACTTCTTGGTGCTCCGTCAATCTTTTTTTTTTTTAATAGAACCTTCTTGATGATGTTTTATGAAGGTTGATTCTTCCCTTCACTTTAGAATGCGAGCTGCTTCGTTTCGGGCTAGATAGAGATTTTAAAAAAAAGATGGAATTGGCGCTAAATCTCTAGAATTTTCTTCATTCCAAATTACAAACTTTTACGTATAACTTCCCGACTTTTACTTCCAAATTGTGAACGTGAAAAATGTCATCAAGTGATAGTGAAGATGCTAATATGCAAATGGAAGAAAAGGGCAAAGAAATAATTATGAATCTGTTGCCGACAAAATCACGTGGATTATATTTAAAGAGTTACGAAAATTTTATAAAATGGAGAGATGAGAAACGTGTGGATTCTTTTACTGAAGGGGTTTTTCTCACTTATTTAGATGAATTATCGAAAAAAAACAAATCGTCGACTCTTTGGAGCACATATACCTAACCTTACAAACGAAACACGACGTCGATATTAAAAAATATGTAAATTTGACGGCTTTACTGAAGCAATTGTCCACTGGATACAAGGCAAAAAAATCTAAAGTCTTGACGACACAAGAAATCGAAACATTTTTAAATAACGCTCCAAATAAACAATACTTGGCAACAAAGGTAACCTACTTATCTACTCTACTCAAACTAAATAAATAGATACCTACCTACATACCCAAAATACCTAATAAATAAAATACCTAGGTTATTAAGATTATTAACACACTTATTTTTTTGTTCAACAGGTTGCTTTAATTTATGGAATCAGCGGTGCATTCAGAGGAATAGAGCTTGCTAATATAACGCTAGAAGACGTAGAAACGGATACAAACCTACAAGCTGTGAGCCTGCCGAACACGAAAACAAACAAAGAGCGTAAATTTGTCATCAGTGGAGAATACCTTAATATAGTAAAAGCCTATCAGGAGTTACGTTCCACTAATGTTTCAACGAGAAGATTTTTTCTAAATTATCAAAATGGTAAATGCACAAGGCAAGTCATAGGCAAAAATAAATTTGGTAGCATGCCTAAAGATATTGCCACTTATCTAAATTTACCAATTACAGAGAACCGAAATAAAATTTCCCGGGAAAAACATATCACTAAACATTCAAAATTGCTCTAACTGCACATTTAATTTTTAATAAAATTACTGAAAATTGTTTAATTTTGAATTGTTTTATTTTCTCGCAATCGAAGTGAAAAGTAGAGTGTTTTACTCGGGCCAAAACCACCCATTATAACTCGGTCTTGTCATCCTCCTTCGCTACGCTCGGGAGTATAATGATGGTTTAGTCCCTTGTAAAACAATCTACTATTGCTAGTACAAAGATTTTTCGTTTAGCGTGGTATTGACATGTCTTGCGGAGGAAAAAGTCACATTACTAAAATAATGTCAAGCAGACGGATGCAGGAGCAGGGGTGTACCGTGAAAGAGATGAATCGATTGATTTGAGTGACGATGTGCATGTGTTAGGAATAGATGCTGAGTTAACGGGAGACAGGGGAGAGTAGGAGAGGAGATCGAGCTGTGCTAATCCCGCCGCGCGAGTACCATAAGGGCTGAAAGAAGAAGCCCCAAACAGCAAAACATAAAATTGGAATATAATAACGAAACAAACAATTAAAATACCTTGAGGAAGTAGAAGCAAATCATGAAGTATAACCTTTATTTTGTTCACTTCCGTAGCAAGCGTGCCAGCGCATAGCACAGGCAAGATCATCGTTATGAAATGTTCAGTAGCAAAGGTGAGCTTTACATAAAATCCAAACAATGTAAACTGAAACACAAGCGTTGTTTTACAATGTATCTGGACAATATGTCAAATTAACTAATGAAAATATTTACTAGGTAAGAAGTTGCGTCACGGTATAAAGGTAACGCAACTGGTCCAGACCAGCACCAGACGGCTGCATTGCCACTACAAATTCGGTGATTTAAATATAAGGCAACCCTTGGTTCATGCAAGGGTGACGAATCCCAACCGACCCAAGGTCTTGAGACCTTTTAGGGGTGGACCCCTTATCCTCAAATATGTAAGCACTGTCGAGACCACTTTATATTAACGCCACACCAGCCTTTACTGAAGTCACAGGCAGATAAGATGTGGCAAGGGTGTTGAGCAACTATCGTCTCACAAACTGTTGCATGTAACTATAAAACGACAAACTATCGTAACACGTACCGCTTGTATCCCGTACATCTGCAAGTCCTGCACCGCCAAAAATGTGACTGCCATTGTTTGAGGAACGTACAATAGTATCAATGTAAATATCTGAAATAGTAATTCGATGTGCAAACATAATGTTTCTAACATTTTACATTAAGAGTGTAGCGTTAACGTATATACGTACCGCCGGCTCAGATGTTTTTTTGTATTGTTCAGCAATGTCAACTATTGATTTATACATGTACTGTACTGACAAGAAGCCACTGTCTTTCGTCTTTAAATATTTTCCTAATTTCTCCAGCCGCCAGTGTATCGAACAGAACATAAACCCATTAGTAACATGAACTATGTCGCTAATTACGTAACAAACAACGTTTGCAAACGATCCTATTGGCGAGATCTCATCAGTAAGAAGACAATACAACCCACATGTTATAAGTCTGTACGAGGTGCAACCTAACAATGAAAGAAGCAGTTTGAATTCCATGTTGTAAGCTGCATGATTAACCTTGAATCCGATATCAATTGTACGTAATTCCTGAATTAAATTACCAAAACTATATTCTTTTCTATAGCATTTAAGAGATACAACAATACAAGAAATTTGAATAAACAATACAATACAGTGATTCACATGATAGCCCATGGTAGCACTTGGATCAGTGACATTTATTGTGTAAATTGCTAATAAGGTTGTCAATAGCACGCATGGACACAACGCCCAAAAATATGAAATTATTTTAACATATCGAGATTGAAAAGTGATAAAGCCGAAATCCAGTCCGAATAACACAAAAAACATGCGATAAATATAAACAACATATCGAAAAGTTTTGCTTTGATCTCTATATAAAGAAACATTATTTCGTGGTTGTACTAGAATCACCACCATTTTTCAAATGGATTATTATATGAGACAACCGTGTCACTTCGAAACAAAATTACGAATTTTCAAAGAGTATAAATAACAGTACTTTTTATTACAATTTATTTCTTTGATATTTATCGCTCTTTAGATTATTAAATTGGTAAGGCACGAGTCTGACTCAACCACGTCATTGTGTTGCATGTTAGTTGTCATGACATTTTTAATCAGGAATCTAGATATAGGTCATCTATTAATATAGCGGCATATCTTGTGATTACACCACACCGTACCCATTTACCATTTTCCTATTTCCATAGTGCCCAATTTTGTACTTTGTTTATTTCTATTATAAGTTATACAATTAAAGAAAAAAAAACTCGTCACTCCTCGCCGTGTCCGAGTGCAGTAGCTACCCTCGCCCATCGTTGAATTGACATGCGACAGATATGCACACACATGTTACAGTTCTATCCAAACGTTTCATCTCACGTTGAAAAACTATGCTACTATGTTTGGACTTGAGAGCGTTGGTCAAAGACCTGTATAGCTGTTCTCAAACATTCGGAAAGCCTTTTCGGATCTAATTCGGTCCTAAATCTAGAACATTTTGACATTAGTATTCGAAACTTCCGCAGAAGATTTTCAAAAATGGCGTTGAATTTTATCGGATTCTAAGTTGAATCCGACAAAAAGTGATGTTTCCGATACAAAAATATTTTAGTGTGTTTAGAATCACGCACGCACAGGTCTGCGCAACCTTATTTTAGAACAGGGAGGATGCATTAGCTTTCGCTTGAGGGAAAGTGGTAAACTTCCCTTCATTATGTCTTCCGTGTATATAACAAGGCTCATAGCTCAGTTGGTAACTCTTTAGTAACGCTGTAGGTTGTGGGTTCTATTTCTAACCAGATCAAACATTTGTTTGATGACTACAGATATGTTTGTATGATATGTATATACAAAAATAAGTATTCCATCAGTTATCAAGTGCCAAAATTACAAGCTATGCTTAGTTTGAAGCTAGATGGCGCTGTGTGAAATGAATGTCCTGTAATATTTATGTATCAACATGGATTAATACATGAAAAGACCTTGGTCAAGTTACCCAGCTCTTCCAGGCATTGTCTATTCCCGAGCGTTTCCTTTTGCTGCCTGTTCTGGAACGTATGCTAGGTCTTCTCCATCCACCGTTAATCTGGTCTTTTTGGGGTTATACATATATAGCCTTGGTCTTTGTCCTGTTTATTTCAAGACCAACCTCAAATCTGGCAATGCTGAGATCTTGTACTATCGATTGCATTTCTAAGACTGAAGATGAGGATGAATAGAGGACGATGTCGTCTCCTCCATTTTGCAGTCAGTCGTTAGCTTCACTGCACAGCCAGTTGAGTCGTTCCACACCGGTTGTGTACATACGTACGTACATACGACAGGGCTAAGTCAGCAGACATTCGCTTTTTTTTATTGAGTTATACGGTTGGACACTACGTTGCAAAGGTTTTCATAAACATAAGGCCTAGCAAGATAGTGATGTGAGGATATTTGGCTTCATATTGAAATTAAAACTGGTTTATTTTTTAATTGCTTTTTCCCTCAATAGGGTTGACAAGCCAAGGGTTTCAATAACTTGGATTCTATGCAAAGCCAAAATGTGAGAAAGCTCTACATCACCGACCGTACGTCAAAGTGTGTGGGCAGAATACAAATAATTCAAAATTATCCCTTACATTGAAACCTGAAAAGGTTGATTTCTGGTCAATGAAAAGTACCTACTCTCGTAAATTATGCTTGGTTATCGTAGTTAAATAAGCTTTTTTTGAATAATAAACATTTTTTTAATAGAAATGGAACTTCATTACTTAAAACTTAAAAATAACTCTAAGTGCAAGTTCAGATAATTTAATGTTGGTGCTGAATTGCCAAGCACAACAACATGTTTATTGTATGGAAAATACAAAACATACAACCAAATAGAGAACCTCCTTCATTTTTTGAAGTCGGTTAAAAATGTACCCCTCCAGCCCACGAATGTCGTTAAAGCAAACAAGAGGTGTCACCAAAAAGGCAGCAACTTCCTCCTGTGTATGAACAAAACATTAAAGTCTAGGTGACGTTGCGATAAATTAATATCCTGAAATTTATTATTATGATTATTTATTTACTTAAACTACTTTATTAACTGTGAACATCAATATGTCGGCCAAACTTGTCAATAATGGGCAAACCTTCCAGTTTTGGAGGAAGTTTTTCTTCACTGTGATGGACATCAATGGATTGTTGATAACTATGATGTGTACAAACATTGCATGACATTTCAAAAGTCATCGACATACTTGCTTCGCAAATTTATTGAGTGAAAAATACAATTCCTAAATAGATCAGTTTTAATTTAAATACGAAGACAAAAACCCTCACGTCACTTTATCACAAGATCTGATGATGTTCAACTAAAGGACCAGTTAATCATTTTTTATAAATCTGCTGTCTAAACAAAATGATTTCCCAACTTAACTCGGAGAAAAGAAAATTCTAGCTTCATTTTGCAAAAATGTAGTTAAAAAAAACAATATCGATTTTCCTGATTCCCATCGGTACAGTTCCAAATTATTTTTCTCGTCCTTCAGGGTTACAAGTTGATGAAATATTTGTTAAATCCCGTGTGTAGCATAGTTTCAATTATTTTACTTCACTTTAGTCAGTCGGCTGGAATAACAATAGGATGTGAATCAGCAATCAACTTTGTTGGATAGGTAGGTACATACACGTACAGAACATACATAACTGCGGTTGTGTTATAAAAAGTCTACTTTAGATATTTTTTTTATTACAAGTTATTGCACTTGGGTACGACATTTACAGATGTTATAATGACAGAAAAACCACAAACCGCGACGAAACTCGAATTAATCAGCGCTTAACCTGTATTGGATATGACACAAAAATTCGGAATACAATAACGACTTAGCAAGCATTCCCAGAAAATGCTTTATAATCCCACTATCACTTAAGAGAAGAAAAATACATTGAAAACATAAAATTTTAATGGTATATAGTAATGAAGTTGTCGCGCTGCGTGGTCGTTGTTTTGTTGACCAGTCTTATGCCCGAGGTGTCGCAAACGAGGATGCTTTTTTTTGTAATACGACGAGGAACTTGGCATTCATCTCACCTTATTTTCAAGTTATGATAAGGCCGAAGGTCGAAGCGCACTTCCTCAACAAAAATGCCGGAACACAACAATTGTTGAATTGACGTTAATATGGCTACAGAATGAGCTAAGACGGCTAGCCAGGCGGACTTAAACAAAAACCTTACCACCAACGAAACCAATTACAATATTATCTCACTGGGGATCAACCCGGAACCTCTGGATCTGACACCGGTGGGCGAACCACTACACCACAAAGGTGGTTGGCGAAAGCTGAACTGAACACCATCCCGGTGAGGAGTCCAGCGAAAGCACCAGACATACGCGGAACCGACACCCACGACTCTCCACAATGTTGACAAAATCTCCACAAAAAAAAAACCACACAAAGAGATGGATCACGTTAGATTCGAATTGAAATTCGAAGTGAAATTCGAGTTAGACTGAAATAATGGTTAATTTTATGCAATGAGTACGACCTCTTAGAGCATTCTTGTTTTGATATTACTTTATCACTATCTGTCCGCTGTAGAAAAAAACGAGACACAAGTAATGTAAGATCAAAACGAGAACGCTATAAGACGTTGTGGTTAGGCCCCTGTTTATTCCATTCTGTTTTCTTAAAACCTTCCACAGGCTAGCCGAATACCAGGTGAGATTTTCCAGCAACTTTTCCAATATGAACCTCAATACTTGTTTAAAAATTTTGAACAATGACTCGTCCAGGGTAAAACCGCCCTTAACGTGTCATTGTAAGGTCTCTTTGGTTTCGTAGGATGACTGGTGTATTTGGAAACTGCTTTTATTCAGCCAAATTAAGATGTTTACGTATGAAAATAATATAATCTTTCAGACAAATCTCCTATTTTTAACTGACTTTAATTCCTTCAATTACAACAAGTCACGATAAGGCCGAAGGTGGAAGCGCACTACACCCGGAATCCTCAACATACTGATGACCTGGCTATCTGACCTCTAAATGACGGAACATAACATTTTTTTTGAATTGTCGTTATGGCCACAGAATTAGGTAAGATGTTGGTAGCTAGCCAGGTGTACTTAAACAAAGTCCTACCACCAACCAAACCAAGCACAATATTGTACTTCTCCTGGGGATCGAACCCGGGACCTCTGTATCAAACATCGGTGGGTCTCAGACTACGGAGGCGGTTATAAATATTATTTATAACCTAAATATGATTTATAACCGCCTATTATGGTATTTGTTGTTACACCAACCTAACCGGGCTAGCACTATAATACCACCAAGATTGACGATCGTATAAGAAGTTTCGTGATCCGCCGTCATAGCACATGTCTACAAATGTAAAAAATACCTATACACAAAATACAGCCGTTTTAAGGTCGAAAGTCGGAAGATGCTATAGATGGGAAGCTTATAGGGTCTCGTTGGTACTCTTTGGATACGGAGCCCTAGGTAAAAACCTAGAATCCCGCTTTCAATGCCAGTCGGTTTATTCTGAAGCTCGCAGCGATCTCTGAGGATGCTCTTGACCTGATGCAAAACAAAACTAAAGCTAGCACAAAACGATGAAAGTTTCCCGTTACGTAGCCAAGTGCAAGAGCAAGGCAGAAGAGAAAGAACCATACACCCATATCGCGACGTGCGACTTTGCCGTTGTGGTAGCCGCTTATGAATCGACCCCTCCAACTCAGCCAATGGATATCGTAAAAGCCGACTAAGTGATCTCACCAGATGAAGTGCAGCAGCTTCCTTCTGTGCATTATCTACACCTTTATGGCGATTACCAATCCGCCTACCAAGCGTGGTGATTATGACAAAAACCCTCCCGCTTCAGAGCGAGCTCTTGTCTAGTAGTTGACACTTATGGGCAGACTGACGTTTTTTTATTTCGGGGGGTAATCACCCACAAAATACCCCACCGCTTTGAAGGTGCGATAGCGTAGTGTTGGAATTTTTGGTTGTGGAGGGAGACTCGACATTCCCCGATCTGCACTTTTATGGGCGGACGAATGGGCTCTCATTCAATGCACGCTTGTCGCTATGGAAGAGCCTTGTAAGGTAATCACGGGAACTCTCTGTGTCCTACTTGGTGGTCCACATCATCAGCACATGGTTTTTTTTCATAATGGCTCTTGACCTCGAAACAGGCTAGAATGAGGTCTATGATTTTGTGAACCTTCCCAGAGGGTGCCTTTAATTTTCCTTGAAGTGCTCGATGGGTGCTGTAAACCACTCAGGGTGAGTTTTACAAAGAGAACGAGATGCGCAACACCCAACGAGACATGATTATTTTAATGTATAGTTGCGAACAAATAATACCAATTGCGTATATAAAAAGTGTTGAATCCGCTAACGCAACTAGTTGCGAACTTTTGGTTGCGATGGCGTCCGGAGCGACGTGGGGTATGTAGGACATTAAAAATACACGCTGAAATCTGATTCCAAGTTCAGAGATTTCGTTTCATTGGGCATTTGTCTATACATTTCAAGAACTGCTGCAGAACTTTGCATTATTTTATGCATGAAAATATGCACATGGCATTGCATGCGCTATCTAAATGTTGAGTAGCGTGCACTTAGTTAAAACTACAGTATCTAAAATCTAAAAATGACATGCGATGTAAATTGTATTATAAACTTCCTTTCAGTGTAAAAACTGTTGAAATTAATCATTGCTTAAAACTAACAGGGTAAAAATGCTTCTACTAGAAAAAACAGTGTAAACAGGTATAGGTAGGAATTAAATAATATCTGGAGAATGACTAAGTATACCCACCTAGAGGTATATGTGAAATATAATGATGTATGGGTAATTAACAAAAATATGCATATATTGTAGTATGTAATTAGATTGAATCAGTACATCAATAATTGGACGAACAAAGATTGTTCCACCTAACCTACACGTAGGCTTGACAGCGTGCATATTTTTGGAAATAAATGCTTTATATTTATCTTATATCTTTTTTTTTATATACAACTAGGAGACGGAACAAGCAAGTAGCCCACCTGATGTTAAGTGCATCTCTTACCTATAACAATGCTTTACTGCGTAGGTCACATCCACAGAGAACATGGCCTACACACCACTGCATTGCGCCCGTCAACTTGAGGCATAAAGGTTAAGCCTCACGTGCCCGTACTTTCACCGGCAACCATACCCTTCAAACCGGTACACAGCAATGCTGCTATAATCTACTTTGTAAAAAAAATAATGGAAATAATAGGGGTTTAGGTACTGTAGTAAACGCGTCTCCGTATACAGAGACAGAGAGTGGTGAGAAGGGCCGAAGGTGTCTTAGTGGCGCACCTTTAGAGAGACCAGCAGTGAACTGAGTAACAATAGGTTGATGATGATGAACGCGTAAATAGCGTTTGCGATTGTATCACAACGTGCGGTTTGAATTTGCATTTAGTTATTGTGGTCGGTGAGTACAAAGCATACGTAGGTAATACCTTACCTACCTAGTAACTACCTACATTTTTTACTCACCGACGTTTCTATGAAAGTATCTTTACCAGGTACTTCCTCCTTTAGGAAGGACAGTTAACGTAAGTACCTAATAGTTTTAACTAGATTACTAAGCTCAATTGAAACGCATGCCATTTCAAGATGACAATAACATTTTTATTACACTTACTTTAGTAAATCTTTGGTATTCCATTATTCGGGTGATCGTGTTTATTTTTTACGATAGCCAGTTTGACCACCAACTCACTTGAAAACTAGTAAAGATGTGGCCTAAGGTGCAGCACGCTTTTCTTAAAAAATATTTTCACTCTGGACTTTAGGATTAAAAGATAGTAATGGTACGGAAAAACCGAGGAGGGCAAGCAGTTACATTCTTATCCGTATTAATGATTACGGGACTTTGCGATACTATTTTGACCATAGCTAGTAAACAAATGAAAACTGTAGCTGTAATTTAATGGCAAACGTACACCACTCAAGCATCTTCCGACGAAGCAATTTTGCGCAAAACGAAAAATTTAATTCAATGCAACCCACCCCCACCTAATTCTAATTCGCTACAAAATTACTGTGCCAGTCGTATTCGTGACCTAGTTTTAAATTTTTAATGATCTTGCTTGGTACTGGAGTATTAAATCCTGCTTTTTAGGGCAGCCCAAGGGCGTCCAATATTTTTAAGGTGCGTTTAATATTTCATTGTTTGGCTTTAGTTGTTTGAATATCAAAAAAAGGTGGAGAAAATTTTGTTTGTAAAAAAAATCATAAGAAAATGGTACTGACACTGCTGGAAATTCAAATGATTATTTGCGAGTATGATTTTAAGGCAATCAATTAAACGGTCAGCTAATTATAGAAGTCAGCTCCAAAACGTATTTTGTCATCAAATAAATTGAATTAAAAAAGCTGTGCTAGGTTAAACAACAACAACTTACGTACTCCATCATAAGTTCGAATTCGAACAACCAACCTATATGCTGTCAAAACAACCTTTTTGCTGATTTTTTCCAGCATGTGGTATATTTTAAGATAATACGGACATCATTTTTTTGATGTGTTATAAAACATTTATTATATGCCACAAAACATTATTTATCTTCTGTAATCTTTAGTCTTAAAGTTGCAAAATTATATGATCACTTGCTCTTTACAACAAGAGACAAGGCGGTATGGTTGTTTAACTTTAACCTTCCCTTATTGGGTTTATTTTCCTTGTAGGTACAGTAGAAAGCACGATGTATCGGAAATTGGTAATCGATGAACAATGTACCTACTATCAGAACCATCTTTAATTTAATTTAAAATTTAATTTGTCTTATAAACTTCGGCACTTTCCTTTCCTTGCATACTGCACAGCCATTTTATAAAAACATAGTCAAACGTGAGAGTGTTGTTTAAATCGAGGATAGCTAAAGATATAGACTGCACAACAACAACAGTGACTGCAAAAAGCCACGAGAGACCTCTTCACTCGAGCATCCTCCTGCAGCATGCACTTAGTCTAGTTCGCACGGTTTCTAGTCATCTACTATTACTGCATGTATTCTATGCTACCTGAAAGCTGCATGTTTGATACTAGGTTCAATATAAATAACCTGAAAACAGAAAGCTACCTATTTAGTAACCAAACCGCAATAAACGTTTGAAAAAAAAAACAAAATCGACACGTGTTCCTCTATACGATGCCTCGTCGTCGTCCGTTTGCTCCGGCATTTAGAGGTAAGATAGCCAATTCCTCAGACTGTTGAGGATTCCGGTCGAAGTGCGGCTCCACCTTCGGCCTTATCTTAACTTGACATCTGGTGAGATGAAGGTCAAACTCTTCCCGGTCATACAATAAAAAGATGGTGATGATGATGATGATGACACGGGTTATTTACAGCACAGAGCTAATAAAGGACACACACTAATGGATTGGAATAATTGACTTGGGCCGATTACTATTAGAGGAAACAATTAATTTGGTTCGAAGTGGATTAGCTAGCTTATAGGTAGGTCAGCTATTAGATATTATTAAAACTTACGTTCTATCTTTTTAAGATGGTTCAGCTCTTGGCATCATTGTTTGGTTCAAAGTTGCGACAGGCTAAATGGAATGTATGTTTTGAATGGTTTTGGCTATTTGGTCAGAAACTAGTCGTGCGTGATTTGATAGGTAAATGTAATCATTATATGAGCTCAACATTTTTAATTATATAATTATCAGATAACGTTGAGCAATCTTATAATTCAAGACATAATTAACTTGAAATTAAAATTGGAAACAAACAAAAATTTAATTTAATGTTTTCAAATACACTAGGATTTTGAAAGAATCACATGGAATCAAAACATCATATCACGGGACATAGACAACCTATCTTTTGGCATACAGAATACAATTATTCAATACCTTACCACGGCGTGTTTGGAAACCGCGTTTGCGTTTGAAGCACGTTATGATGTCACACGTTGTTGTCAAGGAATATCCAATGTCAGTGAATAAGGGCGCTGAATTGCTGAGCAAGGACGAGTGCTACGATTGAGTGAGCCCGGTAACGGGTGGGGAGTAAAACTCCTCGCATGGAACATGGAAAATTCAAAACGAAGTGAGACAGCTCGTTGCGCCGAAGACACGCAATTTGTGGCGCCGTCGGTTGTTCAGCAGTGGATGGTTGCTGGAAAGATGATCATTATGGAGGTGGAGTGGAAAATCGGATTAGATGTAGCTGATTCCAAAGTTTTGAAGTATCAACATCAACACTATTGGCTATTTATGTCCTCTTCGTGCTTCTACAGCTTCACAGCTCAGTAGCTCTAGTAGTAGCTCTGCTTACAGCGCAGTAAGATGTGGGGATTAATTCCCACCCGGGACAAACTTTTGTCTGGTTAATGTTTGAAACTACCTTTATGTGTATTATGTGCTTGGGTGTTACTTTTAAAATCTTATGGGTATGTAGGTATTAATTGCATTTAAAGGGAGTAGTAGACGTCGTGTTGTCGTAGGTTTTACAACGGAAAAAGTAGAACTAAAAATAAATTATTTTTGAAAAAAATATGGAACCGACTTCTCCACTAAAAACTAAAAAATAACTCTACAGGTAAGTTCATATAATTTGAAGGCGGTGCTATACAATAAGCTTGTTGTTTTTCTTGGCAATTCGGAACCAACTTCAAATTATGTGATGTGGTGATTTGTGACCGCCGCGCTGAGAACATAAGAGTCACAGATTACGCAATAGTACGAGTAAGAACCGCGATCAATCTCGCGCATGCATACGAGAAGTTTCGATATAGTTGGATAAAAATGTGCCGCGCGATTCGGAAGCAAGTCAGTATTGAATTACGATACAGCAAGATAACATCAAGTGATATTTAAGTGCGATAATCAATAGTATTGTTTACAAGTAATTTGCAAAAGTGATAAATTTCACAAGGAGCTTTACAGATCAAAAGTTTCGTTTATTCTGTGGCTTGATTTCCAGAAGACGTAATGAATGTCGTTTACAGCATAGCAGCGCCTTTCCCTGAGCCCTCGGCCCTGAGCCCTCTACACTCAGCCCTCTGCTCCCTGCACTCAGCACTCGGCTGAGGGCCCTCGCCCGTGCACGTTTCAAGTGCTCCGTACGCTCCAGTTCTTACCCTCGCATCAGCTAGATATCGTTTGTTCGAGTTCCGATGGTAGGTTCAGGTACGAATTAGAAGAGTAGTAGAAACCCTTTGTGAAAGGGATCGTCTGGAGAATTACTACCACCATACCTATTTTGGCCACCAAGCAGCATTGCTGTTTGGTGGCCAAAATAGGTGTCCGGTTTGAAGGGTATGGTTGTCGGTGAAGCTTAACACCTTTATGCCACAAGTTGACGGGCGTTCTTTGTGGATGTGACCTATGCGTTAAGGCATTGTTATAGACAAGAGACGCACTTAACACCAGGTGTGCTACTTGCTTGTCACGTCTCAATTACATTTGCTGGCCGTACATATTTCATCCCACCTCCAAGCGACTACAAGCTTTATAAAATAAATAAAGAAAGAAAGCACACCCGCCTTTATTGTTAACAAGCCTCATAGCTCAGTTGGTAGTAACTCTACCTTCAGCGCTGTAGGCTGTGGGTTCGATTCCCACCCAGGACAAACATTTGTGTGATGAATATAGATGTTGGTTCTGTGTTTGGGTGTTGTATCATATAGTACGCATGTGTTTACATATTACAAGCTATGCTTCAATTCAATTCAATTCATTTATTTGTCTAAATTATTATACAATAAGCTTTATATATATATCTACACTTACGTACTGTTACTTAAGATATATCTAGAACCTACTAGAAGGGTTTGCTTTCTGCGTCATGAGGATCTACACTATTTCATCGACTTGTGCTGCAGATCCTGTTTGCCTTCTGGGAGCACATTAGTTTGGGGCTAGATGGCGCTGGGTAAAATTAATGTCCTATAGTATTTATTGTATTACTTTATATTATTATATAGCATTCTATCCGGACCTAATCTCGCCGAACCTTTTCAACTCACTTCTAGAACATATATTTAGGAAATTACGATGGCCACGACTAGGCGTTAACATAAATGGAGAAACTTTGGGCCACTTACGATTCGCCGATGACATTGTCATTATAACAGAGAATCACAAAGACCTTACTTACATGCTGAAGGGTCTCGACACGGAAAGTAAAAAATGTGGTTTAGACATGAAAACTGATAAAACCTGTACAAATGGACATAAAGAAAACATATGCATAAACAACAAAAATATTAGGTATGTCGATGAGTACATATACCTAGGCCAGAACATTTCTTTTAGAAGTCACTACATTGACGAAGTAGAAAGACGAGTTAAAAAGGCTTGGAGCTCGTACTGGTCACTAAAACATATCTTCAAGTCAAAAAAGGAATTAAACGCTTAAAGAAAAAAGCAATGGACTCCATAGTGACCCCTTTTACTGACTTTACTCTATGGCTGCCAGACGTGGCCTATTACTAATGCATTAATAAAGAAAATCCAAGTATTCCAAAGATCGGCCGAAAGGAGTATGCTCGGAATTAAGTTACGTGTCAAAATAAGATGCATAGATATACGAAATAAAACAAAAATAATAAACGCAGCTAAAATATCTTGCCGCCTGAAATGGCAATGGGCTGGAGATATAGCAGGGACCTCGGACAACTGGTGGAGCTGGATGCTGCACTGGTACCCTCGTGGTGAGCGCCGCCCACCCGGGCGCCCGCGCCGCCGCTGGGCGGACGACATCGTGGCTGTCGCTGGAGTCACCTGGTCGAGACTCGCACACGATAGAGACCTATGGAACGGGATGGAGGAGGCCTATGTCCATAAATGGACGTCCCAAACCTAATGTTAATTTTAACTCATGCATGCGAGCGATTAAAAATAATAATTATAATAATTATGTCATCATTAAATAATATCTTCTAAAATAAATAAATTAAATTAAATTAACTCATGAATTCTGTGACCTATGTAAAAGTATGTTTTATATTTTTCTAGAATAATATTAATGTTTAATACTTAAGTTTATTAAGTTGAGAAATAAATGGCTATTTTATTTTATTTATTATTCTATCCGTAGTCTAGTTCATATTAGCTAAATGGCGTTATGTGATATCCTGTAATTTTAGATCTTAGAGCGCAGATAAATAAATAAATAAATATTACAGGACATTAATTTTACACAGCGCCATCTAACCCCAAACTAAGCAAAGCTTGTAATATGGGAACTAGATTACGGATAGAATACTTAAATACATTTTGTAAATACATACGTACTATATGATACAACTATATGATAGATCCTTTATGGGATCAGTTGTCCGATTCAACTGTCAACTGATCCCGCGGAATAAGTTCGAGCGGCCTCAGTTGACTAACGAGCCACCTACTAGAGGGTAGCCAAACCTTACGTTCAGCACACGCCGATGTCAAAAATACAAATCTTAGTCGATTGCTCTTCGGGTGTATAAACGGATTTGAACCCACGACCGAAAAGCATGCATCCACTTGGGCAAACAGCTCTCAGAAGCAATATTCTTGTAAAATATTATACCGACAAATGGATTGAACGTACAAACTACAAATAGTTAGAGGTCACCAATACCACTTGATATCAATTCGGTGGAAACGCAAACATATGAATAGATCCATTTAAAATATTCACGCGCAAGGAGAAAATGCAGTTAGAGTTTTTTGTACAAGTAGGTAAGGAGCCATGTTGGGATAGAATGGACTTTTCGTTTCGGAAAGTTTACATGTGGAGTGTAAAAGCTATCGCCGATACTAACTACCGTTCTGCCTTCCAGAAGAGTTAAACAAAGTCAATTATAGTCAAGTTCAAAGCCTTGTTTTTTATAGAGTTCCAGGTACAGACGGGACACAAGATAGATTATTGTATTTCTGCACTTTAAGAGAGTTAAAGTTTCAGTCAAATTAGAACCATGAAATCTAACCTTTGAATATAAAAAAAAATGTTTTTGTAAACAACATGGACAACAATATCAATGTAGCTACCTAAACCTATTACACCGTTCATAGCGGTCCTAGGTATCCCGACTGCTTCCCTTGTAAATAGTTAGTTAAGGAATCTTTAAAATTTAACCTTTTGAGATACGGTCCACCTTAACGATCTTATGCGCACTTACCATAAACCAACTATTTAAATAGGGCCCCGTATGCACCATTTGAGAACGGAACCCTAATAACTATGTAAGATGTAAGCCTCACATTTTATGTAAGGTGGGCGCTTCCAAACAACTTGATCAATACCTTGGAAGGAAGTTGTAGTATGCGAAGGCGTAAACACTGCACGCCTACATTGAAACACTGTCTCAAAGCCTCAGAGATCGCTTTTATTGAAAAACTTCGCAAGCTTGAAACTTACATACTATTGACATTTGTTTTGCGAGAAATATCTTGGTAAATCGCTGGTACCTCACTTTTGTTTGTACGGGAATTTCCACGAATCATTTTACAAGGAACCTTATTTTACTCATAGAAATCTCATTTTATTAAAAGGGATATTATTCATATTGTTTTTTTTTGTGTAAGTAACTTTTGATTCACACCCCGATATGAAAATTATACAGCCTTTATCACTCCCACAATTCAGACGAGTTAAATGACACATCATAAGCCAAATTTCATCAAGCTGTTGGCTGCAGTGTGGAAGTTACAAATCCCATACACATGATATACTCTCGATAAACATAACCCTCCTTCTGAGACAGTCGGGTAAAAATGCGTGCAGATTCGGCAATATACATGAACAAAATCTGTCATTAGGTTAGTTAGACTTTACAATAGTCGCAATACTAAAGTAATTGGTCGTATAGAAGCAATATTTTGTTGTGCTTCAGTCTAGATTAGATCTAGAGATTTGATTAAAAGTGGCAAAAAGGTCGTTTTCAAACATTTTAATTACATATAAATATATTGTAATATACATTATTACAATATACATAAATTTATTACACCAACGCATGGATATATTATGTAGATATTATATGTATTTACAGATAAAGACTGACCTTTATCTTTGACATACACTAAACTATTTTTTTTAAAGATTACACAACGAAAAGTAAGCTACCCCGAAAATTTCAAGTCCCCAGGACCTCGTATGGGTACAGCCTGGAATTTCAGCCGCTAAGTGATTGTAGTCAACTATAATTACGACAACTCATACTCCATACTAATGTTATTAATTCAAAAGTGTCTCTGTTTGACTATTTGTTTGACGACTAAACGGCTGAACGGATTCTAGTGAAATTTCGTATGTATATAGTGTACGCAATGGGAAACGACATATATTACTTTCCATCCAACGAGTACAAAGTAGGCGAAGCGAAGCCTAGTTGAAGATAAGAAATTGGTTCCGGAACAGATTAATTATCAACATCGATTTTCCAGATTTTTTCAGCAAGAAACAAATGCCTGGAATTATCGGCTCTCGCCAGCTGTAAACAGCTGGCGGTGGTCTGAGTAAATCGCCCCATTAGGCAGTTAAAAGCCTCGTCGCTATCAGCACATAACTCAGCCAGCCGTCTCCGCGCAGTCCTATAAATTTCGCCTTTGTGCGAATGGGGCGTGCCCTCTTAAAATATGTACGACATTGTCTTCTCGCTCATATCCAGCAGATCCGAAGGTCATTCCGCAGTAAATTATCGTTTGTAGCCGAGCACAGTGTCATCCTAAGCTTTATATGACTTATATTTGGTACATATGGTATTTAGCCACCTCTGTGGTCTAGTGGTATGCCCACCGGTGTCAGATCTAGAGGTCTTATGATGATGATCTATATGCTTGGTTTGGTTCTTACCTAATTCTGTCGCTATAACATTCTTAAATTGTTGTGGTCCAGCATTTAGAGGTAAGATAGCCAGTTCCTCTGATTGTTGAGGATTCCGGGTGAAGTGCGCTTCTACCTTCGGTCTTGTCATAACTTGAAAAATCGATGAGATGAAGGCCAAAAAAATCTTCAAAGTGCAATAAAAAATATTGTACCTACGTCCCGTTTGTCCCAACAACATGCTGAGTGTGACAAACGGGGATATTGAAAAAAAAACATTGGAACGAAACAATGTAACGAGTGGGAATAAAACGTTATTTTAAGTTAAGTAATTTCAAACTAATCGCATAATGTTGACACTAGATCGAGAGCCGAAACAAATGAAAAAAAAGGCGTTAATGCAAAAACACAAAAATTCACGAAACAACTATCTTACCTATATATTGATCCTTAAGAAACAAAGTGCTGTGATAAATCGTGTTTCGTTCTAGGTAAAAAAAGAAAAGATTGCGTTTAGTTGTCCAAGCTATTCTGAATTTATAAATAAAGCTGCAGATAGCTGCACTTGGCAGACTGCAGAGCGCCCGACAGAGCGTCGCCAAACATTTTGTTTCACAACTGTAAAATATTTTGGACCATTAATCAAATTCACCTGTAAAGCCGCGTACAGACTATTTGTACAGACTATTGGTACAGACTATTTGTACAGACTTTTGGTACAGACTATTGGTACAGACTATTGGTACAGACTATTTGTACAGACTATTTGTACAGACTATTGGTACAGACTATTTGTACAGACTATTGGTACAGACTATTTGTACAGACTATTTGTACAGACTATTGGTACAGACTATTTGTACAGACTATTTGTACAGACTATTTGTACAGACTATTCGTGCAGACTATTTGTACAGACTATTTGTACAGACTATTTGTACAGACTATTTGTACAGACTATTTGTACAGACTATTTGTACAGACTATTTGTGCAGGCTATTTGTATAGACTATTTGTACAGACTATTTGTACAGACTATTTTTACAGACTATTCGTACAGACTATTTGTACAGACTATTCGTACAGACTATTTGTATAGACTATTCGTACAGACTATTTGTACAGACTAATGTGCAGACTATTTGTACAGACTATTCGTACAGACTATTTGCACAGACTAATATACAGACTACTTATTACATGTTTGCAATACAAACAGCGAAGAATGTTCGAACTTGGCGTCCATTCGTAGTGCACCCGTTGCATTCCGCTGAAAGTATTTTTTTTGGATTCCGTACCCAAAGGGTAACAACGCGACCCTATTACTAAGCATCCGCTGTCCGATCGTCCGTCCATCTATCAGTCAGCGGGCATGAACCGTAAGTTGACAGTTGACATTTTCAGTGTGTGTTTCTATTGCCGCTTTAACAAATAATACAAATTAAATTATATGAAAGGGGGCATACAAGAAACGTGATTTATTTGCTTGTATTTATGTTGTTCGTAGCTCTCAGTGTGTCTGCACTTGGCTGGTTTTTTTGGAACTGTGTGCGTGCGCGCAGTTCACTTTGGTCGTCATTCGTGACGGAGCTGCACGCCACTAACATAAACCTAACATGTTATTATTAAACAATATTAAAAAGTTTATTAAAAAGACAATAAAAGTCCAGTTCCGTTAGTAAAAACTTACAACTAGGTTAGTACTTAATAACAAAGACAGATTTAATCCAGAGGATTAATACTGCATAAGTTTATGCACCAGAGGGCAATCGTAATGGCGGGCAGTCGCACTAAGAATGCTGTGACTGCTGCCGCGTAACCTGTCGATCGTGTACATAAATACTCCGGCATTTAGAGGTAAGATTTCTCAGATTATTGAGGATTCCAGGTGAAGTGCCTTATTAAACCTTGAAAAATCTGATGAGATGAAGGCCAAGCACATCCCCGTAGGTTAGTACAATAAAAAAAAATTTTGGTTGGTGGTAAAATTTTGTTTCAGTCCACCTGGCTAACTACCTTCTTAAAATGCTCTATGCAGCTAAAATCGCGGCAGAAACGATTATGAGAGTTGACAACGGCAAGCAGGTAGGTGGCGTAGCGTATCGTAAATAAAACCTTTTGATAATTCTTATTCTGAGATCGCGTTGCTGGTATTTAGTAGTAGTGTAGGTAGGTAATGTGACCATATGATGGTACCTTTACTGGCACAGAACAAAAACTTATTTACATTCGTCCTAATATTTATTCTGAGTCTAGGTGTTGTCTGACCGCTACGACGACGACAAGCTGTGAAGACAAGATGTGTCGCATCTTACGTCGACAGTGGTCACAGATGTACTGATTGAAAGGCGGACGCGCGGTGGCCCTGTACTTTTTCAAATAGTTGATAAAAATTCATGATAAAAATTAAATTTGAACGTTTCAAAAAACTAGCTTATTTTTAATGTAGATCAACATGTAACCTATCATTTAAAATAAATTGTAAGTAATTATTATCTAATAATTCAATGTAGGTATCAAAATATTTCGCTTATAACGTACCATTTTCAATAAATATTTTTTTCTGCTATTATGTTTTCAGCTTACCTTTAATGTTGGTAGGTACCTGAAGTAATATATGTATTAAAAAGAGACTCTTGACTAGTTCAGAAGTAGTATAATTTTCCATTGGAAAAAGAGGAAACGTCTTCTAGCAGGGCCTTAACTAAGTCTGTCGCCATAACAAACATTAAAATGTTATGCTGCGGCATTCAGAGGTAAGATAACCAGTTCCTCAGACTGTTGAGGATTCCGGGTGGAGAGCGCTTCCACCTTCGGCCTTTTCACAGCTTGAAACCAGTTGAGCTGAAGGCGGCAAGCGCTTCCCCGTCGTATAATTATGAAAAAAGAGAGAAATAAAAATAATACTATTAACAAATTAGAAGTTAACACAAAATAGTTATACCAACCTTTTTTATATTAATATTAATTATTTATTTAATTTATATTAATGTCCTGTAATATTAATTTATTTTTTATTTTTATTTAAAAAAAAGAAGATTAATTAAAGGTTTATTAAAATACACAAATTGTGACACAATAACTCTTCGCTAATAATGGCAATATAGTCGTTCTTGAATACTGTTGTTCAAATTTGCAATATTATGTATTAATAATTCATTGTATAGGTGACATTACAATACGATATGATTATTACATTTCGTTATGTATTACCTGTGTACGCGGCTTAAAATACGAGCCAAACAAAAATATGGAATTGTAGAGTCCATAACTCTCGGAGTTACGCCTCCACTCACACACACGGCTGGGGAATGTGGAAAGTGGAGGTGTGATGCCTGCTTTTCATTGCTTTCTGAGCATTGGATTGTGAAGAATAAGGTAGGACATACCTACTCTATATTTTGATCGACCTCCACGGTGGTCGATCTATTGTATCTTTAACCGCCTCTGTGGTCTTGTGGTTTGCCTATTAGTCAGATCCAGAGGTCCCGAGTTCGATCCCCAGGGAAGTACAATATTGTAGGTAAGTACTTGGTTTGTTTAGTGGTAGGACTTTTTTTAAGTCCGCCTGGGTAGCTACCACCATATTACTTGAGTCAACAATTCTTAAATTGTTGTGTTCCGACATTTAGAGGTAAGATAGCCCTGTTCTTCAGTTTGTTGAGGATTCCGGGTGAAGTGCGCTGCCACCTTCGGCCTTATCATAACATGAAAAATCTGGTGAGATGCAGGCCAAGCACCTCCACGTCGTACAATAAAAAAAACCTACTGTCACATCACAAATCACATCAACAGCCCATGAATGCATGAGTCACATCACAAATCACATCAACAGCCCATGAATGCATGAGTCACATCACAAATCACATCAACAGCCCATGAATGCATGAGTCACATCACAAATCACATCAACAGCCCATGAATGCATGAGTCACATCACAAATCACATCAACAGCCCATGAATGCATGAGTCACATCACAAATCACATCAACAGCCCATGAATGCATGAGTCACATCACAAATCACATCAACAGCCCATGAATGCATGAGTCACATCACAAATCACATCAACAGCCCATGAATGCATGAGTCACATCACAAATCACATCAACAGCCCATTAATGCATGAGTCACATCACAAATCACATCAACAGCCCATGAATGCATGAGTCACATCACAAATCACATCAACAGCCCATGAATGCATGAGTCACATCACAAATCACATCAACAGCCCATGAATGCATGAGTCACATCACAAATCACATCAACAGCCCATGAATGCATGAGTCACATCACAAATCACATCAACAGCCCATGAATGCATGAGTCACATCACAAATCACATCAACAGCCCATGAATGCCCACTGCTGAAGAGCCTTTTCTTAAACTGGAGGGTCTTACCGTAACCTTGATCCATGCTTCACATTCCCATAGTCTTGAGTCACTACAAAACTTGTAAAATTTCCCAGAACAACCATTATTCTTACGGTAACTCTTACAGTGCTCGGGCGGTTTTTTGGAACACTTTGCCAACTGAAATTAGATTAGCTCCGTCAATTGAAGCCGAAACATCACTATCACTATCTAGGTAGGTACCTTGCGTCTATTTTATAAACAAGCATCATAATCATAGCTCAGTTGGTAGTAACTCTGCCTTCTGCGCTGCAGGTTGTAGGTTTATTCCCACCCAGGACAATCATTTTGTGATCAATTTATGTATGAATGTATGTTTTCTGTGTTTGGGTTGCGTATCATATGGTATTTACGCATGTATTTACAACAAAAAAAACGATCTCTAATCTAGTTCCCATATTACAACTTGTAATTTACAAGCTATGCTTAGTTTGGGGCTAGATGATTTTGATTCGATAACATTGCATTAATTTTAGACGCTAAAAATTAATGAATTTCTTTAACATATGCTTTCCAAATAAAAAAAATAACGAAAATATTTATATAATTATCCCTGTCTATTTCTGGTCCATGTTAATACTGTTAACTGTACTACAAATAGGTAGGTAGTGTATTGTAAAATATACCTGGATAATGATTACTTAAATAGTTGTTGTAATCTATTATGTTGTATGTTTATGGTTTCAAATTCCATTCAATTACTTAGTTTTATTTATGTAAATTAAGCTTTGAGTTTTGTTAATATCTTAATCTCTACTAATATTAATACCTACAAAAAAGGTCTATACTAAGAGCGAGGAACTCCATGTTATTTAGGGAGGTCTTACTGTATGTGTATATGTAAACTGCTACCGTTGTGCAACCCTTTATACTTAACTCATTATGTTCGCATGCTTTCATTTATTTAGTGGTTGGTGGTAGGACTTTGTTTAAGTCCGCCTGGCTCTAGCTACCACCATCTTACCTAATTCTGTCGCCATAACAACAATTATAAAATTGTTGTGTTCCGGCATTTAGAGGCAAGATAGCCAGTTCCTCAGTTTGTTGAGGATTCCGGGTGATGTGCGCCCTTATTTCAACTTGTAACCAGGTGAGGTGAAGGCCAAGTGCTTACCCGTCGTACAATAAATAAAAACAAAAATATTCTACTGTAATTAATATAACTGAGATAAATTATTTTCTGAAATAGCTAATTCAATTCAATTCTTGATATGCAGATTGGTGATATCTGTAATAGGCGCTAAAGAAAGATGCTGCCTTATTTCTGTGAGATACCACAACGCGACTTTTTTGAGAGGTTGATACTCTAAAGACGATAGCCGGTAATACACTATTATGAAAGCAATGGCGTAGCAGTGCTACGATGTGCTACAATTCTGTAGCAATCGTGCTACGCCATTGCTACAAAACCCAAATCGTATCATCACGTCGTACTTCATAATTCTCAATAATTTATAAACAGATATTCCATCTGGGAATATCTGTTCATAAATTATTTATTGATATAAACAGATATTAATTTGTTAAACGTGAGTATATAGTAAAGGTATAAGGCATTTAACTGGTCTAATTAGATATTGAAAAACACATATTTTTTATAATAAATAAGCGGATAGGATTTGAAGAGAATCTAATTCCAAAAAAGGTACCTACACATTTGCGTTTGAGCCGTCACAACTACCAAAAAATTACATATAATATTTCTAAAGTACGAACTCTAGTAACCCTTATTAGATACTAGGTACCCAATCATCCACAATACAAGAGGCTTTAAATAAGTAGCGAGTATCCGATCGTTCTCATGTCATTACGCCGTAACAAGGCTTTCGGGGTCGAGGCGATGCGCGGTCGAGTGCGAGAGATAATGCTGCCCTTCCTTCCGCAAATCGATTGTACGCGACTAGAGGCGACACACGGCCCCGCGTGACGTCACACATGTTGGTATAGACACATCGCTACAAACTATTGCGTTGTGGTTGTGGCTTACCACAGGTTAAGGCGAAGTGGGCTGGTGGCTGCCCGACTGATGGAAGGCTAGAGCGGGGTAATGCCCGGTCCGCGCGCAATTTCACTAAACATTACTTATAAATGTCTTTTTTTGCTAAGTAATACTCTTTCACATAATCGTCAAAAGTATTTACCATGGAATAGTCTTCTACATAGAAAGAGAAGCTACTTTTCCCGAAGAAGTATCTCTCTAAAAGTGAAGATTTAGAGGAAACTTTGCGATTTTATTGCAAGTCGAGTCAAGCACGTTGACTGCTGAAAAATAATAATACAAGTTTCCAGCGATGTGTGGTGGTTCAAGTTTACTCATCGGCAAGTGGCGGCGGCGGCGTCACGATGCGCAACTGCCTTCTTCAAGTTCATCGAGTCTCGGTGTGAACTAACCCTAAGCAGTACCATAGAAAGAATAATAGTCTTATCCCTATCTATTTCTATGTACCTAGGTACTTACCAAATAGGGTATAATAAAATTAATACCACTAACACCATTTATATGTTTATGTATATTTATAAATCAGTTGGCCGAGTAACATAATTCTACCTTATTAAAGATATGTAAGTAGGTAGGTAGTAACTAATTAGGTAAGTGCCTAGGTAATCGACAATATGAGAGTTAAAGTTAAGCAATAGCATGTTCGAAATATTGCATTTGTCTGAATATGTCAATGAAAATAACACACCGTGATCCAGGGCAGGAAGATGATGATGACCCAAATAACTAACTGCGTAGTAGGAAATGACTTTGTGCTTACCTGTACAATAAATAAAATAACGTGCCGCCTATTTAAGAAGACTGCCTTGCGTATGACACTGTCGCTTTTATGTGGTCATTCGAACTTGGTCGGCTTACTGATGAGAATGATCAGAATCAGTTATTTGATTTTATCTTGCTTCAACTGATATTATAAGCTGAAATTAACAGGAAAGCTTGTTGATAATACAATCAAATTAGTAATAACGTTTCACGTTTCATAGTTACATAGGAGCGGCATACCAAGGAATGAAATGTAACATATGTTAGAGGGGTGTACTAGGACTTCATTTGCCAGTATTTTATTTCATCGTAAGTTTACTAGTTTACTTGTAAATCCGACTATCACTGATTTTTATAACCAATGAGTTACTAGGTATCCGCCAATTACTTAGTTTGAAATATGAACCAACACACAAATACACACAAATTAAGGTCTATTTTCAAATTGCAGCATCCAGCGGTTTTCGAGATATGGAAAACTGCGAAACGTTACCGCGGCAAAATCTTGAATTTCTCTGTAACCTTCAGGCACACAAATTTCAAATTCAATTGACCCGCATGAAGAAGACCTATCTTTTAATGTATTTGGTTCCCGTATTGGACACAACTACAGACTTGGCCCCTTAATAAGAACCTTTTAGAAAAACTTAGGATATGCCAACGAGGAATGGAGCGGAGCTACATGGGGCTGAAGCTAAAAGACCGTGTAAAATGTACCACCCTCCGAAAAAAAACAAAAGCCAAAGACATTGTAAAGCGGGTCCTAAGCCTTAAATGGAAATGGGCGGGACACCTACAAAGAACATCAGCTGACAAATGGTGCCAAATAGCCACCAACTGGATCCCGCGAGACAAACAACGCAGGAGAGGCAGACCTATGACCAGATGGGATGACGACATAGTCAGAACTGCAGGCAATCTATGGTCCAGAAAAGCCAGAAATAGGTTAGAATGGAATGATTTGGAGGAGGCTTTCACTGCCACAGGCGGTCCATACCTACTAGATGCACAGCTATAATATAAGTTAACTTTTAATTCATTTAATTTATTATTTAAGTAAGTACATTGTAAATAACTTAGGTATAGGAAAATAAAGCTCTTTTTATTTTTTTATTTTATTTATTTATTGGCCACAACATTTTGCTTGGGTAATGTTTCAGACATTGACCTGGCAAAATCTGTTTATCGTTAATATCTCCGAGAGCAGAGATAAGGCCGAAGGTGGAGGCGCACTTCACCCGGAATCCTCAACAAACTGAGGAACTGGCTATCTTACCTCTAAATGCCGGAACACAATTTTTTTTAAGAAGTGTTGCCATGGCGACCAGGCTAAGGTAAGATGGTTGTAGCTAGCCAGGCGAACTTAAACAAAGTCCTACCACCAACCAAACCAAGCACAATATATTGTACTCCCCACGGGGATCGAACCCGGGACCTCTGGATCTGAAATCGGTGGCTTGAACCACTAGACCACAGAGGCGGTTAATATGTTATATGGCGTATAAGACGCACAAATTCTATTTTTGGCGCACAATTACACACACTCACTCTAATTTTCTATTGTACTCTCATCTTTATTGAGCACAACATTTTGCTGCGGTAACGCACACTTTCAGGCCATACTTTCGAGGTGGTCCCATAGAATTTTTATCAAAATCGGTACAGTAGTTTGGTTTTTATAACAAAATTATATAATGTTAACTAGCTTTTTCTCGCGACTTCGCCCGCGTATTGGTTTTTTGAAATATGTGCAAGTATTATATTATAAATATATATTTGTTGGATATCTGAATAAATTTGACCGATTAGCTCCTACATGGTGTGCAGACACGCACACCGAGGGTTCTGACCCACATTCCCAAACTAAAAATGCAGGCTTTTAGAAGTCTTAGTGCCGTTCCGACTCACGTTTGGCCAGATTTTATTAAGTATTCATTTATTTATTTACCACAAAGTAAGCACTATATACTCACACCAACTTTGTTATCATACAGGTCGAAAATAACAATTTATAAAAACGTTTCATGTATGGGAACCCCCTATTTTTTTTTTTGTTTATAATTAGTTGTTATTCTTATTATTAGTCAGGTCTGAATATTGGACACCCCACCCTTTATTTCTGAAAATTATTAAAAACCGAAAATATGCCATTACTTATTCCTTATGGGCAATCAACATTAATATTTTCAAGTGCCTGTCATTTTTAGTTTCAGGGATATGCAATATTTTACTCCAAACTTTGAACGCCATTTTGAACCCCTTGGGGTGCGAATTTTCCAAATTCCTATATTACCGGACGCCTCCATACCCTCCAAATTTCATGTCTATACACTCAGCGGCTTAGGCTGTGCGTTGTATCTAGTTGAATCAGTCAGTCAGTCACTCAGGACTTTGTTCTTTTATGCATTAGATGATTACTGTGTATCAAGTTGACAAGTTACATAAGTCAAGGAAATGCAGTGTGTAAATACAGTCACGTCAACAGCCCATTTATGTAGTGGTTAATTGGATATTGGACAGAGCCTCCTCCAAAAACGGGAGGGTTTGCCATAATCACCACACTTGGCAGGCGGGTTGGTAATCACAGTAAAGGTGTTATGTAACATACAGCAAGCTGCCGCTTCCTCTGGTGAGATCCCTTAAATCGGCTTTTACGACATCCGCGGGCTGAGTTGGAGAGGGTTGGATTCTTAAGCCGCGACTGCTACGGCCGGGTAAATTAAAAAAAACATTTGTCGTTGAATGCCTCGTTATACCGATTTCAAAAAGTATAAGCACGATTATTATACCATGCATAATTCAGGAGTTCCGCTGTCATCATCGCAAGACCCTGGTTTACATGGTTCATAGAAGAGTATCACACATACAATCATTTTAAATGCGCAACGCTCTTAATATGTATTACTGTTATTTACTGAAAAAATCCCTTTATATTGGTTCCACTCCATCATCAACCTTGGTAGTTTTGACATTCATCCATTGCATAAAGAGCTATCATTCTTGCTATCATATTTATTTGACTCGCTTTATTTAAATATATGTTTTGCCTGACATTATTATTTATTTAAGGTTTTGTTTTATTGAAAATTGTAAATAAAATACCTATGTAATAATATTCTGAATCCAGTTTGACATATTTTGAACTGTTAATGATTTTTTTTTTGACATGTTTCTAGGAGAATCACATTTTATTTGACTTGATTTATTTAAATATATGTTTTTGCCTGAAATTTTATTTATTTAAGGTTGTGTGTTATTGAAAATTGAAAATGAAATACCTATATAATTATATATTTTGAATCCATTTTGACATATTTTGAACTGTTTTAGTAGGTGGTTAAATTTTTATTGATATTTTGTTTAATTCCTGTCATTTAACTTTATTAAATTGTAAATAAAACCTTGTTAAATCAAATCAAATCCAAAATTCCCGAAATTTATCCTTTTCTTTTTCAATGTTATGGTTCGCCATCTAAATTAATTTACAAGAACCAAACTATTTCGTCTGCAGTTGGCTGTCAGCAAGGTGACCCTCTAGGCCCGGCCATTTTTAGCCTTGCCATTCACCCAATTATTCAACGCCTGAAATCTAAATTGAATGTTTGGTATCTCGATGACGGAACCCTGGGTGGCGATGTGGACTCAGTATTTGGCGATCTAAAAATTATTATAGATGAATTTCGGCAGATTGGCTTAGAACTAAATTTTTCGAAATGTGAAATATACATTTCAGATACATGTTTGGATAGAAATTCAATTATTCAAAAGTTTGAGACTTTGGCTTCCAATATTACTGTTGTAGATAAGAGTTCACTCCACCTACTAGGTTCACCAATTCTTGATGAATCTTTTCCGGGTTTCGTCGACGACAAAATTCAAAATTTTATGAAGGTTTCGGACAGACTTTCAAAAATTAACTCACATATGGCTTTCAGCATTATAAAATTTTGCCTTTTTGTCCCAAAATTTACTTATGCTTTACGATGTTGTCAACTGTGGAAACACAGTGAGCTGGTGGAAGGCTTAGATAACATAATAAAGAACACCCTTTCCACGGTTTTGAATATTGAGTTGGATGACAGAGCATGGTCGCAGGCCTCATTGCCTATTCGATTGGGCGGCTTAGGTATACGCAAAATTTCTAGTGTTGCTTTGCCAGCGTTCTTGTCTTCCGTCTATAGTACACATTCTTTGGTTGAGAAAATTCTAACACCATCAATTTCGGCTGTTCCAGGCAATATACTCCAAATTTCTTATCTTGACGAGGCTCGAAATGCTTGGCCTAGTGCTTGCCCTAATACCAATCCCCCAAAACACCTTTCGGCACAACGGCAGTGGGACGGGCCTCTGTGCGAGTTGACACGGAATTATCTATTACATACGTGCTCAACCTCCACAGATCGTGATCGTCTCTTAGCTGTTTCAAAATGGGAATCAGGTCTTTGGCTGCAAGCACATCCATCCTACAATACCGGTACACTTATGGATCCTGTAACTTTCCGTATTGCCACTTGTCTTCGGTTGGGTGCAAGATGCTGCGCCTCTCACCAGTGCCGGTGCGGTGCGGCCGTAGATCAATTTGGTTTTCACGGACTTTCGTGCGCAAGGTCTGCCGGCAGGATTTCGCGCCACGCTAGTCTTAATGACATTATCCGTCGAGCGTTTACCAGTGTCAATGTGCCAGCCGTTCTTGAACCGAATGGTCTGTTACGTGATGATGGTAAGCGGCCCGACGGTATGACTCTTGTCCCTTGGGAAATGGGTAGGCCTTTGGTGTGGGACGCTACCTGCGTCGACACCCTAGCGCCATCTGATCTGCTTGGGACATCAGTTAGGGCTGGTGCGGCGGCAGATTCGGCCGAGGATCACAAAAGGCGCAAATATAGTGGTCTCGACAGAGCTTACCTATTTGAGCCTTTTGTGGTGGAGACCTTGTGGGTCCGTGGGGAGCCGGTGCCCTCCGGGTTTTCAAAAATATTGCGGGGCTTTTGATTGAGGCGACACGTGACCCAAGGGCTGGCTCTTATTTAGGCCAGCACTAGAATTAGCATAGCTATTCAGCGTGGCAATGCAGCCAGAGTCTTGGGCACGCTTCCGTCTGGTATTGGTCTGGAACAGTTGAGTTACCTATAGGCCGTTTGTAACGGTCCTTAGGTAATCTGACTGATTCCTTTGTACTTAGTTTAATTTATTGAATAAATGTAATAACTAAAAAAAAAAAAAAACTTTATTTGATAATTTGTTGAAATAAGTTGAATTTGGTGAACTATTACTAACCTATCTTATGTTTAACATATTTTATGTAAAAAAATGTGACTTGCCTTGTATAGCAATCTTTGTTATTACATTATACCAATAAATGAAATCTGAAAAATCTGAAATAAAAATACACCAGTTTATTATAGAAACCACGTGTACATCGCGTTTTTTTCTGTTAAATAACAATGTTTTTGTTTTTTTTTTTCTAATAAAAGGACCACTTTTATTCTTGGAGGCCTTCAATTATTAAAAAATCAAAAAACCATGAATCAAGTTTTTATCTATTTAATATGTACGTTAGGGCATACTTTTAATGAAAACTTTGAACCCCTTAGACAAACATACCCTCCAAATTTCATGTCTCTACGATTAGCCGTTTAGGCTGTGCGTTGTGATCAGTGAGTCAGTTAGCATTTTATATTAGTATCTAAGATAACTGGAAAAATATGTCATCCAAGTAAACGAAATTGCGTATTCTGCTTTCCTGTGGTATTTACGGTCACTAGAGACCTATTGAACTGCTTACCTTCTAGAATCATCATCATTATTTGCCATAATCACCACGCTTGGCAGGCGTGTTGTTGATCGCAGTAATGATAATACGTAGTAGTCACACTGAACCGCCTGCCTTCCGGTAGGTCTAGGGTAGGCCTTTGGCTTCATCATCAAATGACGATGATGACGATGTTCACCGAAACTCAGTAAAAAACAATTCAACCTAGCGTTGTTTGGGCTTAGTGGAATTGTCTTATGATGCATTCTGGCTATAAATGCTGTATACTTGTTTCATCATCGTCATTATCATCACAGACCAAAAAAGTCCAAGGCTTATACATCAAAATACAGGAAAACAGGTTAATAGGAAAGATCGTTCCCATTATCCTGACATAGTGCACCCCTACACTGCACTATAGTAGGGACCGATTTTTAACATTTGTTTAGGTAATCGTCGATTCACCACGATCGAGACGTCGTGGTGTCGTAGGTTTTCCAACGAAAAAAAGTTTAAAATAAACTTTTTTTGAAAAAAATGGAACCGCCTTCACCACTAAAAACTTAAAAATAGCTCCGTGTAAGTTAATATAATTTGAAGGCAGTGCCATACAATAAACATGTTGTGCTTGGCAATTCAGCACCAACTTCAATTTAAATGAACTTACCATAAGAGTTATTTTTAAGTTTTTAGTGGTGAATTCGGTTCCATTTTTTCAATAATTTATAAATAATTTATATACATAAACTGTATATAAATTATTTATGATAAAATTTAATAAGAATATAAATTATTAATTAAAAAGTTTAAGAAGAAATGAAAAGGGGTATTATTAGCCCAGAAAAACTGCAAGAATATCTTAAATGTTATGTTTATTCCTGGCTAGCGTCAACATTTTCCGTCTGGAGACCTTTGAGAGATGCAACAGGTACATACGACACTAGGGTAAACAGCTTGTTGGCTGAGTCTTCGTCGTCATTGCGTCTGCGGGAAAGACGAACACGAACTCTGAAGGGGACGTTTCTGAAAAATAATAAAACATAGGTTAGTCAACTCGTTAGGTCCCCAGGCGCTACCTTTCTATGATCAACACCCACTGTGTTTTACAGCACCCAAGTCAACGGCCCATTATGTCTACAGCTGGGCAGAGCCTCTTCAAAAACGGGAGGTTTATACGATAATCACAACGCTTGGCAGGCAGATTGGTGATCGCGGTAAATATGAAAATAATGCATAGAAGGAAGCTGCCCTTCTTCTGGTGAGATCCCTTAGTTGGGATCCAATCAAGTTAAAAAACCAAGCATAGGTTATCATCATCATAACTATAATAACATCCTATTATCTTTGTATATCTTAGGAGCAGAGATTTGCATTGCAATTTATTTTTAATTGTATAATCCATCGTACAAATTAGAAATAAAGACAACAATTTTAAAATAGTTGTTATGGTGTCAGAAATAGGTAAGATGGTTGTAGCTAGCCAGATAGACTTAAACAAAGTCCTACCACCAACCAAACCAAGAACAATATTGCAATATTGAACCCTTCCGGGTTCGATCCCTGGATCTCTGGATCTGACATTGGAAGGTGAACCACTACCTACATGTACTATGTGGACTGCCCCATCAGACCTATAAATCCACAATTTTGCTTGTCATTCCTGCATTTCTAAATCAACTTCGTCTTTTTTAGTTTAATAACTACATAAATGTTATTACTTCATTAATGTTGAATCATTCTAATAAGAATGATTCAACATTCAAATAGTAAAATCTGGCAATCGGAAAAATAAAAATCTTATAATTTTTATTGCTCTGTATTTCTCAGTACTTTATTAAATGTTATCATTATCAATAAATACTTAGTACAATTGAAACAACTATTTACATTGGAAGCAGTTGGGTTACCTAAGAACCATTACAGTCTAGGTTTCTCAACCTCATCTGTTCCAGACCATTATCAATAAATTTTGCGTTTTTTCATTATTTGTTTTACTGGATATAAAATACCAATATATTTGGTAAAAGTTAGGGTTAGATTTGACACTTGTGCAAAATGCCAATAATATTCCAATTCCAATTAATTACACACAAATTACACATTTTTACATCTGTTCCTTTTCTCAAATATATACTGAACAGATTGAGCAAACTTAGTACCTACATCATGTTGGCCTAAACAAGGAATAAGGCTATGTTTATAATGATGTCAAATTAAAATGTAAATAGAAAGATAATTTAGTTAGCATATAAGATAATATACTAACATATTCATATCATTAAATAGTTATTGATACAAATTTATTTTTTTTAAACTAAAATGTCTTTTTGTAATGTAAATAAAAAAATTATAGAAAAATATAGGAAGCTTAGTTTCATTAGGAATAACTATTAAATTGGCAAGTTCATTCACTAGCAAAAATCCTGTTGTGATGTGATGTACCTATAGCAAATTAAATTGTAGCTATTTCTATCAAATGTGGAATATTATAAGCTGATCGTAGGGGGGATGATCTACCATAACAGGTGATTGTCATTGAGGTTGCACCTTAATCATCAACCGCTACACTCAGCCCGCACCAGTTGTTAAAGCTGACTATGGGATTACATTTATCTCCACCTTAACTGTGATCAACATGTTTAGAGACATAATGACAGTTGTTAATATGGACTCCACATCATCCACACAATCTTTTATGGTAGGTAGGTACATATTATTTAATGTTGTTTTGGTAATGCCTAATGCTGGATAATAGTGTGCAGATACACATACTTAACTAAAGTTAAATAGGTACATACACACAAGGCGTTTAGCTGATGTAAACATTGATGTTTTCACTAATGGATATCATTGTTTACGTTTGCAGCTACAAACCAACAATTGCATGCTACTTTCAGTCACAAAATGAACACCGGCTCCTTACCTGATTCCCTTTGACCAAAGGTATTTGTTTAGACGGGTGTCTACTCGAACATCGGGAGTCCCCATTTGAGTTTCAGCGAATTTACGGATTTCCTTAATCGCACGAGGTGCGCGCCTCTTGAACCCTACGCCATGAAGACGTTTGTGAAGGTTCACTGTATATTCACGGGTTACAACTTCGTTGATGGCTGATTTGCCTTTCCTCTCGCCTTTTGGTTTTGCCATTTTGACCTGCAATAACAAAATCCCAGACTTAAAATATTGTATTTATTTAGTGCTACAGAATATTCTGCACACGATTAGAATACACTAAAGTAATTCGTGTATCACTTTTCTTTGATTATTTGGGATAATTTCAGAATTTTACACACCGTAGGAGTTTCTTGCGCGAAATCCAACCTAAAAAGAAATGTCAAAACAAGAATGACGCTGTCAGACAGTAAGCAATGCGGCTGTCATTGTCATATTATCAGCTACCTTTATAACGTTCTGATTAAAAAAAGCCTACAAAGAAGTTGAAGTTGATAACGTTCTGAATCCAATGGGGCCAATAATGGGATCCTATTATTGGAACTTAATTGTCAACTCTGTCTATACCTATTATGTAGCTTTTAAACATAATACTTACCTATGAACTCACCCATATAAGTATTTTCATACCTATGCACCAGCATAAGTATAAATATTATTTAATGTTTCAGGAGAAAATCTGTATGTGAAAAAGCTGAGATGTGGTACAATGATAAATAATCTTCATTATAAAATCTGTAAAACTATTGTTGCTATGTAGATATTGTTTGAGTATGAACTATTTCAACACTTAATGCATCTCTGTAACCAATCAAATTAAAATGGAATCGTGCTGATTGGTTTGTATTGGTTATTAAATACTTAGGGCCCAGGGCCCACAAGAACTCTTGATATCTGTGATTTGAAGTGAATATTTCTAAAAGCTCGTAGGGCATTTTTTAAGATGGGAATAAAACATCGAACTCAATACTCTATTACACCATACTGACACCACTTTTGACACATTTGACTTCTAACCAAAGACCCTAAACTTACTGATTGATCACAAACTTTAAAGCAAAGAGTGATAATACACATTCAGTAATATCCTGAAGAGAGGAAGAGAGATACTACTCAGACAGTGTCTGACTGACTGAGTGTTAGTGTTCTGTGATACTACCTACTGCAATGCTATACTATACATAACATACTCTGATCTGAGAGATACTACCGTACCGTATAGAGTTGGTGTATTAGGGTCATATTTTCGTATTCATATTATTTAATATAACGCTTTGCTGGGATTATGTTATGGTGTCCTGTAGTACAGGTACTCAACCTATTTCAGGCACTATTCTCTTCCAAAACAGGTTAACTACACTACCAGCTAACAGTGTTGTCATTAGGATAGGATTTGTCCCTGTATGTTTATTATTGTTCTTTTTCTTTCTTGTATGTACCTATCTAGTTAATTAGTTTCCTACTTCTATAAGTAGTTAGACTTAACTTGTTTTTAAGAGACAAATAAACCAAAATGATATCATGTTATTGTTATAATATATACCTATTATAATTTAATAGTCAAATAATAAGCAGTGTTCTAACCGGTTCTGATTCTGTATACAACGCTACCTACGGGGTTTAATAGATATTCTATCAGGTATATTCTCTTTGGGTAGGTATCCATAATCGGGTGAAAGTGGCTCTAAACGCCATCATCATTCTCCTGCCCTTATCCCACGCTAGGTGGGGTCGGCACAACATGTTCTCTTCTTCCACTCACTCCTATCAACCGTCAACTCTGCATCTACACCTTTCATACCCATGTCCTCTTTCACACAATCCATCCATCTCTTTTCGGCTTTCCCTTGCTCGCATCCATCGCTCCATCCACGCTCAAATTCATAACCCTTTTGGTCAAATGACTATTATCCCTCCTCATTACATGCCCATACCATGCCATCCTAGTTAAAGTGGCTCTAAAGTTATTCAATTTCCTCTTTTATGAGGCTTAGCACTGTGAACGAAAATAAACATAGGTTGGCGTATTTAATATGTTAATCACCTATGTAGGTACTAACAATGATTATTCATTGCTATTATTCACACAAATTGATTCATTATCAGACGAATATCTTCATAAATGTATCATAAAAAAAAACTGAGATTCCAATACCTATTACGAATATGCATTGCTAATATTAGGTTACCTATGCTTATTATGAATATATTAGTCACACTCACACCTCTAGTACCGTACCGCGCATCGCACAGACTACTATAATGTAATAATGTGGCGCATCGTATCAGAAACAATCGCTTGCTCGCATGCTTTTTTCTGATTTAGAGTAATATTTTGTTTTGTTTTCAAAACGAAATTAACTAATACACTTTAAATGTACCTACAATTATTTTAAAAAATAAATACTAGGTATTACTGTACTTAGAAGACTTTATCTACAATGTCCGAAGTCTACAAGTAAGTATTTTTCCTAATACCATCAGGAATGTTAGCGTAAATAATGACAATAACCTCGCTATACTTTCAGGCTTATACATCCAATAAAATACTTTGATGACTATATATCGAAAAACATCAGGCCCGATGGCAGGGAGTACTATGAGCACCGCAGCATCAAATTGAATGTCGACTCTTTGAAGACAGCTGAGGCCTCTGCTATCGTGAAATGTGGAAACACCACTGTTGTATGCGGCTTAAAATTGGTAGGTGAACATAGGAAACTACTAACCAAACTGCAATGATCACAGAGGTTAGCATTTTGACCAGTTTGCTAAAATTTTATAACCCGAAGCCTCATACTTTGCAGGAACTGGCTAAACCTAAAGCAGAAGACCCTGAAAAAGGTTTTCTAGTGACCAATGTAGAGCTGCCACCGATGTGCTCCTCTAAGCTAAGGCCTGGCCCTCCATCTGATATTGCTCAAGTCACCAGCACTATTGTCTCAGATATACTAAACAACTCCAAGTTTGTAGACCTGAAAGAGCTGTCTATATTGAAGGATAAACTAGCATGGGTTGTGTATTGTGATATGATATGCATTAACAATGATGGCAGCTTAGTAGATGCTTGTATCATTGCTCTGTTGGCCAGTTTGAAAACATGTAAGTTTATCTTTATGTCAATTTGTTACAAAGATATAGTAAAGCATCTTATTTTTACAATCAAGTGAATCAAATCAAATTTGAATATCAATCAACACACAGCCCAGCACAGAAGTTCTTAAAATTTTCTGAATTTGGGATATAGGGTATGTATGGGATAATGGGACCAAGGCAAGGCATGCTGCTAGTTGATACATGTACAATATGAACTCTGCATTTAGAATAAATCATGCATTTTTTACAGTATCACTTCCATCAGTGAGCTATGATGTAGAAACCGAAGAGATCAAGGTAGATTTAGATGTCCAGAATAGGTTAAAAGTTACAGGACTTCCTATACCTACTAGTTTTGCTGTCCACAACTTCAAGGAAAGGTATTGTTACATCAAATAAAAGTGCATCCCTAAATAATGTTTTTATAATCATATCCATCATCATGTAATTTCAAAAGATCTTTATTTATTATAAATAAGGATCTTTGTCTTGATTTCATAATCATCATCAATTTAACTGGTTTGTCTGCTGCTGGGCCTTGCAATGAAAGAAAAGGGATGAAAAAGCTAATCTTAAGGTGGATGTGTGGTCTTGAATTTCTTGAGGAGATTTCCTGTCTCATTTATTCCTCCATTTCAATCTCCTCAGTTTTATCCAGCAAATCCTCTCGGGCTTTTGTATCCTCTCCCTGCCTTAGATTCAGATGCTGGGTTATTGGTCATAGTTCCACGGTTATAAGTGTGGTCTCCGTTCTTCTGGACCTGTGGGCCCAGATTGGCCAGTTGTCATATGTTAAGACCATTATTGATGATGGATAATGAGTGAGTACATCAGGGGCAGTCTAAAAGTAGCGCAAGTAACGGATTTTATGAAGAGTAACAGATAAGCGTGGTTTGGATGGACATGTCATGCGGAGGGAAGAAAATAACATAGGTGGTAACTAGGTAGATGTTGAGTTGTCAATTGAAAGGGGAGAGTGGAAGAGGAGAATGCGCTGTGCCGACACTGCATAAGTGTGGGATAAATAGTATAGTATGGCAGGACGAAGAAGCAATTACTGCTGGGCCTCCGTGCTTAAAATTAATATAGCATTATTAATTTCAGTAATGTGATACTCGCTGATCCATCAGCTTATGAAGAAGAAATGTGTGGAGGAATTGGATCAAACCTAATTATATGCTGCAATAAAGGATTCCTCTGCGGAACACAGAAGTTTGGTGGCAGCAACCTGTCTGTGGAATCACAAGAAAAAGCCATGAAAATAGCAAAAGAGAGGGCCAGTGTTATAGAAGAAGCAATCAATGTCTGCATATCAAATTATGAGAATGATATCTCTCACAGAAATAAATAAATGTGTTTTAATTTTCTGTGTTATTTATTGTAGAACATTGGACTTGCGTCAGGACTTGCTTGTTGCCTTATCTCGTCTTGATCATTTTTGTGTGTTGCTGTGTGTGGTAAGTTCAGTGTCATAATAACCACGCTTGGCTGGGGGATTGGTGATGAAAAGTAATACACAGAAAGATGCTGCTACCTTCTAAGGGAGATTCCTCAAATGTGTGCCAGACGATTGCCAACAAGCCTTTCTGCAGAGGTTCCTTGTCGGCGTGTCGATTGGCAGCACCGTTTTCACGCCGGCTACACGGTTGGCAACAGGCTCCTAACTTCTTTAGACAGTAAAATTTTTCTATGGATTTGAGCTCTCGGACGGTGCGTGCCTTTAGGTAGCACTTTGTGTGCCTTAGACGAAAAAAAAGAAAGCTATTTGCAGTACCTACCTACCTAATTATTCCAGGCCATACATTTTACACAGCGCCATCTAGACCTAAACTAGCATAGCGTAATATAGAAACTAGCTTACGAATAGAATAGGTACCTACTAACTATTTTTTTTTATGAATACATGCCTATAATACAGCACCCAAACACAGAACAAACATCTATTTCATCACACATTCGTATTTTCATTCATTCAAGTGGGCGGTGTGGACACCCTATCTATTAGAACGAGAGAATTACTATTCTCAAACCTCGCTCGGCTCGGTTTTAAGAATACAGTGCGCAGTCCAGTTTTAGAATAGGTTCATGATTAAATCTCTGTAAAAAAGGTAGATACTTACCTTTTTATGCCGTTAGATTCCACACACCACACTTAATTGAAATCGTCTGTGGAATTCACAGATCAATAACTATAGTGGTACTGCCAGTCAGCTGTGATTGAAAAATAATGGCAACATTATCTCAAAATGTCACCACGTCTCAAAATATCGGGTAGTGTTATTGAGGTAATTTTGTCCAATTTTATGTGATTTTACGTTGTCTTTCTCATCAATACATGAAATGTTATGTTTGGAATTGGATTGCTTATTATTTGTTTCGTTAAGATATCCACTGAATCTATTATTTCATGGTTTTTAACCTCTAAACGTCATCACTTAACTTTGTCAATTAATTTTCAGTTTTATTTTATTCACAGAGGCTCTCTAAACTAGAGACAAACGAAAGTACAGGATGTCTGTACGGGCTTATGTACGATGGAACTTTGCTGGTGATCGGTCTGAGTATAGAATCGTTTGATAACGAGAAACATGCCTATAGCCAACTTCTACTGAACTTCCCTGCAGAAGTAGAGATATGTGGGGTCGTGAAGTTCCAGGATGAACTATCTACAGGGACATTAGTAAAAGAAATACTTCGGGTATGTACGTGGGTAGTACTCCTATCATAGGATGAACTAGTTCAACTTACACATGCTTAGTAGTTCAACATACCTAAATAGTTAATTGTAATGCTTCTGTGCATGATATCTATGTTCATTATAATATAATCTCTAATATGTTATACATGGTTTTCCATGTTCCCTCTGTGTGCAGGATAGCCAGACCTCACTCCATCATGGAACTATTCTCATGTATAATTATGTAGGCAAGAGCTAACCCACCTTATTGTATGAAAAAAATGTTTTATTATAATTTCAGGATGTAGACATAACAGATAACCCTCTGGTCATCATAATTAACGAAAGTAAAGAGCTGAAGGCTCATTTCTTGGTCCATGATAAGTTTGAGGAGACAAAATACGATGTTTTAAGTATGGATGAGTTATGGAAACAATTCCTACATGTTCGCCTCAACACTGTTCTGCCACTGACCTGTGAAGCCACTATCACTGGTGTAAAGAATATGATGCAGAACAAAAGGAAAAAGGTAATTGTCAGTCTACAATTTTAAAACTCAATATGCAAATGCAAGGGACTTCATTCCTGCCAATCTGTGAGCATATCCTCAAATCCTTTTTTACTGCCTAAAAAAAAATTGTTACATTAAATGACTTAAAATCTTCAGGGACAGCTACTGTAAATGCAAGATTATGGTAAACATATCACAATTTACATGAATGTTGCAGATAGCATCAGGCCAAGTATCATTCCATATAAACAACACAAAAATCTATCTGTTTGGTGAATCCGATGTTTGCCTAACAGGGACCAGTGTTGATGCTAACGTTGGAGAAATAGTCGACTCAATGTGTCCGGAACAGCCTAAAAAGAAGAAGCATAATACTAATGTTGTAGTAAGTGACTATTCTTCAAGCTGTTATAGCTAATACATTTCAAAGATCAAAGATACACTATAATTGTCTTAATTTGTATGTTAGTTGTCTACTTGTGAAAGGCCCACTATTTTGACCCTGACATATGGTAGTTTCCTCAAATGAATTTTAGAAAATTTTACAAACCCCCTATTCAACAAATGAAAGCTTAAAAAATTTTTAAGTCTAGAACTACCAGTTAGGGATGTGCATTGATTGCTAGTCAGATGGCTTCACAATTATTTTTATTTAGATTTGTTGATAGATTAAATACTTACTTCTGTTTAGTGTATAGTTTGCAAAAGGTTGAATTAGCAGCATGTTGAATCCTAAAATGTTGACTGTGACACCATGCGACACATATATGCGTAATACGCCGGTAAAATGACTGAAATGACGGAAAACAGAAATGCATATTATGTAAAAGACTTCATGCACAAATTAACAGATTTTTTTATCAAAGGACATGTAAATTACCTGAAATTCAAAAATTACCATTATGGCCTCAGTATCTTTTGCAAAAGGACTTTTTTATACAATTCCATTTTAGGTATTAGAATCAAGTTTTAATTTGATGAACTGATAATTGTCTTGAGGAAAACTATTCGGGATATTCCAGCAGTTTGAGCATTAAACTTTCTGTACTTGAAGGAAAATACCATACAATTATTAACAAATTTAGTTATTGATAAAACTCCCCAAAAAAGTCTATACTATGGGAATCCAACTTTTAAATAATTCAACATTCTAAAAATTCAACAATTTGCAAAACAAAATTTAACAAACTGTGGGACTGTATTTTCAATGTTATGAGAATTCAACTTTCCGCTCCTGAAGGTTTATCACAGTGTTTTGTTTCAGGATATTTTAGATGTAAATTTTATAATGAAAGCTACAAAAGATTTACTATCAGATAAGCTAGTTAAAACAGCAGTCAAAATGATGACCACACAAAGAAAACGTAAGTTATATTAAATGGTTTAAGACATTTAATCTCATATTTACAAAAAAATCGCATATAGAGAACATAAGAACTAGGGATTAATATTATTTTTAACCGACTTCAAAAAAAGGAGGAGGTTCTCAATTCGGGTGTATGTTTTTTTTTGTTTGTTACTTGATTTCTCCGCCAATTCGAAATAGATTTTGATTATTCTTGTTACGTTTGGTAGGCTATTTGGTAGGTGGTCCCATAGAAATTTTATCAAAATCGGTTCAGTAGTTTGGTTTTTATATCAAAATAACTGGAAAATATATGTCATCCAAGTAAACGATATTGCGTATTCTGCTTTGCTGTGGTGTTTACGGTCACTAGAGTAGACCTTTGAAACCGCTTACCTTCCATCCAGTATCATCATCAGGATTTTGCCATAATCACCACGCTTGGCATGTTGTTGATCGCAGTAATGATGATACGTAGTAGTAAGTGGAATTGACTTTGACGCATTCTGGCTATAGATGCTGTATATGTGTATCATCAACATCATTACAGCCCATAAAAGTCAACTATACAGGATGTGGGCCTCCCCCAATGGTAAAGAAAGCAATGGAGGGTTTTGCCATAATACTCACGCTTGGCAGTCGTGTTGGTGATCGATGACTCTTTAACGACTACTACTGCATTACCTCAGAACTCCGTTATTACTCAACCGATTTGGAAAATATATTTTCATACAAAAAATTACGTATTATTGCACCCTCACACGACTCTGAAATAGTGTGTCGGAGACGTCGTGGCGTCGTAGGTTTTACAACGAAAAATAGCTAAAAAAAACTCTTTTTGGAAAAAAATGGAACCGACCTCTCTTTGGGTAAGTTCATATACTCATGATTGACACTCATTAGTCAATATATGCCCTTCTTTCACTTGTAGAGTTGTATTAGCCTTGTTATAGACAGGCAGCTGGCTTATTCAGTCTTGGATGTTGTATAAAAATAGCTCTTCCTCCGCAAATACCACTCTCACCTGTTCTAGACCTTTTGCATTCAGGTCTTACAGGTTTTACCTGTACATCAAAAATATCATCAGTCCACCTGGCCAATGGTCTACCAAAGACTACTAAATCCACATTACTTTGGGGCTTGGATTGATGGAGCCTTCATCACCACCAGATTTTGTCAGGTACCTGTACAGCTCCACTTGAGTTGGATAGTATGAATTCCAAAATTCCTACTTTTGTTCTACTCTTATCAATGTTATGCGCTTAGTCGAATAATTAAAGGCTTTTGTGCAACTTTGATCAGTGTTTAGAGCAAATGTCAAATTTACATTTGTATGTTTCTTACTGGATACACTTAATGTAAATAATTACATTGTGCATGAGATATGTTTGGCTAGTATAGCCTTACTCCATGCAGAAGCGCAGAATGTTCCTGGTGTCTTCACATATTGACACCTTAGACGGTTTCCTTGCTCGACTTGCTGGGACTATCCAGGCTTATTTTTCTTCGGTTACTATTGCTATGTTAATTCTTTGGTCCGATAGTGCACAGGTGTAGCGTGAAGAGAGTAATGTATTCTTATTTACAGCTGCATTCTGCATATCGATGCCGCTGCGAGTGGATACGCTGGCCATGGTTCACCGCAGCACGAAGCTGGCGGACCTGTACACCGTGCTGGTGGAGGCGGCGTGTCGCTCGCTGCGACTCTTGGAGAGTGTGCTTCTAGATCAGCTAGGTATGTACATTTTTGAAGCGCTGCAACCTTTTTTAACGCAATGGTTTTCAAAAACGTAGGCACAAATTCATATATCAAAATTTGATAATAATTCTTCCTGGACATATTCAATAGTAGACTATTCAAAGGTATTTCAATAGATAGTATCTTGGTTATAAACCAACATGAATTTTGGATTGAATGGAATAACACTTAATTGTACACAAAATGTCATTGAATAAAACATACTTTACTCAAAATAGCTGATTTATTTCAGGCATCCTTAGTAGGAGACACAGAAAGTAATTGAAGAAATACTTGATAAGTTGATATATATAGATGTCGTTACAAAAACATACTTGACTGAATCTATAGAGCATTTTTTTTATACAAACTTAACTTATACGTTAAGTGCACCTCTTGCCTATAACAATGCCTTACTGCGTAGGTCACATCCACATAGAACATAGCCTACACGGCACTGAATTGCGCCCGTCAACATGAGGCATAAAGGTGTTAAGCCTCGCGTGCCCGTAATTTCACCGGCAACCATACACTTTAAACCGGAACACAGCAATGCTGCTTGGCGGAGGAAATAGGTATGGTGGTAGTATTTCCCCGGACGAGCTTTTCCCAAGGGGCTCTTCTACTCTAAGATGATTTAGATGAGTAATTGTCGATGTATTCAGAATAGTGCTTCGTCTAAAGGTCAAGAAGGCATCGGCGACGGCGCCGGGCTCCGTCTGCCGGAGACGTTTCACTACTGCCCCCCGGAGCTGGGGCACTTCTTCACCCGGGTTGTGCCCAAGGACATACCCGATGAAAGCATGGGTAAGTGATACATTGCCATGGTTTCTACCGATGGAACTTTCGTATATTATGAACTTACTAACCTTACCCGATGGGAAAAGATTCGATTCAACTCAGACTTCCGAAATCCCTACAAACATTATCTATATCTATTATTCAAAACGTCAAAAATATTGTTTATTTGAAAACAAAAGGCAGAATTTTCACATTTCTAACTAACGAAAATCGATCATCCAAACTTTCGCCTCCAATAACCCTTTCCCCATAGTGGTGATTGGAGGCGAAAGTTTGGATTATTTTTGCTCACATTCACTATAGCCTAAAAGAACTCACGTGCCAAATTTCATGCATTTACTTTCATCAGCTCAGCCTGTGCATCGGCAGTCAGTACATAAAAGTAGATTTATATTTTGGCCGGTGTATTCTAGACCGGCGCGGCGGGTTGCATGCTATTCGTTGAACTCTTTCAGAGAAAGAGAGGCGAGTGCTGCACCGGCAGCTGTCCCTTTCCCCCAACCGGCCCGTGTTCCGTCGAGGCAACGCCCACGTGACCTCGCCCGCGCTGCTGCTCTCCCCGCATTTATCGCTGTCTCCCTCCCCCTCGGGCGATGTGCGCGTGGCGATGGTGAGAGGGAGGTATGCGTACCACCACTACATGCAGGACGGCGCCAACGACGACGGATGGGGCTGCGCGTATCGCTCGCTGCAGACCATTGTCTCGTGGTTCAGGTGAGTGGACTTTTGCATTATTATATGCCCCTCAATATAACCATAGACACTATAACAGTATTAACCTATTTATCACATAGTAGCTGGCTTATTTTTTACTGTACGATGGAGAATGTACCTTTAGTGTTTATTGGCCATGTAAACCCGGTCTTGTGACTTATCGTAGTTTCTGTGCTCAAACCTCAGTTGACTTCAAAGAGTTTTTTGATCACAGTAAGAAATCAATATCAACAAAGAATACCTATTTGGAGTTTATATATCGTCTAACCTAAAAAAATATAACTTACATAAGAAGGGTGACAAAGCCCTTCTGATGAACTATAGGCCCATCTCACTGCTGAGCCACGTTTATAAGCTGTTTTCGAGAGTAATCACCAACCGTCTCGCTCGAAGGTTTGTCGACTTCCAGCCTCCCGAACAAGCCGGGTTTCGAAAAGGCTTTAGTACCGTAGACCACATACATACGCTCCGACAGATTATACAGAAGACTGAAGAGTATAATCGGCATTATGTCCAGCGTTTGTGGACTACGAGAAAGCCTTCGATTCAGTCGAAACCTGGGCAGTGCTACAGTCTCTTCAGCGGTGCCAGATCGACTACGGGTATATCGAAGTATTGAAGTGTTTGTATAGCAAGGCCACCATGACTATCCGTCTCCAGGACCAGAGCACAATCCCTATCCCGTTGCAAAAAGGGGTGAGACAGGGAGACGTTATCTGTTCACCTCTGCACTGGAGGATATATTTAAGCTCTTGGACTGGGAAGGATATGGTATCATCATTGGCGATTACATCACTCACCTGCGGTTTGCTGACGATATAGTCCTAATGGCTGAATCGCTGGAAGACCTTAGCAAAATGCTCAGAGACCTCAACATAGCACACCCCAACAGGTGAGTCTTAAAATGAATATGAGTAAGACGAACACCATGTCAAACACTAATGTTGCACCCATGACTGTCAATGTTGGAAACGATGTTATCGAAGTTGTAGACCAGATGGTCCAACTACGTAAATCCAACTTCGATAAAGAGGTCAGCCGACGAATTCAACTCGGATGGGCAGCGTTCGGTAAGCTTCGAGATATCTTCTCGTCAATGATACCGCAGTCCCTCGAGACGAAAGTCTTTAACCAGTGATGACATACGGATCCGAGACGTGGTCGCTAACTATAGGCCTTATGAATAAATTCAAAGTAGCACAGCGAGCTATGAGAGGGCTATGCTTGGAATTTCACTACGTGATAGAATCCGGAATGTGGATATCCGTAGGAGAACCAAAGTTGCTGACATAGCTCTCAGAATTAGCAAGCTGAAGTGGCAGTGGACAGGCCCGGTAACCGCTGGGAGCAAAGGATCTCGCATGGTGACCACGATTAAACGCGAAACGGAGTGTGGGATGGACCGACGACATTGTGGATGTTGCGGGGAGTCGATGGATGGAGGCGGGTCAGGATCGCTATCTGTGGCGTCGATTGGAGAGGCCTATGTTCAGCAGTGGACGTATGAAATTATGATGATGATGATGATATCGTCTTACCGTACAAGAAATATGGGAAAAGTTTTTGACAATTTCTGTAATATGTAAATTGAAAATATCTTTATGCTATACAGGACATTAATTTTATACATTGCCACCACCCAAGCTAAGCATAGCTCGTAAAATGGATTACGGATAGAATAGGTACTTAAATACTTTTTGTAAATACATACGTACTATATGATGCGGCACCCAAACACAGAACAAACATCTATATTCATTACACAAGTGTTTGTCCTGGGTGGGAATCGAACCCACAGCCTACTGCGCGTTAGTTACTACCAACTGAGCTGTAAGACTTGCTATCTATCTATCACAAAAATTGTACTAATATATTTATCACAAAAAAAATGATTAAAAGTCTTTAAACAGCTTATGTTGAAAAAGATAGCTAGCTATATAGATATTATAGGTACTCAATGAACTCAATTTCCAAACCGCCACATCCATTCTTAATCTAATCATTGTAAACGCAATGGTAAACATAACTACGCACATATTATATTAGATTAAAAATGTTATGCACTGTACGTAAAACTATGATAACTATGTTACTATTTAAGTTCTCATGTAAGCGAATTTTCTAATTCTTAATGAGAATAAATCATCTATAAACGTAACCTATTAACTATGTTTCTATTTTGATACCTTTAAAATGATTCTTTGTTTCCTATATTCAAGAACATAAGTATTCGATCCGTAATCACCATACAGTCAAAGACTTTAAGCATTTTTGGAAAGATACAAACAAAATGAATGCTAAGTCTGGCCTCCCTGTGGCTATAAATGATGTCGGTAACCACATTTCAATTGCCAATATCTTCAGAGAACACTTTAACGTGATTCATAAGGCAAGCTCATTGGTGTGTGTGAGCGGGACGAGGCTGAGGTTGTCATGCAGAGGAGGTCGGTAAGTTTTACAGCCAAGGATGTACAAAGAGTAATTCAGACCATGAAAAGAGGAAAGTCTCCTGGACATGACGGCCTCAGCATTGAACATTTAAAGTTTGCGGGTGTTCACCTTCCGAACGTACTCTCTATGTTCTTTAACTTATGCTTGTGTCATGCCTACTTACCAAACGAGTTAACCAGAACCATCGTGGTGCCCATAGTGAAGTGCAAAACTGGAGACATATCGGATAAGAACAACTACCGGCCAATCTCGCTTGCAACTACCATGGCAAAAGTGCTTGACAGCCTGCTTAATAACATTCTCTTGCAACACGTTGATCTGCATAATGCTCAGTTTGGTTTCAGGGCTGGGCTATCGACAGAGAGTGCGATCTTATGTCTTAAGCAGGCTGTCAGGTACTATACTGACAGAAAAACGCCGGTATACGCTTGTTTCCTGGATTTGTCCAGGGCCTTTGATACCGTTTTGTATCACAGGCTTTGGGAGAAGCTTGAGAGTGAGGGTGTACCGGCTGAAGTGGTATCTATCATGAGATATTGGTACAAATATCAAAAAAACCAGGTAAGGTGGGCCGGCGTTTTGTCTAATGAGTATGGCATGGAGTGTGGTGTTCGGCAGGGTGGAATAACATCACCTCTGTTGTTCAACTTGTATGTCAATGAACTCATTGGTGAGCTCAGCAGCACACATACGGGTTGTTTTGTTGATAATGTGTGTATGAATAACATTAGTTACGCGGACGATATGGTGCTGCTGGGTCCATCAGTGGGCTCTATTCATAGGCTGATAAAAATTTGTGAAGACTATGCGACGAGGCATGGACTGACATACAACTCTAAGAAGAGTGAAGTACTTGTATTTAAAAGTGGAAATGTAAAGCCGGCCCATGTTCCGTCCATAATACTCAATGGTGCGGCTCTGAAGATCGTTGATACATTTAAATATTTAGGACACATTGTGAACGATTGTTTAAGCGATGACGCAGATGTTGAAAGGGAGCGTAGAGCGCTGGCTGTGCGGGGGAACATGATTGCTCGTAGGTTCGCACGCTGCTCGAGAGGAGTGAAAGTCACTCTTTTTAAGGCCTACTGCCAGTCATTCTACTCGAGCAGTCTTTGGCTTAACTGCACCCGCCGGGCAGCCAGTACTCTACGCGTCCAATACAACAACATATTCAGAATGCTGTTGCGGCTGCCTCGCTTTTGCAGCGCATCTGGTATGTTTGCGGAAGCGCGCACGGACGACTTTTTCGCGATCACTCGCAAAAAAGTCGCTTCCTTACTTCAGCGTGCGCGAGCCAGTAGCAACGGCATCCTGCAGATGGTTGTTTCGCGTCTGGACTGCCCCATCCAAAACAAATGGATGATGATACTGATGGGGTCAGAATCTATATAGACCTGTGTTTCTGAATGTTTATTTTTTATTTTGTTTTGATTATTTAATTTGTTTGATTTAATTTGACTAGATTTAATTTTGATTTATAAGTGACATTTTTCTTTTTTGCCTATTTACTTGTTATATGGATAATTTAATCTGAAATAAATGAGTTAATAATAAAGTAATCTAGTTCCCGTATTACACGCAATACTTAGTTTCGGGCTAGATGGCGCTGTGTAAAATAAATGTCCTGTATCAAATTTTGTATTTCAAGTGATTGCACTTGGTCACATTTACAAATGTTATTATGACACAAAAATTTGGAATCTATCGGTACTCCCGTAGCTCAGTTGGTTAGAGCGTTTCCAGCTTTAGGGAAGGACGCGGGTTCGAGTCCCGTCGTGGGATGTGAATTTTAGTGTCACAATAACATTTGTAACTGTCCTGTATTTTTTTTTTATAATATGAAGTGGCAGCAATGTTTTAATTTCCCGATGGTCTTCGTAAATTGTCGCAGGTACCAAGGCTACAGCAGCGCCGCGGTCCCCTCGCACCGCGACATCCAGCAATGCCTGGTGAGTCTCGGAGACAAGCCGGCGTCGTTCGTTGGCTCGCGACAGTGGCTCGGCTCCACCGAGGTGATGTTCTGTCTGCAGGCGCTGCTGGGCGTCTCCTCGCGGATCGTGTACGCGCGCTCGTCCCGCGACCTGCCGCTCCACGTGCCCGACCTGATGCACCACTTCGACACGCACGGCAGCCCTATCATGATCGGTACGTAACGTGACATATCGTTTTGATGATACATACATACCGATACAGTGTCGTCTGGCCCCGGTGGATTCATTTTGAGTGTACACGGTATAACAGAATATGTGTACTAAGCAGTGGGGGGGGGGGGGTTCGGACCAGGAAAAGTATTTGTTGTGGTGGGGAGTTAATAGTGAATTCCCATACAAATCTTTTCATTTTATCAATGACAATAAACAGTGACGACCCTTTTCCTTTACCTCACTATGCATGTAGGTAGGTAGGTATCAGCTGGTCGGAAGATTACAAGACTATTTTAAACACACACAAATTTACTACGTACCTATGTTGTGTGTTTTGTACGTACCTTGTTTAGGTAGGTATCAGCTGGTCGGAAGATTACAAGTCGATTTTAAGCACGCACAAATGCACTATGTTGTTTCCGTAGAAAAGAGTCTTCCTACGAGCTCACGAAAGCAACGGTAAGAGGGCAGCGGCCTCTCCGGGTGTCTCTCTTGGCCTCCGCGCTGCCGCCGTCATTTCATTTTTTGGAGCCTCACCAATACTCAACATCATATGATAATATTCAGCATTACTCTACGTCTCCATTATTTTAATTCGATTTAAAAACACACGATAAACACACGAAACGACACTAAAGTACTTTCGGTTCGGCTAGTGTTGTGGTAGGTACCTATTTGATTTTTGGCGAAAAATTTTAGGGTTCCACTACCTACGAAAAATAAAAACGGAAGCTGCAGTCAAAATGGGCCCTCATGCACTTATTACTTTACTTTTATTTGTCAATAAGTAGTCTAAGGTATTCCACACCTTGCACTACCTACCTAACCTACACATCTACGAATATTGCGTGCATGCAGCTAGTTCCATAGTGAAGCTTGAGACAAAGATTGTTCCTATAAATACCTATTAGTGTAGGTAAACACGGTGCGAATCACTAATTACGTTATTATTCTTATCTAAATGTAGGTAGATTTTAGTAAAGATGATGAGCTTTGTAGCCATGTGGCCGTAGATAATATCCTCAAAAAGTTCTACTTGTAATGATATGAGTTCGAACTGAAAAAGTCCTAGGTACCTAAGTACATTTTTTTTTAGGTAAGTAATACTTTTTATTTTAGCATCTGCACGAAAAGTAGAAAATACAGATTCTATGGTCTGAATACACCAATTTTGTAAAATGTGTTTTAGATAAAAAAAAATGTACTTAACCATTGTTAAAAAATATACTTAAAGTGGCGGTTTACTCAAAGGGAGGCGGCTGGCGCGTGCCGGCTTTCAAACCGCCGCCGCCGCTGCGTTTGACAAGCCCGCCGCGGCGGCATTGTCAAATATAGGCGCTCTCATTGTGCAATTGTCTGTGTCAAAGAATACTAAGGACAGATGAACCAGTTTTAGTGAGAACTTGGAGTCATCTCGTGAAAGTAGGTTATTAGATAGAACATACACAATGATAAATTACTTATGCACCTACAGTTACAAAAAGACCATGAATGCGATATTGGACGAACAAAAGTACATTAAAGGAACGAGTATTTTGTATGTTAGCTAACAGATAGATAACATTCTTATTGATTTAACAAAATAAACCTTCTAGTGCTGGATTGTCTCATTAGCAGCCCAGGCTATTCGACGATTTTCCTCTGTTAGTGAAAGCGCTTTTCGTTCTTTGTGATTGTGACCTAGAGCTGAGGTCATTGTCGCGAGTTAAGAAACAGCTGATTTTAGGGTAGTCTCCACTCAAAAAACCAGCTGTTGGTATTAAAACTTTGATCTTGTTTTACCAAAAACTTTAAACCAAAATTCAAAAAGTCGTAAAACAAACGTTGTTTCCCGAGTCGGGTCGGATAACCCCGTTTCGGCATAGTACATACACATATTCTGTTATAGCTTGTATATGTACTCCACACAAATAATATGACTACCATTTCGACATGCACGGCGGCCCTATGATGATCGGTAATGAGCTTTCACTTTTGCCCATCATTATTCACCTGCCTTACTACTTTCATTCTAAATAAATATTACAGGACATTCATTTCACACAGCGCCATCTAGCCCCCAAACTAAGCATAGCTTGTGATATGGGAACTAAATAATGGATAAACACCTGAATACTTTTTTTTTGTGTTTACATACGGACTATATGATACAACCCAATATTCGTTCTATATTTAATAAGGAACAAACATCTATGTTCATCAAACAAATATTTGTTCTGGGTGGGAATCGAACCCACAACCTACAGCACAAAAGGCAAAGTTACTTATGACTGTGCTATGAGGCTTGAATAATTAAATAACATTATTTATTAAATTATTATAATATAAATATAATTATTTTATGATTCAAAATGTAATAATCTGGCTATTGGCCTCCTCCATCTCTTTGCATCCTTATACCTGCCCTTATCGAAATTGTAATCAGTAAATAAAAATCGTTATTATTGCGATACAAAGGTAACGTAAAAAAATCTTAACATAATTATACAAATGTCCACTGTGTTCATTATAGGCTGAAAAAAATAATTCTGAATTTCAGAAAATTTGGAAAAGACACTTTGTTACGAATAATTAAAATCAAAAATAAAATAAAAAAGTACTACGTAAATAGTAAACTAGTAAATATAATAATTATTGATAGCAAAAACGGGCCAAGCGCGAGTCAGACTCGCACTAAGGATCTAGTTTTCTTTTTTTCATCACATTATTTGGCCTCAATGCTCTCAAATTGAAATATATATTATTAACTAACAAGCCTCATAGCTCAGTTGGTAGTAACTCTGCCTTCTGCGCTGTAGGCTGTGGGTTCGATTCCCACACAGGACAAACATGTGTGTGATGAATATAGATATTTGTTCTGTGTTTGGGTGTTGTATCATATAGTACGTACGTATTTACAAAAAGTATTTAAGTATTCTATCCGTAATCTAGTTCCAATATTACAAGCTATGCTTAGTTTTGGCTAGATGGCGCTGTGTAAAATTAATGTCCCAAGTATAATATATTTATAATAATAATATTTAAATTTCCAGGTGGTGGCGTGCTAGCCCACACGATCCTCGGCGTGGAGCACAGCCCCATCACTGACGAGACCCGCTACCTCATCCTGGACCCGCACTACCCTGGCGCGGAGGAGCTGTCCACCGTCCTGGCCAAGGGCTGGTGCGGATGGAAGACTTCAGACTTTTGGAACAAAACCGCCCACTACAACCTCTGCCTGCCGCAGACCAGCCCGGCCATCTGAGCTACCGAGCTTCTCGTCATCGACTATCTATCTCGCTTAGCCAATCGATGTTAAATTATCCAATATGAGACAAATAACGGTGCAAAACTGATCTATCTCAGTATTTTTTTATTGTACGACGGGTAAGCGCTTGGCCTTCATCTCACCTGGTTACAAGTTGAGATAAGGCCGAAGATGGAGGCGCACTTCACCCGGAATCCTCAACTAACTGAGGAACTGGCTATCTTACCTCTGAATGCTAGACACAACAATTTTAGAATTGTTGTTATGGCGACAGAATTAGGTAAGATGGTGGTAGCTAGCCAGGCGGACTTCAACAAAGTCCTACCACCAACCAAACCAAGCGCATTATTGTACTCCCCATGGGGATCGAACCCGGGACCTCTGGATCTGAAATCGGTGTGTTGAACCACTAGACCACAGCGGTTAAAATATCTAGTTGGTAAGGTATTTGTTAGTATCTGGAAGAAGATAGGCAAGGGATATGAATATTTGTTGCTATATGTTAAACCGCCTGTGGTCTAGTGTTTTGCCTACCCGTGTCAGATCCAGAGGTCCCGGGTTCGATCCCTAGGGGGAGCAATTTTGTGCTTGGTTTGGTTGGTGGTAGGATTTTGTTTAAGTCAGCCTGGCTAGCTACCACCATCTTACCTAATTCTGTCGCCATAATAACAATTCTTAAACTGTTGTATTCCGGCATTTAGAGGTATCAGTTGGTTGAGGATTCCTGGTGAAGTGCGCTTCCACCTTCGGCCTTACCACGACTTGTAACCAGGTGAGATGAAGGCCAAGCACATCCCTGTAACACCCGAAATCCTCAACAGTCTGAGGAACTGGTTATCTTACCTCAAAATGCCGGAACATAGTTTAGAATTGTTGTTATGGCGACTGAATTATTTAAGATGGTGGATGGTTGATGATGATTATGTACTGTTTGTTTAAGAAACCGACCAACGCCAAGAGTGCGAATACCTTGAGTAAGAAAAAACACCGGGGTTTCTTTTAGCGGAACTAAATTAGACTCGCGACTTGACAATTTGAAAAAGCTTATATCTCAGATCAAAGGAGTACATTCCTAATGACTGTAGGTCATTTTATGAATAATAAATATGAGATTGGGGTTCTTATTGTTTGAGTTTAAACGTACATAATGTTTTGCGATAATATAATTTAAAATACTTGTCTTCTTTTCGTGTGCAGTAGGAGAATCAGAACATCATTGTATTCATGCTCCTACCAGTGGGAGAATCGGTACTATATTGTATTCGTGCTCCTACCAGTTGGAGAATTTAGTAGGAGCGAGACCACGTAGTACGTAGTATTCAGTTAATTCTATCAGTGTTTGTATCCCTTTCTAACAATATGATACAGAATGTGTGAAAGCGAGATAGATGCGAGTGAGGGAAGTAGATCATAAATTAATTTACGTTGAAATGTCGTGTCGTTTGTTATCGTTGCAAGTTATAAATGTTAATGCTAGCTTTCGTTTCTTAGTTCGGTTTAGTATTAGCAATTGTTGGCTTTGCAGTTATAAAATTGGCGAAACAGGTGTCCGGGTACTTATAAGACGAAACAAAACATGTAGGTACCTTACGCAGTCAGTTGTATTCAAAATATAATACTGTCAGTGTCAACGCTCGTATTTGTAGTTATAACCCTTGTAAGCATTTCATTTATTTATTAATGACATTAGTTACAAGTCATAAACTATGCAATAAATATTCATTTATATTACATTTCAACATTATCTATACTTACAAAAAATATATTAAATTGCGTGTCAAATCGAAAAAGCCGCTGAAAGGTTTACAAAACTCGGCAAACCAAATGACTCGGCAGTCGTCACTGCTGAAGTTGACTCTTATTAGAGTCAAAGCTCGTTTCTTACCCGCACTTCCCAGACACGGTAGAGGTGTTGGAGACCGATGATGATGAGTTATACCCAGACTACGAATACTCAAATGTTTCGTGAAAGTTGCGATTTTACCCGACTACGGCGAATCAAAAAGGAGGGTTATGAAGGACAAACCATACCGTTACTCGGTTTTACAAGGTGGTCAAAATGTGATTAGCTCCTTTGTATAGTCTATATAGAGGGATGTGGCTTTCAAATAAATATTTTAAAAGTGCTACTGATAATGAGATAATGGAGTGCACAGTTTGCTAAACGCGCCTTTCCATCCGTATTCCTGTAATCGTTTGTAAAGACGGTTTGTTAGATATTTAAATCTTTTGCGTAGGTCTTTACTCTTTGAGTTCTGGTTAACAAGCCTCATAGCTCGTAGCTCGTAGGTTGCGGGTTCGATTTCCCCCCAGGGCAAACATTTGTGTGATGTTTGTTCTGTGTTTGGGGTTTTGTATTGCATGATAAGTAATTATTTACAATAAAAAAAGTATTTAAGTATTCTATTCGTAATCTAGTTTCCATATTTCAAGCTATTATTTGTTTGGGACTAGATGGCGCTGTGTGAAATTATTGCCCTGTAATATTTAAACAACCGATGTGTGATTTATTCCTAGTAGTTCTGTTCAAAACATTTAAAATGAATTGCCAGAAACTCAACTAGTTAGGTTTACTTGACTCACTGTGACAGTTTCATAATTAAATAATGAAGTAAAAATTCCAAGCGCATTTCTTAAATTAATTTGGTAAGACAAAGGAAAGTGGTAAATAGGTAAGTGATCTGAGACTGATGTGTGTTATCTGAATGGGGTGGTGGTGTTATATTTATATTTGCCTTTTCATAGCTTGTTGCAAGTTTAAAGTGTTTCCCAGTACCCGGTATCGAGGTAACACTATAATGTAAACGCATCAGCACCTGTTAGAAGAGTAGTAGACGCCCTTTGTGAAAGAGCTCGTCCGGAGAATTACTACCACATACCTATTTCGGCCGCCAAGCAGCATTGCTGTGTTCCGGTTTGAAGGGTACGGTTGCCGGTGAAATTACGGGCAGGCGAGGCAACACCTTTATGCCTCAAGTTGACGGGCGCAATGCAGTGTAGGCTATGGTCTTTGTGGATGTGACCTATGCAGTAAGGAATTGTAATAGGCAAGAGTACACTTAACACCAGGTGCGCTACTTGCTTGTCCCGTCTCCTAGTTGTATAAAAACCTGGGGAAAAGTGGCATTCTTATACCGCTCCGACATCGAAATCGCAAACAAACATTTAAGTGTTTGTGTAAGTTTGTGTTGATACGTTCATATTATAGTACCTTCCATGTTAATATGCAGACTCCTCAATCGGGGACGCACCCCCTTTGTCGAGGAGTCCGTGGGGATTGTTGGAATAACCCAGTCGTGACTCATAGAGTAACTAAAGGCAAAGATTAGGGTGCATTTCAGAATGGTTTTAGCTTTGTTTCTCCTGGAGGTTATACAATGCCAACGTTAGATTCGTTTTAATTTGATTATACTCTGTTGTGCGTTCGTGCGTTGTAAATTATGATAATTATAACTTTTAAAAATGATTGTATTTTGCTTTTGCACCTTTAGGTTTATTGTAAATAAAACTATAAATTGAGTAATCATATTTTTGCTATATAGTTATGCTGAGTCGTCAATGAAATAATGAAGACATAATATTATGTAGGATCTATTATATTTTGTACCTAATAAATTATTATTGAAATGTCGTTTTTTATAATTACGTAGGTACCGAAGCATCATCAACCCAAAAACAGACCGATGGGACCGGATCGATACGATCTGTCCTGGTCTGACCAGCAATGCTACCGCCATTCTTTATGAAGTTCATCAATGTTATGATGGGATTCGTAGCATACAATGGAATAAGGATTTCAAAAGGAAACAAGTATAACATGAGCGAAACGCAACGATTTTATAAAAATGCGATATCACATTTTTAAAATTAGAATGTCATTTATTGATACTCTGTAGTGCTTATTATTTTTTATGTCAAGGTATAAAACAGTAATTTTACCCTAAAACTAATGATATTACTAATAAAAACTAAAAAATTTAATTATGCAAACGCAACAAAACGCTGTGCCCAATCAAAGAAAGTTTCCTAACATGTGTTCACTTTTCAGATGGGAAACGCCATTTTGGATTTCACAATTGTGATACCCGGTAGGTAAAAATCGTTTTTATTTCATATGAAGCTAATTTTAAGCCAATGGAGATCGGCTTCGCCTTAGGCGGTTCGGGCCCAGGTCTCGGAAACAACTTTTCTTAAACAGTTGAATCTCAGGGAATCTCCCTGGCCTAAACACCCTTTTCTTACACCCTCTTCTTGCAAACAATTTAATGTCTGTACTGTCGAAGACGACAGAAGAAGCGACCTAGGTAGGAAACGTGTTGACTCTGAAATAGACCGCCTCCAAATATCGTGTCCCTTACGCTAACGTGCAGATATACATTTAAACCAATAATAGGGTACAAAGTCCAGTTGTCGTAACGGTCGCGTCTTAAAAATAGACCCCGCCAACTCAGCCCATGGATGTCGTAAAAGCAGACTAAGGGATATCATAAATAGGGCAGCAGCTTCCTTCTGTTTGTAACCTACATTTCATCACCAAGCGCGGTGATTATGGCTTCTTCAAAATCTTCTTGGCTTTGGAGGAGGCTCTGCCCAGCAGTGGACACTAACGGGCTGTTGAGTAGAAGTCGTGTCAGAGAGCACTTGATCTCTTGCGGGTTGAATAGAAGCTAAGTCGCCTAGTAGTAAAGTAATTATATTTTGATCTATAATTTCTAATAAAAATAATCATAGTACTCTATAGGGTCTTCTAGTCTTTTTTTAAATAAAAAAATAGACTATATATTAATAAAGAGACATGAGCTGAACATTAAGTAGAAAGAGTACTTCTATATGGAGGATATGGGACCTGAGGAATGAATGTCATTTTGAACCGAAATCATAAGCTTTCATAGTAGGTATGAACATCAGTTATGAAGTTACGAGGTTACACAATACTTCACGACTAAAAACGCATAATAACTTCACCCGATTTTAAATAATAAAACATGGACTAATACAATAACATTTATTTACATTTAAATATTTCACAAGAACTTAAGTTTTATAAACAGCTTAGCTTATAATATATACGTATTTTACACTACAATCACAGAAGAATACAAAATTATATAATTTAGCGGGTGGAATAAGGCACAAAACGATCAGGTACAGTGGCCAGCCCGTCTTTCATTAAAAATGAACCTCCGGGACCAATAGTGATATTCTCTGTACCGTACAATCCGTACATAGGGAAATTAGAATGTGCTTATAAAGCTTGGACTACATGGATCCGGGGTGCTCTTTATCAGAAAACATAGAAAGAGACAGCATTATTAACTCGGCGTGTTCTGTCGGTGCGCGGGAGACCTCTGGTAGAAGTCTAAAGCTAACCCGTCATTTATAAAAAAAAACGTATCTTTCTATGAATGTCATAACGATGGGACTCGAACCCGCATCTCTTCCTAAAGCCGGAAACGCTCTAACCAACTGTTCCAGACGCAGATTCCGAATGTTGTTATCTTGTGTTTTACCAGTGACGCTCAGATTAAGTTTCTGCTAACTGTATTTTGTCATGTTATTTGTAAATGGTGAACAATAAAGAGTTATCTATCTATCTCTCAGCTTAAGCGCTGATAACGCCATCTAGAAGAGATTCACTGAACTGTGATCTGTCCTAGTATTTGAAATTACACTCAAAATGAAGAAATGGCGTTTTTGCTTTTTTAATCAAATAAATGTTGTGACAATCACTTGAAATACAAAAATTGTATATCTTTCTATGATTTGAGATATGCAATGTTCTGCAAAGTCATATTTAGAAAAAAAAATCTACGACATAACAGAGTGCTGCCTAGTACAGTACGAACACGATAAATAATGAACACGGGGGCGCCTCTGTCTTCGTGAACGGCAGCAGTGGCTTTACTAGCCTTTTAAAGGTAGTTCCTTTTCCAGTCGTGGTCATTGTGATCGGGTCAAACTGTACTTCGATCAAACGCCTGTTCCACATATCCCTACTGGTATGTCCTTACTAGTAGAGAAGATTTTTCCCATTTCCGCTACAGGCGAAGACAATTTTCCACTTATATCCACTATTTGTAATTATTCAAGAAATACGTACCCGAAATAAATACGTCACAAATCGAAAATGTGGAAGCGCTTTTTTGAGTGTTTTGTTTAATAAATAACGATATTGATAAATAACCTGTCGAAACAATGTGCTATGCTAACATTAATCCACCAAAAAGAGTGAAATCCGTGACTGCGTAAAATCAATTAATCAAAATAAAATCACCGTGGCGGGAGGAATCACTGTTGGATATTTTCCAGATATGCGATGTGTCAGCGCTTGACCTTGAAACTTGCTCAGATAGTGATAATAATGTTACCATGCCAGAAGAGTAATTAATTGAAATACCGACCGAGTTGGAGAGGGTCATTTTAGATTCAATAAATGTTATACGAACTCGATTTATTTTCTTCCTCCTTCTACCTACTTCATATAGTAGAGATGCATGGAAGTAAAATAACCATGTATCCAGTAGCGAAAGTGGGAAAAAACAACCGATCTTCCCAACGGTACACGGATATGTGGGAACAACCGCCTTTCACGACCAAACGGCCGAACGGTTCTTAATGCAATTTGACATGGATAAAGAGTACGCCATGGGGTCATTTCGTAATTTTACTAATTACCAATGATTGGAAACTTTTTTTTCCGAGGACACCGCAACGATGCAGCAATCAAAAGCTGGTGTATTTTTCTAATGGTAGGTACGACGACGGGAAAGCGCTTGTCAGAGCTCAATAAGTCGCTATCGAATCCGGAATGTTGTGGAATCCCTGATCCGAGAAGCTTTCCAGTAGCAGTCCCCACTAAAATAATTTATAGTAACAATCTTTGCTTGACGATGTTCGTTTTGTGTTATTCCATTAGGTCCTATTGGGGACGAGCGGGAATAACCTTGATTATTCGGGCCCAATTATCCTAAATATCCCAATTCATTGTAACTGCGACCACGATCGTTTCGACGGTGGTCATAGTGGCAGAAAATTGGAGCACGGACAACCAAACCAACGTCACCTTTACAGTAAGACATAGACAGAGGCGCCCTCACTCGCGTTGGGTACAATCGTGGTCTGAATTACATGATAAGCGAGGAGCTCTGTGATCAACTATTGTTTCGGGAACGAACCTTTTAGCGGAATAAGAGTTTGAATGTCAAAATGAAGATACATTAGGATTCCGGGTGAAGTGCGCTTCCACCGCACAGCTTTATTATAACTTGAAGCGAATTGAAGAATTACTTACCTGTAGTAGAATAATGAAAAAATAAATAAAAAGACGGATTCGTTAATTTTTCTCCTTCACGCCAACACTACTGAACGGATTGATCTGAAACTTTGCACAGATATTGTTCTAGACTGCCTACCCTTACCCATACGACGCGGGCGAAGCCGAGCAAGCCAGTAGACAATAAAAGTCCTATCAATTCATTTATTTTTTCATTAACTCAGCTTACTGTCATGTTTTAAATAGTAGATGACAAGGTACCAATTTATCAGGAGATTAAAGATCAAATATCAATAACAGTGTTCCTTATATCACAGTTTTTAAAATGTAGTTACCATTGTCTGTTATTGAAATTTGAGATATAATACCCATGTATTTTTTTGGAACATAATTTCGTCTATTGCTGATACTTCGTGCTGAGCTTAGCATAAGTACATGTTTACAATTTTACAAATACTCTTATGTGATATCAAAAATAATTTATCTTTTATACACGCTGCCAATATTTTATGTTCATCTAAGCAATTATATTTATATATCTTACAATCTGCAATCTCTTCCAGACAACATTTGGTTGGATAGCACACATGATATTTTTAGGCACACTATTGATTTTTATGTAAAAACGGCCAGAAATCGATCCTCAACAATAAACATTTGTGTTATAATAGTTTGGTATTCTCAGAAAATATGGCGAAAAGGAAAACAGACGCCAAGCTCTGTACGTAGTGTACACGGCAGGTATACAAAAGACAAGCGAAGCGCCATTTAATGCACGGTATAATTATATATTACTAGTGTATAGTGTATAAGTTATACGATTTTGAAATCGTCTTCAAACAAATAATTGTAATTAATTACTGTTTGAATGTGCTCTGGCGTGCAATGTAATTATACCTATAGTGAAAAATAAATAAACTGAACTGAACCGAGGCCCTACTACGAAAATCGAAAGTCGAATCCGAAAGGACTTCTGTCACTTTTGTACAAAAAAACGAGCAATCTGTCATCGGACACGTAGCGTTCAGTTTTACGTAGGTCACTAAACTGAACCTGCGTAATGGTGGGACGAGTTGCCGCTAGAGCCAGTTCGACCACAGAGTCGACAGAGGGCCGTCGTGGCCAAAAAGGGAACTAACGATTGTTCCTCAAGAGCATTGAAGCGCCCCCATATGATGGTTATGAACGGGCCAATATCACACTATTAGCTCGGACTATACGGCTTTGGAATCATCCAGATTCTGAAAAGGTAGAAAGAGATCATGTCTTGCGTATATCGCTCTTTCTTCTTTTTAGTTTCTAAATGATCCGTTAAGTTCTCTTGAAATAACATTAACGCAAGGCATACATATACCCAGACACAGAATAAACATATTATATATATTATTCATCACCAAATGATTGTTCCGAGTGGGAATCGAACCCACAGCCTACAGCGAAGAAAGCAGAGCTAGCAACTCTGCCTTTCGAGGCCGGTTATACCACGGCCATATGATATACAGTTAAACTATAATAATTTATTTATTTATAAATAATTTGATTTGATAAAACTCATCTGTCAAATAAAAATCAAAACACACAATGTTATTTTTGAGCGTTAATTTGTTGACGAAGTGCTCTGAAGAATAAAAAATCATCATCAGAAATATCACGAACCGTATTATCGATGAAATAATAATAATGAGGTTCGTGGAATTCCCCAATCTACTTACTGTAGGCAATTTAGATAAGTTTATTTGTTAGATAAGTGAGTTGTTTTAGGAAGCAGACAATTTTCACTGTGTCTAGTACTAGTCTGTACTGTACTGTGTCTAGTTTATTTTACGTCGGGGATGTTCTTGGCCTTCATCTCACCTGATTTTACAAGTTATGATAAGACCGAAGGTGGAAGCGCACTCCACCCGGAATCCTCAACAGTCTGAGGAACTGGCTATCTAATGCCGGAACACAACAATTTTAGAATTGTCGTTATGGCGACAGAATTAGGTAAGACGGTGGTAGCTAGCCAGGCGGACCCAAAACAAAGTCCTACCACCAACCAAACCAAGCACAATATTGTACTCCCCTGGGGATCGAACCCAGGACCTCTGGATCTGACAACGGGGAACCACTAGACCACAGAGGCGATTAAAAGGTAAACAGTAAAGATAGTCTGGACGAGGCTTAGATACGTAACCAGGTGTGTAACATTAGCGGCGATTTCTGACTACTGACTAGTTAGTTCCCTTACCATTATATTCTATGTGCTGTGCCATTCCCTCAAAGTATTTCTAAATCGCAGTGCCGAATTTGAGGAAACTTTTTCTGAAATAAAAACGTACACAAATGAATGCAAATCAAACATAAGAGGGCCCCGGAGCACCGCTGATCCTCCGGTACAAACGTTAATTTGTCGATAAAAAAAAATGCTCAAGAATTAATTGAAACTATATTGTATGTATTCTATAATGTAGCTGTTGTAATGGATCATAAAAAAAAATAACTAGCCCGAGGTTTTTGCCTTCCTTGTGTACTAGTCGATTTCACGTTCCAAAGTGATCCTAAAGTAATATTTAGAGACTTTGACTTTCAAAAAATATAGCAGGTCCGATCCAATCGAAATGTTGCAGATATAATTGTATTGGGATAATCTAGGTTTGCATCGCGTTGATGCCGTTAGGGCGGCAGTGGCTTCCGCGCCACCAAAGGCGACGCCACAGCCGGCTCGCAACCCTGCCCCCAAAGCGGGGAGAAATGCGGCGCCGGTGGCTGGACCCTCAGGGGTGCCTGCCCCCGCCGCCGCTTCCCAGGGGAAGACCTGGGCAGCGGCGGTGGGTGGGGGAAGGGGCAGGAGTGGAACCTCCTCCACCACTCCCCCGAAGACTGCTGCCCCTCCCAAAGTGGCACCGGTGGCTGGCCCCTCCAGGGTGACTGCCCCCGCTCCTGCCCAGGAAGAGACCTGGGCAACGGTGGCAAAGAAAGGAAGGAGAGGGGGCAGGGGGAAGAAATCATCTGCTCCTCCTGCCTCTGCCCCAATGACTGGCGCGAGGCCGAAGCCGGTGGCCCCCCCGAAGCCTAAGGTGGCGCTAAGGACCCCGAAGTCCGCGGCTGTGGTGCTGCTGTTGCAGCCTGAGGCCGCGGAAAAGGGGGCGACTTACAGCGCCATCCTTCAGAAGGCGCAGGAGCGCATCGATCTCCAGGAGTTGGGGATCGATGAGCTCCGCTTCCGCCAGACGGCCACGGGAGCCAGGATGCTGGAGATTCCTGGTTCCCAAAACGGCGAGAAGGCGGACAGGCTCGCGGAAAAGCTCCGCGACGTCCTGTCCGAGGTGGCGACAATCACCAGGCCCGTCAAATCTACCGACGTCCGAATTACGGGCCTGGATGACTCGGCCACCAAGGAGAGAGTGGCCGCAGCGGTGGCTAGGGTTGGGGGCTGTGAAGCGCGGCTCGTAAAGGTCGGGGAAATGCATCCCGGCCTCGGCGGTGCGGGCTCCACCCTGGTGTCCTGCCCGATTTCAGCGGCCAAAGCGCTGCTGGAAAAGGGTAGACTGTTGGTCGGGTGGAGCTCGGCGCGAGTGGTGGCCCTAGGGGAACGCCCCATGCGCTGTTTCAAGTGCATGGGGCTGGGGCATACACGCCCCCAGTGCCCTTCGACGTCCGACAGGGGTGACCTGTGCTTCCGGTGTGGAAACACAGGTCACAAGGCGGCCACCTGCGGGCGGGCCGACCCCCACTGCGCCATATGCGCAGAATCGGGGAGGCCGGCCGGGCACACAATGGGGACGCGAAGTTGCGTTCCCCCCAAGACGAAGGGGAGAACCGCTGGGGTCCGGACCACCCCAGTGACTCCACTGGTCGCTCCCGTGACGGGAGCGAGCCAAGCGACTTGCGAGGAGGTTGAGATGGCTGACTAATATGGATCAAGTCGGCCAACTCAACCTCCTACAGACGAACCTCAACCACTGCGCCAGGGCTCAAGATCTGCTTATGCAGTCCCTGGCGCAGTGGAACGTCGACTTGGCGGTCGCTGCGGAGCCGTACTTTGTCCCCTCTCAGCATGCTTGCTGGGCTGGGGACCTGGACGACTCCGTGGCCATCGTGGGAAGGGCGCATGGCGGTCCCCCCCTCTCGGTAGTAGAGAGAGGTGCGGGGTACGTGGTGGCCAAGTGGGGGGAGTATGTGGCAGTTGGCGCATACTTCTCCCCCAATAGAACCGCTGCGGAGCTGGAGGTCTTTATGGACCTCCTAGCCGCGGCGGTTAGAAGGCAGGTGCCACGTCAGGTCCTCTTTATGGGGGACCTGAACGCCAAGGCCCGGGACTGGGGCAACCCCTCTACCGACTCTCGTGGGGAGATTGTCAGGGAGTGGGGGGTTGCCACGGGACTGACCCTCTTGAATAGAGGGTCGGCCCACACGTGCGTGCGACAGCGAGGGGGGTCCGTGGTGGACGTATCGTTCGCCACCCCCGCTGTCGCGGCACGTGTCCAGTCGTGGAGGGTGATGTCGGAGGTGGAGACTCTCTCGGACCATAAATACATATGGTTCGAGATCTCCTCCACCACCGACATCCAAGGGGGGCAAGTGGCGCGAGCGGACTTCCCGCGCTGGGCGATCTCTCGCCTCGACGCCGAGGTGGCGTCCGAGGCGGCGATCGTCCAGTCGTGGTTCGCCGCGCCCACACACCCGGAGGCGGAAGTCGCAGCGAGCCGCTTCCGGGAGGCGGTGACCGCGGTGTGCGACGCCGCCATGCCAAGGAGCAGACGCCTCCCGGGCCGCCGGGAGGTCTATTGGTGGAGCTCGGAGATAGCGGATCTCCGAGCCGCCTGCTCGGCGGCGCGCCGCTCCTACGCTCACCGTAGGAGGCGGCGTCACGGGCGGACCGACGGCGAGCTGTCAGCCGAGGAGCTGACAGCCGAGGAGCAGCTGTACAGCTCCTACCGCGAGGCGAAGCGGGAGCTGCAGCTGGCCATCGGTCGGGCCAAGGAGCGGTCCTGGCGCGAGGCCCTGGAGGGCCTCGATAGGGATCCGTGGGGGCGCCCGTACAGAGCGGCCCGGAAGAAATTCCGGGGCCAGGCACCCCCGGTTGCGGAGTCCCTGGAGCCGGAGATCCTGGGCGGGGTGTTGGAGGGGCTTTTCCCCGCCATCGACCCCCACCACACCCCGCCCGCGATGGCGGCGCCCTCCTCGCCGGTCGAGGAGGTGGACCCGGACTCCATCCCACCTGTCTCAGAGGTGGAGATGGAGTTGGCCGTCGGCCGCCTGAGCGGCAAACGGACGGCGCCGGGTCCGGACGGGATCCCGAAGAGGGTCCTGAGGATCGCCCTCAGGGAGATGGGCGATCGGCTTCGGGAGCTGTTCGACGTGTGCATCACGTCCGGACGGTTCCCGAAGCTGTGGAAGGACGGCCGGCTGTGCCTGTTGCGGAAGGAGGGTCGTGCCGTAGACTCGCCTTCCGCATACAGGCCAATAGTGCTGCTCGACGACGCGGGGAAGCTGCTGGAAAGAGTGGTGGCTTCCCGCGTCGTCCGGCACCTAGGCGGCACTGGGCCTCAGTTGTCGGAGGCCCAGTTTGGGTTCAGAGCGAGGCGGTCAACGATCGACGCCTTGCTCTGGCTCAAGGGGTGGACGCAGGAGGCGGTCCGGGAGGGGGATAAGGCGTTGGCTGTCTCGCTGGACATTGCCAACGCCTTCAACAGTCTGCCGCACGGAACGATACAGGAGGCGCTCCGTTACCACGGGGTGCCCCTGTATCTGCGGAGGCTGTTGGCGGACTACCTCCAGGACCGCGAAGTCCTGGTGGAGGGACGCGACGGTCTGAGACGCCGTCGCGTCGTCCGCGGGGTTCCGCAGGGGTCGGTGCTGGGACCGCTCCTGTGGAACATCGGCTACGACTGGGTCCTCCGTGGCACGCTGCCCGCCAACATGCGGGTTGCGTGCTACGCGGACGACACCCTGGTCGTAGTCAGGGGGAGGGACCTGAGGGAGACGGTGCGGTTGGCCGAGGTGGGCACGGCCCACGTGATCGACCGCATCCGCTCCCTCGGGCTGGGAGTGGCCCTCTCCAAGACCGAGGCCCTGTTGTTCCACGGGCCTCGGGGGGGACCCCCGCCAGGGACCAGAGTGGTCCTGGACGGAGTCCCGGTCCGGGTTGGGACCCAGATGAAATATCTGGGTCTCATCCTGGACGGACGGTGGACTTTCAGGGCCCACTTTACCCAGCTGGCCCCGAGAGTCCTGGGAGCCGCCGCCGCACTGGGGAGGCTGCTGCCCAACGTGGGCGGCCCGAGCGCCACGTGTCGCCGTCTATACTCCGGAGTGATCCGGAGTATGGCCACCTACGGGGCACCGGTCTGGGTGGACGCCCTCGGTCGCGCGAACATGACCCTGCTGCGACAACCGCAGCGGGTCATTGCGACGAGGGTGATCCGCGGATACCGGACGGTGTCCTGGACGGCAGCATGCGTGCTGGCCGGCGATCCCCCCTGGGCTCTCCAAGCGGAGATCCTCGCCGAAGTGTACCACTTCGTGGCGGCGAGGAGATCCGACGGGGAGCACCTGGAGTGGGATCGGGTGGAGGGCCTACGGCGACAGGCGCGGGCCGCCATGTTGAGGCGGTGGGCGGAGGACCTGGCTCCACCGGTCCCTGGTCAGTGGACGGTGGAGGCCATTCGCCCGGTCCTCCGTGACTGGGTGCGGCGGCGATTCGGGTCGCTGACGTTCCGACTGGTGCAGGTGCTTTCCGGACATGGATGTTTCGGAAAGTACCTGCACCAGATCGCGAGACGGGAGGCGACCCCGGCCTGCCACGAATGTGGTGCGCCGGAGGATACGGCGCACCACACGCTGGAGGTGTGTGCCGCGTGGGGTCCCATGCGACACACACTTTCAGCCACCCTGGGAGGGGACCTCTCGCTGCCGAGCGTGGTCAACGCCATGCTCGACGGCGACAGGGAGTGGCAGGCGATGGTCTCCTTCTGCGAACAGGTGATGTCGCAGAAGGAGGCCGCGGAGAGGGTCAGAGAGGACGATGCCCGCTCTGACCCGATCCGCCGGAGGCGAAGGGGGGGTAGGAGGGGGCGGTTTGCCCGCCTTCTTCGACTTCCCCTGTAGTGGAGCCACCTGGTGGAGAGTCGGGGGACTCTCCGCCGGCTTGCACGGCTCCACTCGTCTGAGGGGTGGTCCTGGTGAGCAGTGACCACCCCTCCTTGGCCGGGGCCTGGACATGGGTTCCAGGCCAACCGCCGGGGCCAGATGGTGAATGCTAACGCGACCCCATCTCGGCCCCACGAAGGCGGGCGACTGCTCATAGTGGGTTTTTAGTGGGTTCGAGTCCCACATACCCCCTTCCACCACCCCCATGGTGGAAGGGAAATGCGAGGGCATTTTCCCACTTAAAAAAAAAAAAAAAAAAAAAGGTTTGCATCGCGTCCCGTTTGAAATGCAAAAGAGTGTTTGTATGGAAGAATAATTTTGCCTTTGTGTTTTGTGAAAAATGCAAATCTAAATGGCGACCATGATAACTCACTGTTGAAACGAAACTGTTGGTACCCACATCAATATAATCGTACACGTGAGTAAAACCCGTTAAAATGTATTATGAGCTTTCTTAAAATCACAGAAACGTATTATAAAAAACGAACCTTTTTCATGATATCCACGATGTTCTCTCCGTGCTTTAGGAGGAACGCCTCCACATCGTCGATTGTATCTATTATATAAATATAAAGTTACCCTCAGCTTGAGTTCGATCCGGTCGATTTCCCCGCCCAACATGTCCACGATGTTCTCTCCGTGCTTCAGGAGGAACGCCTCCACATCGTCGATTGTATCTATTATATAAATATAAAGTTACCCTCAGTTTGAGTTCGATCCGGTCGATTTCCCCGCCCAACATGTCCACGATGTTCTCTCCGTGCTTCAGGAGGAACGCCTCCACATCGTCGATTGTATCTATTATATAAATATAAAGTTACCCTCAGCTTGAGTTCGATCCGGTCGATTTCCCCGCCCAACATGTCCACGATGTTCTCTCCGTGCTTCAGGAGGAACGCCTCCACATCGTCGATTGTATCTATTATATAAATATAAAGTTACCCTCAGCTTGAGTTCGATCCGGTCGATTTCCCCGCCCAACATGTCCACGATGTTCTCTCCGTGCTTCAGGAGGAACGCCTCCACATCGTCGATTGTATCTATTATATAAATATAAAGTTACCCTCAGCTTGAGTTCGATCCGGTCGATTTCCCCGCCCAACATGTCCACGATGTTCTCTCCGTGCTTCAGGAGGAACGCCTCCACATCGTCGATTGTATCTATTATATAAATATAAAGTTACCCTCAGCTTGAGTTCGATCCGGTCGATTTCCCCGCCCAACATGTCCACGATGTTCTCTCCGTGCTTCAGGAGGAACGCCTCCACATCGTCGATTGTATCTATTATATAAATATAAAGTTACCCTCAGCTTGAGTTCGATCCGGTCGATTTCCCCGCCCAACATGTCCACGATGTTCTCTCCGTGCTTCAGGAGGAACGCCTCCACATCGTCGATTGTATCTATTATATAAATATAAAGTTACCCTCAGCTTGAGTTCGATCCGGTCGATTTCCCCGCCCAACATGTCCACGATGTTCTCTCCGTGCTTCAGGAGGAACGCCTCCACATCGTCGATTGTATCTATTATATAAATATAAAGTTACCCTCAGCTTGAGTTCGATCCGGTCGATTTCCCCGCCCAACATGTCCACGATGTTCTCTCCGTGCTTCAGGAGGAACGCCTCCACATCGTCGATTGTATCTATTATATAAATATAAAGTTACCCTCAGCTTGAGTTCGATCCGGTCGATTTCCCCGCCCAACATGTCCACGATGTTCTCTCCGTGCTTCAGGAGGAACGCCTCCACATCGTCGATTGTATCTATTATATAAATATAAAGTTACCCTCAGCTTGAGTTCGATCCGGTCGATTTCCCCGCCCAACATGTCCACGATGTTCTCTCCGTGCTTCAGGAGGAACGCCTCCACATCGTCGATTGTATCTATTTTCTTCATGTCCTGCAATCATTCATGTGGCACGGTCAATCTACATCGACACTTTTATATTACTCTTTTCCTGAATTCATGCTAAATTATAACAAATTGACTATGAACCTAATAATGCAAATATGACTCACGTAATTAATATATTTTTAGTTTTCTAATGATTATCATTATAATAATAATGACCCCTCTTTCAAAAATGTTGCAATGCCCTAATGTGTACATGTACAGTGCTTAATCATAGTATAATTAGGATCTTAATGTAACTTACATGTGGCAATACATGTATTGAGTATTGAGTTTTTTATTATTGTACGACGGGAAAGCGCTTGGCCTTCATATTACCTGGTTTCAAGGTATCATAAGGCCGAAAGTGGAATCTTCATCAGACCGAGGAACTGCTATCTTACCGCTTAATGCCGGACCGGAACACAAGATTTTTTTTTTGTTATACATATGTTAAGCCAGTTATTTAACCGGCAACCATACCCTTCGAACCGGAACACAGCAATGCTGCTTGTCGGCTGAAATAGGTATGGTGGTAGTACTTCCCCGGACGAGTCCTTTCGCAAAGACCTTTAGAGCGTGGCGCTGGGTGTTTTATCACCGCGCTTGGCAGGCGGGTTAGTGATCGCAGTAAATGTTTAGATAATACACTGAAGGAAACTGCTGCCCTTCTCCTGATGAGATCCCTTAGTTGGATTTTACGACATCCATGGGCTGAGTTGGAGGGTTCGATTCCTAAGACGTGACCGCCGCGGCACTACAATAGAAAGTTGAAACAAACTGAATGACTGAATGAAATGAAAAATACTTTATTGCACACCTTAAAAATAAAAACTGGATAACTTAAAAATAAATGTACAATTGGCGGTCTTATCGCTAAGAAGCGATTTCTTCCAGACAATGGATGGAGAGGATTTCATGGTGGTTGGTGGTGCACATATTAATTAATTAGGGTCTACTGACCTGCAGTAACGCATTTAGATCGTGCTTCTCCAAGTAAGACCTCGTCAGTGCTCTGCCGTCGAAATCCACTTCAGCCTGTAAACAATAGAGGTGTACTGTTAAATACTAGTTAATAGGAATACTCGTAAAGAACTTCTCAGTTTCAATATAGATAACGCACAGCCAATAATTTGAATCCACTCGAATTATTGGCTGTGCATTATCTGACTGAACGTTATCGTTTCCGATTGCGGTAAAATGGTCATTTACATTGTAAAATCAAGTGTATTTTATCAATTCAAATGCTTTCAGAACTTTCAGTTATGATGAGAAAGTTAGAATAACGAAGTTGAATAAGATCTATCTAGACTTATCAGAATAGCTTATGAGGTTAAAGCCGCATTTCAGATCTCTGAAAGCTAGGTGATGATATTCATTATTTAGAAAATAAAATCTGAAAACAGAAAAAATATTTAGTAATAAATCCGCCAAATCTCTATAAAAAAAAACAAATGTGAATCACTTGCAGCGCAGAGCTCGGAGCGACAACACGTCCACAGAGGGCTAGTCAGTGAGCAGCAAGATTATATTTCCTGAGGATGACTCGTGTAGAGGCGAAACACGTGTCGATTTGTTTTTTTCAGAGAGATTTGGCGGATTTGTTACTAAATGTTTTTTCTGTTTTCAGATTTTATTTTGAAATATGGATTTCCGCAAAAAAACGCCTGAATCAGTTAGCTTTCATTATTTATGTTAAAAAAAAACCCAGCAGAAGCCCAGGCAATATTTTTTCATATAGATACATACCTTATATCTAATCAGATTACTGCCTATATCTATACCCTTCACGTCGTGAATGGCTCGGATCATGAAGTCTCTCTCCAGCACACTGTTTATTTCATCCAGTTGCTCCTGCGGTATCGATCTGGAATCAAACATAGGACTTGACAAACATTTCCAATACATACAATAACAGCTATAAACTGACTGCAATACAATAAACAAAAATATCAACAAAAACCTTTTAATTCTATTATTTCTTCTTCTCTTTTTTATTAGTCCTATAATATAATAATAATAATTCAAAGTGTGAGAAAAACCTACTAAAACTGACTGACGTTGCCGCTGCGGCGGTTTTACTCGGGATCAAAGCTTAATTGAAGATTCCCAACTAAAACCACCGTCAAAACATAGGTTTTTATGTTATTTGTGCAAATGAGCTACAAAACCTAACCAGTTGCTCAGCTTGCAGACTGCCCACCAGAATGCTGCCCGCGACGTCGAACAGCGCGTTGCAATACTTGCATATTCCACCACCACACACTGATACACGAGACTGACCTGCCCACCAACGCTCCGACGTTGGACAGTATGATGAAGGAAGCCACGCCGCCCAGCAGACTGCCCACCAGAATGCTGCCCACGGCGTCGAACAGCGCGTTGCAATACTTGCATGTTCCACCACCACACACTGATACACGAGACCGACCTGCCCACCAACGCCCCGACGTTGGTCAGTATGATGAAGGAAGCCACGCCGCCCAGCAGACTGCCCACCAGAATGCTGCCCACGGCGTCGAACAGCGCGTTGCAATACTTGCATGTTCCACCACCACACACTGATACACGAGACCGACCTGCCCACCAACGCCCCGACGTTGGTCAGTATGATGAAGGAAGCCACGCCGCCCAGCAGACTGCCCACCAGAATGCTGCCCGCGGCGTCGAACAGCGCGTTGCCCGTGTACTGAGACAGCGCCATGCAGCTCGCGGCGACCACCACGCCGGCCACCGCCGCCGTGTCTTCCAGTAAAACCACGTTCACGGACGGGTCAGAGCTGCGCATTACTGAATCAATCAAACTATATTAAACTTCAATGTAGCTTAAATGTTCTTACGGTAAGAAAGCAAAGAGCACTGGCCTGCAGTCCCGCGTGAAATAGCCAAAATTATAATCTGATCTAGGAATGATCAAATTAAATTAAAATCATTCAAATTGAATTCAACTAAAACCAAGTGTGACTATATTACGTAGCTAGATTATCAAAGATTATCAAATTAGTTTTTGCTGTTTGTTTTGGAAACATTCACGCATATAATTTAAATTACTCAGTTAAATGTATTTATGAATTTGAAGCACAAAAATAGACTCACGGCACAAAAACATCGACTTTTTCCATTTTCATTGAACATGTAGGTAAAGTACGTACTGTATTCAGTGAGCGGTACGTTGGCCTCCTTGGCGCCTTTCCGTATGACGCTCAGAGCTACCAACAGCGTGGCGCCTTCCGAGACCACGGCTCCGCCCAGCACGAAGTACGCCTGCAAACGACTCCGGTTCCATAATACGGCAACAAACACGTATCAATACATTTACAGCGCCTCTAGCGGATAGCCTGATGATGTATCTACTTAGAATATAATTACAAATTGTGTATCTAAATGTGGAATGGATCATCAAAAAATTAACCAGAGGTTTTTGCCTTTCTCCTTGTCGCGATTCTGAAAAGGCGGTTGATTTGACGTTTCAAAATTATCCTAAAAAATGTTAATGAATAAAGAAATAATAATTAGTTTCCATGTAATATACATGTATGTTATTGTGTGTTTTTTTTTAATGTGTTTTGTCCCTTTTTTTTCAGGTGTGAATCAATTTGATACGCATAAACTAATAATACATACCTACTCTATGTACGATTCTCCCTCTGGACCGTACATCTACCTTTTCTCAGACCCCCAACAGCATTTTGGTTCTATGTCATTGGCAAACTCTCGTGGTACTCAAAAGGACCGCTGAAAAGCTAAAAAAAAGAAGAAGAAGAAGAAGAAATTTTGGAAGGTGTATAACGTTACCCAGTAGAAGTCGTGCAGCGGCTGAGGGTCCAGCATGCCGGTGACCCCGTGGTAGAACGACAGTCCGCTGCCCACACAAAATATGCCGACACCTGATATCAGAGACGACACGTATCGCATATTCGTGTACCCGTACGGATGATCCGGATCGGCCATCTGCGATACAACAAGCGTTTATGAGCCGTTTAGAGAGCCGTCATGGACAAATGGGGCGCTAAAATTGTTCTTGCAAGAAACCGGGTCGATAGGGTTGATTATCAAACTCATTTTTGTAAACAACTCGCGCTTGACTAAAAATAATGTAAGCCAAATTGTTACCACAAAAAACACCTAGAGTTTTCTAGTACGGTTTCACTGTATCTTCTACGGTATCGGATCACCCCTAGTGTCCCAGTTATGAACACACTGTATATAGAATCATCACGTCGTAGCTCATCATTGTATTATCGTGCTGACTAATCGACTGATTGATAATGATTTGAAGTATGTACCTACCTGAACAATTAATCAATCAAATATTTATTTGCTATGAACTAGGTATTATAACAATAATTTTGCCTGCAACTAATTCTATCAATAAGGCATGCAAAAAGGAAAACACAACAGGAGCAATCGTTAATACATGAATTTACACTTATATCCAATTATATAATAATTGTCATTTTAAGCCTTTGCTTTCAGAAAGGTTATAAGTTTATTTTTGTTTTTTTTAATATATTTAAATAATGATTTCTCGATTTGCTTAATAGATTTTGGCATTTTATGACACAGCATTGCAACTGCAAAAAAAAAACCTTGGACCGCATACATTTTCGACCTCACTTCTATTTTGCTTTAAAAACATAATTGATTCAAAAATATAGAGACAGGGAAATGTTAGTATTTTAGTTACTTGTACTTGGTACTTGGTGCGCGGACCATTTTCAGCAACCGGGCCTCCTATAGTCCCTTTTGCGTGACGAGCGGGCTTCCGCTACTCCAGGTATTGTACAGTTTATAAAGTATGGTTTGCAAGTGTCCGTTCGACATAATTAATGCACAAACAAGTATATGTACGTACCTGAACCGACTTGTGTATTCCATAGGCCAGTATGAGTTGGTTTACAGTGTCCGCTAACGAGTGGATGCACTCCGAGAACAGACTGTGCGACCCCGTGTAGCACCACGCACAGGCTTTGAACAGGAAGTTGCAGCCGTTTCTGTGGACCAGGTCAAGCATTTATTACAGAACTACCTCTCCATATAAACTTTGATAGAAACTTTTGATTTAGACTTTGTTTAAGTCCACCTGCCTAGCCACTAACATCTTACCTAAGGCGGTCGCCTTTTTTTATTGTACGATGGGGATAGGCCTAGCACATGCTAGGCCTTCATCTCACCTGATTTTCAAGTTATGATTTTAATATGGGGTACTAGATTACGTATAGTAATATATTATTCATTTTTTTTTATACTACTAGGAGACAGGGCAAGCAAGTAGTGCACCTGGTGTTAAATGTACTCTTGCCTATGACAAAGCCTTACTTCAAACCGAAACACAGCAATGGTGCTTGGCGGCTGAATAGCATAAGTATGGTGGTGGTAATTCTCCGGACGAGCCCTTTCACTAGGGGCTTCTGCTACTCTTATAATAGGTAATTATGCAGTTTTATTTCATTCAAAGCCATCCAGTATCACTATATGTAAAAAGACTCCCGTTTCCGCACTTAGACTCCTAAGTAGTCCATTGAGTGACCAGTATTACTAATAAATCTTGCTTGTCTGTTTATTTTTGTTTTTTGGTGTACAATAAAGAGTTTATCTATCTATCTAATAATCCTGCGAAGTTTAATTTATCATCCTAATCACTTAATGGCGTACTTGTCCCTTATTCAGTATTTTTCATTGTCTCTTCGACACACATGACTCCGTCTATTGATGATTATTTGAACCAGCCTTTCCTTTCTATGAATTGGGAGCTCATTCCTGTGGTAGGGCTCCAGTTTGTAAACACACAGATATAAAACTTACATGGCTATAGCGGTGAGCACCACTCTCCCGGAGCGGGTCCTCAGGCCCATTTCCTCGGTGTCACGTGTCAGTCTCTTGTGGCTCATCTCTCGTCTGTAATTCCTCAATCGCCTTTTTACCGTAAACACATCTGTAAGCATTGTTTGGTACCTGAATAAATGGCTTTGCTTAAAAATACTGTTTTTTTTTTAACATTTGGCTTATCTAAAAGGAAGAAGCCAAAAAAAAATAAAAAATGTGTTTTTTAAGTGATGGGTAATTGCAAATGTTACATGGACATAGATTGATGTGTATGGTAATGAGAAATATTTATAATAACTTTTTTATTTTATTGTACAACAGGTGCTGACCTAGTTACAAGTTAAGATAAGGCCGAAGGTGGAGGCGCACTTCACCAGGAATCCTCAACAAACTGAGGAACTGGTTATCTTACCTCTAAATGCCGGAACATAACAATTTTTGAATTGTGGTAATGGCGACAGAATTAGGTAATATGGTGGTAGCTAGCCAGGCGGACTTAAACTTAGTCCTACCGCCAACCTAGCCAAGCACAATATTGTACTCCCCTGGGGATTAAACCTAGGACCTCAGGATCTGAAATCGGTGGGGTGAACCACTAGACCACAGAGCCGGTTAACATTTATTTGTTTGTTAGTTTGGTATTTTCCAGTCAAAAAGCTATTTACCTTGTTCATATCGTCTTCTGTCTAATTCTCTTCTAAGTAATTCTTTTTCAAGTGCTTCCTTTGATCCCCACACCTAATAGTAAAAGAATTTATCCAGTTATGTAGATTATTTTGTGACTAGCTAGTAGTCAAAAGTAGAAGTCATAATAACAATGTTGAACAAATATGGATTATGGCAAAATGCTCAAATTTTGGAGGAGGCTTTCCAGCAGTTAAACAGCATATTAATGTACAGTTTAATAGGGTTTTTAAGAAATTCATATATGAGTACACAGTTCTTACGATAATATGTAGAATAGATATGTAACAAGTCTCATAGCTCAATTGGTAGTATCTCTGCCTTCTGCGCTGTAGGCTGTGGGTGCGATTCCCATCCAGGACAAACATTTGTGTGATGAATATAGATGTTTGTTTTGTTTTGGGTGTTGTATCATATGTAGTATGCATGTATTTATAAAATGTATTTAAGGATTCTATCCGTAATCTAGTTCCCATATTACAAGCTATGCTTAGTTTGGGGCTGGAAATTAATGTCCTGTAATATTTATTATTAGATGTGAATAGATTTAATAGAGAAATCTAGTGGTGCTGTAACAGCTGCTGTTATAGCACCATTATTAGAGTTCCCTATTACCTCCACCATAGTGAATTAGTTATCAATGCATGAAATGTTTTAGAGAATCTACACTTTTCAATAAAACACATTATAATATGACTATTAAATGTGATAGGAAGTGTGGGTATTTTGGCAGTTGCGGGGAGTTGATTTATGGAGGTGGCTACTCTCTCTATGTGACTATTTGTCGTTGACGTCAATTGAGCCTATGCTCAGCAATGGATGTTTGTGGACTGAAATAATGATGATAATGATATTACCTCAATGGCCTTAGATTCAACATCTTTCCGATAGTGTACTGTTATTGGAGGCTCTGCTTCATATGGAGATCTGCGTAGAACTTTAGGCAAGGTCTCAAGATCGGACTGTTTTAGAAGATATTCTGTCATGGCCCTCATTGGGGTTATGAAGTTTCTTTCTGTGTATGAAGCCGAGAAGTCTATTAAAAGCCTTTTCTTTACTGAAATTTAACAAAAATATTTTATGAATATGGTATGATGCTATTATAGATTTGTTTTCATCAATGCGTATTTTGTGAATGGCTTGCTATAGATAGTACCAGAATTCAATAAAAGTATGAATGTAGGGGGCTTCTTAGGGTTTTGTATTCTTCAGTGTTATTTCAGTTGTACTTTGCTATACAGGATAATATGTATTAACTGAAATATGTGGTTCTAATACTTAGTAGAAACCTTTTTGGAAGGAAGGTATTAATGATACCAAAATCACACCTATTATTCTGGTATTGCTAGCCATGGTCATGAAACACACAGAAGCCAAGCCACAGTTCTTACCTGGGGGAGCAGATACTAGTTTGGTAGCAGATTCTTCGGTTTGTTTTGGACTCTTCTCAATAGTAACTTTAGTAACAACTTTGTTAGCATCTGTTTCCGTTTTTACAATTATATCGCCGGTCGCACTTTGAGATATCACTTTTTCCTGGCTCTTGGTTGTTGGAGGTGCTGCTTCCTTTGCATTGCTTTTGTCATAGTAATATGCAGACCCACTAAGGTACCTCAATTGACATTTATCACCACTAAATAATTCAGAACGTAGAGATCGTGTTACATTGCAAACCGAGTGAAATAACTTGTAGTCGCTAGGGCATCTGTTCAGTTTCCGGTATAAACATTTGGCTATGACGGAAGGAAACATTTTCACAATTTCCTACTGGATAATCAGCTTCTGGTGTTGATTTGATTGTTAACAAACATGAAATATTTACATAATACACGGCTACAATAAATAATCTCAAATATTTTTTTCTTGTTTTGGTTACTACTACTACATGCTGACGGTTCTGTAGCAAAAAAGTTTTTTTATTTTTTGGCAGGTGAGAGATGTTATCGGTAGTATTTTTAGATAAGATAAGATATACTATGATGTCGATGTGTATGTAGTTGCCGAATTTCTTGCATTATAATATAGACCTAGGTAAGTAGGAGGTACCCAGCATTAATTAAAATCTGAATATCTTCACTTCACTAGCACATAATACATACATCATACATTACCTAAATAATTACGTCGAGACTGTTTTGAAGACAGAAATATGCGAATAGGACAAATTAAAACGTAAACAAAATCAGCTATCTTGGTTTGTTATTATTATTTTGAAGACAGAATCAGTAGGTGCCATACAGTACAATTGCAGTAGGTATGGAACACAGATCGGCGGAATTTCATCAATAAAAACAATCAGCAAAGTAGCTTTCACAAAATATGCCAACCATTGAACCAAATGTCTTTTTGCTGCTCAGCTAAAACTTTTTGGGGTTGTCAGTTATTTGGCTTTGGCAGGGTACTTGCTCATCTGTTCTGAAGTTCTGATACAGTTTTAAGTGTACCTAACAACAACATTACCTACTCTAATCACAATGTCAACTTGGTAGGTAGGTACCTATCTAACCTTACTAACGTTCCAGGTTGGTTTTAAGTGTTACCTACAATGAGAACAAGTATTTCTTTTAAAAATCGTTGAGGATGAGGCTTTAGCTAAGGAGTGTTTCAAAATGGCCTATGTCTATGTACATAGGAACGCATATTTAGAAAAATCGATGATTTTCGAAAAAATAGTCTAGAATTTAATTTGAGCTGGATTGAAATGATTAAAAATGTTTCCCCAAAAACGGCCCCAATAGTCTGCTGGTTGAGGTCGGTGTGGCGCCATGGTGGCGCCAGTTGTCGGCGCAGTTGTCAAACATTCAACGCACCAACAATACCACAAAGTTCTCAATGCAAATTTGGGATCTGCACATCGCGGGCGATGACACCGTTCCTGACATAACGCCCCGCACCTGTGAACTGCGTAAGGAGATATTTTGCTGTGCTTGAAGCTTCTTCCGGTTCGTATACGAATACCAACACAACGCGTAACAGGAAAGCGCTGCATATGTGAGTCACAAGTGGATGTTGGTCTTATAGACTCCAATCTTTTTTTTTAATGGCAGTCTCGAAGTAAGGACTGGCCGGAGCATTGCACGGGCGGCAGCAAAATCGCGTGCTTCACCTGAGAAGTCATGCTAAACGACCGGCCTATTATGGACTCCACAAAAAGCACGTGATAATGTCTACCACTTCACTTCCTGGTTTTGAAGTTTGAGCGGTGGCAGTTCAGCGCATTTGTGGGTAACTAATAATGCAGTAGTTTTCCCGACGCCATGCGCTACTTGTTAAACTACGCTAGAAGGAGATTCAGAAGAATTTGCATTTGGAGTGTGGATGCAGCTGGATCATGAGCAAAAATATAATAAATAAATCATAAAGATAATATAATAACACAATGTCAGATTCACAGTGACGGAGTTGGCCCTCTAGTGTCGGTATATCATCCGTGTAAAGCGCATACAGTGCGGGCGAGAGGCAACTTCCTTGAGGGACGCCAGCAGTTATAAAACGACGTTTGGACTCTACTTGTTCCACTACGCAGTAACAACCGCTCAAACAGCATGCGATAGTTTGAAGGAGCGTTCTAGGGCAAAAGCTTGATGCTAACGCTTGATACCTAGTTCACAACTGTTTACTTTGACGGACATTTGATTTGACAGATAGATTATGTCTATTTTGTTGTTGGTTCGTGAGTGAAGTGATGATATGGTTGTGCTGTGTACTGAGAAATAATATATGTATAAGTGCATACACAAGCAAAAACTATAAAGTAAATTAATCTAAAGCAGAATGTGGAGGCCTATCAATAACTATCTACCTTCGCCGTGAGTAAACATCATTCAATCAAAACTGTTTGACAACAGCTGTGTCAAGATGACTAATGTCTTGTGTTTGTGTTTTGTTGTTCTTCTATGACATATGTTTTTATGAAAATCATCAAAATAAAATAAAAATGACTTTGGGATAACGTTTTACATATATTTAGCTCTAACCTGATAGGCTAGGTTCCATAATTTGCAACCCCTGCCAGAAACATCTCTGTGTAATCCGCCATGATATGATACCATTCTCGGCCCCGATTCTGCTAAACCAATCACAGTGAACCGGTTAGCTTAGTACAATCGAGGCATCAATGGACCAATCATATTTTTTCTCTTTTTGTAAATCTTCAGACTTAATTATTTTGGTAGATTAATTTCGTCAAACTTTCGGTCTAGTATCAGTATTTAAACTTCAAACGACCATATCTCTGCAACTACTCGTCCCATGTGATTTGACGTGAAAATAGGAAGTCTATTCCCGTTTTCACGTCACATCATAGCTCATCATAGTACCTACGGACCTGACCCCTCAGCACGGGCCGGGGATAAAATTTTTGTCCCCTGTTTTTATCCACCTTCGAGAGATAAAATTATCTTCTCTACCATGTAGAGCACGGCAACAGAGGAGAAGATAAATTTATCCCCTTTTGACATTTGTGGTGGAAATATGTCCCCGTATCAAAGCATGGACTATGCCTACCGTGGATAAAAATGCGGTATGTTAGTAAAAAAAAAACATTGCCCGTGATTTGCAAATGCCCAGTGTTGAGGAGTTCGTGGTGACGTTGGCGTGACGCTTGTACGATGGTGCGGACAATTGTCACCACGTGCATCTCAACACTATCGCCCCGCTTCATGCTAAACCTCCAGACGACAACCGCCCCTGGCGACCTCTTCCACGTGAAATTCTGTTTTCGTTTTAATATATTTAGGGGGCTCCTACGCCACCCAGATACCTATTTTTCTCTGTGTCATTTTATATGTTGATTTTCTATGAATTGTGTGATGATTGTATATTAGACCGTTTATTGTACAAGCAAAATTGTTATTAGCCTCTAACTTACTAATCACTAACATTAGATTGACATGCATACCGTAAGCCAAGAAGATACCGGCAGTCGAAACGCAACTGAATGCCAAGGACATTGTAAGCCGCTGAAAGGTTTACAAAACTTCTCAAACCAAATAACTCAGCAGTCGTTACTGCTGAAGTTGATGTTAGAAAAAAGAGTCAAAGCTCGCTTCTTACCCGCACTTCCAGGAAACGGTAGAGGTGTTGAAGACCGATGATCAATAAATGCATTTTGATGACAGCTGTCAAAATGACATAACGATACAATATATATATATATATACGAATAAACGTGTGTGTCATATATGCGTGTAGGTCAATATGCGTGTAATTCATTATGCGTGTTTACACGCATAATGAATTACACGAAGTCAATATGCGTGTACATCAACAATGCGTGTACGTCAATATGCGTGTACGTCAATATGTGTGTACGTCAATATGCGTGTACTTTTATCTGCGTGAACAATATATGTTTTTATGCGAGTAAACCAATGAAACTCAGGGCATTGTTGCCTTCGTTAAAATCGTTATAAATGGTCTATTGGTAGCTCAACTGGTCCAGACCAGTCCCAGTACCAGTAAGCTTACTCTTTTTATTTAATTCATTGACTTCAAATCGATATCGACTAAGTCAGTCCCATAAGTCTCACATACATTCACTCAATCACCTTCACCTTGTGAGTCATAGTATTCTACGTTCATCCTTGAGTACCATGAATGCTGACTTGGAGAGTGCAATAGCGGCAACAGAGAGAGTCTGCTCCGATAATACACCCTGAAACAATCCTACATCCAAGGAAGGCACTTACCGTCATCAATGCGGACAGCTCCTCTCTTATCGGTGCTTTCCGGGAACACTCCACCAAAAAATATAGATATGTTCTTATGTATAGGTAGGTAAATGTGTCACATAGTGGACTATTTATCTTTTTCTTTGAAATTATTTAATGCTATGTATCCGGAGCGCAACCTGTGAGCAACAACTATTATTATGTTTCTTAAGGAGTTTACAAAACATGTTGCCAAACCAGGGAATGAGGGAACTCACTCTGTACTAGTATAATTAAACTAACTATTTACAAGGGAAGCAGTCGGGCTACATAGGGACCCTTACAAACGGTCTTGTAATGTAATATTGCAACAAATATTATGTCTTCCGTCTATAGTACACATTCTTTGTTGAAAAATTCTAACACCATCAATTTCGGCTGTTCCTCGCAATATACTCCAAATTTCTTATCTTGACGAGGCTCGAAATGCTTGGTATAGTGCTTGTCCTAATACCGATCCCCCAAAACACCTTTCGGTACAGCGGCAGTGGGACGGGCCTCTGTGCGAGTTGACACGGAATTATCTATTACATACGTGCTCAACCTCCACAGATCTTGCTCGTCTCTCAGTTGTTTCAAAATGGGAATCAGGTCTTTGGCTGCAAGCACATCCATCTTACAATACCGGTACACTAATGGATCCTGTAAAGTAAAGTAAAGTAAAGTAAAGTAAAGTATTATTTATTGCTCGATATACATGTTTAACATAGGTGGTAGTAATGTCAGGTCAGGCACAATGTATTCTACCGTACAACGGCGTGCAACATTTTATTCAAATTTACATAATACAGTCGGATTAAAATTTAAATTAGTAATTCAGGAAATAAAATTCAGTAGTTCAGTAGTAGTCAAATATACAAATAATAGGTAATTTATATCGAATGGAACATAACAAACACAAAAACAAGAAATTAAAACAGTCAAATATAATAATGTCATTTAAATTGAATAAGAATATTAAGGAAATAAAAATTAGTTTAATCAAAGATACAAATAATAGGTAATTTAAATCAAATGGAACATAACAAACACAAAAACAAGAAATAAGATCAAATATAATAATACCGTCATTTAAATTGAATAAGAATATTGGGGAAATAAAAATTAGTACAGTCAAGTATACAAATAATAGGTCATTTAAATCGAATAGAAAATTACAAACACAAAAACAAGAAATAAGATCAGTCAAATATAATAATAATGTCATTTAAATTGAATAAGATTAAAATGCAGAGACAATAATAAATCAATTTTCAAGAAAATTCCAGTCGTTCATAAATTCTTCTAATTTGTAGTAGCATTTATGGGCAAGTATGGTTTTTAACTTTCCCTGAAACAGAGAAGTTGGTAATTCTCTTAAAGTCTTAGGCAGTTTATTAAAGATAGAGGGACCCATGCAGAAGATACTCTTGCGCTTTAATGTTGTTTTAGATGGTTCCACACAAACTTTGTGTTGATCTCTTCTATTGCGAGTTTTATTATCAGGTCGACAAAATAAGAGAGGATTGTTTTTAACAAACATCGCCGTTTCAAAAATATACATGCCGGTCACCGTTAAAATACTGTACTTTTTAAAATAAGGCGCACACGAATCTGTAATTTTACGGCGAAATATGGCTCTGATACAGCGTTTGTAACTTTCCGTATTGCCACTTGTCTTCGGTTGGGTGCAAGATGCTGCGCCTCTCACCAGTGCCGGTGCGGTGCGGCCGTAGATCAACTTGGTTTTCACGGACTTTCGTGCACAAGGCCTGCCGGCAGGATTTCGCGCCACGAGAGTCTTAATGACATTATCCGTCGAGCTTTTACCAGTGTCAATGTTCCAGCCGTTCTTGAACCGAATGGTCTGTTACGTGATGATGGTAAGTGGGCCATCTCATCTGCCTGGGACATCAGTTAGGGCTGGTGCGGCGACTGATTCGACCGAGGATCACAAAAGGCGCAAATATAGTGGTCTCGACAGAGCTTACCTATTTGAGCCTTTTGGGGTGGAGACCTTGGGTCCGTGGGCAGCCGGTGCCCTCCGGGTTTTCAAAAATCTTGCGGGGCTTTTGATTGAGGCGACACTTGACGCAAGGGCTGGCTCTTATTTAGGCCAGCGAATTAGCATAGCTATTCAGCGTGGCAATGCAGCCAGTCCACTGTCGGCACGCTTCCGTCTGGTACTGGTCTGGAACAGTTGAGTTACCTATAGGCCGTTTGTAACGGCCGTGTAATCTGACTGATTTCTTTGGACATAGTTAGTTTAATTGTATTTTTTTTCAACAAATTCATGTGAGGTGAAGCTACCTATACTTATACTACAAACGCAAACGTAAACGTACGTTGTGATTACTGATTAGATTAGATACCTACTCTAAAGTTACACAAGAAGCACAGACAGAGATTAGACTGGTCTTCGCTTTTATTAGTTACTCTTTGGCGTTGCCATTTCGTTCTTTGATTTTAGAACGGAGTTATTATGTTCTCTTTGATTTCTTTTTTCGTTTCTAGCAGCGTGCGTTCTGTGCTGTGCTGTGAGTAATTTAGTTAATAATCTGTGGTGACCACAACAAACAAACATAATTATATTCAAATAATTTGCATACTTTTATTTACTTCTATTCAATATTCAATCAATCAACTTGAGGGAATCCAAAATAAGTGGCGTACAAAGCTAGCAAAGATCTAAATTAAACTATTTACGTCGACTCGAGAAGGAGTAAAATTAGAACGAATCGAACTCGAAGGTACAATAATAACCTCATTCGACATCCGTTGTGGCCACCTCAACGTCCTCAGAGTCCTCAATAAACAAGATAAAATCATAAGCACCTAGCGGCATTGTCCTCGCTAGTTCCTTGAAATCGATAACCAGAGTCCTAGGTAAAAATGCCAGCTAGTGGCTTCGACTGTTACCTACATGATGCCAGAAATAATTTTGACGCTGTGCGCCCTGCCCCAATTCCTACCGACGAAGGCAACGTTTTATTGGGTCAAAGTCAAAACATACACGTTTCTACCAACTGCTACTATGGCTATCACGGTACAAAAAATACCAAGAGCACGAATATAAGCACCGATTGCGAAATGATGGATATAGGCGAGCCGCGTGGGAACCCGACAATGCAAGCGACTGCTAAAAAGCGAAGCGCTGATAGCGCAGATTTCCCTCAATCCAAACGAATCCGTCAAGGTAAGATTAATATGTATTTGTTCTGGAATCTCACTGAATCTTTGATTTGGTGGATCTCTCTCTTCAACTATCATTAGATGTCAGTTATACTCTACTTCAAATGATTCAGTGAGGTTTTTAGCACACATTTTTTTATTTAAGTACCTGTACTGCACCAAGGAAAGTCAACAGGTGATGGCATTTTCTTGATAAGTTGCCAAACCGGATATGGTTCATGCCTGTTGACTAGCCTTTATGTTATTACTCTAATCAAGTAAAAATAAAACATTATTCAGTATTGATGATAATTTTCTTTATAATCTTTAGGTTGTTCATATCAAGTATCTACTACTGTATGTAAGTTAATTTTAAGGTACCTCTTTTACCTTAACCTGTTTTAAGTGCTTAGCTCTATAGAAAAATACTACACGAGTGTTTTACAGCACCCACAGAGTTAAACTGAGTTTATACTTTAAAAATAGACATAATCCAAAATACAATGGCCTATAAACTTGTTGTGAACAAGCTAAAAAGCCAAAAATTGCTTATTCATATCACAAGAGTTAATTTCATATTATTTATTCATAGTTACTCAAACTTGTGCAGAAATGTATGTCATCTTAACCTTAAATTTTCTGCAGTGTCACAATTGTCTAGAGATATAGGTACCTATGTCATTAAATCAATAGGATTGTTCGATGACTGTTGAACAAAATGAATACTTACCTACCTACTTTACTATAAAATGAAATGACCTCACTTGGTGATGCAAGCAAGCAATACTTGGTATGCAGGAAATATCATTGATTTTGCAATTGTCAGCATATTGCCACTTGGTAAAAGCAGGCTCACTTGTATAAAATAGTTTTGTTGCGGTTTCATTGACTAATTTGTGTTATAATGTGGCATAAAATATATACACATTATGTCACATGTGTCTTAGTTCTATCAGTCATTAGGTTGAATTTCTGGTAGACTTCATCAATGGCCTTCATCTGGTTAGAATTACAACTCCCGGGAATGATCATTGGTGATGCTCTTCATGCTATAATTGTATGCTGTGTTTCTTCCTATAATGTACTGGAAGATGTCAAAGCTAATTTTGAAATACTTTCCATTACCATGATGTTATACTTAAGCTAAACTACTGTAAGCAAACAATCTGTGTTTGAATCTACGTTTGAATATAGAAACCTGCAATCAAAAGCAAGATGATTCATGAACTATTTCCGCAACCGTAAAAAGTTGACTCATAAGCTAACATGTTATTTCTGTGTTCATAAATATATGAAACTATTAAAATTTAAAGCTAAGTACATATAGATTTTACTTATAGACCTTGTTTAACCTTACTTATAGAACTTGTAGACATTCATCTCCGAAATATTAAAAATGTTTGCCAGATATTAGGTATACCTATACCTACCTAGTCATTAGGTAATGAGTTTTCATTATATCATGGAGGAAGTATTCTTTGCCTGTGATACAGTACAGATGTCCGGTCAGCTGGCCATCAGTAAAAGATTATTTTTCATGGTTATGCAGAGAAATGGATTGATATATGGTAATATTAACATGTAAAGACAATTAATGTAGGCTCATCATTAAATAGACAATGCCTTGTGGATTTTTTTATATACCACTAATGTAAACAAATGGCACACCTATAGTAAGTGCTGCAACAGACATATAACTTACGCATTGCCAACCCTCTATAAACATACCAACAAGATATTTTTGATTCTTTTGATTTTTTTGGTTTGACCTACTTCATTAAATCAGTCCTATGACATAATGAATGATGATCCATACCAATATTGTAAATTCAAAAGTAACTTCGTTTTTTTTATTTGTTTGACTAATCTGGCTGTATAAATCATAGTTAAATTTGGTGAATGGATTAATTGTATACAGGGGAAAACATGTCACATGAAGCCATGGGCAATAAGCTTGGTTTTTCTATTGTGATGAGTTGACTACTAACCAGTTTCTATGTCCAATAATGCTAACTATGTACAGCATAATAATGTGTGCTGCATACCAGTATTACAAGGAAGTTCAATTTATACCTTATAGCATGATGCAGGTTTAAAACAACCTTCATTTTCTATGACACTGTTTTCACACTGACATAAATCAACCTTTAATATATAAACAGTATTGCAATTCTTTGACAACTGCATCGGAATTTACGTTTATCATGCTTATTAATCTGTGGCAGTTTGAATTTTATGCAACACTTTAGAAATACAATAAAAGTATAAGTATTTGTTAAATATATATTTAATTATACCTATCATACTTTATAATAAACATAAATACATCAAGGTAGGTTAGTGTTATATTTTCAGTTTGTAACGGCCGTTTGGTAACCAAACTGCTGCCCTTGTAAATAGTTAGTTTAATGTACATATTGTTTGTGTTACTTATATTGTTTAAATGTGGTGTTTTAAGAACAAGAAATGTCTATATTATAGTAATCGAAATATTAATTTCTTTGTATTAAGAGGATCATTAACCAAAACTATTTTCGCATTGAAGGTATTTAGCAAACATATTGCTATATCAGCGTTGCCTGCAGCCGTCCGACAGAGACAGTTGCTGCTTGTGAGATTAATAGTACATTTTGTGATAGATTTTACGTTTCAGGGCATAGCGCTTTTCAACCCCTAAATTGTTACAAAATGTTTTGTTATTTGGCTCATTCGATAGAATATAATGTAAAATATTGACTTTATTTTTTTCAGTGCAAAAACATGACTGGTTATGATGCTTGTGTTAAGTGATTTAAAAAACTGGCAAAAATAAGACGTTTAAACCTATGTAGTAATTAATGTGTTGATTACATAAAAAAAATCACCAAAATCTGACAATATTAAGAAGTAGTTACTTATTTTTAAGAGATTTATTTTTTAAAGACAGGTACGCGGTATATGATCCTCTTAATGCATATTTTCATCAATTCTTCCCCTACAATTAATGTGGCTTTAGGCCCCCTGATGATAAATGCAGTCATGGGGCCTAGTTAAATTTCGGCAAACATTTCTGTGTTGTTTGTAATCTAACATAAGTGAAGTAAATCAAAGTTGAAATGTAAGTTACTTTCTGGGCAATAGTTCATAACAATCAGAGAGCATAATATTTCATCTAGGAATCTAATTGTGAGAATTAAGAGTTTATATTAATGATAAATTTCTTTCCCCTTATGTGGACATGGTCATGTTAACTAAACATTAATTAGTTTATATTAATATGGTAAGCCATTATTAAAGCCAATTTTTATTCACACACTTATCTAGATATAGATTTATTTAAATAAATATAACAGTACATTATATTTCACAGTTTAATTGTACATATCATTGTATACCGGTAAAACTAGTGTGTTCTGTCCAAACTCAAGTAAAACAATAGACTATTTAGTGTTATGCCGATACAGTTGTTCAACACAGCTGTCTTAAACACTTGTACCTAGTCATATAGATGGGTATGTGAATGCAAAGAATTAATGATTATTTATACCTTTATTGCTGTGTTGGACTACAGCATCAACTAACATTTTTTTTATAGAATGAAACGGCAACAAAACTACTCAGAGGCTTCCTGCAAGGATACGCCGATGAACCGTGTGTGACGAAGTTCGAATTTGTATTTCAGAGGTAATGGTGGCGCCGACACCCAACACCAGTCCATGCTTTCTGCGCCCCACCCACAACAACCCTGATATATCTCGTTGTCTCATGGTCCATATGATCTAAACTTTAATATCTTATGTACCTATTGTATTAAATCTAATTCAGAAATGTTGATTCTATCTGCAGAAGTACAAAGAGAGAATATTGAACCTGAGACAAATGAGACTATCAAATTGGAAAGTACGCAAGATTTAATGGAATCTCTGTATTGGAACATTCACGGCGGAAGTGTCTTTCACTTAACTCAGTGTTTGTGATTATTGTGTGATTTAAGAACTATTTGGGACTTTAAGGTTTTTTTTCCACAACCTATGTGTTTAAGATGTATAAGTCTAATAAATAAAAGTATTTTAGGTAATGGGAGGGTTTTTTTTATTTAATCATTACAAATAAGCTAAATTCTACATAATCCAATATGTATTACCTAAAATAAAATGTTACATCATCAATTAGAGCCATAAAAGTCTAAGAGTACGCAAATAATACTTCACTATAATAAATAAGTTACAAGCGTATTAAAGAAAGTGTTGCATTCTCTTGCCGAATTCAATCTGAAAAGAAAAAACAATTAAAATTAATTCTTTTTGTCCAATTTCTGTTACAGGTGCAGCAGAAGATCTAATAAATGTTCTATTTATTTCAGGGTCGCTCAAACACAAGGCTGGTTTGAGTGTTTGATCCTTATTTTCAAAGATAATCAAGTTACCTTTCTGCTTTCCAGGTGATTGTTCCATGTGCAGCCTTGTTGGCACTCGGTCAAGCCCAAGCCATTCAGCTTCCGCCTTTAATGCAAAAATAATATTGTTTTACACTTTGCATTCAATCAATATTACTGTAAAAGTATATTTTGTTGGTTCTAAGCTATAATGTACAGGTTTAATTTTGTAACTAACTGTGATAATAATGTGATATTAGGTAATGAAAGATTGTATTAAAAATTGTAAACTATAACCTGTGTTTTTATTTATAATTGATGCCGCACACTGTGCAATTGAGATATTAATCTTAGTTGTTAAACCTTTGCTAAATAAATAGATAGTTGAGTCTTATTGACTGTCACAAGTGCATTGTGTGAGGCAAGTTCTAACCAAACCAGTAAGTGAGAAAAGATATTTCAGTCTATAAAAACTTGCAACTCTTAATTTACTTCTGTAGTTAAGCGAGATGTGCTAGGGCAAGTATGCTTGAAATGGTTTTTGATAGCTGACCGAAGCCAAGCAATTCAGTCAGTTCACAGGAACAAATATAAGAAAACTAAGCATTATTTATAAAAAAAAATTGTAGTTAGTATAATATAAAGTCAGTAATTTGAAAGTCGTGACACAAATTTCAAACGTTTTTTGTAGCTACAATATCATGCGTACCCTAGCACATAAATTCTACCTATGGCAATTTATAAAATTATGTTAGTAGGGTTAATCAGAAAGATCAGGCGAATGGATATAATAATATGAGAGTGAAAGGCTTATGGATAGGTACTTATAAATTTATTAATTTATGTAAATTCATACAAAAGATTAGCTGGATACAAAGTGTTATTAAGAATTCGTCCTGGGAGAATAAAATGTGTTTTATGCAATGATATAAGTAATGATTATCTATCAAAAGTAGGAATAAATTCAGTTATTGTACGTAGGTAAAAGTACCTATATAGTTAGTAAGATGTGGCTTATCGTCACAGGCACATGTGGACCAACCTTATTTAAAATAAAGGCTCAGAGCTTGTTTCTATTTTCACATTATCCAAGTAAAGTAAGAATTCATTATAATTATTAGATATTTTTTCATGATTTTTGTTAGTTTCTTATCTTACCGTTGGTTATCATACTCAAATCTACTTGGAAATTGTGAAATAGAAGCTTACAACTTGCAAAATGTCTTAAGTAAAGCGCTGATTTGTAAGTTTTATTCAAAATTGACAATAAGGTCGAATATGCCAACGGAATAATTCTTTATATTATCAAATTTTGTCAGTTTTTTTTAACGTTGATTTGATTAAGTACTCAAGATTTTACTTGGACATTATGGAATATGTACTCAAAGCATTCCCCAATCTCCGTATAATTGCAATTATTGCGCTTCTAAGCAAATAAACATCGTACTGTCACTTTCGGTTTACATGTCAAAAAGAAAGGCATTTTTTTTTATTCGTCAAGTAGTGCTACTCACATTGAGAAACAGGCACTAAGCCACAGAATACTAACGCAATGTCGTAGACGAAGTAGGTTATGTATGGTCCAGACGGTCTGACATCGAGAAATTGCGAGTCTGTTCTTAGCGAGACCCTTCGTGGCTAAAAATATTGCTAAAGGATATATGGCGCTTGTGTGGCAAGATACATTTCTAGAAGAGTCGGCAATACGACTTAAGGGGTATACAAGCCTCCATAGGTTGGCTGTTTAGTTCAACTTAGTTGTAAAAAAAAGAGGCACAAGTGCATTTTTACTATTTCTACAACGGGTCTCTGAGCATACTCTAGCAACATATCACCCGGGAACGAGAGCCGCCGTATGAAATCAACGTTGAACCACCGTGAGATTACCTCCATCTTGAATTCTGTGCGGCCGCATTGTGTTCTAAGCTTGAATCTCGTTAATGTGATCACGTGACCGGAATAAATTGCAGCCTTAACAGTCATCGCTGGCTAGTATAATATTCCGTACTGTACTCTCACAAGTGAGCAGGGAATAAACAGTTTGTGGGGTTAATGTATTTATTTGTAGGTGACATACAAATGGTAGTAAATAATATGTTATATGTTAAAGAAGTGGTTAATAACTCAATCCATATATGACATAAATGAATTTATGACATTGAAATGTAATTAATTAATTATTTAATTTTATTTTATTTTATGATATACAAATGTATTTTTAATGTAATTTAGATTTAGATTTTTGTGACCTATAATACCAAACCGAGCACAAATTTGTACTTTCCTGGAGTTTTTGTTTGTTTAAATACAAAGGTATTCTGTCCTTTTCATACTATTCAAACGAAATGAGCTGCATCTTGTAATGCCTGTGATCTAGATCTACTTTGCATTTCTGTCTAAAGTCATATTGCTTTATCATTCAATACAATACATTAATGATATCACCAGTTACATGTTAGCTAAGTTTATATAGGTCTAGTGGTTCAAGCCACTGATTTCAGATCCAGAGGAACCGGGTTCGATCCCCATGGGGAGTACACTCCCCATGGACATCGAGAAAGATGAAGGCCAAGTGCTTACCCGTCGTACAATAATTAAAAAAAAAACTATAAATTCATAATAATAAAAATCAATAGGGTAGGTAGGTACTTATGTTACCTACTCTGTACATCTAAGTATGTATTATTGCATTATTTTCAACGAATTGCGATAAAAAATACCGCTATCTCATTAAGCTCGTCTATTGAGAAGAATGAATAGACAAAAAGCAAATTACGCAAATATGCGTTATTGCGTTCACACTGCTGTGGTTATACTGCACACCTCCTGCATCTGTCAGTGTCGTTTAGACAGAGATGCAACATAGTAGGACACACGCAGATAGAGCGAGATGAAGCTCATTCCGTACGAATAGTATGAAAATGATAGAATACCGCTATAAATCGAAAACCGATAGTATGAACACACTGAGCCGCACTAAATTGACAATGTAGCATCTCACGGTGGGTCGAGCGCAGGCTAAATGTATTACTTTGACTGTTTGACGAGATGGTATTGTGGAGCTGAGATCGACCTCAGGGCTTCCAAGGTTGACCGCAGCACGAGGACCTTGATCAGATATCCACACCAAAGGGACGACGCTCCTTATTGCGTGAGAATACTGCGTTTAATTATCGTACATTCATTTCACCACACACAAAGTTTTGTGTTATATCGCGGAAAGGTGCGTCGTCCGTTACGTGTCCGTGACAAACTAGTTAGCAAAGTGGTTTGAAAGGAAGACATGTACAGTACAACGCGTGTGCCGTTACCTCGGTGGGCGTGCCTTCGTCGGGGGCGGGGGGCGGCGCCTCGGCGACCGCGTCGGAGGCTTCGCCCTCCATCTCCGAGGGACACGTCTGGTCCGCCTCCGCCAGGTCCCCGTTGAGCATCTCGCCGCCGACGAGGTCCGCCTTCCCGTCCTGACTGGAGCGCGCGCTGCTGTCGCGGGACTCCTCCCCCCACGCGTCGTACTCCCGGTGCAGCTCCAGCGAGCCGGCGACGTCCATCATGGAGGCCTCGGGCTCCTCGGGCGCGCGCTCGTGGCACGACGCGAGCAGCGGCAGGCTCTCGATCAGCTCCCCCATCACGTGACACACGCGCAGGCCCTCGTACTTGGCGATCATGTCGAGCAGCGAGCGCTTCGCCCGCGCGCTGTACCGGCCGTCGGAGCACCCGGCGAGGATCTGCGTCGCGATCGCGTCCAGGAACTCCGGCGTGCAGAACTCCTCGCTCTTCAGCAGCAGGTACCGGATGACCTTGTGGTCGAGCTGCATCGCGGACGCGGCGGACTCCCCGGAGGTGGTGGACACCGCCTCGGGCCTCTCCTCGGGCCGCTCGCACCGCGAGAGGATGCTCCTGATGGAATGCAGCACCTTCTGCCGCAGCGCGTCGGAGCTGATCAGCTGCAGCTCCCTGAACAGCTGGATCAGGAAGTCGGGACGGGACTCGTTGGCGCCGATCAGCGCGGTCACCTCGGAGTACACGTTCTCCTTCAGCAGGTCGAACAGCTTGCCGGTGGCCTTGTCCCGGCCGTCGCGGCTGGTGGACGCGAGGTTCGGGTTGGGACTCTCGAACGTGCTGGCGATGTTGATGTTGCTCGTCTGAGAGTAATCCAGCGAGCGGTTGCGTCGCGAGTTTTTCGCGGGGAGTTTGGAGGAGGACTTCTTCTTGGGGGCGTTCAGATTGGAATGCGTCTGCACGATCTCCGGGATCGGGTTGGCGATGTTGATGTTCCTGAAGGAGTTGGCGGGCTCCTGTCGGTTGAGGTTGACGTCGTCGTGTCTCGCGGGGGGGGCGTCCGGGGGGTTCACGTTGAGCACGTCGGGGGCCGAGGAGAAGGAGAGCGACCGCTCGTAGACCACGTTCCTCCTTCTGTCGGGGGGGTCCTCCGCGTTGGTGTTCCGTTTGGGGGTGACGCCGGGGGAGGAGGCGGAGGCGGCGCGGTGCAGCGGGTTGTGGGAGCGGCCGACGAGCGGGTGCGGGTTGTGAGCCGGGGCGGCACCGAGCTGGCCCGCGTTTGCCTTGTTGTTGGCCGAGAGCAGGTTCTGGCGAGAGTAGCTGCAATATACCATTACCTTTATTATTTAGATGATACATTTGAGACTGGCTTTGTTAACTTATATATTTAATTATTTTTCATTAACCAAAATAGTATAGGTAGATAAAACACTAAATATGACCGCCTCGCCACAGCGGTTACTCTCAAATGCAAAGGCGCAATACACATTTATAGTCATTGGTTGTCCAGTTACCACTGGTGACTAGCAACAAATAACAAAGACCGTCTGCATATTTATGTGTATTGCGCCATGATAAGACCTCCCATTATACGATTACTTAAACTTTAGTTTTTATTGTCCTATATATTTTTGAAGTGTAATTTTATTTTTTATTTAATTAATTTAATCGACACATTCTTGATGACTTGTCGATCGAGTTGACTCGTGTCTCAGGGGCAGAAAGTCTTAGACTTTTGTTAACTCTTGTTTGTTGTTTATTTCAACTCTGCAATATCTTATATAATGTTAGATCTAAACGTACATGCAAACCGGGGTAAGCAATGGATGAGAATGGCACAAAACTAAAAGGAATGCTCAATACTGCGAAGGCAGAAAAGGGTTGATTTGTGTCACGCACTGTGTGACAATTAGTAAGGAAAAAGGGAGTGCACCACAATTCACAAACATAGTGCCAGTGCCAGCCAACGTTTTGTTAAATATACATTTTTAAATTTATCAAAATAACTGGCAATACTAATTATATGATAAGAGTAGTACAGATCCTTGTAAAAGGGCTCGTCCGGGAAACCACCAACATATCTATTTCGGCAGGGAAGCAGCATTGCTGTGTTCCGGATTGCAGGTAAGATTATTATTTTATATGGTCGCAATGCAGTGCCGCGTAGGTCAATAAACATTTGATATAGGCAAGAGTTGAATTTAACAGCAGTAGGGCTGCGTGCTTTTCCGTCTCTAAGATTTATTAAAAAAAAACGCGGTTCGGACTAATAAACGTATACTTGTAAATGTAATTGAATACTAACAAAAAATATGTATTAAGGATCATAAAAAAAAATTACCAGCCCGAGTTTCTTGGCTTTCTCCTTGTGTGCTAGTCGCAATCCGAACGTAGTAGATTTGACGATTCAAAATGATCCAAAAAAATCTTACTAAATAAACGAATTTGAAAAACGGTTACATGACCAAAATCGGTTATTCTGTTAATAATGAATGGGGGAGTTAAATCGTAGGGTAGTGCGTACTTGCATAGTATCTGGGTAGCAAGGCATGTTACGAAGTAGTGGGTAAGGCTGTTAAAACGCTTACGTTTCTAACTGCGCAGAAAATCACACATTCTCACCCCGATTATAAATATAATATTGGACGAACATCGTAATTGCGTAAAATTAATTATTGATACATTTTGCTTAGAAGTACGGTTGTTGGAGGATTGGGTGTAGTTTTAAAATCTGAAATAAAATTAAGACCGTGAGACTACAGCTCTACAGAATTGTCTCAGTTTGAGATTATCATGATTGGTGAGTTTCCACTGACGCGGAGCTGGGTGCGTTGTTTTTTTTTATATTGTACGACGGGTAATCACTTGGCCTTTTCTCACCTGGTTACAAGTTGAGATAAGGCCGAAGGTGGAGGCGCACTTCACCCGGAATCTTCAACAAACTGAGGAACTGGCTATCTTACCTCTAAATGCTGGAACACAACAATTTTAGAATTGTTATTATGGCGACAGAATTAGGTAAGATGGTGGTAGCTAGCCAGGAGTACTTAAACAAAGTCCTACCACCAACCAAACCAAGCACAACATATAGTACTCCCCATGGGCATCGAACCCGGGACCTCTGGATCTGAAATCGGTGGGTTGAACCACGACCACACGGGCGGTGTGAATTGACCAATTACAGTGCTTGAAATGTCCAGTGACGCGGAGTGGAGATTTCGAGCACTGTGATTGGTCAAGTCCCGGTCCTTTCGAGTCCGCGCCGAGACACGAGTTGACACGAACCTCCTAAAGTTGTCCCAGTAGTTGTTGGCGCGGTTGCCGGGCGGCACCTGGTTGTTCAGCGTGTGCGACGCCGTGTCCGCGAGCCAGCGCTCTTCCAACTGAAACAATCATATATCACAACCTCTTACCAAACTCCGCACCATTGCAACATATGCTCTATATCTACGGCATAATGCCTCATCATAACTTGAAACCAGGCGAGGAAGGCCAAGCGCTTCCCTTTCGTACAATAAACCAAAGAGCGTAACCGGTTTCATAGTAGTCGTAACTTTTGTTTTTTTTATTAGGTTTACCAACGGCTGCTACGACAGTTCTTACTTTAAACTTTATTCATATTTATAGCTAATTGCACAACCAATTAAAGGCAAACACAGCTTTGAAAATTATGAGCATACAACTTAAATTAAATAAAACGAAGTAGACCAGTAAGTAGAGAAGAGCTTAAATTGAGCACATATCATAATGCACATGTCATTTCATAATGGTACAAATAATGAAAGTAAATGAAATTAAATTAAATGTGTTTTTTTTTTAAAAAAAAACAAGCTTTTATTTAAATGCGCTAAAAAGACAAAACTAAACTTTAACTTATCATGTATTGTTTCATACAACCCGAATGTGTATACAAAATTTTAGCTCCATCTCGGTTGAATATATCTGCTTCAAAATAGAGCTTCAAGCTTTAGAAGTCCGCCATATTGGATTTAGAGTGGACTTAGCAAGCCCTTTCATTTGATACCCATATTGTAGAAGTGCAATAAATATAGTTAGTCCGCCATCTTGTATGTGCCGCCATGTTGGATTTAGAATGACGTCACACAGTAAACCATGTATTGGCATCCAAACCGAATGTGTATACAAAATATCAGCTCAATTGGTTGAGAAAATCTGCTTCAAAATTGAGTTGCAAGATTTCACCCGAACAAACATATTACATACATACATTGCAAGTTAAATAAAAGCTTGTAAAATAGGAGAAACCAACAGGGGCTGTGTACAATTTCTGGAAAAGGTGAACTTAGGTATCTATATTATGTTATCTAAATTCTCAGACAATAATTTACGAAATTCTTAATTTTTTATTTAAAAAATATCAACAGGGCCACAGACAATATTGATAGCTTTGCTTATCCTTGGATTCCGGTTTGGCGGAACCAGGAAGACGCGTAAAATAAGAAGATTTTTTTTATTGTAATAATGAAATAGAAAATCCAACAATACTATACTCATCTCCAGTATAAGTAGTATGTAGTACTTTGAGGAGAAAGTGAAGTGCATTCATTGTGGGGCATTAAGGGATTTCAAAATATAACCTTTATAGATCAATTACATTTAAACATCTGAAAAAAATGCTTGAGTAGAGATCAATGGCGCTACTGTCGATTACACCGAAATGTTTTCGGAAGAAATTTCACTGCATCACTGGACTGTAATTTGGTCATTTTCTTGCAGATGTCATCGAAAAACAGAAAAGTACCAGTCAACTACCGCAACAAACGATACCTATTGGATAGATATTATAGTTTGTACTAAAAAAAATGCCCGAAAGGACTTGCATCCACGCCGTAAAATTCATTATACAAAAAAAACTCAACCGATCTTTTGACACTTTTGAACTTTTGACATTTGCTTTGACACTGTGTAACATTATGTGTAAATTGAAATATATATTTACAAATGTAAGCAGTTTCAGCAGAATCAGGATTGGGAATCAGGTTGGCATGTACCCTGCGATGTACTCACGTGGTTCAGTTGGTCCCGGAGCTGCTGCACCTCGCGCTGCTGCAGAAGTAGTTGCTGCCAGCACCACGCGCCCCACACCCCGCACCCACACCCGCACCCGCCCGCCATGCCTGCGACACAAAACTATATTCAAATACATAATAATAATAATAGCCTTTATTCATAATACTCCATTTATTCAATAAAAAGTACAATTAAACTATGTACAAAGGAATCAGTCAGATTACCTAAGGACCGTTACAAACGGCCTATAGGTATTATTCATAATTCATTTATTGTTCGTGAACCTAGGACAAATGTCTTAAAGCTTGGTCTATCTGCTAGGTCCTGCTAATTAGCATATAAACATTACAATTTTCACACATTTTACATTATATATATCTAATTTTAAATGACACTTACATGTCAAAAAAAATAATAATATATAATTTTGAGATTGAGATTTTTAAATACAACACCGAGCTCAGCAAAACAAAGTAAGCATAGAAGAACAGGATCATCTTTCACACCATCAAATATTAAACTAAATCTAATTACACAAGATGAAGCAATCATTAAAGAAAAAAATAATTCACACCTAATAACACAAACCACATCAGAAAATAACACGCCACACAGGCGCAAACCTTTAGCACAAAAAATATGAAAACAGCGGTATCACAATCTACAGAAAACAGAGAAGTGGAACAAGGATCACAACTATATCTACTAAACTCACAACCAGAACATGCAAAAACCGAACCTATTGAACTTAAACCTTTAGGAACCAACATTTTAGAAAACAAGTATAAAAAACAAAAAAAGGTCATCGTTATCGCTGATCAACGTGGCCAGAATATCCGAACAACGCTGCAAGAACTTATAGGATCTGACTACGTGGTGACCGCCACGCTGAAGCCTGGAGGAGACTTGACGTCAATACTGGACTCCCAGAAGCAAGAAATTCCCCAACTCACTAAAAATGATTACATTTTAGTCTTAGGTGGCATGAATGATACAAATCCATACAAGTTCATGACTATTCTTGGCAATTTTCTTGACTCGACAAAACACACAAATGTATTGTTAAGCGAAATATCATTTAGTAAATTTCTTAGTGAAAATAGGCTTAATTATGCATTGAACTTTGTGAGTAAGCAATATGACCATGTAACTGTTGTAAATATGTCCTTCAACCGCTACAAAACCACCTCAAGAAGACACTGTTGCCGTTCAATATTCCATACAATGCTACGCGTAGAATATAGATTAAAAATGCTGACCTACAAAAACATAAATAAATCATTGACATCAAAGAAGTTTGCAAATAAAAGTACACAGACATATATTGAGCAGGAACAGCCACAAAACCTCAAAACTCAATATAATGACAAAGTTGTCACGGATGAAGGTGTGAAAAGAACTCATACATTTCGTGTCTAACCACATTGACATCTTACACCAAAACATAAATGGTTTAATAAATAAGCAAGATCAGTTAACGATACATGTTGAGGAATTAAAATCTAAAAATAAAAATGTTGACGTTATCTGTGTTACCGAACATAATATGTTAAAAAATGACACTGAAATCTTAAACGTACCTAATTTTACTCTAGCATCTCACTATTGCAGGGCAAACAGGGACGGGGGATCATGCATATTAGTAAATAATTCTCTCACTTTTGAAAATTTGCCTGAACTAAAAGGTATGAGTGAAGAAAATCTTATAGAGTACAGTGGCATCTACTTAAAGGAACACAAAATGATCATAATATGCCTATACAGACCACCTAAACTCAAAAAGGAGACGGTAAAAAAATGTCTGACCTCACTTGCAAAGGTTTTACAAATATTTGGTCTTCAAAACAAAAAGATAGTTATATGCGGTGATTTCAATATTGACGTTCTTATTAATAATACTCGAGCTAAAGATTTTATAGAACTTGTTACTTCCTTTAATCTCAAAATTGCATTAAATAGACCAACCTTGCAAAGACGTAAAACTTGCATAGACAACTTTGTACACAATATCCACAAATCAACTTGTGAAATTATTGAATTCGGTCTTTCTGATCATACAGCACAATATTTCTCCTGCCGTGTAGCCAAATACTACCCGATAAAATATTGGTTCTATCAAAGACGTGATTATAAGAACGATAATATAACAAAATTCAAATCGTGTATAGAAAGCCTTAGTTTTAATGAAATTTATAACATTAGCGACCCAAACGTAGCTTTTACGACTTTTCACGACCTATTTAAACTGTTTTATGACCTCTGTTTTCCTGTTGTAAAGATAAAAAACTCAATTTACCAAAAGTCTAAGTGGATAAGTAAAGGTATCAAAAGATGTGCGAAGAGAAAAAGGCAAATGCTCTGGGAGGCTAGGAAAAATCGTAGTAAAGAAAATAGAGACGCATTTAAAAAATATGCTAATAGACTAAAACATATTTTAAAATTAACCCAGAAAGCCCAAAATAATTATACTATCGCTATGGCACCAAATAAGTCCAAGGCTGCATGGCAAATTATAAATAAAAATAAACATAACGTGCCTTTACAATATATTGATAGTATTATAGACGATGATATAACTTTAACTAAACCTCATGACATAGCCCAAGCATTTAATAATTTTTTTGTGAATCAAGTGAAGGATAATACCAATTATAACACCACTCGAGACATAGTTTGGAGTCAATCTAATTCAATGTTTTTAAGCCCAACTACCCCATTTGAAATATTTTGTATTATCAACTCATTAAAAAATACCAAAAGTACTGGCTTTGATGACATTAACACAAAAGTTGTAAAATGTGTATCGTATCTAATTTCACCTGTATTAAGTTTTATTTGTAATTTATGTTTTGACAAAGGAAAATTCCCGGATAGACTCAAAATGACCGTAGTTAGACCTCTTTTTAAAAAAAACGATAGAACTAGTATGACCAACTACAGACCAATAGCATTAATACCCATTTTCTCTAAAATAATAGAAAAAACAATACATCAAAGCCTAAATTCATACTTAGAAAGCTATAAGATTCTCTGCGAAGAACAGGTAGGCTTTAGAAAGAACAAATCGATAGATATAGCAATTTTTAGATTAATGAAATTAATTTTATTGAGTCATGACATGAAGGTACCACTATGTGCTTTATTTATGGACCTTACTAAAGCGTTCGATTTCGTAAATCATTCAACATTGCTGATGAAACTAAATGCGTATGGTGTCAGAGGAAACCCCAATAGTTTGATTAAATCATACCTCGAAGACAGAACACAGATTACACAAATTAATAGTATCTGCTTAAATACTAGGAATCAAGTAACATATGCGTCTCAAACAGCCCCAATTACGTACGGAGTTCCACAAGGAAGTATTCTGGGTCCTCTTTTATTTCTAACTTATATAAACGATTTACCGAAAGCAGTTAACCATCCCATGGTACTTTTTGCTGATGACAGTACGGTGGTCATCACTGCTTATAACTATACTAATTTAGAAATCGAGACAAATAACACGTTAGTAAAAATTATTAATTGGCTAAATTCTAATAATCTATCTGCAAATCTTGACAAAACCAACATTATGACATTTTATTACAATCACAAAAACTTGACATTGAATATTAATTACGCAGGTAAGAAAATTGAGGAAGTAGCAAATATTAAATTTCTAGGAATTCATATTGATAGCAAATTGACATGGAATGAACAAGCAGATGTTGTATGCGCAAAACTTAATAGATTTTCTTACGCTTTATACATGCTTTCCAAAATAGTAAAACGTGAGACTGTTCTATTGGCATATCACTCACATGTTACATCAACCCTTAGATATGGAGTGATATTCTGGGGAAATTGTTCAGAAAGAGAACGTATTTTCAAGATTCAAAAAAAGTGCCTAAGAGCAGTATGCAACCTACGGCAAACCGACTCATGTAAACCTTATTTCCGAAATTTGAATATATTGACTTTCCCTTGCTTATATATATTTGAGATTGTTATGTTTGTTAGAAAAAACAAAAATTTATTTGAGACATTTAGCAGTAAGAGACTGTGTAATAATAAAATAAGAGCAATAACCCATAAAAGTGCCCTGTTATCGAAAAGTGTATTAGGTGTGGCCCCACGTTTATATAATAAGGTTCCTGAAGAGATAAAACAGTCTGATAACATTAATATTTTTAAAAGAAAATTTCTAGATTTTTTGCATGAAAAACTTTATTATAGTATGAATGACTACCTGTCGAATCCATGATGTTGTTAAGTATGTGTTTTTGTAATAAATAATAATAAATGTAAAATAAACATAAATTTAAATAAAATTTGCATGCCGCCATGGTAGAAATAAGTTGAGACTAATTTAATAGATTTAAGAACTTGTAACACTTGTTTCGTGCAAATAAATAATTTGATTTGATTTGATTTGATTTGATTTGAGAAATATGTCAAATAAAAATTACAGTAACTTCTAAAAAATGGTCGTTAAGAAACTCATTTAGTACGTCTTTTTTACTAAAATATCACACAATCGACGCCCGAATTGATTCGTCGACGGTGTACGAACAGATTTGGGTATTTTACTGTATATAGTTGGAGCCATGCAAAACACACTCTTGCGAAATAGCTGTGTTTTACAGGTCACATGACGAAGATAACCTTCCGAGCGACTACTAACAGCAAACCATTCAAATGGTTCTTTATTATTCATAACGTACATACATACATACTTCATAAATATAAATTTATTTACAATCTACAATGAATACTTATAAACTAACTTATGCTAATTATTTACACCGGTTTCATTTTAGATTGTCTTGCTTCCCAGCATAGGCCTCCCCAAGAACTTTCCACTGGTTGCGGTCGTGTGCCACTCTCTTCCATGTTATTCCTACATTTTTTTTATATCGTCTTCAAATACATAATCGTTTATTTATCACATCAGTGCTAACGAGAGAGCGAGGCTGAAAATCATGACACCTGGAAGAAACCTGTCGCTGACGGAGCCGTCGCTCACGATAACACCAGCAGTACAAGTATCGTTCTAATCGATCGCATAATTTGACATTTAGAATCGTCGTGATTAGATAAAATACGTTTTATAGACCGTTGCATTATGTATTATATACAATATTTTAAATTTATTTAAATTTATCGATATCCTTGGCTTTTGTTTGAAGTTTGATATCGTATATTCTGACAAAATGCATGATTATTTTATAAACTTTGAAGACTGTAAGAATCTCTGTAAAAGTCACCGATTTAAGTTTATATCATATTAATATATCAGCATTGATATGAGTTACCGACTAGAGTTTCACTCGCAAGACACGATACGATTCGGCTCATTTAATCGACCGTCGCGATTCGCAAATAAGCAAACGATACTTTCACACAGACTCGATCATTCAGCCCAAAAGCGGCAACTACGTCACCAACTTACCGCCTAACCTTACCACCAACAGGTTCTTTTATCTGACCATGCTGCTTGTTTAGCCACGAACGAAAATGTGCTATTAACTAAAATTGTAATCACGCTTGACGCCAACTAAATCAACCAAGTGAGAAAAAAAAACTCTGCTATAGATGTCATAAGGGCAATGTTGAATTATTTGAACAATGTAGTTGAACAATGTAGTATCTGTACCGTAAGACATCATCATGTTGAACATGGCGGGCGGGTAGGAGAGAGGCGTGCCGAGCAGTCGGTCCATTGTCTGCGAATGGCTGTTTTGGGTGAACTGGTTCGTCCGCATATCCTGAAATCATATATTAATATTCACTATTTTATAAACACAGCTTTAACTGCTCCCGTGGTCTAGTGGTTCGTCTGCTGGTGTCAGATCCAGAGGGCGGTTCGATCCCCAAGCACAATATTGTGCTTGGTTTGGTTGGTGGTAGGACTTTGTTTAAGTCCGCCTGGCTGGCTACCAGCGTCTTACTTAATTCTGTCGCCATAACAACGATTCTCAAATTGTTGTGTTCCGGCATTTAGAGGTAAGATTCCTTCGGCTTTACCATATCTTTAAAAAATCTGGTGATTTAAGGCCCAAGCACCGTAGTAAAAAAAAAACAACAACAATATGTAGATACTATGTAAAATATTCCTACTAGTATTTAAAATGTGAAGGTTTGCTTGGAAGTTTGTCACTCTCCGTTCCGTTCTCATACACAAATACTCAATGGCTAGAGCTGAAATTTTGCTCAGATATTATATACCTGGGAAACATACAGGATAAAATTGTTTGACGCGCGCGCGCTTTAAAAATACATGATAAATACCTGATTGGACTTAGTATTCCAACATGGCGGCGGCGGCGGGTAAGGCATGTTGTTCGGAGATTCAGCTGAAATGATAAAGTTTTCAAAAACAAAACGCCAACATAATAATAATATAAGTTTATTTCAGGTAACGTAAGAATAGTACTGAATGTTAAATACTAATTCTTAGACCCATATTAATACATACCTTAAAACTAAAATACATACAAAATAGAACTTAAACTAAGGCACACGTGATGTCGCCGACGTGTTTCGGTGCGGGGGATCTCACGACAGACGACCCTTGAATCGCCGGAACTTCACCCCTATCGGCCAGAAAATAGGGCTCAGGAAAGTCGAGAGACGGAGGATAAGACGGTCAGCAAGCTGTTAAATACTCAACATATTTGCGTGAGGCATACCATACAAAATAAGGCAGCTCTTTACAGAAAAAAATGTTCTCATGTTAATGGCTTTTTTGTCTTAGTGATAATAAATTTCTTTAACCCGATATCGCAATTATGGTCCGGAAATAAAGGCTATTTTATCTATAAATGTATTTATAACGATAAATATTACAGGACATTCATTTCACACAGCGCCATCTAGTACCAAACTAAGCAAAGTTTAATATGGGAACTAGTTTACGAATACTGAAATACATATTTTTTTGTAGATACATACTTATCATACAATACAACACCCGAACACAGAAACGTCAATATGAATAACACAAATGTTTGTCCCGGATGGGAATCGAACCCACAACGTACAGCGCAAAGGTAGAGCTACTACAAAGTGAGCTACGAGGCTTGTTAATGATTTATGGTCAGTAATGTAACATACGTTGGTGCGCGACCGGCGGCGCCGTGGTCACGTGACGGGGCTCCGCTCGCGGCTCGTGCCGTAAGTTCTGACCCGCGTTGTTCTGCGACACCTGTTGCATTCATCACACATCATTTACGTTTACTGTTGGATTTGTGCTTTTGTCTACTTCGTTTGTTGGTAAGTTTAATATGTTGTCAGAGTTGCAAATTAATGTTTTTGATTTGACAATCGAACTTTTCCTCAGGCTTAAGATTTTTTTTTTTAAAGGTCTTGCTCTGACCTGGTTATAAACCGGGAGGGCGACAGCTTTGCGTGGACTTGGCTGGTGCTGAAGGCGCGAGCCCAAGAATTGATTTTTGAGGCAACAAGCGCAAGGGCACCACTTAGGTACGGACCTCGGCTTGAGCTGTTGCCATTTGGTGGGGGAGGATAGGAATGGCCGAAGGCGATACCGAGGGTAACGCTTTGAGGCGGAGTCGCTGTATCTGTGTAGTGTTTTCTCTGTGTGACGAGATAGTTAATGAATGGATGCCGTCACCTCCGGGTTTGCGGTGGTGAGTGGGTCACCCAGTCTCCAAGAACGTGTCTTGGCCTACGTAGGGACCGGTCCGACGGCGGATCGGTTGGGTAGGTAGGGATCACTCGTATCAGAGGATTCGGATGATTGGCAGCTACTTTATAATGCCGCTGGGAAGCGCGCTTCACAAAGCGATGGACTCGAGATCAAGGTCTCGGTGGAGATCGTTATTACGCATGTACCATGGCGCGCCAGTGGCTTTGCGAACGAATCGATTTAGGACAATTTGGAGGCGTGGGATATTTGGACTGCGAGCAAACGCTACTGAGGCGTATGTCATTATGGGGCGGACGCTTTGTAAAGTGTCACCTTATTTCTAAGGGACACGGTTTTGTTTTTATACCGTAAAACAAATATCAATTTTGAAAATCTAAAACAAAGTACAAAGTGTCAAGGCCTAATTGGGCGTATTTATTGAATGACGAACATTTTTGGTACAAATTAGACTCAACTTTGTTTTTTTTTTTCTATAGAGAAAATTTTATGTAATCTTTTTTCGAAAGTTGTTGTGTTCACTAGCGTTCTAGCATCAATCCTGAACTATATCATAAATTAATTTCAAAGTAAATGCTACAGTACTGTGGAAGATATAATCGCTGAAGCTAAGCCATTTAACGTATCATAGACTCTTAAGATAAATACAATTCGAATAAGCTTTTAACCTCCTAAACTTGTTCTGGGACTTGGACAAAGATGTCGTGTAGATGAAGCGAGTATACCCAGGGGACGTTGCCGTGGGCACTAAACAACTCATGGCTTTAATATCTGTAACCTTGCAGATTATGGAGGCGATAGCGATGGGTCGGTAAAAAATTAAAAATCTGAAAACATATATGTAGATATTTAGTAACAAATCAGATAAATTCGATTGAAAAATTCTAAATCGATACGAGTTTCGCCTCTACACTACGAGCCCGCCAGTTTAGCAGCAACACTACATTTCCTGAGGATGCCTCGTGTAGAGGCGAAACACGTGTCGATTTGGAATTTTTCAAAAGAATTAGCGGATTTTTTAATAAATATGATCTATATGTTTTCAATTTATTTATTTTGTACCGACCCATCGCTATCGCCTCCACAATCTGCAAGGTTACAGATATTAAAGCCATAAGTTGTTGTCGTGACACGGCGACGGATTTTTGCGGTCACGGCAGATCACAATACTAGTGGCATGATCTGGCCTAGCAGATTATTTATTTTAAACAATGGATTTCAGCAAAATAACGCCTGAATCGATTAGAAATGAATCGGTAGTTGGTCGGTTTTTCCATAACCTATTGTCCCTAGATTAAACTTAACACTTACGCTGCTATCATCAGATTGCCTCTCCTGCGGCTGTCTGCGTCTCACGCGATTCCTTTGGTTCGACTTATTCCGCGATGCGCTGCGACAAACATATGTATAAAAAATAAACAAATATTACAGGACATTAATTTCACACAGCGCCACCTAGCCCCAAAGCATAGCTTGTAACATGGGAACTAGATTACGGATAGAATACTTAAATACTTTTTGTAAATACATACGTACTATATGATACAACACCCAAACATAGAACAAACATCTATATTCATTACACAAATGTTTGACCAAGCACAATATTGTACTCGCCATGGGGATCGAACCCGGGGCCTCTGGATCTGAAATCGGTGGGTTGAACCACTAGACCACAGAGGCGGGTGAAAAGGTTCTCTAGGTTCTTCAGGTACTCTTCAGGTACTCTTCAGGTATCTACAAATGTATAATAACGTATATTTAACCTGTCGCTGTCGCTGCCATAGTTGCTTTCAGCCAGTACGTGCGCGGGCAAGGCAGGGATAGGCCGCCCCCCTAGCACATTATCTCCGCTGCCCTGAAAAAAATACAGTATCATTTAAAAAAAACATATTTTCATGATTTGCTCATTTTAAGATCATCACAAACTTATCGTATCTTCAGGGCTAAATCAAACTCACAGAATATACTTATATTTTACAAGTGGATTTGTGAAACAATAATCGTGATGATAATAACGAAACATTGTATTGGTTATAAAATCATGCGAATAAATATTTTGGTGATAGGTTTCATTTGTATTTTTCTGCTTTATATTGAATCTATTTACTCGTGTAAAACATCAAAAACATAGTATAACTTCATTTTTGTATTAAAAATCATTGTATACATAGCAGTTTTTTTTTCCGAAGCTGTTTGCTCTGTACTTTTATATTTATATCTAGATGGCTTCCCACTCATAATCATAAGGCGTCATTCAACACGCCCACTCAAATTGTCATAAAATAGGAGGAAAGGAGTTGAGTCATAAATTCTCAGCAGATATCACTGTTTCTCTGTACCTATCCATTACGCTTTAAGTTCAATAAACGATTATTCATCTTAATTCTCCAAGTGCCAGTATGAGGAATCGTGCGGCTCAAGCTTCGTGCTTTGTCATTGATTGCTCAGTTGTCGATGGTGAGTGAATAACCAATGACAAAGCATATTTTTGTATATTGTCTATACACCTATCCATGTGAGCGTAACTGCTATGAAGGGCGTTCATTTTAAAGTGGTTTATCTATAAAAGGTAGATCAAACAAACCGGGAGAGCTCTTACTGGCCACAGAAACGTGAGCTCACGTATAAGGTGGACCGAATGTCTGATTGTCATCTTCATATCATTTTTATTGTACGACCGGGAAGCGCTTGGCCTTTATCTCAACTGGTTACAAGTTGGGATAAGGCCGAAGATAAAATAAGGTGGAGGCGCACTTCCCCCGAAACCCTCAACAAACTGAGGAACTGGCCTCTAAATGCCGTAATACAACATTTTTTTTTTTATTGTTACTATGGTGGCAGAATTAGGTAAGATGGTGGTAGCTAGCCAGGCGGACTTAAACAAAGTCTTACCACCAACCGAACCAAGCACAATATGTACTCCCTGGGGATCGAAACCGGGACCTCTGGATCTGAAATCGTAGGGTAAAATAATATCTAAAATATGTACCCTGAAGCTCTCAATCTCCCTGGAATGCTGAGTCTCCATCAGCAACTGTTCGGACCTGGAGTCGGGCTCCTCTTGGTCGCTGTGAAACAATAAAAGTGTCAAATCTAGGCTCAAGTCACACAGAACAAATTTATGAATTCCCGAACGCAATTCTTAAATAGGAAGTACATATTGGATTTTTTTTTCTTTCATATAATATAAATATTACAGGACATTAATTTTACACAGCGCCATCCCCGAACAAAGCGTAGCTTGTAATATGGGAACTATGTTACGGATATAATACTTCAACACTTTTTGTAAATACCCAAACACAGAACAAGCATCCTTATTCATCACGCAAATGTTTGTCCTGGGTGGGAATCGAACCCACAGCCACAGCTGAGCTATGAGGCTTGTTGTATCAAAACGATAAACAAACACGCTATGTGAATGAACTTGGATTGAAAAATATGTAATTTCTTGGATTAAAGCGTTTAATTATTTTTTGTAATAAATTAGAATGGTGTCAAGGTATGATAAGGACGAAGGTGGAAGCGCAATTCACCTGGAATCCTCAACAGTCCCCCCTACCTCTAAATGGAGCTGGAACACAACAAGAGAATAGTTGTAATCCAGCAGTGTCCAGACGGACTTAAACAAAGTCCTACCACCAACCAAAAAAGTTATTTAACCGTCTTTTTTATATTATTTTGGGAGGATGATTTTCCGAACGCATGGAGAAATATGTGCAGAGACATGAAATTTCAGGACATAATTTTTAAACAGCGCCATCTAGACCCAAACTAAGCATAGCTTGTAATATGGAAACTAGATTACGGATAGAATACAGTTAATATAAGTACTTAGGACATAAGCTTAAAAAAAATGATTAGTTTAGAAATAACACGTGTATGTAACCTATATATATTATGTTTTCGGGAAATAAAGGCTTTTTTTAATTTAACCGTTATTCGTTTACAACATATTTAGCTTATAAGATGACATTTATACGCCTGTAAATACGGCAAAACATAGCCGATCTGTCTAATCTATCCTTATACCTATGTTTCAAACAAATCAATGATTGATTGATTGATGGTGTTCACAATGGAAACACTAACACCTCCTTCAGTGCATACTTGTTAGTAGGGTCCCGTCGGCCCCTTTCGGTAGGGAACCCTAAAAAGAGGTTACCTGTTGTAGGAGTGATTGGCGACGGAGGCAGTTTGTGAGTCCGGGTTAGTTTTCTGACCGTCCTGGTCACGACTCGAGCACAGTATCTTCTGAAACAAACCATTTTTTATTCAACTATCCAACGTCGTTCCCGTCGTCCCGGGGGAATTTCCCAAAATCTTTTGTTATTGCACCCCTATTACTACAAAAAGAAAACTACTATAATAAAAAAAAACTAGTATACCTAGTTGTAAGTGTACACGGTGAGTTTTTTACCAGGGCCACAGAGGTCAAGTTAAGATAGGAGTGTGCTCGATTTAAAAACAAATAAGATCTACATTAAAGAAAATCATTTTTTTACTATATTTTGTCTGGAAAAGTTAGTCTTTGTAAATAAGCATATTTTAATTCTTTGTTTGATAATAATAATAAAAAACGTATGATGACTGTGTCTAAAGTTGTTGGAACCCTTTTGAATTTTAAAATTTATAAATTTAGTCTTGGGCTTGAATATTTAGGGTTCCTCTAATATTTTTTATGTATAAGTAACCTAATCTACTACTTATAACCTCAGCTACGTGCCAGTGAATGTCCTGAATCGGTCCAGCCGTCTCGGAGATTAACCATAAGAAACAAACAGGCAGACGGACAAAGTTTTGCTCAACAATACGAGCGATTTTTGCGTTAACACCTACAGAAAGATCAAAAGACGTTTATTCGGCTAGATTATTTGGGATAATTTTGAAACGACAAATGTACCGGCCGTTCGGAATTGCGACCGGAAACAGGGAATGGGTCTCGGTGTCTTCGTGTTTTGGTTCTAGCCGGTCTCCTCATTACATTGAGTATAAACGGTCCATGAACAAGTGAGTCGTACGGAGGAGTGGAGTAAAGATGGCAATAATGGTTAAAATTAAATATTAGTTAACTGTTAATTGATAAAAAAAATATATCGATAGTTTTATTGGTTTTATTGAAAATGTTAGTTAATATTATTTGTTTAGATATTACACGATTTGGTTATTGGTTGATATTAATGCAGTTGAATATTTTATTCTATTGATCAAATAAAAGTAACCGCTAATTCGTCTCTATTATAGTAGCACTATGGGTATATGTTTAAAATATCACATCACTTTGTATTGAATAAAAATATCATATACAACAAATCGGATAAATTTAATCTCTATAGTGAGGAGTCGAAAGCATACAATTGAATGAAGTCAACCTAATACATAGTTGAAAACTCTGCGAGCAGCAACGTACGAAAATGTTTCTTATTTGTAGCACTTTAAATTTAAAGTTTCAATGCATTCAATTATGTTAGTTCTAACTCGGGCTGAAGTTGATATGATATTTTTATTCGATAATGTTAATTCTGATTATTGAATATAATGGTTGAATTTGAATATTAGTTAAATTTATTGGTTGATAGTTATATTCGTCATCTCTAGAGTGGAGGCGTACGTTACCTCCTTGTCGAGCAAGGCCTCCAGCTCCCTCTGTTTGTCCGCGAGTATAACTCGCAGCTGCATCTGTCTCCGCTCGGCGGGGCCGGTCGCGCCCCGAATCTCTTCGTTCACTTTCTTTTTTCTGCTTACTTCTGAAATTATACTCATTATAAGTACATTTTGCATATATAAAAATAAAAATAAAATAGAAATCAAATAAAATGAGCCTTTATTTGCTGTTTGTTTTACAATATTTTTGGTCAGTAAGAAGCCTTTTATGCTACGCTATGTTAATTTTAGTGCTTAATCTAAAACAAACTACAATTTACCTAACAATAGGTAAATTGTAGTATTCGGCAATCAGTTACACTCAAATATTAACAGCTTGTCTTTCGACAAAGGCCGCTTCTAAAGATTTCCTCATATTGCAAATACTAGCTCACAAATTAGGGAAAATATTAAGAAAGGTTTTTTAGAAAATTACATAAGATTACTAGTGAAACAGCCCTAACGTTCACAGGAACTGCGTGTCTAGTGCGAGTTTTAAACTTGCTCAATACCAGCTCGAACGCGTTTGCGCTCATGACGATTTGTATGGAAAATAATACCTATTCACCAGTCACGGTGCGCAAACGAGAATCGAGTAAACATCGATTGCAACTTGCACTAGGCACTCTGGGGCCCAACCGTGTATTTCGACGAAGTTCATTGCCATCTTATGATTTCATCTCCATCTTCATCTCTAGATAAGTCTGCAATGCTACCGCCATTCTTTATGAAGTTCATCAATGTTATGATGGGATTCCTAGCATACAATGGAATAAGGATTTCAAAAGGAAACAAGTATAACATGAGCGAAACGCAACGATTTTATAAAAATGCGATATCACATTTTTTTTTAATTCAGAAAGTCATTTATTGATACTCTGTAGTGCTTATTATTTTTTATTAGGTCCTTACATATGAAATTGGCGTTTTGTCGTACTGGCCACTTTGATCTTAAATATCTCCTCTTTGGTTAGGAATTCCAAATTCAAATTTAAACAGCTATTTACTCATGCATTTGTGTTTTGAAAACCGTAATTCATTTGTTTTTTTCTCTTTTGCTTTTTTTTCTGCGTCACTCATTTCACAAAATGGAAAACTTAAAATATCGCATTATTTACGAGTACGAGTTCCACCGTGGCACCAGTGCTGCAGAAACGGCTCGAAGGATTAATGATGTGTATGGTGGTGGTGTCGCAAAAGAAAACACGGTGCGTTTTTGGTTTCAACGCTTTCGTTCTGGAAATTTCGACCTGCAGAACAAGCCCCGTGGACGGCCGGAGACCAAGGTCGATAATGATGAATTGAAGGCTATTGTGGAAGCAGATCCATCGCAAACCACATCACAGTTAGCAGCAGGCTGCGGTGTTAGTGACAAAACCGTTTTAATCCACTTGAAGCAAATTGGGAAGGTGAAAAAGCTTGAAAGGTGGGTACCTCATGAATTGAGTGAAGCAAACCGACAAACGCGCGTCGACTGCTGCGTTACATTACTCAACCGGCATAATAATGAAGGAATTTTAAATCGGATCATTACATGTGATGAAAAGTGGATCCTGTATGATAATCGTAAACGCTCATCGCAATGGCTGAACCCTGGTGAACCAGCAAAATCTTGCCCCAAGCGAAAATTGACTCAAAAAAAGTTACTTGTAAGCGTTTGGTGGACTAGTGCCGGTGTCGTACTTTCTTAAATCTGGTCAGACGATTACGGCTGATGTCTATTGTCAGCAACTGCAAACCATGATGGAAAAGCTCGCTGTTAAACAACCGAGACTTTTCAATCGCTCTACGCCACTGCTGCTTCAAGACAACGCTAGACCACACACGGCCCAACAGACGACTACCAAATTAGAGGAGCTTCAATTGGAATGTCTAAGACATCCACCGTACTCTCCGGACCTTGCTCCAACAGATTACCATTTTTTTCGAAATTCGGATAACTTCTTGCAAGGAAAAAAAATCAATTCCGATGAGGCAGTCCAAACCGCTTTCAAAGATTTCATTGATTCCCGTCCGAATGGTTTTTTTAGTAAAGGGATCAATGAACTACCTATAAGATGGCAAAAGTGTATAGATAGCAATGGTACATACTTTGATTAATAAAATATATTTTAATATGAAAAAATTGCCTTTATGTTCCTCCCATACAAAACGCCAATTTCATATGTAAGGACCTAATATTTCAGTAAATTTTCCCTAAAACGAATTATTTTACTAATAAATATTATGTTATGCAAACGCAACAAAACGATGTGACCAACCAAAGAAAGTTTCCTAGCATGTGTTAACTTTTCAGGTGGGAAACGCCATTTTGGATTTCACACTTGTGATACCCGGTAGGTAAAAATCTTTTTAATTTCATACGAAGCTAATTTGAAGCCAATGGAAATCGGCTTCGCCTTAGGCGGTTCGGGCCCTGGTCGACCAGCCTCCCCCAGTGCTGTCGACATCGACGTACCTTTGGTGGAGATGAGATCCTTCATCCGCGCCCGCTCCCCCATTATCTTTTCGGTTTCCAAACGTAGCTCCTGCGCCATTTCCTGAAGGGACGCTATGTTCGCTTCGTGACCTGGTCAACAGCGAACAAACACTCTATTTACTTTTAGATATTTCATCTGCAAACTCATCTTATACGAGTATATTCAAATATATTAATGAATGAATGAAAATTATTTATTGTGCACCAAAAACATATAGAACAATTGACAATTTTAAAAGTAAAGTTAACAATAAAATGGGCGATCTTATCGCCTTAAAGCGATCTTTTCCAGACAACCTTCGGATGGAGATGATAGTAAAAGTACGGTTGATGGTAGGAGGGTGCACAAAATAAATGAGAACAAATAAATGTTTAAATTTACAAAACTAAGCATACCTAATTTAATAAGTAGTAATATTTAAAACATGATAAAAAAATGTATCTACTTACTAAAATACCTTTACCAAAATAAATATTTAAACTTCATAAGTTATATTATATATATTGATGTATAAATAGATGGCAAATAATGATAATGCTAACAAAACGATCTAAATAAATTAATCAACTCAACATCAGTAAGTACACAATTAAATTGAATTTTAATATTTTATATGAATAATAATACACTAATAAATATTACAGGACATTAATTTCACACAGCGCCAAGTTTATATGGGGCTAGCCCAGGCTTTACAGGTTTCGATGTTGTGCCTTTGAAATAGTATGGATTCAGCAACTAAATCATGGGCCAATACTATTTAAAACTATAAAAAAAAACATTAACTTCCCCGATGTATTTTTCATGACATCATGAGAGAATATGACAAAAAAAACGCTAATCTGTTTTTTTTTATTGACGATAGCCTATTTAAGTGGTTGAGTGTTTTTGTTTTTCAAGTAAGCTGGTGGCAGTTGACTTGAAAAACAAGTAAGATGTGGCCTAAGGTGGAGCCACGCTTGCCTGAAAGAAACCTTTTCATTCTGAACTTTAAGACTCCAAGATTGTACTCGTGCGGAAAAACAGACAGATACAGATAACAAATAAATAGCAGTTTACTCACTTTGCTGCTGCAACTGTTGCGGCAACTGCTGCTGCAACTGCGGGTGTTGCGACATCTGTTGCTGCAGCTGGTGCGCGTGCTGCTGCAACTGTTGCGGGTGACGCGGCGAGTGCAGTCCGTGTTGCGAGTGTTGCGGCAACAGTTGCGCGTGCTGCTCGTTGGTGTACTTGTGTCGCTGCGGCAGGGAGTTGCGCACGCGACACATGCTGCCATCGTTGGACCACTCGCCGACACTGCCCACGTCCGATTTACTGCAACACGGAACAGTACCCTTAGTATGAGTTTCTGACAGCTAACTGAACTAATTTCGTTTTCAAGGCGGGCGCGCGGTGCGCCTGTAGTTTTTCGAATAATTCATGATTATAATTAAATTTGAATTCGTATCAAAAAACTAGCTTACCTTTAACGTAGACCAACATGTAACCTACCACTTAAAATAAATCGTAAGTCAGCATTCATTGTTGGTATCAAAATATTTCCCTTGTAATTTTTGAAACGTACCATTTTCAATAAACATTTATATTTTTTTGACCTAAAGTAAAATAAATATAAAAATTAAACTCGTGACTTGTTCAGGAGTACTATAAATTTTCCATTTGAAACAGAGAGGAAACGTCTACTGACAGGGCCTTAAGTTGGGTTTCACACTTTGTTTTATTGGTGGTACTGACTTGTCGTGTATGTTGGAGTGTGTGGAAGACATGTCTCTGATCGCGTCGTCCGGAGCCCCGGAGAGTTGGTCCGATTCGTAGTTCTCCACCGAACGCATCAGGTCTGTACATGAAAGGTGCCCCCGTTAAATGGTGATTTCTCAATGTTAACAAACTGCCCATCAGGTAGTTATGTAATAATCAATATTAAAAGATAATATTAAGTGAAAAGGTTTGTAGCTTCTCGATGTTATGGTCGCCGAGACCCCTACAAAACCTTTGAGTTTAGTAAGTAAGTATATAAAAGTCTGGTTATTTTGACAAATTATATTGGTATGATTCACTTAGCAATAACACTCTAAATAATTATTACTACTAAATGAATTATGGTAAAATGGTTATGAGCCGCTCTGGTTGATGGTAAGACGCGAACTAAACTAGATTTACTTGATTCGCAGCAAAACTGCCATTGTGAATGCTTACAACGCACTATGCGTTTTGCTGCGTGTTCAAATATCTTGAACATTAAGTATTTAGGTTTATGATGTAGGTAACACTTGTAATGTTATTAAATTATTATAAAACACTATACCTAAATGTGGAATGGATCAACAAAAAATTAACCAGCCCAAGGTTCTTGCCTTTCTCCTTATGTGCTGGTCGCGATTACGAACAGGCGATAGATTTGACGTTTCAAAATTATCCTAAAAATCTTAATGAATTAAAATATTTGACTTTGACTTTGACGTGACTAACACTCCGTTGTTTGTATGTCTGTCCGAACAGGCGGCCCCGTACAACTCTCATACAAATGTAGTCGGTTTATGAAAATACAAGCTTCTATTCGCGACTTCACCCACATGCTACCCGGGTCAAGATAACAATCAGTTAACGTTTAATTAATAACATTTTTAAGATAATTTTAAAACGTCAAATCTAAAACAAATCACAAAGTAGCCTATATCCTGGCCTTGAACAATATCTGTGCAAAACATCATGTAGCCATTAAGTGGGTCAGTGTTTTTGCAAAACAAAATTGAATGAAACTCCCAAGACTTAGCTCCCAGGGTTACTGATCACGTGCGAGTTTCCACAAATCCTTTCATAGTGCACCCCTACACAACAAGAAGCTACCCAGACATTTCCGGACTCTAGGACTTCTAGTTTAGGCTGCTTGTATGTCTATAAACGATTCCTTTAAGTATTCAGATTGTTCCTTATTATACAAAAATGTAATCTTTACCTTTCGTTTTCTGCAGAGCTGTTTTGATAGCTTTTATTTCCATCAGTTTGAAAGGATCTTCATTTTTCATGTTACCGCCAACTGCTTTATTACCTATATAACAGGACATTAATTTCACACAGCGCCATCTAGTCCCAAACTCAGCATGGCTTGTAATATTGGAATTAGATTACAGATACATGTCTTTTGTAAACACATACATACTATATGAAACTACACCCAAATACAAACATCTATATTCATCACACAAATGTTTGTCCAGAAGGCAGAGTTACTACCAACTGAGCTATGAGGCTTGTTGACCAATAAAATTAAATAATTGATCGAGTGAGCGAAGCGACCGAGCTCTCCCGAACTAATTTGGGAAATCCGGCATAATATGTGTGTGGCAATAAACATTCACGGCATAACTCTCGAACGGGTTATTCTATTTTAATAAAACTTAAACTATATAAAAGTAAGTTTTCAGATATTGGGGTGAAAAGAACTACAGTATTTCATCCATGTTTTTGAAACAGTTTAACCGCCCCTGTGGTTTATCCAGGGTTCAGATCCAGAGGTCCCGGGTTCGATCCCAGGGGGAGTACAATATTGTGCGTGGTTTAGTTGGTGGTAGGACTTTGTTTGAGTCCGACTGGCTAGCCACCACCATCTTACCTAATTCTGTCGCCATAACAACGATTTTCAAACTGTTGTTTTCCGGCACAACCAATGTTTTTTTTACGAAATCCTCAACAAACTGTCTAACCTCTGAATGCCGGAACAAAATAATTTAAGAATTTGCAGTTATGGCGACAGAATTAGGTGAGATAGTCACGTGACTTGGAGAGTCACGTGATGTCTTCCCAGGGCCCTTCTCCGTTACAAGGAGTTGGGCCGGCCGGGTCATCCTGTAGATGATGTATGTGTGGAGTCAGGCATGAGATGAACACCTCAAGTTAATTTTGTCATTAACATTTAGTTGTGGGAGCAGACAGAATTACAAATTATCGTGTGTTATCATACCCCTGCGTATGAGAAATGGGGGCACACGATAATAAGTGTAAACGTCTGCCCCCACGTGGGAGTCGTTCGTGGAGGCAGACGGTAACAATTCGTACATTTGTGCGGCGGCTCCTCGTCAGCGCTGTCGTCGTTGGAGCTGGAGTACGTGTTCCGGGCACTTCCCACCCGGGTGGCCATCTGAAGCTTCTGGAATTCCGAAACCTGCGCGACACGATGGATGTAAATATTAAGTTGTATATTATATACATGTTAGTACTAATGCACATATTGCTTTGAGCCGTAGAATAACATCTGAAACGTTTCTATTGTTGCCCGATTTAAAATATATTATTATTATTTATGAATAGCTGGAAGAAATCACACATTCCTCCCCCCTTCAATAGTACACGTACCAATGTCTCCATGTGCTGTTTCTTCACCTGCAGCTGTCTCAGTTTGGAGCGTAGCTCTCTCCCTCGCTCCACCAGATCGCCGTCCTCCTCCTCGGAGCTATGCCCCGCCCCTCCACTGGCCTCCTAAAACAACACACCGTTTAGTTCCTTCGATAGAGTGGTGGGAGATTTAAGGATCGAGATGGTTGCGGGTTGGGGGAGGTCTTTGCCTGGGCAAAGACCTCCCCCAACCCGCAGTCCTACCCAAACTAACCCAAGTCCTACTGCTGGCAGTAGGACGAAATATACTAACAAAAAAAGAGATAAAAAAAAATTGCAGGCACACACGTAAAGGAAAATTATGTAGATACAAATATTATAACAGAGTAAAATCTGAAATAAAACGAATCGATGCGTCTACCACCGATTTAGTGGTGCCTTTAATCTGAATTGCCAATGGATGGGCGGATGCAGCCGGTCGAACACTATTCTATCCTTAATCTAGGGCAGAAAGGTGAGTATGGTAACACTATAACTAGGTACAATGAAAAGAAAACAAGACATAAAACATAGCACAAACATTAGGAATAATATACAAATGATATAACTAATATAAAGTGAGTGTAGATAGTAGTAATTAGTGTTCTAAGAAAGCCTCACCTCCCCGCTAGCGACGTTGTCCCTGTGCAGACTGGCCCGCGAGCCGTGCGTCCGCGGGCCGGAGACGCACTGCGGCAAGGTGGCCGCCACGCCGATCTGGTTGGCGGCGTACGTCCGCGGCGGGTTGTACCCACCGCTGTGCGTCTGCCGCTGGAATACACGACCGATATAGCGCCACATAGAACTCAATACCTATTTCTACACCCATTTATTATTGAAGTTAAAACTTCTTTACAGATTTATTTATAACACCATTGTTACAAGTCGGAAAAATAGTAATAATAATATATCACATAGTAACAGGTATGTAACACTTAGTCCTACCTATTAAAGTAAAATCTGTTTGCACTGACTTCGAACATATACAATGTAAATTGAACTTATAGAAGATATAGAAGTAAGTAGGTACAAAGCCGCGTTGACATTTTTGGTTCGCGTCACCGACACGTCGTCGATGTGGTGCGGTGCGTCAAACTTGCGGCCGGCGCGCCGCGGCGTGGTAAAACCACTTTAGATTTAAAAAATAAACAATTTTACCATTAGAGCCTTACAAGTATTATAATGAATTCACATAGTGTTTTAGAATCAGTAGGTACATCGTTAATGAAGCGAGTCTTACCTTTGTAAAGTATTTTTGTGAACTAATGTCATTTATTTTGAATAAGCAAACAGAGTATTTTTTATCATTAATGAGGTCGTAAAGGACTTTTTTTTAATTGTACGACGGTTAAGCGCCTGGCTTTCATCTCACCTGGTTACAAGTTGAGATAATGCTGAAGGTGGAGGCGCACTTCACCCGGAATCCTCAATAAACTGAAGAACTGGCTATCTCACCTCTAAATGCCGGAACACAACAATTTTAAAATTGTTATTATAGTGACAGAATTAGGTAAGATGGTGGTAGCTAGCCAGGCTTATTTAAACAAAGTCCTACGACTAACCAAACCAAGCACAATATATTGTACTCCCCATGGGGATCGAACATGGGACCTTTGGATCTGAAATCGGTGGGTTGAACCACAGGGCCAACAAGAGGCCACAGAGGCGGTTATCAAAAAAAAAAGAGAACATATCAAAAATGCTACCGTGTATACACCAATACGTGTTTTATTTCACATTTGTAATTTGTGTCTCTACGACATCCCGGAAAATGGAAGTTTAATACGACCATGCCTTTTTTTTGTGTTGTTCTGTACACATATTATGTCACTTTTGGACATACGGGAATTTCCACGAACCTTATTATTGATGTAAAACACCAACAATGCTCGCAAGGACGCGGAACGCGTGCGTCCTGAACCGTACTCACCCTGATGATGACCTTCGGTCAAGGACGAAACGTTGGTGTTTTACATCAATAATAAGGTTCGTGGAAATTCCCGTATGTCCAAAAATGAATTCGTTGATCCACGATAGTTATTTTAATAAAATATTATGTCACCCATATTACAAAAAAAAAATACAGAACTTTCCAGAACTTAACATAACCAGGACACCACGAAATGTATTTTCTCTAACTAAAATATGTCATAATAATTCAAAAATATGCATGGACTGCTGAGAGCTGATTACGGAAATACATATAACTCAATATCGTCAATTTGTCCTTTACGCCAATTGAGATTTCTGTTGAGGATTTTATTTAATTTTAATTTTAGTTACAAATAGCGTGATTCAGAATGTAGTATGTAATGTAGCTCACCTGCATATCATTGAAGTTTTCGTGTGAAGTGGAGGGTTGAAGTTCCTGGGATTGTCTCTCTCTATTCATTTCGTCCAATTGCTCTTTGGCTTCTTGCTGAAATTATTGACAGAAGCCTTAGAAACACGTCGGACTGTGTATCTAACTAACCAGAATCCTAATTGCGTAACTTGAAATCCATTAGCAGTGTACTTCAAGGCGATATCCAGTGTATCCAGTAAGCAAACCCAGTCAATTTGACAAAATAAAAACAATAGTGACAGTTGACGCTTAAGCTAAGTTTCAAAAGTCAGAAGTGAATCGATGTTGGTTACCAGTTGACATACATAATAAGCCTACAGAATCGACAATGGCGAATTCCCTTAACCGTTTTTCCGCTGTGTTACGACCCTAATGTCTCCAAGAAGAGAGTTGATAGTCACTTTCTGGGTAGGCTCGCTCCATCGTAGATCTCATTCTTGCCTTTGTAATACTCGTGGTCAAGGGCCGACCCATCATAAATAAAAAAATAAAAAACGCTTCAAGTGTGCCAAGTGTGTTCAAGATTTCCCTCAATTTCTCAAGGATCCCATCATCAAATACTGACCCGATGACGATGGGACCACCAGTAAAGCCACCCACCCTTTCACCACCCTTTCAATCAAAAACATTTTTTTTCAAATCGCTCCAGCCGTCGAGTAATCGGGGAACATAGATAAAAAAACCCGACGAACCGAGAACCTCCTTTTTTTGACGTCTGTCAAAAATGAAGGCATCTCGAGTGACTAACCTGAAACTTGATGAGCCGTTTCTGCTGGTGCTTCAGCGCCGTGAGCCGCATCTGCGACATTTCCATCTTGTTCTTGATCTCGTTGTGCCACAGTTCGTTGTCGCTGCAGACGGATCCGCGACTCTGCGGGGACTCGGCCCGCGTCGCCTCTTGCTGTCCGACCGAACACAACGTTACTTATAGGTACACTCCGCGTATCTCATTTTACTACGTGATCTGTGAAGCGATACTCAAGCACACGGAATATTTTCGGATCGGAAACGAAAACATCACATTTTGTCGGATTTCACAAAAGTGATGTATCCGATCCGAAAACTTTCCGTTGCTTGAAAATCACTACAACTCTATGTCTATAATAAAACATTCGGAAAGCCTTATCGGATCGAATTCAGAAACTTCCGATGGAGTTTCTGAGAACGCTATTCAGAAGAAACAAATTTTTAAATTCGAGATCAATATTCGAACCATACACAGAAGATTTTTAGAAATGGTTTGAGAATAGCGTTGAAATCTAATCGAATCGGATTATATGTCGAATCCGTCAAAAAGTGATGATTCCGATCCGAAAACTCTCCGTGTGTTTGAGAATCGCTACACTGGTGAGACAGAACACACACTACAGAGTGTGGATATCCGTCGAACCAAAGGTTCTGACATTTTTTTTTTATTTAAACACATTTTTATTTATGAATCCGCTAAGTTCCTTTGAAAAAATCAGATCAACACGTTTGTGTTTCGCCTCTACACGATACATCCTCAAGAAATATATCGTGCTGCTAAGCTGATGAGCACTCGGTGTGTTGCCTCTGTCTCAAGCACTGCGCTGCAAGTACGCTTTTTTTTTCAAAGTGACTTTTTCTTGTCGTTTTTTTTTCTGTTTTCTGTTTGAAGATCCATATGAAATGCCATGGCATATGGATCTTCACATGACGTCTGAATCATTAGCTAAACAAAAGCCTCGACATTAACGAGAAGTGGCAGTGGGCATGACCGAAAATAAAAATGGACATAGTGGACATAAGTGACACTAAGTTTTAGGAGACGATGTTGAAAATGGACATAAGTGACAGTAAGTCACGTGTTGTTTTAGGAGTCGATGCTGAAAATGGACATAAGTGACAGTAAGTCGTGTTGTTTTAGGAGTCGATGTTGAAAACGGACATACATTAGTGACAGATAGGTCACGTGGCGTTTTAGGAGTTGATGTTGAAAATGGACATAAGTGACAGTATGTCACGTGTTGTTTTAGGAGTCGATGTTGAAAACGGACATACATAAGTGACAGATACGTCACGTGGCGTTTTAGGAGTTGATGTTGACACTAAGTCACAGAGTTTTAGGAGTCGATGTTGAAAACGGACAGGTAGGTAGTATAGGGTCACTAAGACGTGGTGTTTTTAGAGGAATCTATGTTGAAAATAGGCATTAGTGACATTAGTGTAAGATTATGTGTGCTTTTGAACAATTTAGTCGGCTAGTTTAATTATTTTTTTAGGTTTCACTCACAATTACAAACCACTTTACCATTTACGGTTACTTAGATGGGATTTTCTATAAAAAAACCTTTGCCAAGAACCATAAGCGCGAGTATAAAATACCTAGTCATAGTTAGAAGTCGACACAAAAAGCTACATTAAAACCGAAATTAGTAATCTCGTTATAACTATAACATTATATTTTTAATAATAATAACATCAAAAAAGGAAAACACTTAGTTGAATTATAAATCAAACACTACCTATAATTTACACTTACGGTTTCCAAGTGTTCAATTTATAATCGAAACGATATTGACAGACAATCAATGCAACGGATACCCTAAATAGAAACTAGTAAAACCATGGACAGTATATTTCTTTTTCATAATTGAGCAAGGGATTTGGGTGATTCCCAAGGGAGGGCGGGAACAAAGTCCTGTGCACTAGTAGGAAATATTAGAGCTACATAAATCAAGCCAGTTGCAGTCAAAACGTACACCAAGAGATAAGTATTTGTTACTATAACAGCATCGGATCGCCATGCAATGGATATCACAACACACACAGCACTATGAGAACCTTTTCGTCCGTTTCCAGGGAGACTTTTGCCTTTTTCAGTAGCTCGATTTGCGCGACTTTCTCCACGCAAGACAGGATATTCTTCCTCAACATCTGATTGAGTTGATCGTCATCTTTATTTATATCATCTTTTTTAGGATCTAACGATACATTTTCGCTAGGTTCTATTTGCATGTTTTGAATAACAGGATCAGCTTCGTTGGCCGCCGTTGGCTCATCTTGGATTTTATGTTCATTTTGCTTATTGATCTGTTCGTTTTCAATATTGGTAACCTTCTTTAGGTTGTTGTTTGTGATACTAGTGTCATTGTTGTTGGTTTGATTGTCCTGATCAGTTATCTCTACGCTTGGTGGTTGGGGAGTGGTATCTATCTCTTCGGAAGGCACTTCAACATTGTCAGGTCTTCTCTCGATCAGTATTTTTTCTAGATTAGTCTCGCTTTCCTTCAATTGCATCACCATTTTCACGAGGTCGTCGTATTCTTCTTTCGTGTGTTCTATAAACGCCTAAATTAGAAACATAAGCCTGAATATCGGTGGCAAACAATATGCTTACATTAAAATTGCGCTGAAATGAAACGCCTATTCTTCAAAATGATCTGAAAGTGACATGTGTTTACCTTATCAAGTGCTGTTGGCAACAGGATAGTTATTAGCTACAGCCCCCTCAGCACGGGGAGGGGATAAAAATTTGTCCTCCGTTTTATCCACCATCGGGAGACAAAATGCTCTCGAAGGTGGATAAAAACAGAGGACAAAAATTATATCCCCGCCCCGTGCTGAGGGGGCAGATCTGTATCTGTATCTCTCTGATTCACTTTGACACTTTTTAATAGCTGGTAGACACCAGTTTTTAAAAGTGGTACTAAGCGATTTGAACTGGAGTTATTCTGCACAAGCGTCAGTTCACTTAAAAAGCAGCTGAAAGGGAAAATCTTCGGCGAGAATGCAAATAATGAGTAATGTTGATTGCCATGTAATATTACCACACTAAACGACTATAGTAAACCGGATTGATATACATTTGACATGCATTGTTTCTACCATGTATTACTCGTGAAAACCTATTCTTAGCTCACTGAAATCTTAATTCGTTTACAGTAGGTATCTTTAGGTGTTGGTTATATATTGAATAATTTATTTATGTAAACACTTTTAAAAAAATTGGCAATACCTCATCCTCCGAGGTCCGCATGGTGTCGACGAGCGAGGAGGTGACGCGGATGTACTCGCGGATCTGTCCGAGTCGGCGCTCCACGGCCGCGGCGTCTCCCCCCACCGCCGCCGCACCCCCCGGGGACCCTGTACTCTCGCCCCTTGCCTGCGACAATCTCTCGTTACACACACATCAACCGAACTTACCCATATATAACCGCCTCTGTGGTCTAGTGGTTCAACCCACCGGGGAGTACAATATATTGTGCTGGGTTTGGTATTTAAGTCCGCCTGGCTAGCTACCACCATCTTACCTAATTCTGTCGCCATAATAACAATTCTAAAAATTGTTGTGTTCCGGCATTCAGAGGTAAGATAGCCAGATAGAAGGGTGAAGTGCGCCTCCACCTTCGGTCTTATCTCAACTTGTAACCAGATGAGACGAAGACCAAGTGATAACCCATAAAAAAAAAACATATCACTAGCTTTAGCTATCTTGGTGTCAACTCTGTGTATCATATCGTAATACTATAACTCTTTGGAACATTCAAGTGTGTGCGAGACGAATCGCGACGCTAACTTTCGCGTAATCTGTGACTGTATTCGGCGGTCGGCGTAACCAACAACTATTACGCAATGTGTAACTCTGAATTACTGTATTATTTTCATTGTCAACAAGTCAGTGCATTAATGAGGAGCTCGCGACATTTGTATTAATGAGGAGCTCGCGACGTTTGTATTAATGAGGAGCTCGCGACGTTTGTATTAATTAATGAGAGCTCGCGACGTTTGAGGAGCTCGCGACGTTTGAGGAGCTCGCGACGTTTGAGGAGCTGTATTGTCGAAACAATACAATGAGACTTACATGGTTGTTCTCGTTGAGATTGTTGAAGCTGCCCTGTCCCTGGTCGTACATATTGTTCATCAGATTGACGGTCTTGGTCTGAGCGCGGGCCGCGGGCGGGTTGCTGGAGTGCGCGCCTTCCAACGTATTCCGCGCTGGGTTCAAGTTGCGACTCAGGTTGTTTCTGTTCTGATTCGGTGCCTGCAACGTTGTTACTATGTAACAAGCCTCATAGCTCAGTCGGTAGTAGCTCTGCCTTCTGCGCTGTAGGCTGTGGGTTCGATTCCCACACAGGACACACATTTGTGTGATGAATATACATGTTTTTTCTGTGTTTGGGTGTTGTATCATATATATGTGTATTTACAAAATGTATTTGATTATTCTATCCGTAATCTAGTTGCCATATTACAAGCTATGCTTAGTTTTTGGCTAGATAGCGCTGTGTAAAATGAATGTCCTGTAACATTTATTTATTATATTAGCAATTAGATATTTGACTATTTTCTTGCTCAAACATACAAAATATAAACAAGTTTCGGGTCAGTAAAAGAGATACATTCCTGTAATAGTTGATTGTTGACTGTTGATCTAGTACCTATCTCTTTTACTGACACAGGACCAACATCTAATGTCAATTTCTTGCGCGAGAAAATAGTTGATAGCTAATTGCTACTCACCAGTGTGGTGGGGCAGGTGACCAATAAATTTAAAGATTAGGAACATATTACAAGCAATGCTTAGTTTGGGGTTAGATGGCGCTGTGTAAAATTAATGTCCTGTAATATTCATTTATTATTACTATTTATTTATGTACAAACGGGAGTCCCACAAGTGATATGAATCAGCTCGAGACTTGTCCAGAATGTGCCTGTTGAGAGTAACTTTTTGAAGATATATCAAACAGCACACAAAGAGCTATATTGCTGGGTGGTAGCGGGCTATTCGGGCTGGACATGTTATCGTGGTGTTCTTGCAGAAAAGAGAACCCAGATAAATGACCAGTATCGTTTACTCACGTTAATGCTTTGTATGTTTCCAGCTGCGTTGGGTGTTGTGGGATTTACGATCATCACCGCTGCGGCCGCGTGGTTCGAGTGTGGAATGAGACCTGCACAACAAATTATAATTTGTAGTTTCATTTAAATCCATAGCATAAAATGTTCGATTACTTCCATTTCGTATAGGCTGTGTGACAACCCCAGGCTCGAACTATAAGAGGGGTATGACATGGGTCTTTAGGACAATTATCTACTTTTTGGGAGCTGTGATGATGTTAATGATGTGATAGGTAAGGGCCTGAAAACCTTTAATCATTACCATACGTATCGATTTCAGATCGAGAGGTCCCGCGTTCAATCCCCATGGATCATACTTGTTTTGGTGGGTGGTAGGACTTTGTTTGGGCCCGCCTGACTAACTACCACAATCTTACTTAATTCTGTCACCATAGTAACAATTCTAAAATTTTTGTGTTCCGAGATTCAAAGTAAGATAGCCAGTTCCTCAATTTGTTGAAAATTCTGGGTGAAGTGCACCTCCACCTTCGGCCTTATCTTCCGGTTGTACAATTAAAAAAATAAAAACAGTGAACTCAATAAGTAATTTATTGAAAAAAGAATGCTTCACTAAAACCCAGATAAATTATTAAGAGCACCAAACTTATTTAAAATTATTGTAGTTTAATTAAATAAGAAAATATGTATGCAAATCAGACCTCAATAATTGGCGGAGATATCGATGATTTGATATTTTCCATTGAGGAGTCATGGTCCCCAGGTCTGAAGATCTTCATTGGATATTCACCAAATTAAAATGAAACCTTTCATACCTACCTCTATCATATATATAAAAAAATCCCAATTTGTTAAATGACGAAGTTCTGCGGTAACAAAAAAAAAATTTGACGAATATTACCTAACTGCGAACCTCCTCCTTTGTGGGGCAGTGATATCATCACATTAGTGTATATATAATTTTTTATTTTTGTATTGTATTTAGGTACATATGTATAGTGCATAATAATATTTATATTATAGAAGTAGTGTTTTTGTATCATACCTTTACATAATGTATTATATACAGTCAATTTAGCTAGACCCCTATTAATATGTGCACCACCAACCACTTTTTTAGCCATAAAATCTCTCCGTTCAAATGTTTTTTATTTTTAAAGTCCGGCGGGTAAGCACTTGGCCTTTATCTCACCTGGTATCAAGTTAAGATAAGATCGAAGGTGGAGGCGCACTTCACCCGGAATTCCATTCCATACCAGCACTCATTCACGATCAAATTGTGGTAAATATCCCTTAAATATTGTTTATAAAACAATAGATACCATTCTGCATTTGATGTCCGTAAGGATGCAGTGAGTGACCAGTCATAGAGGAACTGGCACCATCATCGTGGTGCTCCGATATGTTGTCGCGACTCTGTGCATTCAGCGGCAAGACTCGGGGCTGGGGTCTAACGGGCACAAATCTACCAAATCCACTCTCAAATACACCTGAGTTATCTGCAAATACATATACAATTATAATAAGGGCATAAAAGAGTTTATGAACACCAAACTGAACTTAAACATTATAAAAATGTGTAATCATATACAACTAGACTAGAAATGGACTAATCAATTTTGAAAATATCAAGCAATTTCTAGTTGCAACTAAAATATAACTCCTCATTGTTACTGTAATATGTTATAGCTATGGATAAATTTAATATATAAACATTATATATGGAGAAAGCTTTGGACCCTTTCTAAGCATAGGTATTGCTCACAAAGTTTATATGGAGAAAGAGGGTTAAGGCAGTTTTTTTTATAGAACACGAATTTGCACATCTATGCAACCATTAGTAATATTTTGTCTAAAAACTTACCAATATCAGTTAGTTCATGGTCAGAATTATTATTTGTAGTGTTATTTGTTGGTTTCCTGGACTGGCTGTAATTCGATCTTGTGTTGTATTCTGACACGGGAACCCAATCTAGGGAGGTCTGAAAATATAAGCCACTATACTCTCTGCAAAGCTATATTTACAATATTATAGTACACACACCTTTTTGAGACTCAATTTAGAATAACAACCACCCATAAGGGTCAGTGATATGTAATTTATTATTGGAATTCTTGAGTAAACCCAATGTGCGTGAAAGTATGTCTACCACACATGCTATTAAAAGTTGGCAGATGTTCAAAATTTCCTTGAAGCTTCCTAAAATAAATTTCCTGCAAGCAAGCTAACTTCATGGTGGACGTGAGATATAAACAGTACACAGTCATACACAGTATACATTGGTTCAGATTGATATTGGATTTATTAAAAAAGCTGTTTTTTTTATGCACTATGCCCAATATTGGATTTATATACCTTACTAAATTAAATGTTATAACACTGTTTGACTAAACGTAAGTTTATGGTAATATAAATTATCAATAGTGATAAGCAAAGCTTTGCAAGTTGCCAGCACAGAGACACCTAAACCACCATGGAGGAAGCAATTTGATATTTGATAGGTACCTATCTCTTTTACTGACACAGGACCATCATCTAATGTCAATATCTTGCGCGAGAAAATAGTTGATAGCTAAATGCTTCTCACCAGTGTTGTGGGGTATGTGACCAATAAATTTAAAAATTAGGAACAGTCATTACAAACTAAAATTACCAAAGTTTCTTGTTGTTCAACTAGGAATGTTCAACAGCAGCTTCAAAGCTGTGCAGTCTGGTATCAATGAAAATTTTAAGTTTATTTATTGATATTAAAAATATCGTGCAATATTATGTTTGTGTTGTTCCATAGCATGTTTAGGACTTGCTCAAATATTAAAAGGACCATGAAAGCCTATAATTTAGTTCCTACTCTCCCGAGAACCTTGTTCCATTTGAACATATGGTAACTTTCCTGAAAAATATAACATAGCGCAATATGTTTTGGTTTTCTTCGTACTTTCCTAGTCGCCACGATTCTACTCAGGATTATATTTAGCCATTTGTTTTATACAAATGATAGTTACCGAGACAAGGTTCGTTGACATATCTCGACGTGTCGGCGTCACGGCTTCTTGAGGGACATTGCAGTTATTCCTCACTTTGGTCTTGGGTATGGTGCCCGTATTACTCGGATGACGCCCGTTGTTTCCAGGAGCCATAACATTCAGTTATTCCACGTATCTAATCCAAATTTATCCATGGATATCACTAAAGTGAGCCATGCAACGAAGAAATATGTTTAGAACAATGCCGATATAAATCGGAACGCGAACAAGCAGTGGTTTCGAAATATGACGAAACCAACCCTGAAAATGATTTTCCGAAACTGTTTCGATGGTAACGCTTTCCGTCCCGTTTCTAAAAATCTAATACATACAAGTAGAATATTGACAATTTCCTTCTACTACTTCTGCTTTTTCATTTTTATTTTGTTTATTTCAAAGAGTATAGTAGAATCACTCCGCCCCATTCGAGTTTATTTTTTCGAAAGCGCTATTCACACTTCCTTCGTCCATTCCTCAACCATCATCATCATCATCATCATTATCTTTACTCATTTACACATATGGGACGTCCAACAAACAAAACGAAATACAAACCTAGGTTAGATAAGTAGCAGTTGTAAAACAGTTTGTATTTCCATTTACAGGACGCCAAAGCGTGTACAAATATCAACTCTACTAAAATTAAAATTTTAAAGAGCTACAAAATTTACCTGTTCGATACGTAGTCTTTATGTTTGAAGTGATCGGTAAATTGTTTAATACCTAATTAGTGATCGTGTTTTTGTTCCAGTTCTCCCAAACAAAACATATGAAAGAAAATGGATTCACCGCATTACTCGCTAGTTGGGAGTGGAACAACAGCAGTCTTATTACGAAAAAAAGACTTGAACGAAGGTTTACTTAGTACCAGAGATAGACCATAGCTTAAATAAAATCCATTGATTATATGAATATATAGTAAATAATTTATTCATTCTTACATTTCGATCGTCGCTGGAAACATCTAGCACAATTTTATATCATCTGTCAATATCAGTTAGTTTCATAGCGCGCGAGCTAAGAAAAAGTGAATCGCAAGTTTGGGAGACAATGATGCACAGCCAATAATGTATGACCCGATAATGCACGACCAATCACGCATAAGACCAGCTATTCACACACCATTTCTAATAATCTTCGGTGGGAAACATCGCATTCTAATGTCAAAATATTTAGATTTCAGAGTTAAGAATAGAGTTCTCGGAATCTCTATCGGTAGTGTAGGCAAAACTACACTCACCTTGCACTCGCCCATGAAAACAAGGCATCAACGTAGTCCAATGCAAATAAAAGTGGACACAGATTATTGGCTGTGCATTATTAGCACGTGTTGATAATGCACGACCCAATAATGCACAATAAATAATTGGAAGCCATGGTTTCAAAATATCGGGAGTGTAAAATTGTATTGAAATATAGTGGATTCGAATTATTTGATGTACATTATTGGTCGTGCAATATAGGGAACCGAAAGTTTCATCAAAATGCTAAGCAAATACGAGCTGAATATTTTTTCTAGATTTAATGAGATTACAGGAAAACCCCGAAATGAGGTAGAAATGAAACTAGCGTGCAAAAGAATGAAATTGACTGCAAAGTCAAAATATATCCAGCCACCGCAGAGAACAATTACAGACGGGTGGTAGTGAAAAACCACCTTAACCCTCACCCAAGGATTCGGCAGCATTGGGTTTACTGACCTAACAATCAAAGAACCTATTGTTGTAGAACCAGGTTTTTTTTAAATAAAATCCATTTAATAATGTTGAATGAATAACCATTTAATAGATTTGTTTGTTTGTGAAATTTAGCATCATGATAGGATATAGGCTCCTTTTTATTCGGGTACCACATGGGCAAAGCCGTGGGCATAAGCTAGTATAGAATAAAAAGAAAACAAACATATATATATTTTTTAATGTAATAAGGTAATAAAGGTAGTAAAGGTTATTTACATGTTTAGTGGTATCCAGCAATCAACCTGTTGATAGAAGCCGACCAGTGCAGTTTTGCTGACTACAGGCTGAGACACACCATGCAAATCAGCAGTATCATCTTGAATCTACGAATGAAATATCAAAATGTACCTAGTAAATTAGACTAGTAGTTCGCCCCGAACTAAGATCTCGTGATATCTGGTTTGTGACGGAGATTATTTATCAAATAGAACGTAATTAACAAACGATCAAAGTGTACTTTCATTACGCCTTACTTACTTTACTTAAGCACTCTTTTTCTCAATCTCTTTTTTCGACGCCCTTGGATTGACTATCGTATTGAGTGAATTACATAAAACAAATAAACCAGTTTTCATGATATTTCAATATCTTACAAGACCTGATGAACATCTTTTGCCCCTTCATCTTTTAAAACCACCCCTATTAAGGGCAAAAATAAATTAATTTTAAATCTACAGTCTCAACCCCAATTTCAAATGATATTTCAAGTTTTCACACATTTTCAAGACTTCAATCTTATTCACCCCTTTTGCAATGCTTTATGTGAGTACAGGGGTGATTTCAGCAAATAAAATAAAACAGTAAACCCTCTTTAACAGTATATCCTACAAGACATTATTAAGCATTTTACCTTAATAAACCGCCCCTTTCTTACAAAAACCACTTCTATTAAAATGTTAAATCTATATTTTATATATGTGCAGCCGATACTCTTTCAAATGATAACCCACATGCCAAAAAAACTTCATGTCTCACTGGTTAAGTGTATTTCTTTTCACCCCAATATCTCAAAAACTACCCCGCTTTTCAAAAATCCCCCGAAACAATAAAATTATATTTACGTTATCTCTTTACAGTTTAAATTTTATGAAAATCGCGTCACAAACATTGCCACATACATACATACATACAGTGCCGGATTTTCTAACTTAACTAAAAGATCTCGGAGAGGATTTGGAATTTGGAACGTTAACACGTCCACAGAGGGCTCGTCAGCTTAGCAGCAAGACTATTTTTTCCTGAGGATGCCTCGTGTAGAGGCGAAACACGTGTCGATGTGATTTTTTCACAGATATTTGGCGGATTTGTTACTAAATATTTTTTCTGTTTTCAGATTTTATTTTGGAAGTAAAATTAATTATGCAGCCTCCCTGCAGTTCTATCATAAAAAAGATAATTATAGAAATGCAGTCAACAACTCAGTTCATCGATTTCAATAATGGAACGAAAGGTTAATAGTGTTCTGTGGTGTCGTGCCAGTAACTAGAGTTTGGTATGGACGTGGTAAAAACATATCTTCTTTGGGATCGGCTCTTTTATATCTGCATCTCTTTTATATCACCAGTTCATACAGCAGTATAACAGATCTTTCGTTTCACCGATTCCGACTCTTACACAGCGGAAGCATTACATCATGATTATTATAGTAAAATTGAATAATTGGGATATTCTAAAATAAAATCGATTTTCCTTCATACTTTTTCAGGCTTTCAGCTGTCCGCTAGTATTATTTTGTGTTTTTAAACAATCTAAAGTAAATAAGAAGGTAGGTAGGTACCTATATACTTACCTACCTTCGTTACCTACTCTTTAGGTATATACGTACCTACGATAGGTGAAGTACCTACTTACCTAACTAAATTTTGTTCAAAGCGCTGAGTAGGTATAATTGATCGAGTGAGCGAAGCGAACGAGATCCTCTTTTAGCTTGGGAAATCCGGCACTGTAGTATGTATGTATGTGGCAATGTTTGTGACGACATAACTATCGAACGGTTTATCCGAATTTTGGTGAAACTTAAACTGTAAAGAGAAAACATAAATAGAAATTGATTGTCGCGGGGGATTTTTGATACGTGGGGTAGTTTTTGAGTTATTGGGGTGAAAATAAAATCAATTTTTCGTTCATATCTTTTGAATGGTTGATCCAATCTATTCAAAATTTTTAATATGCAGAGAATATATTAATACTCATCAATTGGTATAAGGATTTTTTTGACACTAGGGTAGTTTTTGAGAAATAGGGTTGTTAAGTGTGACATGAAGATTTTTGACTAATGGGGTGTTATTTGAAAGAGTGTCGGGTGCATATTAAAAAACACTTTTTATAAGGGGTGGTTTTTAAGATCAGGTCCGGTCAAGATAATAGGTATTCGGAATGTCAATAAAACTGGTCTTATTATTCTGGCTTTGTATATAATAAGAGTTACAAACAAGAGAGAGCCTCGAACAACGTTATATACCTAAGACCATCACGAGATCTCAGTTGGGGGCAAACTACTAGTTACATTACCGTTTCACTGATCACTATAGATTGTTATATGTAAGTAAGTAGTAGGTATACACAATGAACGAGCGAGACAGAGCGAAGTGGTTCGATCCGAAAAGATGCAGATTTAAAGAGTCAAAGATATATACTTATAAGATACTTATAGAGTCAAAGAAACAATTGATACAAAAGAGACACTTTTTTGAAACGTAAGATATGAAATCAATTAGCTCACTCAGAAGAAACGTCTCACTGAAACGTATCCGTAAAGAGCTACCTCTAGTTTGGTAACTAGTGACCAGCAGCCGAGCGAGGTGGATATTAGATTCTGTCATACGAACTTGATCAATCATCAGTGAAGCAAGGCACAACTCTAGTTTGTCCTTGATTTGACATTCTTGACTTTGATATGACATTTCGACTCGATCATTTCATACAAAAAATATAATTTGGATTTCATTTCACAAGAAATCTCGTAAATTTTTGGACTAAGGTTTTTGAGAAATTATTAAAATGACTCGCAAATTCGTTGTCGGTGGTAACTGGAAAATGAATGGAGATCAAGCACAGGCCAAACAAATTATCGACACTCTAAAGAACGCTCAGCTGGATCCTAATGTCGAGGTGGTTATCGGTGTGCCGGCTATTCATTTATTTCTTGCGAAAGAACTCGCCGCTGGCAAACTAGAGGTAGCAGCACAAAACAGCTGGAAGGTGGCTAAAGGAGCTTTCACTGGGGAGATCTCTCCGGCTATGCTCAAGGATGGCGGGATCGGATGGGTGATCCTCGGCCACTCGGAAAGAAGAACTATCTTCAAGGAGAGCGACGAACTTGTCGCCGAGAAGGTCAGCCACGCCCTTGATGAAGGGCTGAAGGTAATCGCCTGTATTGGGGAGACATTGGAGGAGAGGGAAGCTGGCAAGACTGAGGAGGTGGTTTTCCGTCAGACGAAGGCTTTAGTCAGTGCTATTGGAGCCCGTTGGGGCAATGTTGTTTTAGCTTACGAGCCTGTGTGGGCTATTGGAACTGGAAAGACAGCAAGTCCCCAGCAGGCACAGGAAGTCCATGCATCTCTCCGCAACTGGCTGACATCCAATGCATCCCCTGAAATTGCAGAGTCTGTGCGTATCCAATATGGAGGCTCTGTCACTGCAGCCAATGCCAAGGAGCTGGCAGCGTGCCCGGACATTGATGGATTCCTGGTTGGTGGAGCTAGTCTCAAGCCAGAGTTTGTTGATATTGTTAATGCTAATTTGTAAAAGAGCTTTTGTAGTTTTAATTGTAACTAGATTTTAAGTTGTAAACTTTTGCTATAAGTTTTTTGAGTGTTTCAAATCATATTTATTTATCATGAAAGAGATTATCACAAATTTGTGTTGTTTTTTTTTACTCAGCAGTACATAAGTAAGTTGAAATACTTATATTGTAGAAAAGTAGGTGGGAACCTACTATCAATTGGTACAATTCACCAACAGACTGGTTCTAAATTACTAGAATGAAAAGATTTATGATACCTATAAAATTGTATGTTGATCAAAAGTAGAATAGGTAGGTTCGCTACCCTTGTCTAATTTGCTTTTTAGTGTCTTAGATGCTTCTTTGAATGACAATTACACTATGTTCCGGTGGATGGCACAAGCAAGCAGCCCACTTGATGCTAAGTGCATCTCTTGCATAACTATATTTAGTTATTGTTATAACAAAGCCTGACTGCAATTGTCACTTCTACAAAGAACATGACCTATGTTGCGCTGTATTGCACCCTTCAACTTGAGGCATAGAGATGTTAAGCCAAGCATGCCCATAATTTAGCCGGGAACAATACCTACCCTTTTAGCCAGAACACAGCAATGCTGCTTGGCGGTCGAACTGTTTTTTTTTTTACTCGCCTTACATGCCTTCGTACCTAGTTACCTGTGCTTACTGAGTTCATTAGGGGATACAAAAGGCTTTTCGGAGAGCTTAGAAAATAGCTTGCTGGATGAATAAAATAGCGATGTTTCGCTTGCCGGCTCACACTAGGGGTAGGTACCTACCTATTAGGTACCTCGGTGGCGGCACGTCACGACGAAGTGACCGAGGTCGTCGACATATCGTGTCGTCACGTCAAGCACAACTTCGGGCGTCGTCGTCGCGTCGCGTCTTCGTCGTACCGTCGTCGGGCACGCAGGCACACAGCACAGAATGCTCAGTGATTTTGTTTTATGTTGTGACTTGCGAATGAATTCCACACAATACAATCCATCCAGCAATTCTCATTTCATTCGTCTCCACAAACTTGTCGTGCGTGCACGCGTCATCTTCGAGCCGGTAGATTTAACCGCGCGCTCTTTTCTTTTTGTAATTTTATTTATTTGTTAATATCATACCTACTTTGTTTGTACTAAACAGCGGCGTTAGGTTGGTTTCTGTGGTGATATACCTAGTGATCGTACTGTATTTGTGAGTGGTGAAGTGACCATCTGCTACAAATTGTACCTAATAAAGACAACCGAAAGAAAGCCGGAGTGAAATTAAAAATACAGTTTTATAACTTAATGTGGTAAGTTTATTTGATTATTATTTGTAACCGGTTAACTAACTCACGAAATAGTGTTTCAGCAAATAGCCTACATACCTAGGTACTATTGCCTACCTGCCTACCAGCATTTTGGTCTGACCCTACTACCTAACATAGGCTCACTTAGTTAAATAAGAAGTAGGTAGATAGGTACCTACCTACTTCTACTACTACTTACTTACTTAGTTGTTAAGTTTGTGTTGGTATACTTCTAACCTGTTTGCTGAATAATATTCAATTTATGTAGGTACCTTTGATTATTATACTTAGGTAGGTAGGTATCATCTCTACCAACCTAACATGTGCAGTTCATATCGTTGTTATGTGATGTAGAGACGAACAAAATGGGCCCATCCGGTAAAACCGGTTGTATGAAACGCGGGAGAGTCACCTGCAATCTTAGTTAGCCACCTGCAAATACAGCCAAAAATCATCGGATTAAATATTTCCATATGACAGAGGTGGACAAGGTCTATAGATACCTAGCTTATCATTGGGGATCCTTATCTGAAGAAAGCCATTGCTCGCAAAGAAGCAAGTTTCCTACTTTCCTGACTAGTTCGTGTATCCCTAATAAATAGGGCAGTGGCCTATTCGCCACTTACGATGGGGTTGCCATACCACCACACCACCACCCACTTTACCCTGCGACACATTTCAAGGCGTGCCCGACCTAGATATTTCAAGCTCTACCTACTGGTAGAGCTTACCTTCCCTTCCATTACGTACGGCAATTTTAATAATAGCCAAGGATTTTTCCATGTTCAATAGGAGCGGTTGATGGACCTACCTACTTAATAAGTAAGCCATCATAAAAACAAAGAATTAAAATTGGACTAGGTACCTATGTGCACTTTGTTGGGTTCTGAGAGTCGGGGATTATTGTCGGTATTGAAGTCTGGCTGTTAGATACCAATCTTACAGCCAGACTCTTCAAATAATTCCTACATTTGATAGAGTTGTACCGAGTGTGTCGAAAATTTAGATTCTCATAGGCACCGTCTATATATTGCTGGGGGACTTATTTTACTGCTACATCAAGTTCATTATGACCCTCCCAGTCTCTGGACATGTTCTGATGATGTCATCAATGACGTAACATAAATAAACCGGTTCCGACGCTTTCTGACCTCCAATTATGCTAATACAGTATCAACATATCCATTCCCGTGTGATGTTCTCATTCCTGGCTTCTGTCATTTTCATAATAACAGAAAATACAGACTGTAATACTCTTTGCAATCTAGTAAACACATTTTGTCCACGTTAGAAAATTTTCGGTGGTAAAATTTCGAATGGGAAATGATCCCTACAAAAAGTCTGGGGTGGGGGATTCTAGAATAGTCCAAAATTATAGGTACATATTATAAGCTATGTTTAGTTTGGGTACCTACGTTAGTACTTTATTATCTGTGGTTTGGGGCTACATGGTGCTGTGGTAAATACATGTCCTGTAATATTTATTTATCTTTATGTATGTACCTACCTCACGCGAAGGCTAGTATGTATGTTCCTTTCCATAGCAAATCAAAGAGTCAGCGATCACACATAACCATAAAATTCCTAAGCTACAGGCTGTAGCCAGTAGCCTACTGGCTGTAGATTAGGAATGTTTACCGCCATTGCTAGACACATTAGTCTCGCAGATCGCAACAGTACCTCGCTGCTCATTTTCTGCTGCTTTTACAGGGGATAAGACTTCTAACGAGCACCAGATTACTAATATTTATTTTATTGTATGAAGCGCTTGCCCTCACCTGTTTGTCATGTTATGATAATTGCGAAGGTGGAAGCGCACTTCACCCGAAATCCTTAGTCTGTGCCGAGTCTATGCCGGAACAAAACAATTACCTACCTACCTATGTTTTGTTGTTATGGCGATAGGCTTGGCTAAGATGGTGGTCTTGCTACCACCATCTTACCCAGAGGATCAAAGTCCCACTAGATCATGAATAGCGACAGTGACGTAACAAATGAAGAGAAACCTAGGAATACTCGCCAGTGAGGTTGGGTGAAGACTGCCTGCGGGTAGCGATGGCTGTACCTACGTACTGCAAATTGATTTGATCTCTAAAATTCCACACTTCATTACTGTAGACTCTGAGAGAGAGTTACGGCACAGAATAAATAATACTTGTGCAGGGAAAACAATAATGCGACCCAGTTCACTCGATGCGTGACATCACGACTGCCTTATCGATGAAAGTAGGTACGTAGGTACCTACACCTAGTCTACCTATGCAGTTTCATACCCTAGATGTAGGTAGGTACTGGTACTGCAAACTAACACTTAGGGCATGATTTACCATTACATAATAGGAACGTGTAGGAAAGTGTTTCGTGGTAGGGCCGGTAGAGTTCCGACCACCGACCACCACCTCTTCCACCGAAGTCCGCCGCCATTCAGTTTGTCGTGTTCCTATTTCAAAACAAGCTATAAAAAGGTGAATATTGAGCTCAAATGAGCCCAAACACGGATGGGATGTTATTTTCTGCTCCTGACTCTCGACAAAATGTTATTTTCTACCTATGCCAAATTTAAACTCAATTGGCCTATTCTTTGAGGAGCAAAATTGAAGCTCCTGGCTCCATTATCGGATCAGCTCGCTTGTAGTTCGCCCCGAACTGAGATCACGTGGTGTCTGGTATGTGACGGAGATTATTTCTCAAATAGAACGTAATTAACAAACGATAAAAGTATGCTTTCAATACACACCTTACTTACCTTAAGTGTTCGAGGCTCTCTCTTGTTAACTTATTATAATATCCATATCAACGTGAAACAAAGGTTGATGACGTTTTGTAGGTGCTTTCAAAACCGTTGCCTTAGTAGTCGTGGTTTAAAAATCTACCCCTCCAGCCAACGGATGTCGTAAAGACAATCAAAAAGTTTCTTTAACACACTAACAAAACTTTAACTGTGAGCACCAATCAGCCTGCCAAGCGTGATGAGTATGGCGAAACCTTACAGTTATAGAGGAAGTTATTTTCACATTGTGGACGACAGTAATTTACTGTTGAAGACAAGCCTCATAGCTCAGTTGGTAGTAACTCTGCCTTCTGCGCTGTAGGCTGTGGGTTCGATTCTCACCCAGGACAAACATTTCTGTGATGAATTTAGATGTTTGTTCTGTGTTTGGGTATTGTATCATATAGTATGTATGTATTAACAAACAGTATTTAAGTATTCTATCCGTAATCTTAGTTCCCATATTACAAGCTATGCTTAGTTTGGGGCTAGATGGCGCTGTGTAAAATTGATGTCCTGTAATATTTATTTATTTATATGGAATATGCGCAGTCAAAACACTTGCATGACACCCCAAAAGTAGTTCTTGGATTTTACCGTTTCTTAATGTCCTGTAATATTTGTTTATTTATTTATATATTTATTATCTAAGAAAACCTGATGATCATTCTTTGCCCCCTTCATCTTAAAAACCACCCCTTAGGCAAAAATAAACTTATTTTGAAATCTGCAGTCTCAACCCCTATTATATATGATATTTCATGCTTTCACACTCTTTTCAATCTTATTTACCCCTTTTGGAATCCTTAATTTAAATACAGGGGTGATTTCAGCAAATCAAAAGAAAGTTAATTGTGAAGTCAACCTCCTTTAACAGTCTATCCTACAGGACATACCAAGCGTTTTAGCCCCTTCATGCACCCTTTTGTTAGGAAAACCACCCTTATTTTTAAAGTTAAATATATATTTTATGAATGTGCAGCCGATACTCTTTCAAATGACACCCCACAAGCCAAAAAATACCCTAGGGTCAAAAAAAACCTCGTACTGATTGATGAGTATTATTATAATCTCTGCATTTCAAAATTATTAATTGATCGGATAATCCATTCAAAAGATATGGGCGAAAATGTGTATTTCTTTTCATCCCAATATATCAGAAACTGCCCCACTTATCCAAAATCTCCCGCGACAATGAAATTCTGTTAACGGATAATCCTTTCGAGAGTTATGCCGTCACAAACATTGCCACATAGGTACAAACATACATACATACAGTGCCAGATTTCCCAACTTAACTTGGAGATTAACAATAATCAACAATAATTGCATTATCATAGAAGATGGTGATCGCAATCTCAGCTCAACCAGTTGGCCTGGCATGGAACGTCTAAACTTTAGTTGCAAGATTTTAAAATTTTACCGTAAATGTAAACTTTTACCACATACGTATAAGTAGGTATACTTACTTACACGGCAAGCTAAATAAAACCTTGTGCACACAGCACAAACATTGAAACCAACCATGACTCAAAATAAAAAGTTGCAAAATAAACTTTTTACGCTTTAAAAGCTGTTGGTTTTCCGAAGTACTTAAATAAATATAATAATGAATAGATAAGTCTCATTATTTTTATTATTTCTACTGTATAAGTCTACCTCCTGTTAGAAACACAAGGAGACACGGAAAGAACCTGGGGCTAGTTTAAATTTGTTTGATGATTTATAAACTTTTAGGTACAAACTCAAAATTCCTACCAATTAGAATTTGCTCCAGCGAAAAATGAATGCAAAGGCCTTCATAGCTTCCAGGGAATCGCACATTATCCTACAGAGTATTTGTTATTAACTTAATTTCATTTTCAAACACCGCTATGGTACTGCCTATCTAAGGCTCGTAGTTGGTTGTAAATTTACAGCTTAACGCACCTGGCAGTGTGGAGCCTAGTAGGCAGGTCTAAGTAGTCTATTGTTACGCAAAAACTAAAACGTGCCTAGAATCATCTTACTACCGGTTTGGTTGATGTTGGTGCCAGCTGAAGCCTACCGAGGTCAATTGATATCATTTTTAATGAAGATATTCAATTCATTGACGCATTGTTTGTTTTTTAAGGAAGCTCCAGTCATGGACGAGGGCATTTCGTTATGATTGATAGAGTTTTAAATTGTTTGTGGTGTGAATTGGAACTGACTCTTACTTGTAGGCTTGTATAGGTATTTTTACCAATAACTTAAATAAAAATTACCGGGATTTCTAAGCGACCAAATCCCCGTTTTTCAGCACTTTTCGGGCTGTAATCATGACGCTGTTAGTCTAGTAATTCTATCAATAGAAATATGTTTATTGACTAGTATTATTATAGACCGTCCAGTGATAAATTAAAAAAAAAACAATTACCAATTATCTGTGTTCCTCCAAATACAGGCATTTAAAAAATGATGAATTGTTTTTTTTTTTGTTGGAAAATCCCGGTTCAATGAAAACCTACCAATTCTGGAAACTATATGTACTAGGAGTACCTATTACAGTTTTTACCTTAACTACGTTAGTCTTCATCTCCTCTGGTTTCAAGTTATGTTAACGCTGAAGTAGGAAGCCGCCTCTTTTAACCGCCTCTGTGGTCTAGTGGTTCAACCCACTGATTTCAGATCCTGAGGTCCCGGGTTCGATCCCCATGGGGAGTACAGTATATTGTGCTTGGTTTGGTTGGTGGTAGGACTTTATTTAAGTCCGCCTGGCTAGCTACCACCATCTTACCTAAGTCTGTCGCCATTATACCTAACAATTACACAAATTGTTGTGTTCCGGCATTTAGAGGTAAGATAGCCAGTTCCTCTGTTTGTTGAGGATTCCGGGTGAATGCGCCTCTACCTTCGGCCTTATCTCAACTTGTAGCCAAGTGAGATGAAGGTCCAACCACGCTCAGAGAAAGGCTCTGCCTCTTCCCTTAACCCAGCAGTTCACGGAAAGAGGCCACCTTCCTCTGCGACCCCTGTCGGCAAGCGGGATTGTTGAGAGCTATGTACTGATAGCTCGTATCTGGAGCTACTGGTACACCTTCCCGGAACCCCCTATCCGCAACCCGGGGACAAGCCACATGCCACGTGGCGTGTGAGAATTAGCATTGCAGTTCAGCGTCGCAATGGAGCCAGGGTCCTTAGGTCACCCGACTGCATCCCTTGTAAATAGTTTGTGTAGGTATATCTATAATTAAACAAGCCTCATAGCTCAGTTGGTGGTAACTCCGCCTTCAGCGCTGTAGGCTGTGGGTTCGATTCCCACACAGGACAAACATTTGTGTGATGAATATAGATGTTTGTTCTGTACTTGGGTGTTGTATAATACAGTATGTATGTATTTACGGAGTATTTAAGTATTCTATCCGTAATCTAGTTCCCATTTTACAAGCTATGCTTAGTTTGGGCGCTGTATGAAATACATTTCCTGTAATATTTATTTAATTATTGAAGCGTTTAAGTCGTACAATAAAAAAACGAGGTTTGTCTAACTAAATCATCAAAATTAGATATACTCGTATTACAGAAAACTTTACAGAAATAATAGGTATGTCAAATGATAACTACCTATTCACTACCAAACCTCTGTGGAACCTTTTGTTTTTATTAGCGTGCGCGTTCATTTCTTTTGTATGGGCGTTCTGAACAAGTTACTCGTATATGAATAGACTCGAATGTGCCTGAAGAAGCTTTTTACCTGTTTGCATCAGAAGGGGGGTTATGTTTTTGGAGAAAATGTATTTCTATTTATTAGCACGTCGCCATGGCATAATCTATTGAATCGTGTGAAGTCGTTTTGGTTCGTTTAAATTGTGGGGCTACTAGTAATAACTTAAACTAAAACTAACTAAGAGTGTGAAAATTAGCAGGGTGAGAAAAAATTGTGTTAATACTGCCATAGTACCATTTTAAGAGTAGTAGAGCCCCTTGTGAAAGTGCTCGTCCGGGGAAGTATTACCACCATAACTATTTCAGCCACCAAACAGCATTGATGTATTCCGGTATAAGGGTATGGTTGCCGGTGAAATTACGGGCACGCGAGGCTTATCATCGTTATGCCTCAAGACGGGCGCAATGCAGTGCTATGTAAGTTATGTGGATTTGACTTACGCAGTAAGGCATTGTTATAGGCAAGAGATGCACTTAACATCTGCTTGTGAAAAAACGAGAATCAAATGGAAGGTTCTAAATAGGTACCTATGTAGATTATAATACTTTTGAAGGCCCTATACCTATTGTTTTAAATAGTCTAAGGTAGTCTGAGGGTGAACGAAGGGATAATCTCAACCCTAAATATTTTGTTTTCAACCCTAACTTTTAAGTTGGCTCAACTCAACAGTATTTAACAAGTAACTGTTAACTCGTCAACCTGACTATATCTATCGCCGACTGATAGCTGACTGATTGTCTGACTGACAATCAGTGTGTCTTAAGAAATTTCCTCGAGATGACTGGAATTAAGTCCCAGGGCTTTTAAAACAAGCAAAAGCCAAAGTTTAGTAGGTACATAAAAAATATGTATCTACCTAGTGATCAATCCTGTCTATAATAATATTATATTATATATAATATAAGGTGTCCTCCGGGTTTTCAAAAATATTGCGGGGCTTTTGATTGAGGCGACACGTGACCCAAGGGCTGGCTCTTATTTAGGCCAGCGAATTAGCATAGCTATTCAGCGTAGCAATGCAGCCAGTGTCTTGGGCACGCTTCCGTCTGGTACTGGTCTGGAACAGTTGAGTTACCTATAGGCCGTTTGTAACGGTCCTTAGGTAATCTGACTGATTCCTTTGTACATGGTTAGTTTAATTGTACTTTTTATTGAATAAATGATTACGAACTACTACGAACTATTATAACAAGCCTGATAGCTCAGTTGGTAGTAACTCTGCCTTCTAAGCTGTAGGTTGTGGGTTCGATTCCCACGCAGATTTGTGTGATGAATATAGATGTTTGTTCTGTGTTTGGGTGTTGTATTGTATGTTAAATATGTATTAAAAAAAAATGTGTATAAGTATTCTATCCGTAATCTAGTTCCCATATTACAAGCTATGCTTAGTTAGGGGCTAGATGGCGTTGTGTGAAATTAACGTCCTGTAATATGTACCTATATGTATATGTATATGGACGGACAAATAAAGGATTTGTATTTGTCTAATCGCGCTAACACAACCGCAATAATCACAACTGTACTACCAACTAATTGCATACAAAAATGTATGATTTCTGTACCATCTAGTTCACATTCATACATTTGAACTTGTTTATTTTTGTTGAAAGGGCAGAACACTGGCCTGGTTCAGAGCCGGGAAGAACAGCTTTGCTCGGACCTATCACGCACACACGCGTAGGTACCTCACTGTACTTACAAACACCGTCGTAGTGTGTGTCACCAGTCTGCAGACCTTCGACCGATATAGTGATGACGGCATGCCCTCGCCCGCACTCTTGTTTTATGCAATAAAAACCTAACGTAGGCTGTTGCGGCATGGCATTATTCAAGCATGTTTGAAATGAAACCGTGCTGTAGGTACCTACTTACTCAATTAGTTTCTTTGAGATCAAAAGCTTACCCATAAAGAAAAACAATCAATCGATGACTAATTACCAATCTATAAGTACTAAAACTGGCCAAGTGTAGACACGCACACTGAGAGTTCCGACCAAACCACATAATATTTTATTTTTATGATTGTTGTTTGATAAAAAGTGAGGCGCTGCGCAGACGTAGACACATTTTGTTGCCGACACGGCCCACATCATAGGGAAGCATCGCAGCTCGCAGCTCATTACAAATGTAAGGAAATTTGTTAATGTTGCTTGTGTCTTCAACTGACGACTTTTAGTTTCCAGTTACCGACACCAAACAGTTTTTATGTGTTAAGTGGGAGCAACTCGACACAAACAATATTTACGTATTCGCAATTGCGCAAGCAGTGGATGATTTCATACTAATTCTCTAGTAGAAATCAAATAAATAAAAATAAATATATCAGGACATACATTTTTTCACAGCGCAATCTAGCCCCAAACTAAGCATAGCTTGTAATATAGGAACTAGATTACGGATAAAATACTTCAATACTCTTGTAAATACGTACGTACCATATGATACAACACATAAGCACAGAACAAACATCTATATTCATCACACAAATGTTAGTCCTGGGTGGGAATCGAACCCACAGCCTACAGCGCAGAAGGCAGAGTTACTACCAACTGACTATGAGGATTGTTAAATATTCATCGGTAGCTTGTATTGTATCTGACACAAGACACAAAAGTGTCCACGTTTGCGCCCTACCTAAACGAGAAAGGCCCTTCAAAAGGTGGAATGAGGATTGAATACAAGTGGCTGAAAAACATTGGCCACAAATAGCTAGAGATAGGGAAGGTTGGAAATCCTTGAAGGAGGCTTTTACCACATAAAGGCGGTCCACATACTTTCTTGTGATTTATATGCATATCAAATTGTTAAATTATACCTAAGTAATTACTGATGTAACATTATTATGATTAATTTATTTTGTGAAAATTTCAACTTTTTTTTTATTTTGATTGATGATAGCCAAGTATTATACTACTAACTTACTTGAAAAACAAGTAAAAAAAGTGGCCTAGGATGGAGCACGCTTGCTTGGCTAGCTCTGTTAACTCTGGAGTCCAGAATGAACAGGTTCCTCCCCAGTCCAGAGTCTGCACCGTCTACATATTACGGTTCATCAGATACAGCCCACTGACAGACAATTGGACGGACAGCGGAGGCTTAGTAATAAGGTCCCGTTGGTACCATCTGGGTGCGGAACCCTAAAAACGTATGTTGCGTCAGTTGGTACAACTACTATTATTTGCTTATTTATATTAGGTACTTTCTTGAAAAAATGATGAATCATTATGTACAATTATTGGTGCGTGCAGTGATAAAAAGATGACTAGTAATACAGTTTTCATTAAAACTAGATACCTATAGAAATCCTAATGGAATCATCATTAATGATTCATGTTCAGCCCACGCTAAGAGGTATCCATTGATTCCCAGTAGGTAAACAATATAATTTATCAGATAATAAAATAAAATTGGTAAATAAGAACATCAATGGTTACGATTTTTTTCGTTTAATAAATAGTTGTACTTGTACATACTGTTTGAATAAATGTTTTACTGAAGAAAATAAACACTCCAACTTTCGCATTATCCAAATTCCTCATCGGTCTACTCGGCGCAAATGCAAACGCACCTTCAACCTTTTCATATTAGAGTGGTGACTTATTTTCTTATTGGAATTTGCCTAACCACTATGTCGTCCGGTCGGTGCTATGGTGATTTCTGTCAATCTGGCTTTGGGTATAATAAGTTAGCAACGAGAGAGCCTCGAACACTTAGGTGAATAAAGTGAGATTGAGAATAAAGGTGCTATTCGAACCTCGGCTGCGGGCTGTGGATTCAGACAGCACATGCGGCAGCTGCATGAAGCCGACTGCGGCTGCATGACTGGTTATCTATGTAATATGGATTTCTGCAAATAACATTTGGCTGCGGCTGCAGTGCTGCCGCGTCTTGCAGCCGCAGCCGATCGCAGACCGGTAGTGCTGCGGCCGCAAGTCGATGCGCACCTAGTTACGTCACTCCAACCTATTTAGATAAGTCCGATGTAGTCGCTACTCGGAACTAGATCTCACCAAACTTAATTTGCAATCAAATTAGCGCTCATATTGGATTGAATCATATATTTTTTTTATCGACTATCAATATCTAGATTTAGCATCAATATTTATTTCAAGAAAGCGATTGTGCAGCCGAGGTTCGAATAGCACCTTCTAACCTCAAAGCTCTCTTTATCCAAGCAGTGATGACACGAATACTAACTTAAAGGATTTTTAATCCTTTTCTTTATCTCATTAGCGAAACAAAGTAGGGACAGGAATCGAAAAAAAAACAGCGAGTTCATGTCCGGCTCTTGCCTTTCTCTTCGTGTGCCTGTTCGCGATTCCAAACAGGTGGTAGCTTTGATGTTTCGAAGAGATCCTATAAAAAAAACTATTGATTTTGAGGCACGGCGCTCCTTTCATGGTATCCTTTAATTTATAAAATGAGCTCAGTGCTTTGTCGGCTGAATGTAGGTAGCTACTATGCGTTGTTTGCAATCACTAAGCGTGACGAAAATCGACACGGCCGTTGCTATTTTTAACGTTTTTCGGCGAGGGTCTGCTGATAATATCACGCATAATGGCGTCCTATTGTTTTACCTTACTTTTGGTTCCTAGCTTATTTTTTTTTACAGTTTGGGAAAATATACGCAACTTTCCAAAGATAGACACATATTTAATGGCTCTCGGTTTATACGACATCGTTCTTAAAATCCATAAGATAGAGTCGTTTCATATCTACATATGAAACGACTCCATCGCAGATCTGACCTCCGAAATTAGGTACTTACATCATTGTCTTGATAATGCAGTCCCCAATGGTGATAACGCGCTTACAAATTATTATGTAAGTACTTTTTATCGAAATAAATAAACTCGTCGCGTCTGACTGACTGGCAATCAACGCAAAGTCAAAAACCCCCAGTTGTCCTAGAAACTTGAAATTTTCAAGTTTTTTGTATATGATATGGGTAAGCTTTAACCGCCTCTGTGGTCTAGTGGTTCAACCCACCGACTTCAGATCCAGAGGTCCCGGGTTCGATCCCCAGGGGGAGTACAATATATTGGGCATGGTTTGGTTTGTGGTAGGACTTTATTTGGGTCCGCCTGGCAACCACCATCTTACCTAATTCTGTCGCCATAACAACAATTCCAAAATTGTTGTGTTCCGGCATTTAGAGGTAAGATAGCCAGTTCCTCAGTTTGTTGAGGATTCCGGGTGAAGTGCGCCTCCACCTCCGGCCTTATCTCAACTTGTAGGTGAGATGAAGGCCAAGCGCCTTTCCCGTCAATAAAAAATAAAAAAAAACTTTCCAGTTGTGAATAAGATCAAATTCTGCAAAGTAGTGATGGTTCGTGCGTGCACGATCGACCGGTCGTACCGCCGCCGCCGCCGGCTGCTGCCGTGCCTCGACGTGCCCTAGTGGTGTCATACGACCTTCTGACATGCAAACCCGCTATGGAACTATCTTCGAACACACCTACGCACCCGTAAAGCGGGAGCTTAGTTCAGAATATGAGTAAAGATAAGGGTAGAGGTAGGCCGAATAGATGGATGTAGTGTGTGCGGGATGATATAATGATGAATATAAAGAGTAAGTTTTTTTCCAAGGCCACCGAGGCCAAGTCTGAAACCGTGAGAGTTATCGAAAAGGTCATGTTAGGTGTTACGTGTTCGATTTGAAATTAAATAAATTCTGCATTAAAGAAAAACATTTTATATTATAGTTTTTCTGGAGAAGTGAGATTTTGAAAAAAAAAATGTCATTTTGAGTTCTTTGTTTGGTAATAAAATAAATAATGTATGATGGCTATATGCCCAAAGTTGTTGGAACACTTTCAAAGTAGAAAAATTATAAATTAAACTTAATGTATTTAATAAAGGTATTTTTTTCTAAAATTTTTTCAGAAATTCTATCATCATGTTTATTGTGGGGAACTCATCATTCCGCCTTAGACTTAATCATTAATACTGGTATGGAATGGAACTCCTTACCCTCGTCTGTTTTTCCGCACCAATACAATCTTGGAGTCTTCAATACCAGAGTGAATCTTCTGTCAGAGTGTCCTTTTAGACAAGCGTGCTCCATCATAGGCTACCTACATCATTACTTGTTTTTCAAGCAATCTGGAGGTCAAACGCTGGGCCCATAAAATAAATATAAATTATAGGTAGGTAGGTAATGTCAATAAGACTGACAAAATTAGTCAAGACTGCAGGCAGTAGATATACTGACCTTCCGCACATCAATGGGTACAATTTGAATAAATTCGCTAATTATAATACCAAACACAACCAACGTCTAATTAAGATAAATATAACAACAAACAAGAGAGCTCGCTAATGTACCTGAGGCACTGAAATAATAACAATATACGGGAATAACCTAACCTAAGGCCTGTTGTTTATGAGACAGTCGATAAGATTCAGAGTAGGTATGATTATATCTTATAAATTTATGCGTTAAGATTTCTATCTTAACGCAAAAAGTGGTGCGAGCACAAGCTTTTAAGCATATTGGGTACCGGAAGGAGTATGAGATTTGGCATAGTTACAGTTCGTACTGTTCCGCATTACCGCTCCCGCATGTCCATCTCTCACGTCTAACCGACCACATGGAATTCGACGACCATTATGACTTAACTTGCCCAATTATTCCGGGAATCAAACTCGCAATAATTGGCCGTGTGCCACCGCCGGCCGTGTCGTCTTAAACCGTAGCTTGTGTTTGTTTACGACCCAGAAACCGGGGACGTGCTGTTTCCATCGATATTACTGAAACACATCAAGTCACGTTCATAAAAATCTTAAAATACCTCCATAGTTCAAACCTATGACAGCAAGCTCAACGCAACGCCGCTCTTGTATGGAATACTTTTCTCACCTCTGCGAACAAGACGCGCACTGCGCAGTACCTTGAGGCTCTGGAAACAATTGAGAGAAGTCAAGAGAAGTCGTCAAGGCAAGGCTCCAAAGCCTCGATCACCGTCGCAAGGTCGTTTATACTTCGGAGAGTGTAAAGCGGAACTGCACAGTCTGATTCCGCCATCCTCATTCTTCTCGCGGACAACCAGACGCTCGGCGATGCGCCACCGGTTTATGGATGTACCTTTCTCGTGCACGAAGCTGGTCAACCAGCTTCGTCAAGGAATATAATGCTTTACCTAACCTTATATTATATAATTAGAAATAAATGAAGATGGTAAAAATATAATTATATGATACACAATTCATTCGTCGATCTCACAGTAACTAAAGCACCTTCAATTATGACAACATAAATGCATTCTTCGTGGAATTTGGGCTCGATATATTGCTTCATATTTACATATTAAATATACCTAAGAAGTAGGAGTTGACTTGTACTCCAACTCGCGATGAGATCATTGTATCCGCTCTCAGCAGCTGAGGTTATGACATTTGATGGCACTATCTGATTCTATTATTGGTGGCCGTGTCACCAGTCTCTACCGAACTCGTAAATAAACAACCTTGGCCTCAATTGAAATGAACTGGCCTTACAGCTCACTTGGTAGTAACTTTGCCTTCTGCGATGGAGGTTCGAGTCCCACCCGGGACAAACATTGTAATTCTTGTCATTCCTTGTTGTACACATAAATATGATTTAAACATGTCATAGGAAAACATATGTACAGAGGCGAGCTTAACCATTAAAGAGTTTTCTACCAGCAAACCTTTGAGAGAGAGAAAGGTAGAAAAGTGTACTTGAATTAAAATATAATTTGAATAGACAAATGAAATAAACATACATAATATATCAAAAGTATACTACCTACACATTTATGTATATTACCTACTAAAAATACATACGAGTATAAGGCTAAATAATTATATGTAAATATAGTATTTTAAACATATTTATTTATAAAATATATTTTACATATTTTAAACATACACATACAACTAAATAGACTGATTCCTTTGTACTTAGTTAGTTTAATTTATTGAATAAATGTATACTTGTTATAAAATTCTACATATTTACTAAATAGAATAAAAATAAATATAGGTATAAATATTAAGATGAAGTAATATATGGATGAATACATAAATTATGTTAAGCTATGGATAACAAACTACAAAGACAGAAAATACATTTGTATATTGAATAGGTACTTACTAGTAATTCGCCCTGAACTGAGATCTCGTGATGTCTGGTTTGTGTAATTATTTCTCACAAATAAAGTAAAGACTTTAGAGTGAATGGGTAGAATACATTAGGTGTAGTGTGTGTCCACGACCCCTGACTAACATGGAAAGCTTAATGTCAAAATTTTGAAAAGTGCTCTCAAAACCGTTGCCTTAGTAATCTTGGTTTAAAAATATACGCCAAAAACAATCCACGGCTGTCGTGAGGGATTATTTCTCCTATTTGGAAGCCAGCTTGCAAATCTGGCTACGAGGTGGGACTAAAGGAAAATATCAGCTAGGAGGATTAATTTATGCGTAATCTACCTTGAAAAACAAACGGATTAATTAAATAGTGGTCGATCTTTTATCGCGAATTTTCGACCCAATATTTTCAAAATAATGAGGATCCAGTATCCGTAAGATGATAGAGTATCCACGAAGGTCTATTGGCATCCTTTTAGTTTTCGGGAGTACCTAGTCACCAAGGGTTACTGGTGTCAGAAATTGACATATATTGAATAGGTACATACGATAGTAATAGCAATTTGCTATAATCTATGTATCAATCTTTTGCAGTTGAAAAATGAATTTGGTCGAGTGATTCAACGAACGCAAGCGCCTTGCCAAGATGTCCAAGGAGATCGTCAACAGGAACCTGATCACGCTGAAATGCGTTCTCTTCTGCTTCTTGTCGGGTAAGTTACTCTTGTTCTTTATTTTATTGTAATTATTTGGTAAACAAAACAAAACAACCAGGGAATACGAAAGTTATGTGCTAGATCATGTTCCAATAAAAAAATACATGAGCATCATTTGCGCATAATATACGTGTAAGTCAATAGGATAACACTATCTGTCACTGTGCGAGTAAAAAGAAACACAAATTTCAAAAGAAAACATACGCAATCGATTACTACTCGACACGTCGAAACACGATCGTCAGTTTAGAATTATATCATATCTCGAGAACATTACCGAATTGACGTTCGCAAGGTCTTCCGATCCCAATACCAACTGCTCAGTTAGTAACAAAATATTTGAGAAACAATGAAATCAGTAAGAAAAAAAGGTTTAATTAACATTATATAATTTATGTTATTACATTATATAAATAAAATCGGGTTCGAGTCCTGTCGCAGGTTGTGCACTTTAATGTCATTATAACATTTGTAAATGTTGTGACCAAGGTACAATCATTTGATATTCAAAGAACAACGTGTTTTCTCGTTGTTATTATAACAACCTCTTGAATTGGATGAAATTATTTCAGATGGATTTCCACTTTCCAATTCTCCAATTCTCGCTTGATTCTGCTTTCCACATTTTATCTGTTTCGTTTGACCCGGCTAAGGCTCCCACTCGTAGGTCTGTAGTAGTCGGACACCTCTCCACGCAAGTCCGCATTTAACCGCTTTTTTGTGATCTGTATTTGTTTTTGTAACTTAATTAGTATTAGGTAGTATGTAAATTATGTACCTTCCAAAGACATAAATAAGTTTTAGAAAAGGCATAGACTAAACTAGAATCAATTCAATACTGCGACCCAAATTGATCAAAACCTCAGCGATAGCGAATATCTGACTTAAGAACTGGTCAACCATGCAGTCATGGAGTGGGTCGGTCCATTCCTTATGGAATGAAGCTTCGTGCAAGCTTCCATATAAAGAGCGTCTATCGCTCGCGCTCGGTACACGGTTAGTGTCGCAAAGGGACCATTCACCTCGACCGTAATCCACAATCCCACAAATCAGTCAGTACACAACACATAGGTACACAGGTACCGCACAGATTACAGTGCATCCAGTTTTCTGTAGCTTTTTTTATATACCAAAAAAGAATTTTGAGAAGCGCAATCAGGGTAGAGTGAGTTAGAATGGTAGGTGACGATAATGTACTACCAGACGATGCAATGCACATGCACGGCCAATAAATTATTAGGCGTGTAGAAAAGTGGCTTTGAATTATTGTGTCGTTGTAATTATTGACATGCGTTGATAATACACGGCCACATAATACGAATCTAATGAAGGTATGAGTACGTCAGTAGGTTGATATTTTTGCACCACGTTTTGAGATGACACAACCAGATAATGTGCGGCCCGATTATGTATAGCCAATACGAAGCTAATCCACTGCAAAGAAAATGGATTCGAATTATGGACCGTGCATTACCTAGGTCATACACGTGCAGCTTTTGGATGGTGGACATATCCTGGCTGCTAAGTAAAAGCTCTTGAAAAAGATCTTGCTGTATAGCGGCGGCGCTAACGTGAGACTGAGACGTGACCGACCCAAATCAAATCATATAGATATCAATACTATAGGACCTTTAGATATGCAATGTATCTACTTGTCTTATCACAGTACAGGTCGTTAGCTTTGCACTACAGTGTCTTCATTGTCATATGATATGATGAGACGGTTTTTACAAACATGTGATATATATGACGGTATATATATGTATACATCTATTTTGTTTGTACGTAAGCCAGATACCTACATTTCGTTTTTTTTTATTGTAAGACGGGGAATCGCTTGGCCTTCATCTCACCTGGTAACAAGTTAAGATAAGGCCGAAGGTGGAGGCGCACTTCAAACGGAATCCTCAACAACGTCTTCAACAAAGTCCTACCACCAACCAAACCAAGCACAATATATTGTACTCCCCATGGGGATCGAACCCGGGACCTCTGGATCTGAAATCGGTGGGTTGAACCATTAGACCACAGATGCGGTTATTATTTGTCCTTGAGCTTTAGAATGTTCCCATTCAGGTGTGGGCTGCATATACCAGTTCCTGCCTCTGCACATGCTGAAAGTCGGGCTGGACAAGGGCGAGGCGAGGCTCATCTCCGCGGTGGCTCCCTGCGTCGCACTCCTCGGACCCGCCATCTTAGGACCGCTTATTGACAAGTTAGTATTCTGCTACGGCCGCTTTCGTAGTTTATTTTGGTGGGCAATCTTCTTCATGATACGTACCCTAGCGCAATGAGGTTATGTGAGGTTTACAGGACTCGGTGCAATAAACCCCTCGGTCTCCGGCCTCGACGCTTATTAGCTCTGAGCGCTCTGAGCGCTCTGAGATGTTTGTTGAAACTTCTTCCAGTGTAGCATATCGCCTGTAGCACTACCCTGGGGCGGCTCGTGCCACCGTGCGCCGTCACACATCCCGGAATCCGGTCAGCCAGAAGGCTCTCCCCAACTGGCCACGGATCTAAAAGCCCTACTCCTTAGGGCCTAAGGAGTAGGGGGCTAGTTGCCAGTTGCCAGTTGCGTGGACAGTTGGGGCCAGCAGGAGTTGTGCGGTAGGTATACCCTAAGGCTTAGGGTAGGTATACCTACCTACCCTAAGGCTTAGGGTAGGTATACCTACCGCACAACTCCTGCTGCCGCTTACAATGCCGTTTCCATTCCCGTAGTAACGGCAGGTAAAAATAATAATCTGAGCATGACCTTTGGAATCTGATCACGCTCAAAGAAAGGGTCTGCCACCTAACTTTATGAATAAAATACGCCATCGAATATTTAATGTTCAAAATCAACAATTTACTATTAAAATAACAACATAACACAAACATTTCATTACAAAAAATAACAAACATAGATACAATTCTAAACAGATTCTTATGTTCTTACTTTTAGCTACCTATCTACTTGAAATTATTAGGTTTTCTATAAAGACAATATAATAATAGATAGGTATACTTACCTACCAATAAGAACAATGTAAGCATAAGTAGGTCTGGAGGAACATATTTTCTATATCTCAAAATTCGAAACTTAGAATCTCTTGAATTGTTTTCTTAATATGTTTAGAAAACAATTTAATAATTATTTTTTCCACCGGCCAACAAGTAAGCAGCATAAAAATCAGAACGCACCGTAAAAAGATTTAATGATATCTGCGGCTTTCTCGCCAATCATGATCGTGGGGGCGTTCGTGTTACCGCTAGTTATGGTCGGCATGACGCTGGCGTCTACCACCCTGAGCCCTGACACTCCTCGCACCCTCAACCGAGCATCCACCACTCCCTCAGGACCCATGGCGCACGTTCCTGATGGATGCCACAGCGTAGAAGCCATGTTCCGAAGATAGCATTTCCAGTAGTCGTGACCAAAAGGTGTAAACTTCCTGCATACTTCTATATCAATGTACACTGCACTTGAGTTAATACTTTTGAAGTAAGAAGAGCTTAACACTTTAGTGTAATCTTGAACACAGCTTGCATGCTTCTCCAAGTCACTTCTGTCTGAATAATAGCCATTGGTAATAATGGGACTGTCATCTGGATTATTGCTTCTGAGCTTGATACTGCCTCGGGACTTCGGGTGCAATAGACTTACAGTACCCAATAACGTTTCTCCTTGATTGGTTGCGTCAGTCATGCTTCTACAAATATCATCATTATATTCAAAAACCGCAGAGCATATGAGTGGGATAGACAATGCTAATGGTGGTGACACAACACCAAGTACCTGATAATCAGGATAAGCCTGTGCTTTGTTAAGAGCCACGTGTCCTGCCAATACTGGGACCGGAAACTTGTTCAAATTGGTTAATAAACTTAGATTATCCAATGTGTTTTTTAAACCTTTCTTGCCTTCGAGCAATACAAGCACTGTCACGTGATCCTGTAAGTTTTCACCGACCAACGGCGAGTCCAACACCACTTTGATACCCATCTCTTCCAAATGATCCTGAGGGCCTACTCCTGATCGCATGAGTATCTGTGGACTGTTTATAGCCCCAGCTGATAAAATTACTTCTTTCCTCGCTCTGAGTTTTAATACTTTTCCATTGCTTTGTTTCAATGTTACGCCAACAGCTTTTTTATTTTGATCAAAAGTTACATAATCTACGAGGCTATTTCGTAGTACAAATAGATTAGTTCTATCCCTGATCGGTCTCATGAACGCCACCGCTGTGCTTTGTCGTATGTTATCATCTACTGTAAAACAGGGCTCCGAGTATCCTAGCTGTTGCTCATCGTTGGTGTCTATTAAAATGTCATGTCCGATTTCTTTGAACGCATCCAGGTATTTCTTGGTTCTCTCATACCATTTGGGTCGTGTTACTCCGAGGAACCCTTTGGTGTTATGTAACGAGGCAGTCTTGCTTCTGAGTATCTCTTCGTCCTTGAGACGTTCGCTTTTCTTGAAGTAGTATGTGACGTTGTCCCAGTCCCAGCCCTCGTTTCCTTTAGCAGCCCAGCCGTTGAAGTCAGCCTGGTTACCTCTCACGTAAAACATGTAGTTGGCTCCGCTTGTCCCGCCCAGCATCTTGCCTCGTGTCATATGGGTGCTTTTAGTTTTACGTGCCTGCGATGTGAACCCATCGTCGACCGTGTAGTAGTTCCAATCAGCGAATAAAGAGTGGTCTACAAATGGAAACAACCCCGGAACCTGAAACAGATGGTGATTAAAATAACTATTTACAAGGTAAACAGTTGAGTTACCTTTTACAAACCAGTACCGGATGGAAGCGTACCCATGACACTGGCTGCTTTGCCACCCTTAATAGATATTATGCTTATTCGCTGGCCTAAACAAGAGTCATACCGCATACCATCATTACGTTACAGTAGTCTAATACGAAAAAAGAAACATGACGGATCCGTTGACGGATTGCACGTTTTTTGATACAAAAATGACAGAAGTTCTTTCGGATCCGACGACGTTTGATTTGCATAGTAGGCCACCAGACCTTTCGGCTCGAGAACGGCTGGAATAATGACACTGGTAAAAGCTCGATAGATAATGTCATACAGATATCTACTAATTTATCTATAATGACTATATCATAAAGGTAATTATAGTTGATTTTTTTTAAGGGAAACAGGCGTGAGTCTTTGTATGCATATATATAGTATAATAATTTTCTTAAATTACCTAGTCTATAAGTTTAATTTAATTGGTGGTGGTTTAAATAAAGATTAATTTATAAGAAATACATTTATTTGACAAACAACATACAGAGCATTACACATTTAGGTACATAGGTACAATATACGACTACTTATGTCACAATCTCAATCACAAGTAGGTTAGGTAACTAGTTTTAAAAACATAAATAGGTACAAGTATAACATAATAATATATAGGATCCGCTCTGTGCTGAGTCCGTCAAATTGGTCCGGCCTCAGCTTAATGCTACCCCTTGCAGGACAGCGCTGATTTTCAGGCAGAGCCTTACGAAGGATGACGTCACTATGGGGACAAATACTTATACATAAATAATAATATACACAAAAATAGTTCAGGAAACCTATAACAAAGTAGAGAGAGCATACATCTAAACGAATAAAGAAATAAATAAATAAATAAGCAAATATTTATCAACGATTAGGCATTAATATAAAATGTAAAATGTTAAACTTGAAAGAGTGTATATAATAGTATATTATCTTAGTATACTACTAAGATAAGGTAAAAAATAAACCGAAAAGCTTAAAAACGAATGTCACCAACAAATAGCTACTAACCTACGACTAAGAAGATGAAAGTGGGGGGTGGTGGGGGAGGTGGCTAAACTTCTATTTGAGCTAATAAAAGTTTTTTTTTTAAAGTACATCTAAAAGTGTGCAATGATTTATGTCTTTGATGCAAAGGTATTTACCAAAGATTCAATCGGTGGATCATCACCAGCCTCAATGAGAAGCACCTTCCAAGAAGCCACCTCTGACAATCGATTCGCCAGCACGCAGCCGGCTGAGCCTGCCCCGACTATTATGAAGTCAAAGCCCTGCCCATCTGCAATCAGAACCCCAATACTAATCTTACGAATCATTTTCTTGCATGAGGTTGAGGATACATAATAAACTTATTATATAGTCAGGTGCCTAGTTCGTAGGAGTTTTGTGGCCAAGTGGGTATGGGCCCGCTATATGATCCGAAAGTTGTGCGTTCAAATCCAATCGTGCACCAATGTGTCTTTACGGTGCTTGAAATTAATGTGCGTGTTAAACATATGCACATGCTCTTACGGTGAAGGTCAAATCTTGAGGAAGCCGTGTCCCTAGGACCAAAAATCCAGATGGCCTATGTCACTGGCAAGTACCTACTCAATCCGCTATGCGGCGATGGCATTGCAACCTGTACGTATTGAATGCCAGCTGTATGACTTTTTTTTTCAAAGGATAATAAAATGATCTATGTATAGCATTAGCCTTAAACACCACACTTAGAATTAGCTTGGTTCGTTTTCAGTGCATGTTTGCTTGGAATTTATCTGTACTTTGCTATCACATTAAACTCATCGAACTCATTTGCAAGAAAACACTTCCAAGAATGCATCAGCACTTACCAAGTACTTTGGCTTCTGGGGGGAAGTTGTACGAAGTGAGATGCAATGTAGCTATCGCCGCCAGTCCAACCTGTAGTACCCTAACAATTCGAGTTATGGACGCCACTTCTGCAAAGGATAATATATTTTGAATTAAAGCCATAACGGTATCTGAAATACACCACGCGAGTATTTTCAATTAGCGACCATCAGCTTCAATAACTATCTCGATTAATTTCCGAGGGATTTAAAGGTGTTGGATTATAACAGGTGGTCAAGTCGCGTTACGCAATTACCTAGTTATTTGTTATTTATGCAACTGGAAGACTTAGTCCGAGCGGGTATGGCTGATTTTCATCGTCATCTGATAAAAGGATAGGCTTATTATTGGCTCATCAAAGTGATGCTGTTTTTACCCATTGTGAATGTAAGCCGAAGGTACTAATCAACGGGCAGGTGCAAAGGAGGGGTCGACTTCAAATACTTAGTTACTATCGTATTGAGAGTCGCTATCTGGTAACAGAATTGCATACTTTGGTGAACTAGAGCGGGGAAGCGTTTGGCCTTCATCGCACCTGGTTACAAGTTGAAATAAGGCCGAATGTGGAAGCGCACTTCACCCGGAATCCTCAATTACCTGAGGAACTGGCTATCTTTCCTCTAAATGCCGGAACACAACATTTTTTTTAACCAATACCGTCTTGGAGACTACAGGTCCAGAGCGAACAGGTAGGTACTTTTGTGACAAGCGTGCTCCATCTTAACCCACATCTTGGGTTTCAAGTGAGCTGGTGGTAAAACGCTTGGCTATATCATCAATACAAAAAAGGTACCTATCTAAAGTCTATACCTCTACCACGAGTTTATATGGCATAAACTCGTAGTAGAGACGCTAGCGAGGACGGTAGAGAAAGTGTATGAAAACTTCTAGAACTTCTTTCTACCTCTAGTGAATAGATTTGGTACTAAAACGTCAGGTATAGAAAACTACTGCGATCGCGTGGAGCTAGATTTAGGAAAATTACAAACCTTATTACCTGTATTTCGTGTGAGTCCTAACTTTATTACCATTTTGAAGCAAGTCATGTAAAATTTTCGAAAAATTTAGATGTTACAATAAAACTTAAACCTATTTAGTACTGGGGTCTTTAATGTTATTATAATCAAGTCGGTTCATTTTGACCAAAACTGACTGCTTTTTCCTATGAGTTCTTGCTCGGAATTGTTTTCCAAGTTAAAACCTCCAAGCTTAACCTGAGATACAGGTGAAATTAGCCGGGCACGCTCGGACTTTTATTGTTTAAATACAATTAAGTAAACTCCAAAAATGTAAGCAAATTAGCTCAGACGGTAGTCTCGTTACCTCTAAATTAGCTACGGTAAAGTATGGAACCTGAACTTTAAACATTTGGGAGTGTACAGATTAAATTCAGTCTTTTTTTACCTCGTATAGAGTCCTTTTCAGCCGGCGTTATAAAAATTACAGTCAGTCTTTTTTAGCTGGGAAAAATGCATTACGCATACCCTCCCATCGGGGGTGGGAGGGTTATATGGGACTCCCCGGTTGCCCGGTATACTCACTAACTGCACTCCCCCCCGTAGGGAAGGGAGGAACGGAAATGAGTGCTCAGCCATTCCCGCTCGACAAAAGGGGGGGGGGTGAATAGTGCAATGCGAGCGAAGGCGCCTCCGCACCTTTCGCCCGCTATTCACCACCGGTAGGAAGTAAAACGACCTTCATATAATCGCCTTCTCCTTCCTCTTCTTTGCTCCGCCGCCGCCCGCGTCTTCCGCCGCGCTATAAAAGTCAACCAAACCTTTTTTTTTTTTTTTTTTTTTTAAGTGGGAAAATGCCCTCGCATTTCCCTTCCACCATGGGGGTGGTGGAAGGGGGTATGTGGGACTCGAACCCACTAAAAACCCACTATGAGCAGTCGCCCGCCTTCGTGGGGCCGAGATGGGGTCGCGTTAGCATTCACCATCTGGCCCCGGCGGTTGGCCTGGAACCCGTGTCCAGGCCCCGGCCAAGGAGGGGTGGTCACTGCTCACCAGGACCACCCCTCAGACGAGTGGAGCCGTGCAAGCCGGCGGAGAGTCCCCCGACTCTCCACCAGGTGGCTCCACTACAGGGGAAGTCGAAGAAGGCGGGCAAACCGCCCCCTCCTACCCCCCCTTCGCCTCCGGCGGATCGGGTCAGAGCGGGCATCGTCCTCTCTGACCCTCTCCGCGGCCTCCTTCTGCGACATCACCTGTTCGCAGAAGGAGACCATCGCCTGCCACTCCCTGTCGCCGTCGAGCATGGCGTTGACCACGCTCGGCAGCGAGAGGTCCCCTCCCAGGGTGGCTGAAAGTGTGTGTCGCATGGGACCCCACGCGGCACACACCTCCAGCGTGTGGTGCGCCGTATCCTCCGGCGCACCACATTCGTGGCAGGCCGGGGTCGCCTCCCGTCTCGCGATCTAGTGCAGGTACTTTCCGAAACATCCATGTCCGGAAAGCACCTGCACCAGTCGGAACGTCAGCGACCCGAATCGCCGCCGCACCCAGTCACGGAGGACCGGGCGAATGGCCTCCACCGTCCACTGACCAGGGACCGGTGGAGCCAGGTCCTCCGCCCACCGCCTCAACATGGCGGCCCGCGCCTGTCGCCGTAGGCCCTCCACCCGATCCCACTCCAGGTGCTCCCCGTCGGATCTCCTCGCCGCCACGAAGTGGTACACTTCGGCGAGGATCTCCGCTTGGAGAGCCCAGGGGGGATCGCCGGCCAGCACGCATGCTGCCGTCCAGGACACCGTCCGGTATCCGCGGATCACCCTCGTCGCAATGACCCGCTGCGGTTGTCGCAGCAGGGTCATGTTCGCGCGACCGAGGGCGTCCACCCAGACCGGTGCCCCGTAGGTGGCCATACTCCGGATCACTCCGGAGTATAGACGGCGACACGTGGCGCTCGGGCCGCCCACGTTGGGCAGCAGCCTCCCCAGTGCGGCGGCGGCTCCCAGGACTCTCGGGGCCAGCTGGGTAAAGTGGGCCCTGAAAGTCCACCGTCCGTCCAGGATGAGACCCAGATATTTCATCTGGGTCCCAACCCGGACCGGGACTCCGTCCAGGACCACTCTGGTCCCTGGCGGGGGTCCCCCCCGAGGCCCGTGGAACAACAGGGCCTCGGTCTTGGAGAGGGCCACTCCCAGCCCGAGGGAACGGATGCGGTCGATCACGTGGGCCGTGCCCACCTCGGCCAACCGCACCGTCTCCCTCAGGTCCCTCCCCCTGACTACGACCAGGGTGTCGTCCGCGTAGCACGCAACCCGCATGTTTGCGGGCAGCGTGCCACGGAGGACCCAGTCGTAGCCGATGTTCCACAAGAGCGGTCCCAGCACCGACCCCTGCGGAACCCCGCGGACGACGCGACGGCGTCTCAGACCGTCGCGTCCCTCCACCAGGACTTCGCGGTCCTGGAGGTAGTCCGCCAACAGCCTCCGCAGATACAGGGGCACCCCGTGGTAACGGAGCGCCTCCTGTATCGTTCCGTGCGGCAGACTGTTGAAGGCGTTGGCAATGTCCAGCGAGACAGCCAACGCCTTATCCCCCTCCCGGACCGCCTCCTGCGTCCACCCCTTGAGCCAGAGCAAGGCGTCGATCGTTGACCGCCTCGCTCTGAACCCAAACTGGGCCTCCGACAACTGAGGCCCAGTGCCGCCTAGGTGCCGGACGACGCGGGAAGCCACCACTCTTTCCAGCAGCTTCCCCGCGTCGTCGAGCAGCACTATTGGCCTGTATGCGGAAGGCGAGTCTACGGCACGACCCTCCTTCCGCAACAGGCACAGCCGGCCGTCCTTCCACAGCTTCGGGAACCGTCCGGACGTGATGCACACGTCGAACAGCTCCCGAAGCCGTCGAACAGCTCCCGAAGCCGAAGTCAACCAAACCTAACCTAACCCAACCTGGCATAGATATGGCGAGAGTTAAGGAATGTTACTAAAATTTAAACGCCCAAAGCTATTCGTATGTGCCAGTCTCTTATTTGTTACTGTACGACATTCTGGGAAAGCGGGTTTAATTTATGTATGGGTCTTAGCCCATACATAAATTTTAAAAAAAATGTTTATTTCAAGCTCAGGCTCATAATGGGAAACACGAGCCAACATATTACAACGCACTGACAACGCCCTGCGCTCCCTCTCTATGTCAACAGCGTCAACCAGATCTTCGGTGACCCACAGGCCCAGATACTTAAACATATAAATACAGCCAGATCTTGATTTTGACTTCCGTCTAAGATGACTCTAGTTGTATATAATCTAAGTCAGTATTTACTCAGATTTATTCTGAACCACGACCACGACCACGACCACGACCACGACTCTAAGCCGTAGCCATGTATGTTGCCATGAGCTTGAGATCCCAGACGAGACAAATAGCATGAGCTTGAGAGAACCCAGAGTTGACTGAATCGTTATCAGGAACGTTCAGTTTGCTCTCGAACCAATATAGGAAATCTAACCATTGTTAAACATTTTTGTTATAAGTAACATCATCATCATCTACATCCCACAGTTGGACACGGCCTTCTCCAAAACTTGATAATTTTGTCATAAAATATATAACATATATATAATCCTCGGTCGAATCACCCGATTTTTATGGTTTTGAAAATCAATATCTTAAAAGTTACTATTGAGGATGACATCGAGAATTGATTGGATATGTGAAAAAAATACAGAGGCGAGAGGCGACCTCTAGGTTTTTTTCAAGGACGGTTTTGTTAACGAGTGAATGTGTGATTCGAGTCTCTGGGATTTTATTTGGATACCTATACTCTTTGCGTGGAGGCAGTGTTGTCTCGTAATCTGGGGATTCCCTCCAAATTTGGGGGTTTTTTAAACACTCGGGGGGAATTTTTGGGGGGACTAATCCTTTGGGGGTATTTTCGGGGGGAAAAATTTGGTCGATTTATAGGTATTTCAATCAACCATCATTAAATAAAACAATAAAGGAGCTCACCCATTCATTCATTCGTTTGACCGTTCGTTCGATGCGAAGTTCGTTCTCGACTCGAGATGTATGATGTGAAACACAGAGAAAGGAAAGAAAGACTTGCCAAGCCAAATCAAGGTCTCCTCGTCATCGGTCATCATCACAATTAGTAATTGTAATGTGTAAATTGTTGGTTTTCAAAAATCTTGCGGGTCTTTTTATTGATTCGACACGTGACCCAAGGGCTGTCTCTTATTTAGGCCAGAGGATTAGTATAGCTATTCAGCGTGGCAATGCAGCCAGTGTCTTGGGCACGCTTCCGTCTGGTACTGGTCTGGAATAGTTGAGTTCCTTATAGGCCGTTTGTAACGGTCCTTAGGTAATCCAACTGATTCCTTTGTACATACCTAGTTAGTTTAATTGTACATTTTATTTAATAAATATATGTATTGACTAAAAATATATGTATTTATATTTGTATTTACTAAAAAATATTTCGCCATATTTTTTTATAATAAGTATATTATAAAAATAAAAAAAATTAACACCTGTATGTAATAAACACAGTAAAATCTGGGTAGGTAATATGAATAAAAAGTATGTTTTAGGTATATGAGTGTTGGGGGTTTTTCTTCAAAACACCCTAAATTTGGGGGGATTTTGGGTGAGATTTGGGGAGAAATGCATGGAGCCATCTGGTAACACTGCCTGGAGGGTGGGAGAAGTTTGTAAAAGAGGCAGATGCGATACAAAAATGAATTGTAAACTGAGGATATTGCTAATAAATAATTGTTGATTAAAATAAACATAGGTACTTACACGACTATCCTGAACCCTCTTATTTGTGAGAGTTAACAATTGTTTGCGTTTCCTAGCACTCTACCTTAGGAACACAAACCCGCTCTCTATTTTCTATTGGGTGTGTAAATATAGGTATTGAGTGAATGCTAAAACTATACCAGGTATTGGGGAGGAGAATACTGCGATCACAAATCCACCGGCAAAGCGTGGAGATTTGCGCGGACATGATTTAGAATTTAGAACATATATAGTCGCATAGGGATAATCTATCTGTGGTGAGCTACTTTTACCATATTCAATAATCAACAATGAAACAACAAACATCAAAAAAAAAAATTGAAAAGAGTGTTTGTATGGGAAAACTCTTTTCTAAATTTTGGTTCGATTTTAAAAAAAGACGAACGTGACGCAACAGACGAACTGCGTTTGTCCATACAACCCAAGTCAACCAAGTCCATACAATGTGGAAGGTACCCTTCCTGTGTCCCGCTTTCCGATGAAAGCGGGACTACAGGGAGGGTACCACGACCTCTTATGGAATTCTTGTTTATGACAATACTTTGCTTTTGTCACTCTATCCAGTGTAGAAAAAACGAAACAAAAGTAATGTAAGATCATAACGAGGATGCTTTAAGACGTTGTGGCTAGCCGCCTGACCCTGAGCCTGTAACAGGGACTCAATACAAAGTCTCGATCTATTTATCCAGACTCTCCGTGGGACGAGGGTCGACGGGGGGGAGCGCAGCACCCAGTGGGTCCGGGCGTCTTCTTCGCATGGTGACGGCCGCGTGTCTCATCCTCAGCGCTATTTTCTACTCCATCCTGCTCGCTGTGCCCTACACCGAACGACACGAGGTAATTATCACGCTTTAACCGCCTCTGTGGTCCGGTGGCTCACATAGTGGGGTACACATTAGTGCATGGTTTAGGTTTAGGTGTACCTTGTCAGCTAAATATATTTGATGTTTATTTATTCGTAATCCAGTTCAAATCAAAACTCTCAGAAAACGAAACAAGATAAAAGAGGGATAGTCACTGCCAAAGCGCTGAAGTGGAGATGGATAGGGCAGACAACTAAGAGGTAAGGAGAAATCGAGCGACAAGTACTGGTATCCTACTTATCTGAAAAGAAATAGAGGAAGGCAACGATCACAGAAGTTGCGGGTAATACCTGGAGCCCAATAGCACAGGACAGAGAGGAGTGGAGGAAGTTGGGGAATAAGGCACACAGATAGAGTGACAGCTGCTGATGTCATTGTAAACTGCAACTAATTAAGTGTTCATTTTTAAACACGGGTTTTACTAACGTATACATTATCATACAATTTTAAACCTACCCGGCGAGTCTCTCACCCTGATGATGATTTACCTGTTAAATTGAAACCGTTGGTGACTACATCAACATAATCGAATAGGTACGTGAATAAAACCCGAGTTTTAAAATGACTATGACTCACGCAAGTTTTGAAAGTAATAAATAAAGGCTTTTATAATAATAGCCGTACCAAATACCCATAATCTCGCGAAGACATGTAAGCAAAAACTTGCGAAGTATAGACCGAACTTAGGACCCAATAGAACTTAGAATAGAACCCAATGGAGATTCAACACAGTCAGAACCATTCCAATAATAATTTCATCTACCGGCGACCTACCTACACACTAGTACCTATACAAGCCTTTGACATTTACAAACTTACTTACATACAACTCCAAGGCACTTTGCCGCATTGTCCGAAATATTTTATCCCTGAACCAATAAATGACCTACTTATCAACGGTTTTTCGTTTGGTCGACGACCCACGAAATATCGAATATTTCTCCTTGAGGGAGAGACGACAAAACATACAAGCATTATAATCCAATTCAAAATGTTGTTCATAATACTGATGCGATGATAGTGTTACGAGCTGGGGGTTCGTAAAATTAAAAGCAACCGGTTATTACTCAAAATAATACACGTTTATTTAGCACCAAATTAATTACTCTCAAACACACTAACACACAACACTACTTAGTTATACTTCCGAATCACTAAACACTGCTATCGCACTCAAATATCACTTGATGTTATCACTCTGTATCGTAATTGAATACCGTCTTCCTTCCTAATCGCGCGGCGTATTTATATCCAGGGTATCGAATGATCTAGTAAGCGCGGGAATGATCGCGGTACTAACTGTTGCGTAATCTGAGACTCTATTGTTTTCGGCGCGGCGGTCATAAATCATCCTTTTGTGTTATTTATAAACAAGTTGTTATTGTATTATTTTCACGGAACTATGCGAATGCCCGTGATGATTCTAGACTTTTCTGATTGGCGTAACAATAGTTTAAAAGATGTCGTTTTGGTCGGCAGGCTCGTCGACCACATGTGCTGTTCATGTGCAACCAGGATAGTGCGTACGTGATGCAGGAGGTCTGCATGGAGGACATGCGTTGCAACCGGTGGCCCGGGGAGAAGGTAAGCATAAGAGGAACATACTGACAAATGTACTGATACTGTTTTCGCGTTTTAGGTATTTAGACAAACGAATTGCCATCTCAGCGTGCCCTGTCCTTGATATATTCGTTATTGATAGAATTTAAGATACGAAGCTCTTTTCACCCCCTAAATTGTAACAAAATGCTTTGCTATTGCTGTCAATCGCTTGAATATAATGTAGTAGTCCGTAAGCCCTAAATGCTTACCACGTGATCGGGAATCTTCCGGCCAATTTTATCATCTAAAATTGGCCGGAAGATTGTCAAAATCCTTCACTTTCGTTAACTGTTACGTTTTGTGATATCAGTACGACACGATGCATCATTTAGCCCTCTACCTACCTATTACGGTTTCAATGTCTAATATTTTCTAAAAAGTTTTTCGTTTTAACTTTTAAAGAAATTTAGAAAAATCTTGACTTTTAATAGTCATAGTATCTGGCAAATTAAGACGTTTAAATCTAGGTAATAATGTGTTGATTACAAGAAAACAAATCACCGAAATCGGACAAAATAAATAGGTAGAAAAGAGCGGTAAAGGTATATGATCCTCTTCAATATCATAACATGAACCCAGATAGATGAAGACCGTCGTAGATTTTTTTTAAATAGGGCTTAAACAAAAATATATTTATTCACTAACATTAAAAACAAGTAGGTACAATTGGACCAAAAGGACCGTTACAAACGGCCTATAGGTAACTCAACTGTTCCAAACCAGGGCTTAAATATACCGATGATTTTCGGTGCTTGTAACAACTCTTTATGACTCAATCTACAATATTTTTAGATAGTATTGTAGCGACAATGGACAAAAGTCCCCCGCTATCTACGGTACCATTTTTTACAAATTAAGCCAATTAGAAGTTGTTGTACCATTTCAATTGGCTTACATATTTCGGTGACTGAATTTTTGCAGCTGTCTCATTCATATTAGAGTTACTCATAATACTTATAAGCGATATAAAATATGTCTTCGATACACCAGCTTACTAAAGTTTTGCAAACAATAATTATGCAAACACATGTCTGGTTAATCTATTTTTATAGCTTATAGTACCTAAACATCTGGACCTTGTAAGTAGACAATTTTAAGTAATTGCACTTTTTATAATTCTCGTCAAGTGTATCTTCATCGCTTTATTTATTTCATCCATTCCAATATTACAAATTTGAAGTACGTTAGAGGCTACTTTTATGCGTGTATCACGAGCGAATAGGCGATTACTTGTACACCTCTGTGGTCTAGTGGTTTGACCCACCGATTTCAGATCCAGAGGTCCCGGGTTAGATCCCCAGGGCAGCTATATTGGTCTTGGTTTGGTTGGTGGTAGGATTTTGTTTAAGTCCGCCTGGCTAGCCACCTTCTTACCTAGCTAGTTCTGTCGCCATAATAACAATTCTTAAAAAAAATAGTGTTCCGGCAGTTATAGGTAAGATAGCCAGTTCCTAAGTTTGTTGAGGATTCCGGGTGAAGTGCGCCTCCCCCTTCGGCCTTATTTCAACTTCAGTTGGGAGAAGTAATCGTTATTTGGGGAGGGTTCTTTCAGGTTTTTATAAAAATGACAAATTCATTTACATTTTTTATTATTTATGTCCTTAGTTGGGAATGGCTAATTATATTCTTATTCTTATCTATTACATTTACTTTAACAAGTCTCTATTTGTAATGAATAAGGCTTGCAAGTGAATGTGGTGGGCATTATTTGAGAGAGCATTTGTGAGACAAATAATAAATTCCGATTTGACATTTTAAAGTAATTATTTTGTTTTGTAATTTTTCTTGTAGGTACCTACCATTGTTCTCCGTTAACATGCTCTATCTAATAATAATTAAACCCAATTGATATTCATAAGTTATTATTTTCTTTTGACATTTACTGATGAGTTTATTTTAGACGTTCGACGTGTTGTATTAAATTTGAATTTGAATCCGAATTTTATTAAATTGATATCACAATTTTGGGACTCGAACCCGCATCTTTTACTGAAGCCGGAAACGCTCTAACCAACTGAGCCACGCAGATTCCAAATTTTTGTGCCATTCCCGTCGCAATTTGTGATTTTTTGTGTCATTACCTATAACTTTATATTATGTAAATGTTGTGGCAAAGTGCAATCACTTGAAATAGAAAAATAGTTATTTGTTATACAAGAGTGCAAAGTTGCTTTTTAACCGCGTGTTCAATTTTGATGACCGAGCAAGCGAGGGAATCAAAAGAGCATGAGGTGAAAAATCTTTGCACTCGAGTGCAACACGTAACTTTTCATTCCACCTCAGCGAGGAAATGACTAAATGCAAAAAAAAAACGTTTACAATCACAAGATAGGTACTTTTATTTCAGTTTAGGTATTAACTACTACATTATGACAGGTAGGTATTACAGAATAATCTTTAAATTATAACAAAATAATACTAAGGTATAATTAAGAAAATTTGAAAGTAACGTTGCTACAGTTATTTAAATTGAGTGTAATATTTTTGTTTGGTACTGTAATATTGGTGTTAGTCACTTGTGTACTGTTTTTCGTTAAACTATCTGTCATACTTAATAGTTGTACCGATTTATCGGATTCCCTTGGCGTGAATGTTGGAGAGAAAGGGCGATGGTTAGGTGTTTAGTAATGGCTTATTTTTGATGTAGAAGGGCCAGTCCAAGGATCCGATTGAGGCTCTTTCAGTGTAATGGCTCCTACGATGCCTTCACATATTTTAGACTTATTTTGGATGGAATCCTCTGTGTATCCCTCTACAACTGCATTGGACTTCCAGCCTCCGTGGCGCTTAAGGGACAGGAGATCAGCTCCGGAATCAGCCAAAAGTGTGGCTGAAGTTCGTCGGAAACAATGACCCGTGTACAACAGGAGTTCTGGAAGTTCAAGAAATGTTGCTATTTCTCGTGGGATACTGCCAATTTTATTAGTACCCATAGGCTGTCTAACACACTTTCCATTGCGATACTGTGGAAAAAATCGATTGATTGGAGTGTTAGGCGGGCGTAAGGCTTGATATTTCTCAACAATCGTTACGTATTCCTTGCGAATGACGAAGTTGCGGTCTCTTTTTGTCTTTGTATTAGGTAAATTAATTAATAGTAAGTCATCTGAATGTTTCTCAATGTTTTTGACATTAAGTTGTGTTAGTTCATTAGTTCGACATGCTCCGTTTATTCCAATAATAAGAACAACCTGTAACGTATTGTAGTAGATAAATTAATAAAATTGATATGAACGCATAATTATGCCTATCAACATCTACTAAGTATGCTATTTAATTGAGATTAATATATTTAAGTAGATACTGAATGTGCAACTGACTTACTTTTGCCGCCAAAAATATGGAATCGGGTGCTTCGTTAAGAAACTTTTCAATATCAGATACTGTGAAAACCTTCGATTTTTTTGGTTGATGACCAGATGAGGCTCTTTTTAAAAATGCCACTAATTTAGGATAGGTATCGATATGTATGTCTTTTTTCATCTTTATTGTTGCTTTTAGCATCGAATACGTACTCCATAGAGTGCTTGCTTTCTTGTTCTCGGATAATTCTATAAAATATGCCAGTAAAACGTTTTCTGAGAAAGTTTTGGCTCCTTTTGCTAGTCGCCACGTGTTGAACATATCGTACTGTTTTAAATACTTCTCGCATGATTGTTGAGGGAGAAAGCTCATTTGCGCATTATTAACAGTTTCAGTCAATTCTGTTGGCGTCAAACAAACTTCCTCGTCGCTAAAATCACTCATTTTAGTTTTTTAACTTGTTTTCAAGTTTCTTGTTTTTAATATAAGGTTTAACAATGACGTGAAAAAATGCCGCATAAAGAACCGCGTACAAAGCAAATTGAAAACAGAACACCAAGAAGGTTCCGATTTCGACTTTTTAACAAATTAAAAAATGTTGTATGATGAATTCGGCACCATGGAGGTACAAGTAAATAGGTTTATTGATGTTTTGAATTCACAAACTTAGTGCACACGATGTTCTAAATTCAATTTTACTTTAACCTCTAGCGGATAAAAACGGCTTTTGCACTCAGATATCGAATAGTAAAAATACTCTTTCCGAGATGGTGGGATGAAAAAAATGTTATACCTTCCCAATTATTGTGTTATGTATCTTGTTTTATGTAATTTTGTATTAGGTCCTTACAATTGAAATTGGCGTTTTGTCGTACTGGCCACTTTGATCTTAAATATCTCCTCTTTGGTTAGGAATTCCAAATTCAAATTTAAACAGCTATTTACTCTTGCATTTGTGTTTCGAAAACCGTAATTCATTTGTTTTTTTCTCTTTTGCTTTTTTTTTCTGCGTCACTCATTTCACAAAATGGAAAACTTAAAATATCGCATTATTTACGAGTACGAGTTCCACCGTGGCACCAGTGCTGCAGAAACGGCTCGAAGGATTAATGATGTGTATGGTGGTGGTGTCGCAAAAGAAAACACGGTGCGTTTTTGGTTTCAACGCTTTCGTTCTGGAAATTTCGACCTGCAGAACAAGCCCCGTGGACGGCCGGAGACCAAGGTCGATAATGATGAATTGAAGGCTATTGTGGAAGCAGATCCATCGCAAACCACATCACAGTTAGCTGCAGGCTGCGGTGTTAGTGACAAAACCGTTTTAATCCACTTGAAGCAAATTGGGAAGGTGAAAAAGCTTGAAAGGTGGGTACCTCATGAATTGAGTGAAGCAAACCGACAAACGCGCGTCGACTGCTGCGTTACATTACTCAACCGGCACAATAATGAAGGAATTTTAAATCGGATCATTACATGTGATGAAAAGTGGATCCTGTACGATAATCGTAAACGCTCATCGCAATGGCTGAACCCTGGTGAACCAGAAAAATCTTGCCCCAAGCGAAAATTGACTCAAAAAAAGTTACTTGTAAGCGTTTGGTGGACTAGTGCCGGTGTCGTACACTATAGCTTTCTTAAATCTGGTCAGACGATTACGGCTGATGTCTATTGTCAGCAACTGCAAACCATGATGGAAAAGCTCGCTGTTAAACAACCGAGACTTTTCAATCGCTCTACGCCACTGCTGCTTCAAGACAACGCTAGACCACACACGGCCCAACAGACGACTACCAAATTAGAGGAGCTTCAATTGGAATGTCTAAGACATCCACCGTACTCTCCGGACCTTGCTCCAACAGATTACCATTTTTTTCGAAATTTTTATAACTTCTTGCAAGGAAAAAAATTCAATTCCGATGAGGCAGTCCAAACCGCTTTCAAAGATTTCATTGATTCCCGTCCAAATGGTTTTTTTAGTAAAGGGATCAATGAACTACCTATAAGATGGCAAAAGTGTATAGATAGCAATGGTACATACTTTGATTAATAAAATATATTTTAATATGAAAAAATTGCCTTTATGTTCCTCCCATACAAAACGCCAATTTCATATGTAAGGACCTAATATTATTTATGATCCTGTGTTGATTGATAATAAATTATTTGAATGTGAATAACAAAACATAGCTTTTGAGCTCTCCTGTTGAGGACACAGTTTGCTAACATGTCATGTTGACCGTTATACCTATTACCGTGATCCGGTCGGCACCCTTTGAGACGGAATCCTAAAAGTGTAGTGAAATGATGAACTCCGCTACCTTGCAGACAGGAGTCCTGGCGGTGGGCGCGTGTGAATACGGCTGCTACGATGACGATATGAACTGGATCTTCCAGCCATTCACCACCACCTCGACCACCACCACCCTGAGCCCCATGTACAGTGGACTGGCCAACTCTACCACAGTGAGTACCTACCTGTACCTTCCTAGGTAGCCGTTCACACCCTGAGCCCCATGTACAGTGGACTGGCCAACTCTACCACAGTGAGTACCTACCTGTACCTTCCTAGGTAGCCGTTCACACCCTGAGCCCCATGTACAGTGGACTGGCCAACTCTACCACAGTGAGTACCTACCTGTACCTTCCTAGGTAGCCGTTCACACCCTGAGCCCCATGTACAGTGGACTGGCCAACTCTACCACAGTGAGTACCTACCTGTACCTTCCTAGGTAGCCGTTCACACCCTGAGCCCCATGTACAGTGGACTGGCCAACTCTACCACAGTGAGTACCTACCTGTACCTTCCTAGGTAGCCGTTCACACCCTGAGCCCCATGTACAGTGGACTGGCCAACTCTACCACAGTGAGTACCTACCTGTACCTTCCTAGGTAGCCGTTCACACCCTGAGCCCCATGTACAGTGGACTGGCCAACTCTACCACAGTGAGTACCTACCTGTACCTTCCTAGGTAGCCGTTCACACCCTGAGCCCCATGTACAGTGGACTGGCCAACTCTACCACAGTGAGTACCTACCTGTACCTTTCTAGGTACCCGTTCACACCCTGAGCCCCATGTACAGTGGACTGGCCAACTCTACCACAGTGAGTACCTACCTGTACCTTTCTAGGTACCCGTTCACACCCTGAGCCCCATGTACAGTGGACTGGCCAACTCTACCACAGTGAGTACCTACCTGTACCTTCCTAGGTACCCGTTCACACCCTGAGCCCCATGTACAGTGGACTGGCCAACTCTACCACAGTGAGTACCTACCTGTACCTTCCTAGGTAGCCGTTCACACCCTGAGCCCCATGTACAGTGGACTGGCCAACTCTACCACAGTGAGTACCTACCTGTACCTTTCTAGGTACCCGTTCACACCCTGAGCCCCATGTACAGTGGACTGGCCAACTCTACCACAGTGAGTACCTACCTGTACCTTCCTAGGTACCCGTTCACACCCTGAGCCCCATGTACAGTGGACTGGCCAACTCTACCACAGTGAGTACCTACCTGTACCTTCCTAGGTACCCGTTCACACCCTGAGCCCCATGTACAGTGGACTGGCCAACTCTACCACAGTGAGTACCTACCTGTACCTTCCTAGGTAGCCGTTCACACCCTGAGCCCCATGTACAGTGGACTGGCCAACTCTACCACAGTGAGTATCTTCCTAGGTAGCCATTCACAACCACCTCAACCACCACTACGCTGAGCCCCATGTATGTCTTAACCTTTTACAACATCCACAGGTAGATTTGTAGAGTAGAGAAATTCATATGAGACTATGGTGAATATTAAATTCCGTTAATTCATGGTTAATTACATCTTTTCTATGTATATAATTCAGAGTTTTACTAATGGAATAATAGCATATTCATATACTATTTCCTAATAAAAATACCAGAAACATGAATTCTGCGAAACACCCATGGTCACCCCTACACAATTTTCTCCCTTAGAAATGTAATAAAGTTGATTACTAACTAAATTAAAACAATCACATAAATAGTGCAGCATAGTACATTTGTGTTTTAATTATAATGGTTGTGAAGGTGGAAAGTAAATAAAATCCAATGTGTCTTCTAAACTTTTATTTAAAAATAAATTCCTAAATTTTCCGGCAGGCAAGAGGTTAAGATTTGAACTGTGAAAATGGTCCAAATGCTAGTGTCGTCAAAAAGACTAATAATAAACTAAAAGGATTCGGGCGCTAAACGAGCACATAAAAACACCTTTATCTTATACCTATCTCCTACCTGAAAGTTGTAAAATTGAAAGTAGAAAAGTTAAATATTAAAAATTACCACCGATATTGCAACTTTTAATCTCAAGGCCTGAGGGCTTACAGTAGTAGTCCTTGAGACTTATGTTTGAACTATTACCTTGATTTTAAATCTAAATTATTCTAAAGTACTTACATTTAGTTAGTTGAGATGCAGACAAGATGCATCCTATACTAAGGACTAATTAGTTTCAAAGTTGATTTTCTAATTTATCCTAAGCCTATTAAGTTTTAATTTGTTTGTCCTGTCTAATACACTGTAAATTTATCTATGTTGTTGTTTTCTTTTTAATTCATCCTAAAGTAGGCTAATTTGTGAATTGGTAAATTGAAATTAAATGATGATTTTGTGATCTTGCGAATTGCGAATGCATCGGTATTTAGAGGGAAAATTACATTCTACTTACCGATAAGGCTTCTAAATGTACCGTTGGGCCTCCCTGGGTAAAATGTGAAGCACCCATCCACTGACACGTAGTGGGACGTAGCACCCCACGCGTTTTCCAACGCGTGCTACGTCCCACTACGTCCAACGCTTGAAAGGCGTGGCGGATCTCGTCAGTGGATGGAGTGTTCTAAATAAACTTTTATTAAATCCAAATAAACCGTCAAAATCAATTGAATACCTATTTGTGAATAGTTTTCACAAGTTCAGTACAATTATTCCTCATAAAAATTTTAAACATTATATCAGGTATATTTTGAAACACGAGAACGAGTTCTCATGCTGGCTGAATGAGTGTTCTAGTTAATTGACCACAACACAATTGACTTTTGTTTTAAGATAGTATTAAGCATTTAGGTTTATGATGAGTCTACTTAGAGTATAATTTAAAACTGTATATCTAAATGTTGAATGGATCATCAAAAAAATAACCAGCCCGAGTTTCTTGCCTTTCTCCTTGTGTGCTGGTCGATTCCGAACAGGCTGTAGATTTGATGTTTCAAAATGATCCTAAAAAAGCTTGATGAATAAAGAAATGTTGACTTTTGACTTTACAAACAAACGTTCGTTCATCAGACTCAAAGCCCGAACGGGACGGAGGAAGAGGAATCGGCCCGCGGCATGATATTCGAGGTGAACCCTCCGCACATCTGCTACAAGGGCCAGTGCCTGGTCTACATGCAGCACAAGGAGCGCATGCGGCTGCCTCTCTCTCTCCTCGCGCCCGACGACTCCCAGGAGAACTCCAACGGGGAGTCCAGCTGGTGCACTTACAGGACCAGTACGTGTCAATCAATCAATCAATCAATCAATCAATCAACATATATTTATAAAGCATGTTTAACCGCCTCTGTGGTCTAGTTGTTCAACCCACCGATTTCAGATCCAGAGGTCCCGGGTTCGATCCCCATGGCGAGTACAATATATTGTGCTTGGTTTGGTTGGTGGTAGGACTTTGTTTAGTCCGCCTGGCTAGCTACCACCATCTTAACTAATTCTGTCGCCATAATAACAATTCTAAAATTGTTGTGTTCCGGCATTCAGAGGTAAGATAGCCAGTTCCTCCGTTAGTTGAGGATTCCGGGTGAAGTGCGCCTCCACCTTCGGCCTTATCTCAACTTTTACCAGGTGAGATGAGGGCCAAGTGCTTCCCGTCGTACAATAAAAAAAAAAAAAGCTGCGTTACCATTGACTCACTGACTCACTGACTGACATAGTTGTTTGACCTGATGGAGATGATGAGTAAATAGGGAACTTTGTACGTATAGGTACCTAGTGAATTTATCAGTGAGTAGAGGAAAATTCCTAAATTTGTCATTTTCATGGTATTATTAACAGAAAACTTGAAATTTGTCAAAAATGAGCCGAAAATTTGCAATTTGTTATAAAAACACGACGATTTGCAATTTTCGAACGGCGTTCGCTTTTTTGTCGTAATGCACCACGAAAAAGCGAACGTTTTTTAATCCGATGACGATTCAATTTAAGCTTATCACGAACAGCAAATACAATAAAAGAGGTTTTAATAGCTTAACTTACGCATAGTCTGAACGTATAACCTTTACTAAATGCATAAAGTTTAATTTCTAAATTTTCAGTCTTGAAAGTGTTCCAACAACTTTGGACACAGCCATAATACATTTTTTTTATTATCAAACAAAGAACTCATAAATGCAAAAAAAATAGGCCATTTGTAACGGTCCTTAGGTAATCTGACTGATTCCTTTGTACATGGTTAGTTTAATTGTACATTTTATTAAAGAAAAGGTTTCTTGGATATACAGTAAACGCACAATGTAGCTACTTAAAATGATGCCATAACAACAGTTATATATGTTGTGTTCCGGCATTTAGTAAAATAGCCAGTTCCCCAGACTGTTGAGGATGCCGGGTGAAGTGCGCCCACTTTCGGCCTTATCATAACATGAACCAGGTGATGTGAAGGTCAAGCGCTTCCCCGTCATACAAACTGTATTTAGATGTAATAAGATAATTGGTGGTTCCCAGGCGGACGGTCGCAATGCCTGGTCCCCGAGGAGCGTCTCGCAGACATCGTGCAGGAGGACAGTCCGTGCCGACCGTCCGTGCGCTGCGAGGTACTGGACCCGTACGACGAGCCGGATGGCGTGCTGGTCGACGCGGAGTGCCGCACCGTGCGAGGAGACCCCGCGGCCACCTTCGTCATGTACCTCGTGCTCAGGTGAGACATTATCTCATGTACCTATACACGATCGTGCCGGGTGGTACTTCGAGCTGGATTCACATTATGAAGCTAGAAATGTAGAATAATTTTGAATAAATTCTGAAAAGGCGAGCGTTCGTTGACGGAGAATGGATGTAAAGGCTCTACTGGTTTCCCACACACGGTTTCACACAAACGATGCGGGAGTGCCATCGGGTTGTTTAGTCGGCATACCGGGTAACCGGGAAGTCCCATCGCTGATGAGAGAGTACGCATAATACAGCTAATTGATTCAGGCGTTATTTTGCGGAAATGCATATTTCAAAATAAAATCTGAAAACAGAAAAAATATTTAGTAATAAATCCGCTAAATCTCTCTGAAAAAAACAAATCGACACATGTTGACACGAGGCATCCTCAGGAAATATAGTCTTGCTGCTCACTGACTAGCCCTCTGTGGACGTGTTGTCGCTCCGAGCTCTGCGCTGCAATTTTATTTTGAAATACGCATAATACATTAATATTTCCTAGCGAAACAAACAAAAAGGATAATTTAGAACGGTCAAGTAGCTCACGTTCGTAATAGCGTTGACAACGTCATTTCCCCAGAATGTTGGGCGACATCTGGCCGACCGCGGCGCTGGCGTTGCTGGGCGCGGCGTGTGTGATCGCGACTCGCGAGACGTCGCTCGGCCGCGGTGACGTCGGTCGCCAGCTTGCCGTGGGCACGCTGGGACTCGCCGTGTTCCCGCCGCTCGCCGGCCTGGCATCCGAGGCGATGCCGCACGATCCCTTCCTGGTGCCGTTCGTCATGCACGCTGTGTTCATGATCATCGGCGCGCTCATCCTCATCTTTGATAAGTGAGTTTTTATCATTTTTACACGATGACAAGCGATGCGTAAATAACCTATATATTAACAAGCCTCATAGCTCAGTTGGTAGTAACTCTGCCTTCTGCGCTGTATGTTGTGGGTTCGATTCCCACCCAGGACAAACATTTGTGTGATTAATATAGATGTTTGTTCTGTGTTTGGGTGTGTATTGTATGATAAGTATGTATTTACAAATAAAAAAAAAAAAGGTTGTGTTGTTCTGTGTACGGATGTCGTACCATCTGCAAAGTTATGACATAGTCCTTTTAAAGTAGACTCTTACCATCCGGTGGTCCTTCGAGCCGGATGAAACCACCTACCAATAAAAAAACAATAAATCCCAACTGTTGATTAAAAGTAAAGTTGCTCTCAGCGCATTTTTTATTATTACCACCTTATATAAAGCTCGATTACGATTGACTCACTGACTGACTCACTGACACGGTTGTTTGGTATGATGGAGAGGGGGTTGTACGGGGAAGTTGATGTTGATAGGTAGAGGGGGGGGGGATCGAGTGGGGAAAAAATCGAAAATTTGGAACTTTTCGAGTCAAAGTCTGCGAAAAGTCAAAAAAACTGCCAAATTTGGCCTGTCACGTGGTCCCACACCAAGTCCAACTAAGTCCAAGTAAAAAAAAGTTCAAAATAAGTCCAAGTCCAAAAAAAGTCCAAATTTTTTTTAAAGCCCGACCAACGCGAACTGAAGACTCGCGCTACACAAAAACTAGTTCTCCATATAAATTTGAAGTCAAATCTCACTTTCGTGCGTTCAATGTGTCCGAAGTTTTGTGTTCACGTATGGATATAGATAAATGTTTTTGCAGGGACATGCCGCTGTCGACCCCCGAGTGGTGGTGGCACACGGCGACCGGCGTGCTCACGATGCCGATGAGCGCGGTGCGGCGCTACGGGGCGGAGACCGCGGCGGTGTTCGCCGTGGTGGCGCTGCTCGGGGTGCTGTGCGGAGGCATCGACGCGTACCTGCCGTGGTGAGTGACCTCAGCCGTGGTGAGTGACCTCTGCCGTGGTGAGTGACCTCTGCCGTGGTGAGTGACCTCTGCAAGCTTCTTTAACAAGCCTCATAGCTCAGTTGATAGTAGCTCTGCCTGCTGTGCTGTAGGCTGTGGGTTCGATTCCCACACAGGACAAACATTTGTGTGATGAATATAGATGTTTGTTCTGTGTTTGGGTGTTGTATCATATAGTATGTATGTATTTACAAAAAGTATTTAAGTATTCTATCCGTAATCTAGTTCCCATATTACAAGTTATGCTTAGTTTGGGGCTAGATGGCGTGTGAAATTAATGTCCTGTAATTTATTTATTTATTTAACGAAATCCACAGCTCTTAAAAACTAAACAGGGTAAAACTTACAACAAAACTGATAGCCAATTAGGGGTTTATATTTTACAGTAATATTTATATTTTAAATGTCCTGTAATATTGAAATGTCCTGTAATATTTATTGTTGGCACTTAATATAGGAAATAGTCATAATAGTCATAACAGTCAATTTATTGGTAAATATAGATTTACAGGTCATAATAGTATAAAAAATATCTTATTTTAACAATATTAAAAAATATTGCAGATAAAAAAAAAAAAAAACATTATAAAAATTAAACAATAAAATTAATAAATTAGGTAATTAATTCGTTAAAGTCATAGAATGCCTTCTCCACGAGCCATGACTTGAGCTTTAATTTAAAACTTAAAAGACTAGAAGCGCTTGTTACATGCTCCGGTAGACGATTATAGACGGTAGGTCCCAGCACGTGAATGAGTTTCTCCGATTTGGTAAGTCTGTGCGTCACTGCAGCGAGCTTGCCAGCGCCACGCGTATTATATGTACGCATATGTCTGTCTCCGCGTGTTGGGAATGCTGCAAGATTTTGCCTCACGTACATTGCGATCTGGAAGATCACAATCGAGGGAAGTGTTAGAATTTGCAGCGACGTGAAGTAGGGTTTCATCGATGTGTCCCATGTCACTCTTGCGATCGCCCTCACGGCACGTTTCTGCATGCGCAAGGCACGCTCCCTGTCTGCAGCGTGCCCCCACAACTCAGCCCCGTACTGTAAGAGCGAATGAACGGTCGCAAAGTAACACGTTCGGACTACATCTGATGAAACCACGCGAGACAATCTGTACAAGGCGTAGCATGCGCTGCCAAGCTTCGCGCAGACTTTGTCGATGTGCTTACTCCAGGTCAGGCCACGATCGATTTCAAATCCAAGAAAGGTGGAACTTGCTCAATAATTATTGAGTTTATAGTCACTGACAGATCCCTAGTCTTGTGTCCTGACAACGAAAAGTGTACAAAGTGTGTCTTTTTGTGGTTCAAGACGAGTCCGTTCCATTTAAAACAAAGAGGCATTTAAAGGTATATATGTATCTGGACAAGAATCGCAGCGGACAGAGAAAAATGGAAAAGTTTGGAGGAGGCTTTCACCGCCACAGGCGGTCCATACACAATATAATAGGTTACATTTTAATATATAAATACTAATACGCAAACAGAACAGGAACAAGAAAACAATTGTATATAGATAGATTAAGTTAATTTTAAGTACCTACTGTTAGTTTCTTTTCATAACTAGCTTTTTTAGTCTTATAATATTGTTATTAATTTGTTTAGTGTATAGGAAAATAAAGCTCTTTTTATTTATTTTATTATGTATATATATATGTGTACGTGTACAGGACGGTAGTGGCACTGAACGGCACCGCGACGCAGGTGGGACTGACGCAGACGATCGGCGCGCTGCCCGCCGTGCCCGCGCTCTGGTGGGCCGAGGCCCTCGTCGACTACATCGGACACTCCAACGTGTTCATCGTGGCGTTCACCTTCTACGGGCTGCGGTACACAGGTCAGTGCACCTATACCTATACCTATACCTGTGTCGTCATCACCAACGAGCCTCGTAGCTCAGTTGGTGGTACCTCGCCTTCTGCGCTGTAGGCTGTGGGTTCCATTCCCACCCAGAGCAAACATTTGTGTGGTGGATATAGATGTTTGTTCTGTGTTTGGGTGTTGTATCGTATAGTGTGTATGTATTTACAAAAAGTATTTAAGTATTCTATCCGTGATCTAGTTCCCATATTACAAGCTATGCTTAGTATGGGGATAGATGGCTCTGTATCTTAATGTCCTATAATATTTATTATTATTATTATATCAGCCCACACATATCCGTTGCTGAACATAGGCCTCCCCCAATCGGCCACAGATAGCGATCCTGAGTCGCCTCCATCCATCAACTCCCCGCAACAACCACAATGTCATCGGTCCATCGAATGGTGGATCTTCCAACACTCCGTTTCGCGTTTAATCGTAGTCGTCATGCGAGAACCTTTGCTCCCCAGCAGTTATCGGTCCTGCGAGCTATGTGGCCTGTCCACTGCCACTTCAGCTTGCTAATTCTGAGAGCTATGTCAGCAACTTTGGTTCTCCTACGGATATCCACATTCCTGATTCTATCACGTAGTGAAATTCCAAGCATAGCCCTCTCATAGCTCGCTGTGCTACTTTGAATTTATTCATAAGGCCTATAGGTAGCGACCACGTCTCGGATCCGTATGTCATCACTGGTAACACACACTGATTAAAGACTTTCGTCTCGAGGGACTGCGGTATCTTTGACGACAAGATATTTCGAAGCTTCCCGAACGCTGCCCATCCGAGTTGGATTCGTCGGCTGACCTCTTTAACGAAGTTGTATTTAATGAATAAATAATAAATATTACAGGACGTTAATTTCACACAGCGCCTACTAAGCATAGCTTGTAATATGAGAACTAGATTACGGATAGAATACTTAAATACTTTTGTAAATACATACGTACTATATGATACCACACCCAAACACAGAACAAACATCTATATTCATCACACAAATGTTTGTCCTGGGTGGGAATCGAACCCACAACCTACAGCACAGAAGGCAGAGTTACTACCAACTGAGCTATGAGGCTTGTTAAACCAACTAGATACCTAAATAATTAGATCATGGTACGTCTGGACTAGACTGTGCCGTGGCAATCGTCCCATTAAAAATCGACCCCGCAACTCGGCCTATGGATGCCGTGAAAGCCTTCTAAGAGATCTCACCAGGAGAAGCAGCAGCGACCTTCTGTATACTACATACACCTTTAATGCGATCAAGAATCCACTTGCCAAGCGTGGTGATCATGCCTAAACGCTCCAGCTCTTGAAGTGGCTATGTCTGTCTGTCTGTTGGGCTGTTGATGTGATGTGATTGAATGAAATGAATGAATGAAAAATACTTTATTGCACACCTTAAAAATAAAAACTAGATAACTTAAAAATAAATGTACAATGGGCGGTATTATCGCTAAGAAGCTATTTCTTCCAGACAACCTTTGGATGGAGAGGATATCATGACTGAAGAGGTAGTTGGTGTGATTGTATAGTATGTAGGTGTAGCTAATCTAGCTAGACTCCTATTCATTTGTGCACCTACCACCTCTAGCCATAAAGTCCTCTCAATCTAAAGTTTGTCTGGAATAAATAGCTTCTAAGCGATACGAACGCCTAATGTACTAATAATAGTGTAGTAAATATATTAGCTTGTATCCTCCAAATTACTAGTGAAATTACTAGCTCCAAATCACTAGTAATAAATTATTTTTCATTAAACTATCTCCACGCGTCTTTCAAGAACTGCCTCCTGACCTTAAAGTTGTAGTACATAATGTTTTTATTAAGGTAGGTACCTATCCAGTATGAATAAGGTGTGCATGAAGTATTTTATTGAGACGTCGAGTATTGTGTATGAATTGTTCAGGGTTGGCATTCGGCACGGATTTGTCGTGGGTTGGGGTGGTGGAGGCATTGGAGGTGTTCACGACGAGCCTGGTGTGGGTGACGGCCGTGTTGTACTTCCGACACCTGGTGCCGCGGCAGTACACCGCCGGGGGACAGGCGCTGCCAGTCATCGCACACTTCTGCATCGGTGAGTCATCTCAACCTCTGTCATCATCATTTTTTTGTCTCTATTTATTATTATCACTATATTTACTATAGTGAATATATTAATTTGCTAATGTAATATTATGAGGTACCTACCTACCTACAAAGTTTGGTGATACGGTGGCCCGGTGACCTGTGATACAGGTTCATAAGAATCTACTTCAGGCACCTGTCTCTCACAATGCATGTACCTATTTAAATATGTCTGTTCATATATTACAGCATATTTTAGTAACTTCTGTGAAAATAAATTAATATTGATTACGACACCCACCATGCTTAGTACGTGTGTCGTGTCAGTGAGGTGTCCCGCCCCATTCGAGTGGGAGGTGTGTTATGTAACCGAGGGGGTGTCCAGGTCGCTGCATCGGCGCCGTCGTGGGCGGGCTGGTGTCCCTGGGGGGCGAGGGCAGCGGCCGCGAGGTGCACCGCGCGCTGGCGGTGTGCGCGCTACTGGCCGCTGCGCTGTACCTCGCGCTGTACCACGTGGTGCTCGCCCCGCGCTGCGCCGCGCCGCCTGCCAAGCCCCCCGCGCATCTCCTGCAAGGTAGGTATAGGTACCTGAGCCGCCATGTTCATATACCATCGGCTGTCCGGGTTGGAAAAAACCATTCAGATACACTCAAATCGAAAAATTCGAATTACGAATTCAATGACGGTTCTATACAGACGCACTTTATAAACGCATATACATAAAATTAAGAATAAAACTCATTATAGTACCGCTATCTTTTTTTTATTATTTCATTAAACTAGTCTATGGTTTTAGGCTGAATATGAAAAAGAAAGCGCACGCATGCGCAGTTCGAACTGTGAAAAAAATGGCGCACGCATGCGTAGTTTGAACTTAATTTCCCGCGCTTCCCATACATTTTTTTGCCGATCGTGTTTTTGTATTCGGGATTCCAAAAAAGTTTACTAAAATCCTGTAAGTGATTAAAATATGATTGGAGAAGAGAGTAGTGACGGCGAGATTTTCACTCCGCCATATATTCTAGACGCGGCATTGGCGTTACCTGAAAGTCTTCTGCCAGAAAAATCAAAAAAATTGTACGACAAAATGTACCAATAATTTATAGATTGAAAATTACTTCCTTGTAACTTACCTACTTTGTTTAATTTCAATGTTTCCTATGAGTGAAGATAAAGTAGTGTATGAAACTGCATATAACTTAGGTATTAAAACACTCGAGTCAACCTATTATCGATATTATCGATAAACAGATTCTCGTGTTTTAATACCCCTTCTTATATGACAGTTGCATAAACTACTATTATTTATTTATTTATTTAAAAATACAACTAAAAAAATAACTAAGGTACAAATCTAGATTGTAAGGTAAAAAACATGTGCTTACAACTAAGTAAATACATTTGGTAACGAACGGAGACTAAAAAAAAATGTGAACAAAAACATAAATATTCTTTCATTATTCTTAATTTTATGTATATGCGTTTATAAAGTGCGTCTGTATAGAACCGTCTTTGAATTCGTAATTCGAATTTTTCGATTTGAATGTATATAAAAACATTTATGGAAATAACCTTGTTTATTTTTATCATTATTTCGTTTCAAAGCTTCCACTGTGGACGGTCAACTAGATGGCAAAGGTATTCCTGTAGGTTCCATAGGAACATTGCGTTAAAAGTACTAACCACCAATTTTCACATTCAAGTCGTTTCACGAAAATGCACTACCTAATCAATTTGCTCTATATTTTTAAAATAAACGACACTACAGTACCTACGTACCTACGTTCTGCAAGCGTGGAGCGTTGCTTTGACCGAGCGTTGTGTTCCTTCCAGGTCTGACCACGAACGGGTCCAACGGGAGCTACGCTCCGACTCGGGTGTACCACGAGGAACGCTCCAGGAAAGGACATTTCCGATACTAGATTTATTACTATTTTGCACCAGTTTTCGCGCAAAACGAGCTATGTGACAATTCCACAGACTGTTGTATGATGTTTTGTATTTATTATCCTTAGCGCCTTTTAGTCATAATTTTTATCGTTCACGCATATTTTTTTTTCATTTTTATAATTAGTTATAGAAATCTAAGAAGTTTAATAAAGCTACTTACACTTACTCACATATTTAAATTGGCCATAGTTCGTGGAACAGCTACATTTAGAGGATATACCCGCCTGGCTTAAGAAACGACCCCTACAAATCAGGCCATGGATGTTATTAAAGCCGACTAAGGGATCTCACCAGACGAACAGAACCTTCCTTCTGTGCATTATCAACATCTTTACTGCGTTCATCAATCCGTCTGATCGTGGTGATTATGGCCAAAACCTTCAAGGCTCTGTCAAGCAGTGGACACCGGCTGTTGCTTTGTTGGTGTTTTTACAAGGCGCGTAAAGTTAGATGACATTTTAGTCCCGAAAAATGTCGAAATGTCTGAAGACCTGAAGTTTTAACCGCCTCTGGTCTAGCGGCTCATGCCACCGATTTCAGATCCAGAGGTCCCGGGTTCGATCCCCATGGGGACTACAATATATTGTGCTTGGTTTGGTTGGTGGTAGGACTTTGTTTAAGTCCGCCTGGCTAGCTACCACCATCTTACCTAATTGTCTCGCCATAACAACAATTCTAAAATTGTTGTGTTCCGGCATTCAGAGGTAATATAGCCAGTTCCTCAGTATGTTTCGGATTCCGGGTAAAAGTGCGGTTCCATCTTTGGCCTTGTTTAACTTGTTACCAGGTGTGATGAAGGCCAAGCGCTTCACAGTCGTACGAAAAAAAAAAAAAGATAACCAGGGTGTTTTGCCCACAATGACCTACTGGGCCGAGACATAGAGACTGCACATAGTATAGTGAAAGTAGCACAAAGGGCCGTGGACAGAGCGATGCTCCGAATTTATTTCAGACAGACAGCGTAATGCGAAAGACCGCAGTAGCACGGAGGCAGTGGACGGTAGGCTCGTTTCCGGCTTGAGGGTTCGAGTTATACATTTTTGTGTCAAAATACAATTTGTAAAAATAGAGATGTTTTTACCCGTATGCCTCAGAAGGAGAGTTCTGTCCTCACATACCTACGTAGGTGGTATATTTCAGTGTCGGGCTCTAGGTACAGCCTAAACATGTGTGTTTGCCTAACTGTAGGAAAATTGTCGCTCAAAAAATGTTTTATTTCTGAAATATTGGTATGGATTGAAAGGTCAAGGCATCATCATCTTCCTCCTGAACTGTGTTGGGATAACAATGTTCTTGTCTTCAACATTCACTTCTATCAGCCGTCCCGGCGGCAGGCCGATTTTGAGATAGAATGCAATGGTTTTAAGTCCAGTTTTTCATAATACAATGATTTTTACACTTGTATTTGTATATTCAACTTGTTAATTTTAGCGAATAGGTAGGTAAGTACTTAATTTGACCCACGATAACGCAAAGGCTTTGCGAACAGGTATTTTAGGTAAGTATAAGTATGAGCAGGATAAGTTATTGATCAATCACTGAATGCAGACCTGTCATAGAGTCAAAGACACTAAAAGTAGCATGTTTTTGCATTTTTATCCCACGTTTATATTTACCTTGCTAAATAAAAAATAATAATAAATGTAAAGTGTGCTTGAGTAATTTAATAAATGTTTCTAGCTTTACCTACATATCAAATATTTATTTCCACCAAATAAAATTTTTCGTTCCCTACTATCCTGTTTTTTTATTTAAAAGCCAAGCTACGGGACTGATTTTGTCAACATTTATATGGGTTGAGAAATGACAGAGTTCTGAGGTAAAAACAACCGAATTGAAAACCTCCTTTTTTTTAAGTCTGTTAAAGAAAATGTACAATTACACTATGTACAAAGGAATCGGTCAGATTACATAAGGACCGTTACAAGCGGCCTATAGGTAACTCAACTGTTCCAGACCAGTACCAGACGTAAGCGTGCCCAAGACACTGGCTGCATTGCCACGCTGAAAAGCTATGCTAATTCGCTGGCCCAAATAAGAGCCAGCCCTTGTATCACGTGTCGCCTTATTCAGAAGCCCCGCAAGATTTTTGAAAACCCGGAGGGCACCGGCTCCCCATGGACCCAAGGTCTCCACCCCAAAAGGCTCAAATAGGTAAGCTCTGTCGAGACCACTATATTTGCGGCTTTTGTGATCCTCGGCCGAATCAGCCGCCGCACCAGCCCTAGCTGATGTCCCAGGCAGATGAGATGGCGCTAGGGTGTCGACGCAGGTAGCGTCCCACACCAAAGGCCTACCCATTTCCCAAGGGACAAGAGTCATACTGTCGGGCCGCTTACCATCATCACGTAACAGACCATTCGGTTGAAGAACGGCTGGAACATTGACACTGGTACATAATTTAAGGGTTACCAAATAAAACGGAAAGTTTGTGGAATTGCTTCTCTATTGACATATCAATATCACAAATTAATTATCGCAGAGTAACATAACATAATCTGACACAAGTATGCAGGGATGACTTTTAATGAACGTGACCACAGATCCTGAATATGCCAACGAATAAACTTACATACATTACACAATGCTCTGGTTGCAGTACACAGACACCATTAAAAAATAGTAGGTATTTTAAGTTTGTATAGGCGTATTTTTTGACAAAAAATATATTGGCTATCCATTTTAAAACACGGGGTTTTACTCACGATAAGTTGATACTACGATTATGCACTAACGATTGCGATTCAACAGGAGAATCATCAAACCCGGTTGGTGCCTACATAAACATAATTGTATACGTGAGTAAAACCCGTGTTTTTAAATGTATAGTACAACTCACGCAAGTTTTGAAAGCTATCGGCTTTCATTGAAACGGTTAACTAATTAAAGAGGTTTTAGTCAGCTCCAAAATTTATTATGTCAGTAACAAAGTAAAAAACCCAGATGTTTCTGAGCGCAAAAAAAACCTAACAACGTACTGACGCACTTCGCCCTAAGTTCAAATTATTTGTTATGCCGACTTTTCTTGCTTATATAACTAATAAAAATATATAAAAACAATTTACATGCTAAATAGATCTATAACTTTAAACATTTGGCAGCGCCTTAATTTCAGTATCGCGCCCTCATTCGAGGCCTCAGGGTTAGGTACGTCTACGAGGGGGTTTTGGTGAATTGTAGCTTCAACTCTGTGGATTCATGAGAGTGAAATTAGCTACAGCAACAAGACTTTATGTTTGATATTAAATCTTTTTCTGTATTAGGTAGGTACTGCAAGTCTGATCACCGCGAAATTATCTATCATAATAAATAAATATCACAGGACATTAATTAAACAGCGCCATCTAGCCCCAAACTAAGCATAGCTTGTAATATGGGAACTAGATTACGGATAGAATACATAAATACTTTTTTTTGTAAATACATACTTACCATACACACAATACAACACCCAAACACCGAACACATTAATGTTTGTCCTGTGTGGGAATCGAACCCACAACCTACAGCGCAGAAGGCAGAGCTACTACCAACTGAGCTGTGAGGCTTGTTGAATCCACGATGTGTTTTGAAGCCACTATTCACAAAAACCATCCACCGGTAATGGTACAGCTGCTACGATAGTACCTAAAGTACATTACACGATCTCAGTTGAAATTAACTTGCACTGTTTGGAATTTTCTCTGACGGCATGCACACGAAATTTACAACAAAAGCACATATATAACAGTCGCGGTAATTTGTAATCGCTAACATAATCATTTATTTACGCGGATGCAAATAAATAGTAGGTACATATAAACATGGTATAATATAATTAATTTCAGCCGATTACAATGTCGATTCATCAAGAATATAACTGAAGCGTAACATCATTAGGCGGTTTAAATAATATAACTCAGTTGTATAAACGTTCAATATAATCTAGCTTTGAAAGGTTCTGTATAAATTTATTAATTATATTCGCATGAAACAGACAATATTACAATATTTTATAAAAAATCATAAAGAATAAAGAAAAAGACGCCTCGCGTCCGTATTAAGCCTTGCATAAATTCTAACCAAAGAAACAGGACAGTTCTGAACGCGAATTATTTAACAGATCAAAGTACCCATCACATAAAAACATTTTACACAAAACTTAAAACTAGTGAAAATTTACAACACAAGAGCGCAATTTACAAACAAACAATGAATGTAGAAGCTTACTCGTACGAATTTACACGACATCCGAGTGTCTCAGTTATATCGGTGACTTGCAAATATCCTTTTATACGACCGTTCCAAAGCTGTTGTCGACAATTCACCAATCATATGGGATTCTATACAGACATAATTTAACCGGCCAGTAAAAAAAAAAAGGTGTTTCTGGGTGCAAAACCCTGACAACCTACTGACGTATCACGCCATAAGTTTAAATTATATGCTGCCAAAATAACTATATAGCATTCTATATCACCCTGGGCTTGATGACGTAGCGGCGGGGGCTACTCGATGCACACAGGCCTCCTGGGATTTGATAGTACTCATCTGTAGGTTTATGAACACCTTGTTGCCCTCTTACTACTGACAAGCAAACGGACATAACTGGGTTGTAAATGAGAATATATACATTTTCAGAATTAGGGTAACGTTTTGCTTCCAAACCGGCTGAAAACATTGTTATTCAATTAACCATCGACATTCGTACTTTACACTAATTACAACCCAGTTTGCATAATTAATGGGGGTTGATTACATCATAAGGTAATTTACTAACTTTCGGAGAACACATCCACTATAGAATCCAGTTGAAATTGTTTAGTGCATAAAAAGTTATAATTTTCTACTGTTCTAACAAAATAATGCAATAACATGTTACATTTTCAAAACTTGTGTGAATTGCATTTTAAAACACAGCCCGCAGTTTCATGTCTCAAAGATTCACCTGTTAATGGCCTACTTCAAGACAACCGTGTGCTCGAGTAAAACCGTGTTTTAAAATGTATAATTTAAAACACGTCGCGACGTGCGCGGTCCTCTCGTTCGGTTTTATGTCTCAAAAAATGCTGAAACCGTTGGTACCATATCAACACAAACGTGAGTGAAACACGTGTCTTAAAATGATGTTATATTTATGGAATTAAACATGTGATTATCAGTGTCCTGGGCACGATTCCGTCCGGTAACGGTCTTCAGTTAATCCCACTGATTCCCTTGTACAGAGTTTAACATGAAATATCTACACTTGGCATGACACATTTGATAAGGAATATGAGAGATATGAAGTAAATCTTAAGTCAAATAATAATTATTAACAACAGTAATTTAGTTTTAACTCTAAAACTTACGGCCAGTGTACTTTGATTATTCTAGATTATTACATATTAAATATGCAAAGCATTAGTATAACTGCAAAAAATATTTTAATTTTGACTTAGATAAAAAACAATACGCTGAGAAACAATCTTAATAATCCGTAATTTACTTAATTCGAACAGCAAATTATGATTAACTCACGAATGTTGTACAAAGCGCGCCTCACAAAAGAGCAGTCGAGAATATGGCCAGCAAATTATCAGTTGTGTATTAAAATGACTGCGATCTCCATATAAATTATATCTAACAGTTGTTGTAACATCGCTCATTCAAATCTATGGAACCATTTGGAAATTACAAAGTATTCCACTTACATACAAAAACTTACATAAATAACAGATACGTGTGAAACACACTACCGAATCTCACTCGGGTAAAAAAGGGAATTTGAGACGCTTATATGAAAAACTAGCCAAAAGCCAAGGACCCCGTTCCCATCATCCCGTGGGAATTTCTTAAAATTGTTTTTTAGAGCCCCCTACAGTACAAGAGGAAGCTACTCGGAAATGTTAAGTCTCTAGGACCTTGGGTTTGAGCTGTGCGTTGATTGTCAGTCAGTCAGCTTTACAACGATTTCTATATCTATATTGGTGATACTGTTTTCTTAAAAGTTTGCCTAGAAAATTTTAGCTGTCAATCCCATGTATGGTGGCCTTTCATGTCATATTACTAGATATATCTTAATACAATCCTAATGCAAATAACATAAACATAATTGCAGTAACAATTCTTATACTTACAATATTCTACACTAGGTTTGTAGATTTGCTGAAGATTATTAATATAAACTACTTCATTTAGTTATAGGAAACCTGCACCCTCGAAATACATTCCTGATCTTTATCTATGATAAAATTTCTTCAGCTTCCTGTAAATCCGCCATTTCCATAGTGACGGTCTCGTCCAAGTTATCATCTTTTAGTAAATTCTCTATAAGTTCTTCGCTCATTTCGGCATCTCTATCCGTGTCTGGTGGATCAACATTTTGATCTGAAGTTGTCGCGTCGTTGACAGATTTAACGTCTGTATTTTGACTTCCATTGCTTTCCTCATCAGCAAGAGCTTTGTCTTCAATAGCTTGATCATTTTCATCGTCATTTTGCGAAGCGGTGTCGCTTTTGTCTTCGGCTTTGTTATCAGTTTTGTCTATTTCGTCATCGTCAGTTCTATCGTCCTCAGTCTTATCGTCATCTTTATCGTCAGTTTTTTCGTCCCCGTTCAGTTTGCTCGTTTTAGGGTCCGAGTTCGCTTCGCCGGCGTCAACCGTTGCTGCTTCTGGAACTTCATCGGTTTCCATTTTGTCGCTGTCGTCGTGGTTCCCCAGCAGATGCTCCTTCGCGTTGTCCGCATCGCCGCTGCCACTTTTGTCTTCGGCATCGATATGGTTCAGTACATTCGCGCCGGTGCTGGACTCCTCGTTCGCGTTGACGTTCGCAGCGTTGATGGGTTCGGTGTCGTTTCTAGTTTCCGTGCTATCGTTGAGGGAGCTGGCCGCCTCCGTCAAGTCGACTTCTTGATGATCGTTACCGAGGACGGAGTCCACCGAGTTCTCATCGATGAATATGGGGTCTTCGTTTTCCGTGTTCGGTAATATCTCCACGTCGTCGTCGTCGTCCTCGGAGCTCTGCCGCGCCTCTTTCTGGTTCAGATACAGTTTCATCTCCTTGTTGAGCGTGTCGCGGATCTCCGTGAACCGTTTGGACGAAGTGGACAGCAGCTGGTCGAGGGTTCTGTGCAAGTACTTCATTTCGTCGACGGTCCTCGAGCGGAGGTGCGCCGGGGTGGTTTCCTTCTTGAGTTTGTGAAGCCGCGACAGGGAGTACTCGAGCGCATCGACCGCGTCCACCATGTTGTACCTGTACCACTCGACGGGGACCTTGTCGTCGGTCTCCCTCGAGATGTACGTGTCTTTCGGTTTCGCCGGTTTGGGTTTGGGCGCGTTCTTGCGTTTGTGGCCGGCGGCGCTCCTCGCGCGCGGCTTCGGGGAGGAGTGCGGCACCGCGCTGAGCTTGGCGGCGAACGTCTCGCTGCGAGCCGTGACTCGCGGCGTGCCGTCGGAGTTCTGCGAGACGATGGTGGCGGAGTACCCGCCGGGCATGTTGGGGTTCGCGTTGATGGCGAACACGCGCCCGTCGGGCAGCCGGTACATCTTGTTGGAGGAGAGCGTCTGCGGGTCGACGCGGAACTTGAGCCCGCCGGTGAGCGAGTTCACGGTCACGTCGCTGTCCGTCATCTGGATGATGTTGTCCTTGGAGGAGGCGGCGGCGGCGGCGGCGGCGGGGGCGGTGCGAGACACCAGTGGAGGCAGGTTGCTGCTCTTCTGGGGCTTGGCGGGGGCGGGCGCGGGCGCGGGGGGGCATGGCGTGATACACTCCACGTCGTCATCGTTGTCCTCCGTCACCTGCACAGTATTCATTTATGATGAACAGTGAAACGCCCTATCGTGATCCCATGGGGATTTCCTAATATCCTTCCTTTGTGCACTTATAAACTACAAAAGGAATGTACCCTGTAAAGGAGCATGGTTCAAAGCTCCTAGGGTGTACATTATTTGTTTTTATGTCATTGAAGTCCATTTCGAGTGCAAGCATGGTATTTCGCAGTCGAATTACAAATTTTATTTAAAAACTGTGTAAAATTGTGCCAGGATAAAGTTTCGATAAATACATATTAAATACGTGCATATTCCCTTTACTATACACCATTTGAACGATAAATAACATGATGGGTTTATTTTGTTGATATTAGACCACAAATATGCAGAACGTTACCTCACACAGTGGTTCCAGAGGGAAGTCCGGCGTGCATACGACATCGTTGTTGTTCCCGTATGGACCGTTAGAGCTGCTCATCGCCTGCACGGCTGCGAAGTCCAAACCCTGAAACGAACATTTACTTGTTATAGATTTTTATTTATTTAAGCCTTTTATTTCAGATTATTACATAGTAGGTACTTCATTTAATATTTTACATCGACACTTCTATCTGTTTGCCCTTTTTTGGCAAAGGCCTCCTCCAATTTCTTCCACTCCGCTCTGTCTCTCGCTATTCTTGTCCATGTTTTCCCTGCGATATCTTTTATCTCGTCCTCCCATCTTTTGTACTGTCTCCCTCTTTTACGTTTATTGTATTTCGGGAACCAATTCACTTGTGACTGTCTAGTCTGTGGTGAATCATGTCTATGGTATAATCGATGTAATGCAGCCGATGTATGCTATGCCGCATGCGGAAGAGGCCCCTCCAACTCAGCCCGCGCAAGGGTTACCAATCCCAATGTCGCCAAAATAACGCCATGTGTGTCAAAAAAAAATGGTGATTGTGAAAAATCCAAAATAAATACAATAACCTTTGTTCGGCAAAAAGCTTACACGAGTATACCTAATTCTAGCTTTAAATATCACAAAAATAATTTTATAGGTAAGTATTTTGTACAATAAATTGACCTTACGTTTACATTACCTTACGTTACCTCCCGTGCTAGTTAGAAAAACTGTGTTACGGCGGCAAGGTAATTACTCTTGTTATATTATTGTGATACTAGTTATTACTAGTATCTACGCTCTAAGAATGAGTTCTTATTAGATAATTTAATCAACATAATAAGTTAAATTAGAAAAAATATTAATGTCAAAGTATCAATTTTCATATTTCTATTTTGCAATAGCGATCAAGTTAATACTCGTGTTTCAGCATAGATGGCACTATTGTAAATTGTTATGATATACCTATTCTAAATAGGTACTGTAACCGAGTTTCGCTTACTGTTTTAATAAAACAGATAAATATTACAGGACATTAATTTTACACAGCGCCATCTAGCCCCAAACTTAGCATAGCTTGTAATATGGGAACTAGATTACGGATAGAATACTTATTCTAAACACAGAACAAACATCTATCTATATTCATCACACAAATGTTTGTCCTGGGTGGGAATCGAACCCACAGCCCACAGCGCAGAAGACAGAGCTACTATCAACTGAGCTATGAACCTTGTTAATAGCGTATGCATAAAAATAATACTTTCGGAAATGCCAAAAGAAAATAGTTTCTTTCCCGTAAGCAGCTGCTGCAATCTAGAGTGATTAAATAAAATAGCCTGAGTTCGTGGGTCGTACGCAACTAGCGCCATCTACCATTTCGGTAGACAAAACAAAATAGCCCGAAGAATTGCCAGAGTTCGCGGGCCGCGTTCCCTTGTATGAGATGTATCTGTGTTAATATTCTGACATACCATTCGGCAGATGCTTTCTTCTCTTTATTATCTAATACATTTACAGAGATCACCAATTCACCTGGCAAACATTTAATCGTTCTAACTGTTTTAGGTATTATTTATTTATTTATGTATATGTTGAACCAAATTAATACATAAACAAGCACACACAAAGGCCAAGTGCAACTTCAATTATAGGTTCAAACCTCATGTAATAAAATTAAATACTTTATCAACATTATTAAAACATTCAAAACATTAAACAATTTCATAATTAATTAAATTATATTAATTTGTAAAATTATATTAATTTATATGAATAAAATGTTATATTAGGATAGCATGTCTATCTTACATTTAAGATCTCTAAACTCGTCAATTTAAGTAACTCACCTGAGTTAAGCTGTCCAGTGACAAATTAATGTTATCACTTATCAGCCCCATGTTCAGATTCATGTTGTTCATATTATTCATATTCAGGTTGGCATTATTCAAGGGGTTGTACAGGCGAGGACTGAACCCGTTGAAGTTATTGCCCAGAATCCTAGGCCGGGGGGCGCGCGGTATTGACACCTTCTTCAAAGGCTCAGCGGGGAATCTCATCGGGCTCAAGATGTTGGGAGACGACATCTGTAAGAATGAACAACTACATCAAGGCATTACTCGGTTGACATCTGCATCATCCTGCGTGTGACCTTTACTGTGATCTACAATCCTGCCGACCGTGAAGATTATGGCAACCCCTGCCAATTGTTGGACATGCATGTTGGATAGCTTGTGTTTTTACGTTATTCACAAATTAGGTCAAATATTATGGCGTCAAAACGGTTTAGGCTTGTATGTAGATTAATAAGGAACATACAAGGCTCAAACGTGTTGAATTTATAATTATGATCAGTTTTAAAGCGCCGGCGGATGCACAGCCCATACCATCGTACATACATTTGGTATTATGTTTAGGTGGTACCCTAAACGTAATACCAAATTTCACCTGTATGTTTGAATTTAGGTAAGTATTTCAAGTAAATGTGTCTGGATCTTGAAAAGGACCACAATTTGGGTGGGTTTTATAAAACCACTATAGGTGATAGTGGTCATTCTGTGACAACACCATTGAATAATTGCATTATTATGTTGGAAAAGGTATTACTTTTGGATGGGCGATGTATTTTCGGCCATCCTCCGGTTCCTCAAAAACAATGTATTTCACAACTTGTAATGGATGAAATTATGGTTCAATATGACATAACTGTCCAACTTCCAACTAACTACAGAGTTATAAGAAACCACCTTTTAATGCCAAAAACATCATGTTTCTTGTAAAGTCATTTCAATTTAATACCTTCCTTATCATTTTTTGTTTAACGGCAATAGAAATACACTTGTGTAAAAATTATTGTTCCATTATGTTCATGAGATACAGCCTGCAGACAGACAGATGATGGACAGGGTAGGGGTCAGTAATAGGGTTTGTTGGCACCCTTTTTGGGTATGAAACCCTAATGAGTTAGCATGCAGGGCCCCAATTCTACCAATCCAATCACTTCACCATGAAAAAGGTCACAGAACGGCCACTAGAATACCAATAGGCACCAATAGGCACCTATAATGGCCATTCTATGGGTATTGCTTCACTATGACAATGGAATAGTGAAGCAATTGTTTTAGTAGAATAGTTACCCAGTTAGTGTAATAATAGTAATGATTGTTATGAATGACAAACACATTAAGTTTTTCATTGATCAGTATACCAGACCATCAGCAGAAACCTCTGTGTTCATTGACTTGAACATTGTTTCATATGTTCTCTTTCTTTGACACTCTGGAAGCTGCTCTTTGCAAGAGAGATTATATATTTTAGGTTTCCTATTTTGCTTTATAGGCATCTTATTGGGAATGTTCATTTCAGCCAAACAAGGGCTCCCTCTCTTAGGCATATTTATATCTGCCAAGTTATCAATCTCAATTGTTAGTAAGCTAGATGAGGTTTTTTTCTCGCATTTATTGCCATTCAAAATCAGAGGATCTTCCGTGTGAAGTAGTGGTCCTGTGTTACTTTGAGTTTTACATCCTTTATTTTTGGAGCCACGAGGTCTTCCTATCTTCTTTGGAAAAGTAACTTCAGGATAACTCGGTGGTTTTGTGCGATGCATTTGAAATCCTTTGTTTTTGGAACCGAGAGGCCTTCCTCGCTTCATACTGCTTTGTTTTCCACAAACATTTTTTTTCTGTTTTTTATTCTTAGAACCTAAAGGTCTTCCAATCTTCTTGGGGATTTGGCTGCAGCTTTGTGAAATCAACATCTTTTTATTTTTTGAACCTAGCGGTCTTCCGATCTTTTTTCGGGAGATTTCATTTCCCAAGCTTTCAACTTCATAAATGATATTGGACGAATTGTCCTGAAAAATTATACTGTTGTCCATAAAATTACCTGAGGAATAAGATCCACCAGTCGAAATTGATAAGGAAAATCTTTGACGGAAATTCTCATCTCCAGAAAGTCTGAAATAGATAAGTACTATAGGAAATGCCAACTTACTCTGAATTTCTTGTTTACACCTCCACTAATTGGGCATGATGCACCAGTAATTGGACTTTTCATCATCATAGGCTTAGCTTTCGGGCTTGCTGGTCTTTTTTGAGATTTTTTCTCAATTTTGGGCTTGTTGAGGTTATCTACATTTACCGATGCAAACTTCTTCACCTAGAAACACATATTATTACACATTAAGTTTTAGGAACATCAACAGCTGGGCTATTACACTTTCCAGTTACAGGTTTGTCGACTTCTAGCCTCTGCCCGCGACTTCGTCCGCGAGAGATATGAAGGGGCAAACTATGTGACTCACAAATAAAGCAATTGTTTAATCTGTCACTACACTTGCGCTACACAAAGAAAACGAGTGATTAGGTATACAGAGTGGATTTTTGAGATGGGACCATCCATCTTATAAGAGATAGTCAACTACATTCACAGATTTTGAAAAAAAATTCAAGAAAATTATAATTTTATACAAAACTTTTTTTGATGCTAATCAATCTTGTTTCTTAAAAGGATCCAAATACTCTGGGACCATTTTAGATCATTTTTTTATTTACAATGTTAAAGCGCTGTGCCTTCATCTTACGTGGTGTCAAGTTCTGTTAAGGCAGAATACCTTGTGTGTGCAGAATGTGCACTTCACCCAGAATCCTCAACAAACCAAGAAACTGGGTATCATCGACCTCTAAATGCGATACACAACAATTAGAATTGATGTTACGGCGACAGACTTAGATAAGATCAGTTGGACTTATATGAGCCCTACCCCAAACCAAACCAAGCACAAAACTGTTCACCCCCTGGGGATCAAACCCCAGACCTCTGGATCTGATACCAGTGGGCGAACCGCTAGATCACAGTTTAAGAACAATAACAATATGATATCCCAACCAATATTTAAAATACGAAAATAGCTCAAATATGAGTTAGTATATTTTTTGTCACCGTTTCACAACTAAGTGGCTAAATAGACCTAAATGAAATTTGCCATGGATGTAGTGTATGCCATGAGGCTAAATAGGTTACTTTTTTTTCCTAGTAGTATCCACTAAGTGGGCAAAGTCGCGGGTAAAACTTAGTTATGGCTAATATTTTTGTATTATTACCTGTATAGTAGGAGGCATTTTGGATATGATCTTCTTAGCCACATTTTCAGCTTCTTTTTCCTTTTTCTTAGCAGACTCAAATTTCTGGCTTCTTCTTGCTTTATTCTTGCAGCAATCGGATTTATCAATCGCTAACACCTTTGAATACTTCAATTTCAGATCTGCATCTTCTGTTTCATCTACTAACCTGAATAATAAAAAAAAAATGAGCCACACTCTTTTCTGAAAATTATGCAGAACCTTTAATTCAATTTAAATATACAAATCAGGAGTAATACCATTAAAGAGTGAGGGAAGCACTGTATAGTATGTGACAGCATAACTCAGTTTTAGTATTTTTAACTGCCTCTGTGGTCTAGTGGTTCAATCCACGGATTTCAGATCCAGAGGTCCCGGATTTGAACTCCATGGGGAGTAAATTAAATTGTGCTTGGTTTGGTTGGTGGTAGGACTTTGTTTAAGTCCACCTGGCTAGCTACCACCATCATACCTAATTATTTAGCTATAACAACAATTCTTAAAATTGTTGCGTTCCAGCATTTAGAGATAAGATAACCAGGTGAGATGAAGGCCAAGCGCTTCCAGGTCTTACAATAAAAAAAATGTTAGGTAACATAATCTAGTGGGCAGGACTTACTTGTTCCGTAGGTCACAATAACGCAGCAGAGCCCAACACAAAGCCCGCAGGTCCCATAGACATTTTGGGTTACACTTAAAACACTTCCAGTCATCAGTGTTTTCTATTTCTTTTATCTTAGGCAAGCCTAGGTTTCGTTTTATGCATTTCTGAAAACATTCAAACTATTTATCATCTGTTGAAGTTACAGGATCTATCTCCATTACATTATGCATTTATTTATACTCCAATGAAAAATTGGAATGTGATATTTATGTATATTGTGCTGTGGCCCACAATACTGTTCACATAAATATCACATTTTTATGTGGACAATTAAATTGTTGTTTTTATGTGGACACAAAAAACCAACAATTTATTGCCAAATTTTTTTTTTAAGGATTTTGTAGTTATTTATATTGTGGCTGTTTGTTGTTCCTTAATAAATAAAAAAATAAAAAAAGTTATAAATTTCTTTTACACCTTTTCTACATAATTATAAGCTATAAAAGGGTCTAGTATTCCCTAAATAGAAAACTGGTTTCCTGTGTTTATGTGGCTTCCCATACAAACCCAGGAACAATGTTTGGGGGGCAAATATTTATTTACATTATATACAGGTGAGATTTTTTATTCCTGGGCCACTGAGACGAAGGCGGTAACCATTACACTTATTGAAAAGTCATGTCAGGAGTTACGGGCTTGATGAAAATAAAAGTTATCTTTTTGCACTGTATTGTATGTGACAGCATAACTCAGTTTTAGTATTACATTATTTAGTATTTTTAACTGCCTCTGTGGTCTAGTGGTTCAATCCACCGATTTCAGATCCAGAGGTCCCGCGTTTGATCCCCATGGGGAGTAAAATATATTGTGCTAGGTTTGGTTGGTGGTAGGACTTGTTTTAAGTCCACCTGACTAGCTACCAACATCTTACTTAAGTCTGTCACCATAACAACAATTCTAAATTGTTGTGTTCCAGCATTTAGTGATAAGATAGCAAGTTCCTCAGAATGTTGAGGACTCCAGGTGACATGTGTTTGGCCTTATCATAGCTTGAAAGCAAGTGAGATGATGGCCAAGCTTTTCCACATAAAAAAAGATGCTGTACTCAGGGGCCTTCTTTAACTATGCCAAATCTTGTACTGCTCCATGCTCTCAGTGTGTAATGTATATTGGCCTTAAGTTTACTTTTCACTTACCCATACAAAGATTTAACTGTTATTAATATAGGATCCATATTATTTCATAATTATCACATTTGGACTATTGTCCATGAGCATAGGATGGTTGATGGGGTCAAGCCAATATACAACACCTATGATTTGACCCCTAAAATAGATATAACATGACCTTAACACACTTGCCATTTAATATTTTTTTTCATTAGTCATTTATATGCAACATACCATAACAATAAATTAGTAAATATTCTTACCGCACAAAACACATGGATGCAATCAGAGCAGCAATAGACCTGGCCTCCTTGGCCGCACCAACGGCAATACAATTCCGATCCATCTTCACCTCGGTCAAACTCTCCGCTGTTGTAAAACGAGTGACAAGTTTGGCAGATGAGGGTACGCAACATTGGGTGAGTTCTCATGCGAGACTCGTTCAATGGTGAACATCCTAGGTGGCGATCACACGCGGTGCAGTGCAATCTCAAAGAAGCAATGATACCCAGGTCTGGAAAATTATTTATACAGATACAAATTTCGATAGATATTCTAGGAAATGAACTAATTTATTAAAAATGTAACTGCAAATTTACCAGAAAAATTCTTTTTGTAATGGTTTTGCTCTTCTTCTGTGATATTATCGAAATCAAGGACTGTAGGATCTGTAAATATAAACATTCGTACAGGGAACCATTGATAGTAATATATAAAATTAAACCAAAATTGTAAATTTATACCGGGAAAAGGCGGTAATTGGACTTCATCTTCATCAGTTACGGCCGGCTTCTCGGGCTCGGCTGAAGCCCTTTCACTGGTAGCAGTTTCACTCATACCGGAGCGTAGTCTTACTGATTAAATGCACTTATACAAATAAGCAACTTTATTAGCGTCCACAGCAGCGAAACATTTGTATTAATGCTACTTCAAGCATACAGAAATTACGAAGGAAAAGTTATTACATTAGAAACCAGACCGCTTGCTTGATTCACAAAAGAGTCGAAAAAGACAGCCATTTTGCTTTTGCTCCACTCAGCAGACGGGCTGCCAGGTGTAAAAACAGTGTCTTTTAATCACTCACTCACACCGTTTAAGTTTAAAACATGTTTTTTTTTAATAAAGGTTTATTTTAAAACGTATTAGTAATAAATATTATTTCAATAAATTTACACATACTTTCTATAGGTACGAACTTAAACTAGTTAAATATCTGAAGGATTATTTGATAATATATTGTGTAGGTACTCTGTGCAAATCAAACTATACACACTCATCTTGTTTTCATGGGCCAGTCCCGTGAATGTCAAGGCAAATAAAATATATGCTGACATTGATTTTTGGCTGCTCATTATTGACATTTGATAATGTACAGCTGATAATCCAAGTCCAGTTTTAATTCAGCTCGTAAAGCAGGATATAAATTGAACTGCCCTGCTTTTTTGTACATGACATCATTAACCCTTTAGTTTGCAAGCAAAGAAACATGTGATATTATGTTTTTTTTTCCTTTAGTTATGGTCGGTAACATGTAAATGTGAAAAAAAATCTAGCTCATATATATTTAGAGAAAACATATGTTGCTCAGGAACGACACCCCGCACCTCTTGGGGAAGTAGATAGTAAAAACAATATTGCTCGGCAGCATCACTGCGCACGGGGTGTTTGTTTCACATAGAAATAATATCAAACAGAACCATTATTTCTTATCACAATAATCACGTATATATATCACAGAAAACGTAAATATGCATACAAAACAAAATTAATTATCACAATTAGATTCCTGAATTCCTTTTTACGAGCATGCAGCTTCAGCTTATACTTTGTCCATTGGCCACTTTGTTGGCCAGCTAATTTTAATTGTTAAATTGATGATTGGCGTTTGAACACTAGCCCAATGAATATGAAGTCGGCGATGTCTTCTAAAACCAAGATGTGGATAAAGTTCAGAAATGGCATCGAAAGGCTGACAGGTAGGTACTCAACTCACGTGATTCGACGTGTCAGTCGCTGCGCATCGCAATGTGCTGGTTTTTTATTGATTGTGAGAGATTTCCTCTCAGATCAGAATCTTATTATTTCTGATTACTGTTTGCTACATGCCTAGGTTCAGTAGTAGCCTTTCTTTTAGTTAAATCGTGCGTTTAGCAGCTGGTGCACCATAGCGCCCTACTATTTCAACCCAGTTGTGTCTACTGAAGATACAATATCGTTATCACCTGTCGTCTTGAAATAACTGGACAACTGGATTTTATGAATAGCTCCCTATAAGTTTTGAAGGAAAAACGTTTCTTGGATGACAGGTGATAACAAAATGATTTCTTCATCAGAAAATTTACCGTCGTAACTTCCATAAAGTTACTGGAGAAGAGGGATAGATTAATTATTAAAAAGGATGAGTTAGTTCTTAACCCCTAGGCTTGTCTGTAGTATAAGCCAGAGCAAGGATGAGATCTACGATGGAGCAATCCCAGACGGCATTGGCTCTCCCGTGCACGGAACAGGTTAAACCGTGTGGTTGTGAGTTCTAGCTTTTACAAGTAACATACCACCAGTATTATGATCATGCCAAAACCGCGATCAAAAGCCAGTGATTCTGTTGCCCGAGGAGTACCCTGATTCAGAACCAAGTGTGATATACCTCCAAGTGGAGTAGGTACTTACTACTTGGAAGTGTATCACAGATGGATCTGGACTGATCTAAACTGATGTATCGTCGCTATCTCACAATCAAGCGGCACAAGCACCTTGATTATGACTATAATAGTCAAAGCCACTGCTGTTAGTTGATGAGGGTGCATTTTTGGGGGATATGTGATCTGCAATTGAACGAAGTGTTATAGTAACTTGATACGTTTGATGCATGAAATGTTGAGATATCTAAAAAAAGTCCAAGAAGTAGGTGGGATTGGGAAAAAGTTAGCAATACCAATAGAACGGTTGGACAAATAAAAGCTTGCAAAAATGTTTAGCGTTAATTTGGTTAGTGCCCAGTATATTCTACATTTAAGCTTGCACACACAAAGCATAAAATATAAAAGTCATTGATAAGCACAGAACACTAATATCCTGACGGATATTAGTTGAATATCCGTAGATATAGATATGTTGATAAGTATTGTTGAAAGCCATCACGAAATGTTTCATAGACCTTTGTAGTCTAATGCGTAGTGTAATAAGTCAGCAACACTCAAAATGCTTAGTACTTTACCAAGTAGTTCGCGGAGTAGCTGCCCGCAACATACATGTGGACAAGCTGATTGTCTAAAACAACCAATCAATATATATCTTCGATTCGCAGAGCACCGGTGTTATCGGCGGAATTTGACAAAAAAATAACTAGTGAATACTCTGGCGTAGCGTGCTGTAATTTTTTTTTTAGGTTGCGCTCTGTTTTTACAAAGATGTGGTTTTGTAATTTTGTTTGTTTTACTAGTTGCTTCTGGTTTACACTGCTAACCACTGATCAATAACTATGTATCTGTGAACTAAAGGTTAAAGCAGGGCAGTAGCAGGCTTGTTGCCGGCTCGATGTTTCTCATTACAACGCAAAATTTAAATTCGAATGACATCATACAGATATAGATGAAGACGTGGACATTAGAATAAAACATGGTCAACATTTCCTTCGTCCAATCGTAATCAAAATTCGCATAGAAAACTGACCCTAATCCTTATTTTAGCTAAGTGAACTGGATTACAAGCATGGCCTAAACAGAGTCTGCAAATAGTGGATGTTGTAGTTTTGCATGCTCTATGAAACTTAAAAAACCAAGGTCTCGTCGGTATTTCGGGTTGAATGTCACCGAAGTGTCTACCATTCAAGTTCTTAGATACTATCCACATCCGGGCCCACGAACTGGTCAAATAGGATTAAGGCATTGTGCAAAGGTCATGGGAATAGCAACTGTCACTACAGCAGACCATAGTCAAGCATTACCGTTCACCTTGATGAGCAAGTCGTTCACCTTTTTAGCAGTCAAAGTACGATTTTTAGCTGTGGAGAAGCAGGCCTGCTGTTGAACTGCCTGAAAATTTAACGGCTAGGCTCATAATACGCCTACAATTTTTTATATTAACGGGCCGTACACTATTGGCTGTCTTCCACCCTACCTAGCCAAAAGTGTCAAGTGTCAATGTCAATGCTTGGATTTGGCGATTCAATATGGGATCCCCCATTCGGGAAAATTTTAAATCATGGGAAAGTTTTACATGCCACTGCCTAATTTCATCAAGAAACCAAGGAAACAGATACGTGAGTGATATTTCAATTCGAACTAGGTACCTATCCAGTTTGTTGTTGTAATGAAAAACGGTTCCCTTTCAGTGTTTTTAACAACTTCAAAAAGAGAGTAGTTCTCAATTCGGCTGTATATATATTTTTTGTTTGTTACTCGATTACTCCGCCAATTTAAAATTGATTTTGATGATTCTTGTTATTGTTTGTGGTTTGGTAGGCCATACTTTTGAGGTGGTTCCATAGAAATTTCATAAAAAACGGTACAGTAGTTTGGTTTTTATGACAACATTTATATATGTTAATAACTAGAAAAAATATGTCATCCAAATAAACAAAATTGCGTATTCTGCTTTCCTGTGGTGTTTACGGTCACTAAAGTAGTCCTACTGAACTGCCAGTATCATCATCATCATTATCAGGGTTTTGCCATAATCACCACACTTGGCAGGCGTGTTGGTGATCGCAGTAATGATGATACGTAGTAGTCCCACTAAACTGCCTTTTTTTTTATTGTACGGAGGCCGAAGGTGGAAGCGCACTTCACCCGGAATCCTCAACAAACTGAGGAACTGGCTATCTTAACTCTAAATGCCGGAATACAGCAATTTTGTAAGAATTGTTGTTATAGTGAAAGAATTAGGTAAGACGGTAGTAGCTAGCCAGGTGGAAAAAACCCTACCACCAACCAAACCAAGCAAAATATTGCTATCCCTGGGGATCGAACCCAAGACCTCTGGATCTGAAATCGGTGGGTCGAACCACTAGACCACACAGGCGGTTACCGGTAAGCCTACCGGTATCATCGTTATCTGATGATGAAGCCAAAGTTCATCGAAAATCCGTAAAAAAAACAATTTAACCTAGCATTGTTTGGGCTAAGTCGAATTGTCTTATGATGCATTCTGACTATAAGTGCTGTAAACTTGTATCATCATCATCATCATCATCATTATCATGTTCGTTACAGCCCATAAAAATCCACTGCAGGACATGGGTCTCCCCCAATGCTAAAGAAAGCAATGGAGGGTTTTGCCATAATCACCACACTTGGCAGGCGTGTTAGTGATCTTAGTAATGATACTTATTTACTTTTTTTTTGTAAATAAATATTTTATTTCTTTCTTTCTTTCTTCGTATGGACTGTGTAACAGTTCTGGTATCAGACTTTACGAGCCGCCGCCAAAGGCGTCTAACCTGGCTCAGTAACGACTACTAGCATCTTATTTATCGGGCAGTCAGGTAATTCAAGCCTGTAATGTCCTAACCAAACTGGGAACACACATCACAAAGATGTGCCCCACCGTTTTTTTTAGCTCCATATTATTATTGGGAATCGAACCCACAACCTTTAACTGAATATAGATCAAAACCAATTCTTAAAGAAAACTATCTAGTTGTTGGAAAGATTGCGCAACGCAACCATGTCATTTCTGTTAAAGCTTTCTCATCGTGGGGTCGATTTAAAGGTTAAAAAATCCTGAAAATATTGAAAATTGTAAACATAGCTCTTAGTACCTCTGTTTGTTGATAATTTGTATCATATTTTTCATTGAAGTCGGTTTTCAATTTAGTTTTTATAACGTATTAAGATGATTGAAGATGTCTTGCATAAGACTATGGCATTTACTTACCTAACTAATTAAGTGACATTTTAACCTATTATGTTTTCGATGCGGCAAGGGGTACAAAGTAAAATTGCATGTTGCTGTTTGTTTATTTTTTTTTCTAATAAAGGGTAATTTTGTTTTCCCATCTGGACACCCTGAAGCGTCAAAACAAAATTCATTCAATTCAATAAAAACAGACAGTTATTGAAGCAAAATTGTGGTGGGTGGAAGTTAGCTGCCCTAGCGCGATGCTTAGTTAAGCGAACGAAATTTGCTAACATATTGATAAGTGAAAAGTAGTAGTTGTGAGAGTTTTCAAAATTTCGAATGCATTGAAAATATTGTGCACTTCTTTGCCAGTGAAAGTTTTCAATACAAAAGTTTCCAGCAGCTGACCCATGTTGTGATTGCACTAGACTGGATGCTGGCTGGATTATTTCATTCCATTCTGTGAAAGGATGTGAACAAGGTGCTTTGTTGAGACTGATGCTATGTGCCTCTGTCTGTGATAAATTTATTGGCAAACATGACCGTCACATATACGGGAGAAGTAGCTACCTGCCGCGGTTTTGGAACCTTTCTGAAAGTATTGTATCGGTGAGTTACTCCAGCAGCAGCTGTACTTTACTACTTATATATTAATGAAGTGAATCATATCTATAACTCGATACTTCTTGATATGGGTATATACCTATGAAATAGATAGATGGGTAAATACTATGTGCCAAGCACTTTCCCGTCGTAATAATAATATGGAGCAAAAGAAGTGGTTCATAGGTACACCATTGCCAATATAAAATACCTATGAAATAGATGGGTAATTATTATGTGCCAAGCACTTCCCCGTCTTAATAATAATATGGAGCAAAAGAAGTGGTTCATAGGTACACCATTGCCAATATAAAAATCTCCCATAGACACAAAATCACTTCTGTAGCTTAAAAATATTGACACTCACATACTCACACCTATTATTTTAGAATCTAGGAAATTTGTAAGATATTGCCAATTTTTTTCTTACTATACTTATGTTGAAGACATAAAAATCAAATAGAAATATAACAGCTCAACTAAATAGCACTGCTTTTGAATAAATTGGAAGAATTAACAAATGACCTATGACTGAAATATTTAAATTTGAATTAGATATTAAAATGGTTATGGCACCCTAAACTTAAATACAAAAGAGTACCTACTATAAAATTTGTGCCAGACATGTTATGATGGTCATAAGTTGTGTCTTTTCATCATTTTATTCTCCAGCTTAGATTATACTGAATACAAGTATTTAAGTATTACATATAACCAAGCACCTGCTAGGATAACAAAAAAATACTAGGTAATGCACCTATACCTACTTGTATTTGGAAAGGAATCTGTTTCTCAGATTTAATTTTATCTGCTCACATGGATATCTACCAATTGCCCAGTGCTCATCACTTGTTAAAGAATCACATACAAACAAATATATTAATCCTGTTTTGCTATCAGCTTCACAAGTGTGGTACCTACCCACATTAAAAGTGTGGTTCCTGGATAAAAGTAAACTACATCCTATCCATGGTCTAGAGCAGGACCAGGATGTAGAGAAGCAGAAGAAAGAGTGAAATTTATTCATAGATTAATATTTAACACTATAGGTATCTGTGTTAAATTTCAGCTCAATCCATTCAGTAGTTTTGGAGAAACAAACATACATCAGCAAACACACATACATCACTTTTGCATTAAATTCATTGGTTGCTGTAAAATACTCAGTAAAATACTCTGTGTTCTACCAACGAGTTAAATGATAAGGTTCTTACAGTCAGCTCCCAATACATTTATGAAAATCTAATGCACACTCACAGAAACATTGATGAGTTTAGTAATAGAAGTGATGTACACAGTGTTAATACTAGAAATAAAAAAAAACTTGATATACCTAGGTATTGCTTAGGAAAAGTCAACAATTTCTTAGGAAACTGTGTGAGATTCTATAATAAGCTTCCTCAATAAACAATCTTAAAATAACAAGTGTTTCAAGATCATATTAAGTATTTAAGTTTATGATGTATGATTCAATGTAATTTAAACTGTATTCTAAATGTTGAATGGATCATCAAAAAATTTACCAGCCAAGTTTCTTGCCTTTCTCCTTGCGTGCTGGTCGCGATTCCGAACAGGTGGTAGATTTGCTGTTTCAAAATGATACTAAAAAATCGTAATGAATAAAAAAAAATTGACATATCACTTTTGACAGTACCTGAGACTGTCAAAATACCCTCCAAAGCATGGAATCATCTTGCTAACCGAAATATAAAACACTGTGAATAAGCCTCACAAGGAGCCAAAACAATAGTTTCATTTCATTTTTGATGATGGATTAATAAATAAATAAATACTTTTTCTTTTAAATTAAACTTTTTCTATATATACTAAGTGGCAGCAAAGAACCCTAAAACAAGCCCACATCCAAGGTGATCTTCATCAGTGAGGACAGCTCATCTCTTATCGGTACGCTTTAGGAACACTTCATCAAAAAACAATAGGTATCTTCATGAGTGCCATATGTGACACATAATGGACTATTTATCATGTTTTCATCCATGCTTTTTGTTTCTATGATGCTGGTGGCCTTGGCGGCTGCATATCAATATGTTAGTTACAGAGCATCTAATTAATGCTCTAATCAAACGTTATTCATAGTAGTTTTTTTGTTAACTAACTAGTTAACTAACTAGTTAACAAAAAAACTACTGTGAATAATGTTTGATACAATAAATTATATAATAAATTATATCTACCTGGTAGGTATAACTATACCTACCAGGTAGGTTAGGCAGTTTCAAAAATAGCTAAAATATTGTATCTATGGTACTTATGCTTACCTAGGTAGGTACCAAGCTTGGAAAATCAGTCAGGAATATATACGGCATATTACCAAACTCTGTTTAAAAGCCGCCATTCTTACACTGTGTAAAAATGACCGCTTTTATTTGACTTTTAAATGAAACTGATAAAATGTTCAGAAGAAAAGCTGCCAATTTTATTGAAATCAAAATGAAATACTTAGATAAAGACCAGTTAGATAGGTAATTGGTGGATTTGTCCTGGCAAGAAACCAGATTCATTAGAATCATAAAAAAATATTTCTTTCTGACTAGAGCTACGTTTATATGCATTACATTCTTAAAAAGTTAGGTAGGTATTACTTAGGTAAGTTAGGTCAAACAACGTATGTAATATATTTTAAAAACCAGTTCATAAATTTCGTTGGCTATAATTCAGATTAACCCTCTATTTTCTACATTTTACAAGTTCATTGCACTACAAAATCGATATTGTGTCGCATTCGCCTCGGACTCTTTCTAAGAATTCATTTGCTGCGGCGACGGCGGCGGCGGCGCTTGGCAGGGCTTACAGGGCTCCGGAACCCACTCATTCATGCACACCACAGAACAAAGATGTTCTGTGGTGCACACACTATGTATTACACATCAGTGCCTACCGAAACCATGCCTACATGCATATATACCTAATGCCACAATCTAATTATGACATCGCTTGGTAAGTAAGTAGGTAACCTAACATGTCACCGCTCTAGTCTGCACTGCACCATGTAAGTGTTTGTACCGATTCTTGATAGATCAGTCGATTCAGGGAAACTGAAACTAAAGTTAGTCGTAGGACCGAGTAATTCATTATTTCATTCATATTGCTCCTGCAGTTGTATTTTTACGTGGAAACAAATTTAAGTACTCATATTACCAATACACGTTCAAACCATCTAAGTACCTAACATGTATACTCGAAACCACACGACACAGGGATTCTTCAAAGTATATTAAGGTGTTCTTGAAATGTATTCCTATATCGAGACAGTGGATTGGATTAAAATAATACGAGCGCGAGTTTTCTATGGAGTTAGGTTGACCTTCTATATTGATACCGACTCTGAAAATTCTACAACGTAGTTTGGTAGGTATCTCAAAACGATTGTGAAGAAAAATTTAACCCCGAGCATCGATAATGGATAAATATAATAAATAAATGTATAGGCGACTTGAATGAGTGTATAAATACTAACTTGAATGTAATCAAATTAAGTTTGCGAAAATTAGACTAAACTTTGTGTTAGATCGAAGTAACTCAATTACAAAGTAAACTAGGACTTTAGACTAGAGTCCATTAATAGGTAAAGGTATCTAAGAACGAATATTAAAAAAAACTGAGTATAAGTAAATACAATTAAAGGAAGGAGCTTTATTACAAAACTGTAAATTACGGATAAAACTTACATATATTCAAAATAAAACACGTAGGGGTGTAAAGGGTGCCAATTTCTTGCGATTTGTTTCTAACGTCATATCGGAAAGTACCTACCTCCGAAACTTCAAACATGCCGGGATATTTTTATCTATCGATCGTTGTAATCTAGCTCAATCAGTTATAGACCAGGGTAGAAGCCTTTAAAAATAATGAAAAGTGAAAGAAAATTATAGTAGGATGAAACCCATTAGAAAAGGATGGAATTATTATAAAAATGAAAGGAAAAATAATTTACGGGCGATCTGAGGTCGGGAAGGGGATGGGGGTGAGTTTTTAAGGGTAAAAAACGGTTTTTCCCGATTTCCGTCAAAACTAAAAGTCCTATCGAAAAAAGTCAAATGGCAAAGTTGTAGATAATAAAAAGATCTAAAACTTTTCTATTAACACTTTTTTCACATAACCTCAAAATTTATGTGAAAAATTCAAAAAACCAAGTTTTTGGTTTTTTATTTTTATCTCTTACAAAAGATTTTTTTTTATAACGAAATTTTGTGAAAACTTACCTTTTTATGTCCCAAATACGCTGTAATTTATTTGATTAAAAATATTTATTTTTTCATCTTATTTTGAATTAATATCGAAAAAACACCCTAATTTTCAATCGAAAATTCACCCGTCAAAATATCAGCTTTTTTCAAAAAGTTGGTATGGTTTCTGTTCGTTGAAATCTCTACTTTTCAATGGTGAAAAAAAAATATATGTTACTATGGTAAATCTTCTCAGAAAATGCAAAAATTAAAAAAAAACTTGAATTCGAAAATGTTTTTTTAATTATTTTAAATAATTTTGAGCTATTTAAAATTTACACTTTAATTACTCGAAAAACGTTAGATTTCATGTGACGCTAATAGAAAAAAAATTGCAAATAAAAATATACTACTATAATCAAGAAACAAATAAGTTAATTAAATTAATATTTAATAAGACATCTACAATATTTGGAGAAAGTTACATTTTTTACATACATTTATACAGATACATTTTTTATAGATTTATAATATATTATTCATACATTTTGACATTTATTTCTTTAATATATTTTTTTTCATGAGAGTTTATTCACGATTAAATAGGGAAGACATTATTAATTCGATTTTGTTTATTCAGATTATCAGTATGGATGAATCTGTTTGTATCATTTGCAATAGGGCAGATGATAAGCAAGTGTATGCAATAAAAAAAGCAGCTTTGAATCGTTTAGTGGTATCCAGCAAGAAAAGAATCGACAATAAATACAAAAAAATTGAGACTTTAACATCAGCTTTTATTCATCGAAGTTGTCAAAGTCAATATAATGACGAGACCGCAATAGCTACATTTTGTAGTTTAAGACAAAAAAAAGCAAAGGAAGGAAAAGAAGTAATTAAAGATGCTCTTGGATTTAATTTTGAATCTCATTGCTTTATCTGTGGTGGATTTTTCGGTAATATCTCAAAAGAAAAAAAATCATGTGTTCAAAGCAACGATACAAGAGATAATATATTACAGTATATTCAAAAACAATACATACACTTGCTTATCATCTGCCTTATTGCAAATGATACAAACAGATTCATCCATACTGATAATCTGAAAAGACAAAATCGAATTAATAATGTCTTCCCTATTTAATCGTGAATAAACTCTCATGAAAAAAAATATATTAAAGAAATAAATGTCAAAATGTATGAATAATATATTATAAATCTATAAAAAATGTATCTGTATAAATGTATGTAAAAAATGTAACTTTCTCCAAATATTATAGATGTCTTATTAAATATTAATTTAATTAACTTATTTGTTTCTTGATTATAGTAGTATATTTTTATTTGCAATTTTTTTGCTATCAACGTCACATGAAATCTAACGTTTTTCGAGTAATTAAAGTGTAAATTTTAATAAATAGCTCAAAATTATTTAAAATAATTAAAAAAAAAAATTCGAATTCAAGTTTTTTTTTAATTTTTGCATTTTCTGAGAAGATTTACCATAGTAACATATTTTTTTTTTTCACCATCGAAAAGTAGAGATTTCAACGAACAGAAACCATACCAACTTTTTGAAAAAAGCTGATATTTTGACGGGTGAATTTTCGATTGAAAATTAGGGTGTTTTTTCGATATTAATTCAAAATAAGGTGAAAAAATAAATATTTTTAATCAAATAAATTACAGCGTATTTGGGTATATAAAAAGGTAAGTTTTCACAAAATTTCGTTAAAAAAAAAAATCTTTTGTAAGAGATAAAAATAAAAAACCAAAAACTTGGTTTTTTGAATTTTTCACATAAATTTTGAGGTTATGTGAAAAAAAAGTTAATAGAAAAGTTTTAGATCTTTTCATTATCTACAACTTTGCCATTTGACTTTTTTCGATAGGACTTTTAGTTTTGACGGAAATCGGGAAAAACCGTTTTTTACCCTTAAAAACTCACCCCCATCCCCTTCCCGACCTCAGATCGCCCGTAAATTATTTTTCCTTTCATTTTTATAATAATTCCCTCCTTTTCTAATGGGTTTCATCCTACTATGATTTTTTTTGGTTTTAAAAATTATCGACCCTGGACTATTAGTTCATTTGCCTAGTGGATTTGACTATTCACATCTCGCCATTTCAAGAGGCCGATCTTTGTGTTCTGGTTACTGTCGTGAAATGATACTTATGTACCTAATACATAATACAGTATGGGTATGACTGATGTTTGCGTTCGCGCCCCACACTTTATCTTGTGTCACAAGAAAAAGCAGCACGTTTTCGACAGGGACCAGGTGCGTACCTTATCTTGCTGTGATTGTAGCTGTAGTTGCTAGCACCTGGAGAGTTGCGTTACGCTTTACCTTTGTCTTTGTCTGTTCGGATGGTTCCGGTGGTTTTCGCAATATTTCCTTGAATTTCTGTGTGACCATCATCGTTTCAAGTAACGCCGAAGGTGGAAAGCCTTTTCACCCGAAATCCTAAACAGTCTGAAGAACTGGCTATTATAACCTTTAAATGCCGGAACACAACAATTTATAATTGTTGTTATGGCGACAGATTTCGGTAAGATGGTGGTAGCTAGTCAAGTGCTACCACCAAATAAACCAAGCCCAATATTGTACTCCCCTGGGGATCGAACCCAAGGTCTGACAGCGATGGTGAACCACTAGATCACATACCCGGTTTTCCTATAATATGAGTGTCATCAGGTCACCACGCCACCACCAACACCAACACCGAGCGATTGTTATAAGTTCTTGGATTTAAATTACGCTGGATCTGTATCACCGCTGCTGTTTGTGCCGCGTAATAAATTACCTTTGAAATTGAAAACCCTATAATCTCATATAAATTAAAGCCTACTAGTGTTCACTATAATCTCTACCAGGTACAGTAACTAACTACTCCAGTACTTAGTTCTCTATCGTCTACAGCTAGATTCCATATTTTAGAAGCGATTCGATCGTGGCAAAAATATTGTTCAAATTGTTTTTGAAATGGGTGAATGTGACTGAGGGTATGGGTATTGGATACGTTTGGTAGTAAATACTATTTTATTTATTGTAAGTACCTACTTAGTCTTAGTACTTACCCACCTAACCTCTAGAACGTATAATTCCTTTACTTCCAATTATAATAGTAGATACCTACCTATATGTCTTTGTTCAATATCTGCTTAGAAGCGTGCATCAGCATCAGAGTATTATTTTTAGCCTCCGAGGAGTTCTGCGGATACTTTCAGAATACAAAGAAATAAAATAATAAACAAAGTGCTTCAGTTGGCGCTACTTTATTCTTTGTTTATTCCTACATTCATTAACAGACGCTTTCTAACAAATTTGATATGTGCACATTCTGCAAGACCTTTTATGAAAGATTTATGAAGATCTTTTATGTAATATACAATAGAATTTTTTAAGAGTAGTAGAAACCCCTAGTGAAAGGGCTCGTCCGGAGAATTACTACCACCATACTTATTTCAGCCGCCAAGCAGCATTGCTGTGTTTCGGTTTGAAGGGTATGGTTGCCGGTGAAATTACGGGTACGTGAGGCTTAACTCCTTTATGCCTCAAGTTGACGGGCTCAATGCAGTGCTGTGTAAGCTATGTTCTTTGTGGATGTGACCTACGCAGTAAGGTTTTGTCATAGGCAAGAGTACACTTAACACCAGGTGCGCTACTTGCTCGTCCCGTCTCCTAGTAGTAAAAAAGATGATAGTAAATTCATAAAACCTGTGTGATCCCATACGTAATCATGGGATCAATACGGACTCGCTTTGGGTTGGCATGGTGGTACCCATTTCTCGCGGTTGGTGTTTATTTATTTATTTATTTAAAATAGGACGTCCAACAGACAAAACAAAATACAAACATAGGGTATAAGATAAGTAGCAGACAAGTCTTAAAACAGTTTGTTTTTCTTACAATGTGAACAGTTTAGGTAGGGATCTAACAAGCTACTACATTGTTAAAAAAAAATCAGATCATACACATATTTAAGTACATTTTTAACCGCTTCTTTGGTTTAGTGGTTCGCCCACCAGTCTCAGAAGAGGTCCCGGGTCCTATCCCCAGGGGGAACAATAGTGTGCTCGGTTCGGTTTGTGGTAGGATTATTTTTAAGTTCGCCTGGTTAGCAATTCTTAAATTGTTATGTTCCGGCATTTTATCCAGTTCCTCAGTTTTTTGAGGATTCCGGGTGCAGTGCGCTTTCACCTTCGGCCTTATAAAAACTTAAAAATCAGGTGATATGAAGGCCGATGTCATCCGCGTCGTACAATTAAAAAATAAAAACATTGCCTACCTCGTATCATACTGAACCCTGAGGTTATGAATAACCCACTCAGAATAAGAAAAACACAATACACCCTACAGCGGGACGTCAGTGCAGGTCTTTGTCACCCCCACTCAGAATCATACTGAACCTTTACTCAATCTGTATAGGTGTGTGTCAACTCAACCAACTTGCCTTTTCCCGTTGCAAAAAAAAACTGCACCTGAAGTTCTACATCAAAGCTTTAATAGTTATCGAAGTGCCCTCAGTCATCGACGTGCTCCATGTCTTACCTCGCGATTGGCAGGCAAGGGATATTTATTATTCAGTAGTCTAGCCTGGCCTGCACTTCCTAGCCCCATTTACGGTCATTGCTCTATCGATTTTATTCACAAATGTGATCGAACGTTCTCGTTCCTTTTCTACTTCTAAATTCCATCGTCTAACCAGCACTTTTTTAATGATCACCAAAATAAGTAATGCATGGCTATAGTAGTTTAGACCGAAAGGTACGAATAACACCCGTTTTCATTATTACTACTTTTCCAGTCCCATGATTATCTGTCACATGTCATCTGACACGTATGTCAACTGTCACATTTCATCTGTCACATGTCATCTGTCACATGTCATCTGTCTGTTTGTATGTGTAGCCGAGGCGGAATTGACATCTCCATCTCAGCCTTGATACGCCTGCCAAGCGTGGTGATTGGTGACAGACAAAGCTGGAGGGCAAAAACGCTCCAGCTTTGGAGGAGGCTCTGTCCAGTGGACACTAATGGGTATGTTGATGTGATCATCTGTCATCATGATCAGCATCTCCTAATTCTGTCGCCATAACAACAATTCTAAAACTTGTTGTGTAGGGTATAGGTAAGATAGCCAGATCGTCAGTTTGTTGAGGATGCCGGGTGAAGTGCGCCTTCACCATGCCTTGCTTCTTCGCCTTGTAACCAAGTGAGAAGAAGGCCAAGTGATTCCCCGGCGTACAATAAAAAAAAATCAAGATGAGGTAGTTGTTGTAAACGCCTTCGTTTCGCGGCGATCTAAAACAGTTAAATACGCGATGAATATCCGTTTTTTCTTAAAAAATAGGACATTGATAGAGGTATATTGATATTGTACCTATTCAAAGATATGTGCTTCTTCTTGATCAGAAAGAAATATGTGAATGCTAAATGTGAATGCATAATCTCAATCATCACATTACTTAGTACCTGTACTGTGTAAGAATAATCTTCTCAAAGATTTTACGGAATGTCGGTAGTACTGATATCGGCCTAAAGTTTGTTGGATCATAACTGTTAACTGCTTAATCGTTCTAGAATCCGTACCTACGATATTATTCAGAAGTCTCTGGAACCTGCACTTTCCTATCCCTATATTTAAGTTCATTGCTCTATCGATTTTGTTAAAAAATGTTTCAGCAGCGCGCTATCAAGTAAAAACTATGTGAATTTAATAACACTTTATTGTACTTACACAAAAATAACATCGGATTATACGAATTAGGTAACACGGTATAAGTACAATGAGCTGCCATATCGCTAGAAGGGATTTCTTACAGACAACCTAAGACGAAACAGAAAATATATACAGTTGGTACTGCACACATTAGTGAAAATATTAAACTTATGAAATTAAACATTCATGAAATAATGAAAATAACAGATAGGTAACCCATATACAAAAAATATAAAAACCATAAGGGTACACAAAGTTATAATAACCAGGTAAATTTTACTATACATAAAGTAGGTACATATATCCAGTTATGTAGAATATTTTTATTTATTATTGTACCCTGAGACAAAGGATGTACCAAAATTATTAAGAAGTTGGCTAAATTATTCTGTTTTCTAGTCAAATGAAAGGTAAACAATTTTGCATATTCATTTCATCATTTCGTTTTGCTCGCTCATACGTAGATGAGGTCTTCTCGTAGAGCTCTAGCCTGGAGCTAGACAAGCCTGGAGGTCAAGAGTTAACCCGCCATATATATAATAATTACGCTTTTAAAACTAAAAAGATATGAAGAATATGATACAATTTCGATTACCTGGTTGACGTAGGTATTTTTTTCCAATTATTTTGATGGACAGACACAGGCAGACGCGTGAACCTGTATGGGGACCGTGGTTTCTTTACTTTCGAGGTAATACCAGGGGGGTGTCATCACTCCGAAGTTTAGGTATGTTTGGCCCCAGCTCCTCCCGGGGAGGATGACAGCAGTAGGTTGTCACTCGGCTCTTGTCTCGGGTCGCACGCTAGCCGCGTCGTCACCGTGCGTTGTTTTTGTGATTTTTGGATCGAACAATTATTATCTATGACTTCGAAACATATTAAATCGTATTAAAGATACTGCGATGTATAAGGTAAGTGTTAAAATAAACAAAAAATAAACTATATATTGGAAGGTAAGCCATTTTTATTTTCAAACCATCATATAAAAACTTACATACCTACTCTGTAACATTATGTAGTACCTAGGTGCATAATAAGAAAGAGATTAATATGAGTACACCTAAGTACATAAACATTTAGGATGTCTAAAGGAATAAATAATTGTGTGAAGTCTTATTATTTAGGTGCTTACCTATACCTACTTAGTTTATAGTTTTTTATATACCTAGCTACTTATTTATGTAGATTTTCGTATTTCGGTCGTTCACAAATAAAAATAGATTGATAATTGGATAGATTAGTACTACCTACACCTGCGTATGTTTTTAGTCATCTAGCCAGCGATAAAATTCTATAATTGGTGAAAAACTATAAGTAGGAATGGATAGATATGTTTTACGAATAAAAAATCTGTAGTAGGAACCTATCATGTATGTTCACTACACTTACTTATAAAAGGTAGTTTATTTGACTTAATACACATAGTTAACTTTATTGATTTATTTTAACATAAAATTACTTAAGTGTATTAATATCGGCGGTGTGAACCCTATGCTCTGACCGCGAAACCGGTTCCAAGTAAGCGGAGCCAAACGGAATATGAACGCTAGTACCACACGATAAGATTCAATTTTGCGTGCAAGTGGTAAGAGTAGGTACATTTTTATACCTAAACATGACTTTATTCTGTGGTAATACACCCAAATCGCTTCAACAGTGCCTATAATATTTGAAGAGTTCCCTCGGATTTTCCAAGATCCCGTCATCAGATCCTGACTTGATGACGATGGGATCATCTGTGAAGTATACCGACCCTAAAAATACCCAAATCACTTCAAGTGTCCATATAATGTTTGAAGAGTCTTCCTCAATTTCTCCAGGATCAGATCCTGAACTGATGACAATGGGATCACCTGTGAAGTAAGCCTTTTCAAACAAAAACATTTTTTTTGCGAAATCGGTCCAGGCGTGTCCGAGTAATCGGGGAACATACGTAAAAAAAAAAAGTTTTTTTTTTATGTTTGTTAAAAAAACCCTCACGCGTCCGCCACAGCCGCCGCCGGTTAACCGAACTGACTGTGTGTTGCGATTTGTGAATTTGAGTTGCTGACGACTTGGACACATTATATTTGGACAGTGTCCGAATACACCGACATATTTTAATTTAAATTTTTATACGGACAATTCGTACACTATCAAATTATTAAAGCTGTTTGTGAATGTGATCTGTGATTGGTACAGCTACTCACATTACCTATATGATGTCTGTGGAAAAGCCTGTAGAAATACCTACGTAGATCCTAACCTACCTACATAACATATCTACCTAGCTACAGCGTGCTCTATTTGACATGCTATTCACCTATTCATAAAACGGTAATTTACAAATGAACATGAAAGTCATGAGTTCGTTTACTTAATGGGAATTGGGATCTCAAGGGTGAGTGAGCATGTAATTAGGAAGTGTAGGTATACTCGGTATATCTGCCATTTTTCCTGACGTCGTTCGGATACCAGGTATAGCGATTTTCAAACACACGGACTTTTTTCGGATCGCAAACATCACTTTTTGTCGGATCCGACATAGAATCCGATAGATTACAACGCTATTCTCGAACTATTTACGAAAAATATTTTGAAAATCGAATAAGTCAAAATATTTAGATTTCGCAGTTAACAATAGCGTTCTCGGAATCTCCATCGGAAGCTTCCGAATTCGATCCGATATTATCCGAATGTTAAAAAATAGCTGAACAGCTATCTAACCTACCGCTAGCTAAATAGGTGTGATGTGTACTATATAGTTCAGGCATGGCATGTCATGTTGATACGGATCTCGTGCTAGCTGCTGATTAACTCTTAAACATACCTAACCTTGCACGATAGACGGCGGCAGAGTTCCTAGTCCTCAGTCAAGGCCGACTCGACTATTTAGATTACAAAGCGATTACAGCAAAAACTGCACGACTGGGAGAAAAAAATAGCTTTGGCCCCACCCCGTCCACTTGGACCCACCACTAGGTGGGTCCAAGTGGACGGAGGGATCGAAACGACGATGACGATGAAATTGACTCAGAAAATCAAATGTTTTTGAATTTCTCCTTTTTTATTGTACGACGGGAAAGCGCTTGGCTTTCATCTCATGCGTATAACAAGCCTCACATCACAGCTCAGTTGGTTGTAGCTCTGCCTTCTGCGCTGTAGGTTGTGGGTTCGATTCCCACCCAGGACAAACATCTGTGTGATCAATATAAAGGTTTGTTCTGTGTATTATAAAATAAAATATACAAGTATTCTATCCGTAATCTAGTTCCCATATTACAAGCTAGGCTTAGTTTGGGGCTAGATGGCGCTGTGTGAAATAGTTGTAAAAAATAAAATAAAAAAGTTGTATTTTTAACTTTTGTCATTTTTTATTTTGCATAATTGTTTTCAGAAAAAGTAAAGCGCTTAAAACCTCGACATATTATTAATATGTCGTATGACTGAGCAATGTCTTTTCGGATATTCCATTTTGAGAAGGACGACAAGCTGCGATTGGGAGCTACGCTATACGCTGCTAGGCCACTCTTTGTGCACGACCACGGCCTCATTCAGGCATATAAAAAAAAAAAGTATAATTTCCTTCGGGGATTTCAAATCTACTCCCATTACCTCATATCAAATTCAAAAAGATATTAATTCGTTGTTTATCGCAGAACCTGAAAACTGGTAACATTTATTTACCCTAGTTTTCCCTTTCGACCCAGTTTTGTTGATAGTCTTGTTGTCCTCTAGCTGGGATGGCGAGGATGAGGACATTAAACCGAACTAAGTCAAGATCACGAAGATGAAGTCATCAAAGAGAAGATAGTCCAAGCTTAGTGACGCAATCGGCACATCACGCGACAGCAGTTTCGCATACATAATCGAACTACTGTTTAGTATTCTCGCGTATTTGGGGCTTCTTCGATGGTCGTGCACACTATTGAAGACAAAAAGCCGGCTGTGACTGCTGGGGTATCGGTCATATCGATTCGATACAAACGTAACGAAAAACGTAAAAGTCCGACGCCGCCCTTTTCCAATGAAATTTTGGACCAAAAACTCACGTACTACTGTTATACTGGCTGTCTTACCTCTACTCGTATTTTTATATATTTTATACAGGTTGATTCATTTTGGATAGAAAGATGTGGGGGGTTTCAACATGCATCGATTGGATCAACTGCAGTTCTTATTTTTTCAAAAAGTGCTTAATATCATTGTCCAACACCTCAATGTTGATTTTAGCCTCAGAGGCCCTTAAAAGCTCACAATATTTGAATAGTGTATGTGTACTTATATACTAAATCTATCTTGCAAATTATATACCAGTATATAAAATCACCTATTTGACGTTTACATACATCTAGTTACAGTAGAATGCGCCGGTAGTAGCCAAATGCCGCAGGGTCAAGTTTTCATTGTCAATGCATTCTCAATTAAAAGTTTGCTACGTTTCACTCAGCTGTTTATTGCTTCGGTATGCTAATTAATTCGTTAACCGGCTTTGAATGCAATAGCATTTTGCTATTTAGACTCACGCCGCGTCGAGTAATGGTGATTGGCGCTAGCACCACAGCGGCAGCGCGGCGTTACTACTGCCTACGACATTTCTGCAGAGATGATTTGCGCGCGGCCGTCTAAATCGCGGGATACGATTTTGGTTCGTCGACATAGGTATTTTATAAAATCTGTTTGTTACCTGTGATAAAAAACCGCCAATACAAGACATATGATGTGATTAATGAGTATTTTTTTAAGTCCTGTGTCTATTTGGTTTCAGATGGCGAGGGAGCATATACAAGTTGGTTTGGCTGGATCTCCTTATATTTCTGCTGATTTATTATGTGCTCAATTTGACGTACCGCCTCCTGTTAGATGAAGACAGTAAAAGGTAATTCGACCCGGATATTTGCCATTTTTTAATGAAATAATCGCTATGTGTATTTAGTCACCGTCATTGGTTTTTGTTGCTCAAAGTTTGCATGGAAATGTATAAAATAGCTCGTACGATCATCAGCACATTCGTGTATATATGTATACCTACGTAGATATTATGTATAATTATTATGCTTCTGTTATTTTATTTATTTAGTACAAAAGCAGAACTGTGAACAAAATAAATCAGCCATTATCGAACAAAAAATTAATAATAAATAAGGAAAACCGCTGATAAGCGCAAGAAGTAACTTCATTGCTTCTGTTATTTTATTTATTTAGTACAAAAGCTGAACTGTGAACAAAATAAATCAGCAATTATCGAACTAAATATAATGATAAATAAGGAAAACCGCTGATAACCGCATGGAGTAACTTCATTGATTCTGTTATTTTATTTATTTAGTACTAAAGCTGACCTTTGAACAAAATAAATCAGCAATTATCGAACTAAATATAATGACAAATAAGGAAAACCGCTGATAAGCGCAAGAAGTAACTTCATTGCTTCTGTTATTTTATTTATTTAGTACAAAAGCTGAACTGTGAACAAAATAAATCAGCAATTATCGAACTAAAAATTAATAATAAATAAGGAAAACCGCTGATAAGCGCAAGAAGTAACTTCATTGCTTCTGTTATTTTGTTTATTTTGTACAAAAGCTGAACTGTGAACAAAATAAATCAGCAATTATCGAACTAAAAATTAATGATAAATAAGGAAACCCGCTGATAAGCGCAAGAAGTAACTTCATTGCTTCTGTTATTTTATTTATTTAGTACAAAAGCTGAACTGTGAACAAAATAATTCAGCAATTATCGAACTAAATATAATGACAAATAAGAAAAACCGCTGATAAGCGCAAGAAGTAACTTCATTGCTTCTGTTATTTTATTTATTTTGTACAAAAGCTGAACTGTGAACAAAATAAATCAGCAATTATCGAACTAAAAATTAATGATAAATAAGGAAACCCGCTGATAAGCGCAAGAAGTAACTTCATTGCTTCTGTTATTTTATTTATTTAGTACTAAAGCTGAACTGTGAACAAAGGCAATCAGCATTTATCGAACAAAATACATACATATAATGAAAAATAAGAAAATCTGCTGATAAGCATATAAAGTAATTATTATTGCGTCTATTATTTTATTAACTGGTCTGGTACATAACCCGAACTGTGAACAAAGGAAATCAGCATTTATCGATCTAAGTGTAATGAAAAATAAGGAAAACCGATGATAAGCACATTAAGATGTGCTTACACAGTACATCTTATAGTCTCTATCTACTAAAACGCTATATTTATAATATGACAATCAGTTTTAAAAATACATATACTTAAGTAAATCTTACCAAAAAAAAAAAAACAACTACAACCTAAAACTGGCCTAGTGCAAGGACTCGCGTTGAGAGAAAATAATAATGTTACATAAATATGCATGCATGGTTGTACCTTTTGTACGGAACCCTCGGGGCGTGAATCTGACTCGCACTTGACTGATTTGCTCTATTATTTCTAAGAAACAATATAAAAAATAACGCACGATTAAATACTTACCGAAATAATACATAAATAAAACAAAATAAAACTTTTTGCAGGTTGTTCGAGGGAGTAGTGAACTACTGTAGTTTCCACGGGAATGTGATTCCCCTGTCCTTCGTGCTGGGCTTCTACGTGACCGTTGTGATGAACCGCTGGTGGAATCAGTACACGACCATACCCTGGCCGGATTCCATCGCGGTCTTCGTGTCTGCCACTATACATGGACAGGTAAAAATATCAGGCAATAACAATACTTACTGCTATATCCTGCTTTTAAATAAAAAAAAAAGAAGAATCCGCAAAAAAACTAATATTTACAGCATACAATTCGTATTTATGGCGGAGTTCGTTAGTTCAGTTGGTTATTTGGTTTTTAATTCACTTTATTTGCCGACGAAATACTGTTTGGAGCTGACCCTTTTTTTTATTAGCTGACCTTTTATATTATACAGGGTGAACTTTTGAGACGGGACAGTAAGGGCAGGTACCTTAACCGTTATAGTTACAGGAAAACGTTTTTAGAAGACTATCCATATTTTTTTATGATATTCTGAACTGCATTCTCAGATTTTAGATAAAATGTACAGTCAGCAAGAAAATGGCCACAAAAACTTTTTTTGATGCCAATCGATCCTGTTTCTTATAAGGATCAAAAGTCGGACCGACTGAGGTTTTAGTACAAGGAATGTCAGAAATCGCGAAAAACTTTTTCCATACGTATGTAAATACAATACTATGGATACAAAATTATGGATAGTCTTCTTAAAACGTTTTCCTGATATATAACGGTTAAGGTACCTGCCCTTACTGTCCCGTCTCAAAAAATCACCCTGTATAAAAGGTCAGCTATTTTTTTTAAATTTAAATGATAGCCGTTTTTATGAATAGCTCGACTTACATAGACAAAGCCGACACTGCAAAGAAACGCCTACACTCATCAGCCTATCGTCATCCTTATTTCTGCATTCATGAAACAATGTAGGATTACTTGCAAATAGTTTCCGGTTCGTTGAGTGTAATGAGAATAATTCGCTCTGCATTAAACATGAGTGGGTAGGTTCTTTTCTTAGCTAACTTACATCCTTTTTTTAACACGCTGTTATTATCATGTCCTGTAACTTTGTATGTAACGGGATAATTCAACGTAACTTTTACCATCTTGAAGACGTTCGAATAATTTGAACATTTGCACTCTTATGAAAAACTAACGAACATAAAAACAAAGATCCTTCGACACATGTAATATCAGAAATCAGAAACATTTATTAACCTTAAATAACATTAAATGTTACAGGCAAGTCACTATAACAAAAATATTTTAGGAATAACATAAAATTAAAATCAAAATTTAAATTTAATGAAAATCAAAATTTAAACAAGTCACTTATAACGTTTTTTTTTTTAAGAATTACTACTACTTGTTTATTATTGATAGACAAAAACCACCAACCAAGTAAATATGTGGCCTAAGATGTAGCACGCTTTGTTTAAGCCCGCCTGGCTAGCTACCACCAGCTTACCAAATTCTGTCGCCATAACTGTGTTCCGGCATTTATAGGTAAGATAGCTAGTTCCTCAGTGCGCTTCCATCTTCGGCCTTGTCATAACTTGGAAAATCAGGTGAGATGACGGCCAAGCACCCCCCCGGTGTACGATAAAAAACGCTTGTCAATTACTCCCAAGATTACTGCTGCGGAGTAAGCAGTTCCACTCCTTACTAAATGATTAACTGTGCAAGGTTCCTCAGGTTGTCGACTGCAGTTCTGTTTTATTACGTATAGATCTGTATGTATATCTGACTTATTACACTTACCGACTGAAGTATTTGTTGGTGGCCTAACTACCTAAAAATCACAGGAAAATTAGCAGCACATACGTTGACCCTGTCCTCCCCAGCATTGCAGTTCATCGCGTGAGCGTGAGCGTAACAATTCCAACGTGAATCACGCTAGATTTCTAAAAAATCGTTCTCATTCACTTGTTTGAAGTTTTTGAAGGTTACTCACTATACTGGCATTAATATCTGCTATTTTATTTCATTGCCACGCCGACTGAAGGTTTTTCAGTCGCGATAATTACCTGTTTATGGTTAACATACGGTTATCATATCACTCATACTTACCTACTGTGTTGATAACGTGGTGAGTAGGTACTTAGACATTTTGAGTGCCTACAGTTCATTACAATCAAATACTTACCAACCTTTTTTTTTGGTAACAAATTAATTAATTTAATCCTGAGATAGGGTTTATAAATAATTTATTAAAGTGTTTTGTAAAAAAGCACGTTTATCACAAAGATTTATAAAAAGAAATACATTACAATACTTATCTTGTCGATTTAACATTTACATAGTTCGTAAACATTTCTCGAATCAAAGCATCGGTTTCTTGTTCGAACTCGTGTGTCGACACAGGGTCTCAGCCTCAGCCCATGGAATATTGTAGTTATAATTTCGTATAGCTCGACTTCCGCAACTCATTATTTGCTTTCGATCCCGGGTACTGCATAATAATATTATTATTTTACTCTCTAATCAGTGTACGGATAGGAAACATAGCTCATTGTTATTTTTGTTTTTCACTTAATAGAGCTTGTGAAGTTTTGTGTATAAATGCGGGACAACTGTATTATACTGTTTCTGTGCAAATCTAGTTCTACAACTTCGGACTGTACTATAATGTTATGTAGTAGTCGTTAAAGAGCCATGGCTGACGCCATATCGGCGGTGGGTCGTTAAGTCCGACACCAGTATTGCTATTGTCACACATACGGGAAGCCGTATCCGATCGAATTCGGAAGCTTCCGATTGAGATTACGGAAACGCTTTCCTCAGCTCAGAAATTTTGACAACAGTATTCCAGACTTCCACGGAATATTTTTAGAAATTATTAGAGAATAGTGATGAAATCTAAAAAAAAATGTGAATAGTGTCGGATCCGAAAACTTTCGGTGTGTTTGAGAAAAGCTACACATGACTGTTACACATACGAAAGAAGGATTTCCATCAAATACTAACTACATCTATTTTTAATTTTTGAATTTATTTAATACCAGATGAAAGAAAACTGAAAATGCTACGAAGTAGCATGAAAGAAAACTGAAAAAAGTTTTCTTTCATCTGGTTTAGTGAAACTTTTTTTCCGATTTATTTCGCTTCATCATCAACCACAAACAAAGTGTTATCTGTCATATTATTAATGTATTGGTCCTATAAATGATCGTATTTGTGCTCTCCGAACCCGTTTAGTTAGGTGACATGTACCTATTTGCTAACCTTGCTTTACTTTACACACAATTGCAGAAATAAGGGCGACTTCTCATGGCATCTTATCTAGCTCAGTTGATAATCTAACTAGCTTCTGGTCGCTGCTTCGGTCGCGTGGTACCCGAATGTAGCCTTTAATATTATTGTTATTCCCAGTCTCTTAGCAACATTATGTGCAATGCTTTAGCTCGATCTGTTCATGAGCTCCATCGTAGACTGCATCATTGCTTGACATCAGGCGAGATAGCAGCCAAATCAAACGCAAGCCTCTACTACTACAAGTTTTTTTTTTCTTTTATTGGACGACTGGGAAGCGCTTAGAATATTTGCTGGAAGGAGTAACAAACATCCATACAAATAAAACTTCGCATTTATAAGTATTTTGGCAAGTGGGATGATAAAGGTATACTCTAACATTGTGTAATCTGAATTGGCGCCATAAACTGATAGTAGTCGCCATCGTCGCGAACAATCGCAGTCAAGATAGCATTCTATTTCAATTTGAAAACATAATATACTTATATTAAGTTCCTAACAAATCTGTCTGTTCCTGTCAACATGGTGTCGATTTATTTTCCATAGAAACCTAGCGCATTTGTTGCTAAATATTATTCTCTTTTCAAATGGAAATGAATCTCCGCAAAGTGACGCCTGAATCAATTTGCTGGTATTTCAAAACGCGTTTCACTCTCGGGTTTTCACGTTTATGTTGTTTATATGTTTATATAGGAACCAACGGTTTCAATTCAACATGTGAATCATCATCAGGGTGAGTGTTCATCGCAGTTGAAGTTGCGGTTGCTTTTTCGGTTTCCAGTTTTTTTTAACTGTACGACGTACTGAAGGTTAAGCACCTAACCTTAGGTGCTTAACCTTCATCTCACCTGATATGATGAGACGAAGGTGGAAGCGCACTTCACCGGCTATCCTCAACAAACTGAGGAACTTGATATCTTACCTCTAAATTTTAGAGGTCAAGATGGACGAAAAATCATCATCTCATCTCAGCTGCGATGAACACTCACCCTGATGATGCATACATACATCAACATAAAGAACCCGTGAGTAAAGCCCGGGTTTTAAAATGTATAATTTACCTTTTTTTCAATTAACTAGCTATATATTAGGTTCTCACTCAAGTTTGTTTGATCAGTTCGCAGATATTGATGAAATAAACGTAAAACGCGGGCAAGGACTTCTGTAGGTAATATATCCGTAACTTTGTTACTGAATGCCAACGAATGCAAACCTAGTTCTTAGTTTGAATTATCCTTGTGTATTATATGAATTAACCCAACGGTTACATTATATGAATGGTTTCAGTAAACCAAGAATACACACTTGGTTTCACTTATCCATCTCAAATAATGCAATACTATTTTACTGGTGATAATATTAGTCCTAGTTTTAACGAGATGTTGGTCGCGCTTGTTTATGTCACAAATACACAAATTGTACCATAGTAAGTATGTATTTAAAAAAAGTATTTAAGTATTCTATCCGTAATCTAGTTCCCATATTACAAGCTATGCTTAGTTTGGGGCTAGATGGCGCTGTGTAATTAATGTCCCATAATATTTATTAAAAAAAAAAAAAAAAATTGTTTTGAATATTCGGTCAGCAAAATAATATATTAAGTTATTTTGACAGCAAAAATATCATGATTTTCTCTGACAAAATACATTTTTGAGCTGACCAAAACCTCTTTTATCAGCTGACAGTGTAAATCATATCGCTTAGTTAGAAGCTATGAGTATATAATGGAAGGCATTTAAATACTAGATATTCTATTTTTTTTTCTTGTTATTTTTCTCTTGACCCCATAGCTGGCACACCAAGGGTATTATTTTTTTAAAATGCAGGCGCGACCAACTCTCGTAACGACATTATAATATAGATATATAGGCCTGAGTAGAACATAGACGTGGTATTTGTATATTACGTGTGTTACGGTGTTTAGAGTTCTGTAATTAATTATTTTCACTTGTCGGTTTCCATATATTTATTGCTTCACCTCAGCCATGCCTTGTAAAATAACATGAAACCTTAGCTTAGTTGTATGATTCGAAACGGATACGTAGATTATCACTTTAGTTGACTCATTGTTTAGCTAACGAGCCACTCTAATCAGACCGTGGCCCACACTGTCAGATCCGCTGCAGACAACTAAGGCGCGTCCCACACGTATATATTATCTAATCTTTCCAACCATCCATTGTTCAGAAAGTGTCCAGTACCTTGACAATGTCGTTGCATACCACATTACGTCAAAAACGCCATCTAGACGCTCTGCAAAATTTAAAAAAAATGACGACCGTAAAATTTTACTGCATTTGAGCATGACTTTACCTGCGCAATCCAGTCCAAAATACTCTACATCTTTGTAATTTATTCTGTTTATTTTTACACGATGCTATTATCTATTCCAAAAGCAAAGCGAAAAACGGCCATTGACCTTAGAGCGTACCCAACCAACACCCCGTACTACGAAACGCTACTTCATGAAAAACAATTTGGGTTTACTAAAGGTTCATTTCAACCGTTCAAACGTTCAACCACTGACGCTGGTTCCATGCTGTTGAAGTAGCAGCTTTTAAAGCCTGGGAAGGAAACCAGGATGCCATAGGAGTATTCTGTGATTTATCTAAGACTTTCGACTGTGTTTATCACGACACCTTAATCTCAAAGCTAAAACACTATGGCATCCAGAATCAGGCATTAAGCCTCATGCGCGTGACCTATGAATGAACCTATCGAATCGCATTCAAAAAGTAGACATTAACGGTAGCAAATATTCGGGAACATCCACTAACATCGGTGTACCACATGGGTTAATCTTGGTGCCTTTTTTGTTTCTAGTCTATGTCAATGATCTGCCTTCCTGTGTAGGGGATTTATGTGATATTGTATTGTTTGCAGACGATACTTCATTACTATTTAGAGTTGATAGGGCTAAAGATAATTATGATTGTGTAAATGCTTCTCAAGCTAGAGTTCTTGATTGGTTTACGGTAAATAACCTCTTATTAAATGAGAAAAAACCAAATGCATTAGATTCACCTTGCCTAATGTTCAAGTCAGCAATAATAACATTATCTTAAATGGGGGAAATACTTAACTTTATGGAAGCAACTACTTTCTTGGCTTTAAATATCGATGCAAAGTTGCAATGCGGTATTCATATAATACATTAGCTAGCAGGCTAAGCTCGGCAGCCTAAGCAGTACGTACCATAAGGCATCTTACTGATGAAACTACGGCGAGATTAGTTTATTTTAGTTACTTTCACAGCGTTATGTCCTATGGCATATTTTTATGGGGAAATGCAGCAGATATCGAAAAAGAAAAACTCCTGCAAAAGAGAGCTGTACGGACAATTTATAAATTGAAAACTCGTGACTCTCTCAGGGAACGTTTTATTAAATTGGTATTCTTTCAGTCAGCTCCCAATACATTAATGAAAATCTAATGCAAGCTCACAGGAACATTGATGAGTTTGGTAAAAGAAGTGATGTACACAGTGTTAATACTAGAAATAAAAATAAACTTGAGGGAAACTGGGCCCGATGTTGCTATACCAGTTGACAGTTAAATGGTGATTTCTCAATGCTAAGAAACTGTCCATTAGGTATCAATGTTTTAAGATAATATTAAGTATTTAGGTTTATGATGTAGGTAACACTTGTAATGTTATTAAATTATTATAAACACTGTATACTTAAATGTTAAATGGATCATCAAAAATTTAACCAGCCCGAGGTTCCTGCCTTTCTCCTTGTGTGCTGGTCGCGATTCCGAACAGGCGGTAGTTCAAAATGATCCTTAAAATCTTAATGAACAAAAATATTTGACTATGACTTTGGCAGGAACGTGTAAACGACAAGGAAGCGATAAATAAATGTATGGAGATACAATCGTTTATTTTCGGCGCGAATTGCGAATACTTGGGGTCAATGACTGTTTTTCGCTTTGCTTTTCGAATAGGCTATAGTAAGATGTGATGTCGGTGCGTTTTTATGTGCCTTCACCCTAAAGCCTGAAGGTCGTATCTCGCATCACAGGACGAACGTGGGCGACTGATGCGCCGGACGATAGTTCGCTACGTGTGCCTCTGCCTCACCATGGTGCTTACTATGATCTCGCCGCGAGTGAAGAAACGATTTCCCACCCTGGACAACTTGGTCGAAGCCGGCCTTTTACTAGAAAACGAGAAATCCATCCTCACCAACTTGAACATGAAGTTTCCGAAACCCGCCAAGCATTGGTGAGTTATAATCATAATAATAATCATATTTTATTTCGCTTAATAACTACCTACGTACAATAAAATGTGATTAAATCTAAGATTATTATTAAATTAGAATTGAGACTAAATATATGTAGGTAGAATACAACTTTAAAACTATGTGGTGCATTGGGTACCGGACAAGAAAATTCTGTTTCCCGGCACCCAACTCCCTCTTTCAGACTACAGGGATAATAGAAAGATTTAAAGGGAACGTATGAGTTCTTTTTTTATTTATTTAATTTATTGGAAAAACAACAGTTATTTTATCTTAGATAGATTACAGTAATAATAAAAGAAAGCTAATTACAGATTTTCACGTATAGTAACATAACTAACAATAATGTGAATATAGGCAGTTTACTGTGTAGGACCGGTATTCCCAGGAATTCTTAATTGTTAATCTACGATCTATAGATTTAGTAGAACAGTATATACAATTAAATATATTTGGCGCGTAATACTATAGTAAAAAAATATTGATACAATTACTAATCTCTAAACGTCTTAATCAGTACCGAAAGTATGGATAAAAGCCGGGATTGTGTTGTAGAAATCCCGGGAAAATAAATAATTCCCGGAATTTCTTGGGACTAGACCCTAGTCAGAACTGCCCTGGATCCGCCAAGCCAAGATGGCGGTGGCCAGAACTTAGCGGTCCCTCCGAAGCACGGAATCTTCGGACTTACCAGATACCTGATTCAAGCTCGTAATATACAAACCAAACTGAGTAAACATAGCAAAGTGTGCCCCACCCGGGAATAGAACCCAAGGCCCCCGGATCGAGTCACACGCCCAATAGACGTGGTATGATGACATCATTACGTTTTTGGGAAATCATTTCGCGTGATGACTCGCATTTACACAAGTCTATGACGTGTGATGACGAGTTGATATTTGCTAGGGTGTTAAGAATTTAATTTGGTAATCGAAGATATTTTTAATACGTACTTTTGGCGGTGGCGGTCTTCTAACTCAGCCCGCGGAAACCTTGACTGCGATCACGATTCCGCGTGCCTGGTGGTTATGGCAAAACCCTCCAATCTTGGAGGAGGCTCTGTCCAGCAGTGCCCATCAATGATGGAATACTAAGGGTATATAAGTTGGGGGTTTCAACATGCATCGGTTGGATCCCCATGTATGTTCTACCATTTTCGATAGCTTAAGAGATATTTTTGTTTTTCCACAATATTGGTCAATCTCCAGATTGGTTCACAAAAATATTATTTTTTCCTCTACCTTTTGTGCTACGGTGCTATTTTTTTTAATGAACATAGTTGAATAGTACTCCTGTCGAATAACTTTATCATTTTGTTACTTTGAATTACAACATCTCAACAAAAATAGAAAACCTTAAAAAATAAAACTCGTCGAACCTCTTACACAATGTTTATGAAGCAAAAAAAAAAAAAACATAATATTTTTTTCTGTTAACTACTTCATAAACTTTGCCAATGACCAAGCTAGTAACCACCAAAATGTCAATGGTCTAGGGTGTGGGGTTCAAGTATAAATTGTGGGACAAAGTTAAAATAAACTAAAATTAATTTCATTTTTTTAATATGGTCGAATACTGAGAAAATGTTAAAACAATTAAGCTTGAAGTGTAAACTAGAGTAGAGTTCTCTGGTTTAATTTACCTAGGTACCTTCTAAAACACTAAGCCCAAGAGGCAATTGAATTCTGGTAAAAGTAAAACGAATCATTGCACCAAATAAACATTTTTTTTTTAATTGACTTTTGTGGTTAATGTTTTGGAAGGTACCTAAGTAAATTATACCAAACCATAAATATTCTAGTTTACACTCTCCACAGATCTTGCTCGTCTCTTAGCTGTTTCAAAATGGGATTCAGGTATTTGGCTGCAAGCACATCCATCTTGCAATACCGGTACACTTATGGATCCTGTAACTTTCAAATCTTGAAATTGACCAAAATTGAGAGAAAAAACTAAAATATCTCCTAAGTTATTGAAAATGGTAGAACATACATGGGGGTCCAATCTATGCATGTTGAAACCCCCAACCCCCCACATCGTTTGATCCAGAAAAATGAACCACCTGTATATTTACAAAAAACCAGCTGCTGTAACAGATTGTATCTTTATTTTAATTTGTCAGTATTGTTTTTCGATACGTCTTTGTATTTACATTGTATTCACATTACCGAGTGTTCAAATATGTTTGTACTTCATGAATAAAAGACTCGAGTACACGAATCAAATGATTTTGCACAGCTGTGCGGTATCCCTAATTAATGTTAATTAATGTCCTGTATAATATTTGTTTATTAATCTTTGCATATAAGGTAATATCACATGAATAGGATGATAAACAATTTTGTATACCATTCTAATTTCAATTTTAAGGTTTATATTTGCTGCATTCAATTAAATTGAAAACTAAGAATTACTTATGTAATCCGAACTCCATTACTCCATCTTGTTTGTTGATACTTATAGGGTTGGTTTATGATTATGAGTCCATTGGGATAAGCGCGGGTGAATTATGGGACTGTGTATAAGTATAATGGTTAATGCTGTAGATTAGCAAGTAAGTCAGCTGTATGGAATATCATACAAATAATAAAACACACACACAGACTTATGACTTTTTCCCCTTCGAGTATTCACCTCTGATCATCTCATAGCGTGGGGATCACCTACTAGGGGGTAGTCAGAGCCACGTCCAAACTGACGTTGGTATATTTTTTTGTGTATTTCAGGTATCTATTCAAAAAGTGCTTACAATATATTAAACATCTTACATTTTGTTCTTATACGAGTACACTTAAATATACCTAAGTATATGCTAAAAAGCTTGCGTATACCTATACCTACTCACATGCCAACCTGTTTTCAAATAATATGAATATAAGTACCAAAAACACCCGCCGCAGCCACCGCAAAACTTATTCTATGAAAAATAGCTAGAGTATGTAATATACTCTAGCTATAAATAGATTACTGTAGGTATTGACGGTTGTAATACCTAAGCAATTTCACGGCCGTTCATATGAATAGTTGGAATTAAATGACTTGTACTCTAAATACCTAAGCCAGCGTTACAAACATACTCGTATCTATTAAGATTAATAATAATTCGTTTTAATTTTGATTGGATTCGAGAAGTAAACCTTGTGATAGGGCTCGTCTGGGAAAGTGATACCATAGTACCATACCTATTTCGGCCACCAAGCAGCATTGCTGTGATCCGGTTTGTGATGGTTGCCGAAATTACGGGTACGGGAGGCTAAACACCTTTATGCCTCAAGATGTGACCTACGCAGTAAGGCTTCGTTATAGGCATGAGTTGCATTACAGCATGGGCTTTTGCTTTTTTTAATATTTTTTTATTGTACGACGGGGAAGCGCTTTGCCTGAATCTAACCTGGTTTTAAGTTGAGATAAAGCCGCAGGTGGAGGCGCACTTCACCCGGAATCCTCAACAGACTGAGGACTGGCTTTCTTACTAAATGCCGGAACACAACAATTTTTGAATTGTTGTAATGGCGACAGAATTAAGTAAGATGGTGGTAGCTAGACAGGCGGACCCAAACAAAGTCCTACCACCAACCAAACCAAGCACAATATATAGGTACTCCCCAGGGGGATCGAACCCACGACCTCTGGATCTGAAATCGGTGGGTTGAACCACTAGACCACAGAGGCGGTTAAAACTTGCTTGTTCCATCTCCATGCAGCAAAAACAACATATCAAAATAAATGTCAGTGGGGTTATTCAAACGTTGACCCTAAAGGCAATGATTGCTGCGACATAATTAGGAAGGTCGTTGAAATGATCTGTCCTGAGTTTAACTCCTGGCGAAGTCCGTCGCAGCTTGGGAGAGCCAGTGCCTGCTGGGAAACCTCGCTCCATCGAAGACCTCATCCTTGCTCTGGCCTAGAGCCAGAGAAGTCTGGAGGTCAAAAGCTAACCCCCCGTTTATAAAAAAACAAAAGCAATAATTTTATTCCTTGGGAAAGCACTTTTGATGATGATGCTCTAATTTTTGCTAGCATTACTATGTCATTGATGGTCTTTAGATAAGGAAATCACGCAAATTGTCCTTTGATTAGGCTAGGCTACCTGTTGCACAAGGTAGCTGATAGATATGTTAGAATTATTAGTAAGTATTTATTCTAAAAGTGCAAGAAGATTGTGCAGAAACAGTTTTTCATTTGTTCTTATTCTAAAATATACCTCATTATTTGCTTTCATGGTCGCGTGTACCTACGTACATAGGTAGGTAGGTATTCGGTAGACACCTAAATGTATAGTGTAGTAGGATGAATGATTATTGCACTTCCTCCCTCCCACACTAGACCTGTGTGGGTAGCTAGTAGCGTGTCTCTTTCTAATGAGTCTATTTTGCGAGATGACAAACTAAAATGTTCTGCCAACCTTTCAGTTATATGTAGGGTAACTTATATGTATAACTTAATGAAAAAAATATAAAATACAATTGTATATAATATAATTTTATTTTAGTTAATCGTGGTTTATGTACTTAGCTGTAAGTTTCCTGTAATTTTCATTATCTTAGTTCAAAGCTCAAAACAAATAAACTAGTAAATAGTTTAACCATTTTAAGCGATTTATTATAATACAACATATTATATACGCGTAAAAACAGAAGATTAAAAAGTATGGCGAAGGCAAAGAGTTATCAACCAGCAAACCTAGATAGAGTGAGAAACAAGATTAAATAGGAGGGAAAACGCAACACATAAATAATACGATAAACTACATTATATTATACCTACATATAATTATACTGTTATATTAACATAATATTATTCAACATACATGATACAATATTGATATAATACCTATTACAAATACATATACCAAAATCCATATGGAGATGTAGTGCTCTTTGAATCTGCTGAAGCTGAAGATAGCAAGCGAGGGACAAGCGTGGATACCTATCTGGATATCGAGGGATAGGGAGTTCCACAACCTCACTGTGTTCACAGTGAATGTGTCACCATACCAGCTAGAATACCTTAGAAATAAAACGGGATATCGTTAAATGACATGGTCTAAAACGATCCTCAATAAAATACATTTCATATACAGTTGATATGTCCACTGCAGGACAGAGCCTCCTTCAAAGCTGGAGGGTTTTGCCATCATCACCTCGCTTGGCAGGTGCATTGGTGAACGCTGTAAAGGTGTAAATAATACACAGAAGAAAGCTGCTGCCCTCGTTCTCTACTCGCTGCGCTCGTCTCTTCTATAAATATCCCTTAGTCGGCTTTTACGACATCCATGGGCTGAGTTGGAGGGGTCGATTCTTAAACCGCGACCGCCACGGCATAATTCATAATAGGTTTTGTATCCACATCAGGTATATATTACAGGCTTTAAGACAAAAGTAATGGCAGAATTTACCGGAACTCCCTTTACACTGATCTTACACCAAATTCCATTAGCATCTGTTCAGCTTTCGTAATGATATTACAGATATAACTTTAGAATGTTTGTGCGAATGATCCATGTATCTTAGGTTGCCTATAGTGTGGGCCACCAGCATAGTGACCAGGGCTCGCAAGGAAGGCCGGATACGAGACGATTTCGCCGTGAAGACTATCATTGATGAGCTGAACAAGTTCAGAGGACAAGCGGGACTGTTGCTCAGCTATGACACTATCAGTGTACCTCTGGTTTACACACAGGTCAATATCCCACATGCAGGGACGCTACCGCCGACGGCGAAGCCGATCTCCATTGATGGCTTTAAATTAGCTCCATGAGAACTAGAAACGATTTTTACCGATTTAGGTATGTGTCATATCCGAAATGGCGTTTCCCATCTCAAAAGTGTACACATGTTATGAAACCTATCCGTTCAGTACATTTGACGGTAAAATTGTTTCTAGTTCTCATGAAGCTAATTTAAAGCCATCAATGGAGATCGGCTTCGCCGTCGGCGGTAGCGTCCCAGATTGTACAAGTACCTAGTTTAATAACTCTGCTATCATGGTTATGAACACTATTAGGTACTAATTTTAACGGGGTATTTACCATGATCTGTTGGTGAAGGAGCTATTTCGACGCAGTTCCAATACACTGAAGTCTTTATTTATTTATTTTTATTTAACACTATTGCACAAAATAACTAGTGTACAATGGGTGGGCATAATGCCGATGGCATTTTCTAAGTGCCAACCAAACCAAGATTGTAAGAAAAAAAACAGAGGTTGGCGTGCTAACATACCTACCTATTAATAATAAAACTAAGCAACATAACTAATTACCTAGAATTAATACTTACTACCTATCTTTATATCTACTATACTATACATATTTTATTTGCTTACAATAAACTATTATATAACATTATAAATAAGAATCAATATTAATATATTTAAATAGTGTAGGTTCATTTAGAGGTACCTAAACCCCTAAATGAACCTACACAAAAATAAAAGTCTTTCTACCCTCTTCATCAGTCTTTTAGCGAATCATATTCAGTAAAAATACACTTTCACAGTCCGAGCTACTAACGACTTTTGTCTCTTACGTCGAAGTATCGGTTAACTCATTCACCAACAGATCATGGTAAATATCCCGTTAACATTAGTTATAGTACCTAGTCTGTTCAGAAAGAGAAAAAATTAAATGGGGGAAATACGATCCGATTTGAGAACTTTTTTTTTTATATTGTACGACGTGTAAGCCCTTGGCCTTCATCTCACCTGGTAACAAGTTGAGATAAGAAGGTGGAGGCGCACTTCACCCGGGATCCTCAACAAACTGAGGAACTTAGTTTGGGACTAGATGACACTGTGTGAAATTTATGTCCTCTAATATTTATTTATTTATTTTTATGCCACATTAAATACATAGATTTTTATCTTTAGAGTAGGTAATATTTTAATGTTATTTTATAGTTATTCTAAACTTACACTAAAATACTTAATTAACAACAGTAAGATTATAAAAAAACTAACTAGCGAGAGGTTTTCCTTGTGTTCTAAACCTGCGGTAAATTTGCTATTTAAATGATCCAAAAAATCTTACTGAATAAACGATTCGATTTGAATAGGTACCAGGGGTCTCTTTCTGAATAGGTTATTGTAACTATCATCGCTCTTAGATAGAGAAAAAAAACAAAGGATTTCGCACCATCCGCCCGAATGTGTCTTACGTAAACTCCACCAAAAAGCACCGGAGCAGCAGTTTGCATTCAGTTACTCGCCTGTCAAGGTCGTGAAGAACAGTAACTTATTGTATTTTTAATTTGAAGCCTTAACGTCTTAAGTTAGAGTTGGTATTCGTTTGGAAAGCAGTAATTATTTGAGCTGTTTTTCATTTTAGCATTGCGTGTTTTTTAATTTTTTTACGATGGGTCGGCTCTTGACCACAAAACTTACACAGGCAAGAATGAGATCTACGATGGAGCGAGTCTACCCAGAAAGTGCCTATTAACTCTCTTCTTGAAGACATTAGGGTCGTTACACAGCAGATAAAAATAGATGTTTCGCTCGGCAAAGTATGACACTATTTTCGAGGCGCGCGATGTCCTTCGCTTTTTTATCTGGTGCTTCTATATATATAATGTTTATACATGCATGTAGTAAGTGTTTTTTCACTGTTTTAGGTAGTAACGATAGCAGTATATTCATACTTCATCACATCGGCTCTAGGCAGCCAGTGGGTAGAAAACAAGTATTCAGCCAATGGCAAGGTTTACATTAGTAACATAGACCTCTACTTTCCGATATTCGCCACCTTAGAGTTCTTCTTCTACATGGGATGGCTGAAGGTGGCCGAGTCGTTGATCAACCCGTTCGGAGAGGACGATGATGACTTTGAAGTCAACTGGCTGATTGACAGAGATTTACAGGTACGTGATCCTCATTTCATCTTGTTCAACTTTGGCGGTGAAAAGGTGTGTTCTGTCAATCGTCGGCCTTTGCTAGCGGCTACGGCTACGGCTACGGCTGATTACAACACTGGTAGACCTGTGAAGGTACATCTGGCTGTCGACCCGCCTGCAGAAGTCGGGCGCTAAATGTGTTCCTATAACGCGACCCTTTCATTTTCTATATCAAACAATTTAGAGGAACCAAACTCATCACTTGTTAAAATGTATCGAACAACATTCCGCCCCTTAATAATTAATTATGATACTTTGAAATGTCAGTTTTTTTTTATTGTACGACGGGGAAGCGCTTGACCTTCATCTCACCTTACAAGTAACAAGGTACAAAGTTACAAGTTAAGATAAGGGCTAAGGTGGAAGCGCACTTCACCCGGAATCCTCAACAAACTGGCCATCTTACCTTTGAATGCCGGAACACAGAATTAGTTAAGATGGTGGTAGATGGTGCTAACCGGGCGGACTTAAGCAAAGTCCTACCACCAACCAAACCAAGTACAATTTGTACTACCCTCGGGGCTCGAACCCGGGACCTCTGGATCTGACACCATTAGGCGGACCACTAGACCACAGAGGCGGTTAAAAAAATTGTGTTCCGACGTTTAGAGGTAATATAGCCAGTTCCTCAGACTGTTGAGGATTCCGGGTGAAGTGCGCTTCCACCTTCGGCATGAAAACTAGTAGCACACTCACAATTCAGAGGAACCTCACACCTGACATGTCAAAATCTATCAAAAAACATCCCCCCTCTCCGATTGCCTCAGGGGGATACTTTAAAATGTATAATGTCGGTACGGGCTGTAATGCAGGTGTAATGTGATTCACCTCGAACAGGTCTCGTACATGATAGTGGACGAGATGCACCACGAGCACCCGGAACTGATCAGGGACCAGTACTGGGACGAGGTGTTCCCCTCGGAGCTCCCGTACACGATCGCCACGGAGAACCAGCGCGAGGAGCACCCGGAGCACTCCACCGCCAGGATCGCGGTCCCGCCGCGGCAGTGCAGCATGGTGCTCACCACGCCCTCGCAGGTCCAAATCGACAAGATGGTACCCTCCAACACCGTGAGTTACAAGTTCGACCCCCCGGAGGTTAGAGTCCCCACGTTTACTAGCATGCTGCACGGAGCTTCGCAGTGTGGTTACATGGTTACGGTTCTTGCGTAACTAATATGTATGGAATGGTTTATCTCCTTCTGTGATGGGGGCAGCGGCCAACGTGAAAGGATGACGAGTGAGCTTCATAGAATTACAGTAAACCGGCCAGGTGCGAATCTAACACGTACATTTTGAGGCAAGTTTTTTGCATTTTGTTTTGAAGCATTCGTGTGGGTCCGACTCATGCTTGGCCAAATTTTTGTATATGTTGTGATACGTTGCAAGGACTATTGTCACTCCAACTTTGAGCTAGAGCTTAAACAAAAACGTTAAAAATAGTACGTGTCGTAGTGGGATCCCTTCTTTATTTTTATATAATTTATCAGGTAATCCACCGTTAGAACAACTTATATGCTCTGAAAAAGTCAGACAGAGTAGCTTAGTAATAATGTCCCGTCGTCACGCTTTGGACACGGAATCCTAAAAATTAAGATGAATTTCGAATGCTCAACTGTCAGCTTCACTTTAGCCGGTGGTACCCTGGTTTGGCGCTTCAAAGGTAAAATATTGAATAATCTTTACTATATTTCTGTTCTTTCAAGGCCGACTCCAAGTGGTTTTCTTGATATCCAGACTGACTAGCTACTTCGTATATTCGTTTGAGAGATTTCGACTCAATTTGTCGTTTCTCTTCGATGCTTTTACCGCACCAGTGATCGTCCTTGGCTCCTGCTGTTCTCATTTCCTTCTATGATGAGCTTTGGCCTACTCTCCCCTTTATGGTTTGAAATGTTTGTTCATTTAAAATATTTGGCGTCAGATGACTGCGTCCGGGAGAAGAAGAAAATATAGATGTTGGTCAGCGAACAGACTAAACAAGATGGAATCTCCGAATTCCCCGAAACCTTTAGATTCAAAATCTAATGTGACATTAGAGGTTAGAACCACCAGATTCAAAGCATGAATTGATCGAATATCATGCTGATTCACAATTTCAGAAGCAACACTTACTTCTTGATTCTTTTTCTCTCTGTAAAAATACTACCACCGTACCTATTTCGTCCGCAAACAGCATTGCTGTGTGTCTCAAGATGACGCGCGCAATGCAGTGCAGAAGGCCATGTTGTTGTGGATGTGACCTACGCAGTCAGCCTTTGTTATAGACACTTAACATCAGATGGCCTGCTTGCTTGTCCCGTCTCAAAGTAGGTACCTTTACAAAAAAAAAAAACCGAGATATTCTTGGTTGTTTGTACCTACTTGGTCGTATATCCTTATATAACTAGGTTTTGTGCAGGTACGTAAAATGATTGTTTTATCATCTGACTATTTGGAATGGTGACTATTTACAGTCCTTATATAAGTAAAGTTTATTTACCTCTATGTATCGGTTGATAACCATAAAATATATATTATGTAAATGTGGTAGATGGGATTGGCAGCTTAACGCAAGATAGATTATGGAGTAAATAACAGGAAACGAGACTTGCAAAATATGTATTGCGCGACGTAAATGTTTAATGTTTGGTGTTACCGAGTATATTAATAATACCTATATTAAATTATTTTATCTTAAATAAAATACATATTTATTATTTAGTTACCGATCGCTTTATTTATCAGCAAACGGTACAGCAAAGGATATTGATTAACTCAATAATTACGACTAATATTTAAATTTAATATTTACCTAGTATGTAGAGGTGTTTACGCTGCTATTCTTATTAAATCCTGTGTCTTTCCTGTTTCATTGTTTGTGAATTCATTTTAAGTTTCTATACAAAATTCGTTGTCAATTAACCCTCATATTATGTTATAACGTGCATTATTATATTTTAAAGAAAACCGGTTGCCAGCGCTTTTTACGCACTACCTGTTTTGTTAGCGGAGTTTTTGTTATTACAGATCAGCGCTATCTATCCACAAACTAGGCAAAGTTTGTAATACGGGTAGATATTACGTATATAATACTTTATTATATTTTTGTTAATACATACTCAGTGTTAGGACACACATACATTACATTAACAGCCCACTGTCCACTGTTGGACAGAGCCCCCTCCAAAGCTGGAGGAGAGAGGAGATTTAGGACACATCCCCCAGATTCCACATTAGTCAGATCATTAATTACTTCTGTATTAGTCAGATTTGACATCTGACAAAGCGATAGTCTTCATGACTCCGCATTCGACGGATTCCACTATTAGTCAGAAATTAAATAAAACCATACTTACAACATAGCACGTAAGTAACTGTCATTGGTGACCTCTATACATACTATGATACAATACACACAAATAACTATATTACACAAACGTTTGTTCTGGGTGGGAATCGAACCCACAACCTACAGGGCAGAGTAGAGCTTACTATCCACGAGCGTGTTAGATCCCCGAATTGCACGTCCCAAGCGCCGGCAACCGGTTCCCCGCGATAGCGCTGTAACCTTGCAATAACAGTATCTTATTCTTGCTTTCGCTGAGTTTGTGTTATCAATAAGAGTTAATCTTATCTCGTGTCACTCTGTGTTATCAGCCCGTTTTATTATTTAACAAAAGGTGACGTTATTTCCGTGTGTTATGGCCGTGAATGATGAATAATTCAACTAAAAAAGGTAGGAAAGTATCATCTAACAATATCAAGCCTGCGATCTTGTTTACATTACCTATTGTGTTTTTTTATACACATATAACAGATCTCAAGCAAATGGGTGACTATAATGTACAGCTCGATAATACACAGCCTGTTATTATACGGCCCTAAAATGTACAGCCGGTACAGCCGTATCATCAGAAATCAAAGATTTAGTTTTCAATTATGCCCTATTAAAATATTTGAACTAAGAATCGGTAAAGAGATGTAAGAGTTTTGCATTTGTGGTAACAGCAACTCCAAATGAACGACGACGCGGTTTCCGGCATTCACTTCATAGTGTCCCGCGGCAGCAAGCGCGGCAAGAAGGAGGATCGCAACTCGATGGGGTCAACGAACTCGATGGCATCGCTCGCGCAGCAGACGCCCATGCCGCGGACCAACTCGGTCACTTCCATGCTGAAGAGGCTCTTCTCCAAGGAAGAGCAGCGGGGCGCCGCGCAGACCGACGGTAGTACGTCTCTTTACATCATCTCATCTCATCTCATCTCATCGCATGCGACAACACGGGGACGGGGAAGCGCTTTGGCCTTCATCTCATCTGGTTTCAAGTTTTACTTCTGGTTTTACTTCATTCGGAATCCTCAATCGTTTTTTTTTTTTTTTTTTTTTTTTTTTTTTTTTTTTTTTTTTTTTTTTTTTTTTTTTTTTTTTTTTTTTTTTTTTTTTTTATTATTTATTTAAACGCACAAAACACATCACAACCACAATAAAATTATATTAAGAATTTAATTTAAGAATTTAAGAATTGCCTATCTTACCACTAAATGCCGGAACACAAACTTTTAGTATTGTAGACAATCTTAGGTACGATGGTGGTAGCTAGCGAGGTGGATTTAAACAAAGTCCTACTACCATCCAAACTGAGCACGATATTGTACTCTCCTGCGATCGAACCCGGGTCTATCGATCCATTATCGATCACTAAGGCGGTTAACCACTAATATATTATAGAGGTAGATTCCATAATATGTTATTATTTATTATACCATTTGTACTAACAATTGACCTTCAACATAGCAATCAGTATCAAAATCCGAGTGAACTTGCTTGCAATTTTTGTAGTAAGTACTACAGATACGAGGTTGTATCATATGTACTACCAGTTGAACTACAGAGAACAGACACTACAGAACTCCTTATACGGAGCCTAATTTAAGTGCCGGTTAAATTAGGTAAATTAACAACTGTTCTATTGGGCTATGCAGCCAGTGTCTTGGATACGAACGAAATGCTGCTAATACATGATATTTTTCTTTTTTTCATATTCAAAATGCATATCGCAAATTGACGCCTTAATCAATTAACTATGTCAGATATATCGATATATACGCGCTGTGTAAAATTAATGTCCTGTAATATTAAAAAATATATATATAAATATTATAATACAATGAGCTATCGATATATAGCATCACGTGAACAAAATAAATATGTCTACCACCTGCGTAATGTAGGTCCATGGCAGAATAAAAGCCTTACTACTACAACGAATTGTATTAATATAATTGGCACCTCTCACGTCATGACGTAAGAACCGAACCGACCACAGAGGCGGAGGGAGATCATGATCTCCCTCCGCCTCTGTGGTCGGTTCGCCCACCGGTATCAGACTCAGAGGCCCCGGCTTCGATTCCTAGAGGATACAAACAGGTGCTCGGTTAGGATGCTAGTAGGACATTGTGTAAGTCCGCCTGGCAAGCTACCATCTTACCAAAGTCATCTATTAGAATTGTTGTGATCCGATTGTGGACCTTAGAGGTAAGATAGCCAGTTCCTCCGTCTGTTGAGGACTCCGGGTGATTTCACCTTCGGCCTTATCATAACTAACCAGCGAGATGAAGGCCAAGCGCTTCCCCGTTGTCGAAAAAAAAAACTGCCTGATATTTATTGCCATTATCCTTATTCATTATCGATGTACGTACTTCAAATTATATCACAAGTGTGTTGTATAAAATTAATAATAACGAGTATGAATAGCCATGTTAAGTGTTCAGTTCCTGTTGTACCTAATACCAATGCTATAGGGTCATTAGTACTACTGGTACTACACTATCATTTTTTTTTTTTTACGATTTTTTTCCTAGTGTTTGTTTTGTCATTCCATTCACTATAATGCTTTGTTGGTTTTTTAACTAGTTGAATGTTAAAACAACAAAATTCCAAAAGCAAATTTGTAAACACACCATGGTCTTAACGAAAATACGTCCGTAAATATATAAAAACCTCTTGTCTGTTTGAAATCGGCGTTGGCATCCTTTCATTTGATACCCATATTGTAGGCATCAAACATTATTTTTGATTTGCATTATCCCTATGATCAAATTATAAATCCTATGACACTCACACAGTTAATACAAACCAAACGTGACCTCACATCGCAAAATACATACATACACACATTCTCGATAAACATTAACCTCCTTCTGAGGCAGTCGTGTAAAAATAATAAAACACTTATATATTTATTTTGATTAGTGTTTCGATTACATATCAGATGACTATGTGTATATCTTCGTCCGCATTCGATTAGCTTGAATTACAACACTTATCAACAGTTGAATTTATTGTAATTTATTGATAAAAAAATAATTGCTTATATCACTATGACTCCATAAAGATAACCGGAGGTAGTAAACGCGGACAGCAAATACTTGGAATCGGCTGCACACAGTCACGATTTTATCTACCTCTGTTGTCTAGTGGTTTGCACACCGGTGACAGCTCCAGAGTCCCGGGTTCGATCCCCAGGGGAGTACAATATTATGCTTTGTTTGGTTGTTAAAGAACTTTGTTCAAGTCCGCTTGGCTAGCTACCACCATCTTACCTAAGTCTGTCGCCGTAACAGCAATCCTAAAATTGTTGTGTTCCGGCATCTAGAGGTAAGATGGCCAGCTCCTGAGCCTATCGATGATACCGGGTGGAGTGCGCTTCCAACTTTATGATAAGAGAAATGAATGCCAAGCACTTCCCTATCGTCAAAAAAAAAAAACAGGAGACGTACTCATAGTTACGGAGAGGAAATAGATCTATGTTGGGCTATTAGTGAACCAAAAATGAAATTTGTATAATGAAGGCGTATCAAACCCAATAGCTGTAACAATTGCTAATCGGTACCTAACCGGCGCGGGCGCCAGGGCATATACCTCTGTCCATCATTATCTATATCAAATCAACAGTCCATTTGTGTCCACTGCTGGACAGAGGCTCTCCATAGCTGGAGGTTTTGCCATAATCACCACGTGAACGCAGTAACGGTGTAGATAATAATCCAGAAGGAAACTGCTGCCCTTATTCTGGTGAGATCCCGTAGTCGGCTTTTACGACATCCATGGGCTGAATTGGAGGTTTTTTTTTTTGTACTACGGGGAAGCGTTTGGCCTATCTCATCTGGTTCCAAGTTAAGAGCAGGCTGAAGGTGGAGACGCACTTCAAACTGAGGAACTGGCCTATCTTCTCTAAATGCCGGAACAACAATTTTCGAATCGTTGTTATGGCGACAGACGTGGGCAAGATTGTGGTAGCTAGCAAGGCGGACATTAAACAAAGTTACGAATAGAACTAGAAATATATTATAATGGAGTACTCATTCACCATCAAATTGTGGTATATACTAAGATCAAAGTAGGTATGCAATGTTTTTTTTTGTGATTTTCAGCTGTATCGCGCTTCACGATATCGGCCAGCAACCCGCAGTTGAACAAACCGACAGCGACCGCGGGCAGCATGAAGATAGCCAACGACGTCATCGAGGAGGTGGACGAACAGGCGACCATCACTAGCATGGCCAAGCGACCCGACATCAGGTAACACGCCAACACCGGCATGGCCAAGCGACCCGACGTCAGGTAACACGCCAACACCGGCATGACCAAGCGACCCGACATCAGGTAACACGCCAACACCGGCATGACCAAGCGACCCGACGTCAGGTAACACGCCAACACCGGCATGGCCAAGCGACCCGACGTCAGGTAACACGTTAACACCGGCATGACCAAACGTCCCGACGTCAGGTAACACGCCAACACCGGCATGACCAAGCGACCCGACGTCAGGTAACACGCCAACACCGGCATGACCAAGCGACCCGACGTCAGGTAACACGCCAACACCGGCATGACCAAGCGACCCGACGTCAGGTAACACGCCAACACATCCTGATACCAAAATTATGCGAAATACATTGGAAAGACACCATTGTGTCAAATGTGTGAAAAAACATCTATGATAGGAGAACAGAAGAACACTCATTGTCTCGTCACAACGAACTGTGAACGAACGAGTTGCGCGCCACGAGGATGGTACCGCACTTGCCAGTGGTAGGTAGTCACAGTCAATCCTACATCTGTACAAAATGTCAGCTGAAACAGTTGAGTGATTTTGAAGGCTTCTACAAAATTACTGAACGGCTCTATCTGAAATGTTGCATTCAGCTCCAAACATAAATCAAAATAAAAGACAAATATTACAGGACAATAATTTCACACAACTGCAGATGCAAAAAAAATACATACTAGTAGTTCGCCCCGAACAGAGATCTCGTGATGCCTGGTTTGTGAGATTATTTCTCAAATAGAACGTAATTAACAAAGGATATAAGTGTACTTTCATTACACCTTACTCACCTTACTTAAGCACTTTTTTCTCTTACTCTATTCACCTGAGTGTTCGAGGCTCTCTCTTGTTGCTAACGTAATGTATCCCTACGAACATGTAACAAAGGTTGATGACGTTTTGAAAAGTGCTCTCAAAGCTGTTGCCTTAGTATTAATGGTTTAAAAATCTACCCCTCCAGTCCACGGATGTCGTAAAGTCTTAAAAACTTTTGAACCGACTTCAAAAAAAGGAGGAGTTTTTGTTTTTGTTTGTTTGTTACTTGATTTATCCGCCAATTCGAAATAGATTTTGATGATTATTGTTATGTTTCGTAGGCCATACTCGCGACGTGGTCCCATAGAAATTTTATCAAAATCCGTTCTGTAGTTTGGTTTTTATATCAAAATAACTGGAAAAAATATGTCATCCAAGTAAACGATATTGCGTATTCTGCTTTCCTGTGGTGAAGTCGGTTCCATTTTTTTCCAAAAAGAGTTTATTTCTTTGTGTAACGAGTTTGCCACCATACCATACAACATAATGCCAGCGAAACCATTATCTCCGTGCAGGCCGACAGCAATGAGTCTGTTCACGAACAACATGGCTCCTCCGAGCGAACCGGTGGACATGCCCAACAGGAACTCCAACCACAGCTCCAGTAAGTTGCTAATGTTAACTGTGTGCGTATGCGTACCTGCAGGCGACGGGGTCACGTGACACCACGGGGTCACGTGACACCACCGGGTCACGTGACCTCGCGTGTTTACTTATTCGACGTGGCAATGTAGCCAGTGTCTTGGGCACGCTTTTATTATTTTTTTTAACAGGGCATTAATTTTACTCAATGCCATCTATGGCACTGAGTAAAATTAAAGTACAAGCTATGCTTAATTTGGGTTTAGAGCCCCAAACTAAGCATAGCTTGTAATATGGGAACTAGATTACGGATAGAATACTTTTCTTTTTGTAAATACATACTTATCATACAATACAACACCTAAACACAGAACAAACATCTATATTAATCACACAAATGTTTGTCCTGTGTGGGAATCGAACCGACAGCCTACAGCGCAGAAGGTACAGTTACTACCAACTGAGATATGAGGCTTGCTTCCGTCTGGTACTGGTATGGTACAGTTGAGTTACTTTTAATCTATCAAACTATATAGGTACCTCCTGAGAATCATAATTTTCATAAAGTAAATAACATAATTTGATACATAGTAATACATAATATTAATAGAATAAAATAAAGTAAAGATAGGCCTATCTATATAAATTTAAAACAACAACAATAAATTTAACATTTACCCCTAAAGGTACATATTTATTGAGTTCAGTTACTTAGTCATTTTCTAGTATTTTTTATTTATTTTGTGTTACGTTAGTTTTTTCATAGTTCTTGTGTACTTCCAGAGACGCGGCTCTCGTCGTCAGCCCCCAACCCGTGGGGACACTCGCGGGGGACCCCAGGAGACCTCAGCCCGGGGGGCAGCGACCCCATAGGCTCTCTCGGCAGCGTGGGCCCGCGCCCTCGACTCGACAGTGACGTGGGGGCCTCGCTCAGTGCCGCCGGCAGTCACACGCAACGTGAGTACTGTGGGGGCATTTAGGGGGGACATATTTTAAGGATCACATACAATGGGGTAGTCAGAGACACGTCCAAATTGTAGCATTTTACCCAATAATTCTCGGAAAGTATTCAATTTAAAATAATAACAAATACGTAAATTACTGTTATTTCTAACCTCACTTTTGATATGTAGAAACTTACTATTATCGATATTTTTCTAACTGGCAAAGGTTCCATACAGCCTGCAACTTCGTTACTCTATTGCGAATCTAACGTTCGTATAGTAATAATAATAATGTGTATATAAGTAGTATATTCTTAATCTATGGTTTCAGTACTTGTGGATAGCAACTTTTTGAATTATTTAAATAGGACATCCAGTCAACTAGATATTGATAAAGCTTCGAGCATTCGTACAACTAACGCCATCTATCGGTACAATATAAAACACTAGAAAACGTTATCACATGAAATGCATTCTTTGCCCGTGGTATGGTGATGTTCGATCAACCGGATTAAAAATATCAATTCAATTCAATTCAATTCATTTTTTTATTTCTCTAAATTATTATATAACAAGCTTTATAACTACACACATAGGTATACTTAAGTTATATCTATAACCTACAAGAGAATGGCTTGTTTTCTGCATCATCAGGATCTACACTAAGTCATCGACTTGTGTTGCAGATCCTGTTTGCCTTCTGGAAGCAATTTCTGGAATATCAGGCAATACCGGTTGCCTGATGTTAAGATTGAGAGCTAATACAATTTTGAAACAATAATTATAAAGCCATGGTACGAAATAAACAAATATGTAATGTTTCCTCAAACCTAATCAATAATATAACATAACACTAATTTCATCGGTCACAACACTTTACAAATGTTATTGTGACACAAAAATTCACAACCCACGACGGGATTCCAACCCGCATCTTTTCCTAAAGCCGGAAACGCTCTAACCAACTGAGCTACGGGAGTACCGATACATTCCGAATGTTTGTGTCATATCTCTCAGCTAAAGCGCTGATAACGTCATCTATCAGAGATTCACTGAACTGTGATCTGCCCTAGTGTTTGAAATTACACTGAGAAATGGCGTTTTTGCTTTTAATATTTTTTTTGTATCATCATAATAACACTAATTTGCTTCAGTCGACGAAATAGACGGGGATGATGAAGAGGGGATGAACGACTTCGAACGTTTACGAAGTAAGCGGGAGAAGGAGCGCCGCATCAAGCACACACAGAAGCTGATAGCGCGCTCGGTCAGCGCGCAGCAGGTAACTACGACCAGGGCCTCCCCCAATAGTGTTGCGATAGCGATAGTCTATCGATACTATCCTGCCTTGAAAATCAGTCTTTCGATAGGCCTATCGAAACTATCGACCCTTCACAGTACTTACTTGGTACTTGGTGCGCGGACTATTTCCCGCAACTGTGCCTCCTATATCCCTTTTTGCGTGACGGGTGGGCTTTTGCTACTCCAGCCACCCGATGTCCTCCGAGAAGGCCAGCGGCTCGCTGATGCTGGTGCAGGCTTCCCTGGGTGTCCTCGGTGTCCCAGGGTGTTGCTGGCGTTGAGACCTCCATGCACCCTCTGCATGGAGGGCTGTCTGTGATACCCATTGTGTAAAAAACACAAACAGACCCTTCACAGTACCATCGATATGATCGATTGATAAAAATTAGTAATAGTAACAAGCCTCACAGCTCAGTTGGTAGTAGCTCTGCCTTCTGCGCTGTAGGTTGTGGGTTCGATTCCCACCCAGGACAAACATTTGTGTGATGAATATAGATGTTTGTTCTGTGTTTGGGTGTTGTATTGTATGATAAGTATGTATTTACAAAAAAAAAGTATTTATATATTCTATACGAAATCTAGTTCCCATACTACAAACTATGCTTAGTTTGGGACTAGATGGCGCTGTGTAAAATTAATGTCCTGTAATTTATTTATATATCAGTACAAACACTATCGATACTATCGATTGAATTTGTTTCAATAGTATCGATATTATTGCCCTATCGATAGGCGAACATTTTACGATACCATTGCTTGCTTATAAGCTAACCAGGTGTCCTTTTATTCCCAGTCGATAGTATCAAAAATCCGTCGATAGTTACTAAAACAAAACTATCGATACTATTGAAACGCGTCGATAGATCAAAGATAGTATCGACTATTTTGACGCGATACTATCGAATCTCGACAGTATCGATAGTATCGACAAAGTTCCAATGATATCGCCTAATTTTCACTATCGATCGTATTACAGCATTTCGATACGACTATCGCACTATCGACAGGTCAACTATCGATATTGCAACAACACTATTCCCCAACAAGCGATCACTACGCTTTTCATTCTATTACGGAGAAGCATTTGTCCTTTATTTCATCCGGTATCAAGTTATAAGGCCGAAGGTAGAACTGGATACCTAACCTTTAAAGGCGCGGTTCCATCAGACAAGTCTTGCGTACAAGTATGACGTCACATTTGCGTACAAGTTTCTTGCACTGTAAACTTAATTAATAACAAAAAAGGGATCTTCATCGCGTACCTTTTTATATTCCCGACAGTTTACGCGACGAAGACCCGTTTTTGTTATTAATTATGTATAATAATCGCGATAATTTAGAAAACGCATTGTAAACTTGTATTCTAAAGTGTGCGAGTTGCGTGCAGGTTTTACTCGCAGGTTTTACTTGCAGGTTTTACTTGCAGGTTTTACTCGCAGGTTTTACTTGCAGGTTTTACTCGCAGGTTTTACTTGCAGGTTTTACTCGCAGGTTTTACTTGCATGCAAGTACACAAGGGCCTGTCCACGTTGCGCACACACGTCGCTTGAAATATGCAACTTACGTTTGAGCGTCTCTCGAATTGAAAATGTACAAGTTTTAACTACCTGCATACAAGATGTAGATGTATTTTAAACCGCCTCTGTGGTCTAGTGGTTTAACCCACCGATTTCAGATCCAGAGGTCCCGGGTTCGATCCCCAAAGGGAGTACAATATATTGTGCTTGGTTTGGTTGGCGGTAGGACTTTAAGTCGGCCTAATTCTGTCGCCATAATAATAATTATAAAATTGTTGTGTTCCGGCATTTAGAGGTAAGATAGCCAGTTCCTCAGTTGAGGAGTCCGGGTGAAGTGCGGATCCACCTTCGGCCTTATCTCAACTTGTTACCAGGTGAGATAAAGACCAAGTGCTAACCCGTGGTATTAAAAAAAAATAGCTTGTATACAGGTTTGTTCAAGTTGCATGCAATTTACAACTTGCATACAAGTAATTTGCATAATGGAATCGCGCCTTAAATGGCGGAACACATGTCACGGAGCTATCCACCAGCACTGCATCGTTTGTTCGCAGCGCACCGGCAGCATGGAGCTGATCGACAACGACATCCTGTTAGAAGACCTGCTGCTGCAGTCCGGCGCCCTGCAGAAAGACGCAGATGACACTTGACGAAGCAGCCTCTCCGAGTGGGAATCTAGTTTCAATTATTCCGCGCCTTTTCAGTATTAAAATTGTGATTGTACATTATTTTATAAGTACACTGAATCATTTATTTGTACAGTATGTAAGCAAACAAAAGACCTGTAAATAGATACCATTAAGTACTTCGCATTTTTTATTTGAACCTTGTAAAACTAGTAGCTCGCCCCGAACTGAGATCTCGTGATGTCTGGTTTGAGGTAGGTAACCACCGAGATTATTTCTCAAATAGAACGTAATTAACAAACGATCAAAGTGTGCTTTCATTACACCTTACTTTAGCACTCTTTTGCTATCTCTCTTTATTCACCTGAGTATCCGAGGCTCTCTCTTGTTGCTAACTCTTAGTGTATGCAAATCTAGCATGAGAGCAAAGCACCAAACCACCGACTGTACGTCATATTAGGTGGGTAGATAACAGTGAATAAGTCACCCCTTACTTAAATGAAACATGGTAATATCGTTTTGAAAAGTGCTCTCAAAACCGTTGCCTTAGTAGTCGCGACTTAAAAATCTAATTGACTTTACGACATCCGTGGGCTAGAGCCTACGGATATCGTAAGTCAACCAAAGGGCTTCAACAAAATGGCAACAGCTTTTGTCTAGTATATAATCAAAACCTTAACTAACTGTGCGAACCAATCCGTCTGCCAAGCGTGGTGTTTATGGCCAAACCTTACAGTATTAAAGGATGTTTTTTTTGTGGTCAATAATTTGCTGTTGATGTGAGATATACGCAGTAGTAAAACCCCTAGCATGACATCCCATTAGTAATTCTTGCATTTTATCGACACCCTTGATTTGACCCTAATCGAGTAAATAAAAAAAAATAGACCAGTTTTCATGAGATTTCTCGTATCTTGCAAGACCTGATGATCATCTTTAAAAACCACCCCTAATAAGGGCAAAATTAAACTAATTTTGAAATCGGCAGTCCTCACCCTCATTTCAAGCTTTCCAGACTTCGATCTTATGCACCCCTAATTTAAATACTTACTAGGACGAATGTAAATAAGTTATTTGTTCTGTGATCATATAGTCACATTACCTACCTACCTACACATACGAGGGGCATTCAATAAGTACCTAGCCTCATCGCCAGAGGGCGCTGTAGTTTCAAAAGAGTTTTGCCACAGTGAAGCACATTCTTTTTTAATTATTTTTTCAAATTTTCATTCCAATCCCTTCATTTGTTTTAATTTGACAACTTATTGAAGCGAACATGTCGATCGGTTTTACAAAAATGGAAAAAGAGCAATATCGTTCGGTGATTCGATTCCTATTTTTGGAAGGGAAAACGCGCATCGAAATCAAAGAGCGCTTGGATGCTGTGTACGGTGACTCTTCTACATCGATGGCCACCGTCAAGAATTGGTTCAACGAGTTTGCACGTGGCCGTACGTCGGTTTTTGATGAACCACGTCCAGGTGCACCGAAAACAGCTGCTACGGAGGAAAACATTAAAAAAATCCATGATCTCGTATTGGCAGATCGCCGATTGAAGGTTCGGGAGCTAGCTGAGACTGTAGCCATTTCAGAAGGAACAGTGCATCATATTCTTCACGAGGAACTCAGCATGAGAAAGCTGTCGGCGCGATGGGTGCCGCGTTTACTCACACCGGAAAACAAGCGCAACCGTGAGACCACATCAGAGACGTGTTTGGCGCTGTTTAAGCGGAATCCAGCGGAGTTTTTGCGTCGTTTTGTGACCATCGATGAAACCTGGATCCACTGGTACACACCAGAGACCAAGGAGCAATCAAAACAATGGATCCAGACCGGGGAACGTGCTCCAAAGAAGGCGAAAACTGTAAAATCGGCCGGAAAAGTTATGGCCACCGTTTTCTGGGATTCACAAGGTGTGATCTACATCGATTACCTCGAGAAGGGTAAAACAATTACAGGACTTTACTATGGCGATTTATTGGGCCGATTCGATGCCGAATTAAAGAAAAAACGACCCCATCTGGCGAAGAAAAAAGTGCTGTTTCACCACGACAACGCACCGGTTCACACGTCTGCCGTTGCCATGGCCAAATTGGTCGAATTACGCTACGAATTGCTGCCCCATCCACCGTATTCTCCAGATTTGGCCCCTTATGACTTCTTTCTGTTTCCTAATCTGAAAAAATCACTCGCCGGAAATAGATATGGATCAAATGAGGAGGTCATCGCCGCCACGGAGGCCTATTTTGCAGAGTTTGACAAAAACTATTTTTCGGACGGGTTAAAAAAGTTGGAGCATCGCTGGGCTAAGTGTATCGAACTAAAAGGAGACTATGTTGAAAAATAAATTGCCACTATTCCAAAATTTTCGTTTACTTTTTGTAGGCTAAGTATTTATTGAATGACCCTCGTACCAGCAACGCGATCTCAGAATATGAATTATCAAAAGGTTTTATTTACGATACGCATGCGCCACCTACAGCTTGCTGTTGTCAGCTCTCATAATAGTTTCTGCCGCGAAGCTGCATAGAGCGGCGCTTTACCTTCATAACACGCCCCTTTCTTGCAAAAACCACCCCTATTAAAAAGTTGATGGTAGGATCTTGTCAAGTCCGCCTTAAGAGGTGGACGGTGGAAATTTAACAAAACTCAATTCAACAGCTCACTCAGGTGGTTTCAGGTGGATGTTGTGGGGTAACAAGTCTTTACCTACTTAGTGTTTTCTTTGTACCTATTATTTATTAAGTCTTGAATTTCCTTGTCAAGTCCTGCGTGTTCATAAAAGTAAAATTAAATCAACACTGACTAAATGTCCTGATCCCAGATACGAGCTAAAGATCAGAACAGTACTCCCAAGCTTAAATGTGCATTCACCAACATTGACTGCAAACTTTATTTTCACTGTGAAAATAAAGTTTGCAGTCAATGTTGGTTAATGTTAAAATTAAGATTAGAAATCAAAAGATTTTATAAGGTTTTTCAAATATTTATTCCTTATCAATAGTAGATGGTAAGCTCACAGCGCTTACAGCTTGAGCTTTGTCCTCCTCCAGTGACGCCTCTTAGCGTTGTACCTGAAAATAAATCACAAATGTTATTAAAATAAATTTACTTCACATAATGGTAAGACTCCAGACATTATTTTTTTTTGCTCAAACAGAAACACACAATATTTAATCTGTTTTGATGGCCTAGTAGTTAAAGAGAGCTCAAGGAGTGTTCTCATGCATTCACTGTCGCAATTGTTTTATAATTCATCAGGGACACCCCTAATAAAGTGTTGTTGCTCTAATTTGTATCATAATTATGATATCGCTCAATATAATAATATCAACATATTTTTTTATTGTTTTCAGAATAAGTAGGTATCTAATGTACCTACCGCAGACACAAATTATCCCTAAATTTTTAGGTTGAATTAGATGGGACCATTTGCAGAACTGCTGCCTACATGCTTGACTCAAATGGTTTTATCATGTCCAAGCTACTTTGCTAGTGCCTAAATGTGTATATAGAACAATACATGATTGTCCCAATTAATTGAACCAACAACTTATAGGTATGTTTCCCGAATAAAATAAACTTACAACACAGAAGGCAGAGCTCTACCAATCTTTAAATATTTTAATCTATCCATGTACAATTACTACCTACATGCAAGAACCATACTGTTTATGTACATACATAAGCAACTAGGTTTGCTAATTTCAACAATTTAAAAATAAGGAATGCTAATGCTAGATGTAAGCATGAGCTTAGTAAGACCTGTTTTACAGTACCTACCTTGTTACCAACCCACCTTAGACTTAGATAAACAATTCACAGGGTATTACCAGCAAAAGCAAACATCAAGGTTGGTTTTATAAAGCTATGTTTATAAATGCCTCTATGTTTGGTACCTCTTATTTTGTACCCTGACGATGTGCTCATATACACACATACGTGGCGCAGCAGTAATGCATGTCAGAAATTGAATCCAGCTGTAACTCACCGGATAGTGTTTCCTGTGCGCATTCTAACCCATTGAGGAATGGGACGATTTTGTTTCAGCTTCTTAGCAAGCTTGCGCTTGATGATAAATGTCTTGTGGGCCGACTGAAAAATAACAGAAATATATGTTAGACGCGAATCACTAAATCTAGATAGGATTTATGGGATTATTATGGATTTTTATCACGAACAAAACATTACACCAACCATTTTGCCTGCCTGTCAAAACCAAGTGAACGAAATAACGAACGAAGTAGCGAATAAGAATGATTGATTGAGAATGTTTACCAAAGAGTAATAACATAATGGTAAAGTCATATGATAATGTTGCACAGATTGTAATGAATGAATGAATTAGTCAGTGTTTGCAATGTACTGAATCTCAGACCACGGAGTGCTCTTTAAATATGTCGTCGTCGTAACTCTCGTCACCGTCATAGGTATTTTCGAACATTCGAAAGTTTTCGGATCGGAAACATCACTTTTGGACGGATCCGTCATAGAATGATTTCAATTCAACGCTATTCTCACACTATTTCTGAAAATCTTCGGTGACAAGCATCGAATTCTAATGTAAAAATATTTAGATTTCGGAGATAATCGGCGTTCTCGGAAGCTTGCGAATTCGATCCGATAAAGCTTTCCGAATGTTTGAAAATACCTATGCATTAGTAGCTTAATGGCGCCGGCCGCAGCGTGAAACGATATGAAAATATTATCAAAGAAATATGTGTGGATGGTCAAAACCTACATAGAAACAACAATATCCCGATAAACATCGATATACTGACTAAATATCTAAATATGAATAAGAACACCAAGGTATAAATACATAGGTATCGCTATTATCATTCAACAGTAGTGAAATCATTTTATCTTAGATTCATGTTACATGAAAATATTCCAATAAGGCACCAATGGATTATCCGCCAACAAGTGCGACACTAAGCTTACTTTGTAGGTTCTTCAACATTTGAATTTTCAGTAAAGTCTCTTACGCATTTTATCGTTCTGAAGATGACAGTTCAGTAAGCGATGCTTTCAATGAAATTAGACTCTTATGCGATCATGTGAAATAGATTTAGGTAAAGTAAATTTTAATGAGTTGGGAGGAGTTGTTCTATCAATATCGATATCGACAATGCCAACACTATCGCATCTCCAGCGCACAGACAGCTCACGGCATAACGCCGCACCATCATGAATTTCATGTAGTGTATTACTTATTTAATATGTTTTTTTATAGTAATGTGCAAAGAGCGAACGTGCGATTGAACGTGATATTATCGAAGACTGTAAATTTCTACTTACCGTAGATGTTTTAACTTCATCATCCTGCCACCGCTATCTCCACAGAGTTGTAGATTAGGCCAGTAGATATGTGGGTTAGTTAATTTTTTATTTGGTGCTAGCTGATTAAATCACCACGATTGGCAGGCGCTCCGGTGGATGGAAGCTGCTACCCATCTCCTGGTGTTAAGCCAGGTGTTGAATGTGTGCATGGAGGAAAGTCATTATCCTTTATCGGGGCCACGGGCAACCATCGTTCTACTTGTACTTTTACATCGTTTTTAAAGCCGTCCCGATGACGCGCCGCGCCACCCGGGTTAAATATTATTTGATCATTCGCGCCCGTATGAATTGGGATTATATACGATGCTCTTTACACGGTACGGATACCGTGAACAATTTATGACCACTGATATTGACACAAATGATAATCAAAAGTGTTACAAACAGATGTGTTGAGATGACACTTTGAATACTCGACACTCGACTCGACTCGACATCGACATTACAGAATCGATAAAAACGGTTGCACGCTATAACCGTACGTACAGTCCATCAAATCTAAGAAGTACATTTTGACGTTTCGCATTTCTTATTACGCTAAAACTTTGTTCAAACGTAGACACAAAATATTACAAACAGTAATTCTTAAAATGTCGAAAAATTATTAACTCAGATAAATAATTATATTTATTAAACATTCCTGTACATTAATCTATACTTGAATCTCGTAAAACTACTTTAAAACATAAACAATCAGTAAAATTGTAAATGAGGTTCACGTTTATACAATGTTATGTCATTATGTTGTCATCAGTGAGATAGTTTTGTGTAGTGCGCGAGTGACCAAACCAAAATTTAGTTCAGTAGTTCTTCGAATTACTTGTCTTGAATAAATATAGGTACTTACCTAAATAAATAAAAAATATATTTATATTCTAGTAAGTAGTTCGCCCCGAACTGAGATCTCATGATGTCTGGTTTGTAACGGAGATTAATTCTCAATAGAACGTAATTAACAAACGATAAAGTGTGCTTTCAATATACCTTTCTCACTTTACTTAAGCACCTATTCTCTAACTCTCTTTATGAACCTGAGTATTCGAGGTTCTCTTGTTGCTAACGTAATGTAACTAATATCCTTTCTAACATAAAACGAAGGTTGATGTCGTTTTGAAAAGGGAAAAATTGAATATCTTTTTATTTTATATCTCAAAAACTACCCCACTTTGCAACAATTTAAACAATTTAAAATTTTCTTGAAAATTTGATAATCTGTACGAGAGTTATGCCGTCACAAACATTGCCACACACATACATTGCCGGATTTCCCAATTATCTTTGTCATGGCATGGCATTTGTCTTTCAAAATCAATCGCTTTTACCGATTCTCTCTCGATATTTTTTTGTCTCATTAGCTCGACACTTTCAATACGTCACTTGTTACTGGCAGAATCGGTGAAATGGTTGCAAGCCAAAATAAAGAAGCTGAAGTTGAAGTTCACTCCGTAGGCACAAGTAGGTACAATACAACCTCCAATTTAGTCTGTCGTCTATCTGTGGGTGGCCATAAAAAAAAATAAGCAGAAATAATTAATTTATTTGGTATTAATTAAGCGGTACATATTTATTTCACTTCTATCTGAGTTTATAGTTTTATCAAAAAAGTAAGCGATTGTTTCCTACCTATAAAGTATCAATATCGATTTTTCAATTTGTCATTAATATCGGATATATTCGATGGCGATTATTTGGATCACATCCCTAGACAAGTTGACCTGACAGCTGTCAAAGTGTACTTCTTAGATTTGATGGACTATAGTATAGAGTATTATACACAAATCAGTAACTATGTATTGTATATACTCTGGTCAAAACAACGAAGTTGAAGTGGTATCGCAAATAAAATTTCTTAATTTTCGATATTTTTTTCACATAGCTTCAATTATTAGAAATATCTACTATCTATGTATTTCTATTTATATCGTAAAACCAAATAATCGGAGTGTGAGTGATAGTAAATGAAGTAGAAAATAAATGCTCCGTCTATTCGTTTTCAACTAAATGTTGTTTATTTTCTGACTTCAGCACATATTTACACTAACAAGAATCACAAACATTGATAAAAATGAATAAGTTTCTTGCATTGTTTAGTTTCAAACAATTTATTGAATGCCGACCTATCAGCACCAGAATAACAGCAGACGGCAAAGAAGTTCCCAAAAGTAGAAATGTTGAAAACAGGATAACTTTAATTGGTACCGACAACACTGTAAGCATTACCGACCTCAAAAATGCACAGAACCTATCTGAGAGACGAGAGTTAAAGCTGGTCAAGCTTCAGGATGTCGACTCAAAAACCAGAAGACCTGTTTACAAGTTCGTACCTAGTATTTATTTTACGTCATCCTGGTTTTAAATTCAAGTTTCAAGACAGGCTATTCCGATGATGATGATGACGATGGTTGCAAAGTGAAAATCGTTCTCTAAATTGGAAAGGCTTCTTGTATGTTCTATTTTATTCTCTTCTTTTATTTTATATAAGAAATTTAATAACAAACACCAATGTATTTTTTTGATTGCAGGTTAATGACAAACAAAGAATATCACGCAGAAGAGATACAACGCCGATCAGAGAAACAGAGTGCTCGTCAAAATAGCCCCATAAAAGGAGCCAAACTCCTGACTCTCTCGACAAAGATAGGAGAACATGATCTCATGACTGGTGTCAAGAAGATGATTAAACTTTTGGACAAACAATATGAAGTTAGAGTCACTGTTACAGGAGAGGGTGAAAGTGTTACAGATAAATCGGTAGGTTTACTTTTGTAGTCAAACAACAGTCGCTGATAAATAATGTAATAAAAGCCTGTACTCGGACAGTTATCATAATCTTAAATCAAACTAGTTTTTAACTCGACAACCCTGTGCAATGTTCCTCTATGCTCTCACCAAGGAGAGTAGTAGAGCCTCTTGTGAAAGAGCTTGTCCAGGGAAGTACTACCACCATACCTATTTCAGCCGCTAATCAGCTTTGCTCTGTACCGGTTTAGAGGGTATAGTTGCTGGAAATTACAGGAATGCGATGCTTAACACCTTTATGACTTAAGTTGATGGGCGCAATGCAGTGCTATGTTCTTTGTAGATTTGACCTATGTAGTAAGGCATTGTTATACGTAAGAGATGCACTTAACATCAGGTGGGCTATTTGCTTGTTCCATCTTGTAGTTGTATAAAAAAAAGATGTCCCTCAATCCCATTACCATTACCATCCCACAAGTAATTTTTTTTTTTTATTGAGCGACCGGGAAGCGCTTGGCCTTCATCACCCTTAGTAGCAAGTTGAGATAAGGTGGAGGCAAGCTTCACCCGGAATCCTTAATCAACTGAGGACCTGGCTATCTTACCTCTAAATGCCAGAACACAACAATTTCAGAATTGTTATTATGGTGACAGAATTAGCTAAGGTGGTGATAGCTAGCCAGGCGGACTAAACAAAGTCCTACCACCAACCAAACCAAGCACATTATATTGTACTCCCCATGGGGATCGAACCCGGGACCTCTGGATCTGAAATCGGTGGGTTGAACCACTAGACCACAGAGGCGGTTTTAGGAATATTATTTATTTTATGCAAGGTAGGCAAGGTACTGCTAATGTTAGCGTCACTATTTCTGTCAGCAGTCTATAGCTAAGAACAAAATCACACTTTTATGTTATGTGCCGCGTTTTATTGGACGTCATTTTACAAAAGTCTGTCTTGTACTTTTATTGTTTGTCGCGATATATTTGTGCTGACACATCTTAACACTATTTACGCTGTTATATTTTTGTCTGATGGAAAATGACGGGATAATATAACCTAATCAGTTACCACCACACATGACATAATGTCTCAATTGACACAAATAACACCTTGTGTTTAGTTAATAAGAAATGATCATCATTATAGCAATAGCTAAAGTGATAATACATTTCTAACAAAAGCCCTGTCTATTTCAGGAACACATTTATTCAGTGATTGAGAAAAATGTGAAGGCTTCAGGGAAGATAGTTCAGAAAAGAGAGAAAGGTAACACTTTACGATTTCAACTTCTCCCACTTCGAAACAGCACTGCCCAGGCAGGCAAGACCAGCTCAGATGGCGGTGAAAACTCCAATGTTACAAACAGCACTGCCCAGGCAGGAAAGACCAGCTCAGATGGCGGTGAAAACTCCAATGTTACAAACAGCACTGCCCAGGCAGGAAAGACCAGCTCAGATGGCGGTGAAAACTCCAATGTTACAAACAGCACTGCCCAGGCAGGAAAGACTAGCTCAGATGGCGGTGTCAAGTCCAATGGTCCTCTTTGACTAGGGGCTATCATACTGGCTCTGCTCATATCAAAATATGTGCTCCTAAATAAATATTATTATGCTTTATATTTTTCCCGAAATACTAAGTCAAAGGAAGCAGCAGACCCTGGTAAAGAAAAACAAAATAATGACATTTCTGTGTTAAGGTAATTTTTTATATCATAATAATTTATTTACATCTTAAGTAATCTAAGTTATATTCAACTGTCAACTGTAAATGAGATTACACAAATAGTTTTAGATTTCAAAATGTTGCTGTTATACATTGAAATGCGTAGTCTTTTGTGTAGCCTCTTTAGTCGCTCATAAATATTAATTAATTTAAAACGATATTTTCGCATTTCACTAAAGTTCAATACAACACAATCTAAATTTCTTATTTATATTATACCTACAAGGCATCTGAAAAACATTAGATGTATGTAATAAAAATATGACATTTCTAAATTAATGTTTCATCATTTTGCAGTATCACAGATGTATTGGAGATCGTTAATTCTTAAATGATAGGAGAATGCTTTAACATACAGATTATTACATAGAAAACATAGATTTATATTTATATTTCATCTATTATGACAATACACATTGTGGAACACATTTTAATATATCTATAATTTATTAAATGAAATAGAACGTTCATCGCAGAATCGCGCTAATTCGAGACTGCTTACTCACTGTTTACTATTGAAAGCCAGCTAAATAACGTCGCTACTTAGCGCTAAGCTGTAGCTTTAATCGAGCTACTATAAGTAGGTACATTGGTTTAGGCTGGTTTCTTTTTGCGCCAGTTTCGGTCTCTGACACTACCAAGATGAGTTCATGCCGATTTGGGCATGTCGATGAAAATCACAAACTACTTTTTTTTTTCTTTTATCTAGTTGAAGGAAAACAATATGAATGTTATGTGTCAAGTCAGCCGGACTCTCAAAGTGATACAAACAGCATCACAAACGCACAAGGTTATCTCAAATTTTCAATAATTAACCACTTTTTGCAACATAACAAGATTACCTACACGTAGATATTTTTACACATATTTTTTTATGACGTAGGTAGGTAGGTACCTACTATAGGGGAATGGGGAAAACGTGTTCCATGAATGAAACTATCATCTTCCTGTCCCATATTGAGCCCACACTAGATGAGGACAACGTGTTTTCTACCTCCATTCTCTATCAGTCATCTCAGCACTCCATTCACAATCACCCCTCACACACCACCTCACACCGCATCATTACTTTAATTCATACCGCCTTATGTCTAAATTCTCCGCAAACTTTTCCGATCCACACTGAACGCTGATGCTCCATAGAATACAAGAAAGCTTGCTTGTAGTCCGAATTGAAATCCACAAGTACCTAGTCACAGGTCATGTAACACACGATACGGTCGGTGCGTACCTACGTGCGTATCACGTAGGCGTACCGCTGCCTGTCCGTGTCGGTGGTCGGTAGATCAGTGTTTAGCGTACGGCCCCACGTGATCAGAGGCGAGACCGTGCCGACCACGGGAGCAGCGCGCGCACTTTTTTCGAGGCCCTGTGGACAAAATGGCGGCTTTAGCAAGACGAGACTGGCTTTAACAAAAAAATTAACCGCCTCTGTGGTCTAGTGGTTCGCCCACCCGTGTCAGATACAGAGGTCCGGTGTTCGATCCCCAAGAGGAGTACAATATTGTGCTTGGTTTGGTTAGTGATAGGACTTTGATTAAGTCCGCCTAGCTACCACCATCTTACCTGATTCTGATGCCATAACAACAAATCTATTTTTTTGTGTTCTATAGATAAGATAGTTTTCCTTAGTGTTGAGGATTCCGCGTGAAGTGCGCTTCCCCACCTTCGGCATTATCATAACTTGAATAAACTTTAAAAAAAAAAGAAGTTTATTTTAGCCTTTTTTTCGTTGTGAAACCTACGACACCACGACGTCTCCGACACCCTATTTAAAAGTCGCGTGAGGGTGCAATAATACGGGATTCTGGAAAATATCCCACCTTCGGCATTATCACAACTTGAATAAACTTTTTTTGAAAAAAAAAAGTTTTTTTATATTTTAAGCTTTTTTTCGTTGTGAAACCTACGACACCACGACTTCTCCGACACCCTATTTAAAAGTCGCGTGAGGGTGCAATAATACGGGATTCTGGAAAATATCTTCGCAATGATGGGAACGAAGATAAATACAGATTGTCTAAGCAAATGTTAAAAATCAGTTCCTACTATAGTGCAGTGTAGGGGTGCACTATGTCAGGATAATAGGAACGATCTTTCCCATTATCCTGTTTTCCTGTATTTTTATTTAAAAGCCGTGGACCTTTATGGGCTGTATTGATGATGATAATGATAATGATGATGATACAAGAATACAGCATTTATAGACAGAATAAAGACAGAATAAGACAATTTCACTAAGCCCAAACAATGCTAGGTTAAATTGTTTTTTTACGAAGTTTCTATGAACATCGTCATCATCGTCATCTGATGATGAAGCCAAAGGCCTACCCTAGACCTACCGGAAGGCAGGCAGTTCAGTGGGACTACTACGTATTATCATTACTGCGATCAACAACACGCCCGCCAAGCGTGGTGATTATGGCAAATCCCTGATAATGATGATGATGATGATTCTGGAAGGTAAGCAGTTCAATAGGTCTACTCTAGTGACCGTAAACACCACAGGAAAGCAGAATACGCAAAATCGTTTATTTGGATGATATATTTTTTCCAGTTATTTTGATATAAAAACCAAACCACTGTACCGATTTTGATAAAATTTCTATGGGATCAACTCGAAAGTATGGCCTACCAAACATAACAAGAATCATCAAAATCTATTTTGAATTGACGGAGAAATCGAGTAACAAACAAAGTCGGTCAAAAATCAGGTGAGATGAAGGCCAATCGGACGGGGACGAATAAGTGCAAAAAAAAAATGAATATAGCCAGCTAGGTGCAAACTTAAGCAACAAGAGACATTGTTTATAAAGATAAATAGAATTACGAAAAAAAGGAAGTCAAAGAAAAGACTTCGCGCTAATGCGAAGAGAAAGACTTCAAAATAACTAGGCAATAGTTATTTTGAAGTGAAACTCCAAGAAAAAAAGTGATATACAAATAGAGAATAAGAATAGAGGAACTTTATCAATGACAAGTTTCAGTAATAAGAGACATAATTTAACAGGAAAAGTGGTATTTTATCAACCATCGATTCATACACGGCTGTGTCGCGTCTAATGTTTATGTAGCTCCCTCCATCTAACAAAATAATGTAGATGTAGATGTAATTTGAAGATTTCATCATGCATGCATGCATTTGCGTGTGCATTACTCCAGCAGGAAAGTATCTTCTAGAACGAATTGAGTTCAACAAATACTTGAAAATTATATCCTGAAAATTTTAGCTTTACACGTCTCGTATAAAGGTAATAAACGAATTACTGAAACAACGCCTGCATATAGGTTAGTCGACCAAATTCGAATGACCACAAAAAAGCGACGAATTCATACATATTGATGACTTTCTTAACTTTGCTTACGAAACGGTTTGAATGTATTGTGCCTGAATACACTGAAGAACAAAAGTTATGGAAAGTTCCATGTCACTTATGGCTACGGTCATTCGTTTAGAATCTTCCTGCTGGAAGAACATTGCTCCTGCAGAAAACCATTGCTTGCAACAAATGTTGAATGAATCAGAATTGTTAATTAGAAGGTCAGTAAACATGCAAAAGCGTTAATATGAGGGTTAGTGACGCTACTGGTTTACCTACACAACTTTTTACTTGACTACAATAGCGCAATTCGTACTTCTTAGCTCCATGTTTTTTTATTTATTGTACGACGGGGAAGCGCTTTGCCTTCAACTCACCTGGTTATTATATTATTTGAGTTTGTAGTAAACAGTTCTCTATATCTTGCAATACCATATCTCACTTGACTTGAACCCATACCAGCGTGAAGTTCACCCAGCCCAGGGATTACAGGGGGATTTACTTGGCCTCAGATAAGGGGAGGATGCCGAAACAGTGTGTTTTTTTTTTTAGAAAAGTTTCAAAAATAAATTCGACGAATTAATTAAATCATCTTGAAGATACTTATATACCTACCAAAGCATCTTTCAATGCTTTGGTTCTTATAACTGAAGCTTGGCGGGACCAAAGGAAAATGGTGGGTTTGCGATGGTACGCCATCGCCTACCATCCGGTTAGGCAGTATTTAAAAAACATATCTATAATCCAGCTCCCATATTACAAACTTTGCTTATTTCGGCTTTTAACATAACTTTAATCCAGCTGAGATGAAGGCCAAGCGCTTTCCCGTAAAATAAAATAACTAGCCCGAGGTTCTTGCCTTTCATCTTGTGTGCTGGTCGCGATTCCGCGGTAGATTTTTTGACTTATTTTGCTCGCTTGACGTCTAATTGAATTTCCCCGCAACAATTTTTGAACTGCGCAATTATGAACCATCGAACGGTTCTATATTTGTAACGGTAAACCAGTAGCGAATGACAAACACACCATGTTACCCATGAGACTAGCGCGGCGGCGGTGGTCGCGCTTGCGGCGGCACCAACAGCGGCCGAAGCCGCGCGTGCGTGTGCGTCGGCCCACCTCGCGCCGACGACTGCGCTCCGAGGCTGGCGCCGGCGCAGCCTCCGATTTACTCGCCACCTCCGCGGAACGGTCCGCGATCACGTGCGATTCCATGTCTTCTAGGGGGGATTCTGAGCTGTAATCACAAAAACAGTATTTTTATATTTATTTTATTATTGTACTACGGGGAAGCGCTTAGCCTTCATCTCATGGGGGTTTTTAAGTTATGATAAGGCCGAAGGCGGTGAGGAACTGGCTATCTTACCTTTAAATGCCGGAACACAACAAACCTACTACTTTTATAATTAAAGCCGCCGTTGAAACTTTTTGTAATAAACTAGCAATCTGGATAGTCGATATTACAATAGGTACCTACCTACAATAATGCAGACATTTTTTTCGGTAAAACCTCTATGCCTGCTCCCCTATTGTGCGAAGGCTTAGTCAGCGGCTCTCATTCATAAGTGACATGTGGCATCTCAAAAAACAAAACGAAACTTAAAAACTGGGGAAATTATTGTTGATCCCGTTACAAAAAGTCGTCACAGAGGTGTCTTTCTGTTAAAGCTACCAAAAAAAATTAAATACAAAGCATCGCGTGATCAGATCCGCTCCGTATCAGAAGGTCTATCAAGGAAAATGACGTAGTTTGCAGAACGTCGGCATATTAAAACGTCTATATGGTGGCAATGTCTTGACCGGCAAAATGACTTACTAGTAAAACGTCCAAAATGTAAAATTGACACGATTATGAAGTACAGGTATCAACATTGTATTTGCTCTTTTCCGAAAAGTACTTAGTATGGGGCGGAAATAATATTTTACACGTATGAGGTTTTAAGTACTACTTGAGATTAATACTCCTTTGTGATACTGGCTGGCCACTTCAAATTTTACAGTATGAACGAAATATTGACATATTCATGACAACTGCGTCAACAGTTTAATTATTTGAGATTTCTTCTACGGGACGCTTGTGTTTTGAATAATGGTTTGAAAAAATCCTAAGAATGGAAGAAATTGATAATCCATTTATTTTCATAACAAGTCAAAAAGGAAAATTAGTACTTTTGCACGATGGATACCGATACAACCACAATGTTAATAATAAAAGCGGAACAAGCCTGTGGAGATGTGCTAAACGGGATGAGTGTAGTGTTTCGGTTACATTAAATGCTAATAAAACTGAAATTATTAGAGGGGGTATAGGACATTCGTGTAAAAAAAACCCAGATAAAAATGAAAATGACCGTATAATGGACATATGTAAAAAGGAAGCGTGCGAGAAGTTTACTCCAATTCCAAAAATTCTTGAAAAAAAATTTCGTGATTCAAATCAAAGTTTCATACCGAGTTTCGAGTCAAAAAAAGATACTTTATATAGAACAAGGAGGAATTTCTTGAAAGTACAAAAGAGAGAGTTTTCATGCGTCAATGAAGTCGAGATTCCAGTATTGCTGGCCAAAGATTTTCTAGTTTGTGTTGATGGCACAGGGAACGACAAAATAGTTCTGTTTTAAATAAATAAAATATTTTAAGTGTGACTATGAGGCTGCACAGATTAACGCATTCCGTTTAACATTTCCCGAAGGAAAATTTAGTGGTTGCTATTATCACTTCAATAACGCCGTATGGCGAAAGTCACGAAAATTAAAAGTTTCTGACTTCAATAGTGGAAGGAAAATTACAAGGATGTTAGCTAATTTACCGTTGTTGCCAGCCGCAATGATTAGTGAAGTATGGTCCCAAATCCATGATGATGCTGAACGCATGGAGAATGATAATGTTTTGCAATTTATCAATTACTTTCACAAACAATGGATTAAAGATATGAGACCGGATGATATTAGTTGTTTTGGGCAAAGACATCGTACTAATAATGCTTTGGAAGGATGGAACAGAAGGTTCAATGCCAGAGTAGGTCGAAAAAGGGCATTACCGTTATTTATTCACGCATTGCGAAAAGAAGCAAAATGGCAGGACCTTAAAATTACACGCGCTTTATTTGATGGGCAAAGACGTAAAAAAAATGATATTATTTTTGATAAAAAATACAAGAGAGAAACCGATAAACTAAATAACCAGGAGATAAAATCATACGTATTTTTACAGCGACTCTCTCATATAAAACTGATTATTTTTGGAGATTAATTTTGTTAATAAATATTTAAAATTATTTTCTGTTTTTGTTCTTGAGTATACCTAACGTTTTATATCGTCGACAATTTTACATTTTGGACGTTTTACTAGTAAGTCGTTTTGCCGCTCAAGACATTGCCACCATATAGACGTTTTAATATGCCGACGTTCTGCAAACTACGTCATTTTCCTTGATAGACCTTCTGATACGGAGCGATCAGATCAGCCCAGCGGGTGATGAAGCCCGAAAAATTTATCAAAATCAGTTCAGCAGTTTTAGAGTCTATACACCCATACCTTTATACCAACAAAGTCACATACACGCATCAACTGTTCAAAGTATATTATATAAACTTACTATGCACTTATCGAGCAATATTCGCTAAGTTGTTCCCATGTGCACCCGATGACGCAGCACTCGTCAGCGATTCCCAGCTGACGCTTCCGCCGCGCCACGACTCCTGGCTGCTCTACTACTGAAAACAACATATTCAATCTACATTAATAAGATAACTTAGTACCCGACTCAATAATACGACGATATCTAATCTATTTTTACCTAATAGGTTCACTCAAAAGTGTTCCCTGCAGTGCCTATCACAAGTCACATCGAAGTGCCCCTTTAGATATACCTATTGGTATGGAAAATTTACTAAATAACTTATATCGTTTAATTGTTGCGCAAAGGTCATACCGCTATACGAGTATAAACGAAGTGTCTCACTCGGTTCAGTGTCACGTCTTTGATTCGCTGTAAATCAGTCAGATTGTAAAGGAAATATCAGCCATTTTCATGCACAAGCGTTAAATCAATCACTTTCATAGTGAGGCGAATGGTTTAGCACAATGGTATCACCACCAGAATGGCCACTAGAATACCAAAAGGCAAAACTACGACGATACCATTGTCATAGTGAAGCCATTGGCTTAGTGAAATCGGGGCCCAGTTGGAATTAGATCACTACTCGACAGTTTCTAAAATTGGTCTCTGTCGTCAACTGGTCACTTTTGCAATTCGTCAATTTCCTGAAAATCGCTGATTCGTCAGTATTCTGAATTCGTCACTTGGGTTATGTGATCAGTATATTTATCTCGTCAGTTTTCGCATTTAGCTTCTTTCTCAGATTGGCCAGCTGTAGTACAATCATACGAAAAACTTCTTTATTATTAATACGCTTATTTATTATAATTTTTATTATATAACGCATTAAAATAAAACCTTTTTTCAAGAAAGTTTTTAATCAAAACACTTACTGGCCGGCCTATTCATTATGTCTGTCATTATTGACAAATTCCAATTTTTTCTTGGCAAATGTCGTACTCGTATTATTCGGAACTATTGATTCTCAAGAAAATATACAATATTGAAACATATAAAAAATATATTGCTCTCGTTTAGATAGGCCAAAAAAAACGTTATTTTCGCCTACTAATCTTCATCTATCACACGTGTAAGGATAAGGCATCGTTGATGAGATTAGGTAAGTGTTACAAGTACCATCAATGTCTAACCACTCAGTTCTTGAACTTATCGACTGGCCAGGCAATACTTCAATATGTTTAACATACGTTGCGTGAACGTTCGGGAGTGAAGAGATCTGTAATTATAAATATTATATTTACTTTATAATATTTACTTTTAGGATGGCGACTGACAAACAATTTTGCTTCGTTGAGTCTGAAAGGAATAAAAAAGTTATGCTGAAGGATGGTTATCGCTTTAACTTAGGACACACAAATAAAAGTGGTACCACCTGGTGCATTAATTAAATGCGCAAGTAGTGTACCTATCATTGTGTCTCATCCTACACATCAAGTTCATTATGAGTCTGGTCACTGGCGGGCATGTGTGCGTAAACTTCACATGACTTGCTGCTTGATATAATTTACTTATTACTTTAATTTTCTTTGTTTGTGTGCCTAGTTTTAGTTATCCAAGTAGATATAGTTTTAGTTTATTTTATATTATTTGTCGTTTCAAATAAATACTTAATTTTCATTTCATTTTTTTTTGGACTACGATCCAAAACAGTTTTGTTCATAACTGTACACTTAGTCAAAATGCGAAAACTGACGAGATAAATATACTGATCACATAACCCAAGTGACGAATTCAGAATACTGACGAATCAGCGATTTTCAGGAAATTGAGAAACTGTCGAGTAGTGATCTAATTCCCCAGTTGGAATTAGATCACTACTCGACAGTTTCTAAAATTGGTCTCTGTCGTCAACTGGTCACTTTTGCAATTCGTCAATTTCCTGAAAATCGCTGATTCGTCAGTATTCTGAATTCGTCACTTGGGTTATGTGATCAGTATATTTATCTCGTCAGTTTTCGCATTTAGCTTCTTTCTCAGATTGGCCAGCTGTAGTACAATCATACGAAAAACTTCTTTATTATTAATACGCTTATTTATTATAATTTTTATTATATAACGCATTAAAATAAAACCTTTTTTCAAGAAAGTTTTTAATCAAAACACTTACTGGCCGGCCTATTCATTATGTCTGTCATTATTGACAAATTCCAATTTTTTCTTGGCAAATGTCGTACTCGTATTATTCGGAACTATTGATTCTCAAGAAAATATACAATATTGAAACATATAAAAAATATATTGCTCTCGTTTAGATAGGCCAAAAAAAACGTTATTTTCGCCTACTAATCTTCATCTATCACACGTGTAAGGATAAGGCATCGTTGATGAGATTAGGTAAGTGTTACAAGTACCATCAATGTCTAACCACTCAGTTCTTGAACTTATCGACTGGCCAGGCAATACTTCAATATGTTTAACATACGTTGCGTGAACGTTCGGGAGTGAAGAGATCTGTAATTATAAATATTATATTTACTTTATAATATTTACTTTTAGGATGGCGACTGACAAACAATTTTGCTTCGTTGAGTCTGAAAGGAATAAAAAAGTTATGCTGAAGGATGGTTATCGCTTTAACTTAGGACACACAAATAAAAGTGGTACCACCTGGTGCATTAATTAAATGCGCAAGTAGTGTACCTATCATTGTGTCTCATCCTACACATCAAGTTCATTATGAGTCTGGTCACTGGCGGGCATGTGTGCGTAAACTTCACATGACTTGCTGCTTGATATAATTTACTTATTACTTTAATTTTCTTTGTTTGTGTGCCTAGTTTTAGTTATCCAAGTAGATATAGTTTTAGTTTATTTTATATTATTTGTCGTTTCAAATAAATACTTAATTTTCATTTCATTTTTTTTTGGACTACGATCCAAAACAGTTTTGTTCATAACTGTACACTTAGTCAAAATGCGAAAACTGACGAGATAAATATACTGATCACATAACCCAAGTGACGAATTCAGAATACTGACGAATCAGCGATTTTCAGGAAATTGACGAATTGCAAAAGTGACCAGTTGACGACAGAGACCAATTTTAGAAACTGTCGAGTAGTGATCTAATTCCCCAGTTGTAGTATAAAGTGTACCTAACTGTTAGCGCGGCAATGTTAATTGTAAAATCAGCTCGCAGATCTGTTGCCCTTTACATCGCGCTGATAACCCCAGTTGCCTTGCGGATGCTGGCTGATCCCTGAGACCTGGCACCGTCTAATGGCCCGAGCCGTCGAAACAAAACATATCTTTTTATTATTGTATCTGATAACTTGTTGGCCAACTAATCACGAAACCGCGGTTTTTTTCCATCAGCATTAAAAATAAACAGCTATCTTTGTTTTGTATTGGAGTAAACAGTTGCACGTTTATGAAGCACATTTCTTTTTTTAGCATTGGATATTATGTTGTTAATTGTTACCTACTTTCTCAAGATAGGGGTATAAATAAGAACAGAGTTAATCGTACAATTGGCGCCAATATAATGCATGCAGACATAATTTGTTTTTGAGACTAATTCTCTTGGCAGGTTAGATCGGCTTTCTTCATAGTAATAGTTTTATTTTTCAAGTATGCTCAAATCACATTGAAATGACGTCAGAGAGAAGATAATGGTGGAAAAAGTCATGCCGTGCCGACTCATCTAGTGGGTATATACGGCAGAAAGATGATGCTCAAATCCTTACAATACGCTATCAATTGAAATAGAGCCACTAAATATGTCATTGTATGTATACCTAATCAAAAGCTAATGCGTAGAAGGCTGACCTGACCTGACGTTATCCAGACCTCGTCATTTTTGAGGAAGTGGACGCTGTATTATTTGACGTATGCATTAACCCCAAAATCTTTGTATTCTTATAATGTGCAAAAAATGGACTGGCACATTAGAAGCAATAGCTCTACCCAAGAGTTTATTAGACGAGAGGTCTTGCTTCATATCAAATTGAAAACATACTCTTCCTGCATCGGAACAGCTTGTTGTAGCAGTCTCCGAAGAAACGTTGGAGACGCGTTCATCAGAAATTTCAAATCGAAAGTACCTGCGCACTGCAAAAACTTGGAATCAGCGTCTATATTTCTGCTGTGTAACGGCCCGAATGTCTTCAAGAAGAAAGTTAATAGGCACCTGCGTAAGCTCGCTCCTTCTCATCCTTGCCTGTGCAAGTTTCAAGGTCAAGAGCCGAAGCCGACCGAAAAAAACATGTTCCGATACTTGTAATATGCATAAGATCTTTTGTTATGAAATAATTATATTCCCAGCCTCCTTTAGATAGCTAGGCAAACGAGCGTAAGATTTTGTCTCTGACGTAGGTAAATATAAATACCTGTAGGGACGTCCCAAGACGGACTATTGTAAGCATGGCACACTCTGCTCATAATCTCGCTGAGCTGTCGGCCGCATAGTTTCACCGACGCCATGGGTGCTGCCTCTGTGCTTCGGCTCCAAAGCACTATTGCGGCCAGCACCAACTGAACAACTTCCATGAACAGCATTGTCGGTTACTGCAAACGAAACAAACAGTCCGGTCAAAGACAATCGTTGTAAAATCATAAGCACGATTGAAAAGGATTCTTGTGGCCATCTCTAGCGGCACATCTACGCAGAATTGGTAGACGAGACAAAATAGAAGCCGTAGAGAAACCTGGATAAGAACAGTTTAAGATGGATCGAAGTTAAACGTCAGTTAAAGAAAGAAAAGAAAAAGGCAGAAACCTCTCGGCTTTTTCACTGAGAGTTACAACCATTATGATATCTAAGTACATACGTGCTAAAAGTGGCAAGGAGTACAATGATGATACCTCGGTTATGTCGTTAAGTTTCAAAATACAATTGAGAGATGTGTTGCTAACTCCCGACTGCCCAAACAATACGTATGCCAGTAACCCGAGCGGGCTCAACGCTTTTATATCGAAGGGTGAACATGACACCTGACACCGACTGCGCCCAGTTGATACAGGATATCCCTAAAATCCACCGTTTCATTTCCTAAGTGCATTGCTCCTTTCAATAGTCAAATGCATCCTTATCTCGAATCACAATGACCGAAATCTGTAGGCACAAAATGGCCCTGAACATTAATACGAGTAGCTATGCGCTATCATTACGATAACTATTTTGACTGTCTACTTTATCCGTGTTAGCAATAGTTTTCACTTATAAATCTTTGCACCAAAGGTGATAACATACTTCACGATGTTTACTAGTGATGTTATTGATAAGTAATTGAAATAATTAACCTTTGCTGATAACAAAGCACTTGCACACCTTGAACTGTTACGTGATCTGAATTTGTATATTTTTGCGCAAAAAGCACATGTGTCTTGAGTTCAGTTAAGAGTGTTAGGGTTTCGACCTCTTGTGAGGTCTTGCGCTGGTGTACTACTCGTAGTAGTAGGTATAACAAGTTGACGATCATAAACATCACAGTAAATGTACTGCCGAGCACTAGTTATGGTGCAGTGTACCGAGCGAGAGTAACCTAAGTGGCTAATAGGGTATCAAATATCATCGGCGAACTTAACTTCTGAGTTTCAGATAGCCGCACAATGGTGCCGATAAACGATTCGCTATATACCTTTAGGTATATTAGGTACTAGGTATATCAACACTGTAGACAAACAGTAGGTACAACACTTTTTTGCTTACAACCTTTAATCATGCTACGCTCTCGTTCTCTGATGAATTATATATTATATTAGAAAATATTCTGTCCAGTGTTCTATGAATAGCGCCAGTGTCTATTTGAAGAGTCGATGATTTCACTTCACCTTCCTCGTTTCGTAAAATGCAAAGGGAAGAAGCTGTTCCTTCAAGTGTTATTAGAATGGGTGGTGCTCGATTTTGTATATCATATTGTAAGCTGTGGTCTTTAAAATGAAATTGCTGTAATACGTGAGTATAGCATAAGCAGCTTATCATGTGTTTGAGATACCTAGCTTCGCTGGTTAGATAGTGAGTGAATGCTAGAAATTCATCATCTTATCTTCATCCCATATTAAGTGTGGTTGGCACAACATGTCTTCTTCCTCAAACTTTTTTGTACGCCGGGATAGGGCTTAGCACCTTCATATCACGGTGTCCAGTTATGATAAGGCAGTGGAAACGCACTTCACCCGGAATCCTCAACAGTCTGAGGAACTAGCTGTATTACTACTTACTTCTTCGGCCTCCCTCTACACTTATACCCAATTCCACACTCGTATTCAACACTTCTCGTTATATGACTCTCATCTCTCTTCATCATCATCAGATGACCATGCACCATGCTATTTATAGCAATTTATAAATAATACCTACATAAATAGAAAAACCCGCGTTGACCTGTCTCGATGAGCCCATCTTAGATAATCAAACGAATGTATAAAACAATGATATTGACCTTGAGATCTGATTGGGAAGCCGGCGGCAGTCACGCACTTCGTGGAAACTGTTCAATAGGTACAGTCGCGTGCTATAATATGTATATGTATATGTCGTTTGTAATATGCCTCATCATATTGCAACGGTCAGCAAATTGTCAACAGCAACTAACATTTACAATTTGACGCATTATTTCTAGCTTCTCTAGTTCTGCCGCTTGCTTTAGCATAGATACAGACCTGCCTCAATCTCTCCTCAAGAGGGTGAGGTGAGCAAATGGCCTTACAGGAATGTACAATCGAATCCTGTAACGCAAGCCTAGTGATTATCCTTCACGCGGTGTCCCCCGTTCTCGATCTAGTTCCATATAGAAATAGAGTTAACTGAAACCACAGGACGACTTCTGATGGGATGGAGAGGTCATGTCCCGACGGGTTCATCATCGATCACCATTTTTGCCGCCCATTTACAATATGCCGAGGTATATTACAAACGGACGGTGCTTATAATCTTATGCTGACATGTGTACAATATGCCGAGGCATATTACAAGCGGACGCTGCTTACAATCTACCGCTGACATAATTATACACTTCATCATTTACAAAATGGTCGTCTTACAGATTTGGTATCAATTTGGTATTCAAGTGATATATCTATAAGGATTAAAGACGCTACCGCCTTTCCATAGGCGGTATCCTTATACCGGAAATGTTATGTCTGAAATTTATTTTCAAACATAACATTAATTTTCTTACCTTTAATAGAGATTTATGACGCACAGCCTATTATCATCCCCAGCTGGTTGATATCCCACATAATAAGAACTAAGCGCTTTCAAGAATCTTGTATTATACGCACTGCAAGAGCTTGGAATAAGCTTCCAGCGTCTGTTTCCCGCTGTGTAACGACCCTAATGTCTTCAAGAAGAGAGTTCATAGGAACCTTCTGGGTAGGCTCGCTCCATCGTAGATCTCATTCTTGTCTGTGCAAGTTTCGTGTTCAAGAGCCGACCCATTCTAAATAAAAAAAAATAACTAGACCAGAAAATTTAGGTAAACGCTTTATTTTGTAAATTTTGAATTGTATGCATGATTGCTGGCGACAAGCCTCATAGCTCAGTTAGTAGTAACTCTGCCTTCGGCGCTGAAGGCGGTGGGTTCGATTCCCACCCAGGACAAACATTTGTGTGATGAATATAGATGTTTGTTCTGTGTTTGGGTGTTGTATCATATAGTACGTATGTATTTACAAAAAGTATTTAAGTATTTTATCCGTAATCTAGTTCCCATACTACAAGCTATGCTTAGTTTGGGGCTAGATGGCGCTGTGTAAAATCCTGTAATATTTATTATTTATTTATTATTATTATTTACATCACCCATCACAACAGCCCATTAGCGTCCACTGCAGAGCCTTCTCCAAATCGGGAGGGTTTTGCTATAATTACCATCTGGTGTGATCCCTTAGTTGGCTTTTACGACATCCATGGGCTGAGTTGGAGGGGTCGATTCCGTCACGGCGCGGGCAACGCGACTGTACATAAGGTAGAATAGCTACTATCTATGATCGGGAAACTTGACATAGTCACGTCACGCACGATTTGGATTCATTTGAACTTGGTGGCCGATTTAGGTTTACTATTTTAGATTTACTATACATACGAAAACAGACAATAAATAGGCACGCATCAATGGGATGAGGTACTGAAACTGAAAGTCAGCGTATGGCATCATAATAAATAAGTTATTTAAAACACGATAGAAGTGAAACTTTTGTATTACAGGAAAACAATTTTAACTATCTCCCACTCTACCCGACTCAGTGCCCCACCACTTTTCGTCACACAAAAAGGTTACTGATCAGAATTTCAAAAACTTCCCATAATAAATATCATTAAAAAAAACCGTCTGAAAACTATAGTATTTCATGCGTAAGTTCATATATAGGTACAGATCAACATTGTCTAGGGATATTTTAAATTAACGTTTGAATTGAAACTTTTTTTTATTGGCAAAAGGCTCTTACTTACATTACACCAATGGCACTTAATTAGAAATCAAGAAAAATTGTGTCAAAATTAATGAAACATTATCGTTTTATTTGATTTAATAAAATATACGATACAAAATTCGTCTGAAGAACTAACTTTACATCTTAATTGCATAGTTATGAGGGAGTTAATTTTTTTAGTTGTTGGAGGGATGTCATCTCAACTGATTTTCATGTGATGACAAGGCCGAAGGTGGAAGCGCACTTCACCCGGAATCCTCAACAAACTGAGGAACTGGCGATCTTACCTCTAAATGCCGGAACACAACAAATTAATAGATGTTGTTATGGCGACAGAATTAGGTAAGATGTTGGTAGCTAGCCAGGCGGACTTAATCCAAGTCCTACCACCAACCTAATAGCCCTAGACAATGTTGATGTGTACCTATATCTTTAAACAGGACCGTTGTCGTAAGTTAATCTCATTAGGTACATAAACATAAGCACCGCCTTACGAAATGTATGACCTTACCCATACTTAGCATAATTTTCAGATTTCGATTGTGATTTTTTTTTAAATAATTTCCCTTGATGTTACAATGGCAGAAAATGTTTACACGCTGTACCATTGGACATGAAACCCGATCAAATTACACTACATTACAGGACATTCATTTCAAATAGCACCTTTTAGTCCCAAACTGAGCAAAACTTGTAGGTATATGAGAACAAGATTACGGAAATTATACTTTTTTTATCATTCAATACAACCACCCAAACACAGAACAAACATCTATATTCATCACACAAATTCTTGTCATGGGTGGGAATCGAACCCACAACCCACAGCACAGCAGGCAGAGCTACCAAATGAGCTGTGAAGCTTGTCGAACCGTAATAGCTAGCGAAAGGCAGCGATTGCCTTAAGTAGACCATAGGAGGCAGATTCCACCTAGCCTATTCTAAAAGTAGCTTATCCGTGTTATGTGTAGTGTGGTGTAATTATAACTTATAGTAGGTAGGTTATTAATGCAGTTTAATCTAAGCTACCTACGTAAGTACTTGGCAGAATAAATGGGGAACCTACCTAGATGGCACTGTGTGAAATTTAGGTCCTGTATAATTTATTTACTTAAATACGTAGAAGTTAGCTACGTATTTAAGTATTCAATCCGTTATCTAGTTCCCATATTACAAGCTATGCTTAGTTTGGGGCTAGAAATAGGGAAATGAATGTCCTGTAATATTCATTTATTTTACGTAAGTACTTGGCAGAATAAACGGGACGTATTCTGCCGTATCATACGTATCATACGGGACGGTCGTGTTTGTTTCCTAGCCCCACGAAATGTAGGGCCCTATTCCACACTATACCTACAGTAGGTATCGGTGTTGCTTGTACCTACCGAGTCAGGGTACCGCAGGGCTCGTGCACTGAGACGGCATTATTCTATTACGTGCGACGAGCGACCTATCGTCTATTTTGGGAAACGGGAGGGTTCCTGCGTGATATGCAACGTGATTGCATCTCACAATCTAGACCGACCAGAGGATGCGTGCTAATGTTTTGTAACCCTATGCTGATTCCAAATATAAACCGCTTGCGCTGTACAAAGTGTTATTATTGCTAACCGACTTCAAACTTAGACCTTTTGAACCTTCATCATCATCACGCTTGGCATGTTGTTGATCGCAGTAATGATGATACGTAAGTGGAATTGACTCTGACGCATTCTGGCTTTAAATGCTGTATACATGTATCGTCGTGGTGTCGTAGGTTTTACAACGAAAAAAAGCTAAAAATAAACTCTTCTTGGAAAAAAAAGGAACCGACTTCACCACTAAAAATTAACAAATTACTCTTAGGGTAAGTTCATATCATTTGAAGGCGGTGCCATACAATAAATAAATAAATAAATATCATAGGACATTAATTTTTACACAGCGCCATCTAGGCCCAAACTAAGCATGGCTTGTAATATGGGACCTAGATTACGGATAGAATACTTAAATACTTTTTTAAAATACATACTTACTATATGATACAACACCCAAACACAGAACAAACATCTATATTCATCACACAAATGTTTGTCCTGGGTGGGAATCGAACCCACAGCCTACAGCGCAGAAGGCAGAGCTACTACCAACTGAGCTATGAGGCTTGTTACACAATAAACATGTTGTGCTTGGCAATTCGGCACCAACTTAGCATTACTTCCTTAACGTTCTTCATGATACGTGGTACGAGTGTGGTAGAATCAGGCTTAATATAGGCGCAGGTATAAGATTCCCCTGACTATCGCAATGAAACTGTCTGAAATAAACAAGCCAGTATCTATATCGTAGTCAAATATACTGACATTTAAGTGGTACTGGTAATCTTCCAGAAAGGCTTGTGTCTCTGGATCTGAGGCTTTCGATTTCTGAGGGCACTATGATAAGTATTTTCCCGGTTAGGTAAGGCTATTGCAGGCACTATCCGATTAGTAAGGTGGTAGCTATGCGGAACTGCATCTGCTGGTAGAAGGCCGTGTCAGACGCCAAGCCCAACATAATTATGTAATCTCTGCAAGTTGGCCTACACAAACAAATTATCGCCTTTGAGCTTGGCTCAGTCTAGTCTAGCCCTAGTTCAGGGCGCTCAATCGAATCATGTGATGTCAAAGTACTTAGAACGGCCGATCTATCCCAGAGATGGTAGCAATACTCCATGCAAGATAGAACTTGTGCTAAAAGAAATGCAAATTATAAATATATATGGCCATCGCGTTGTAAATTGAAGTTCGTTGCCCGCAGTCTATTTTTGGAGCAAAAAATAGTTTTCTTATCATGTTACACTATAGGCACTGTTAGGTATTATCTTGTGACCAGCTGTACTCGCGATTACCTCAGATAACTTATTTTGCTGAACCTATACGCACACAAACAATCACCTAGCTTTCACAGTTTTATCTCGTTATAACGAAAGGTTGCTCTGGTTTGGGTAAAACGTTTTAAACTGCTGATATATTAGATTAGAGACATTGATAGTTTGTACCCGTCAACTGTTTGACATTAGTCTCAAAGACTAATAGACAAGTCATTACCTAGTTAATATAATAATAGTGCAGTGGTGGAAATATACAGAGAATGCTGATTTGACTCGCCTATTTGGGAGGTGTTAACCGTTTCTGTCTAGTGTTACGCCTACCATTGTCGTATCCAAAGGTCTTGGGTTCGATCGGGAGTACAGCATTAAGCTTAGTTTGTTCGGTGGTAAGACTTTGTTTATATCCGCCCTGTTAGCTACCATCATCTTACCTAAGTATGTCATAACAACAATTGTATATGCTTGTGTATAGATAGCCAGTTCCTTAGACAGTTGAGGATTCCGGGTGAAGGGCGCTTCTACCTTCGGCCTAATCATAACTTGAAACCAGACGAAATGAAGGCCAAGCGCATTCTCACACTCTTCATTGAAGGCGTAGGTGATACACGGCACGGCAAAGCAAAGAAACCCAGGTAATTCAGTTCAAAATCTCAGCTCATACTGCTGGCAGTTGCATGGACATTAACTGACTTTGAATAGCGCATTCAGTAAGTGTCAGGTTATTGAGTCGGTCACACGCTGAGCGCGTGCGTGCCGCGTTGGCCTCGCTAGGGTTGCCTGTTCTGATGCCGCAGCACCAATCAATATTACAGAACATCAATTTCACACGTAAGTAGGTAAGACGGCCAGTTCCTCAGACTGTTGAGGATTCTGGGTGAAGTGCGCCTCCACCTTCGTCCTTATCTAAACCTTTTTATTAGCTTCACTTGTATCGAACTTAATATCGAGCTTTGTTATCAAAACTTGGAAGTCGTTTTAACTTACTTCTAATATTTGAAAGACGCCAAGTAAGGTACCTATATGGGATATTGATGTCATCTGATGTTGATACCACGAGGTAGTCAGTGGAACTCTTCAGTGGCTTCTAGTAAACCCCTCTCGAGTTTGGGCTCACTTGGTTTTGTTTTGACGAGTTCTTTTTTTTTTATCTTCACCATGAAGTTTTCACAATTATTTCCTAAATGCTTAATTATTAATTCCTTGATTTTGTAAAAGTCTAGTTATCTTTTAAAAAGGAGCACTCAATCCACACGCACACTAAGTGGGTAGATGGCTGGCAGCCCTAGACAAGAGAGCAGGCAAGTGGTGTGAAGCGCGACATGCACTGGGCCGGCAGTTACTGATCACAGAACTCGGTACTCGCGCACTTGATTGGATAATAACGCAAAACTCGCTAGCCTTGTTTCGGCTCCATGTTGCGAGATGGACTTTGTTTTTATTTGCCTGCTGAAGAGCTGGTTGATCTGTGGTTTGACTCTATTGACTGGTTATTTTGCTTGCGTGTCCGTGTAAGTATATAGTTTAGTTGCCAACTAAGCCGTGTATGGCCGGGGTAAGCCAAACAGGTAACATGCGTTTCTATAAACTTGTCGGCTTCTTGCTATTTGTGGAGTGTGAAGGCATTGTCGTAGAAACCTTTAGGTACTATTCGTCCAAAAATACCGCACAATAATACAAATGTCGATTGAGAAATGATTTTTCGAAATGTCATTAGATCAGGATCTGATGATGGGATCCTGGAAAAATCGAGGGAACTCTTCAAATATTATAGGCACACTTGAAGAATTTGGGTGTATTACCTCAAAAGTAAGGAAAAACGGACCCCATATAGGATCACGCGTCTGTCTGTCTGTCCATCTGTCATCAATATAATTGGAAAAAATACGTCATCTAGGTTAACGAAATTGTATCATAATTCTTCATTGAAGTCGGTTTTCTTTTCAGTTTTTAAAACGTAATTAAGTATATTTTCAATGTGAGTATGTCCACCGATTTTTCTTGTGAAATTCTTTTGATCGATAGAGGTAGGTCTGAAATTGGTCCCATTTTAATTTGATAAAAATCTGATGGAGATCTTTAGTCTTTAGTCCTGGAAATCATAACTTCGGAGTAGTTTTAGGAATCATAACGGAGTATAGTAAATCATAGATATAATTTTCCACCAATTGAGGTCCGATCTGCATGATTCTTCTTCATTTGATTTGATTGCGTTGGTATTTTAATATGTGTGATTTGATTCTGTAAGTAGGTCTGTAGGTAATTGATCGAGCGAGTGTAGCGAACGAGATCTCCAAGTTAGGAAATCCGGCACTGTATGTATGTACCTATATATGGATATATGGATGTACATATGTATGGATATGTTGATGTATGTATACACAGTCATATATGTTTATGAATGAAGGCATAACTGTCGAACGGTTTATCCGATTTTGCTGAAATAGAAAATTAAAAGAGATAGAAATTGATTGTTGCGGGGGATTTTTGATAAGTGTGGTACTTATTGAGATATTTGTAAGTAGGTAACTGCTATGAATTTCAATTTACTACTTATTCGCTTCGCAACTCCCATTAACATGGGCTATTTTATATTTAATACGTGGGTATGTTTATTATAATAAATAGTCTCAGGGTAATTACACAGCGGTATTAAAACTAGCTTAGCTTGCTACACGGGTAGAGGTGGCTACAGTTCAGTTCAGTCGAATTCAGAAACGGTGCCATCATCTTGATCGCGGGTTGCGTCTGGCGTGCATCGCATGTAAGTTATAATTCGACTTTAAGCCTCCTTGCTCTGAGGTATCCAATTCCCCTTCGGAGCTTCGTAACCAGTTGTGATCGAAGACTTTTTTGTCCTTGTACGAAACCAGTTGCGATCGAAGACGCAATCGTCCTCGTACCTGACCAGCTAAAAATATAAAATGCATCTTCGAGTTTGTTATTTCAGAAAAAAAAATATTTACTTACTAGATTTCATACAACATAACTTAGTGCCTGGTAACCAATTAGACATACCAATAGGTACCTACCTCACTTAGCAGCGAACGAGAGATAATTGGAATTGGCAGTCGTTCTAAATCTAGCTTGCCATTGGTCGGCTGTCAGATAAACTTGTCAGGTCCTAACCTACCTACTAGTAGCAGGGTATTTGGGTCAATTGATACCAAACCTATTTTGAGATACCTTACCTCACAACCTCTAAACTGCTCGATGGCATTTTTTCGGAGCTCTCTCTAGGTTGGGTGACTCTAGAAATCTAAATAAAGAATTGAAATCGGTTCTGATTAATGCGACACGCGTCCGCCACCCACACTGCTTATTGCCACCTCTAGACCTAGGTACACTAGCATAGCAACCTATGCCGGTAGGGGACAGACGATAGGTAATAGATCAAATTAAGAGTTTAGGGGTCAAGTGTACGCCGGCTCGCCCAATTGTCACGTTGTGGGAGGTCAGTGGCTCGATTTCGCGGGACAGCATCGTAGACAGACATTCGTGTCACCAGACAACGTGTCATCGACTGCTTCGTAAGTAGGTAGGTACCTACTTCTTACTTTACCTACCTACCTACCTGTTTCATTACATTTACATCACATCACTTCACATTGCGCATAAATAACCGTCTGTAAAGACAATCCTTCTCCAGAATTAGTGGGTGTGGTGTGTGCTTAACCTTACTTATCTACTCTTAACCACCTCTGTGGTCTACTGGTCCGCCATACCAATGTCGGAACCAGTGTTCGATCTCCAGTCTGTCGCTATAGCAACTATTTTAAATTGTTGTGTTAAGGTGAGATGAAGACCAAGCGCTTCTTCGTCGTATATTTATAAAAAAACATTGTATCACTAATATTTGCGTTTTTTTTCAAGATGGATCAGCTCTTCACTTCGTCACATCGACTTGCCTGGGATGATGATGGGATGAAGGATGATTTCTACAGTGAAATGAGCTTCCTCAGACAATCTCAAAGGTGTTGGGGTAGTTTGAGGAAAAGCGGATGCTAGTGGCCGAGTCCCATTTTGGACTCTGAATACATTATTGACGATAACATCAGAACTGAATCGTTCGACCCACCGGTCGAATTAATCAGTGGGACTGTGGGTCGAACGGAAACCATTCTCGAACAGGAAAATAAAATTCTAATCAGAAAAAGTCCGTATGAAAAGTCGCTAAAAGACAGTGATTATGTGAGCCTGAGTCGAATGATCAACAATAAAAATTACGTGACACTTTCTTCTATCTAATACTGAGAGCAAAAACATAAATTAAATAACAGTTGTTTACCACTTTGAAATGTTATCGTCTTGTTTGTGAACCAACAGGTAGTACACAAAAAGTTCATTGTCACACGGAGTAGGTACGTCAGAGAATAGCAAACGACTTTACTTTGAATCATACCTGCTTCAAAAATAAAATAATTATAAATATGGTCTGACGGTGAAGGTCACATCGCGAGGAAACCGGCATGTCCTTGAGACCAACAATCCGAATGGCATGTGTTCACAACTTGTCACGTATTTAATACTATAGTTACTTGGAAACCGTGGGCAAATGCCGAATGTAAGTTTGATCGTGCATCTGACTACCCTATAGTAGTCTTGTGCCCCCTAGTAGGTGATCCTCATGACATCCACGCTCTGAGTAGTATAGAAATATAATAGGGGAATCTTCGAGGCGGAAAAAGTCGTGAGTCTCTTTTGTTTATAAATATACTCACGAAAAAAAGATTTCACGGAGGAGGTGTTTGTTTTTTAACCCCTGATTAAAAAGAGGGGTATAACGTATACCTAACAACGTTTGAGGCCTTAGTAGGTATGGCTGTCTGAGGCAACGTATATCTCCGAAACTACTGAGTTCTGATTTCAAGACTGTTTTTTTCGATGGAAAGCTTTGTTCTAGATGGTTCTTAGCTATGTTTGGTCTATGCTATGATATTATTTATCAGTTCTGAAATATTTGGTATGACATTTATTTGTAGAGTTGGTTTCCAATTTTTCAAAATTCCAGAGTACCTAATTCTAGATAAACCGCATCTTCTTGAAGAATTGGTAACTGTTTTGCAAAAATACTTGGATCAAATTTGGCAATTCAAGAATCTGATGTGATATAGGATATATTGAATCCATGATATTTATAGGGTTTAATTTGAGTAATTATAGGGGCTCTTTATTATTTTTGTAAAATTGACTTGTTTGTTGAGTATGGGGGTAGTGGTAGGCCGAAGAAGAATCTGGATGGATTGTGCGAGGGATGATATGGGCAAGAGGAGAGATGAGATCGATAGAAGAGAGTGGAGGAAGAAGACATGTTGTGCAGGCGCCATGTGGGATAGAGAGCAGGAAGATGTAGGTATACCTTCTTGTTTTTTCGATTTTATTCAAAACGTGTCGGCTCCGAAATAATTTTGTAATTTTTGAACTGGAAAACGTGTAATCTGACATCAGATTATGTGATGTTTAGTTTTTCGTATAGGCCTCCAGAAGCCGAGAACGTGTAAGCGTGTTTGCTGTACTGGCAGGTCACATACTTTACAGAAGTTTACTGCCATTCAATGTAACCACGCAGTTTACCACAATTGTTTCATCGATATAAACTGTGCAGATTGCCTCAATGTAGCTGGTATACTGCATAAGGCTGGTTATGTTTACGTAGGACCACGATCACTTGATAAACAAGTAAATCCTCTCTGGACTTTTTTTTAAATCTTTATTTAGTAAAGAGGGTTTAATCAAAATGATTATCACCACGATCAGTCACCCTCTAACGTAAAACCCAAAATACAAAAAAAAACGATTTAAATGACAAGCCTCATAGCTCAGTTGGTAGTAACTCTGCCTTCGGCGCTGTAGGCTGTGGGTTCGATTCCCACCCAGGACAAACATTTGTGTGATGAATGTAGATGTTTGTTCTGTGTTTGGGTGTTGTATCATATAGTACGTATGTATTTACAAAAAGTATTTAATTATTTTATCCGTAATCTAGTTCCCATATTACAAGCTATGCTTAGTTTGGGGCTAGATGGCGCTGTGTAAAATTAATGTCCTGTAATATTTATTTATTTATTTATTTATTTAAATCACTGATCGCCTATGCTTAATACCTATGGTAACAAATTTTGCCAACATTTTGGGTTTCATTTAAGTTTCCAAGATGTAGTTTTGCGGAAAAACAGACGTGGGCATTATTGATTGAAGTAACTACAACTTTTCTTAATTTTTATCTTCACTGAGGGAAGCAAAGCCTCATTTTTAACCGCCTCTGTGGCTTAGTGGTTTGCTCAAAAATGTCAGCTTGGTTTGATTGATAGAGGACTTTGCTTAAATCGCGGATTTAAGCCTGTCGCCATATTATTAATTGTAAATAGTTGTGTTCCGACATTTAAAGGTAAGATAGCCAGTTCCTCTGACTTTTGGCCTTATCATAACTTGAAGCCAGGTGAGATGAAGGCCAAGCGTTTCCTTATTCAATAAAAAAACACACCGGTTTGTCTGCTCTATCTTTTCCATGATCTTTCTGATCTTTTCCATCTAAAGGTTGCCTGGAAGCGATAAGACCAATCATTGATAGATGTACATTTAAGTAGGTATTTTCATGATTGATTGATGATACCTTTTGATGATTTGATCGATGATTGGGGGGTACCATGATTTCTTAGAGCTTCTTGTTTTAATATTACTTTACTTTCGTCGCATCTATCCAGTGTAGAAAGAACGAGGCAAAGTAATGTAATATCAAAACGAGAACGCTATAAGACGTTGTGGTTAGGCCCTGGTTGGCTCTCGTATGTTCGCCCTTCCGAGTTTAAATTGAAGTGAGATCAATCTAGTCAGAGGTCACAAATCTGCAGATTGCGATCTTATCACCGGGATTGACCTCTTCCGACCCCAATTTTCGAACTGACCCCTCAGAGTTCAGAAACCTCCAGAAACCTCGATTTGTCATCCTTGGAAGGTTCCTGACGACTGCTGGCGTCGGGAACCTTCCAATGGTCAAATAATGAAACTAATAGAGCAAGCCTCACAGCTCAGTTGGTAGTAGCTCTGTCTGCTGTAGGTTGTGGGCTCGATTCCCACCCGGGACAAATATTTGTGTAATGAATATTGATGTTTGTTCTGTGTTTGCGTGTTGTTTTGTAAGTATGCATCTACAAACAAAAGTACTTATATTAGTATTACGTCCGTAATCTAGTTCCCATATTACAAGCTTTGCTTAGTTTGGCGCTGTGTGAATTTATTGTCCTGCAATGTTTGAATCCAATGTTTGATCACAAATCGAGAGCGTGGATCTTATGATGGATCACCTACTAGGGGGTAGTCAGAGGCACGCCAAACTTACGTTCGGCACATGCCCACGGTTTGCAAGTAGGTAGCTAGTATTATATACGTGGCAAAAGTAATAAATTAAACTACTGGTCAACTGGCCCCGTATGGCCAGTTTTTCCGGGGCCAGACGACTAAAGAGCTCATCGCTTATCGGAATACTAACAGCAATTGACACATGTCATTCGGACAGGTCTTAGGGACATTGCCAGTTTCCTCACCTGGTCTGACCTTCACCGTCAGAGTTTGGGCATGTCTCAAATGCGCATATAAACTTCCAAAAAGTTCATTGGTGCCCGACTGGATGTGAACCCACAACCTGGGGATCGGAAGTCGGGTCCATTGGCCACTTGGCCACACAGATCAATCAACATAATTATAATAAAATATATCAATATTAGTATAAATGGTAATGGTTTTCTATACCATTACCATTTATACTATCATATCAACTTGGTGCTCATAACCAACGTCATGAGCCTCCGCCAACGAGAGAGAGAGAGAGCCATAATCTCCATACGTTTGCCTTCCGCTAAGGCTAACCTAGACCCAAATTATTACCTATATTTACTTATTATTGATGCTTAGAAAAACATTGCGGATTCATGAAAGTAGAGTTTGCGATAAGTTATAGGTACCTATTATTAATAACAGCAATGTTTTTGATAACAAATGGTGAGATTGCCTACTTTTTTATGGTACGATGGGGAAGCGCTTGGCCTTCATCTCACCTGTGATAATGTGAAATGGCTTAGCTTCAGCGATCATATCTTCCACAATACTGTAGCATTTACTTTGAAATTAATGTATGTTATAGATCAGGATAGATGCTAGAACGCTTGTGTTTCGAAAACACGATAACATCAAATTTTCTCTATTGAAAAAAAAACCAAAGTTGACTCTAATTTGTACCAAAAATGTTCGCCTTTCAATAAATACGCCCAATTGGGGCTTGAAACATTGTACAGTAAATAAACACAGTATACAGCAGACGGTCTGTGTTTTGGATTTTCAAAATTCATATTGGTTTTACCGTAAAAAAACAAAACGTAGAAATACGCGCATATTTCTGTCATTTGGTGGTCATAAGCGCCGTGGTTGAGTGCACAGCAATGTCACCTTTATAATATAGGTCAGCTTTTGACCTAGAAACTTGCACAGCAAACTTTCGCATTTATGATATCAAGAGGAAGTTGAATTTGTTGATACAATAAGTTCTCCTTTAGTAATTAGGTGTTTTAATATCCTATGATTTGAATAATATCTTAGAAAACTTTTTTTTTTATTGGTGATAGTCAAGCGTTTGACCACCACCTTACATGTAAAACAAGTAAAGATGTGGCCTAAGATGGAGCACGCTTGCCTAAAAGGAACCTATTTACTCTGGACTTGAAGACTCCAAGATTGTACTCGTGCGGCAAAACAGACGAAGGCAAGGAATTCCATTCTTAATTCATTTAATTATTAGGTAGAGGCGAAACGATTTGTTCGGCACAATGGAACACTTAGATATAATTACGAAAACAGCTTTCGCAATAAGCTCACCCCAAGCTTGCAAGAAAGAAATTAGCACACAATTTGCCACTTGCTAGCTATAATACTGATGAACATTGTTATTTTTACATGAATAATTAGAGGACGCCTGGGTTTCCTTTCTAACCTCCTTCCGACGGTATTATTTAATACACAGAGGGAAGCTGCTGCCCTTCTTCTGGTAAGATCCTTTAGTCGGCGTTTACGATGTTCTCGACCTGAGATGGAGGGTCGAGCATCACTAAAAATTTCAAACCATTTCAGACTTTACATTCATACTTATTTTATACTAATATAAAATGCTAACTGACTCACTAATAACAACGCACAGCCTAAACGGCTAATCGTAGAGACATGAAATTTGGAGGGTATGTTTGTCTTGATGCGAAAATGAGTGCTAAGAAGGGGAATTTGAAAATTCGTACCCTAAGGGGTTCAAAAAGGGGTTGAAAGTTTTCATTAAAAGTATGCCCTAACTCTGAAACCGTGCATGATAAAAGGTCAAAATTATCATGATAGATTCATCATATGAAATAGATAAGAATGTGATTCATGGTTTTTTGTTTTTTAATAATTGAAGGGCTTTTATTAAGTTTCTTTTATTAGAAAAAAAATCAAAAAACATTGTTATTTAATAGAAAAAAACGCGATGTACACGTGGTTTCTAACTCAACTCAACTCAGCCCGCGGATGTCGTAAAAGCCGGGCTGTCGACGTGATTGTATTTACGACCCTTGACTAATGTTACTTGACTATTTGATACACAGTAATCTTCTAATGCATTTAACAAGCCTCATAGCTCAGTTGGTAGTAACTCTGCCTTCTGCGCTGTAGGCTGTGGGTTCGATTCCCACCCAGGACAAACATTTGTGTGATGAATATAGATGTTTGTTCTGTGTTTGGGTGTTGTATCATATAGTAAGTATGTATTTAAAAAAAGTATTTAAGTATTCTATCCGTAATCTAGTTCCCATATTACAAGCCATGCTTAGTTTGGGGCTAGATGGCGCTGTGTAAAAATCAATGTCCTATAATATTTATTTATTTATTTAATGCATAAAAGGACAAGTCCTGAGTGACTGACTGACTGATTCAACTAGATACAACGCACAACCTCAGCCGCTGGGCGTACAGACATGAGATTTGTAGGGTATGTTTGTCTTGGTGTGTAGGCGTTCGGTAATAAAGGGATTTGGAAAATTCGCACCCCAAGGGGTTCAAAATGGTGTTCAAAGTTCGGAGTAAAATGTTGCATATCCCTGAAACCACAAATGATAGGCACTTGAAAATTAGTATGTTGATAGCCCATAAGGAATAAGTTATGGCATATTTTCGGGTTTTACTTATTTTCAGAAATAAAGGGTGTTGTGTCCAATATTCAGACCTGACTAAATAAACAAAAACATATAGGTTCCCAATACATGAAACTATAAATTGTTATTTTCGACCGGTATAATAACAAAGTTGGTGTGAGTATATAGTGCTTACTTTGTGGTAAATAAATAAATTAATAATCAAATCTGGCCAAACGTGATTCGGACCGGCACTAAGACTTCAAAAAGGCTGCATTTTTTGGGAATGTGGGTCAGAACCCTCGGTGTGCGTGTCTGCACACCATGTAGGAGCTAATCGGTCAAATTTATCTATATATTTATAATATAATATTTGAATTTGAATTTTAATTTATATATTTATAATATAATATTTGAACCTATTTCAAAAAACCTATTCCCATCAAGGGCCCACAATTTAACCCTATCCAATATATATACCTAAGTATAGCATGGTATAGCTATGTAAGCAAACTTTCTTAAATATTATCTTTTTTATTTTATTGGCTGCCATTTTCTTTTGATTCGCCAATTTTATGCAGAAAAAATAATCTCATAAAACGCAGGTATAAAATCCCGAGGTGAATTATTGGTATTGGCACTCCCAGGAATCCTGGCTCCTTGTCTGGATGTAGTAAAAACCTGGGTAAGTACCTGCAACGGAACCGGTCGTCCTGACTTCTGAGAAGTCCTATCGCGAATGGTTTGAAATTGTAAGTGCCTTTTATAGCATGAACCAGCTTCGTATCCACCCAGATGATCATGGATCTTGTGTGGCCTGGGTTGGTGGGGTGACATTTCTTGGAAAAAAAAAGTAGAGACGTACCCATATGCCAGTTGATTTTAATACATAGACATCAACATTTATTACCTTAAAACAGCAAGCACACTACAACATATAAAACGACAAGAACAGGAGAACGATATCACAGCTTTAAAAGAAGTGATACTTTGCATTTTTTTGCCCCTTGCACTGGTCTCATGAATAGTATTTTGTCTGATTTATTTATTAAAAATAGAACGTCCAACAGACAAAACAAAATACAAACATAGGTTAGATAAGTAGCAGGCTAAAACAGTTTGTTTTTCCATTAACAGGACGCCATGATCCTCTATCGCAGGACAAGAGTGAAGATCTTATGGAAATTGGCCATTGTAGGTTTTAGTTAATTTAAGAAGGTACCGTTAGTTTTCAATTTTACAGTTTCTTTTATTGAGTTTGTTATATTTAGTTATTACATTTTATGGGATGACGTGATCGCTAAGCGACAAAGTCCTTCTTCTTAAAAAAATATGCATTATTCTTTCGTAACATTAGACATTAAATAAGGACTACCTCATAAAAAAAACAAGAAAGTAAGTATCTCTTATACAATAATAAAATATAACTAGTAAGTATTATTTATTTGTAGCAAATGATTGATTATTAGCTGTTTATAATGGCTACTTATAAACTACAAATTACATTTTAATTTTTGAAAGTTACACTTATGGTCATGTATTAACAAAACAACACAGGAATATCAATACAACTCATAATCATTAAAAGTAAGATAAGTAAATTTAAAAATCATAGTGATAATTGAATAGGAATAATAAACAAATGTCGTAGGTAATTTTAGTTATACGTAAAAAACGGTTTAAATATCATATTGCAAAGATTCTTCTATTATTTATTAAATATCTAGATACTATCATTTGATTACTTTCCGTATATAATGCTATACACTCATCGTGGTTTTTTTTATTTTTTATTTTAAAAATTTCAAATAAAAAAAACTTTTTAACCAACTTTCCAATAATGTAGGACGTTCTTAATTCGGAAGGTTTTCAGTTTCTTCTATGTACCGTATCCCTTCTATGTGTTTGATCGATAGAGGTAAGCCTGCAACTAGTCCTATTTTAATTTGGTAAAAATCCGATCACGATCTTAGAAGAATATAATTGTAAGGGTTTATATACGTTCAAATATTTTGGAAGGCGGTGCCTATGGTTGTGTTATCAGATTATGAGACTACGATCCTCTTGGTTGGCTTAGCAAGTCGGCTCCAACTTCAGAAATACCTATGAATTATTTGCAATAGTGAAGACGCTTATTTTTTTTTAAATAACTTTGTCGTACGTCTTTTTTACATTGATCGTACCAACCCCGTTTGAAATTGCTCGAAACCTACCCAGGTACCAAATTAGGTAATAATTTTTCACGGTCTAATTTAGATTAATTAATATAAAAATCATATTCTAAAATTAAAATATGAATTTTATATGAAAACACTATTTGCACACTTTTTACAGGTAAAATCTATACGTAAAATAGCAGTGGACAACTAAACAGGATAAAAAAAAAGTAAATCGCCATGCCAAAAAAAGGTTAAAAACCGCGAAAACTTGGCGCTCAAAGAATGTTTTTACGAGGTTTTTATTTATTTAAAGGCTTGTCGTTTAGATATAGAATAATAAATTATAACATTAAAAAAATTAACACACTTAATTACTACTACTTATCTAAACCTAGCTCTAACAACTTAATCAAAAACTCGACATCTTCAGAAGAAGGGTCGGATAAAATGTTATTTACACTACCTTACCTACATCTAGCAAGCGATTTTTTAATCTAATCGAAACAGTTTAATCTAAATGCGGCATATAAAAATGTATATTTAAGAAATAGGTATAAATAACTCACGTGAATGAATGTCCGAGGTGTCAATTATAGGAATCGGAACGCATCAAACGCCGCACGATCCGCAGTGAGAGTGTGCAGCGAGGAGTTGCGAGAGTGGACTCGGCGCGGCTCTCGCGTCTTGTGCACCGCGACGATACCGGCCAGAGGGCTGACGGCGAGTGGCGCGCGCGCAGCGGCTCCAACCTTATACCTGGAGGCGGCGCGACACGCCCCCCGCTCCGCCCAGGCAAACTCACCCCCAAACCACCCTGTAGGTACCTCAAGTTACTCCACTCCACAGTCTGCTCCACTTACACCCGTGGAGTACCTGACGAGCAGTACCTACCATCCAACTGCAAAATGAAAAGATGCGTGTGAAAGCTTATAGCTTTGAAGGAAGTTCTTTTGAAAGAAAAAAATGACATATTGATGTGGGACATACGCAGTCAAACCCCATGTATGACATCCCTATAGTAATTATTGGATTTTTACGACACTGGACTTGGCACTATTGAATGAATAACAAAAAAGAAATAGACCTGTTTTAACCCTCTTTAATCTTACAAGACCTGATGATCATCCTTTGTCACTAACTTCATCTTAAAAATCACGAAATAAGAGCAATAATAAACTTATTTTGAAAGCTGCAGTCTCAACCCCCATTTCATATGATATATCACGTATTCATAATTTTAAAGACTTCAATCATATTTACGCCTTTTGAAACCATAAAATAGAAAAACCCGATAAAAGAAAAATACAGGGGTAGTTTCAGTAAATAAATAAAAAGTTAATTGTGAAGTCCCTTTAACTTATAAATAATAAGCGTTTACCCTCTTAACACGCCCCTTTTTTACAAAAGCTACCGCTATTAAAAAGTGTAAATTTTATGAATATGCAGCCGAATATTTTATGAATATGTCTCAATGAACACCCCTTTTTTCAAAAACTATCATAGTTTAAAAAAAACTTAATTGATGAGTATAAATAAATTCTCTGCATATTAAACATGTTGAATTGAGATCGGATCAGCCATTCAAAATCTATCGGCGAAAGTTTTTATTTATTATCAAAAACTATCAAAGATCCTCGCGACAATCAAATTAAATTTATGTTATCTCTTCATACTGTCAATTTCATCAAAATCGAATAAAACGTTCGAAAGTTATTATGTCACAAACATTGACATACATCCATAAATACGTACATACATTCATTCATACATACATAAATACAGTGCCGAATTTCCCAACATAACTCGGAGATCCCGTTCGCTTCGCTCTCTCGATCAACTACCCCTTACTGTCTGTATTCTCACTATCTCATTAGTAGCTGGTTAGCGCACTTCACAACAATATGTACACCCGGAATCCTCAATTTTAATAAACAAAATAAAAAAAAAAAACAGGAGCGAGATGATAGCCAAGCGTTTGTCTAGTCAATAAAAAAATGGTCAAGTTCTTAGTGTTTATTTGACCTTAAATTTAAATTTTAAAAATAGGTACCATAAAATAGTGAAGGTATACCTAAACTTCAGTCTTTTCTGGAACAGCAACGAAATGTTCATAACAGTTTGTTTAGTCACCCTACCGTCCTTCGCCGCAATTGGTGCATTTCCGATTGCATATATTGTCGTGGCCGCCATTGCAATGCCAGCATCACTCACCACGTTTTGTCTTTACAGTCACGTGGCGAGTCACATGTCAGGACTTTGTTTACCGACCTCTTCAGGTAGGTACGTGATACTGCAAGATAAAATACTATTTGGTTACATAAGATTGAAATGTACTTAAAAAGCATGACTTCCTTCTTAATAATAGTAATAATAAGGGCCTTCATTTCAGGTACCTTAATACATTGTTACATTATTTTACACTAGTTATCTATTCTCATTTTTCTTGTCGACAGCTACCTGTTTGACAGTTTTGACAAAGGCCTCTTCCAACCTTTTCCAAATTTCCCTAAAGGATGGAACTCTGGTCCATGTTAGACCCGCTATTTTTTTTTATTTCGTCTGACCATCTTTTATATTGCCTTCCGCGCTTTCTTGTCCTGTCTCTGGGATACCAGAATGTTCTGCAGTTTTACTCCATTTCTCAGATCCTATCGTGGACTTCCTTCTTATCAAGCTTCTAATAGATAGATAACTCTTTATTGTTCACCATTTACAAATAACATAACAAAATACAGATAGGGCAAACTTAATCTGAGCGTCACTGGTAAAATAATGGGCAGCCTTATCGCTGACAGCGATCTCTTCCAGGCAACCGCTGGATGGACAGATAAGATAACGGCTTTCAAGGAATGCGGACTATACGAATAACGAATATAAAACAAAATATACGTACATAAAATTATATAAATAATAATCATGATAATAATAATAATGAAGGGTAAAAATTATAATTCAAGAATAAACTGATAGATAATACTCATAAACTTCGAACTTAAAAGTGTGTTGCGATGTCGTCTTTTCAATATAATCAGGTAATGCGTTCCACAGCCTAACAGCTTCAGCTGTAAACGAACCACTTTTCAAAATTCAAATTCAAAACGAAGGCTGAAAATAAACCTAATACAAAAACATACTTTTACAGACGCTCGACCTTGTTGAGCTGATCCGCAGTAAGGTCCTTTAAAAAAACTTCGGCGTAGTCAAGCCAAGAGCAAGAGAGACTGTGCAAGCGTAATCTTAGTAGCAGTAGGGAGAAAGTTTCGCAGTCTCTGTTAGCCTCCATCTTTGCCTCCCAAGAAAGGGTGCGATCAAACGTGACTCCCAAATTCTTCACAGTCTCACTGTAAGGGATCACTACCCCATCAAACTCAACCTGGGACAGTGTTTGCCAATCAATATCGCAGAGTCTTCTTGAACTGCCATAACAGCTACTCCATTCAGTAATGCGACTAAAATCAGTGTTGATAGTCTCAACAGCAACTGAAATATCATTGAGTGGAGCCTGTGCATAATTCTGAAGGTCATCTGTATAAAGGTGGTATGATGATGATAAATTGTAAGAAATTGAATTGATAAAAATAGCAAAGAGGAGATAGAACCTCCTTGAGGCACGCCTAATATGACTGTATAACCTTGTTTGATTGTTTTTGATTAGTTCAAAATTTGAACTTTTTGGACATTTTGTTAGAGAACTGGTACTTACTTATATAAAAAAATATGACAGACTCACGAGTTTTTTCCACTTCTAGGATTCAGCCCTGATGGCTCGGAGAGATATTATGACGTGCCTCTGTCTTCCGATCTGCGATAGATCGGAAGGCAGAGGCACGTCCAAGCTTACGATCGGCACTTGCCCACGGGTTGCAAATAGTTAGTAGGTACCTACCTATTCAAAACGTGACAGGTTGAAATACCATCGTCGCTTAGTTTAATACTAGACAGTGACACCTACTTATCAGATGTGGTAGGTAAGTAGGTAATAGATCTAAATAGCAGTGAAGTAGGTAATGTTGTTCTGACAGTCATGGATTTTCATGCACATTTACCTCCCGTCTTAGGTATCTAATGTACCTTTATATTCATAGTATTATGGCGAGCCGAGATAGAAAGTGCCTTGTCTTCTTAAAGACTTTGAAATACTTAGGCACTTTAGAGTCAATGATATGTGAAATGGCCTAGCTCTAGCGATATCTTCCACAATACTTGTAGCATTTACTTTGAAATTGATATATGTTATAGTTCAGGATAGACGCTAGAACGCTTGTGTTTCGAAAACACGATTACATAAAATTTACTCGATAGTAAAAAAATCCAAAGTTGACTCTAATTTGTACCAAAAATGTTCGCTATTCAATAAATACGCCCAATTAGGGCTTGAAACTTTGTGCAGGAAATAAACACAGTATACAGCAGACGGTCTGTTTTTTGGATTTTCAAAACTCATATTTGTTTTACCGTAAAAAAACAAAACGTAGAAATTCGCGCATATTTCTGTCATCATAAGCGCCGTGGCTGAGCGCACAGCAATGTCACCTTCCAGAGAGTTAAGTTGCATCGAGTTGCTAAAAAAACGTAGGGCCTCAGTCAGGAGCCCTACGTTTTTTTTTATGGTATAACAAATATTAATTTCGAAAATCTAAAACGAAGGGCGTTTGCTATAGGTATACTCTGTTTATACTGTGCAGCGTTTTAAGGTTTTATTGATCGAATTTATTAAATAGCGATCATTTTTGGTACAAATTAGAGTCTACTTTGGTTTTTTTTCTAAGGAGTTTTTTTTAAGCATCGTGTTTTCAAAACACTAAGTGCTTATTTTACGAAATCTGTGTAGCGTTACCTGGTAGATAAAAAATATACCCTTCTTTCTCTATGACACGTAAACAGAAAGTGAGAGTATGATTGTTAATTTTTTAATCATTTTATTTCATAAAACGTACAATTAAACTAAATGTTTTAATTAACAAGCCTCACAGCTCAGTTGTTATTAGCTCTACCTTCTGCGCGATAGGTTGTGGGTTCGAATCCTACACCGGACAAACATTTATTGTGTGATGAATATTGATGGTTGTTCTGTGTTTGGGTGTTGTATTGTATAATAAATATGTATTTACAAAAAAATAATATTAAGTATCATATCCGTAATCTAGTTCCCATATTACAAGCTTTGCTTAGTTTGGGACTAGATGACGCTGTGTATTTATTTATTTATCAATCACAAATTAGGTAAAAACTCCAGTATTGTGGATACTAATCGCTGAAGCTAAGCGATTTCAGGTATCATGAAGCCTTAAGGATTTTACGCGTACAGAGATCCCGGTGGCATCCATTGGGCACGGATTACTAAAAAATCAGTCTGTTGTCTACTCGCTATGAATCTGTGGGTAGGTAGGTCGTGTCGTGAATGAGCATTCACGTGCACAAATCCATTCACACGTGACTACAGAATAAATAATGGTACCTAGCCTACGTGAAGATGATTGTCTTATTCCGCGATGCGTTGGCGGGGTGTCGTTACGTAATAAGTGTGGTACTGGAGGCAGCCGGGAGTGTGCTTATATCTTAGCTTAGCTTAGCTTAGCTTAGCTTAGCTTAGCTCACCTTAGCTTAGCTTAGCCTGAGTATCCGAAAACCGGTTTCAAGCCTGGTGATGTGGATACTATGAAGACCAGTAATTACCATGGTGGTCGCGGCTTTGGTATCAACCCCTCAAACTTCGGCCGAAGGGGATCTCACCCAGAAGAATAGCAGTTTTCTTCTGTGTATTATATAAATATAGATTTGTAGCAAAAAAACTCCAGCTTTGTAAGATGCTCTGTCCAGCAGTGGACACAAATGGGCTGTTGATGTCAAATTCAAATTCAAATTCATTTATTGCCAATAAGTTTAAATTAATTATAAAATTACTAGAGGACCCACACTAGGGCTAGCCTGTGCCGCGGGAGTCTATTTAAAGAATTACCAAAAACAAGTCTTTTGGCTACTAACAGGGCAAATCCAAATTCAATTAAAAACAAAAAAAATAGAATTACTGAGTATGACAGTGAAAAGGTGTGTGTGTGTGTATTAGAGTGTGCATGCGTTATTTGGATAAGTAGGAGTAAGGAACACGGATGAGAAACAAAGAGCAAAGTTATTGGGATTCACGTCAGGATTGCTAAAAATCTCTCTGTATCATCATAATCAAGGGTGAGGAGCCACTTTCTCTTTAACGCCGTAAAGTGGGCAAGATAATTCACAATGTTTGCTAGCAATGCGATATATAAATGGAATGGAAAATATATTAAAAACTGTCTTGCGAAAGAGGTCTTAATAGCAGGATGTGTTTATGTCGAATGCGAAAATCGACTATTTCTAGTGCTTTTACATTGGACACAATTTATATTTGTATTGTATGACGGGGAAGCGCTTGGCCTTCATCTCACCTGGTTTTAAGTTATGATAAGGCCGAAGGTGAAAGCGCACTTCACCCGGAATCCTCAACAGTCTGAGGAACTGGCTAGCTACCTCTAAATGCCGGAACATAACTATTTAGAATTGTTATGGCGACAGACTTGGGTAAGGTGGTGGTTAGCTACCACCATCTAATCCAAGTCTGTCGCCCACCAAGTCATGCCCCCTGCTGACCTAACCCGGGACCTCTGGATCTGACACTGGCGGGCGAACAACAGGACCACAGATGGTATATCAGCTAGACCTACAAAATAGAGCCTTAAAAGAACGCTCTCCATGTATCCCTATTCTAAGCATGTTCCTCCGCTTTCTTGGGATCACGAAATCATCCAAAACCTCCTTACCTTAGCTAGATATCTATATCCTCTTCGTCTCTCCTGCCTTTTATATATCATTCGACTTTATGAAGTTACAAATTCATAGGTTTGTGAATTCCAATGCCTATGTATTAAAACTACGTAGGTACCTACTACTTATATCTAGGAATTGATGATAGGTCGTCTCCAGGTTACCGCTAGGGATCGCCGCAAGTCACTGACTTTGCTATAATTATATGATAGAATGCTGAATGATGAATAGCTTGTCTCGATTCAGATGATAATTAATTGGCTTGAATTGTGTCGACACTGTTGTTGCAATCATTAATGTCTGGACAAGGTGAAGACAGAGATATAAAAGTACTAAGTAGTTAAGTATTGGGAGATCTGCACTAAAAGTGTGCCTTCTTGCCTATCTTAATCTACCTACACAGGTAGATTAAGTTCATGTTTATAAATTCTGTTAAGGTTATCTCATGACAACATACGTATAATATACCTAGCTATAATAAAACAACTTATTTAGGCCAGCGAATTAGCATAGCTATTCAGCGTGGCAATGCAGCCAGTGTCTTGGGCACGCTTCCGTCTGGTACTGGTCTGGAACAGTTGAGTTACCTATAGGCCGTTTGTAACGGTCCTTAGGTAATCTGACTGATTCCTTTGTACATAGTTAGTTTAATTATACTTTTTATTGAATAAATTTTGAATTTGACTATAAAACAACTGCGAAATGTTAATCACGAATGCTATCCACAAAAAAAGTGAACGAAGCAAGATGATAATAGCGAGTGTAGATATTCTGTACCTACCTCTGCACAGACGATCTTGGACATTATGACCTTTAAACTAATACTACCCCCCATCCTATTTTTGCCGCCAACTCCTGAAGAACACCCTCTCGGCCACACAGCTTCTTACTCAAATCAACACCATAACAATATAGGTACCTAGCTAAAATTTAACCGCCTTCGTGGTCTAGTGACTCGCCTTCCGGTATCAGATCGATGACACAGAGGTTTGAGCCCCGGGGTGTACAAATTTGTGCTTGGTTTGGTTGGTGGGCATGGTCCTATTACTAATAGTAAGTCCGCCTGGCTACCGCCATCTTAATTTTTTTTAATTTTTTTTTTTAATTTTTGGAAAACTTACAGCTAGGTTTGTACAATAGATTATTGAATAACTATGCAACCAAATGTTACATAAGAGGAAGGCCAAGTAAAAGTTTCCACAGATAACTGAAATAAATTATATACGAACATAAACAGATAAGGTAGACAATAGTTATAAAAAGCAGCAAACACAGTACAAAACATTTAAATACACAAACACACACACACAAGAAAAGAAGTTAAGTTAAGTGCCCAATCTAGCCAACGTTTCAGCTTACTTGTTTTACCTCATTATAACGCCATAACAACGATTCTAATTGTTGTGTTCTGGCATTTAGAGTTAAGATAGCCAGTTCCTTAGTAGGTATGTTGAATATTCCGGGTGAAGTGCGCGTCCAACTTCGGCCATATCAGTTACCAGGTATGTATGCCATGCGCTTCTGCATCGTAGAATAAAGATACAACAAAACCTACCAATAAATAAAAATGTTTAGAAAAAAGGCGCGCTACATTGTAAATTGAAGAAGTACTTGGCGAGCTGACGGGGTGATGCGGCGCCAGCACCACTGCTGGTACCTCAGGTTGCCTGACGTCGAGTATTTTTCTCTTTTCAGGGTACTCAAATGCTCGGGGTTGACAAGACCACAACAAACTGAGGTTTTGGGTGCGTTTAATAAATAATAAATAAATAAATAAATATTACATGGCATTCATTTAACACAGCGCCATCTAGCCCCAAACTAAGCATAGCTTGTAATATGGGAACTAGATTACGGATAGAATACTTAAATACTTTTTGTAAATACATACGTACTATATGATACAACACCCAAACACAGAACAAACATCTATATTCATCACACAAATGTTTGCTCTGGGTGGGCATCGAACCCACAGCCTAGCGCAGAAGGCAGAGTTACTACCAACTGAGCTATGAGGCTTGTTAAAAAAAAAGAAATGTAAAATCTTATTAAACGCACCCGAACTTGTCTTGTGCACAATAACAATTCTAAAATAGTTATGTTCCGGCATTTAGAGGTAGATAGACAGTTCCTCAGTTTGTTGAGGATTCCGGGTGAAGTGCGCCTCCACCTTCGGCTTTATCTCAACTTGTAACCAGGTGAGATGAAGGCAAAGCGCTTCCCCGTCGCAAAATAAAAAAAAAAAGATTTAAAAAGTGAAAGATAAGAAAGAAATTGCATTTATGTAGCCAACACAATTGGATAGGTACACAAAAAGATAAAACACAAAATATGAAACGAAATCAATTATACTTACCTAATACATTACGTAGTACAAATTGTGGTGAGCCAAAAGAGATGTTTTTATAATTTGAATAAGTATTTTGTCTTCTATTATGCCTTCACCGTCCTAGGTATAAAAATAAAAGTTTTTTTGTGTAAATACATAGGTATACTTACCTACATACTTATCATACTATACAACACCCAACAGAACAAACTTCTATATTTTTCACACAAATATTAGTCGCGGGTGGGAATCGAACCCACAAACTACAGCGCAGTAGGCAGAGCCACTACTGAGCTGTGAGACTTGTCAATACATCATGTCTTCTATTTCTAACATAAGATACTTAGATCAGATCACCCTGTCTTTTGTTAAAAGCTGTCACTCTTCGATTTATGAGACGTTGATAGCAGCTGTCAAGGGCTGCGCCGGCGCCTCCAGACGTTGGGGATGTCTTTGTTATAATTATAATGTCTTATCGCAACCTATAATTGGATTCTAGACAGCGCACCGAGAATAAAATTAAATAATATGAATGACCTACATGAGTGACTGAGTATTTGCTTAAAACTAGCGGAGCCTGGAATCCCGTGCAACGAAATCGTTGACTCATATTGAAAGGCTGCATGATCCTATGGCTGGTGGTGGGATCTGAAAGGGTCTGCCTGGCTTTCCTGATAGCCTTTTTTTACTGTATGACAGGAAAGCGCTTGGCCTTCATCTCATCTAGTTTCAAGCTATGGCACGGCCGAATAGATGAAAGCGCACTTCACCTGGAATACTCAACAGTCTGAGGAGCTGGCTATCTTACCTCTTAATGCCGTAACACAACAATTTAGAGCACTAGCCCAGGCGGACTGTAACAAAGTCCTACCAACCAAACCAAGCATGACATTGTACTCTGGGGATTGAACCCGGGACCTCGGGATCTGACACCAGTGGGTGAACAAGTAGACCACAGAGACAGAGCCTGGCTCCAGCAGTCACTGTGGTCTGTCGGTGCCTTCAACAGTCTATGTCTGGGAAGGTTCGCTCCTAATACCCAGAGAAGTCTCGAGGTCAAGACCCTTTAAAATTGGATTGAACCACGAATTGAACCACTGACCACGGATGGATTGAACTTATCTTCCGATGAAGGTATCGAGTTGACGAATCCGAGAAGCGCAAAATGAACTCGGATTTAAATATCACGTGCTTAGGTGGAGTCCGTCATGGCATGTGAACTGGCATTTCTGAGTACTCTTGTTTTGAAGATGTTAGTGCCACTCCTATCATACTAGTTTATTCCAAATACCCAACTACCGTGTCCCCGTCAAAGGTTTCCTTTCATCTCCACCACTCTATTTACCTTATTTGAGCCCTTCTCTTAAGAAGGCCCAGTGTACCTACCTCTCCCATACACAAACGGTGTTTGTCGTTTATTCCGAAACAGGGAGAAGTAGGCTTACATCGCTTTATTTTGTTTTAAAACGCAATCAAAATCGAACATTATGTTGCATATATTTTGATGTTCATTGTAACTAAATATTACATCAACAAATAAATAAATATTACAGGACATTAATTTCACACAGCGCCATCGAGTCCCAAGCCATGCAAAGCTTGTAATATGGGAACAAGATTACGGATATCATTCAAATTCAAATTCAAATTCAAATTCATTTATTGCCAATAAGTTTAAATCAATTACAAAATTACCAGAGGACCCCACACTAGGGCTAGCCTGTGCCGCGGGAGTCTATTTAAAGAATTACCAAAAGACTTGTGCTACTAACAGGGCAAAACCAAATTAAATTAAAAACAAAAAACAAAATTACTGAGTATGACAGTGAAAAGGGGGGTGTGTGTGTGTGTGTGTGTGTGTGTGTGTGTGTGTGTGTGTGTGTATGTGTGTGTATATTAGAGTGTGCATGCGTAATTTGGATAAGTAGGAGTAAGGAACACGGATGGGAAACAAAGAGCAAAGTTATTGGGATACTTAAATACTTATCATACAACACCCAAACACAGGACAAACATCTATTTTCATCACACTAATGTTTGTCCTGGGTGGGAATCGAGCCCACAACCTACAGCGTAGAAGGCAGAGCTTCTACCAAATACATTATCCCTATCCAATTATATCTGCAAAATTTCAATTGAATCGGACATGCTATTTTGAAATGAATGACAAACTACATTTGTATGTACCCACTGCAGGGCGAAAATGCATCGGTGGGTACTGTACCTACTGCGCCCTCACATCCACGTTTTCATAATTCTCGCGTAGGTATATATGAGACTAATATTAGCACAACTACAAAAATAACTTAACTAAGTTTTTTCGCCGTGACCTTTTTATAAGTCACGTTTGACTCGGGTGAACGTGAGCTTGGCATGGAAAAGTGGGTGATTATCGTGACTCAACATTGATAAAACGAAGATAACGATTTGTAGATGTTACGATTACCAAGCTACAGCTCAGTCGGTAGTAGCTCTGTCTTCTGCGCTGTAGGTTGTGGGTTAGATTGTCACTGTTACTAGTTGCTACGAGCAACTAGTTACTTAAAATAAATGCAAGATGACCGTATCAAACTAAAATAATGGTTGTCTAAATGCTACAAAATGTATGAAATAAAAAAGGTTTGACAAATTCCGCTTTTGGACTTTTTGGAGTTTTTTTTTCAGGGAGGTCTAGCCTTCATCTCATTTGATTTTCAAGTTATGATAAGGTCGAAGGTGGAAGCGCACTACACACGGAATCCTCAACCAAATGAGGAACTGGCTATACGTCTAAATGCCGGAACAACAATTTAAGAATTGTAGATATGGCGACAGAATTAGGTAAGATAGTGGTAGCTAACCAGGCGGATTTAAACAAAATCCTACCACCAACCAAACCAAGCACAGTATTGTACTTCCCCTGGGGATCGAACCCGGGACCTCTGAATCTGACACCGGTGGGTGAACCACTAGAACACAGAGGCGGTTAAAAAAAATCTACAAGGGTGACGAAAAGAATCTGCCGTTTTAAGAATATGACATTTTGCGAATCTGCCATTCACCGAATAAAGGATAAAAAGTTGTCCAAATGGGAGAAAGCCTTCCAGACATAGTGTTATACGAGTAGTGTTCTATGTTTTAGTTTCTACACGTGCAGCCTATGGGTGAACTATACGCAAAAACAGTACAGCGCTCTGCGTGTTCAATATAATAATGCGTTCAGAGTGCTGATGGGACTGCCCCGGTTCTGTAGTGCGTCAGGGATGTTCGCCGAGATGCGCGTGGACTGTTTCTACAGCACCATGCGCAAGCGGGGTACATCTCTGATGCGCAGGGTCCGGGCCAGCTCCAACAGCATTATCAACGTATTTGCAAATAGGTTTGACTGCATTTATTTGTATCACTGCGCCCAGATGCATGCTCTCAATAATAATAATAAATTCAGACTTGACATTTTTAAATAATTACTTTGTGGCTTTTATGAATATCTTGACATTTTGCAATTCAATTCATTTTTAAATCATTATTTTGTTTTGTTACTTTTATTAATATTTATTTTGACATTTTGTAATTCATTAAATTTAAATTTGTATTTTGTGACATGCCCGTTACCCTTTCAATGTCTGCTAGATTTATAAGTATGTACCTATTTTGTATGAAACTGTTTGTGATATCAAATGATCCTGAGTTGATTGAAAATAAACGATTTGTATGTATTTAGACACTCGCTACTTGCGTAGGTACGTGTATTATCCACTAACTCTAGCCAAGAGTAAATCGAGCGTACATGTTGGTTGTAAACACCAAACTTTATAGTTTCTCGTTACCACCACACCCCTCAAGTCCTCGTAAGAATAGGTAACGGGTAAGATGTAAAGCCACAAGTGTTATTTACGACCAACTTGTAGTTGTTATGACGGCTAACATGACCGCTATTGGCTTGTTTAGACTAAAAATATACTTATTACATTGTTACTATAGAAATCGCTTCTAAGCTATTACTTCGCGTCTTTGCGAACGTCGAAGATGGAGACCGAATTCGTATAATTCTTCGTTTAATTCTTCCGAAAATAATACTGCCATTTTAGTGCTGGTTTTCATGCCGTAGTTTCATTATGAACGATCGAGACTACATTAGTTGAAACTTGTTTCGTTTGATTACAATACTGTATACCAAAATACGACACATCATGCACTTTTATTTATTCAGCACTGCAAATAGCCTACTGGAACCAACCTACTTGCTAGTCACAATGATTGTTTTTTCTGCCATATACCATCGTATCTCGTTCACTGCCATCACGGGTTGTAGCTAAAAATCAGTGTTCGCTCTCTGAGCATTGTTACTCTAAGCTCGACATTTATATCTCAAAAGAACATAGTTCACTGGGATGAGAATAAACTTATTGGCACTTATAACTAAATAAACGAATTATAAGCTAGTAAGTGTAAAAATAAATGGGTACCGGGATTCATGAAATATTCTTCTATATATACTGTCTTAACTTTTGTTTAAACATACGTATTGTGACACTGTTTTTCACGATATCGGGTAAGTTATTGCACAGCTGTCCACCTTCATATAATATGTTTCTCTTTCCATAAAATTCAGTTCTTGGTTTTCTCAGTGCCAGTTTATTTATTTTCCTTAGATTGTATTTATTAGGTATTGTAAATGTTATTTACGTGTGATATTTTTTGGTCAATATTTTTTTAACAAGGAAGCAATTTAGGTAGGTGTATAGTTGTTGTATATTAAAGATTTTTGTCTGTTCATAGATAGTTTGTGTGCTGGTGGTGAGGTAATAATAGTTAGAGAGTAATTTTACAATTATATTTTGTGAGACTTGAAGGTCCTTTAGATTTGTTTTTGCTGCAGAGCCCCAAACTTCCAAAAGATACTGTAGACGTGATTTGTCTAGAGAGTTCTATATAGTATTTGTTACAAGGTATGCAGCCTCCGGATCTCCGCAGTGCGCTTGATAGATAGATAGATATTACAGATATTACAGGACATTCATTTCACGCAGCGCCATCTAGCTCCAAACCAAGCTTGTAATATGGGAACTAGATTACGGATAGAATACTTAAATACTTTTTTTTGTAAATACATACTTATCATACAATACAACACCCAAACCACAAACATCTATATAGATCACACAAATGATTGTCCTGGGTGGGAATCGAACCCCACAACCTACAGCGCAGAAGGCAGAGTTACTACCAACTGAGCTATGAAGCTTGCTAAAAATAAATATAAAATGATAGTGATGTTAGTTTGGATGTGAGATCGCCAGCTGAGTTTTTCGTCGAGTTGAAGGGCTACGTATCTTTCTTGGTGCGAGCAGTGTAGAATAGAACTACTTATAGTGAGAGGTGGAAATTGCGGGATTTTTTTATTTTTAGCCGCTAACCTTTTTGACGTGCCGCAAGTACACATACACATACTTTTAGGAACCTTCTTGAATGCTGTTCGTTCTATATATCCTGTGTATCTATTGCTGTCTATGTGTGTTTCTTTTTTGTCAAATAAATATTTTATCTATCTATAAAATATGTGTTAAAGACGCCATCTCAGACGTCTTGTAACGGAAGTCAAGTCTAATATTATTTTATTTCTTACTTTATAATTCATTGCACACACATTGGGTTATTAGACCAGTGAAATAACTATTTAAGTTTTTAATATGTTTTTATTAAACGTAATTCTTTAAGGAGAGGTGAGTTTGCTACAGCTCTAGCCGACGGACTACAGAAATAGTTTTATAAACTTGAGGAACTAACCATGAGCCGTAAGGTTCATTTATGTATGAATTATTCATACATAAATGAAGAACTATTGTATTGAAGACGCATAGTTTTTTGTGGTATTCAGAAATAATAGCTTACAACATTATGGCAAAGGCAGGCTAGTAGAGTTCCTTGTGTAAAGGCTCATCCGAGGACTTAGGTAAGCTGTGTTTCGGTTTTGCAGAGTATGGTTGCCGGTGAAATTACGGGCACACGGGTCTTAACACCTTTATGACTCAAGTTGATGGGCGCAATGCACTTTATGGATATGACATACGCAGTTAGGCTTTGTTATAGGCAACAGTTGCACTTAGCATCAGGTGGGCTGCTTGCTTATTGTTCCGTCTCCATGTAGTATAAAAAGAATACAAATACATATAGAATACATACATATAAACCAAATCTATATGGAGTGCTCTTGAAGATAGGTAGTTATGGTACCACCTCACCCTTCTGCCCTAGATTAAGGATAGAATAGTGTTTTTGCTTAATCATGTTTAGCAGCCGTCTGTATGTCGACCGGCTGCATCCGCCCATCCATTGGCAAGTCAGATTAAAGGCACCTCTAAATCGGTAAAGTCGCGTATCAATTAGTTTTATTTTAGAAATAATTAATTTTTTTTTTTTTTTTATTGTACGACGGGGAAGCTCTTGGCCTTCATCTCAACTGGTAACAAGTTAAGATAAGGCCGAAGGTGGAGGCGCACTTCATCCGGAATCCTCTACAAACTCTGGCTATCTTACCTAATTCTGTCGCTATAATAAAAACCAATTTTGTTCAAAATTTGCTCAAAGACCACGATTTTGTGATTAAAAATTGGAAACAAATACATTGTTGACACAGTTATTTACGTGTTGGAAACCTATGATTGTGTTATTAAAGTAAGAAAGAAAATAAAGCTTTTTATTTCGACCACCACAAAAATATAACCTAACGTATCTACATATTTGGTTGTCCATCAGTGGGTAGGTAATAATCGATATCGATACATTCGTCTTGTATCCTCATTGAGAGTAGCTATGATTTGTGTGCATTCGAGTAATAGCCATTGCATTATCAATCATATGCGTTGGGATTAGAGACTATCAAAAAATCGTTAGCGTCAGCGCCATCTATTGTTGAGTAGATTTGATTTGTGGGTAATGTGTTTATTTTACTGAGTTTTGAATCATTCATTTCATTCATTAATTACCGTTCAAATCCTTAATATCCATCGATATTTTAAGCAGTAGATATTAATTCCAACTCAACCCGCGATTATCGTAAAAGTCGACTAAGGGATCTCACCAGAAAAAGAACAGTAACTTATTGCGTCACCACTCACCAATCCGCCTGCGCGGTGATTATCACAAGACCTCAAGCTTTGAAGCTCTGTCCAACAGTGGACATCGGATGTGTGATGTGGTAAAGTAAAATAACCGAAGGCGGTCGTAGGACACAAATACCAGACAGGCAATAACGACAGTATGTAGGTTACCAAATTGCAATGCTTTATAGCCGTAGACAGCTGAGTGGGCGAAAACAATGAAATATTAATTTATCAACGCATGTCACCGCGGGAATAGGAGGGCTATTGCTTGTTACGAGATAATGTACACTCGTGGGGACACTCGGCTTTTAGGTCGATGGTAGAAGATGTATGGTATCCGAGTAGGTACTAAGTAAGGAGAAGGGCCGGGACAGAGCGAATCAGAAGAAGATCCTGTTTCTAGTACCGGTAGAATGGGGTGTTTAGCATTTACGGGGTTGATAGATAAAAAAACTGTTATTTGTTTGTAAAGTTTGGTAGAATTTTAAAAGGGCAATACATGTTTTTTGAGTGTAACACTGAACGTAAAGAAGAAGAACGTAAGGTTTACTTAACTTAATACATTATAAACTGTGAAAAATAAATAGGTTTAATAGAAAGTTGTATTAATAGAAAATCCAGTGTGAAACCTTTTTTTTCGAAATGTTGCATGGTAAGGTACTCATAAAATTTGGAATGTGTCGGTTCTTGACCTTGAAACTTACACACAGCCAAGGATTAAAAATGGAGTGAGGCTACCCAGAAGGAGAACTCCACTCTTCTTGAAGATATTAGGGTCGTAACAGTAGAAAAATAGACACTGGGAGGTGAAGTTTGAAACCGTGGGAGTTATCGAAAAGTCATCATAAATGAAAAAAAACAGTTTTTTTCTAAAACTCACTTTTCTAGAAAAACTAAATGTAGGTATGTAAAGATAGATATAATGCAGAACTTATTTATTTTTAAATCGAGCACGTAACTCCTTACATGGCTTTTCCATAACTCTCACGGTAGCCCTGAAAAAAATTCGCCCTGTATACTGATTTTAATTGTTTTTGGTAAAGCGATGCTAACCTAACTTTTCCCTATCCAATTATGTATATTAATCAATAATGAATCCTCTCAAAATGTCTATCGAATCGGAAATGCTATTTTTAAATTAACGACAACCTAGGTTTGATTAAGAGCAAACCTCTGTACTTACGTACTTCAGGGCCCTCCTAATTAAATTATTAAAAAAATAATCTCAGTAAGGTATCGCAGCGATACCGTCTAATCTAGGCCATAAACACAATCTAGACTTGTCTCTAGTACCAGCCAAAGGTCAGAGTCTGCATGATCTGGCCACTTTCTGATAAAACCGTCAGCGAATTGCATTTGGCACTAGGTGGTTAAGTGATTCTGTATCAGTATGCTGACAGTTAGTTTCATCGCTTGTGGTGATTCCAGTTATTTTCCATTCAGATGTTATATTACTGAGAGCTGATATAAGATAATTACCTAGGTATTCGATCTGGTTCATCTCACATCTCTAATAATAGTATAATAGCAGTACCTACCTATTAATAGATATCATTATATCATTCGTCGTTTCTGCCACATAGGTTTATTTGATTTTATTGTATGACGGGGAAGCGCTTGGCCTCCATCTCCCCTGGATACAGGTTATCATAAGGTGGAGGCGCACTTCACTCGGAATCCTCAACGGACTGAGGTTTGGCTATCTTACCTCTAAATCCCGGAACATAACAACTCAGAATAGTTGTTATGGCGACAGAATTAGGTGAGATGGTAGTAGGCAGCCAGCGGCTATGGCTGATGGATCACAAAACTGGTATAGGACCTGAAAGCTAGACCACCTTGCTAGCTACCACTCTCCTGTCCGGCGTCAAACGGTTTCCCGTGTTCCTTCAGTGCGTGGGAGAGACAGTGCTTTCTGTGTGGGTGTGCTCCATCGTCCACATCCTTGCTCTTGCTGGAGTTAGACAAGATTAGAGTTCGGGAGCTAACTCAACATTGTTACAAAAAAACGTGTGTGTGTGTGTGTACGAAAGAAGTTATGCTTCCTTAGCGGCTTTCCACTAGGCAGCGCAACGGCACACGGTGATGGACTGTTAACCTCTGACGTAAGGGTTTATTACCAACGGACCCCATGACTCTGACCCCGGTCCGATAAAACTCCAAAATAATTTAAAGCCCACTAGCATATCCCGACTTTAGCGTTGTAACACATGACTACTGTAATATTCATTATGCATGTCCATCTGTCATTAAATCAAAGAGCTGTGTGACCATGTGGGTATGGGCCCGCCTGCCGCTCCGGAGGTAGTGGTTCAAATCCACTTTGGACTTATTGGTTTTTCGGAATTTATGTGCGCATTTGACACATGCTCATGCTGGACCAAAAGACCAAATGACATGTGTCACTGGCTTAGTATTCCGCTAAGCGGGGATGGGCTTGCAACCTGTCACGTATTGATTTCTAGCTACTTCCAAATCGGGGCGAACGTGAGTTTGAACGTGTCTCTAACTACTCCCTAGTAGGTGATACTCATAAGACGCACTCCTATGCACGCTCTGAGTAGTAAACAGAGGATAATCCTCAAAAGGGAAAAATTCTTGAGCCTATTTATTTATTTTTATCTGTTATTATTAAGTCTGCTGACAATCATCTGCAGGATATGTATGCCTATTTATTTTCACAGAACGGTCTAGCTGCCCTAGTTCCAGTGGAAGACGACAGCTGGCGAACGTATCTGTTTGAAGACGATCAGGCCACCGTCGTGTTCAAGTACAAAGGCATCAGCAGAATGATCCAGAGCACCGATGAGAAGGAAGTTCAGATCCAGAGGTCCCGGATTCGATCCCCAGGGGGAGTACAATATATTGTGCTTGGTTTGGTTGGTGGTAGGACTTTGTTGAAGGCCGCCTGGCTAGCTACCACCATCTTACCTAATTCTGTCGCCATAATAACAATTCTAAAATTGTTGTTTTCCGGCATTCAGAGGTAAGATAGCCAGTTCCTCAGTTTGTTGAGGATTCCGGGTGAAGTGCGCCTCCACCTTCGGCCTTATCTCAACTTGTAACCAGGTGAGATGAAGGCCAAGTGCCTAACCGTCTTACAAAAAGAAATGTTTTTGCATTACGCATAACCTCCATTGCGCCCGTCGATTTGAGGCATAAAGGTATCAAGCCTCGCGTGCCCATAATTTCATCGGCCACCATACCCTTCAAACCGGAGCGTAGCAATGCTGCTTAGTTGCCAAGATATTTTGTAGCCTCAACTTACGGGAGTTTTCGGATCGAAAACATCATTTTTTGTCGGATTTGACTTGTACGGATAGATTTCCACTGTATCCTGTTGTGTATTTAAGTAATTTAATGGTATGTGTTTTTTTATAATTTATGTATTTTAAATTTAAAATTAATGTAATTGGTTTGTATTAAATAATTTGAGTTTGAATTAAATAAATTAATAAAGCACTTATGTCATAACTTTATTTTTTTTTAAGTATTTTCGAAATCTCGTTCGCTAGTTTCCGAATTCGATCCGATAAGGCTTTCCGAATGTGACAGAACAGCTATACAAATATATTCTAGATATATTTTTGTGATTACCAGTTTCGAGAACCTAAAAAAAAAAGTGAATTTCAGGTGAAATAAACTGCGACGAATGGTTCGTGTTGTGTGTGGCGTTGCACGGTTCCTTCTTTATTCTTATTCTCTCATCTTTATTCTGTATGACCAACCGTGTCTTAACGCGCCCGCGTTACGATTTGATAGCACTTGGGACAGCCTAAAAATGGGTTTATGTTCACTAATAATTGCTTGTAGAAATTATTTAACGTTATTTAATGTAGTTCTGATTTCAGAAAACTATAGGTATAACATTACATTTTTCATATCCTCATTTTCATTTACTTCGGTATGTGCATAGTTTTTTTTGTAGAAAATATCAAAGTTGAGGGACATGCCAAAATGACGGTTGCTACCAGTTTTGATCAAAATGCTCATCTGCCCCCCTTATTCTGTGTGCACGCGTTACGATATGTCAATACGATGATTCCATGCAGATATAGTAACACACAAATATAGTTAAGACACGATTGGTCATGTAGAATAAGGGGGCATGCAATCATCGTATTGACATGTCGTGGTCATACAGAATAAGGACTCTGACAAGTTACCGGAGCGTGGGGCGTGATAAAACCCGGTGGCGTGTACTAAGCGAGCGAACCCGCTGGGCCGTGCAATCTACCAACCAGCATACGTTGTCTCTCTCAGAGTTTATCAGGACGCTCCAACAATGTATTTAACATCATTTTTCATGTTTTTTTTTATTAAATCTTGGATACGGAACAAGCAAGTAGCCCACCTGAGACGGTTAAAAAATGCCTTATCATAATTTATAATATATAATAAATTAATAAATATCATCTTCAGTTGTGTGTTACCAGACATTTGTCTAGTAACACACAACTGAATCTGTTTTTTTTTACAACTAGGAGAACATCAATGAGCCCATGATGTTATGTGCATCTCTTCCCTGTAACAATGCCTTACTGTGAAGTGCGCCTCCACCCTTGGCCTTATCTTAACTTGTAACCAGGTGAGATGAAGGCCAAGCGCTCCCTCGTGGTACAAAAAAGGTGCTTAAAATGTAAGTTGATGATTGTTTGACACATGATTGTTTCAGATACTGGAGTCTGGTTGTTGCTGGTGGGAACCAAATGTCGAGGGATGATGCACTGGTGCTCGCCAGTGTTCATTTCATACATTCTGATGTTCAAGTAAGTTACTTCTCTACCTCACTACTTGATGTACAATACCTACAGAAATGTATTAATACACCATTGTTACAAGTCAAGAAATATAGGTATTATATGTGTAATTCATTCTTATGACAGAGCTTACCTATTTGAGCCTTTTGGGGTGGAGACCTTGGGTCCGTGGGGAGCCGGTGCCCTCCGGGTTTTCAAAAATATTGCGGGGCTTTTGATTGAGGCGACACGTGACCCAAGGGCTCTTATTTAGGCCAGCGAATTAGCATAGCTATTCAGCGTGGCAATGCAGCCAGTGTCTTGGGCACGCTTCCGTCTGGTACTGGTCTGGAACAGTTGAGTTACCTATAGGCCGTTTGTAACGGTCCTTAGGTAATCTGACTGATTCCTTTGTACTTAGTTAGTTTAATTGTACTTTTTATTGAATAAATGTAATATTCATTCTAAATATTATATTATTGGTTCTGTGTTTGGGTGTTGTATTGTATGATAAGTATGTATTTACAAAAAAAAACAACAAAAAATAGTATTTTTTAATTCTATCCGTAATCAAGTTCCCATGTTACAAGCTATACTTAGTTTGGGACTAGATGGCGTTGTGTGAAATTAATGTCCTGTAATATTTATATATTTATAACTTATAAAATTCTTGCATATAAAAGGTGTGTTCCACAACCACACCTTGGTAGGTAATATAATGTAATAATATAATGGCGAGCCCATATCGTTAGAATACATAGCCAGTGACATCGTGCCATTTGAATTTTTGGTCCATAAAATCTTTTTTCAACAGAAGATAGGTCCTTACATATGAAATTGGCGTTTTGTATGGGAGGAACATAAAGGCAATTTTTTCATATTAAAATATATTTTATTAATCAAAGTATGTACCATTGCTATCCATACACTTTTGCCATCTTATAGGTAGTTCATTGATCCCTTTACTAAAAAAACCATTCGGACGGGAATCAATGAAATTATTGAAAGCGGTTTGGACTGCCTCATCGGAATTGAATTTTTTTCCTTGCAAGAAGTTATCCAAATTTCGAAAAAAATGGTAATCTGTTGGAGCAAGGTCCGGAGAGTACGGTGGATGTCTTAGACATTCCAATTGAAGCTCCTCTAATTTAGTAGTCGTCTGTTGGGCCGTGTGTGGTCTAGCGTTGTCTTGAAGCAGCAGTGGCGTAGAGCGATTGAAAAGTCTCGGTTGTTTAACAGCGAGCTTTTCCATCATGGTTTGCAGTTGCTGACAATAGACATCAGCCGTAATCGTCTGACCAGATTTAAGAAAGCTATAGTGTACGACACCGGCACTAGTCCACCAAACGCTTACAAGTAACTTTTTTTGAGTCAATTTTCGCTTGGGGCAAGATTTTGCTGGTTCACCAGGGATCAGCCATTGCGATGAGCGTTGACGATTATCGTACAGGATCCACTTTTCATCACATGTAATGATCCGATTTAAAATTCCTTCATTATTGTGCCGGTTGAGTAATGTAACGCAGCAGTCGACGCGCGTTTGTCGGTTTGCTTCACTCAATTCATGAGGTACCCACCTTTCAAGCTTTTTCACCTTCCCAATTTGCTTCAAGTGGATTAAAACGGTTTTGTCACTAACACCGCAGCCTGCAGCTAACTGTGATGTGGTTTGCGATGGATCTGCTTCCATAATATCCTTCAATTCATCATTATCGACCTTGGTCTCCGGCCATCCACGGGGCTTGTTCTGCAGGTCGAAATTTCCAGAACGAAAGCGTTGAAACCAAAAACGCAACGTGTTTTCTTTTGCGACACCACCACCATACACATCATTAATCCTTCGAGCCGTTTCTGCAGCACTGGTGCCACGGTGGAACTCGTACTCGTAAATAATGCGATATTTTAAGTTTTCCATTTTGTGAAATGAGTGACGCAGAAAAAAAAGCAAAAGAGAAAAAAACAAATGAATTACGGTTTTCGAACCACAAATGCATGAGTAAATAGCTGTTTAAATTTGAATTTGGAATTCCTAACCAAAGAGGAGATATTTAAGATCTAAGTGGCCAGTACGACAAAACGCCAATTTCATATGTAAGGACCTAATAAATATACCAAGGCGCTGTACATTATTGGATAAAAATGGACAGAAACATTACGGTTCAATTGGGATTAATTAATAGTTTGTGTTTGATGCTGTGGATGGGGATGGTCTTGGGATTATTTAACTACACCAGAACCAGTAAGAGTTGCCGTATTTAGTTAGTCCATCATCAATACGTCGCCTGCAGCCGGACAATATGTCTGACAGAGACAGTTGCTCCTCGTGAGATTAATAGGTCCAAATTTTTTTTATCGACTTGTTAGGATTCCTATATGTATTTTTTTAAGTGCATATTAAATTGATATATGCTCTAAAACTATATTACAATCTAGCCTCTATATTACTCAGCGAAAATCGAACGATCACTAATTGATCTGACTGATCACTGCTTATAAAGTGATTTAAAAAAATAGCAATAATAAGACGTTTAAAACTAGATAATAATTTATTGATTACGTGAAAACAAAAAACACTGAAATCGGACAATGCTCAGAGGTAGAAAAGAGCTATTTCTCTTTGTATGGACAGGTACGCGGTATACCTATGATCCTACTTAAAAGGATCATAGGTATACCGCGATCATAGGTTGGTACTAGAGATAGATGCACACACTTCGAAGATTTACAATAACATTACAGTATAGTATTAAGATAAATAAATAATTAGGTATTTACTTATCTGTCATTCAACAACTTTTTGGTATTTTTAAAGCTATTTGTAAAAAGCGAAATAAGTTCCTATATTTTCTCAAATAAATATGTTCTTAAACAAGGCCATCCATTGTATCACCGGGTCACAGAGATCAAGGGAGCCGGTTTGTGCTCGTCTAGAAGGTATTAGCATTGTTCCCTCTCATGGCCACGCTCATCCGACGTACGACCGGCGGGACGGGCCTGGCCGGGCCCGGGTGTCGCGCCCGGGCCGGTCTGGGCGGCAGCCGAGAGTCGGTGCTGGCTCGGGCACGGAACTCTTCGGTGCACTCCGAGTGCCCTGACGCGGATGAGGAAGTGGAGTCGCTGCGTACCATGCACACTTCGTCTTCTTCCTCCAGATCCATCGCTGCCCATCGACCTGGAATCAAAATGTTATGAGTCTGCTCAAAAATAATCGTAGATGGTGCTTTTGTCATGTCCAAGCACCTTTACAACCGTATGGCAATTATTTTAGTCCCGTCTGGCCACGACGGTTTTCATTCTGGGCCCCGATTCTACTAAATCAATCGCTTTTCTATGACAATGGTGAAAAAACTCATCGCAGAATGACCACTAGAATACCAAAAGGCACCTATAGTGGCCATTCCGTGACGATACCATTATCATAGTGAAGCAATGGGTTTAGTAGAATCGGGGCCCTGAACACCTTCAATAGGCAAATGGGAAATAAAAAAAGGCGCTTTGCTTTGACCATTGCATGGCCGGGGACTTGTGCTTAGGTCACATTTATTTACTTACCTATCCCAGGTGGTATGGTCACCAATAATAACGAACGAATGTAATCCGCAAATTATTCGATACCTGAATATGAAAATCTATAAATGAGTTCCGTTATCTTTCCTATCGACAGGCAGATAAGGATAAAATGCAACTGTCTGTTTATAATAAACTGTTTCGCTGCTGGTCATAAATTACATACGAATGAATAGTCCATTCGTTGCTCTCATACACATGAACCTCCAATGAACGCAATGCAGTGCAGCGTAGGTCATGTTCATTGTGGATGTGACCTACGCAGAGAGGCTTTTTAATAGTGCCTTCAATTGGGCTGCACTTGGCACCAGACTTCTTGCTTGTTCCGTTTCAATGTTGTATATAAATAGATAGTCTAGTTTTGAAATGATAGAAGTACGTACAGAAACTAGCAGCGGTGGTGGAAGTGTCTGTAGAGTCAGAGCCTGCCCTGGCCAGAGGCCTGGTCAGCACGGCGCGGGGGCCGCCACCACCGCGCCACTTGCTAACCCGCCAGAAACGACGCGTGTCCCGGAACACCCCCCACACCTGGAACACCACATCCACCTTCACTACCTCCTGCTACCTTTCTCCAAAGAAATATACCCTTTGGGAAGTTACTCTGGTCACTTGATATTTGGATCTTAGGAGTTTCACCCACAATGATGCGAGGTATCTATCAGAAGGCCATCGTATCTTGATGCCAGATTTATACCGGTGCTATTAGCGTCTGAAATGGCTCTCAAACGACCACTACTAAAGGATTCCTCACTATAGCATGCAATTCTATTTTAATGGAAATTTTGGTGATTCTAGTCTGCAATTTCCTAATCAAACTAGAAACCAGCCCCGCCCCACAAAGCGATGTGTCCCACCCGGGATTCGAACCCAGGACATCTGGGTCAAGAGCCAGTCACTCTATCATTGTACACACGGAATTGCAATAAGGTATCGATAGCTCCTGGCCGATGGCCGAACAACTTATAACTAATACTTTTCTATTCAGAATCTACATTTGTGACCTATGGTTCAAATAAGTTATTGAAATAAAAAAATATTCAACTATAGATATAATTTATTTTACAGATTTTAGCAATAAACCAGTTCCTGTTATTCTTCCTGTATCTTAAACTCCTTTGATTGAATCTTCTATTTCATGTATAGATTTGTCCTTCGTCTCAGGCAAGTATTTAAAAAGTAATCCAATGAAAATACTAGATGATATACCGAAACATAGATATGCCACATGTAACCCACATTCTTTTATCACTATAGGAGTCATCTGCGTTACGAAACCTGAAACTAATACATCAGGAATACAAATAAACACCATCGCTAAACTTCTAGACTTCAACGGTAGTAGCTCACAATACAGCGATGATGTCATCAAAGAAGGCCCACAGCCTATACCCAACGAATAAACAGACAGTAGTACTATTGAGACATAATGGTTTTCCGGTAAAACTGTTGAATTAACTAAATAAACATACAATGACAAAATAAAAAGGGTCCCTATTCCCAAACAAGAAGAGTAGAAATACAAAGTTCTTCTTTTTAGGTATTTAGAAAGAGTTGTGCCGACAAACATAGCTAAAACTGTGATTCCGTCAAGTATGAGCATTCCTTTATAAGCAGTCGACTCACTAGAAGTCATTTTTTTTATAATAACTAATGCATAAAACCCACACGCAATTTTTCCACTAAATATAAACACAAACCACATACACATACCTAGTAAGACAAATTTGAAAAATTCTTTATGCATTATAACTTTGAGAGACATGTTTTCTGTAGCCTGTTCTTTATCAGCAATCAGTCTTTGCAGTTCTTGTTCTGATTTCTTGCTGTTTCCTTTCAACCATCGATGTGACTTTGCACATTCTGCTAGCTTGCCTTGGCTCGCGAACCAGTGCGGAGACTCGGGGCATACCACTAATACTACTAACGGATAAAACGATAGTATGACTTTCACTAATCCAATGTTCTTCCAATGGAAAAATGTACCAATAGCATTCGACAACCAGATACCGAAATTGAAAGAAGCTGACATGAAGGTTAGGAAGAACCCTCTGTATCTAGGTATCGAGCACTCAGCCATCACCATGCAGGTGATCGTGAATGTTGCACTGAGTAACACGCTTTCGAGGATCTCACTAATGAGGAGCATCTTTACACTCGAACTTGTATAGAACAGAGTTGCGCCGATGACAAAGACCGCAGATGCGCAAACGTAGGGAATCTTTCTACCAAAGTGAGCTGCTAGTATTGGTAACAATATCACCCCTGGAATCGTAGCGTAGCTGTAAATGGACACTGAAACAAAAAATAAATTTAAATGTAGGTACATGTTGGAAAAAAGTCGGCAAAACAATGATGGAGAAACTACGAAAACACAGGAAGAACAATCACTCACTTACAATTATTTTTAATGAAAATGTTCGTCAATTAACAAGGAGCAGAAAGCAAATATACTCAAAGGCACCAAGTTTAAATAATGTATAGAGCAGATTCGTCGTGATTCCGATCAGGCGGTAGATTTGCCGTTTCAAAATGATTCTAAAAATCTTGACGAATATTGACTTTAGACTTTAGGGCATAGCAGTTTAAATCAGTTTCTTACTCAGTAATGATTCCATCGATTCATCGATAACCTTCGTAGAGTTCGCCTCTCTCCTGATCTGAGGAACGAAAACTGTGGGGCCTCCGAAACACAAACCCGTGAGGAAATTACTGACCCATGACACGCTGCATACAAGCAACTGAAATAACAAGAATACGGTAGGTACCTAAGGGACGAATCCAAATATTCTACTTTTATGGAAGTCGTTATTAGCCTCCCCAAGGACTTTAAAAGATTTTCTTTTCTTCCATTTATTATGCTTTATGCTTGGCAAATGAAAAGGGGATAGACTCAGGATAGTTGAGTAAAAAAATTACCTACTACTAAAGTCTAGAATTAAGAAATTATTCATTCGGGTAAAGATGGGGTGGGCTTGGGTTGGTCTACATCCTATTAGCCCCCCAATGATCCGAACCCTGGTGCATCAGACCTGTGAATGTCCGCCTTGCGACCAACCTCCTGCCGAAGTAGCAGTTCGTCGTGCTCCGTCATTGCTAGCGCCTTTAATAGGCAGCTTTCGAGAAAGCTCTATCGTAGACCTCATTCTCACCCAGGTAATGCCCAGGCTGCCAGATTATAGCTCTAGCTGTAATGTGCAATGTTGTTGACGTACCTGCCTGTTGAAATATTTCCATGATAACGAATCGCCAGCTTCTTTTGGCACTTTATGGTATTCATAATTATCCATTTCGAAACAAATAAATTAGTTTCGTCTGCTTCTGCATGGGTCTGACTAGCGGTTGATCATGAGAAGGTAAAATTACGAATCAACTGTTTTACATATTACCGCGCGGTGTACAGGGTGGTAATAGGAGTGTGGGAAGACCCTACAATCGATGGACCAACGACGTTGTGGCGGACGCGGGGAGTCGATGGATGGAGGAAGCTCAGTAGCTATTTGTGGCGTCAATTGAGCGAGGCATAAGTTCAGCAGTGGACGTATGTGGGGAGACACTTGAAAAACAAGTAAATGGCCTAAGATGGAGCACACATGCCTAAAAGGAACCTATTTACTCTGGACTTGGAGACTCCAAGATAAAATCTTCAAGGTAATCTCTTGCGGGAAAACAGACGAGTGTAAGGAATTCCATTCCTTACCAGTACTAATTATAAATGTAAAGGCGAAACGATTTGTTCGGCACAATGGAATATATACAAGGTACGGGTAAGGTGTAAGGGTAAGGTTGTAGCCTGCCTGTGGAAAGGGCATTAGGTCAAAAATATCGAGCGCACACTCGCCGAAATGGAATTTATAGAACACAGACAGCCTAGCAACCCGACGTCTATGTTTTAGGGTCTTCTTTTGGCCTTCACAAGCCAATTTGCAGCCTTAACATTTTTGTTATTATTATTTTTGCAATCATACTTAAGTCTGTCGCCATAAATTGTAATTGTTGAGTTCCAGCATTTAGAGGCAAGATAGACCGTTCCTCAGACTGTTGAGGATTCCAGGTAAAGTGCGCTTCCACTCTCGGTCTTATCAAAACTTAATACCAGGTCAGATGAAGGCCAAGCGCTTCCTCGTCATCATTTATTTATACAGCATACATAATTAAAACAGTTTAAAAATAGCAAATAATTAAAGTAACAGACATAATAAGTGATTTTAATGAATAGGGTACATAGCATTTTCATGGTATCATGCATTTAGATGTTTGTTCTGTGTTTGGGAAACATGTGATGTATTAGCAAAAAAAAAAGTTGTAAAAGTATTCTGTCTAGTTCCCATTTTACAATCTTTGTTTAGTCTGTGACACGCTGAGTGAAATTAATGGCCTGTAATATTTATGCAAAGGGAAATCGCTCGGCGAACCGAAATGCCTGGGAGAGATACATAAGGTGAAAGTCCACCACTTTCCCTCAAGCTCATGTGGATGTATGCATCCTCCCCGTTCTAACACATGGTGCGCAGACCTGGTCTTTGACTAACGCTCTCAAGTAGAAGCCTAAAGTTTGTCAACGTGCGATGGAACACAGCATCTTGTGTGTCGAACTTTCAGACATAATTCGTAAAACACCGAACTGCGTTCAAAAACGCAAATCCCGGATACAGCGCCGAAAACTGCCATGATCAAATGGATTTGGACATAGCCAGATGTCTGTCGCATTCACATGTCAACTCACAGTCACAGATGGGTGAGGATGGGCACCGAGTGGCGACCGGACCCGGCAGGAGGCGTTGCGGAGACCAAAACGCAGATGGCGTCATGAGCTTGACGCAAACAAGACTGGAGGAATGATACCCAAGATCGAGAAATCTGGAGGGAGGCCTTTGCCTACTAGGATTCTGACGGCCTAATATAATACATTTATAATATTTAATATCCTGTAATATTTATTTATGTTGTGTGGCTGAAGGCTGAAGGGCACCATGATTTGGACGATATTGATACCTAGGTTAAACATTTTATTTCCATCGGCCGCCTAATCTCCTTGTTCCACCCTGTATACCTTTACATATCTTCTAAGTAATAATTTTACCCGGTGCCTCGTCAAAAAGGCAACCATGACAAAATTGTTTTAGTAACGGTCTTCTTTTATTCAATTCTAGGCAAAATTCAGTTGTGCGAATGACCGAAACTAAACGTATTCTAGAGACTTTGGCTTCCAATATTACTGTTATAGATAAGAGTTCACTCCACCTACTAGGTTCACCAATTCTTGATGAATCTTTTCCGGGTTTCGTTGACGACAAAATTCAAAATTTTATGAAGGTTTCGGACAGACTTGCAAAAATTAACTCACATTATGGCTTTCAGCATTATAAAATTTTGCCTTTTTGTCCCAAAATTTACTTATGCTTTACGATGTTGTCAATTGTAGAAACACAGTGAGCTGGTGGAAGGCTTAGACAACATAATAAAGAACACCCTTTCCACGGTTTTGAATATTGAGTTGGATGACAGAGCATGGTCGCAGGCCTCATTGCCTATTCGATTGGGCGGCTTAGGTATACGCAAAATTTCTAGTGTTGCTTTGCCAGCGTTCTTGTCTTCCGTCTATAGTACACATTCTTTGGTTGAGAAAATTCTAACACCATCAATTTCGGCTGTTCCAGGCAATATACTCCAAATTTCTTATCTTGACGAGGCTCGAAATGCTTGGCATAGTGCTTGCCCTAATACCGATCCCCCAAAACACCTTTCGGCACAACGGCAGTGGGACGGGCCTCTGTGCGAGTTGACACGGAATTATCTATTATGTACGTGCTCAACCTCCACAGATCGTGCTCGTCTCTTAGCTGTTTCAAAATGGGAATCAGGTCTTTGGCTGCAAGCACATCCATCTTACAATACCGGTACACTTATGGATCCTGTAACTTTCCGTATTGCCACTTGTCTTCGGTTGGGTGCAAGATGCTGCGCCTCTCACCAGTGCCGGTGCGGTGCGGCCGTAGATCAATTTGGTTTTCACGGACTTTCGTGCGCAAGGTCTGCCGGCAGGATGTCGCGCCACGCAAGTCTTAATGACATTATCCGTCGAGCTTTTACCAGTGTCAATGTGCCAGCCGTTCTTGAACCGAATGGTCTGTTACGTGATGATGGTAAGCGGCCCGACGGTATGACTCTTGTCCCTTGGGAAATGGGTAGGCCTTTGGTGTGGGACGCTACCTGCGTCGACACCCTAGCGCCATCTCATCTGCCTGGGACATCAGTTAGGGCTGGTGCGGCGGCTGATTCGGCCGAGGATCACAAAAGGCGCAAATATAGTGGTCTCGACAGTGCTTACCTATTTGAGCCTTTTGGGGGGAGACCTTGGGTCCGTGGGGAGTCGGTACCCTCGGGGTTTTCAAAAATATTGCGGGGCTTTTGATTGAGGCGACACGTGACCCAAGGGCTGGCTCTTATTTAGGCCAGCGAATTAGCTTCCGTCTGGTACTGGTCTGGAACAGTTGAGTTACCTATAGGCCGTTTGTAACGGTCCTTAGGTAATCTGACTGATTCCTTTGTAGGTACACAGTTATTTTAATTGTACTTTTTATTGAATAAATTTATACATATATGCTAAATTTGTTATCATCAAATACAAAAGTTACTTCTTGAGTACTCTTTAACCGACTTCAAAAAAGGAGGAGGTTCTCAGCTCGGCTGTATGTTTCTTTGTTTGTATGACAAACCCGGGTGGGGCACATCATTTTGATGTGTGTTCCCAGTTTGGTTAGGACATTGCAGACACGAACCACCTAATTACCCGATAAGTAAGATGCTAGTAGTCATTAGTGAGCCATGTTAGACGCCGATGGCGGCGGCTCGTAAAGACAACCATGACAAACCAGAGCTGTTACACAGTCCACACGAAGTAAGAAAGAAAGAAAATATGTCAGTACAAAAAAAATATAAGATATATCATTACTGCGATCACTATCACGCCTGCCAACTGTGGTGATTATAGCAAAACACTCCATTGCTTTCTTTAGAATTGGGAGATACCCTTGTCCTGCAGTGGACTTTTATGGGCTCTAATGATGATGATAAATTGTTATTACGCAGTTTCGGTAAATTGCCTACCTTTTAGCCTCATCATCAGACGATAGGAAGGTAAGCAGTTCAATAGGACTACTCTAGTGACCGGAAACACCACAGGAAAGCAGAATACGCAATTGCGTTTACTTGAATGACTGAGAAATTACGAATTGGCGGAGTAGTCGATAAGTATATATATTTTTATATACAACATGGTGACAGAACAAGCAAGCAGACCACTTTATGTAAAGTGCAACTCTGATGGTTAAGCCCCGTGTACCCGTAATTTCACCGGCAACCATACCCTACAAACAGAAACACAGCTATGCTGCTTGGTGGTGGAAATAGGTATGGTGGTACTTTCCCGGACAATCCGTTCACAAGGAACTCTACTACTCTTAAACCTATTAACTTATAACTCGTTGTAAAATAGATTAAACATTTTTATTTGACAAGCCTCATAGCTCAGTTGGTAGTAACTCTGCCTTCGGCGCTGTAGGCTGTGGGTTCGATTCCCACCCAGGAAAAAAATTGTGTGATGAATATAGATGTTTGTTCTGTGTTTGGGTGTTGTATCATATAGTACGTATGTATTTAGAAAAATACTTAAGTATTCTATCCGTACTCTAGTTCCCATATTACAAGCTATGCTTAGTTTGGGGCTAGATGGCGCTGTGTAAAATGAATGTCCTGTAATATTTATTTATTATTTTATATTATTATGGAGATACAAATATAAAAAAACACTATTATTGAAATCTTAAATATTCTAGGACATTAATTTTACACAGCGCCATCTAGCCCCAAACCAAGCATAGCTTGTAATATGGGAACTAGATTACGGATACTATTTGAAAATACATACGTACTATATGATACAACACCCAAACAGAAATGTATAAATATACGAAATATATAAAACAAGTTAGTAGGTACCTAACATCTCCCGTGACCGTGCAGAACTAAAAAAATGATGTGGTTGATACTTGGTACCTATACTTTTATTTAGCAAGAGTTTTAGTATGATTTTGAAATGTTAAATCGTGAATGAGAGAGAATCGTTCAGAATACGCGAAAGCCTCGGACAAAATAGTTTCTCAGTAGCTTTTGAGTCAATTCAATACAAGCAAAAATACAAAAAAACAAGTAAGTATTTTCTCTGTATACCAATAGTAGATATAGTATTATACCAATAGTATTATACTTAATGCTTGCTTTGCTTTATTTTGAAAAATTCTGCCAATTGCTCTTAACGCATGCCAAACACACTGAAAGCTGATTCCGAAATCAAATTGGAATATAACGAATTCGCAACTTAACGGTAAACTCCTCGGGTGGCGTAGGAAATGTCAATGGCAGTTCTCGTAAATTGGTCCAAATGTGGAGTTGAATTGCCTCTCGCAAAGTCGTAGATGTATGTTTAAGAGCTTGGCACAGAATAAAGAAAAACAAGTAGTACAGACACTGCACTGAGCGAGAAAGTTGTAGTTATATTTTTGTACCTGTCTGGTTGCGACCTATCGTAATTTTTTTGGCATGCAACCTCTTTGAAGTGTGTAAATCTGTGAGGCCACGATTAATTAAGGTCTTTGATAACACTATTAAAAAAGTTTTACCCATCTTTGATATAACAATGATTACAATTATTGATGTCTTATTCGTAATCAGCGTAAATCACATAATCGAAAACGTTATCCATATCTAAACCTATCTAAAAAATTGCCTGCCATCTTGGATTTCACATTCTCATATTCGCAATGGATGATATCCAAAAGTGAAAATAATAATTTGAGTAATCCTGGTTTTTATTGTGCGCAGAGAAATTGTGTTATTGAAATGTTGTAAATAACATAGTGATAGTAATAACGAGCTGTGGTTATTCTGAAAAGTTCATCTTTGCTGTGATTTATATATGCAAATGAACGACGTCTGACGAGATCGCCCAATTTCCGGGAGCATACATACCTATACAGAACCTCCGACCCACTTGCTTCACTACAGGTAGGTACTTACTAGCTACGTAGTGTTGCCATCTAACTAAATATAGGTAGAAAGTAGCTATTGCCTTTGGTCTACGTGATCTAAGAATCGGTCCATGTCGCAGTTGCGCTGCGCTTTCAGTTGCTAAAAGACGTCGCATTTTCATAGAAAACTATTGGAACATCCGGGAGTTCCCGTCATTATTTGTTTTCTTTGAAACCCTTTTTTGTGCGGGACCCTAATTATTTTTCCATAATAAAAGTAGCCTTATTTGACTCCATAGAACATCAGCCTAACTTTAACCCCCTCTGTGGTCTGTGGTTCAACCCACATTTCAGATCCAGAGGTCTCGGGTTCGATCACCAGGAGGCGTACAATATTGTGCTTGGTTTGGTTGGTGGTAGGACTTTGGTTAAGTCTGCCTGGCTACCACCATCTTACCTAATTCTGCCGCCATAAAAACTATTCTAAAAAAAATGTTGTGTTCCGGCATTTACAGGTAAGATAGCCAGTTCCTCAGTTTGTTGGGGATACCGGATGAAGTGCGCCTCCACCTTCGGCCATATCTTATCTTGTAACCAGGTGAGATGAAGGCCAGGCGCTTTCCAGTCGTATTATATAAAATAAAAGTGTTCTGGTGCGGAAACGCAGACGAAAGCAGTAAGTGCTTACTGCCTAGATACAAGTCCACAAGTAGAGTAGGTACCTGTTCGATGCTCTCTCTGACCGATATCTCGTGGAAGCAGACGCAGCCGATCTCCTTGCTGCGGCGCTGGCCTTCGTCGGTGGTCACCATGCGGTCTCCGGCCTGATCTACCTTGTTTCCCACCATCACCACGGGAGTCTCCAGGATGTTGTCCTGGAATCGATGTATTCGGTGTTTTTATTGTACGACGGGGAAGCGCTTGGCCTCCATCTCATCTTAAAGCCGAAGTTGGAGGCGCACTTCACCCGGAGTTTTCAACAGCCTGAGGAACTAGCTATCTTAACTAAATGCCGGAACACCACAATTTAGAATTTGTTATGGCGACAGGCGTAGGTCAAATGGCGGTAGCTAGGTGGATTTTTAAGAAAACCCTGCCTGGTGGTGATAATTGGTTTGGTTGGTATTGGTACCAAACCAATGATTATTAGGTAACTACCTATTTATAACTAACTAACTACCTATTATAAGATATTTACATGGTTATTCCCTTTCTACCATCGCACTTAGCCGATTTATTCAATTTACTTATTTCTTAGAATCTGTAGCCGTAAAACCACTTTATTAAAATTGCATACCTGCTTCAGATATCACCTAATCCATCTACTTTTCAGTTAACGTCGAATTCACATCGCATAATCTGTTACCTAGCTGTAGAAGACTCTATTGAAGTACCTACCTCCTACAACCCATATCTATAATTTAAGTCCTCTACACTAACCCTGATCAAAATAATTAGTAGCATACATTATATACTATACTTAATAATTAACTAATATTTAATAATAAGGATAAGGTTACATGTTTTTCTTTTCATAATATTGGTATGAAAATTTTAGATACTGGTGTACAGTTATTCTTTAGTGTCACTCAGTCCAGGAGCCAGTCCGCAAGAGCCCTCGCCTCTACATATACCAGTTTGAATTAGTTAGAGCGAGGAACTCATAGCGAATAGAAAATTCCACATAAAGAAGCATGTGAAAAAGGTATATAAGTATTAATATCCTCCGTAAATACAGTACAGTTCCCATATAGCTTTGCTTAGATTCGGTGGTTTGGGGCTAGATGGCGTTACGCTAATAAGAAGTTTTTTTTTTTTTTTTTTAATTGTACGACGGGTAAGCACTTGGCCTTCATCTCACCTGGTAACAAGTTGAGATAAGGCCGAAGGTGGAGGCGCACTTCACCCGGAATCCTCAACAAACTGAGGAACTGGCTATCTTACCTCTGAATGCCGGAACACAACAATTTTAGAATTTATTTATTTGTCGTTCATTTCGAAATTGGACAAGTCCAATCATGTGTAATTATGTAGGAAGATTGAGATTGAATGTTGTATGTACGAGAAGGAGCTCGGTTTCGATAATATTCTAACCGTCTCTGTGGTCTAGAGGTTTGCTCACCGGTGGCAGATTCAGAGGTCCCGGGATCGATCTCTAGGAGGGTACAATATTGTGTTTGGTATGGTTGGTGGTAGGACTTTTTCAAGTCCGCGTGGCTAGATATCACCATCACCTAAGTCTGTCGCTATAGCAACAATTCGAAATTGTTGTGTTCCGGCATTGAAAGGTAATACAGCCAGTTCTTCGGTTTGTTTAGGATTCCAGGTATAGTGCGATTCCACCTTCGGCCTTATCATAACTTTAAACCATGAGCAATTATTGTGTATGCGCTTCCCCGCCGTACCACGTCTTAGAGCATTCTCGTTTTGATTTAACATTACTTTGATCTCGTTTTTTCTACACTAGATAGATAGTGACAAAAGTTAAGAAATATCAAAACTAGATGGGTATAATAAGTCGCCTAACTAAGGTGGTTATCGAAAAGATTGTCTCAATAAAATCATGTAACAAACCTTCATGGAGGCAAAACCATGTAACAAGCCTTCGTGGTGGCACAATCATGTAACAAGCCATCGTGGTGGCACAATCATGTAACAAACTTTTGTGGTGGCAAAATCATGTAACAAACCATCCTGGAGGCAAAACCATGTAGCAAGCCTTCGTGGTGGCACAGTAATGTAACAAACCTTCGTGGTGGCACAATCATGTAACAAGCCTTCGTGGTGGCACAATCATGTTATAAACCTTTGTGGTGGCACAATCATGTAGCAAAACTATGTGGTGGCAAAACCATGTAACGAACCTTCGTGGTGGCAAAACGAACCTTCGTGGAGGTGAATCGCCGCCGTCGCTTATTGTAGTTGATGAGGAACTTGAGACGGTGGCATTCGTCGAACGAGCACTTGTCCGTCACGGAGTACACGAGGATGAAGGCCTCGGCCCAGCGGATGTTGTGCTCCAGATTCGCGTATTCGCTCTCCTGGATATACAAATAAAACTATGTGGCCAGTTCTTGTTTCTAATGAGGTCAACCAACTCACTTTGGGCTCCCGCGCCATAAGATTAGGTAGGAAAATATGTTTTTTTTTTGGGAACAATACTTAACCAAACATGAAGTGACAACTTTTCATGAAATAAAAATAAATAAATATTACAGGACATTAATTTCACACAACGCCATCCAGCCCTAAACGAAGCATAGGTTGTAATATGGGAATTAGATTACGGATAGAATACATGCATACTTTTTTTTTTTGTAAATACATAGGTACTTATCATACAATACAACACCCAAACACAGAACAAACATCTATATTAATCACACAAATGTTTGTCCTGGGTGGGAATCGAACCCACAACCTCCAGCGCAGAAGGTAGCGTTACTACCAACTGAGCTATTATGCTTATGTTAATGATTTAAAAGAAAAGATTAGCACCTAATCCCACGTAAATTAATTTATACTTATATCAATCATACGCTCCGAACTGAGATCTCGTGATTTCTGGTTTGTTTAGGTATTTAACCAGAGATTATTTAAAAACAAAATGCAGAAAGTGTAAAGTTTGACCAAAATCACCAGAATCAAACAAACAGATTCGTGCTAAGAGTCATTATTTTATTTAAATGTGTACAGAAGGAAGCTGTTGCTTTTTTGGTGAAGCCCTTTGGTTGACTTTTACGACATCTGTGGCCTCGGATGGGGGTAGATTATTAAACCACTACTACTGAGGCAACGGTTTTCATAGCACTTTTAATAATGTTGACATCAACCTTTTCATGTTACTAAGAGACTTATTCACATATTGTATTCTGCCCACCGTACTATACCTACGGTGCGGTCGGTGCTTAGGTGCTTTGCTCTCATTCTGGCTTTGCATACAATGAGAGTTAGCAACGAGGGAGTGCCTCGAACACTCATGTGAATAAAGATAAAACAAGATATGAAAAAACCAGACATTACGACCACGAGATCTAATTTTGGGGCAAACTACTACCTTCGTCCATGCTACTAGTAAACTTCTATTGACTGTTAACTGTCAATAGAATAAAGAATAAATGTACATGAAATAAGATTTCATGTACATATAAGTGCTTAGCTACTCACTAAAACTACTTAATAAATAATTATACCTTTACCTTTATACCTATATCAGGTAGATTACGTAGTTGATAAAGTATTACACACTAGGTACCTATAAAAGCTGTCAGCCAATAACATCAATATTATCAAGTAAGCATTTGACCATCATTTCACCTGGGTGTCAAGTTATGATTAGGCCAAAGTGGAAGTGTACTTCACCCGAAATCCTCAACAGAATCAGGAACTGGCTACTAAGTTATTCCCCTAAATGGAACACAACAATTTAGAATTATTGGTAAGGTGACAGATGTAAGTAAGATGGTGGTAGCTAGCCAGGCGGACTTAAAACCAACAAAACCGAGTACAAATTTGTGGCCACTGCGGATCGAACCCGGGACCTCTGGGTCGGACACCAGTGAAAGTTTCAACTGCCTCTGTGATCTAGTGGTTCAACCGATTTCAGATCCAGAGGTCCCGGGTTCGATCCCCAGGAGGAGCAATATTGTTTGGTTTGATCGGTTTGATCAAACTAAGTCGGTTTGATTGGTGGTATGATTTTGTTTAAGTCCGCCTGGCTAATAGCTACCACCATCTTACCATGTTCTGTCGCCATAATAACAATAAAAAAAAAATGTGTTCCGGCATTGAGAGTTAAGATAGCCAGTGAAGTGCGCCTCCACCTTCACTCTCGCCTTATCTCAACTTGTAACCAGGTGAGATAAAGACCAAGCGCTTCCCGCTTCCCCGTCGTACAATATAAAAATAGAAAAGCACCACTAAACCATCACAGTGGCGGTTGCATATACCTAACATGCTATCGCGTGAGATTTAATAGATTTTAGCAAGACTCAATAACCTAATGTTCAGTCAGAATGAAAGTTGATTCATTGAATCCTGTCTGAATGAACGAATAACTTATATATTCCCATGTCCGAGATAGGACTCCCTAGAATTATGCTACCTAATGATCTAGTATGCTATTTTCTATATATCCTAATATATTCCTAATAATCATACCTCCCTAACACTAACATAGTGATATTTTAGTTTCATCGTGGATTCGGGGTGCCTGTTGCCACGTGATCTAAAATATCGGAAGGACAGGAATCCCACAAACACACTCATGCTGGCCGACAGACTCATCAGACCATTTAAGACAGAGGTGTCGCGTCACCGAGAGGATTGAGGCTCATTCTGCCCTTGATGAGTACCTTCCCTACGCCCTAGTTAAATTACAAAGCCACAAGATAAAAACTAGGAAGCAAGCTTCCACATTTAAGTATAATTGTGTAAGGGGGTCTAACACAGGACAGCAAAGTGCAATGCCATCCTTCTAAGCTTCAGAGGGGAACGAGATGGTTAATCTCGATTTGGCCTATCCTATAACTGAGCTTGTCTCAGTTCCCGGTTCCTGTTCCAAACCGGGACTATGAAGGCAAATTTCCGAAACTACACGTCAAATTTATAGCGATGCAATGAATTAGAACTGTCGAAAACAGCTACGTGATCTCAACACAACTGTCTCCGCTTTCGAGCCCGTCTGATGTCTTTTGTTTGGTTTGAATTCATTTTTTGAATAAATTGTTTTAAATAATAACTTTCCAGCTAACATCCTACTGATTTCACGTACTTCCTCTTTACATGTTCTTTTGACCTGATTGTTCAACTTTGGTTACTTCTCTTTACGATTTAGCTTTTGTAATATTTGATGATAATTATATTATAATAATATTTGTGATTTATACGAACCCTGTTTCGTTACAAGGGTACCACGGAAGACCAGCGATTTCGAATACCCTTCCATAGAACTATGCTGAATGGTATGCTTTTAGGTCAATTGTTTTGTGTTTTTATTTTATTACCTAAACTAGTATTTTAGCAAAACAAATATTTTATTTCTTTCTTTCTTCTTTCATATGTAGCTCAAAAGTCTCGATTTTCACCATTTTCCTTTACCTTTATCCTGAATAAAACGAGGTTAACCGTTATTGTTTCGATCTATAGCTATCCGCGCTATCCAGAACAAAATAATTAATCCAGACGCCTCCGCTCGATTGTAAAACCACTTGATATTCACGATTGATGAATATTCAAACGTTTTTACCTTATGTTGTGTTGCGTCGATTAACTTGATGAGAAAAGCCAGAATAACTTGTGAGGGGTAGGTAGGTAGTGTGGGTCACCAGAAATGGCTAAACTTCAGCTATCATATCTTCCATATTACTGAAGCATTTGAGATTAATACATGTTATAGTTTAGGATAGATGCCTTAAAACTTTGTACAGTAAATAATAACAGTTCACAATTGACATTTGTTTTACCGAAAAAAAAACGTAGAAAATCGCGCGTAGTTCTCTCATCTGTGGTCATAAGCGCCGTGGCTGAGTGCACAGCAATGTCACCTTTAGTATAATCTGTTGTTAGTTCGACACTAGAGTAAAGTTGCGTCGAGTTGTTAATCTGGGGTATTAAGGTGAGTGATTCGTTGGTCAAAAAATCGATTTAAGAGTTCAACCGACGAATCCAACTCGGATGAACAGCGTTCGGAAAGCTTCGAAATATCTCCTTGTTACTCGTATATTACCAAGTTTCATTACCAGCAATGTACAAAGAAAAATATTCTCACAAAACCGGGTAATATAGGTACTAAGAAACATTACCAATTACAACACCAGGTATGGCCAAGGATATAAAAATTCTTTATACATTACTCGGTGTTGTTCAATGAAATTAATGTCGTCAAAGATCCGCAGACTCTCAAGACGAAAGTCTTCAATCAGTGTGTATTGACCTATGGATCTGAGACGTGGTCGCTAACCATAAGCTTCATGAATAAGTCAAAGTAGCACAGCGAGCTATGGAGAGAGCTATGCTTGGAGTTTCGCTACGTGAGAAAATCCGAAATGGACATCCGTGGAAGAACCAAAGACACATAGCCCATAGTATTAGTAAGCTGAAGTGGCAGTGCGCAGGCCACATAGCTGGGGAATAAAGGTTCTTGCATGGCTCGATTAAACGCGAAATGAAGTGTCGGAAGACCCCCCACTTGATGAACCGACATTGTGCATGAAGGAGGCTCAGGTCGATTTAGGTGACGTCGATTGGGGTAGGCCTATGTTCAGCAGTGGACGTGTGTAGGCTGATATGATGATTATCGTTGTTCAGCTAAACTCATCAATTACAGATTTCTCCAGCTTCTAGGTAAGCGCTGTATCTTCAAGAATGGAAGCTTTCTCCCGGTCCACCGTATTATCACTATCACAAATAACAGTCAAAAAGATAGACGGACTGAAACCAGCCAAGCATGAGTTGGACCTACACATCAAGGCTCCAGAAAAAAAGAAGCCTTTTGTAATGTCAAAAGTCCCGAGGCCATCGGTGTGCGTGTCTTACCCGCGTTTCGTTGTCAGTTGTACTTACATGAGTTTCGCCCGCTGAGTCTAGTATTTCGAAACACACCATCTCCTTGTCTATCACGGTTTGGAATTGGTAGGTCTTTTCTAATTTGGGATCGTATTCGCCAATATATCTCCGCGTTATGAAGCGGACGACCAGAGCTGCGGAATGATTTAGTATCTTGTTAGAGAAAAAATATCACGTGAGATTAAGTACTTTTCTGTAGAAAAATACGACAAGTAGGTACCGTGGTTGGCATCTAATGGTACGTCTACAGTACAATATAAATATCATTTATTTCCACCCCATCATATATTAGGTCAGATCAATAAAATAAATGGTGGTAGGTAGCTAGCCAGGCGTACTTAAACAAAGTCCTACCACCAAGCAAACCACAATTATTGTTCTCCCCTGGGGATCGAACCTGGGTGCTCTGGATCTAACACCGATGGGCGAACCACTGGACCACAAAGGTGGTCACTAGTCTAAATATTAGTCTGTAGCTGTGTCATCCTCCACAGACTGTATAATTATGTGTGTTTTTTTTTATTTAACTAGGAGACACTCTTGCCTATAACAATGCCTAAGTGCGTAGGTCACATCCACAAAGAACATAGCCTACACGGCATTGCATTGCGCCCGTCAACTTGAGGCATGAAGGTGTTAAGCAACGCGTGCCCTTAATTTCACCGGCAACCATACCCTTCAAACCGAAACACAGAAATGTTGCTTGGCGGCCGAAATAGGTATGGTGGTAATACTTCTCCGGACGAGCCTTTCACAACGGGCTCTACTGCTCTTGTATAAAATTTCTGTGTTATAATAATGTTCGCGTCTTGCACTACGACCATCGTATAAGATACAAGTTAAAATATTATGAATGTATTTGATAGTGAAATAGACATTTTGTGATATTTTTTTCCGCTTCCGTGGTCTAGTGGTTCAACCCACCGATTTTAGATCCAGAGGTTCCGGGTTCGATCCCCAGGGGAGCAATATTGTGCTTGGTTTGGTTGGTGGTAGGATTTTTTTTAAGTTCGCCTGGCTAGCTACCACCATCTTACCTAATTCTGTCGCCATAATAACAATTCTTAAAAAAATGTTGTGTTCCGGCATTCAGAGGTAAGATAGCCAGTTCCTCAGTTTGTTGAGGATTCCGTGTGAAGTGCGCCTCCACCTTCGGCCTTATCTCAACTTGTTACCAGGTGAGATGAAGGCTAAGCGCTTCCCCGTCGTACAATAAAATTTAGATTTAGATTTGATTTAATTTAAATGATGTACCAACATTTACAGGTTATTCTCTTCACACCCGAAAAATATCCGCATTTAGTACACACAGACACACACGCGAAATATTTTAACAATTTGTACAAACAGTGAGGTTATCTGGAAGAGATCGCTTTTAGCTATAAAGCCGCCCATGTACCTAGTTTATGTGGTGTTATTGTGTTTTTTGGTGTAAAATAGAGTTCATCAATAAAGAGTATCTATCAACATCTACCATCAACTATCAACATGAGCAAGGATTTTATTGATCGCAGTAATAAGTACATAGGTACTACCTATATGTTTAAAAACGTCGTATATGTCGTAAGGTAAGGATGAGAAGTATGACCAAGTGCAATGCAAGTCGAGGATTCCATAAGCTCCGAGTTTAACCCTCATTTCAACACAAAAATGCGTCGCCTTGAATTACTGAGCTGGCTTTCAAAATGGCCGCTAGAAAGAATTTCGTTTATCTTGAAATAAGACCGCTGACAAAGCGTGAGCAAGTGCTCGTACCCTACCCCTTTTAAGGGGTACAACGGGAAAAACAAGCGACAAAATTAGGCCAAGTCCAGTTCCGGTTCCGGCGGAGGTTAAGTTACAAAGGTTGCATATTTACGCCTTTAATTACAGTTTTTAAATTAAATAAATGAACTAGGTAGGTAGATTATTGTTTTAGCTATCACTGTTTTGGTTGAAAGCGATCACCATCATCATTACCTATATCTGCTCTATTATATCATTATATCAGTATCGTTATATTGAATTCAATCATGATTCATTGACGACAAATTTCAATTATTTTAGATCTAAATTATATTGTTTAAATGTTAATAATGATTATGATTACTACGTTATTGTATTAAGCCTGTAATATTAGTGTAATATAGATAAATACATCAAATTAAACGCGCGATTTATTGTTATATACCAGGATCCATCTTACCAGACTTCCCGACTCCAGACTGGCCAAGAACCATCACTTTGAACGGCTTCGGTTTGGGGTAGAGAACCAGTTTGGCTATGGAAGTCTTCGGCGAAGGTATTGTACTCATTGTGGAATGTAATGCAGGTCACACTGACATCTGAAACAATGCTGCGCTGTAGCTACTGCTAAAAGAGAAAACTCTCTCTCATCATGTATATATATATATATATATCTCACCTCTAGTCCAGTGGTCCCGGGTTCGGTCCCCAGGGGGTACAATAGGTACAATATTGAGCTTAGTTTGGTTGGTGGTAGGACTTTGTTTAAGTCCGCCTGGCTAACTACCACCATCTTACCTAATTCTGTCGGCTTAACAACAATTATTACATTGTTGTGTTCCGGCATTTAGAGGTAAGATAGCCAGCTCCTCAGTTTGTTGAGGATTCCGGGTGAAGTGCGCCTCCACCTTCGGTGCAACAGCAGGTGGACCTATTCTTGAATGCTTGAGAAAAAAAAAATCACCATAAAACAAATAAAAAATGATATAAGAAATCCTTCGAAAATTGAAACCCCCTAAGCTATATGCAGATTTATCTACTTAATAAAAGTCCAGACCGAGACTTAAGTACTCTCGCCCTTACCCCTGACCTTAGTTGAGAGTTGAGCTGAGTTGTTTATTGATTGTGAAACCAAATGAAGTCTGATAGTAGCGCCACTGACGGAAATAATGAAGAGTCATACGTAAGCATGGTATGTACATATTGTACATGCCATTCGGAGGGAAGAAAGCGAATGTGGAGGGACAGGAGTAGGTACAACGAGGAAGGGATACTACTGGATATTACTGGACATTAATTTCACGCAACGCCATGAAGTCCCAAGCTAAGTAAAGCTTGTAATATGGGAACTAGATTACGGATACTATACTCATATACTTTTTTTTGTAAATACATACTCATCATACAATACAGCACCATAAACACAGAACGAATCAATCACACAAATGTTTGACCTGTATGGGAATCGAACCCCCAACCTACAGCGCAGAAGGTAGAGCTACAACCAACTGAGCTGTGAGGCTTGTTAATATGCAGAAGCATGTGAGAAGAGTGAATAATAAATATTACAGGACAAAAATTTCACACAGCTCCATCTAACCCCAAACTAAGCATAGCTTGTAATATGGGAACTAGATTACGGATAGAATACTTAAATCCTTTTTTTCTAAATTCTTACCATGTACAACACCCAAAACACAGAACAAACATTCATCCCACAAATGTTTGTCCTGGGTGGGAATCCAACCTACAACACAGCGCAGAGCTACTGCAACTGAGCTATGAGGCTTGTTAGGTTTTTTGTTTTGTTAGAATGGTGTTGGGTGACAGGTGACAGATGACAGTTAGAGTGGAAGAGAGTGTGCTGTGTCAATTATAAACTCCTGAGATATAAGGAAGCCTTAATATTAATAATAAGCTACCACCGTCTTACCTAATTCTGTCGCCATAATAAAAAATCCTTAAAAAAAAATTGTGTTCCGGCATTTAGATGTAAGATAACCAGTTCCTCAGTTAGTTGAGGATTTCGGGTGAAGTGCGCCTCCACCTTCGGCCTTATCTCAACTTGTACCCAGGTGAGATGAAGGAAAACCCCCTTCCCGTAGTACAATAAATATATCAGATGGAACATGAAGACCTTCAGGTATCACACATGCTTCACCCAGGAAACCTAGGTGGAGGAGAACCTGGACAGGAAAAAGCTACACAATTGTTTTTATTGTACTAGGGGGAAATTCTTGGCCTGCATCTCACCAGATTTTTTATGATATCATATCAAGTTATGATAGGGCCGAAGGGTAGTGGAAATGCGCTTCACCCGGAATCCTCAACAATTTGAAACTGGATATCTTACCCCAAAATGCAGGAACACAACAATTTTAATATATATATTTTTGGAGTTTACATTCTTTATTAAATAAAAAGTGCAATTAAACTAAATATGTACAAAGGAATCAGTCAGATTACCTGAGGACCGTTACAAACGGCCTATAGGTAGCTCAACTGTTCCAGACCAGTACCGGACGGAAGCGTGCCCAAGACACTGGCTGCATTGCCACGCTGAATAGCTATGCTAATTCGCTGGCCTAAATAAGAGCCAGCCACGTGGTCACGTGTCGCCTCAATCAAAAGCCCCGCAATATTTTTGAAAACCCGGAGGGCACCGGCTCCCCACGGACACAAGGTCTTCACCCCAAAAGGCTCAAATAGGTAAGCTCTGTCGATACCACTATATTTCAATCTCAAAAAACCTAAATAATTACGTTGTGTTGATTTATTTTGATCTGTTTGATTCACATTTGACATAATAACTCCGTAAAGAATTCGGAAACGTTATTCTCAATACCAAAAATTTCACCATTCGGATGGTTCAGCCAAATATCAACTTGCCGTGCTTGACTCGGTGGAGCGCAGAGTCAAGAGGCTTATACGTGAAGAGTACCTTGCCAAAGGCTCGACAGCCTGAGCCATCGTCGCAAGGTTGCGTGTTTGTCGGTGTTTTTTTTATTGTAATTGAATATGCTCAGGAGCTTCAAGACCTTATACCGCCTTCGACGTTCTTCAATAGAAATTTCAGACGCACAGCCTATTATAATCCCCACCTGGTTGATATCCCACGCTTAAGAACTAAACGCATTCAATAATCTTTTATTGTGCGCACTGCAAGAACTTATAATAAGCTCCCAGCGTCAGTTTTCCACTGTGTAATGACCCTAATGTCTTCACGAAGCTTCTGGGTAGGCTCGCTCCATCGTAGATTCTTGTCGGTGTAAGTTTCTTGGTCAAAAGCCGATCCATCGTAAATAATAAAAAAAAGAAATCTAATAATTTTGACATTAGTGATCGAGACTTCCACACTTTTCAGAAATTGTTTGCGTTGAAATCTGTCGGATGTTTCCGTTCCGATAGTTTTCCGTGTGTTTGAGAATCGCTGAACTGAAGAACTTGAAAACAATTGAATGGATTAGGATTACTCGCAATGTAATACCTACGTGACTTGCGTTTAGCTGGATGATTCTATTTTTAAACCAGAAGGTTTTATTCAGGATATTGCCAATAACAGTAACGGAGTGTACAGCAAGGCGTGACCAGCCTAGCGAGTGGTTCTATTGCTCCCAAGGCGCATCATTACGCCAGTCGCCAGGATCGGTAAATCTATGCACGCGAGGCCTCAAGTTGACGGGCGCAATGCCGTGTTGGCTATGTTATTTGTGTATGTGACCTACGCAGTAAGGCATTTTTATAGGCAAGAGATGCACTTAACATCAGCTGGGCTACTTGTTTGTCCCGTCTTCTAGTTGTATAAAAAAGATGGTGATGTTTTAAATGTCTAGCTAAGAAGAAAGCGAAAGAAGCGAAGAAGCGTAGCGTAATTTTACTATTATTATTATTTATATATATTACTATAATTATGATTTATATATATATTACTATTTTTTTTTTCGCTCGAGTTTCCTCGGTAATCACTCTAAGGCACCCGCCCTGAAACTCTCAAGGAAAAGGTACCTCAGACTCGTCTCTTCTTTCCCCCCATCTTCTTCATTAATTTAATTTCCCTCCCCATTCCCTCTATTATTTCACCCCCGGTTGACAAATACAGTATCCCAGATATCCCCGTCTTCCGCCGTGGCAGATAAGAGGGTGTGTCTGGGAACGGGGGACGCTGAGACAGAAAGCGATCGCAGCAAAGCACGCGTGTGCTACGCGAGAGCTGCGAAGGCCCAGTCCAAGGCTGTGATCATTCGGGCCTCCTCCGGACCGATCACGTCAATCTTGGGGCCTTTTTTGTTTCTAGTCTATGTCAATGATCTGCCTTCCTGTGTAGGGGATTTATGTGATATTGTATTGTTTGCAGACGATATTTATATTCATTAATATGACTTCATTAATATTTAGAGTTGATAGGGCTAAAGATAATTATGATTCTGTAAATGCTTCTCTAGCTGGAGTTCTTGATTCGTTTACGGTAAATAACCTCTTATTAAATGAGAAAAAAAACAAATTAGATCTACCTTGCCTAACGTTCAAGTCAGCAATGCTAACATTATCTTAAATGGGGAAATACTTAACTTAGAAATAAAAATAAACTTGACATACCTAGGTATCGCTTAGGAAAAGTAAATCATTAATTCTTAGGAATCTGTGTACGATTCTATAATAAGCTTCCTCAAAGCGCCACCAAACTCTCTTCTCGTGAATTCTAATTGTATAGGTATAAAGAAATTAAAAGAGCCTACTACAAATTAAGTAACTGTATCGACGATAAGAACGCGTTGCCCGATGTTGCTATACCAGTTGACAGTTAAATGGTGATTTCTCAATCTTAAGAAACTGCCCATTAGGTAGTTATGTAATAATCAATGTTTTAAGATAATATTAAGGTTTTAGTTTTATGATATGGGTAACACTTGTAATGTTTTTAAATTATTTATATGTTTTTATATAAACACTATACCTAAATGTTAAATGGATCATCAAAAAATTAACCAGCCCGAGGTTCTTGCCTTTCTCCTTGTATGCTGGTCGCGATTCCGAACAGGCGGTAGATTTGACGTTTCAAAATGATCCTAAAAATCTTAATGAATAAAATATTTGACCTTGACTTTGACTTTGTCTGAAGTCTACGCTTGCCTTCTGAGGAAGAGGGTCGAAGATTGTGCCGTCGAAGTCGCCGAGATGAACCTCGCCTCATGTGACGAGCACCACCTACTTCCTAGATTCAAGTCATTGGACCGGCTGGAGAGGGGTGGTCTGAGGATGGAGTCACGGGACCAGTTCGCGGTGCGGTGGCTCAGCTCGACCGTCGCTGACTTTCCGGAGCAACAAAAAATATCAAAATGTAGAAAAATTTAATAAAAAATATTCATTTTTATATTTTATTATTTATGATTTATTGTGCTTTAGGTTTTTTTTTTAGGTCATGTCATTTTTAGACTTTTTATGGATTAATATAATCTGAAATGAATGAATATAAAAAAAAACAAACAGCCAGTCTCATCCTAGGTGTGTTAGTGGTTCGCCCACTGGTTTCAGATCCAGAAGCCCCGAGCCCGGTCTCTATGGGAGTACAATATTGTGCTTGGTTAGATTATCCACCTGACTTGCTACCACTGTCTTACCTAACTCAGTCATACAATACATACAATTCTAAAATTGTTGTGTTCCGGCATTGAGAGGTAACTAGTCCCTCGCACTGCTGAGGATTCCGGTTGGGCTTCCATTTTCAGCCAAATCATAATTTGCAACTAGGTGAGATGAAGGTCAAGCGCTTCTCCGACGAATAATAAAAAAAGATTCTGAACCGAGTAATATTTTATCGAATAGATTTCGCGCACAGTATGGTAATTTGCAATAGTTTCATTCGTGTTGTTGTACATTAACGTTTGTAACGGTCATAAGGTAACCCGACTGTTTACCTTGTACATAAAAAAACAGACTCATGACTTTTTCTTTCGACTATTTGCCTCTGATTACTCTCAGAGCAGGATCTTATGAGGATCACTTACTAGGGGGTAGTTAGATGCATATTCAAACTTACTTTCGATTCATGCCCACGGTTTGCAAGTAGCTAGCTTGAACATTAGTTAGTGCAAATTGAGTAGTACCTTGTATTTATATGTATAATTAATCATTCGAATTGGATCTAATGTCGATTGATTCCATTTAGTAAATTAGACCAACCGTACGTAGAGTGACCTCAGTAGTTTGATAACGCGCGATTCCATGTAAATATTTTATAGAGCCCTGATTTAGAACGAAATCGGTTGGTTCAAACATAATGTTTTTTATGTCGGAAGTATCTAAAGGAAATCATCATGTCAACAAATATACTAGTAGTTCGGCCCGAACTGTGATCTCGTGATGTCTGGTTTGTGACGGAGATTATTTCTCAAATAGAACGTAATTAACAAACGATATAAGTGTGCTTTCATTGTAGCTTTCATTACACCTTTCTCACTTTACTTAAGGCGCGCTATGCAGCTAAAACTAGCGGCAGAAACGATTATGAGAGTTGACAACGGCAAGTTGTAGGTGGCGCATGCGTATCGTAAATAAAACCTTTTGATAACTCTTATTCTGAGATCGCGTTGCTGGTATGGTACCATTACCATTAATGTGACCATATGATGGTACCTTTACTGGCACAGAACAAATAACTTATATACATTCGTTCTTATATTTATTCTGAGTCTAGGTGTTGTCTGACCGCTGCGACGACGACAAGCACACGTCCGACGTCGACAGTGGTCACACAGGTACTGATTGAAAAGCGGGCGCGCGGTGCCCCTGTACTTTTTCAAATATTTGATAAAAATTCACGATAAAAATTAAATTTGCATTCGTTTCAAAAAACTAGTTACCTTTAATGTAGATCAACATGTAACCTATTATTTAAAATAAATTGTAAATCTATATTCATTGTAGGTATCACAATATTTCGCTTGTAAGTTTTGAAACGTACCATTTTCAATGAATAATTTTACCGAGAATTTTTTCAGCTATTATGTTTTCAGCATACCTCTCAAAACTTTTGCCTTAGTAGATGTGCTTAGTAGTTGTGGTTTAAAAATCTACCCCTCCAGCCCACGGATGTCGTTATGTCAACCAAAAAGGCAGCAGCTTTTTTCTTTGTGCAATCAAAAATTGAGCACTATTATCACCAATCTGTCTGCTTAGCGTGGCGATAATGTCCGTACTGTACCGTATTGAGTGAATAACAATAGATAAAATAATTCAGTTTTAATTAAATTTCTAATACCCTCTCTTATCTTACAAGACTTCTTAAAGGGGTGGTTTCATCAAATTAAAATAAAATTAATTGGGAATTCAACCCCCTTTAAAAGTCTATTCTACAAGAAATACCAAACGTTTAACCCCTTTACGAGCCCCTTTGTTACGAAAACAACCCCTTATAAAAAGTAAAATGTATTTTTTATCAATGTGCAGTCGATACTCTTTCTAATCACAAGCAAAAAATCTTATCGTCTCACTTAATACCCCTATTTCTCAAAAACTACCCTAGTGTCAAAAAAATCCATGTACCTATTGATGAGTATTAATATAATCTCTGCATGTTCTAAATGTTGAATTGATCAGATCAGCCATTCAAAAGATGAATAATTGTCTGCCTTTTCACCCCAATATCTCAAAAACTACCCCACTTATCAAAAATCCCCCGCGACCATCAAATTATATTTACGTTATCTCAATTCAGTTAAAATTTAATGAAAATCGGATGATCTGTTCGAGAGTTATGCCGTCACAAAACATTGCCGCTATACATACATACATACAGTACCGGATTTCTCAACTTCAATCAGAGATCTCGTTCGCTCCGCTCACTCGATCAATTAATAATATCCGAATAAAAATAACAAGAGCTTTCAACTTTCCTATGCAGAAGGTGCTCTTCTTGCTTCAAATACTTCGGAATATTCTAACGGCCTTATTCAATAGCTTTTGTGGTTATGTTGTATGTTTAGGTAAAAGTTGTTTTTTTGTCACCAACTTATTTTTTTCCTAAAAATATTTATTATTAAAAAAAAAACTTGAAAGAGACACTCCGCAAGCTGCATGCAGTTAGCTGCTACAAAAAAAAACTAGTCAAAACATCAAAAATCATCTTACCTATAATTTCATAGAAAACATTCCAGCACAAACGGAAGCTATTCATTCACATTCAAAATACACTGGACAATTTTATTATGTCGTAGATGTAGAAAATGGCATTAGGGTTGTCACATTTAATGAATAACAGTAGATTTTCAAATTGGAGCGTGGACAGAACGCGTGCTCTCTGCGTGATCCGGCCGCGAATGAAAACTGTTGCCAGCTACTACAGCACTGTTGTGGCTGAATCTATCAAAATATCTCCATTAACAAAATTTACTTGGTAGAAAATAACACTAAAGTCCATGAAAAGTATGATTATTGAGAGATACCACACCATACCATGAATATAAAATATTAACATCCAAATAATCTACTTATAATGAATGAAGAAACATAGGTTCACTTCGTGTTTTTTTATAATTTCTTGAACCTATATTGTGTAGATGGCTGTCCATGGATATGAGCTTATTGACTTTACCTCATACATTACCTGTGATAATAGCTATCGTGTATCGGTCCATTCTAACGTCCACCTTCTCCAGTAAATGGAAGGTTGCAAAGGCTTAGTAACTATTTTGGTTCTACTTGATTTTTCTCGTGCGTTTGATTCTTTGAATGTGCCACTGTTACTTTCAAAATTGTCGAACCATTTTACCAAAAGAAGAAGAGCATCAAAAAAAGGCATCAAGGGCATCAGAAGAAAAGAAAAAAAAGTAAAATGGTTCGATAGTTATCTCTGTAATCGGTCCCAGCTGGTCTTCCGTCAGAAACCTAAATCGTGGAGTACCACGGGGTTCTATTTTGGGTCCTCTAATTTTTATAATCTATAGCGCATATAACTCTTGGAACATTAAACATTGTAAATTTCATCTTTGCGCAGATGATGTACAGTTGTATCTGCCTATGCATTCCGACAGTGTAATCTGTGAGCTGGCTAAAATTAATGAAGACCTTGGGCACATAGCTACCTGGTCAAGTAACAATGCTCTTGTCCTTAATCCAACTAAATCTAAGTTTATGGTTCTTGGTCCACAAAACATAACAGATAACATTGCTGTTCAAAATCCTGATATCAACATTCTGGGCCAACGCATTGAACAGGTTTACGAGGCCAAAAACTTGGGAATAACTTTCTATAGCTCACTTCGTTTCGAAAGTCACATTTTGGGACTTCTTAAGAGCTGTTTATTTAGGGTAAGGCTGCATTATAAAATCAAACCATTCTTAGATGAATCTATTAGAGTCAAAGTCTGTGAGCTTTAATACTTTCTAAGCTCAATTATGGGGATTTTGAGTATGGGCCAAGATTAACTGAAAAAACTTTCCGCCTTGTATAGAGGATCCAAAATTCCTTGTTGCCGGTATTGCTATGATGTACCTCCGCGAACCCATATTACGCCATACATCAACTCTCAATTTGGCTTCACGCTGGGATCTACATTTGGCGGTACTGGTGCATAGCGTAATGGTATTTGAAGCCCCAAAGTACCTATATAATAAACTAAATAGTTCTCGAAGTAAGTACAGCACGAGGCCCACGAGGAATCTATTACATTACTCTAAACACAAAACGGTGTCATTTAGGGGATGTTTTCGGTACCAAAACCAAGTGTTGGAATAATATACCACCACCTCACCGCCAATTAAAGTCTAAGTATACATTCAAACAAAAATATAAAATACATGTTTTGACGTTGCAGAAGACTGGGTTGTCTGGTACACATCATTATAGCGCGCCCTTCACCTGTTAAAAGGTATCACGTCACATGTTTATTTATATATGTATGTACTACTAATACAATATTGAATACTTTAGTATCTCTGCGTATATTATTTGTGTATATTTTCAATTACTATCTATTATTTTACTTTCCATATTATGTTTATTTTAATGTGTTTATTTCTTATTTTATATTTTATAGATTTTCCCCTCATACATTTTTATATGATTTTATTGATATTGATAATGTTCTGTCACTTAATGAGGTCGATTGACTGGGCTGGGTCACAACAGAATATCAGCGCTGACCTGTGTTACAGTGAGGCATAATGCTGAGTTGTGTCCCATTTGCTGCTGTAGCACACAGCACAAACTGTATTCACTTAATTACCAACTCGTGTTGTTCTGTTTGTCAATTTTGTTCTATTATGTTTGTGTATGTGTGTTATAATAGTAAATAAATGAATGTCTATGTCTATGTCTATCTACTCAAATGTTTATATTTTCCTCATGTAACATTGCTGTCTTTTTGAGAAATAAATGTCTTTAAATCGAAATAAGTGGACTTTGACGAGCTAATGATGACTAGACATCGAATTGGCTAATAGTTCGTGAACGGACAGAATTATCGAAACTTAGTTGGAGCTGGTAACACCACGGCATTGATGTCGTCTCATTCTTAGTGTAAACCACAAAACGAGTATGTATGTAAATAGTTGATACCTATTTATTATTATGTCCTTGAATGCTTCGGATTGCTATTAGTTTGGCTTTGCAAATTGATTTGTCTATCGAATACTGTAATTCAGTGAGATTAAGATTCCAATATAAAACCATTAAGATTGAGCTCGATACCGACATTTGGTTTTATTATAGGTAAACAGTGTCTTAAGGAAAGTTGTTTTTTCATATTTCCTTTTTAAAGAACATCCGTAACAGGGAAAACTTACGTTGAAAATTATCATAATTAACTTTTAATGTTCTGCTACCGTATCAAATACGAGGAGTTTTATATTATTGGGAACTACTATATCTTACACCTACTAAGATATTGTTTATGTATGAGAAATGATTTGACATTTGTTCTCATTGATGCGAAGCAATTGCAAATAATAATTATCATAATAATATATCTTATTTCAGGCAACAAAAGAAAAGTTACAGATCTTATTCTAACTTGGTGTACGGCCCAGAGTACCTTGTATACCATCAAAATACTATCATACATAATTAACTATACTATCACTATTTAGTGGCACGTTAAGTATGTACGTGACTTACTAGTATTGTGCTTAATAATCGTCCGCGATACCTTTTAAACACAGCACCTTTCGGCCAAAGTTCTTCTTTAATGAAGATCGATAGATGTTATCAGTTGGGACTCGCAACACAAACGATTTAAAATAATTGTGTTGAGATTCCAACTGCTCGATCCTCAGTAAGAACTTCGTCTTCTGCCTCACATACTCCACTACATCTTCAGTCTTATCTTGTTATAACGACAGAACTAATTCTGTCGCCATAACATCTAAGATGGTGGTAGCTAGCCAGGCAGACATAAACAAAGTCCTACAACCAACCGAACCAAGCACAATAATTTTGTACTCCCCTGGGGATCAAACCCGGAACCTCTGGATCTGACACCGGTAGGCGAGCCACTAGACCACTGAAGCGTTTAGTTTTTAATTTTTAACTTTTTGATTTTTCATTTTATCTAATTTTTATCATTTGTTTGAAAACTGTCCGCTGATATAATTATGCACATAGTATTTCTCAAACGAAAACCTCCATAGTGAAACTGGGATTCGTACCCACAGCTATCGGTTGAGTCTTATTGTATCACTTAGCGTAGATTCTGTCTCTGGAAACAATGACAGATACGCAAACAATATATAACATCTCACAGCTCAGTTGGTAGTAGCTCTGCCTTCTGCGCTAGGTTGTGGGTTCGATTCCCACCCAGGACTTGTGTGATGAATATTGATGTTTGTTCTGTGTTTGGGTGTTGATGTATATGTATGATAAGAATGTATTTACAAAAAAAAAGTATGCCAGTATTATTCCTTATTTTAATTCGAGAAACGGGTATTTATCGCGTATTTTACCTATATTTATCCCGACGTTTCGGCAGGGTTGCACCAGCCGTGGTCGCGGGCAGACTGGAACTTTGGAGCCACCGTCGAGAAGTGAAGGTTTTTAACAACTACCCTCAGCTTGGTCTTGATTATTAGAATAGGCCACATTCACACTAGCACGACAAACAACACTGACAGTATCAACACAAAATTTCTTAGGATCACACCTAGTGCACCGTGCTACCACTGGATTCCAAGAGGCAGAGAGTCTGAAACCGTCTTCGCGATTAAAATTAGGATATTTTTTAATCTCAATCGCTTCCCGAACCATCCTCCTATAGTAATGCCGTTCATTGGAAATCACTTTCGGGTTATGCAGCTCTATCCAGTGATTGGGACCTAAGTCCACTAAGTGCTCCGCGATAGCTGACTTGTTGACCTGGCGATTTTTCACAGCGGCTATGTATTCCTTCACGCGTTCAGCTATACTCGTAGTATGCTTCGTTTGTCCTATATAAGAACGACCACAGCTACAATCGATCTTATACACACCAGGTACTTGCAAGGGCATAACATCCTTCGGTGTTCGTAGCTGCTTAGCAACCTTAGTGAGTGGGGTGTACACCGACTTAATTGAAAATCTCTTTAGGATGTTTCCAAGGTAAAATACGCGATAAATACCCGTATCTCGAATTAAAATAATGTGTTCTAATCGCGAAAGTTTAAAAAATACTAGTATTATATCCGTAATCTAGATCTCGTATTACAAGCTTAGTTTGGGACTAGTTGGCGCTGTGTGAAATTAGTGTCCTGTAATATTGATTTACTTACTTACTTGTTGAGCAATAAAAATAATTAGTATAGTTTTAGTATTAATAAAAGTAGTTTACCTTTAGCTAGGAAATTTAGTTACATTCATGTTTATAAAAATGAGGTGAAGACATTTTTCAGGGTTCAGGCTTTTCTTAGTTGATTATTGGAAACACCCATGAGGCTCCTTTTTGTCTTGCAATCGTTTTTTTACTATTTTCTTTTAATAATCGGTGAATGAGAAATGTTGCTCACCACTAAGTACAAGGTGGGCAACATTGCTCAAATATTTATCTAGATAATTTCATTGTATAATGCACAAAAGCAGCACCAAATTAAACATGACTACATATCAGTATTTTATTATTAACTAACTACCTATACCTACTAACTTATAGACTAAATATGAAATATGTATTACAGTATATATAACAGGAAAACCTTTCACACAGCGCTATCTAGACTCAAACTAAGCATAGCTTATAATATGGGAAGAGATTACGAATAGAAAACTTAAATACTTTTTTGTCTCGTGAATACATACGTACTATATGATACAACACCCAAACACGGAACAAATATCTCAAACATCACACAAATGTTTGTCCGCGCAGAAGGCAGACAAACCAACTGAGCTATGAGGCTTATTAATATGGATTATTTATATGTATTAAACTTATTCATTTAGGTATTTATATCAATTTCTACTTATTTAGATATGACATCTCAAGTTTGTCAAATCCCCCGTCATTGGAGTTTATCTCATGGAAAGGAAAGCAATGCGCGTCACTTCCAATGAACTGTGAATTTTCTCATTTTCCTCCTTCTACTTAATATTACTTGCTTGGCCGTGGCTTCACCCGCGTGGTAAGGGAATACCAAGGCTGCATATTTGATATACCTACCACAGGTCTTATTGCATAACTTGAAATACATGACTAGTGATGGACTTCAAGTCGATTATGGTTTGTGTACCAGTGTTTTGGCGGTAAAGAGACAGTTGAAGTCTAGGCTAGGTTTCAAATATCAAATCGAGTCGATATTCATTACCAGATCATTAATTGACTTACACAATAAGCTTCCTAGTCTACCTATCCGATTATTTACTTTATTTATAAATTTAAGGAACATTTAAAACACGTTGTGATTGAACATCAGATCTAAGGAGTTGTCACTATTCAGTAAGGTCTGGGGAAGTACTACCATCATACCTATTTCACTGTGTTTCAGTTTGAAGGGTTTGGTTGCCGGTAAAATTACGCGCACGCGAAGCTTAACACCTTTGTGTCGCACGTTGACAGACGCAATGCAGAGCCGCGAACGTAATTTTATGTGGATGTGGCCTACGTAGTAATGCCTTTTAGAGACAAGAGTTGCATTTATCAGCAGATGGGCTACTTGCTGGTTCCGTCTCAATCCTAGTCAAAGTTGTATAAAAAAGGTGGGTACGTAGAAAATAAATAGGTACGAAATGGTTTGGAAGAATTTTAGTTACGAAACGATTTAGACGTTTGTATAAACACACGGAAAGTCATTAAATGCTGTTTATTTGTATTCGATCAGCAAACAATATCAGCTAACAAGTTATTTTGTCAGCATTATATATAATTAGAACTTATGGCGGAGTATGTAGGTACGTCAGTAGGGTGTTAGATTTGTTGGCACCCAGAAACACCTATCTTTTTCAAATTCCAATGTTTACTGAGAAAATACAATTTGGAGTTGACCAGAACCTTAGCTGACCGATTAATTTATAGTCCAATCCAAACCAACTCTTTGGGTCGTTTCGTTGCTCTCGCAACAAAAATGCCGGTGCCTACCTAAGCGCAATTTGGCGCGGGGACTTTGTTCCCGTCATAAGGTATGATTCCTTGACATACTTTTTAAGACAACAAAACAAATTGAAGCTATCCCCCTAAAAAAAATACATCACTTGGATATTTGTTCAAGCTTGTGCGTTGATTGTCAGTCAGTCAGGTACACGATTATTTTACTAACCCATCTGCTGGTCGTCATAATGCCAAAATATGCAAGAGCTGCAACAGTTTTTGCATGAAGATCTTTCATTTTTGACTTACCCGATGCAATGGGTACATTTTTTTATAGAGGTCTTCATATTCGTTTCCCTCAACTGTGTTTGGGTGTTGTATTGTATGTTAAATATGTATTTCCAAAAACATATTTATGTTATGCGTAGGTTTCGTGATCTAGTTCCCATTTAAAAAGCTTTGCTTACATTGGGACTATGTGGCGCTGTGTGAAATGATTGTCCTGTTATATGCTGTTATGCATATTTCATATTTAGTCTATAAGTTAGTAGGTATAGGTAAGTAGTCAGTTCGGTAGTCTACATCGCCAAAGTTTACGCAGTAACTAAACTGCTCTATGCATAATTTTATCGCATTTTTTATCTACATGTTGTAAGACGAGACGGCCGATAGAAGCGAACCTTCGTAGGATTAACAAAAATACATATTAACAATACAGTGCAAACAGGCATAAGGCCTATGTGTTTTGCATTTGAAAAGATGGTGCATTTATAGCTAGTAGTTCGCCTCGAACTGAGATCTCGTGATGTGACGGACATTATTTCTCAAATACAAACGATAAAAGTATGCTTTCAATACACAGCTAACTTACCACAAGTGTTCGAGGCTCTCTCTTGTTGCTAACTTATTATCATATCCTTACCAACACGAAACAAAGGTTGATGACGTTTTGAAGATACTCTCAAAACTGTTGCCTTTGTAGTCGTGTTTTAAAAATCTACCCCTTCAGCCTACGGATGTCGTAAAGTCATCAAACGGCTTCTTTCTGTGTGTTAACAAAACTTTAACTGTGAGCACCAATCTGTTTGCCAAGCGTGATGATTATGGCGAAACCTTATGTTATAGAGGAAGTTCTTTTCAACTTGCGGTGGACGATCATTTACTGTTGATAAGGAATATGCGCAGTCAAAACACTTGCATGACACCCCATTTATTCAAAATCAAATTACTTCTTGGATTTTATCGACCTTCACTATTGAGTGAATAACAAAAAATAAATAGACCAGTTTTACTGAGATTCCGAATACCCTTTCTTATCTAAGAAGACCTGATGATCATCCTTTACCCCCTTCATCTTAAAAACCACCCCTAAAAAGGGCTAAAATAAACTTATTTTGAAATCTGCAGTCTCAACCCCTATTACATCTGATATCTCATGTTGTTACACATTTTCAATACTTCAATTTTATTTACCCCAATTGCAACCCTGAATTTAAATACAGTCGTGGTTTCAGCAAATAAAAAAAAAGATAATTGTAAAGTCAACCCCCTTTAACAGTCCATCCTACAAGCCATAGCAAGCGTTTTCACACCTTAATGCACCCTTTTGTTAGGAAATCTACCCCTATTGTAAAGTAAAATACATATTTTATGAATGTGCAGCCGATACTCTTTCAAATGACACCCCACAAGCCAAAAATCATCTTGTCTCACTTAAAACCCTTATTTCTGTGTCTCTCAAATTCTATTTACGTTATCTCTAAGCAGTTCAAATAACATAAAAACCGGATAATCCGTTCGAGAGTTATGCCGTCATAAACATTGCCACATACATACAATCAGTGCCGGATTTCCCAACTTAACACAACTCAGAAATCTCGTTCGCTTCGCTCACTCGATCAATAAAATAAATATTGAAGGACTTCATAGTAAAGAAAAGCTTGTAATATAGGAGCTAAATAGGAACTTTTTTGTAAATAAATACTTATATATGATACAATACAAGAACCAAACACAACAAACATCTATATTAATCACACAAAAGGTTTGTCCCGGATGAGAATCGAGCCCTCGACCTACAACGACAAACGCAGAGCTATATACTCACTAAGCTGTGAGCTTCTTACCATTTGAAAAACTTTACTTTTCGCAACCTATTCGCCTTTCGCATCAAAACAGTGTGATATTTGATCATACCAGTCTATTGATCATACCAGCACGTAACAGCACGCATTATGGCAGTTACCTATGTACTCGATTGCCGCCATACAGCTGTGTCCCACGCTGATAATGCTATCAGAGTACCTATCCAATAAAAACGTATCTACTGTCCTTAAAGGTGATTAGTATGTTTTGTTGTATCACTACTTAAACTAACACCACAGCTTTTACTTTTTTTTCATTGAACGACGGAGGAGCGCTTGGCCTGGTTTTCGTGAAAAAGGCCGAAGAAGCAAGCGAGATCCCAGAATCCTCAACAGTCTGAGGAACTGGCTATCTTACCAAATGCCGGAACAAAACATTTTTTTGAATCGTTGTTATGGCGACAGAATTAGGTATGAAGGCGGACTAAAACAAAGTCCTACTACCAACCAAACCAAGCACAATATTGTACTCCCCTGGGGATCAAACCCGGGACCTCTGGATCTGAAATCGGTGGGTTGAACCACTAGACCACAGAGGCGGTTACACATTTCACATATCATAGACTCTTAAGGCTCACTAATACAATTTTTCGAGCACTTTTATGCACAAATGCAAGCTATGTACTCATGTATGTTACCACCGGGTAGGACTTTGTTGAAGTCCGCCTGGCTAGCTACCACCATCTTACTTTATTCTGTCGCCATAGCAACAATTCTTAAATTATTGTGGTCTGATCCGGCATTTAGTGGTGAGATAGCCAGGTTCTCAGTATGTTGAGGATTCCGAGTGAAGTGCGCCTCCACCTTCGGCCTTATATTAACTTGTTACCAGGTGCAATGAAGGCCAAGCGCTTCCCGTCGTACAATAAAAAAAAAAATGGCTTAGCTTCAGCAATCATATCTTCCACAATACTGTATTAACTTTGAAATTAATATGAAATTAAGCATTTACTTTGAAATTAATATATGTTATAGTTCAGGATTAATGCTAGAACGCCTGTGTTTCAAAAACACGATTACATAAAATTTTCTTATGAAAATTTATGAAAAAAAAACAAAAATTTACTCTAATTTGAACCAAAAATGTTCACCATTCAATAAATACGCCCAATTAGGCCTTGACACTTTGTACAGTAAATAAACACGGTATACAGCAGACGGTCTGTGTTTCAGATTTTCAAAATTAATGTTTGTTTTACCGGAAAAAAAATAAAACGTTGAAATTCGCGCGTATTTCTATCATCTGGTGGTCATAAGCGCCGTGGAGCGCACAGCAATGTCACCTTTATTATAACAAGATCTTAGTTCGAAACTAGAGTGAAGTTGCGTTGTGTTGCTAATCTGAGGTACTATAGCCCATTAGGGTGCTATTTAATTTTCTACTGGGGGAACGTTTCGCAATCGGTTTTTTTTTTAAATTATTAATTATAAATAAATTATAAATATTACAGGACATCAATTTTACACAGGGTACTAAATTACGGATAGAATACTTAAATACTTTTTGTAAATACATACATACTATATGATACATCAAACATCTACATTAATCACACAAATGTTTGTCCCGGGTGGGAATCGAACCCACAGCCCACAGCGCAGAAGACAGAGTTACTACCAACTAGAGCTATGAGGCCATTAGATATGCACCCGTAAGATAAATTTCACGAGTAGCTCTTCATTTGTGCGTATTAGTGATAATTATAGTTACTTGTATATATAAGTACTTATATATACAAGTATTTTTGAATAATATAGCATAGATCAAAACTGTTAATGTCATAACTTTGACGTCAAAATGCAAGAAACCTTTTCAACACACGATTGTGCGTTTCTACCTTAGAATTAGAGCGGTTATTGAAAATAATATCCTGAAAATTTCAGCTTTACACGTCTTGTATTAAGGTAGATATAAACGAATTACTGAAACAACGAAGCCATTTCCTCAGACTATTGAGGATTCCGGGTGAAGTGCGCTTCCACCTTCGGCTTTGTATTACGAGTATAACTTGAAACCAGGTGAGATCAAAGCCAAGAGCTTCCACGTCGTACAAAAAAAAATGTTGCTTGCCTAAATTATCTGTAGAAAATCGGTAGGTGGCTAAATTGAATTGGGTTTATTATAATTTATTTCCGGTGTTTTATAAGTAGGTCCGACCATTATATTATAGGCGCCTTACATTTTGATAGGTGCCAGGTAACCATTATGTTTATGAACCTCTCGATAAAGCCTGCCATTGTGGGCTATAGGCCTTTGTGCTGTATCAAAACAAGAGATATTTACATTTTATGTTGTGCCGTAGAGGATAAACTGAATAGGTCCATTACCCTGAGGGTGCCCTTCTTAATATTATATTATCAACTAGGTATATAACAACGGTATTTTATTATCTGTGTCTACGTAAAAGGATGTTTAATTGTAGTAAGTAAAGCATATTTATTTGTGACATTCCAAATTTAAATTACTTTTTGTGTTGTTGGAATAAATCAATCTGAAACTGAAACTGTTTAGCGAGCTACAAAAACAGGTCTGCAGATTTTCGCTCGCCAGTACAAACGCAAGTCATTCATTCCGTAATGGCGTCCGATTCGAATGAAATTTTATAAAAATAATTAGATTGGCATCATCTGTGTCTGTGGTGTGTTAAATATTCTAAATTAAAAATAATACAAATCAAAGATATGGAAAGTGTACGAAAAACTCAAAACTGTACCTATTATCTAATATGATTCGCACGTGCTATTTTGAAATGTACGACTAGGTTTGTATAGAAGAGTGTTGCCTCCATAATTAACCCGGCCGACCCATATTCAACCAAAAATACTTTTAAAGGATTTCGGCATTCGTTCTGGAGGCATAGTCTAAATAAATTGCTGACTAGTTATTTAAATTTGACTAGAATTGAAACGGTTAGCTAATTTAAAATATCACATACAATTAAAAATCTGATGTACAATTACAAAAAGGAAGCGGTCGGATTATCTAAAGACCGTTACAAACGGTTTTTGGTAACGCAACTGTTGCTGAGTGCGAACATCCATACTGTATACTTTTTAGTTTTCGTTAACTTTATTTTCTATGGAGATGTGAACAGCGTCTCCTAGCGGTAAGTTTACAAAACTTTTTAGCGAGTGGGAATCTTTTACCATTACTTTGAAAGTTGCGTAAACATAAATTTGATAGTTACTTTATATTTTGGCAGTTTTGCGAGTGTAAACGACCAATTTTAACATTTATTGTGTAAATTAGCTTTTGCTCGCGGCTTCGCGCGAGAAAGAAGTATTATTATTAATTAGGTATAGTTTTTGCAGCTTTACTTCTGTTTAAAAAATTAGGTCCTACAAAACTTAATAATAACGACAGTACATTCTTCAACTTCTCCATTAACGTTCAGATTTTCATTAGCCATTTTAAAAAAGTCTAACCGACAAAACCTATACTTAAACCAAACGAAAACAAAACAAATGCCAAATACAAAGCAGAGTCTATAAGTTTAAAATTGACAAAGTTTCATACAAACTTTCATCCCCTATTTTATCCCCTTGGGGGTAGAATTAATCAAAATCCATTCTTAACGGATGCCTAGCCTACGTCATAACATCTACCTGAATGCCAAATTTCAGCCCGATCCGTCCAGTGGTTTGGGCTGTGCGTTGATAGATCACTATGTCAGTCAGTCAGTCACCTTTGAGTTATATATATTTAGATTACGTTAACTTTGTAGTTTCGTCGTTCACTTGAAATTTCTAAGTGAGGAGAAACCGTGATTGGCTTGACTATTATTGTGCGAAAATTGATACATTTATTCACTCATGTCAATATTTTGCGCGTATAATGATTGAGATGGCTCATGCTCAAGATGAACGTGATAGAATGAGGAATATTCGCACAGAATTCCGCAACAAATTTGACCCTACAAAAGACCTCTCCGAGAATGGTTTCCGTGATACATATGTTACAAATATATAAATATCTTAAAAATGTTGGTCCAAAAATATTTTTCGCCACCCTATACCTCGATTGTCCCTAATGTCATGGTGCCTCGATCGTCCCTCGCTGCGCTTGGTCCAATTTCGGTCTCCATGCGTCAAAAAAAAAGGAAGGTCCGAAAGGTCCCCTAAGCAAGGGAATCCAAAACGTATACGTTAGGGGACCTATGTGACATTGTATTGTTTGCTGACGATACTTCATTAATATTTAGAGTCGATAGGGCTAAAGATAACTATGATTGTGTAAATGCTTCTCTAGCTAAAGTTCTTGATTGGTTTACAGTTAACAACCTCCTACTAAATGAGAAAAAAACAAAATGCATCCGATTCACCTTGCCTAATGTTCAAGTCAGCAATGCTAACATTATCTTAAATGGGGAAATACTTAATTTTATTGAAGCAACTACTTTCTTAGGTTTAAATATTGATGCAAAGTTGCAATGGGGTATTCATATTGAGTCATTAGCTAGCAGATTAAGCTCGGCTGCATACGGTGTACGTACAATAAGGCATCTTACTGATGAAGCTACGGCGAGGTTAGTTTATTTTAGTTACTTTCACAGTATTGTCTTATGGCATATTTTTATGGGGAAGTGCAGCTGATATTGAAAGCATTTTTATTCTACAGAAGAAAGCTGTACGGGCAATTTATAAAATTAAAACTCGTGACTCCCTTAGGGAACGTTTTAAAGAGATTGGTATTCTGACAGTCAGCTCCCAATACATTTATGAAAACCTAATGCACGCTCACAGAAACATTGATGAGTTTCGTAAAAGAAGTGATTTACACAGTGTTAATACTAGAAATAAAAATAAACTTGAGATACCTAAGTTTCGCTTAGGAAAAGTAAATAATTCATTCTTAGGAAACTGTGTGAGATTCTATAATAAGCTTCCTCAAAGCGCCACCAAACTCTCTGCTCGTAAATTCAAATTGTATATAAAGAATAATTTAATTAAAAGTGCCTACTACGAAATTAGTGATTATATCGACGATAAGAACGTGTGGCCCGATGTTGCTATACCAGTTGACAGCAAAATGGTGATTTCTCAATGTTAACAAATTGCCCATTAGGTAGATAGGTAATAACAAATGTTTTAAGATTAAGTATTTAGGTTTTTGATGTATCTACTTAGAATATAATAACAAATTGTGTATCTAAATGTTGAATGGATCATAAAAAAAATTAACCGGCCCGAGGTTCTTGCCTTTCTCCTTGTGTGCTGGTCGCGATTCCGAACAGGCGGTAAATTTGACGTTTCAAAATGATCCTAAAAAATCTTAATGAATAAAGAAATTTTGACTTTGACTTTGACTTTGACTACGTCATAAAAAAAATGCACTCGTGCTTGGCATTAAAAATAAGAGCAAAACTCGTACTTGGCCTTTGAACATTTCAAATTATTTCGAACTCGACACAGATCTAAGTAAAAATCGGCCGGTATAGAAGTAGCAGTGACATTCCTTTGAATTTATTATTCCTCCATACATTTCCCTTGAAATTGCCACATCTGGTACGCTATATATCTATGCAATTCTCGAACATCGATCGGCATTTTTTTCGAAAAAGTTTCGAGTAAACGTAACTAAAATAGTAGAGTGTATGACGTTTACACTCGCCCATTTTACGTTGACGATGCGTAACTCGATATAGGTACTTGATTGTCACGTTAACGCGATTTTACAAAACGGTTCGCACTCAGCTTACCAGAGGGATTTGCGCCCAAGGCTGCATTGCCACGTTGAATAACCCCAAGTTGCCCTAAATAGAGCCAGCTCTTGGGTTCTTCAATCAAAGCCTTGACATAAACAAAGTGAATAAAAAAACATGGTTTTTCTGGGTACCAAAAACCTAAGTAGCTATACTGACTGACGTACTCCGCCACAAGTCATAGTTATCAAGCTGTCAAAATATCTTTTTAGCAGACTTTTACTGCTGACCGAATATAAAAAAAATACACCTACCGTTTTGTTTTTTTTTATTTTTTTTAATGTACTACGGGCAGGTGCTCGGCTTTCATCTCATCTGAAATATCCAAGTCATGATAAGGCCGAAGGTGGAAGCGCACTTCACCCGGAAACACAACCAACTGAGGAACTGGCTATCTTACCTCTAAATACCGGAACACAACAATATGACCGCCTCTGTGGTCTAGTGGTTCAACACACCGATTTCAGATCCAGATCCCAGGTTCGATCCCCAGGGGGAGCTAGGCCTTTATCTCACCTGAGTTTTTCAAGTTATTATAAGGCCGAAGGTGGAAGTGCACTTCACCCGGAAACACAACCAACTGAGGAACTGGCTATCTTACCTCTAAATACCGGAACACATCAATTTTAGAATTGTAGTTATGGCGACAGAATCAGGTAAGACGGTGGAAGCTAGCAAGGCGGACATACAAATACAAATATATTTATTCCCAAAAAAGTGTTACATTTCAGTAAGATTACTATAATTGACCCCGCACTGGGACTCGCCTGTGTCGCGGGAGTCAGATACAATATTGTTTACTCTTTCTTAGTCATAAACTTAAACTAGTAGTTCGCCCCGAACTGAGATCTCGTGATGCCTGGTTTGATTTAGGTATTTATCCACGGAGATTATTTCTCAAATAGAACGTAGTAAGCAAACGATCAAACTTCCATTACACCTTACTTACCTTACTTAAGCACTCTTTTTCTCAATCTCTCTTAATTCACCTGAGTATTCGAGACACTCTCTTGTTGCTAACTCTTATTGTATGCAAAGCCAGAATGAGAGCAAAGCACCAAACCACCGACTGTACCTACCTCATAGTAAGTAGGTGGGTTTAAAACAGAAAGTGAATAAGTCACCCCATAAATGAAACATAGGTTAATTTCGTTTTGAAAAGTGCTCTCAAAACCGTTGCCTTAGTAGTCTTAGTAGACTCAAAAATCTACCCTTAATAATCTAATCGACATTACGACATCCGTGAGCTGGAGCCTATGGATGTCGTAAAGTCAACCAAGAGGCTTCAACAAAAAGGCAAAAGCTTTTTTCTAGTATAAAAAAAACGTTAACTGAGCGCACCAATCTGTCTGCCAAGCGTGGTGTTTATGGCCAAACCTTCGACTTTTAGAGAAAGTTTTTCCACATTGTGGACAATTATTTGCTGTTGATATGAGATATGCGCAGTCAAACCCCTTGCATGACATCCTAAAAGTAATTCTTGGATTTTATCAATCCCCTTGGCTTAACAACCCTATTGAGTGAATTACAAAAAATAAATAGACCAGTTTTCATGAGATTTTGATAACCCTCTCTTATCTTACAAGACCTGATGATCATTTTTTGCCCCTTCACCTCTTAAAACATCACTATTAAGGGCAAAAATAAACTTATTTTGAAATCTGCAGTTCAACCCCCATTTCGAATGATATTTCAAGTTTTCACACATTTTCAAGACTGCAATCTTATTCACCCCTATTGCAACCCTTTATGTTAATACAGAGGTGGTTTCAGTAAATAAAAAACAAGTTAATTGTGAAGTCAACCCCCTTTAACAATATATCCTACAAGACATTACTAAGCATTTTACCTTCATAACGCGCCCCTTTCATCAAACTACCCCTATTAAAAAAAATAATGTATATTTTATGAATTTGCAGGCGATACTGTTTCAAATGATACTACACGCCAAAAAAATCTTGTCTTACTTAATACCCCTATTTGTTTAAAACTACCCTAGTTTAAAAAAAACCTCTTTTGAATTGATCGGATCAGCCATTCAAAAGATGAGGGCAAAAATTGTATTTCTTTTCACCCTTATCTCAAATACTACCCCACTTATCAAAAATCCCCAGCGACAATCAAATTCTATTTACGTTATCTCTATTCAGATTAAATTTTATGAAAATCGGATAACCCGTTCAAGAGTTATGCCGTCACAAACATTGCCACATACATACATACATCCATACATACATACATTAATACGTACATACATACAGTGCCGGATTGCCCATCTTAACTGAGAGATCTCGTTCGCTTCGCTCACTCGATCGACAAAGTCCTACCACAAACCAAACCAAGCACAATATTGTACTCCCCTGGGTATTGAACCCGGGACCTCTGGATCTGGAATTGGTGGGTTGAACCACTAGACCACAAAGGCGGTAGATTTCATTGAATGTAAATAAGTGATTTGTTCCGTGCCAGTAAAGGTACCATCATATGGTCACATTACCTACCTACATACCAGCAACGCGATCTCACAATATGAATTATCAAAAGTTTTATTTACGATAAGCATGCGCCACCTACAGCTTGCCGTTGTCAACTCTCATAATCCGCGATTTTAGCTGCTTATAGCGCCTTAAACAAAGATACATACATAGGTACCTACTGTAACTTTACAGTACTAGTTTGTACGTTACTAAACACACAAATTATGTGACCTATTATAATATTATCAAGATAATTAAGTATTAATTTACATTATAAAATATTATCAAGCCTCACAGATCAGTTGGTGTTAGCTCTGCCTTCTGAGTATTGTTGTGGGTTCGATTCCCACCCAGGACAAACATTTTGAGTGATGCATATTGATGTTTGTTCTGTGTTTGAGTGTTGTATTGTATGATAAGAATGTATTTACAATAAAAACGTTGATGAGTACCTACCTATTATTTGCGTAATCTAGTTTAGATATTACAAGCTTTGCTTCGTTTGAAATGATGGCGCTGGGTGAAATATTCTGCTGTGATATTTATAGATTCATTAAAAAAATACATGTGTTAGTAATTGCCAATGCGGTACAAAACCAAGTATCTGACCTGAATTGCAGCGCCTATCGTTATGGAACAGTGAAACATATTCTCTGTTGCTATGTTTTTGTTGAAGGCATATTGAATTCCGTGGTTTTGGAAACGGATAACATTATTTTAATGTAATTTGAATATTGAAGTCGTAGAGATATGAAACACTTTCCTTTGTTGAGAAAAATACAAACTATGAAACGAAAACATTTCAATGCTAATTAACTACGTGTGGTGAACCGCCTCTGTGGCCTAGTGGTTCAATCCACCGATTACAGATCCAGAGGTCCCGGGTTCGATCCCCATGGGGAGTACAATATATTGTTCTTGGTTTGGTTGGTGGTAGGATTTTTTTTGGGTCCGCCTGGCTAGCAACCACCATCTTACCTTATTCTGTCACCATAACAACAATTCTAAAATGGTTGTGTTCCGGCATTTAGGGGTAAGACAACCAGTTCCTCAGTTAGTTGAGGATTCCGGGTGAAGTGCGCCTCCACCTTCGGCCTTATCTCAACTTGCTACCAACCAAGTGAGATGAAGGCCAAGCGCTTCCCCGTCGTACAATCAAAAAAAAACTTTTAAATAACATAATTTGAAAATGTTATTAGGTAACCATTTAAAAAAAAAGCATGAGTACAGTCATGCTTTTTTTTTAAATGGTACGCCGAGCGTAGGCTTGGCAGATGAATAAGAGATCGCAGTAAGCATTAGTATCCTGCAAGTTTGTAGTCGGGAGGATGCTCCTGCCCAAACTGTGTCGAGATGGCCTGAGTTAGAGAGATCTTTATCGATTTTCTTGAGACATCCATCATAATCCATCTCTGTGGTCTAGTGGTCTCGCCCACCGGTAGCAGATCCCGAGATCCCGGGCTCGATCCCCAGGGGAATACAATATTGTGCTTGGTTTGGTTGGTGGTAGGACTTTGTTTAAGTCTGCTGATTAGCTACCACCAACTTATTTAAGTCTGTCCCAGTTACAATGTTATGCTTGTGCGTAGTAGAGTTCCTTGTGAAAAGGCTCGTCCGGGGAAGTACTACCACCATACTTATTTCGACCACCTAGCAGCATAGCGGTATTTTCTGTTTGAAGGGTATGGTTGAAAATACGGGCACACGAGGACACACCTTTACCTATGCCTCAAGATGATGGGCGCAACGCAGTGCAGCGTAGGTCATGTTCTTTGTGTTTATGACCTACGCACAGAAAAAACATTTACTATTGCCTAGACTTATCGTTTCAACTATTTTTTCGGGAATTCCCGAATGAAAGTACCTACGTACCTAGTAATATTTTACTGCAAAGAGAACGACCTACTCTGTCTTTACGTTATAGGCATTTTAAACATATTTTAAACGGATATTGTTCTATACAGGATGTTGTAATCAGGACAAAACCTTCACAGAAATACTTGCTGCTTTCCAACATCACATGTTATGTTTTCCATTAGGCAACCCACGACATAGACCCATCTGCCGCACAACGAATCCTATTTAAAAAAAAATCTTTAAAATTAAATAATTTAATTTTCTCCTGAAATAATTAACTGCCTGTCAAAACATCGTTTAAATGGCGCGATTCAGCAGGCAGTTGGTAGCTGTGAAGCGAACGTGATCGCTGCACGCCCATTCACCAATGTATCGCAATAGTCAAAACGTTAAAATATTCAACAGCATTGTGTTTATGGAAGTAGGGACCGTCTCCAAATTGCCAAAATATTTTTATGTAAGCATCACCACTGAAATGAGACTGAAAAATCAGCTTTGAAAGAGTCTATTGTATCGAAACCCCAACCAGCGGAGCTAGAGCTGTAGGATGTAGCCAAGGGAAAGGTAGTCACGGGCCTGCGGTGGCCGGTCGCTGTGAACCACGGGTTAACATTTGCACATGCGGACAGCGGTGGGCAGAACCGCGGCTCACCGGGCGAGCCGCGCTGCCCGCAGTCGACCGGCGACCGGCGCGCGCGCACCCGACACACGCTCCACTCGTACTTACACTACCCGCAACAAATCAACGAAAAAAAAACAAAATTTCCCTCATTGCAAGAAGTGCAACAGCGCGTGAAAAGCCCGAATCGAGCTCAGTACCGACGGCGGCGGCTCGGCCGTTGACATCGATACGGAGCTATCGCTTCAGACTTTTCAAATACAGTTTGCGGGTAGTGTATACTGACGTGTGTTTCTCCAACAGTGATCGTGTATTTGTGATTCCCCAGTGATACGATGGTGAACTATACCGGATACCAGTGAATATATTTTGATAACCGACAGTCATTCATAAGGTGAGTTTTGGCAACTCGATGATAAATTCGCTTTCTAAAGCGGCCGTGAGTGAGGGCAGACACGACCGATTATTTTGCAGCAGAAAATATTAATTATCTGTTGCATTTTGTTAAGTCGAGCGACTTGTGCAAAAACTGGTTTTATGAAAGTAAAGTGCCCCGCGCAGCCTTGCGACATTTCACTTCGCAGAGAAAATTGAACCATTTCTGTTAAATTAACGGAAATTGCTTTATAATATTGTAAGGTGACAAAAGTTTCATTGAATAGAACCTTGAGGTCATTACACGGTAACATTGGCTCGAATCCAGGTACGGGCATAATATCGAAATATTGAAATGGTAATTAGGTCCTTATATAAACATTACAATTCTTACAGTAAGTCATTATATTATTACACTATACTATACAATTTATTTTTTATTTTTTATTGTACGACGGGGAAGCTCTTGGCGTTCAATCTATATTTAATTAATCTATTCTTTATTTCTAACGCCTACTTGAAGTACCTACTAGTAAAAAACAAAAATATATGTAGGCAATAATACATTAAATATTGACCTAATATTAAAATATTGAATAAGTATATGTAATTTATTAATTGTACAGTAAATTCATTTACAATAAAATTAAATAATAGGCAAGGCGTAGAACTCTACAGAGTAAAAGGCTTTAAGATAGGTGATCTGGTGAACCGCTGGATTTTGGCTGACCAGCAAAATTCCAGCCTTCTGCCGAAGTCTAGCACCAAACAAGTCGTGGTGTTTCGCACGTGCCTCTCTGGGTAAGATCACTCCATCGTAGACTTCAGCATTGTCCGTGCAAGTGCCTATGTTATAAAGAGCTTATGAATGTAAATAAAAAACCTTGAAATGTTTCAAATGCAGATCGCGCATTGTATCAAAATACGTTTACAATTCAGTAGCTGCACATCTGTCTACGCGTAGGTAACCATGCTACGCGTATGGGTAACTTGTCATCACGGTGCTACGACCAAGTGCTACGCTTTGTTGCGCATGTAAGCTCTTTAATGGAGTTTACGCATGCAGATTGAGAAGCTCTGTGAATTTACCTATAATTTATCTGCAGCAAGTGCATTTTGATAAATGATTATTTAAGAATACAGCTTTTAAAAAACTCGCTCCATCGTAGACGACCTTGCCTAGGCAATGCCCGACGAGCCTCAGGTTAAGAGCTTAGCCGTTTTTGTTATACTCTGAAATGTGATTCGGAATCTCGGGTCGCTTTGTATGTTACGTAGGTTATAAACGAAATTGCGGATGCCATATCTGTGGTTCGGCGTTCCATAATCAAACGACGTATTGCCCCTAGTACTACTTCCTATTCTGTGCCCTTCGCAAATATTTGACAAAGATATTCGGTTCATTTCACAATTTCACAGGAAATGTTATAGAAAATAACTTTTAAAACTCTGGTACTTAATGAAAAGAAAGTACTTTATTTTATTGCACACCTTATAAATAAATCTGAATGATTACAAAATTGTGTTTACAACGGTCGTGTGGCTTAGAAGCGATTTATTCCAGACAACCTTTGGTTGGACGTGATTTTGTGACTGAAGAGGTGGTTGGTGGTGCACAAATTACTTAAATTATTTTTTTTCGTTAGCATTTACCTAGCTAAATTTACAAATATTTAATACAAAATGTGAAGCCATGCTGAAAATATACTTAAACAATATTTATATACCTAATATACATACCTACATAATATAAAGTAGGTACACAATGTAAACGTATTAATGAAATATAATAATTTAAATAAATAAGGATAAGAAAATAATGAATATAGGTAGGTACTTTTTAACTAATCATCATCTTCATCATTATGAACCCGAAACAATCCACTGTATTTTTAAATTTTATTTAATAAATATGGACGTTACAATTTTAATTAAGTACATAATATAATATTTTATTACAATCACTTTATTAATTTAATTTATTTTAATAATATAGAACACACTGCACAAGTGCACAACTAAGATGTATTAATAGCAGGTCATAAGTCAGAATGTTCCCGTAATTATAGAATAGCATAGCGTGTAAAAGGAGCAGAATTCAAAATTAAATAGATAAAAAAATCCTAGTTTTATGTTTATACAGAAGATTCTATATATATAAATGTATATGCTTGGTAAATGTATATGAAATGAGTATGTCGAGCCTCCCCAAAGAATGCTGATTATAATCACCTCGCTCGGCAGGTGAATTGGTAATCGCGGCGATGTTGGCGAAGCCAACAATACAAATACAAAATACAAGAAGTATAAGCAAAATTATAAAACAAAAAAAACGCATAATACAGCTAAGTATAAGCGAACTACGCACCACATTTGCTGTTCATAAATGTCCGATGGGGACATTAATAATTCCTGAGCCACCTTTTACGATAGCGGAGTAAGGGGTCCGTATTCCATGCCGGGACCGGAATTGTCAACAACGGTAGTTGGACTCGGTAAATGTCGATTGGTCAACGGCGACGTTTGATCTTATCGCTGTCCTTTGTTAGCTTAGCACTACGTACCTTGTAAAACGGACCTTGAAATTCAGTTCAAGCGACCGCGAAGAAAAATTACGTTTCATAACCGTTTCTTTCCAGATATCAAGTTTCATAATGTCGTGATTACTCGTCGTGGGTAGGTAGTACTTTTTTTGTGAAGTAGCCTTTTTATCTGACTGACTCAGAAGGAGGTATCGTGTGTTTCGAGAGTATGTAGTCATCTTTTTTTTTTTTTTTTATATACCATTGTTTTCTACTTTTTATTTCCAGCTTTTCTAACATAGCGCATTAGATGTTTATCGTGTAGCGTTATAGGTTTTTAATAATATCAATAAATAATAACAATTAAAATATTTCAGGACATTAATTTCACACAGCGCCATCAAGTCCCAAACTAAGCAAAGCTTGATGGGAACTAGATTACCTCACCCAAACACAGAACAAACATCAATATTCATCAAAAATGTTAAACTAGACCAAAGAGGCGGTTATAAAAAAAGTACAAGTACATAGATTTGTGTAGCAATTCTCAAACACATTCATATCCTCACACCATTTCGGGGAAGCGCTTGGCCTTCGTCTTACCTGGTTACAAGTTACGATAAGGCCGAAGGTGGGAGGCGCACTTCAAACTGAGGAACTGACTATCTTACTTCTAAATGCCGGAACATAATAATTTTAGAATTGTTATTATGGCGACAAAATTAGGTAAGATGGTGGTTAGCTAGCCAAGCAGACTTAAACAAAGTCCTACCACCAACCAAACGAGGCACAATATTGTACTCCCCTCCCGGGACCGAACCCGGGACCTCTGGATTTTAAATCGGTGACCACAAAGGCGGTTAAGGGTTCCGATAGGGCTTTCCGAATGTTTGAGAATAGCTAAGCAGATTAGCCAAAAACTAACGTTAGTGAACCTACACGAATTACTGTGTAAATAAGAAGGTGATATCGTAAATGACTTGCCACTCGAATGACTTGCGATGAAATGCAAACTAAATAAAAGTAAAACCGGTGGCGAGTGCGCATGTCGCGCACGCATTCACTTTCTATGCGATCGATATAAACTGCGCGGAATGCCATTTACATAATAACTGACACGAATTTGCGAGATAAATTGACATAGTCATAATTTTCGGTTCAGCCTAAATATTTTTCAATAAATACCTACTTATACAAAAATAAACAAGCCTCATAGCTCAGTTGGTAGTAACTCTGCCTTCTGCGTTGTAGGTTGTGGGTTCGATTCCCACCCAGGACAAACATTTGTGTGATGAATATAGATGTTTGTTCTGTGTTTGGGTGTTGTATTGTATGACAAGTAATATATAAACAAAAAAAAGAGTATATAAGTATGCTATTCGTAATCTAGTTCCCATATTACAAGCTATGCTTAGTTTGGGGCTAGATGTCGCTGTGTGAAATTAATGTCCTGTAATATTTATTTATATTAACATATACCACCTCTGTGGTCTAGTGGTTCAACTCATCGATTTCAGACCCAGAGATCCCGGGTTCGTTCCCTAGGGGGTGTACAACATCAAAAAAGATTTCAGACCCAGAGATCCCGGGTTCGTTCCCTAGGGGGTGTACAATATTGTGCTTTGGTTTGCCAAAGCACAATATTACCAAAGTTGGTGGTAGGACTTTGTTTAAGTCCGCCTGGCTAGCTACCACCATCTTACCTATAATTCTGTCGCCATAACAACAATTCTTAAATTGTTAGTCTCTCAATGATTGGTTTTGACAGGTGATCACAAACATATAAGCTCTTTTTTTATTGTACAATGGGGAAGCGATTGGTTTTCATCTCACCTGGTGATATGATGATGCCGAAGGTGGAAGCAAGGTGGAACTAAGATAGCCAGTTCCTTAACAGACTGAGTAACTGGCTATGCTATCTTTTTTTAAATGCAGTAACACAACAATTTAGAATTGTGTTATGGCAACAGACTTATAGGTAAGACGGTGGTATCTAGCCAGGCGGATACCACCAACCAAAACCAAAACCACCTTTACCCTTGTCACAAAATACTTATCAACGTAAAATTATTGTATCTCGAGCGAATATTATCCTATAATAATCCCCCGTAAACAAAGTTTTAGATTACCGTAAGTTTAGGGTTTCGTTCTGTGAATTTAAAGTAACAAGATCAAAACTTCTAAGCCTCATTTAAAACTTTCCGTATCAGGAATCCTTACTCTCAATCAGAGCAAGGATCATGCGTAAGGGACGGTAGGCATTTGTATCACACTAAATTGGATTGTCTGAGTCTCTGACTCTGTCACACTAAGTTGTTTACAGGCTTTGATGTACCTATATAATAAAACACATACTATTCATATGGTTCCATACGTAGTGCCAAGAAAACGGGAACCTTATACCACCTCTATAACTTCGTGGTCCAATATTATGATCTACCTTTTGAACCGTAAGAGGTAGTTAATTGTATTTTATTGAACATAGTTGTTTTTTGTGCAGTTTTTCTTAAAAATATTTACCTTGTAAAACATTCAAATAGTAGAAATAATTAAAGCTTTTGGGTGGGTGGACGTAAGATTTAAATAATTTAAACTCTACCCAACTATTGGATCGTCAAAAATCTCCTTGTGTGCTGATCGCGATTCCGAACAGGCGGTAGATTTCAAAATTATTTTCAGTAATCTTACTGAATGAAAACATTTTGACATTGACATTTGACTTTGTGACATGCACACAATATTAAAATGTGTATAAAAAAAAAAATACGCAAAAAAAAAAAAGGAAAACGCAGATCCATGTGCTGCATTGGTTAAAGTAGGGATATAAAAAAAAGTACATTGCCACGTCACCGTTATCTCGGCTATCTTAAAAACTGACGGAAAACGGTATCTGAAACGTAACGTAACAATTACGCAACACGAAAACAATGCCACTTGAACACTGTTAGAAGAAAACGAAAAACATTAGACTACTTGTTGACACAAGCCTACAAGCCTTGTCAACACCTCCATGCTTGGTGGACGAGTAGGAAATGACAATTATAAAATCGTTCACCAAGTTCGTTAGTCGGATGATTCCTTATCACAGGACTACACATATTCTTAAACTGGATCAAGAGGTCTTTTCCTCGTAGTCCTACCACCATCTATGTATATTAAGTCTTTCTTCGTGTGTGCTGTGTAACAATCCTGTTGCTTAACGTGCCGTCGAAACCACAGAATCACCTTGCTTCAAACCTGCAATCCCAACCAAACTCGTACCAAACCTCAAAAGAGTGAAACAATCCGGGATTTGAGCCTAGGACACACGCCACCACTAAACCACGGAAGCCTTAAACGCGATATTTTGATTATTTTGGTAAAGCACACTCCGTAACAATAGCGTAATTACACTGGTGTAATTATGTGAAGACGTTTCTCGTTTCTCAGCCTACACAAAAGAACATCACTAAAAGTGGATCCGCTGGGTTATGTACGCGGCTTGTTTTTAGTCTGCTTAGCGTACCTACCACCATCTTCATTCGCCTAAAGTCTAATTGTTACCGGCTTCAGACCCAGAGATCCCGGGTTCAATCCCCAGGTTCTAGCCATAATAATGTTATAATAAATATTACAGGAAATTATTTCACACAGCTCCATCTCGCCCGAAACTAAGCACAGCTTGTAATATGGGAACTAGGTTATGGATATAATACTTGTATACTTTTTTTTGTAAATACATACATACTATATGATACAACACCCATAACAACAATTGTAATTGTTGTGTCCCGGCATTTAGAGGTAAGAAAGCCAATTCCTCAGAATGTTGAGGATTCCAGGTGAAGTGCGCTTTCACCTTCGGGATTATCATAATTAGATTCCAAATGAGATGAAGGCATCCCCGTAAAAAAATGGGTTTTATTTAGATAGTTGCTTCAAAACACATCGTGTATTCAAAAAAGATGAATTCACCACTACTTTTAACTATATAATCACAAAAAATCATTTGTACAAAAAAACTTTATAAAAGGGAAACAAACAGTCGGGTTACCTTGTTACTTATATATTATTATTCCAATATTACTATTAATTGCATAAGAACCAACATAATATAAGCAATGTCTACTCAGCTAAGGAACCAATTTTATTGGTACCCTCATTGAGCAGACATTTCTCGAAAAAAATCCGATAATTATGGAACCAATATTTGATATTTAACATATTGTTTTGTTGTTACTAGTTACTCGTATGACGTGGTTGTTACTTACCCACGCTGTGCTTAGAAGCTTAAGTATAACAAAATCATTCTCGTGCGTACTTATCTCAGCGGAACCAACTTAAATATACACACGTTTATTTTAGTTGATGTTATGTCACATTTTTTAATAACTCTAACGAAAGGTTACATTCCGTATGAGAATTATGTGTATGACGTATGAGAGTGCTAGATTATAGTTTATTTTCGGTTCAAAGCATCGTATAGACATTCATGTTAATTTCACGAATTTTTTGTTTCAACTAACATGTTTTTTTTATTGGTGATAACCTTCCTCAATAACCTTATTCAACAGCCGCAGATGTCCACTGTTGGACGTTAACGTTACTTAAAACGATCAATTATAATAAAGGCGGTAAAATCAATATTATTGTGAAGTAATAAAATGAAGTAGTTAGCCGGTCATTGTGAATTGTGGCCAAGAACTTAATTTCAAAAGCTCGTCACATAACTAAAGAAGTTCAAAATAATAATCATCATTACATCAACATTGCCAAAACAAACAAAAATACACAACCTAGCTGTAAGTAACAACTTTAATAACTTAGGTACCTGCGTGAAGTTAGTAACGTTGCTTTAATAGTATCTAATAAAATGATTAGCCGTCAAAATAAGAAAAATCTCAATTTCCCCTATCTACAGTGTATGTTAAATACATTTTACATAACGTGAAATTAATTTCGTCATCTTGACCCAAACTATGAAACGCTATAGTAATATGAAAACTAGATTACGGATAGAATATATTAATATAGGTACCGATGTTTTTATGAATACTTATCATATCACGTTCCCTCCAGGTTTTCAAAAATCTTGCGGGGCTTTCGATTGAGGCGACACGTGACCCAAGGGCTGTTTCTCATTTAGGCCAGCAAATTAGAATAGCTATTCAGCGTGGCAATGCAGCCAGTGTCTTGGGCACGCTCCCGTCTGGTACTGGTCTGGAACAGTTGAGTTATCTATAGGCCGTTTGTAACGGTCCTTAGGTAATCTGACTGATCCTTTGCACATAGTTAGTTTTATTGTAAATTTCTTATCATACAAAACAAACACATCATAAACACCAATGTTTATTATACAAAAGTGGTGATTTGTTTGTTGATGTCAATTTATAGAGCCTACAATACAGAGGTTATGATCTGTGCTCTGTAAATTCCACTTGGCAAATTGGCGAGTGTGCGCTCGATATCTTTGACCTACTTCCTCCTTTAGTGAGCTGGTGGTCTCTAAAGGATTGGGACTAGGACTGGATGTAGGACTAGCTTGGCTATCAATACCAATGGAATAAAAAACTTGTTTCAGGAAATTCGTACTTCGTTATAATACCTCTCGACAGAGCTTACCGATTTGAGGCTTTGACGTTTTTGAAGTGGTCGAGACCTTGGGATCGAGCGGAGCCGGTGCCCTTCGGATTTTCTAAAATCTTGTGAAGCTTTTCATTGAAGTAAATCGTGCGCCCGTCTACATGAGGCATAACGGTGTTAAGCCTCGCGTGCCCGTAATTTCACCGGCAACCATACCCTTCAAACCGGAACACAGTAATGTTAGTAGTAGGAAATCGTTAGTAAGATAAAAAGATGAAACTTAGGCTGCTAGATTAGGTACCTACTCCTCGATTTTATAAGTCATCAAATGTTTATAGGTAGCTATAAGAAATATAGCTGCCAATACAACACTCCGGTGACCGGCGAAAGTCTCGCGATCATTTACATCCTTATTGAGCAGAGACGAGTCGCTCCACGAGGTCCAAAATGGCCATTAAACTACCAATGACCATTTTTTCTGTATTCCAATTTCGATCAATATTTAATTACGATTTCGATTTCAAATAATTATATGAATTAATAAATAAATATATATTACAGGACATTCATTTTACACAAAGCCATCTAGCCCCAAACTAAGCATAGCTTGTATGGGAACTAAGATTACGGATAGAATACTTAAATACTATATTTTTTTTTGTAAATTCATACTTATCATACAATACAACACACAAACACAGAACAAACATCTATATTCATCACACAAATGTTTGTCCTGGGTGGAAATCGAACCCACAACCTACAGCGCAGAAGGCAAAGTTACTACCAACTGAGCTATGAGGCTTGTTGTGTATTTGTAATTGTGTAGGTATAAGTCAATAATTCGGCTTTCAAATAGTATATTTGTAACGCGACTGATAAATCAAGTTTAACAGGTATAAACAGTCCTTCAATAACAAAAAAATCACACACTACAATTATGAGTTAGAAAATTGTAGAGATTTAACGATTTTCCTGCAGATTTTTTATTTTTATGGTGGATGGGAGAGTGTGTAAACTGAATAAAATACTGCTGCCTAGCTTACACCTTCCACCATTCACCTTAATTACCTTTTTAACGGCACTATCTTCGTATATAAAGTGTTAGGGCATTGTTACACTGTCGATTTGCGAGCGAATTCATAGCGAGTCAAATGAATCTCGGATTCGCCACATGTTCGCCACGAATGCACACGAATAACACTATTTAACACCATCGACCTCTTGTACGCAGCACGCAATTTGTTTCGTATTATTATTTATTATTTTCCAAAACAGCACTTAGTTGCTCTCGTTAATAATGGATCTTACCAAATTGTTTTTCTTTCGCTATCTGGGTCTTCAAAGTAAAGTGTTTGTAAGTAAACTTACAAAGCTTAAAGTACTCGACGGAATCCACTGTGTCATTGACTGTCCAAAAAGCGATTCGCTCGCTGCGCACGGGCGGCGAAAACGTTGCGCGCCCGCGGCGTGTCCGCTGCGAATACGCGGCGAACACGCTGTACTCTCGCTAGATTAAAGCGAATTAATCTCGCTCGCAAATCGCCAGTGTGATATTGCCCTTACCGATTATGTATTATCTCATTATTGCGTAGTACCAGATGCTACGCCGCCGAGTGCTACGTTCATATAAAAGACATAAACGCGCACACGCATATTATTGTTCTGATGAGCACAGACTTCATCTTATTCAATTAAACATATATTCTCTGGTAAGGTTTTACGTGTGGATTGGATTTGTTTTGCCAGGCAGTTGTAAATATATTGCAAAGTATGTACAAATAGTGTAGGTGACTAAAAATCAAGATATACAGTGACAAAAGTTGCTGGTATAAATAAAAACGAACCAGCCACGTTCGGACCCCCATTTCAATCGTTTCTGGTTTTTAACCCCTTGAGTTTAATTTTTAATTATAATCTTATTATTTTGTTATTATTGCGGCAATAGACACACTCGAATATTTAGGTGGATATGTTTGCGGACGGCTGGAAAATTATAGAGAGAGAGAGAGAGGTTCTAGCTTACTGCAAAAGTACCTTTATGTTTCTTCATGAGCACTTGTTTATATTTTTTTTATTATAATTTAAAAAAAAATACATATTAACCTTTGAGTGTTAATTTTCGTCAGTATATATATAAAATATGTCAATAAATAAATACATTTAAACTGTCTACCTATTACGGTTTATGAGATACACTCCGCTAGCAAATACACGGACCGACGAATGGACCAACAGCGGTGGCTTAGTATATTGGTATATTGTCTCTTTGGGTGCGGAACACTAAAAACAAAAACAAAAAGAAAAACTTGTATTTGGCACAGTAATAGGTACATAACCATTGAAATTAAAGTAGTAAGTCTACGTATGACACCAAATGACACCATCTCGGCAACGTGCATTCTACTCTAAAACTATAAACGTTATAAGGGGAATGATAGTACTTGCCTTTGGTGAGCTTTGACGTGCCTCACGTCTCTTGTGGGTAAAAGTGGATACGTTTGGAATGTGGACATGTCAGAGCCCCAGTTATAAGCTTGTAAGAATTGGCCACTGGTGGTCGGGTCGCTTAGGAAAAGTAAATAATTCATTCTTAGGAAACTGTGTGAGATTCTATAATAAGCTTCCTCAAAGCGCCACCAAACTCTCTACTCGTAAATTCGAATTGTATATAAAGAATAATTTAATTAAAAGTGCCTACTACAAAATTAGTGATTATATTGACGAAAAGAACGTGTGCCCCGATGTTGCTATACCAGTTGACAGCAAAATGGTGATTTCTCAATGTTAACAAATTGCCCATTAGGTAGATAGGTAATAACAAATGTTTTAAGATTAAGTATTTAGGTTTTTGTTGTATCTACTTAGAATATAGTAACAAATTGTGTATCTAAATGTTGAATAATTCATCAAAAAAATTAACCGGCCCGAGGTTCTTGCCTTTCTCCTTGTGTGCTGGTCGCGATTCCGAACAGGCGGTAAATTTGACGTTTCAAAATGATCCTAAAAAATCTTAATGAATAAAGAAATTTTGACTTTGACTTTGACTTTGACTGTAGCTCGTCTCTACACAGCCTACAGTAGCTATACAGAAGTAAAACTAACGATTTGGATGCAGCCTATGAAAATTATAATAACGTAAATTTATTCAAAGTTCGGCCGTGAGAATCGTCTACCTCGTTTGATCACCATCAACGTAATAGTTACGTTTCGGTTACGCTAGCGAAAGTGTCATTGATATGTTAGAACCAGACGTGCCCAGTAAAATGGTGAAATGAAGCAGACGGTTTCTAGAGTAATATTTATGAAGAGCGTGCGTGGTATGATCCGTGAGCATTTTTTTCTGTACGGCGGGGATATGCTTGGCCTTTATCGCACCTGGCTTTTCAAGTTATGATAAGGCCGAAGTTGGGAGCGCATTTTACCCGGAATTCTCAACAAACTGATGAACTGGCTATCTTACCTCTAAAATTCCGGAACAATTTGAGAATTGTGGTTACGGCGACAGAATTAGTTAAGACGGTGGTAGCGTAGTGTGTGAACCACATGTGGTCATGACCACAGAGGCGGTAAAAGTTAACGTGGGAAAGGTGAATAAAGCAATATCGACATAAACCATCATTCCATGAAAACTTCTACTCCAGACATGGTCTCTACAATATATGCCTAACATAGCCTCGATTGGTAGGCCAGTTGATTTGAAAGCTCATTTTTTAAATAACCACTATCTTTTAACCCGCAACAATGCTGCTTGGCGGCTGAAAATTACGCATTTTTTTTATTGTACGACAGGGAAGCCCGTAAAAAAAGTTTTGCCTACTCCTCGCCTGGGTCCGAGTTATGATAAGACCGAACGTGAATGCGCACTTCATGAAATTTTCAGCAGACTGAGGAACTTACCTTTAAATGCCGGAACACAACAATTTAGTTGTTATGGCTAGTGCCAGTGCCAGGCAAGCAAACTTTAACAAGACACATAGCTCAGTTGGTAGTAACTCTGCCTTCTGCGCTGTAGACTGTGGGTTCGGTTCCCACCCACGACAAACATTTGTGTGATGCACATAGATGTTTGTTCTGTGTTTGGGTGTTGTATCATATATGTACGGTTGTATTAAAAAAAGTATTATTTCCGTAATCTAGTTCCTATATTACAAGTTATGCTTAGATTGGGGCTAGAGCTGTGTGAAATTAATGTCCTAAAACCTACCATCAACCAAACCAATTTGTAGTTCCCTGGGATCTAGCTCAAAACTTCTAGATCTGATACCTGTAGGAACCACTAGACCACAGACACGGTTAAAACTAAGTCTATTCTACGTAAGGATTACTCTGATGTCCAATAACGGTGTATCTTAATTCTGCGGTCGGCTCGCTCTACTCTAGATTAGAAAGTAACTCCTTTCTGACTTCCTTTCGGTTACACTCAGATAAATATCTGATTTAAAATCTTGGGAGGAATTATTTATGACGCAACGTACGAGCAGTAAAATAATTAGAATATTGTGAGAATGTGCAGCGAAATTGCCATATTTACGCAAACGGTGTTGACAATAACAATGCTAATGCTTGACGAAAAGTAACAAAAAAAAAGCTGGCGATTGGGACCGCGTTCCCTTTTAGCAGCGGTCCCAAATGCCTGTCTCCTCGATCACACGGGTATGTGTCGTAAAGGCGACCAATGCTTTGTGTTACAAGTTGTTGAATGAAGTTTCCTTGCGACTAGTTCACGATTTGTGAACCAGCGTTTGCCGTGGATCGAACCCTCCAACACAGTCTTCGGATGTCGTAAAAGCCACCAAGGGACCTCATCGGAATCAGCTTATTGCTTATTCTGTGTATTTTCTTACACCATTACTGTGATTACCAATCCGCCCGCCTAAGGTGGTGATTATGAAAGAACCCTCAATTTCGGAGGCAGGTCTGTCTAGGTAGCTATAATAGAAAATACTTGTCATTTGTACCAAGAGGTTCTAGTAATTTTATTAAATAAATAGTATTGTTCCTGTTTTTGAATCTTTAGTAAAATCTTATCGAAACAGTGAATCAATCTACTGTATGAAAAAAGAAATCGTTCCAAATCGAGAACCTCCTCCTTTTATTGAAGTCGGTTAATAGGTACCGCGACCAATCACCAACGTAATACAAAGCGTGGCTATGTAATAACTAGTTCACAAGAACTGGGCAAAGGTCAGCTGTAAGCCAAACTTGATAACCTCCTTGTTGAAGTCAAAAACCTTTCGAAAATTTGCGAACGGTACGTTACATTTTTTTTTGCTAGCGGACTGTTCTATATTTGAATTCAAATAACTTGAAATTCCATTCATTTGTCCACCAAGTGTGCCATGGTGGTCGCGGATTCAGAGGCCCCTCCAAGTTAGGCCGCGAAATTTTAGGTAGGTTGACTAAGGGATCTTGCTTGAATAAATCGCAGTCATAGAAGGATTTTCTTCCTTATGTGTATAAGTGCAATCTGATCTGCCTACCAAACGTGGTGATCATAAAACCCTACGATTTTGTAAAAGGATGGTCCAACAGTCAGCAATGGGGTGTTGCTGTGTGTCAGCTCGCCACCACCCGCCATCTTGGAATTAAACTAAAATGTAAACCACGAGATAAATTACTTTATACTTAAATAAGAAGATTTTAGTTTATATTTTTTTAGTTTAAAATTAAGTGTAAAATAATTGCATCTACATTTTTAATGATAACTTATTTATCTATGTATCTATAGATTAACAAGTAACACAGATAATTCTGTTAGCAAAAAATGAAGGAAACTTTTTGTTATGGCGCTTTTGAAAATACCTCGCTAAGATGAAGTTAATTATCAGAAGCGATGGTGCGCGAAGCGGAAATAAGCTCAGGATAGCTATGGGCAATGTCCCGGTTGAAAGAACCGATTAATAACTTGTACAACCTTTTATTATAAGGAAGAGATGTGTAGGTACCATACTAGCCAGGTTGAGGAAAAGGAATGACGTATTCGAGATGTCGTGCTGGAGGCAAATGCTACTTAATATATTTTTTAATTTGATTTTCTTTTAGAATTTAAAGAAAACTAACAGCTAATATAACATTAGAAATATATACTAGTTAACTAGGGCAAATCATAAGTTTCCACTAATAGGTACTTATATAAAGTTTTTACATGAAATGGGCAAGCTCTTGACCAAACCTTGCACAGACAAACATAGTCAACGATGAACCGAGGAATCTAGACTAGAGAGATACACAATCGTGGACTGCGAAGCGCATTCATATCCTCATCCTCATCAACAAGCCTCATAGCTCAGTTGGTAGCAACTCTGCCTTCTGCTCTGTAGGTGTTGGGTTCGATCCCTGCCCAGGACAAACATTTGTGTGATGAATATAGATGTTTGTTCTGTGGTTGGGTGTTGTATTGTATGATATTAACAAAAAAGAAAGTATTTATGTATTCTATCCGTAATCTAGTACCCATATTACAAGCTATGCTTAGTTTGGGGCAAGATGGCGCGGTGTGTAATTAACGTCCTGTAATATTTATTTATATTTATGGTAAGAAGCTCATAAGCGAAGTAAATCTGTAAAAAACCGACTTAAACTAAACTTTTGACTTGACTTATGGCTCAGGCTCTTGTCTTGCTTTGCATCATGCCTTCATTTCGGTAATGAAGTACCGACCACAGAGAGAAATATAACTCAAGTAATTATTATAATAGCCCAAAGGTCATGTCAGTTTGTAGACGACTTCCTAACATTGTACCGGTCTGTTCATTACCGAGTTATTATTAGTGTATTAGCATACAAAGCATCTGTATTGAGGTGTCAAATATACAAGTAAATGCATATCAACGGGATCTCTAATTGTACTACCTCCGCCTCCACCTGCCAAACAGATCCAAACAGAATGCATGTTTTTTTTTATTGTTTGACGGCTAAGCACTTGGCCTTCATCTAACCTGGTTACAAGTTAAGATAAGGCCGAATCTGGAGGCGCACTTCACCCGTTCCTCAACAATCTGAGGAACTGGCTATCATACCTAAATGCCGGAACACAACAATTTTAGAATTGTTGCTATGGTGACAGAATGAGGTAAGATGGCGGTAGCTAGCCAGGCGGATTTAAACAAAGCCTTACCACCAACCAAACCAAGCACAATATTGTACTCGCCTCTGGATCTGAAAAACATGTTTGAATTTTGGTACGACGCAACGTGGAAACGCTTGGCCTTCATCTCACCATACTTCATGTAGATACCCCCCATGTTCTTGGGTTAGGATCATCATCTCCATTCTGAAAAACCTCACGGCTATGTTGTTATTAGCTCTACCTTCTGCGCTGTAGGTCGTGGGTCAATTCCCAACCTGACAAGCATTTGTGTGATATCTGTAATAAATAATACAGCGAGTGCCCTGCGTGTTTTCGAAAATCTTGCAATGCTTTTGATTACGGCGACACGATACACAAGAGTTGGATCTTATTTAAGCCAGCGAATTAACATTCTTCCGTCTGGTACTAGCTTAGTCTAAGGACTGTTTGTCACGGTCCTTAGATAACCCGACTGCTGTTATGTTAACATTAGATATTGTTTGAAAATTGTTTCATGATTTTGATATGATATATCAGATACTTGCAAATAATTATTAAGAAGATCAAGATCATAATCACAATTTGAAAAAACTCACTGCAAGACATATTTGCCATAACCCCCATGCTTGGCTGGCGGGTGGGTGATCCGAGAGTGGATACTGTTACCTTTTTTACGTTGATTTCCAATTAAAATAGATTTCAAGCAACATATATTGAGATTATTAGTGATTGTAATCTATAAGTGAGAGGTCAATTAACGTATTTATCTATTGTCGGAGATAACTGCCAAGGTGAAGTCGGCAGGATGTCGATAATAATCCGTATTAGGGCGCCTTCACACTTTCAACTATAAAATATCCTAAGACGAAGGTTATCAGGGAAAGCTTTCTGCCACTGCCTGCTTGTTCAATAGAACCTTACACCAAGATGTATCCTTCTTCGTCTTATCCAGTCATCTGCGTTCATCAAGAGCCGGACGACTACTACAGTCTCTAAAAGCATTCTTATTTGTCTATCTTATGTAGAAAAAAGAGGCAAAAGTAATGCTGTTACATTAGAATAAGGATACTTATAATTACGTTTTAAAAACTTAAAAGAAAACCGACTTCAATGAAGAATATGATACAATTTCGTTTGCAATGACGTATTTTGTGCAATTATTTTGATGACAGATGGACGGGTAGATAGACATTGCGTAATTTTTCTTTACTTTTGAGGTAATGAATGGGTATACCCTAAAAATACCCATATCGCTTCAAGTGTGCCTATAATATTTGAAGAGTTTCCTCGATTTCTCCAGGATCCCATCATCAAATCCTGACCTGATGACAATGGCACCACCTGTAAAGTATACCCTTTCAAACAAGTCTCACAGCTCAGTTGGTAGTAGCTCTGCCTTCTGCGCTGTAGGTTGTGGGTTCGATTCCCACCCAGGACAAACATTTATGTGATGAATATAGATGTTTGTTCTGTGTTTGGGTGTTGTATTGTATGATAAGTATGTATTTACAAAAAAAAAAAAGTATTTATGTATTCTATCCGTAATCTAGTTCTCATATTACAAGCTATGCTTAGTTTGGGACTAGATGGCGCTGTGGCAAATTAATGTCCTGTAATATTTAATTTAATATTTAATTTAATTTAATAAACAAAAAAGAATTTTACAAATAAGTCCAGGCGTCTTCGAGTAATCGGGGAACAAACATTAAAAAAAAAAGATTCCGGCGAATTTAAAAGCTCCTTCTTTTTTTGAAGTCGGTTTAAAAGAACCACAAGCTTAGACAGTTTTTGGTCAAATTTTAAATACATTGTGGTTTCTAAAATACAGTGCTTTCCATCTCACCAATTTATGAACCTTACGAAATAACTAGCCCCTTTTTAGTATTTTGCTTTCTCCTTGTGTGCTGGTCGCGATTCCGAACAGGCGGTAGATTTGACGATTAAGAGGATCCTTGAGAATCTTACTGAATAGTGATATTTTAACTTTGACTTTGAGTAAAATTCTAGCCAACTATCCCCACCAAAGGGCAGTATTAGAAATTTTTTTTAGTCCCCACAAAAACCTACCTGATCATTTTGTAAATACTTTAGGACTTCTGTTTTAGTTTGCTCGTTGATGGTCAGTCATTCAAACAATAACAATGAAAACATCTCCGCTTAGTTGTGATGTTAAAGTGTCTTCATTTAGGTAAGTATTAGGTTTAAGTTTCATTGTACTCTTATCGAGGGAAGTTGGTAGTTACCTACTCCTGAAATTCGGCCAAGGATTAAAATAAGAATAAGAATTATTTATTCATATACAGTAATCTGTTACATGAATTATAGAACACATAAAAACAAATAGCCGACAGGTTATGTATGCTTAGTTAGGGGCTCGATGGCACTGTGTCCTAATGTCATGTATTATTTATTTATATATTTTAAGTAAAACACATAATTAGGTAAGTACTTTAAATAAATTATTGTGAGTATACTAATGATAAATAGTAGATTGTCCTAGGAAGCAAAGATTTTTTTAACTGCGTTAGTCTTTCTTTTAACTTAGGGCGCAGCAAGAGATTGACGTAAACGGAAGAAAGGCACTCCAGCTTTGAATTTGAATTTTGAATTTCTATGATAAAAAAAGTACCATCTTACCTAATTATGTCGCCAATATCAACAATTCTTAAATTATTTTGATCTGGCATTTAGAGTTTTGATAGCCAGTTCCTCAGTTTATTGAGGATTCCGGGTGAAGTGCGCTTCCACCTTCGGCCTTATCATAACTAGAAAAATCAGGTGAGATGAATGCCAAGCACATCCCAGTAGCACAAAATATTTTTTTTTCAAAAGTTTAAGTAAAACTTACGCTTATTTATTACTTGTATACTCCAAAGATCTGTAGATTTTTTAGATTTGGCTAAATCTAAACATCGAAATATGCCAAAAACACATTATTCCAAAAAAGATTTCGTTCTTCTTACATTTTTCCAAAGGATTATATTATCAAGCTCTCATTACGGTCACGGGATTTTGTGGGTAACACACTCTGTATCGTATATTAAGTGTCAGATACAATATTATCTGGAGCTAAATGCAATACTTTCATTTACACTAAGTACTTGACAAAGGCTTACTTTTTATAAATAAAAATATCATCATAAATCTGAATTTGAGTAAACAGTTGCAAAGACGCAATGCTTTTCGCGCGTTTTTTTACTTCCTTCTTTTACCTTTTTTTTATTTGGTCCGCGCAGTTTCCACAACCGTACAGCCAGTTACCTATTGTTGTTCTATCCAAAATGTAGTTCGCATATTGAAAGCTTTGCTTAGTTTGGAGGTAGATGGCGCTGTAAAAATTGAAATTTAATGATTGTTTTTTTTTACACACTGCTAATCCACACCTGACCTACTTATTATTTACCTACAGTCAATGTCCAATTTTCATCTAGGTGTACATCAAATTACGAATATTCATTTCATTGCTCTTTTTAACTATTTCCATAATTACTCTTGTTAAATGGCCGTCTTCGCATACATTTTGACCAGTAATGTCAAAATGTATGCTTGCTAATGTTGGTAGGCTTGCTTCGAAAGTAGACCATTTTATTTATGAGTAATGACTAACAGAGCCTCGTACAAAAATGGAGAGGTTCCTAAGTCACCGCGCTTTGGGAGCGGATTGGTGGTTGCAGTAAGTATTTTTTTTGATAATAGGTTCCACTTATTATATTATCAACAAAGACATAATTGTCACTTTTGATAACACAAAAACCTATATTATTATAACGTTCATCGTCATTGATACTAAATAATTAGATAAGTACTTAGAAAGGTAAATACAATTTGAACACAATAAATATATGTAGTGATAGACAGTAGGAAGGTAAATTCAATATAGAAAACATAATTATAAGAATTTGAGTTAATAAAAAAAAAACTGACGGATTGAGAACACTTTTGAAGTCTGTTAAAAATGGGCAGCTAATTTATTTTATATTCTATAATACACATAAAAAAGCTACTGCCCTTTATCTGGTGAGATACTTTTATTTACTTTTTTTGTTTATGCGCTTATTGTGATTAAGATAAATCAAACAAAGGTAAATTTACCTACTTCCTTGGGCGACGCAGCTGTGACTCAGTTACAATTACAAGTGAAGGTTGTCAGAATTATCAACACTTTTAATAATCATTATTAACCATGAATGCCACTAGTAAATGAAAATATAAGAAAATGTAAATGTAAGGCGCCATTTTGAAACGGAGTCAAATCAAGTGTACAATAAAGTCAAAATTCTTAAACTCTTGACATGAGAAGCTACACGTCTGCCTATCAGGTGTTTGTCACCATTTTTGTTATCAAACCGTAAGCTCTTAGATATCAGGAAGGTTCAAATTTTCAGTATAATGGCACACCTAGTAAGTCCCTAATTTCGTAAATGTATTTGCAGTGGAGGTTTTGCACTAGGATGACATCTCTATCCATCTCCTCGTGAAACCCCTAATTGATCTCTGAGTTAAGTTAGGAAATCTGGCACTGTATGTATTCATGTATGTATGTATGTGGCAATATTTGTGACGGCATAACCCTCTATGAAGAAAGTCTAATCATATCTTGAAACCAGATGAGATAAAGGCCAAGCGTTTCTCCCTAAGAAAAAGTAAAGGTACTACAAAATAATAATAGCTCGATTGTGATACCTATATTATCTGATTTTTGTTTTTGATGACAAAATTACAATATAAATAAATGTTGTATTTGTGTACAGCTATGTGCAGACCTAACATTAGTTGGATTTCGTGCCGGCGGCGCTCGACACGACAAGTCCTAGCGACAAATCAATAACCTATTCCTAAAATTATCATACGACATTCTTCCAATTAGTGTTTTTTTGTCCATGACATTCTTCCTACCGCCTGTATTGTGCTGTTGACGTTTCAACAATGAAATGTCAAACGTCCAATTATCTATGAATCCGTATTATATTGACAGGAGACTTATCTGTGGAATTTGATCAGCTCCAAAGAGCCTGAAGCTTCATCCACTTTATGCCTCTTTAAAGTGGATGAAGCGAAGCCGCGATATCTAATTAAAACTTACATTACCTGAGAGTAATTTGAGATGATGACCAGGGCCCCGATTTTGTTAAGTCAATCGCTTTACTATGGAAATGGTACCGTCGCAGAATTGTTCATAAAAATCCTGAGATTTTCGCAAAAAAGCTCTTATCATAAATTTAGCTTAAGAAATAAACATAATCTTACAATGCCCAGGAGTAGGCTCCGAAAAGTAAGCAATCGTTTTATGGCACATGTGTGCTCTATTATAATAAATTACCCAACGATGTGCGTGACATGTCCATTAATACATTCAAAAACTTTATAAAGCATAAATTGTGTGGCAAGGCGTATTATGCTACGTCGTCTTACCGTAACGATTAAAACCCATGGATATAATTTTTATTGCTCTTCATTTATATTTTATATTCTAATCTTTAAAGTGAGTTTAAAGATTATACTAATACTCGTAGTAATATTGTTACCATGACCTTAGTGAAATTGGCTCCTAACATAGTTTTAAGACTTGTTGTAAATGGTCAATTGTTTTTTTCACGACAATGGGATCTAATGCAAATAAATATTTTTTTAATTTTTAATTGCGACCAGATGTATCTTTTAGAATAAGTTTTTTTTATTGTACGACGTGAAGCGCTTGGCCTTCATCTCACCTGGTTAAAAGCTTTGATACCTCCGAAGGTGGAGGCGCACTTCACCCGGAATCCTAAACAAACTGAGGACCTAGCGATTTTTGACTGAATTTTTATAATCACATTCTGAGCCTCGTAAAAGGTCTGGGAATAGAACTCAATACTGTCCACGAAGATATTATTTATCCTACATACACAGACTTATGCCAGCCAAGTAAGTAAAGGATCTTTCATTATTTTGAAGTTTCTACACTCCTTTGTCAACCAGTGGTTTTCGACAACTACAGTCGCCTCTAGTGGACAGAATGGGTATTAATTTAACAAATCAAGCGATCCCAGTATCCTGTGGTAGACACCGAGTCACAAATCTCTTGCGGAGGCAAACGGAAGATCGAGTGTTTCCCTATCTTGCGACACTTTCCCCGTAAACCTTTCAATAGCTCGCTTCAAGCAGCCGTTACATTACCTACACTTCTTTCTTATGAAAGTCCATTGTCTTTCAGTGTGCACTGCTGTTCAAAAGTAGGCTGTATTGAAACAAAAAGCCGAGCATAACGAGACGGTGCTTAGGCTTCTGGACGATAGTCAAACTTTTTTAGCGAACTGATGTAAAGCTATGACTATCAGCGTAGGAATTGTTATATATTAAAGGAAATGACATTCATTTCACACAGTGCCATTTAGTCCCAAACTAAGCATAGCTTGTAATATGGGAACTAGATTTCGGACATAATACTTAAATACTTTTTTTGTTTGTAAATACATAAGTAGTTATCATACAATATAACACCCAAACACAGAACAAACATCTATATTCATCACACAAATGTTAGTCCTAGGTGGGAATTGAACCCACAATCTACAGCGCAGAAGGCAAAGTTACTACCAACTGAGCTATGAGGCTTGTCAAGTTGTTATTATAAATATAATATTTTACTTGTTATTGCCATGACTATGTTAAACTTACCGTATCCTATTATTTAACACTATTTTTTCTTCTGGATAATCTAAAGAAAACTAATCTCCTAAAGTCCGGAATGATCTATAAATATTAAAGAAGTTCGAATCGATTGGGTGCCGTTATAATATAATTATTTTTATGTAGCTTGCAGATTATAAATCAAATATGACGCGTATTACTTAGACATGATGCTATGCTATGGTTCTCTTCACTCGGAAATATATTATTAATAGTTGTAAATACCCGCGTCTTGGTTATAAATGATATTTATCTGTTTTAGAATTTAAAAACAATTAAAACAACTATTTTTAGTGACATATAATTTCAAAACTGGTTACAACCGTGCGGTAGCGGCAACTGTTTAATGAATAATTAATACGAGTCCTACCCTTACCTACATATAAACCGAGCCCAACTAGTGTTATATATATGCTATATGAAAAAAATGTGGGGATCTCATATAATATAATAGTAATACCAACATAATTCAAACTTAGTGTGCTCGAAGTGCTTTCCTTTTATGTATGATAATACCAAAAACGTAGCCAAGCCAAGTTGGCAATAAGGCTCCAGAATTAATTGCAAAAAAGCAACATTTTTTGTTTTTATTTTAGATAAAATGAAGGCGGTTTATTCCTGGCATTGTACCAATATCGCATAAAACCCAGTAAAAATTACATACATAAAGTATGTAATTTCACGCTTATCTAAGGAACAATAAAAAAATATAGGTTGGTATGTATAATTAACAGCACTATGCTCAACAAGATGGAAACCTGCGTTATGTGTAAATGCGGCCGTTTGAAGCGTTCCAACCGAAACGGTATTTCTGGGACACAACACATTCCGAATTTTGCACAATATGTTGCGTAACGAATTTATGATAATTGTTATAATTCTTAACGCGTGCGGATATGCACGGAAGCATTCATAAATAACTAAAGCTAACATTATTCAATATTCTGGAGCGAAATATACAAATCTTATATGTTTTTTTATTTTGGTAAATGAAATTAATTTGTTTTTTTTTATGTCAAACACAAATCCTTCAAAAACATATGGTTTTGAATTCTATATGATTTAATTTGTTTTTATGTAAAAGTCCGTGTTTGCCCGATAAAGAAATAGTAGGTTATATACTTTAAGTTTAATAAGCTATGCGAGGAGATTGAGTGTGATCTGTTTGATACTGACTTTAAGAAAGTTAGGCGCATGCTCAGCCATCTCTTGTTTAATAACTAGGATTATTTTTGTTTGAAGATTCATTTGTGCGTGATCAATGTGATCACTTGAGTTTATCTTTTAATTTACTGTTTTAATTTTACTTACTTTCTTGTAAGTTAAAATAAAAACAACTGTCTCTCACTTTATTTATCTGTTTATATCTGTGAATTTCTGTTATTGGCTTTATGTTTCTTTGTTTTTATTCGTCGGTACTGAAAAACGAAAGCTAAGACTTTTCGTTGCTCTGGCCTGGCTAGACAATTCATTGGTTATCGGCACCCTCGTACTGTTTTCTGTCTTTAGCCGAGCCATCTTAATCGTTATAATTATCAAAATTATTCCAATTTTGAGTCCGCTTGCGTAAATTAGCATTTTTCAATCTCACAGCGGATACAGTTTCTAATGAGTTATGAGTTCTATACGAATGATTAACGATTGAGTTCACTTGATTGGTAACTTTCTTCTCGTCTGATATCTGTTAGAGCAATGCTATAAAAAATAATTATTAAAAAAAAAAAAAAAAAATGAATTATTTTCATTTTCTAGCTCTACCACATGGAAGTCCACGGCTAGATATAGTTTATAATAATATTTGGTAAATAAATATCTGTGATATTAGCTTTAAATTCACACAGCGCCATAGTTGCCCCAAATTAAGCATACCATGTAATATGGGAACTAGATAACAAATAAAATACTAATACACACATAATACTAACATACACAGCTCAGTTAATAGTAGTTGATAGTGCCTTCTGTGCCGGAAGTTCGATTCTCACACGAGACAAACATTTGTGTGATGAATATAGAGGTTTTATATTGTATCATGGTGTATGTATTTATAAAAAAATTAACATTAGTACTATCCGTAATCTAGTTTCTATAGTATGTACCTACAAGCTATTCCTACTTAGGGGCTTGGTGGCGCTGTGAAAAATTAAATGTCCCATATTATTAATTGCATGAATACACAATGTATTGCCACACATGCTATATTCTGAGTAGGTATAATATAACCTACGTAGTCGGCTTTGCCCAAGATTTAAAAAAATTGAAAAGTAATATAAAATTTGTAAGGCACCACTACTTTATCTTTAAAGGCGGCAAACGTGATACACTCAAAGTTGGCTTCTTAACATTACTAAAAACATTTGCGTGCAGTAATACGTAGCTAACCGTAAAGTTGAGAACGAAAGGAAAAGTGCAGGAGAAAGTATCGGCCAATTATTTCCACATTACATTTTATTGGATCACTTGCTGACTAATATACGCGGCCGAGAATGCGAGGTGAATAAACTATTAGGTGTGACTGATGCGGGTCATTTGGACTGGTTTTGGCCCATAGACAAGCTTTGGTTACACCGTAACTCGTAGTGGCAACACCATAACTTCCCGGAAACTTTCGGTTTCTTTGTTGCAACGCATGTTTGTCGTCTATGCCGGTTATTCAAAAGGAGGTTAAACAATAAAGAATAAAACCCACTTTTCTATGATACAACCTCATTATTGAAGTAAATAATTCAGTATCTGTTCTTTATTTGAAAAAAACTTTTGTATGCTGAATAATTTTGCGCCGTGATCTCAGTCAGATGCCGTGACTCGTTTGTTTTTTTACGCATTTGATTAAAGTTTTGTGTAAAGCCTAGCTTGCGAGATGACATTGGCGATGTTAGTGGATCAGCCCCCACCTGCCACAAACCAAATAATAATTAATCTTTAAATTAATGTATTTGCTTGATAACCATGCCTTTAAAACAATAACGAAGTCAAATAGAGGTGTTTGTGATCGTCACAAGTTTTGTCAAGCAGTTATTGGTTTATTAGCCTACACAAACAACCGGCTCTACCATTTTGTAACGTACCTACTCATTCCTCTGCATTGAATGCATTTTTGTCAACATGTGAGCGTCTATGTCGCCATCGGATCCCTAGCAAACCTACAAAATAATAACCCGATTCTGGTTATCTATGTTCTGTCCTTATTGCTCACCCTGGAAAGGTTACCAGCATAAATATTCCCAGGAAGATATACAGTGCAGGTATGTGCAGTTGTAATGTCGGACGATTAGCGCAATCAAGGTTACTTCATCAGACGCTCCACATGCCATGTAGGCTTGGAAAGCGTTGCGACGATGGAGTTCCCGGTCAATGCATATCGGAAATGCGTGTGTAATGTTATTACATTCGTGACTTCACTACACATTACTCATGCTTTATATAGGTCTTAGTTTCGTCCATTTTTCTCCTGTAAAATGTGAGTACATGGATGGCCATTCGATTTTAAAGGATGTAGTGTGTACTATTTCATTGGGGTGAAGGGAAATGTATTCGGTGAGTAAAACCCGTGTTTAAAAATACTAAGCGTTTTAGTTTTCAAATTGTGAACTCACAAAAAGTGATCTACATAAGACTACGTGTAAGTGATTAATGGGTATGGTAGCCGGTAAAATTACGTGCACAGGCCTTAGAGCAGTTTAGTTCTTCCAAGCATATATTTATTCGTTAAATTCACAATTTATAACAGTAACTACATTGCGACCGAAACATTATAAATGCAAGAGAAAATAATTACAATAAAATAAAATAAAATATTGACATTTAACGAGACCCAAGGGCTCTTATTTAGGCTAGTGATTTAGCATAATAAATATAGAATTCTCATTAAGTTGAATTCCCAAAATGTATAATTTCCCAGAATGTTGATTTGCCCCTTTCTTTCACTCGCATTAGGTACGGTAAACGTATCTGTACGTTTGATGAACGTCAATAGGTATACATATTATCATGAATCATACAAATTGTTTTCTGTTTACGACGAGAAATTAATTTTGATGTTTATTACTCAACGAAAGTTGTTGTATAGTTACTGAGACTGCTGATTATTCTGTGTTACATTGTGAAAGTCCCATCGATTTGACTAGATTTTGACAGACTTATTGATTCTCCAAGGGCTGTGTGACTAAGGGAGTACGGGCCCACTTTACGATCCAAAAGTCATGCGCTTTAACTTGAAGGTTTCGGAAGTTTATCGGTGTATTTGACAAATGCACATACTCTGACGGTGAAGGTCACATTGTAAGGAATCCGTCATGCCTCTAGGACCAAAATCTGAATGACATGTGTCACTGGCTAGTAGTCGCAGCGGCGATGGGCTTGCAACCCGTCACGTGTTGAATACTAACTACTTTGAAACCGTGGGTACACATAGGTGCCAAACGTAAGTTTGGACGTGTCTCTGACTATCCTCTAGGTGATCCTCAAGATCCACGCTATGTATTACTACACAAATTACTTCGAAGGGGAATAAGGCGTGCGAGACGCGCGCAACTGCGTGGAAATATCGGATAACTCATTCACCAAAAAATCATAGTAAATATCACGTTTAAATCAGTATGTGCTATTTTTTTTTACAGGACATTAATTTTACACAGCGCCATCTATCCCCAAACTAAGCATAACTTGTAATATGGGAACTAGATTACGGATACTTAGATACTTTTTGTAAAAACATACGTACTATATGATATAACACCCAAACACAGAACAAATATCTATATTCATCACACAAATGTTTGTCCTGGGTGGGAATCGCACCCACAGCCAATAGCGCCGAAGGCAGAGTTACTACCAACTGAGCTATGAGGCTTTTTTAAGCTGTGATTCAAACTAAATAGTACCAAGTGCATGGATGAATAAATTCGATTTCATACCTAAATTGTAAAAATTACCACTAGATAGCTATAATAGCTACTGTGAATGTCCTAGAAACGATTTCCGTGACTGCGTACATACACAACATAAGTACTATGTTTTAATCAACTTCCCATAAAGGAAGAGGTTCTCAATTCAGATTGTTGGCTATTTTTGATGTGAAACTTTTTATGGGAAGATTTCGAAATCGATCCGCAACCTTTTTGTATGACGAAAAGTGATGGGGATCGTGTCGGGTAGGATGATAGATAATAAATTGCTTGCCTGTAATACAAAATTTTCTCTTCTATTCATCTTTGTTTCATCCAATTTTAATGGCGTTTATGTTTTCTTTGTTTCAGCGCATGAGGATGCGACTCGGCGTGCTATGGAGCGCGGCTGCGCTATCGCTTCTCGCGGTCTCCAGCGCACTTCGAACCCCACAGGTAAGTCATAAGAGTCAGGTCAACAGCCTATCATATCCACCTGGAAAGAAGCTCCTCCAAAGGGATTTGCCATAATTTCCACGCCAAGATTATACACTGGAGTAAGCTGCTGTCCTTCATCTGTGTGATCTATTTATCGGCTTTATCGACATCTACGGACTGAGTCGAAAGGGTTGATTTACGATCACCAAGGCAAAGCTATGCTTGTACTAATTGAAATGACTACGTAGTCAAGCTGTATACCTTCTTTATTACGAAAATTGTGATAGGCAACGGAAATTACTTCGGCGTTTGAATCGTGTACGATTATTTTTTATAATAGAGTGGTCTTAAACTCGAAACTTGCTAAATGCAGCGAACCTACTCAGAAGATGCCCATTAACTCTTTTCTTGGAGCTGGCTAGCTACCACCACCTTACCTAAGTCTGACGCCAAAGCAACAATTCTAAATTATTGTGTTCCGTCATTTAGAGGTATTACAGCCAGTTCCTCAGTCTGTTAAGGATTCCGGGTGAAGTGCGCCTATCTTCGGCCAGGAGATGAAGCCCCAAGCGTTTCCCCGTCGTACAAAAAAGTCATTGATGGGGTCTTTGTATTCTTTATTACTGCTAAATCGAGCAAAGGATAATAAATAAAAGTTCGATAAATAGCAATAGGAATTGAACTCGCTACCCCGCACGGTTCAATGTTATCAGGTTCAAGCCTTTGTTTTAATTGTATCAACCATTTGCCATGTTCATAAATCGCCAAGCGGTTAATTGTGAAACGCCTACTTAGCGACAGCTTCGTCCACTATCAAGGTTGTACTGTGGTTTATACCGTACACTGGCCATGCCATTTCGAACCTTATCCCTTGATGATTAAGGCCAATACAGATAGTAGGTTATCGAAGCCACCTGATCAGCTTACTCTCGCTTACCAGCTGTTGTTACGTATTGCCACAGTAAAAACTGCCAACCGGGTATTACCCCTTTTTCGCTGCTCAAAATGTTCCCTACATGGCATAAAATTTGCAATCAAGCACTCCTCACATCCGCTTATGAGAAAAATCTGATATATTGAAATAAATTGCTTGATTGAAATAAATTCGTTGTTGTTGGTCAATGTAATACTATTGTTAAAGGTTCAATAATTACAAGATATGGATAAGATAAGGTTTGTTAATCTAACACGCCAAATGTACTGAATGGATTGAGCTGAAACTTTGCACATATATTGCTCTAGATCAGAAAAGAGATATAATCTACTTTTTATTCCTTAAATCCGTTCCTGTGTGATGGGATTAGGATGACACCGCCATACAAAACTGAATAATTTAAATTTTGCACCTTTACGCGAAAACGACTTCCCAGATTGAGCTAAATTTCTGCATAGATATTGTTCTGGACCAGTAAAAACATATATTATTATCATTATAGCTATCATATATACCTTAAAAACGAATATTTCAATAATACTGGTAAAAACCTACGAAAAGTGACGTGACTCACTTGTGTTAAAAAAAGGCTAAACCCGCTACAATTTTATGCACACAATTAGCTTATGCACTAAATATAACTAAGTAACACTAAGGTAAAGCATTTAAATTTAGTCCACATTGGTCGTGTACTAAGTATTTGTTTGTAGGCTTTTAAATAACCTCACTCGCCTTGCACACTGCAACTGGTTCTGCCCCTTTTCTAGACCATTCGTTTCGACCTGCCGAACGTCGATATCGAAACAAATCACGCTCCTGCATAGGTATTCAAACATTCGAAAAGTTTTCGGATCGAAAACATCACTTTTTGTCGGATCCGACATAGAATCCGAATGATTTCAACGCTACTCTCACACCATTTCTGAAAATCTTCTGTGGGAAGCATCGAATTCTAATGTCAAAATATTTCGATTCTGGAGTTGAGAAAAGCGTTTTCGCAATCTCCACCAGAAGCTTCCGAATTCGGTCCAATAAAGCCCGCAGTTTCGAATGTTTGAAAATACCTATGCTGAAGTTCGTTTACCGTAGTACAGTCGAATCAAGCGCTGTTCGATCAGGGGTCTGGCCACGTAATCTGGGTAAATCAGGAGCGAACGGTGTTTCCAATGACTCGGTGTTGCCAACTCATTCTGAGAGCTTAACTCTCGCATTTCTGTATCCAAAGCTAAGTAAGTGTTGTATTGACACGAGTGAAACTGTTGTAGTAGCTAGTAAGTATCTCAAGATTAAAACGGCCAAGTGCGGACAACCATACCGAGGGTTCCGACCCCTATTTCATTGCAAAAAGTCACGTTTTTGTATTCTCAAAAGAGCTGCCTTTAATTGAATATATTTTTTATATTTAATTTTCATTAATACATACTCTGAAAATTTCAAGTGTCTACTTATAACGGAAGCTTTTTTAATAGGATTCCGTTGGCGCCTTTTGAGTACGGAACCCTAAACCGATCGTCACGAACCCAATTTCATAGCGTTCTATCCGGCCCATGGATCATACACATCGAATTAGATATTTACGAAATAAAATTATCATTCAACATTCCGTGGTCTGAAAAAGAAATGAAAGTTATAATGATGCAATAATAAGTAACCGATTACTTCGCACTTATAACCGTTGTAATTGTAAATTCATTTCGATACTTTGACCGCGGAGTAATAACTGCTTGACTTTGCCTACTTATTTAACTTTCTAGCAACGATTCCGGCAACACGTTTTAGGTCTATATGGGTTTGATCTGTATAAAGCTATTCTCAAACGATCGAAAAGCTAGGGCTTCGGATCTTCGGATCGAATTCAGAAGCTTACGAGGGAGATTCCGAAAGCTCTCTAAGCTCTTAAATCTTAAAACTTTGACACTAGAGCTTGAGACTTCCACTGAAGAGTACCACAGAAATGGTTTGAGAATAGCGTTTGAATCTATCGGATTCTAAGTCGAATTCGTCAAAACGTGATTTATCGTTCCGAAAACTTTTCGTGTGTTTGAGAATCGCTAAACATATATTTCTCGTCATGGATATCACTGCAAATCCAAACACGTATATAGGTAGATCAATAATAAAAGTAGGTACATACTAATTTATGATTTCAAGTCTTGAACAGTATTCTAATAAATTCCTTAGCTTTAACTATTAATGTAAGGGTTGTGGAAATCCATTATTCGATACTGCTTTCTATTCTGGGTAGTTCATAATTTAGTGCTATTTAGGTGGTTAGTTAGCAGCACTTGTCACTTAACAATTAGGTGACTCTATTGTTAGTGTATAAATATCATAAATATGATCTACACATTTTAAAGTTTGCTGACAAATTTATACAGCGTGTATTGTTTCTATATACACCAAAGTGTTTTAATCTATGAAAAATGGTGACTCTTATTATACAAGTATCTGCTACTGACAATGGTTAAATCTACAAACAAATTAGTGTTGCTTTGGATGCGCCTTGCGTCGGTGATAGCGATCCAACAATAGAAAGATAGTCATACATACATACATACCAACACAAGTGTTATATATTACAACGGTATTTAGTGAGTTCGCGTGTCGACAAATATGCTACTCGCTACGCTGGCTGGTAAGATAACGTGAGTGAATTATGGGATGCTTAAGATGTGAATGGTCGAGAAAGTGGGGTTGCTGATCTTGGTTTAATGAGTGGTTGAGATAGATAGATAGAAAATACTTTATTGTTCAAAAATATACCAAAAAAAAAACAACAATTATAATAGTGTAACAATTGACGTTTTATAGCTAATAAGCGATCTCTACCCGACATCTCTTGGATGGAAGTGACTGTTTGAAATAGGATCGGGTAAAATGGTGTTAACAATACAAGAAATAATATTTAAAAACAAGCATAATATAGGTACTATAATATCACATTAATAAAAAATATTTAACCGCCTCTGTGGTCTAGTGGTTCAACCCACCGCTTTCAGATCCAGTGTAAGATTATATACGTATGTTCATAGTATGTTTGGTTAGTGGTAGGACTTTGCTAAAGTCCGACTGGCTAGCAACCACCATCTTACGTAATTCTGTCGACTTCTCCCCGTCGTACGATAAAAAAAACACAACAAAAAGTTTCTTGGCTCTGCGCTCCGCCGAGTCTTGTAGTCCCAGCTTTACAACGCCACAGATCATCTGCCTGCAAGCAAGTGAAGGCACAGCAATTTGATATTACCGTTCACAACATTCTGGCAACATGTAATTTGGTTTGACTCCTGACGCTATTATAATTTGTAAGCGATCAGCTATTTTACAACACCTGACGGGTTAAATATCGTTGATCGAAATTGCTTTTTTTTTTTTTTTTTTTTTTTAATCAATTATTCTTTTGGGACATTTTTCGTCGTCCGAATATGCCAGTCCCGTAGTGGCTTACAAAATTTAACAACCTAATCTGATTTTAAAACATCATACACCATTGTGTATAACACCCTAGCGGCCTCACACAATGGAGTCGATAACACGCTTTGCACCAATCCTACCTCTATCGAAATTGCAAGATCATAGATGATCAGATGTAGACTCTCCAAATAAGATAAATAGATCTAGACGTTTTGCTATGGATCAGAAGTAAAATCTTAAGAATATTAATTAAATTATTCGATATTCAAACCATTTATCATCCGTAGACAGGTTTATAATATTAATATCTAATTTACCAGATATTTTGGGTTTCTTTTTTTTATCTGTCACCGGGTCCGATGAAAATTAGTTTGTAGTAAGTCTTATAATTATCTACATATTTTATGTACGACGGGGAATTTAGGCCTTCATCTCACCTAGTTTCTTGTAATTATATGGCCGAAGGTTACCTGAACGCACTTTACCTGAAATCCTCATCAGACTCAGGTAGCGGCTATCTTACCTTTAAATGCCGGAACACAACTATTTAGAATTGCAGTTATGGCGACACATTAAAGTGAGATCTTCTATCTTTCTTTTGTATAAATTGACTGGACAACGTCTGTCTACCGTTTCATTTATAGTCACTTAAAAAGCAAAGCGTAAGGTTTCCGCGAGTACCTACTTCATATTTGTTATCATTCTATCAAGCTTATATGTTGAGGTACTTTACAAAAAAATATATAAGGAGAATAAGACCATTTTTTTCATAACAATTTTATTGTTCTGATCATCGTACTTGGCTGCACACGATTTGAATAAAACAATAGACGACATAATAATATGTCATCAAAATGTTTTACCAACGATAGCTATTATCTCAGATGCGTACCAACATTAGGCTGCATACATCGTAACCATTGTCATAAATCACACCAACCAACCATGAAATACAACATATTGATTACATGAATAATCCCCCTAATGCTACATTGTTATTCAATTGTATTTTTCACGCGACTTTAATTACCCGAATCACGGTAAGGTACGATTCGAAGTTCCTCTTGTCTATTCTCACGCTTCTTCAAGGCTGTACGGAGCTATTATTAACCCCTTGTGAGTACCTGAGGCCTATTGTGTCGTGCGACAATGTTACCGTGACCTTATGACACTAATGACCCACAGAATAATCAGGATGGCATCTGATTTGGTTACTTTAGTGGAGGCACAGATAATAAAATATATATATTTTTCTTTCAAATACACAATGCACAATGCAAATAGGACTTCAAAATAAGAAATATATTTATTCACTATTATTTCTCAAATAGAACGTAATTAACCAACGATAAAAGTGTGCTTTCTTTATACTTTTCTCACTTTACATAAGCACTTTTTTTTCGAACTCCTTTATTCACCTGAGCTTTCGAGGTTCTCTCTTGTTGCTAACGAAATGTAATATCCTTACTGACATGAAACAAAGGTTAGTGTCGTTTTGAAAAAAAGCCAGCCCACAGATGTCGTAAAAAAGGCGGCAGCTTTTTCTTTGTGTAAACAAATATATTACTGTGAGTTATGGAGGGGAAGTTTTTTCCGCATTATGGTGGACAATAATGCACTGTTGATATGGAATATGCGTAGGCAAAACCCTTGCATGAGACCCCAAAAGTAATTCTCGGAGTTTATACCCTTCCCTATTAAGTGAATAACAATAGATAAATAGACCAGTTTCAATGAAATTTTGAAAGCCCTCTCTTAGCTTACAAGGCCTGATGATCATCCTTTGCCCCCTTCATTTTAAAACCCACCGATAATAAGGGCAGAAATAAACTTATTTTGAAATTTGCAGTCTCAACCTCTATTTTATATGATATTTCATGATCACATTTTCAAGACTTCAATCTTATTTACCCCTTTTGCAACCGTTAATGTAAATATAGGGGTGGTTTCAGCAAATGAAAAGAAAGTTAATTGTGAAGTCAACCCCCTTTGACAATCTATCCTACAAGACATACCAAGCGTTTTAACCCCTTAAAGCGTCCCTTTGTTATGTAAACCACCCCTTTTTTAATAAAAAGTAAATATTTATTTTATGAATGTGCAGTCAATACTTTTTCAAATAACAACCCACAAGCCAAAAATCTACTCGTCGCACTTAACAACCCTATTTCTCAAAAACTACACTAGTGTCAAAAAAATTCTCATACCGATTGATGAGTATTAATATAATCTCTGTATGTTCAAAATTTTTAGAGTTTCAAAACTACCCCACTTATCATAAATCCCCCGCGAAAATCAAATTCTATTTACGTTATCTCCATTTACTTTAAATTTAATGGAAATCGGATAATCTGTTCGAGAGTTATGCCGTCACAAACATTGCTTCATGCATACATACAGTGCCGGATTTCCCAACTTAACTCGGAGATCTCGTTCGCTTCGCTCACTCGATCAATAAGGAAAGCAGTCGTGTTACTTAAGGACCGTCACAAACGATCTCCATGTAATTTAGCTATTCCAGAAGAAAGCATATCCAAGACACTGGCTGAATTACCGCGCTGAATAGCTATGCCAATAAATTTTGTTGGAAGTAATGGGAATGTTGTTGAGGTAAATATGAATAAGCCATTGTTTTGTCTTTACTGACTTGTTGCGAGTTGGGGGGAATTGTCTTCTAGTTTATATAATTCCAGATTTGGCTTCTCTTCTCTGGTATTCTAATGAAATTTGATGCATTGTCAAGTGTATGATGCTGCCTTTGATGGTTTTGACACATGGCGTTGCTTTTGCAAGTGCTTAATAAAAACGCGACTACGCGAACGCCGCCGTTTCGTTTTTGTTTTCGCCAGAAAATACGATTGTTGATTCGAACACAACACAACCAACGTTTGTACTGGAACACGCTTTTATATCACAATATCTTCATAAACCTCGCAAGTTTAATGTATGTCACGTGAAGTGAACGTAAACCAGGAAACGACACAGGTAATATTTCGACATAATAACTCACCTTGCCAATATCAGAAGATCATCACGTCTTCATATCTACTTTACCTGCATTCAATCGAAAGTTTACCTTTCTTGTGAGTAACGGCGAAACTTGCTTAGAAGTACCTTCCTATTAGCTCATAAAAGTTACATAAATGGTACGTGCTTAGTGTATTTTTCTCTAAAATGAGGAAGAGAGAATTGGCCACACAGAGCCGAGTGAGTACTTATGGGCCCGCCATCCGTTCCGGAGGTTGTGAGTTCTAATCCAGTCGTACACTGATATACTTTTCGGCTTGACATTATGCACATGCTCTGACAGTGAAGGTAGTGAAGAAACCGGCTTGTCCATGGAATGATTTTTTATTGTACGACGGTTAAGCACTTGGCCTTCGTCTCACCTGGTTACAAGTTGAGATAAGGCCGAAGGTAGAGGCGGAACGTCACCCGGAATCCTCAACTGAGGAACTGGCTATCTTATCTCTACATGCCGGAAGACAACAATTTTATAATTGTTATACTATGGCGACATAATTAGATAAGATGGTGGTAGCTAGCCAGGCGGACTTAAACAACGTCCTACCACCAACCAAACCAAGCACAGTATATTAAAATCCTCATGTGTCACTGGCTAGTATTCCGGTGATGGGCTTACATACACACTATCACATATCGAATGCTAGCTACTTGTAAACCGTAGGCAAATGCCGAACGTATCCACAAGTAGGTGATTCTCATAAGATACATCTCTGAGTAGGGAGGAGTGATTCTTCTCTGATGAATCCTCGAAGGGAAAAACTCGTAAGTCGGTTTTGTTAGTCAAACAGAAGGATAACTTCTCAAATGGTAGGATCTGTATAGGTATATCCGGTGCTAAGCAGTTAGCTGTGTCATGCGTAGGAGAGCCAGTGCCTATAATAAGCAGCTGCCTAGATAGTTCGCTCCATCAAAGAGCTAAAACTTGTTTAAGTATCGATCAGGTAATCGTCGAGGTCAAAAGTTTAACCATTAAAAAATGCTTTACTTAGCACTACAAAGGGTTTTTGCGATATTATTTTCACCCCAATATCTCAACAACTACCCCATTTATCAAAAATCCCCCGCGACGTTCAAATTCTATTTACGTTATCTCCATTTAGTTTAAATTTCATGGAAATCGGATAATCTGTTCGGGAGTTATGCCGTCACAAACATTGCTCCATACATACATACAGTGCCGGATTTCCCAACTTAACTCCCGGGTGATGGGAACAGTACCGGTGCTCACTGGTATATAATAAATGAGGAATGCATCTGAATGCTAGAGCGACACGGCCAGCAGTGCAGTGGTTGAAAGAGTGCAGTCAGTTATCGGAACTAATTTGATACTTTAGCTGTAGTTTTTGTTGTTTGTTGTACGTAATAGCTGTCTGTGTCAATGTTAAATATCCTGACATTAATTAAGATTTTCATAGTTTGCTATTGACCAACTCATTAATCATTTTTTGTCGTTTCATTTTCTGTGACACGGATACTACGCGACCGATGCTTAGTGCGGTGCGTTGTCGCTTTACTTTGGAAACTGCGGTGCGTTGTCGTTTTACTTGGAAAACTACGGTGCGTTGTCGTTTTACTTGGAAAACTGACGTGCGTTGTCGTTTTACTTTGAAAATTGCGGTGCGATGTCATTTTTATTTAGAAACTGCGGTGCGTTGTTTTCTTACTTTGAAAACTGCTGCGGTTAGTCGTTTTACTTTAAAAACTGCGGTGCGTTGTTTTCTTACTTTGAAACTGTGTATTTTACTGGAGCACCGTTTATTTTTATTTTTTTCAACTGCCTCAGAAGGGTTATGGCACTAGACTGAGAGAATGGATGCTTTTTTCATTGGCACGCTTTTTAACATGTGAGGTGTTCGTCTAAATTTATATTTATGATTTTGATAGAGAATGTGAATCAAAAGTGAAAGGAGGATAAAAAGTAATATTTAACAAAATAACATGCCGATTCTATATCGATAATCTATAAAAGATTTACAATACTTTTTAAGGCCGTATTTTCAGAAAACAACAGTCGTAACTGTTTACATATTTTGCAGTCGCGTATTCATTTTTTTAACTAGTTATGCTACTTATTGAAAAATATGTGAAGATCTAAGAATAGATCAACATAGTTACATACATACATAGACTCACGCCTGTTTCCCAGTCATTCTCATTCAATCTCATAACGTTCTTCACAGATGCTCGTCGGTGCTTCTGAGCTGGCCTTTCTCGAGAGCATCTCTAACTTGGTTTGAACGTCCACCGAGGTCTTTCTCTTTTAACTGAACAGTTCACACTCGACTTATACACTTGCTTCCTCAACTTGCTTTCATAAATCCACTATATTTGCCCAAACCATCTTAGAATTCCTCAATCTTTGACACTAAATCCAACGCCGCTCTCTCACTACATTATTTAATTAAACTGTGTAGTGAATTGCAGTTATATTAGTAGTATAGTATATGTATGTATATTTACGACGAGGATGCGCTTGGCCTTAAGTCTCACCTGTTTTTTTTCAAGTTACTCGTATGATAAGGCCGAAGGTGAAAGCGCACTTCACCCGGAATCCTCAACATTGCGAGGAACTGGCTATCTTACCTCTCTATTCCGGAACACAACAATTTTAGAATGTTTGCGATGGCGACAGAATTAAGTAAGATTGTGGTATACTACGTGGACTTAAAGACAGTCCTACCTCCAACCAAACCATGCATAATATTGTACTCCCCTGGGTGATCGAACCTGTGGATCTGACGTTTGACAATCAGGTACACTAATAATGATGTAGTCTAAGAAAGCATGCTTGTATGAAAGGAACCTATTCACTCTGGAAAGACTCCATGATGCTGCCTACTAAAACAGGGAAACGCAGCGCATAACGCAACGCATGTGTAGCGTGGCCCGACGTTCAATAATGTTAGCTTTCTAAGTGGTCATGCTTTAAAAAGGTCGTTGGACATTTCAAATGTATATTGCATTAATGGCGTACAGTGTAGTAATTACTTAAAGGGTTTTTGATGATAACTTTTACTTAAGAAATTGACGGTTTGAAGAGTTGCGTGTTGGCTATAGACACGTAGGTACAACGAAAGCCATAACCATCATAACTTATTATTTGGCTGTGCTTGGGATACAGTAGCTAAATGATTGTAAGTAATGATCACAGATAAAAATAGCGGGTGTCACATCGGTATTTCGTTTTGGAGAAATTAAGCTTTTACATATTTTGCCAATATGAAGACGACATTCGAATAAAAGTGTGCAATAATTACGTTTGTAATGTTAATAAAAAATATAAATGATTTATCTTTTATTTTAAGATATATTCCATTTTCTTTCAAGAGATAGGTACATACATAGAGCTTTATATTGAGGGAAAATAATAGAAAAATATTTAATTGAATTTTTGATTAAAATTGATTAGTGTCTACGGTGATTAAAACTCTTTACTCGCTATAAATGTTTAGAAAAAACAAGTGGCCAGTATCATTTTAAAGACTTGGTAATAAAAACTTTTTGGATTTTGGGAATTACGTAAGTACTATGTAGGTACTTATTTGGTAAAAAAAAACAGTACGTTGACAATGAAATTTTTACCAACGATTTTGTCATACATTCCGCCTTATTTAAAAAAAAAGAAAAACTACATACTTAGTAAAATATAAAAATGGACATGTCTTGCGAGATTCCGACATGAAGTGCAGAGTGTCGGTGGGTGAGTTGCATTAACTATGCTCCTTGGGAGAATCAGCTAGGAACAAGAACCAAACCTGGAGTTGGATTCTTGTCTCTAGTCTTCTTCCTCTTAGCCATTTAGTAATGAAGTGCAAAATGCAACGCACGTGTGGCATTTGTACCACCGTTCACTTTTCTTTCTGCTACACTTAGGTACCGCTAACATCTGATAACCCCAATATTGCGTGTTGTCGAAATTGAAAGTAAATACGAGTAACAAAACATTTTGGATTCTCAGCACGTTGCCGTGTCAAAACACTTGGCTTCGGGTGCATTCCTTTCCTTTTGTTTGAGCAATATTTGGACACAATAATATGGCTAAAGCTAAAGCATTCTTTGACGAATATGTTCCCCATTCAAACTGACCTACATGCTATTTAACTACGCATTATAACAATAAGGTCATGAATAATTTTATCTTTTGACCGCGAGACTTAAGGTACAAGTTCGAAGCCGACTGCAAACAGCCAGCAGCAGGGACGCTACCGCCGACGGCGAAGCCGATCTCCATTGATGGCTTTAAATTAGCTTCATGAGAACTAGAAACGATTTTTACCGTCAAATGTACTGAACGGATAGGTTTCATAACATGTGTACACTTTTGAGATGGGAAACGCCATTTCGGATATGACACATACCTAAATCGGTAAAAATCGTTTCTAGTTCTCATGGAGCTAATTTAAAGCCATCAATGGAGATCGGCTTCGCCGTCGGCGGTAGCGTCCCAGGCGACAGCTTTGTATGAAGCTGTGACTGTACCTTAAACTGGGCAAAGAAGAGTTATGTTATAAACTGCTTGGCGCTGAGAGACGACGATGATGATGATTATCCGAAACCATCAAATCGCTGAACGACAAGTAGATGTGCTTTTACGTGGTTAGGGGGGGAAAAATTGCCGAGTGTAAACAAAGATATCACACCGTCATCATCATCAGCGCATGTCCACTATTGAACAGCGCCACCTGCAAATCTAGAGGGTACTAACATAATCACCGCACTTGGCAGGTAGATTGGTGATCATTATATAATATCACAACGAAGCTGCTGCCGTGGGTCGATTGTTTCCAAGGCAGTAGACACCCAAAATAAATGCTCTTTATTACCATCTGTTGCAAACTTACTTACAAACTAATGTCTCACAAACGCTGTTCACTTCAGTTAATTACTGGCAAAGGTAACTAACGGAAACAACTCTACTTGATTGATACATAACACTCGAAGTGAACTAAAACTAGTTCGACCTAAATTAAGATATTTTCAAATGTTTAACTTTTTTACGTGCAGTTGGCTTTTGATTGACTCAGATTTTATCTCGTGCACTTTTTATGATCTCACTCTGGTCTTGATGCCTTTAAAATTCTGACTTCACTTAAAACGGTGGAATGAAATACGGAAGCTAAAACTTTTAATAATTACCCACTTGTATATCTAATCATGCGATTTTGTTTGAGTGCGTTTCAAGGCTGTAATTTGCTCTAATTCATAGTTATAAGCTGCAATATAGTTAACTGTAAATGCTTAATCGTGACTTTAAACAATATTTGACAAGAAAAACTGCGAAAAGTCAATGGTTCATTCAGAAAATTTCCGGTAAAAAGAGCCAAAGGTGAGGTTTGAGTGTAAATGGTTGGACATTAGGTTTGTAGTACTTGAATAACCACTCTGTTTTATGTAAGGTCAATGATATGGTAATACCACTTGAAAACCACTTTATTTTGTTTTTCAATAAGCATTATTTACAGTTGATATCCCTCCATCACGGACAAAACGTCGTTCTTTCATTGTGCACACTGCAAAAGAGTCGAAACTTTGTCCGAGCCTTTCCCGATAATTACAACCTAGGAGTCTCTTATACAGAAGTGAAAGGTTTCTTCCAGATAATCATGATCTATCGCATCGTTTTCCATCAGTGTAGATTGCAGACGTACCCCTATTGAATATATAAAATATATTACTGACTCACTGCTGAGAAAATGTCTTTCAGACTTTCGTTGCATGTTTCAGTTGTTTAGTCGCAAAAACTACAAAGAGCTCAAAGAACTACCCGTAGTTCTTCACAGCTCATGCGGTAATGTTCAATTATCATGGCATAAATCCTGCCAATCTTCTTCTTTACGAATCGAAAGATTCAAGCATAAACGTTCCACGACCAGTGCCTGTGCAAAGTTCGTTGGTGGTAGGACTTTGTTTAAGTCTGCCTGGCTAGCTGACCACCATCTTACCTAATTCCGCCATTATAACAATTATAAAATTGTTCTGTTCCGGTATTCAGAGGTAAAATAGCCAGTTCCTCAGTTTGTTGAGGACTGCGGGTTAAAGCGCTTCCACCTTCCGTCTTATATTAACTTGTTACCAGGTGAGATGTAGGCCAAGCGCTTACACGTCTTACAAAAAACCGGCTTCATTGGTTAAATGTATCAGGTCTCCCTGGGTACAGAAAGAGAGGTATAGCGGACATGGATGTTCAAGTTACTGTATCGGCTACATGTCAAAACTTTTGAACACTTTTGTTACAGTCATGTCAAAACTTTTGACATGTAACCATATTTTACTTTTGACTCAAAAGTAAAGTATAGGTGATATCCTGCTCCATCATAGCATTGAGGGCACAAAAAGGCTACGATACCCCACCTGTCGGTTCCTGCAGCAGTTGACTTGAGTCCGTAATAGTTCTCCTTTCTATAACTTGTCACAACCTTGACCTTCCTTTCAGGATGTATAAAGAAGCATAATACTTTTAAGTCTTTGTTTGAGTAACCGCCTCTGTGGTCTAAGTGGGTCGCCCACTGGTTTCAGATCCAGAGGTCCCGGGTTCGATCCCCAAGGGGAGCAATATCGTGCTTGGTTTGGTTGGTGGTTTTGATTTTGTTTCAGTCTGCCTGGCTAGCTACCGAAAATGAGTGCTAAGAAGGGGAATTTGAAAATTCGTACACGTAAGGGGTTCAAAAAGGGGTTGAAAGTTTTCATTAAAAGTATGCCCTAACTCTGAAACCGTGCATGATACAAGGTCAAAATTATCATTATAGATTCTTCGTATGAAATAGATAAGAACGTGATTCATGGTTTTTTGTTTATTGAATAATTGAAGGTTGTCCTTTTATTAGAAAAAAAACAAAAAACATTGTTATTTAACAGCAAAAACGCGATTACACGTGGTTTCTATAATAAACTGGTGTATTTTGAGTGCTCTTTATGCAATGGATGAATGTCAAAACAACCAAGGTCTGATGATGAAGTGGAATTAATATGAAGGGATTTTTTCAGTAAATAACATTAATACATATAAAGAGCGTTGCGCATTTAAAATTATTGTATGTGTGATACTCTTCTACGAACCATGTAAACCAGGGTCTTACGATGATGACAGTGGAACTCCTGAATAATGCATGTTATAATAGTCGTGCTTATACTTTTTGAAATCGTTATGACGAGGCATTCAACGACTAAGGTTTTTGCTTTAAAGCCGTTTTAAGGGATCTCACCAGAGGAAGCGGCAGCGTCCTGCTGTATGTTACATAACACATTTACTGTGATCACCAACCCGCCTGTCAAGTGTGGTGATTATGACAAAACGCTCCCGTTTTTGGAGGAGGCTCTGTCCGATATCCAATTAATCACTACATAAATGGGCTGTTGACGTGACTGTGTTTACGACCCTTGACTAATGTAACTTGACTACTTGATACACAGTAATCTTCTTATCTAATGCATAAAAGAACAAAGCATCCTGAGTGACTGACTGACTTATTCAACTAGAAACAACGCACATCCTAAGCCGCTGGGCGTAAGGACATGAAATTTGGAGGTTATGTTTGTCTTGGTGTGTAGGCGCCCAGTAACAAAGGAATTTGGAAAATTCGCAACCCAAACAAAGTTCGAAGTAAAATGTTGCATATCCCTGAAACCACAAATGATAGGCACTTGAAAATTTGTATGCCCATAAGGAATAAGTTATGGCATATTTTCGGATTTTTAATAATTTTCAGAAATAAAGGGTGGGGTGTCCTTTATTCAGACCTGACTAATAATAAACAAAAACAAAATAGGGGTACCCATACATGAAACGTTTTTATAAATTGTTATTTTCGACCTTACAAAGTTGGTGTGAGTATATAGTGCTTACTTTGTGTGTTTACATCAAAAAAATATACATTTACTAGCTTTTGCTCGCGGTTTCGCTCGCGTTAAGAAGTATTATTATTAATTAGGCATAGTTTTTGTCGCTTTACTTTTGTTTAGCGTGTGTAAAAAATTAGGGCCTACAAAACTTAAAAACGAAAGTACATTCTTCAACTTCTCTATTAACGTTCAGATTTTCTTGAGCCATTTAAAAAAAGTCTAACCGACAAAACCTATGCTTTAAGTTTTAATTTTTTTATACCTTGGTTTTTAACCAAACGAAAACAAAACAAATGCCAAATACAAAGCAGAGTCTACAACCAAAACTACTAAACCAAAACAAAACAAATGCAAAATCTCAAAATCCTTCTTTAGGGGATGCCTACTTCATAGTAGTTTTATGCATGCAAAGTCTAAGTCCGATCGGTTTAAAATTGACAAAGTTTCATACAAACTTTCGTCCCCTTTTTTTATCCTCTTGGGGGTAAAATTAATCAAAATCAAATCCTTCCTAAGCGGATGCCTAAGTCATAACATCTACCTGCATGCCAAATTTCAGCCCGATCCGTCCAGTTGTTTGGGCTGTGCGTTGATAGATCACTATGTCAGTCAGTCAGTCACCTTTGAATTATATATATTTAGAGAAGAGATAGAGATAATAGAATACTTGCACCTATTTCAAATTTTAAAAACCAATACGCGGAGGAAGTCGCGAGTAAAAGCTAGTAGAATAATGTAAATGATTGAATTGTCCTTTAGGGATAAAACCTGTTAAAGCTATACCTCAGAACCATGAATTTTAAGTTGATGTCAGAAATTGCAGTGAAAGTGAATAGATTAAAACTGACTATCATGAATAAATCCAATGTAATTTAATTATACAAACTAGTGATGGCACCCTTATTAACAAAGCAACAAGATTCACAATACGCCAGCCATTTGTAGGTCTTAATTAATTTTGTAGGTATTGTTCATGCTATTACAAAAGTTATGCAAGCGCAAAAATGTGTGAATTTGTATTTTCTTTACCGGCGACTTTAATAAAGCCTCAGGCATGGAATCTTTGGAGCAACTCATTCTGCAAATATATTTAAGAATAATAATCAGGGCCATGATTCTACTAAACCAATACCTTCTCTATGACAATGGGATTGTCGCAGAATTGCCACTATAGGTGCCTTTTGGTATTCTAGTGACCATTCTGCGATCATTAGTTCGACTTTCCGCACCAATACAATCTTAGAAAGTATTTTCTAAAATAGCTTCTTTCTAGGTGCTCCTTATCTTATTTCTCACTTGCTTCTAAATTTGCTGGCGATCAAACGCTTGATTGACTATGATCTTCTTTAGTTGATAACAGTATGTTACTTTTTTCAAAACTTTAAACTTTAAACTTTACACCCAAACATGTATGTTTGTTCGTGTCCATTTTCACGTACCGACCAAAAATTATACACTGTAACGATTATCAGCCAGTGACATGAAATAGTAAATAACAATAATAATTTTATTTATTTTCTCCCACAGAAGTTTTTTTTATTGTACGACGGGAAGCGCTTGGCCTTTATCTCACCTGGCAACAAGTTGAGATAAGGCCGAAGGTGGAGGCGCAATTCACCCGGAATCCTCAACAAACTGAGGAACTGGCTATCATACCTCTAAATACCGGAACACAACATTTTTTAAGAATTGTTATTATGGCGACAGAATTAGGTAAGATGGTGATAGCTAGCCAGGCGGTCTGAAACAAAATCTTACCACCAACCAAACCAAGCACAATATATTGTTCTCACCATGAGGATCGAACACGGGACCTCTGGATCTCAAATCGGTGGGTTGAACCACTAGACCACAGGCGGTTATAATGTACTAAAGATCTATGGGGTACAGACATATTCAGGAAGGTTGCACTGTGAATGTGATATGTACAATAAACTGTTGACCATGTATGAAGAACGTAATAAGAGTGAATGAGGTAAAAGACTGAGAAACAGTGTACAAGGTGCGTAGCAAAAGGAAAACCTACCCTTTGGAAAACAGGCGGGAGTCTGTGTATGTAGATATGTATGATAGGTATCAATCAGAGATCTTACGCAGAATTGCGATGCCGTGATAAATGTCAAACTTTCATATCGAGACCTTCGCGTGGACTGCATACAAATGCATCCAGGGCATAGATGTAGGTAGAGCAACTACTTGCAATTACTTGTTGATCGCTTCAATGATAGGCTTATCCATTTACGCTCGAACCATTTAACCGCCTCCGTGTTCTAGTTTTTCACCCATCGGTATCCCAGAGGTGCTGGAATCATCAGAGTGGTGATTTGTGCTTGGTTTGGTTGGTGGTAGGACTTGTTTTTTGTCCACTTGGCTAGCTACCACCATCTTACCTAAGTCTATCGTCATGCCAAAATCTTTTTATTGTTGTGTTCCGGCATTTAGAAGTAAGATAGCCAGTTCCAGTCTGTTGAGGACTCCGGTTGTAGGGCACTTCCACCTTTGGCCTTATCATAACTTGACACGAGATAAATGAAGGCTAAATGCTTCCCGTCGTAATATAAAAAATAACATTTTGATATTATTGTTCATAATAAAATGTTCAGAAAACAGCCTTTCATGGGGTTTTATATCCTAGACTAGACCCTATTGCTAAACCTTTGCTGTGCGACAGTAGACAGTTGAAATTGAGAGTTTGAGTCTATTGCCGCCTTAACGACAAATAATTAAAATTAATTATTATTCAAAGTTAAAGGGAGGAAAAGTGTTTTTTTAGTTGTGGTTCAAAACCCTCTGTGAGCGTGTCTGCACTTGTCGTAGGAGAGGTACGTAATATCCCAGCAGGAGGCATAAGGCATAAGGCAGGTACAATGTGCATATTTTGGTAGTGCGCATCATCTAGACCCAGAGGTCTATAGCTTTACAGCCAACCACATTGTCAACAAATAACGAACAGTCCCTTGGAAGCTGAAAGGGGACGCAGTAATGTCTTCGAATCTCATCGTAAGCCATTTCGACAAACGAATACAAATAGATAATATAATTTGTTGGACCTTTCGCTTGCTATACTTAATGCCGACGTGCTAAGCCTATTCTCACTACCGACGAGAAAGTTATCCATGGAACCCATGATGGAACAAAGTAGGTAATCGTATTCACCCTGCGCCGCTTAGCATTTACTCAAACTAAAAGCTGGCAGTCAGCGCATGTATGCACCAGTTTTTTACAGTCTAACCATTAATTATTATTTGATAAAAAGCACTATTACACTATTAACCAGTAAAATAAATGGCAGTCATGGGGTCCTGTCGACCGAAGTATTTTAACAATAACAAAACATTTAAGCTTCGGGATAATTCTTATACCGCCGTCTGAAGTCGATTTTAGTTGTAATATCGAAGATCTAAACAAATAATAAATGGAAAGATAAAATAAAATAAGAAAAAACTTTTTTGTTTACCTAGTTCTAATAGTAAAATTTAATTACTAATGTATGTTTATAAATATCAAAATATGTGCCTATTCCATTTCGGACAATTTAAAACAATATTCAATAGTTTTAAGTTTGAGAACTTGAATTTCTATGATTTTAAATTTTGATAAAATAATATTGATCTAATTAATAATATTTCACTTTAGAATTTCACCAGCTCCGTGTCGCCGCCAGTCTGGCACAACACGCCACATTAATATGTCCATGACGCCCATAAGTTTTGCCCCAACCAAAAACCGCTCAACGAGGCTAAATAAGTTTTAATAGATAAGTTTCACTTCATAAATAAACGCATTAATGCATTTTTTTCATCCTGCAATTATACTGTTTTGATATCTGAAAGCAATGGTATCGATAAAGAGTAATTCGAATGCAGTACTCTCCGTTAGAATGTTTATTTGCAAAGTCGTGCTTTACTCAAGTACTATTAAGCAAGTCAGTCTAATGGCCAATGAAATTAAATTCTGTAATGTACAATTTTGCTGTAGTTATCTCGAATTTGAAATGGTCGAATCAAGGCAAACATCTGAACTTTGAGGCGTTTATGACTACTGAGTGACATCTGACATCGAATGCTGCCAAACAGTGGCTTACTTTTGCTTACTACTTCAACTTCTTTGTTGTATGGCAATTAGAGATGGGTATATTTTTGCTTTCTGTGTGAATCGAGTCAACATCAATAGTATAATCTGTCTGCAAACCATCATGTCCTACATGTTTATGTGGGCAGATTGTAGATGACATCTCGGTTTGCTTAGGCCTTGCTATCTCCTCGGCATGGCATAAAATAAAACGCAAATCTGATTCGATTTCTACCCGACCCGTCTAAGAGTATCAGAGTACCTATCGATGTTTAGTGATCTCAGACTCAAGTCCATCGATGCAGACAAAATATCCTTTAAGGAAATAAAAATATGCTATCGCTACAAACTATCTACAAACTGAACCTTTCTAAACTCACAGTGTTACCATTATGATAAGTTTTTGATTATGGCAAAGAACAAATAGTAGATAAGAGCTGTGTGGCCAAGTGGGTATGGATCCGCCTTTCGATCCGCAGGTTGTACATTCAAATCAGTGTGCACCTTTGGACTTTTCTGTAGTTTATGTGCGTATTTAACACATGCTCATGCTCTAAGAGTGAAGGTCACACCGTGAGGCAATTCCGCATGTATCTAAGGACCAAAAATCCGAATGGCATGTGTCACTGGCAATGCAGCGATGGACTTGCAAACCTTATACCCTAGAGCTAGACAGGTTAAGAGGTCAAGAGCTAACCCATTATTTAAAAAAATAACTATACAATCGGATCAATTTCGATTTTATTTGGTGAACTTTTTCAGCATACAGCACGAACGCTTTCGCAGGACGACTAGTGTAATGTAACAGGATGTGACTAATGTCATGTAACAGGAGGTGATAACATAATCACCTAATAGTCATGTAATAACCAAATGACCTAACGAGTCTTGTCTCGTCGAACAAAATCGTCAACTACTGCATAAAGTCGTAATGACAATGACCAGACAAGACCGCCGGCTCTCAAAAATCGCAAATTAATTGTGGTTCTTTATGCAATACATAACGATGTTGGTATTATGCTATTGAAAACCGACGTGTTGTATTTCTTATTTATGCTGGTAATATTGGGAACTAACATAGGTACAGTATCCTTATTTGATTATAGGGGTACCTACATAATTACGTAGGTATTATAGTTCACCATAAATGGGTTCCTCCTGAGGCACAGAAAACCGCCGATTGCGAGACTAGGTTGTGAGATAAAGGCCAAGCATTTCCCCGTTGTACAAAAAAATGACATCAACGTGGTGGCTCAAGGACAATGCAGGTTTCTTCATTAGGTTATCTATAGCCGAACAATCACAAGTGCACAATAAGCAATCTTAAATGAAACGTCTTTGAAACGAGCTTAAGTGAACTCACAATTCTCTATAGATCCCTCTCGGCTACGTCTATATCGATCGTATATCTCACTTGGATCTGATAATGTAATAAAAGGAAGTGCATTCACTGTTTTATGTAACATAATGATGATCTAATAGGTCACAGCGTTGCAACTGTTTCGGGTCTCAGCACTCAAAAAGTTTATTAATCAATTATTATTTTTGCTAATGGCCTTCTTAAGTTCTCGTTATGGTGGCAGGAAGTGTGTAATATTTTTGCAGTTATTGTACAACTGTGTAGTGTTGAGGAAATAACCTAGCTAAAGTTGCTCAACTGCCTCCGATTTTGAAATCAATGTACTTTATTTGTATCTCTATGTATTTGTTAAGATTTGGAAATTAATTTTACTTTTTATTTGAAATCTTTTCCTTTTAAGTACCTTTGTCGGTTGCACTGTGAGACCCCCCTCTATACCTATTGGAGCTTTTACCAAAGCCGATAACATTTTAAATAAAGAAAACTCAAAGTAATGCATTCGTTTTAAATTCTTCGGGAATCGATAAATACACATACCTAGAGAGCATACAATGTAATATTGTCTTTTCGATCACCATTGGTTTGTTCGTTAATACTTTAGATCGCCGATAATGGAGGCAAGTTCAAATCCGGCGGGTGGTCGCTTCATTTTGCTTTCCATATTTTTTTAAACAGTTAGCGTTTTTGAAAAGGTTTGTAGCTTCTCGATGTTATGGTCACCGAGACCCCTACAAAACCTTTGAGTTTAGTGAGTAAGTAAGTATATAAAAGTCTGGTTATTTTGACAAATTATATTGGTATGATTCACTTAGCACTAACACTCTAAATAATTATTACTACTGAATGAATTATGGTAAAATGGTTATGAGCCGCTCTGGTTGATGGTAAGACGCGAACTGAACTAGATTTACTTGATTCGCAGCAAAACTGCCATTGTGAATGCTTACAACGCACTATGCGTTTTGCTGCGTGTTCAAATATCTTGAACAACCGTGGCTATTTTGGGTATGGAACCCTGAAAAGACATTCGAAGTGCAAATCGCGCAGAACCATCCATCAAGTGATGTATGTAAGTCAGCAGCTGCACGATCGCCCCACATTAAAAGCGATGATCGCTTTACGCAACCTTGCTTAAAGTAGCTGTCTTCAGGTCAGAGGTGGATCATGCTGCACTTTTCACCTTGACTGAATTACGAAGGTCAGTACGAACGATGAAACTGGCAGGTTGGCAACGTCTGCCAATCAACGGAGATATCTGCAAGGTGACGTCTTCAGCCGAGGAAACTTTCATGATTGTAATTATCACGGCCAGTTTACCTAAAGGTCAGTATGGAATTGGCAGGTGGTAATCAATATATTAAGGCTCATCAATTATCAAGCATTGCAAAGTGACATTTTAATACGTCAAGTTTTCGGGATATGGCACGATTCGATACATTTATATGTTTTAAAGGTGCTTTCACTGGGCAATCGTGGAAAGGGACAGCGAGATGTGAATCCGCGCGTGAGTGAGTGGAATCAAAATAATCATCCATTTCTATAATACTAGAAAACGAGACCTTGTAAAGGAAATTTTACGTTCTTCTTTCAGATAAAGGTGTAGTCTCTATATTTAGGCTTAATCGGCTTAATTTATCCATATAAATAACACGTAACTTGTTCATATCACCCAATCGAAATCAAAACGTCAATGAATCAGTAATTGATATTTATCTCCTTTTGATATTGACACGTCAAAAAGATTAACTCTGTACCTATACGAAGAGTATAGAGAGAGTATTCTTCAACAACCCATTATTTTCCACTGCTGGACAATTATGGAGTATATCTCCAAATGATCTCCATAATTTGGGAGCTTTGCCATAGTCGCAACGCAATACACATTTGGTAGGCAGATTAGTTATTAAAAAAATGGTATAAAAGGGTAGTTATCGTTGCTACACATCAATGGTATAGATATACTACTCTTCTGATTTATTTGAAAACAAAGGAAGAATTGTATGAATGGATACAACTTCGCTCTACGCTATTTGTATCATGAAAGGTTGGTAAATGTTTATATTACCATTTTATTATCTGTAATATTACTAACCATCGCAGTAAACTTAAGAAACATTATAATAGCAGGAAATATTTCTTAGGTACCTGCGGTATATAGTACCAGGAAAGAGAGTAGAGAAAGTGAATGCGGTCCTTTTAAGTCTGAAAACGATTAAACTCATCAACATGCTGCAGGCAAGCAGTGTACGGCTCAATTATGTAGATTCAGGTACGAGGGTCAGGTTTAACTGTCAGGTTTCATTGTTCTGTCTTAAACTGTCAATAACTTTGTAATTCATTTACACAAATTGTATTACCGCCTATGTGGTCTAGTGGTTCAACCCACCGATTTCAGATCCAGTGGTTCCGGGTTCGATCCCCATGGGGAGTACAATATAATGTGCTTTGTTTGGTTGGTGGTAGGACTTTGTTTAAGTCCGCCTGGCTAGCTACACAATTCTAAAATTGTTGTTATCCGGCATTAAGAGGTAAGATAGCCAGTTCCTCAGTTTGTTGAGGATTCCGGGTGAAGTGCGCCTCCACCTTCGGCCTTATCTCAACTTGTAGCCAGGTGAGATGAAGACCAAGTGCTTACCAGTCGTAAAATAAAAAACTATCTCACTATATAGGGACCTACTACTCCGTGTTGAATAAATTTAATTAACGATTAAACGAACCATGATTACAGAGTGGTATGGCATGTTTCAATCATTCGATACTGCTGTCACGACTGTGTTGGGGTATGGGTGTGTCAGTAGTCAACGAGTTAAAAATTTCTATTTTCAAATATTTTAATATTTGGAACTATAAAATTTAAGGTACCTACATCCTACATAACATATAACATAAGTACGTTTTAAAAGCTAAAAAGAAAACCGACTTTAACGAAGAAAATGATACAATTTCGTTTACCTAGATGACGTATTTTTTTGCAATTACTTAGGTGACAGAAAGACGGACAGACAAACAGGCGCGTGATCCTAAAAGAGGTCCGTTTTTTCATTACTTTTGAGGATACCTCAAAAGTAATGAAACGCCCTAATATACCCAAATCGCTTCAAGTGTGCCTATAATATTTTAATAGTTCCCTCAATTTCTCCAGGATCTCATCATCAGATCCTGACCTGATGACGGGTCCATTTCTCCTTACTTTTGAGGTAATACACACTAAGATACCCAAAGCTCAAATTTTCCAAATCGGTCCAGGCATCTTCGAGTAATCGGGGAAAATATATAAAAAAAAAGATTCCGACGAATTGAGATCCTACTCCTTTTTTACGTTGGTTAAAAGTTGGAAGGATGAAACTGTAAAAGTTTTATAAAAAAATTGAGTAAGTATAAGCTTACAAGTTCTTATTTAGTTGGTAGTTACTCTGCCTTCTGCGCTGTAGGCTGTGGGTTCGATTCCCACCCAGGACAAGCATTTGTGTGATGAATATAGATGTTTTTTCTGTGTGTGGGTGTTGTAACATATAGTACGTATGTATTTACAAAAAATATTTAAGTATTCTATCCATAATCTAGTTCCCTTTATTACAAGCTATGCTTAGTTTGGGGCTAGATGGCGCTGTGTGAAATTAATGTTCTGAAATATTTATTTTATTTTATTTATTTATATTTATTGGGGCTATTTCGATGTTATTATTTTTTAACATAATAAGGTAGGTACCTACTAGATATATGATTGAATACAATTTGTGAACACGAGTATTTTTTATGCTACGGCTGCTGTTGCGTACTCATTCATACCACGTAATATTCTTCTGTCTCTTGTTGGTCTATATTCACTAGG